>VSWD01000014.1:12689395-14014450 GCA_033119305.1 Pinctada imbricata | reverse complement strand
CATAACTCTGTCAAAATTTTTTCGATCGGACCTTAATACCAACTTGACCTGGATTTTCATTTGATGTGTCTGTATACAAAGTTTCATTTCAATATGTAACTCCATTCAAGAGATATTGAACGGAAACCCTGAAATTTTGGTATTTTTCGAAATGCAAGGGGCATAACTCTGTCAAATTTTTTTTGATCGGACCCAAATTTGAACTTGACCTAGATTTTCATTTGATGTGTCTGTATACAAAATTTCATTTCAATATGTGAATCCACTCAAGAGATATTGAACGGAAACCCTGAAATTTTGGTATTTTTCGAAATGCAAGGGGCATAACTCTGTCAAAATTTTGTTGATCGGACCCAAATGTGAACTTGAACTAGATTTTCATTTGATGTGTCTGTATACAAAATTTCATTTCAATATATAACTCCATTCAAGAGATATTGAACGGAAACCCTGAAATTTTGGTATTTTTCGAAATGCAAGGGGCATAACTCTGTCAAAATTTTTTTGATCGGACCCAAATATGAACTTGACCTAGATTTTTGTTTGATGTGTCTGTATACAAAATTTCATTTCAATATGTGAATCCATTCCAGAGATATTGAACGGAAACTGATGTCGCGGACCGACCGACAGACCGACCGACAGCAGCAAACCTATATGTCCCCTCTTCTTCGAAGGGGGGCATAAAAAGATTTTCATCTGAAAATTATCATTGCAGAATTAAATTTTCTGCAGAGTTCCATTAGAATTTTTCATAGGCTTGACTTCAAACTCTGAACTTAGATTGTATTGTTAATTACAGAGTTTCTGATAATAAATGATTTAAAATAGTGTGGTACAAATGAAGTAAAAGACCGAGGAGAAGTGTCACTACACTGAACTTGTTACACATAAATTATGAATATTTCAAAATCTTTACAGTTTTAAAGATGTTTATCTCGAGGAAATCTCTTTCTCAATTGCAATGAGAATTGACCCTTCCGATTGTGGGAAAAAAATGCTAAATTCCGTGACGTCACAATGCTTTTACCATGGTCAAACAAGCTTCTAACCTCGGTCAAACATCGAAATTGCATTGTGATGTCATGGAATTTCTCAAATTTTTCCCGCGTTCGGAAGGGTCAATTGTAAGAAAACCCTCCGCCCCTCTCCACCTGTACTTTGCCCAATAGAAATAAAGTAGAGATTGGCTGTGGATCTCTGACAATGAGTCTTTGCGGAAAACAGAGCTATTTCTCATTCGAGACGGTCTCTGACGTAAAACAATTATGAAGTCATGAAAATGGTATGGTTACGTCAATTTTATACCGTCATTTCCCTGAGTTTAAGGATCGTTTCCATAGATTTTATGACGTCACAATTAGTCTATGCCAGATACCATCTCAAAGGGGAAGCAACTCTTGTTTTTCGAAAATACGTAATATGTTTGCGATGATGTGATTCTCCATAATAATTATACAGCTATGATAAATGATCATATGATTTATAAATCCATACACCTCAAGTCTATATTTGATGATAGCAGAGTAGTATTTTCATATCCATAAATTTTCACTAGCATTTACCTCCCAGACATGGAAAATTATTGAAACTATTTTTAAACTACCAAAATCAACTCATGCCCTAAAAGACTGAGGGCATAGATGTTTTGATTCAATCAAAATGGAGTTCATATACAAATTACAATAAGACAATTCAAATATTTTCAAAATTTTAAAAAAGTAACATTTATTATAATTTTAGTTAATTTTAGTACATCATTATTTCTATTCAGATTAGAAACCCAATATCAAAAAATTCAATCTTCATCTTTCAAATGGATAGCTCATTTGCAAGCAATCCAGTCAGACAACAAGACATCACAAAATTTGGCAATATTTTCATTATGACATCATAATGACGCATCTAGACACATCACAAGAGTAAGAGCAAATATGACGTACATGTAATAATGAAAAATTTGGAAAATGATGTGTTTTGTCAAGTGTCTATACAAATAAAATATAGGTGAGTACTCTTCTAACCCTGTATTGGAGGCAATTCTAGTGAAGTATTGCGCACATGAAAACTATTAGTGAATAAAATCTAAGCGAGTACAAAAAGCTAGGTTACTGCGAGGAGGTAAGAGAAGATAACTCTAGATGAAGCTATGTCACCAAAGCCGAATGTGTGGCTATACAATTCACTCCTGTGATGTTTCTTACCAGTATCTCAAAATATCGGAGTGACTCCTTTGTCTTCATTGATTTTTTCAAACTATTGAAGGAATTCTACAAATCAGCAGTAAAAATATACAAAAATAGAAAAACGAATACAATCTAAGCACAATCAGCGAAATAAATAAACAAAATACATAACTTAAATTATTACAAGCGTAAAACGCAAAAGAAAAGAAAGGTCATGCAGTTTTTACAATGACTTTTACAGTCAGTAAATAATAAAGGGTTCCGAGATACATACATGTACATACATTTTCACAAAAGAACAACATTTATAAACTGCTACAATTTTTTTTTTCAAAAAAGTCGAGAAATTGTTACAGAATAAAATAATAAGCAAAAGCGATAGAAAAATCTTCATGTTCAAAGAAAGCACAATTGCTCATACTCTAACTCTTATCAAATTCATGTTGTTTTTTTCTCTGATTTTTTTTTTTTTTTTTTTTTTTTTTTGGCATCAGTAGCTGGGAAAATGGTCAGACAGATTTTTCTTGTGTTCTTGACTAATTTCAGAACTTGGGAGGTTCAAACATTATAAGAATATGTTGACCATCATTTGAACATACCACTTTTTTCCAAAGATTACAGAAAATATCATCTTAAATTCGAAAGTGAACAACATAAACACACTCTTTCCCTATACCAAATTTAACATTGTAATTTCTGAAATTTTCTGTGCCTGAAAATTCTCCATTGTTCCTTTTTGACTTCTACATGCATGTCCATACTTTAAAACATGAATCTCATAGCTATCATTGTACGCCAATTTTTGAAATATCTATAAAATATTATAAATTGTTTGAACATTTAAAATCATTCCAAGGAATGCATGTGTCGCCTGCGAAACATAGCGACACTCAGGAATCACTTTTGTAGGGTGTGACATACAAGTGTGACAGACAGACGGACAACGGACAAAGTGATCCCTAAGTGTCGCTATGCTTCACAGGTGACACAATAAAATATTATAAATATTATTTGTGGTACTTGCATGTAGGAGGATTGGCCCAAGCCCTACCACATATCATTTTCAATAAAAAAAAATTTCTAAGTTTACAAACACAAAACACACGACATGCATTATTTCCCCTGAGGAGCCTCTCCCCTACCTTAATTTCCCCTATGTGACCCTCACAGCAGGATAACAGATCTTTCAGCAGTAGTTGATACTTGGTGATACGCTGTACCGGTTTGATTAGGTAGGAAGCTAACGGTTCGTTCAACTTATGTCTTCCTTGTAGTTCCTATAGAAAATATGGATAAAACATTTTCCTGAAATACATGTACATGTACTGGCTGCAGAGTAAAGTTTTGAGCTCAGTTCAAAGAATAAACATCTGATAATTGTGATCATTGATATAATGTATGTATTACAATATATTTTTTTCCTGGCCATTCACCAATAGAGGAGATATCTCAATGCTCAATAACAATACATATATCATGGATCACTTAGAACGAAGTATTTTATTTTTGTACCAAAAATAATGCAAAAGGGTCTATACTTTTCAGATTCAATGATTTTTAATTCTTTATTTGATAAACAGTGAGCCCTTTGTTGTGAGTTTTCCCTTTTTATTGATTTTATACTGTTTCACATCTTTCATTTTTGTTATTTTAAAATACATGTATATGATACTAGAAATTCTCAAAATTTCAAAATTTCAGATATTGGAATATTCAAAGTCCAGGGTTTTTTCTAGCCCCTGATGCCAGGGGCCTGGGCCGATGAAATTGGTAATTTTGCAACATTTTAACCTAAATTGGGAAATAAATTTCAAACAACAAAAAGATATATTCATGCAAATTATCCCTTATCATATCAATTGTCTTGAATCTCTCCTAGAGTTAACTAACACAACATGTTTGTTCTACTTTCGCTTTCCTTTCAGTTAATGATATGTAATTGGAAATGAATCTCTCCTTTTGAAGAAAAGATTTTTCGGTCTAAAATTGGGAAAAAGTACCTCTTTTGACGTTGGGAATGGGGCCGAATTTCGGCCCCCTACAAACGCTAAAAAAATCCCTGAAGTCATGACACAAACTTAAGGCAAACTTACCTCAAAGAATCCTCCAGCATGCTCCACTAGCAGTTGATTTGAGTCAGGTTTATTTTTACAGTATGTTACATATATAGAAAACTTCTGTGCCTGTAACAGTAAGAATGCCATAATGATAAACATCATACTCTGTATGCAAAAATGTTTGACGATGTTCACATGTATGTAATGAAGCTGCTAGCCTATGTGTATTTGTTTCAAGCATTATATGTTTTTTCTTCAGTCTCCACATACATGTAAGTAAAAGAGCATTTTCACATCTTGTTAAGGAGCTCAAAATGTCTGAGTCAACATCTTTTAGCATTGTCTTTCAATATGATGTTACTGTTAAAAGACACAATTCCATTGTGACGTAACAGTTAAAAAGAGCGCAAGAAGTTCCCACCTTGGACATTTTGCGTCAATTTGTCAGCCATTATGAATTTTGGCAAGTTGTCTACTGAGAAATTCTATCTCAGCAGTTAGACACTTCAAACTTACCCATGTAACAAAGCAATGGCCCACATCTTCAGGTATAGTCTCATATTTCTCTAGCTCCTTCAAGAAAACACTGTAAAGACAAAGTGCAAGATCAAATACTGGTAATGTAATCGTGGGGGTTAACTTTGCATTTTTCACGAATCAAGAGATTTCCTTAAAAACTTCCCCTATGCGAAAATAAAACCTTGTTGCATTCTTACAAAGGTAGACATTTTTATCGCAAATATTTCCCCCAAGCATAACGTCTTGATTTTATAATTGGGACATTTTTCAACCAGCGAAAATCATGTTTACAGGTAGTGACATGAAGTACATGAAGATTAATCGATGTGCCATGTAACTTGTCAGTGTCTAGAAATTTCATTTGAACAAAATTTCTCATGTTTTTTTTCAACTTATCTTATTTCTTTTTATATACTTCATAAATAAATACATGTGGATAAATATTGCTGTCTGATGCATCTTTGTGCACCAGGTGATTCACTGCATTCTGCTCGAGGTTTCATTGAGAACCCTTAGATTCAGGGGCCTCAAATTTGAAAACTTGGTTGTGTAAAATAATGACAATACAGAAGATCATTTCATTCATTTTTGTTGCCCCAATTTAGATATTTTTTTTCTGTCTACATTTTTCATATTCAACAATATTTTACTTTGAGTAGTATTTACATGTACATGTATATATACATGTACATTGCTTTTTACGTAAGGGCTGATGTTAAGGTCAAAGAAGTGCAAAGAATGTTGACAATGCAGTAGAAGAAGCTTTCTGATTATGAAACTACTTTCTGCTAAAACATGTGTATGTACCAACTCATATTTTTTCCCCAAAGAATAAAAGTTCTATAGTAATCTGAATACCAACCTGTTATGGAATTCATATATTTCCTCGATGTTACTAAATATAACTTTATGTTTTCCCACAATTCCTTGGGGCACATCGTTTCTCGTATCTTTCATGCCATTCAAATAACACTGAAATTCAAACGACAAGTATGAAAATAAAATCCTTAAAACAGACAATATTTACTATTATCACATCAAAATTTTAAATATAGGAAAAAAAGCAAATTTCATTATTATTTTGATTTTTAAATTCAAAGCATACATTTCTCGCATGAATTGGACCTACATGTACATGTATGTTTAAGCATTTGATCATTCTTTTTTTAATCATGTTAATATGCAGAGATACCCACCTTTAAACACACATCCAAGTCCTTAACATATGTTCTCTCTGTTTGTAATAATTCTGCCATGATAAATCTGAAATTATTATGAAAAATTTACTTATATAGTGTAAATACCTTACTTTTATACACACAGAGTCATAACTTGCCAAAATGATCAAACATTAGAGCATGTTAAGGGGAATGCAAATTGTACATGACACTGTATGTTAATTGATAACTAAGACAAATTCTTTTAACATGTAAAATAACCAATTCAATACAAGTACATGTTTATCAGCATTTGATACACAGAATGCTGTGGCTATATGAAACACTCAAGACTTATACAAGGTAAATGCATATTTAACAACTGAAATTTTAAGAAGCTGTTACAAATAATGAACATACTCCCTCCTCCTAGCAGATCTGCGTTTCTCCTCGGTGAGTTCTTTAGGAGTTTGATGGAGGACTTTCTCCTCGATGGACAAGTCACTGTGACGCTGCTTCTCCTCTTCTTTAGGCTCCTAAACGATACAAATCATAGAATAAGAAATACCATGTTACATGTAAATCATTTAATTTCCATTGTTATCATTTAGAAATGAAGATTCTGATTGGCAGATAAATTTTGTTAGATATCTGTATCGACACAAAACAGAAATACGCCCTTAGCAGCATCATAAGCAATGTCCTTAGCAACACAATTTCAAATCTGCAAATAAATGTTGAAAAGCAACAATTTGAAAATGAAATGATACATAATCAATGTAATATTTTTTTTGGTTGATCGAGGTATCAACACCAAAAATTGCGGGAAAATTTATGCATCTTGCGCTTCACGCACGATGCATAAATTTTCCCTCAAGATTTGGTGTTGATACCTCGATCAAACAAAAAAATATTACAATGATTCCTTTTAAAGTACTGAAAGTAACACATGGGGATAATTTTTTAATCAAGTCTTTTCTCCTGACAACTCACTTAAAATATTGCACGGAATTCTATGTACTTCACTAGAAGCTCGTTCTCCACATCCTCTGTATCTTACAAATGATTTTCATTGAAATGATTACATGTAAATCTTAACACATTCATGATAAGTCAAATTTCAAGTGTGCGCAATGTGGGCCATGGGCCTCTTATTTTTTATTCTCTTTCAGTGTGTCAAAATTCAAAGAAATATTTTTGTTTATTTCTTCCATTTTATTGGCTAGTGGTGGTCTACTTTTCAATGATTCAAAAATGAAACAGAACTGTTGAGGAAGCAAATCTACAACTTTAAGTACACGTTTCAGGATCCACTTATTATGACATATGAATTCTGGTTAGTTTGAAAACCTACTTTACCAATATACATGTAATTTTCAGAAAATCTCACCTCTCCTTTGACACCAAGTGTAGACTCTAGCTTGTGACGATACTTTTCCATCCGTGAGGAAAAATCTTTGTAGCGTTTGTCCACAGCTCCACACCACTGCATAATACTACTGGCATGTATGTTGCCCTTAGCAACAAAGCCATCAGCCAATGATAGGAGGAGTTTGACACTTTCTTTTGTTTCCTGAAAAAAACATTATTTATTACTATTTGACCAGTTTCTAAAATTGATGGACATGTAAAATTCACTTCTATAGAATGAGACGACAAAATGTGAATAAAGATAATAGCTTTATTTACAAAACTGATACAGTTTCATCTACCAATGCCAATTAAGTAGGTCGCTATTCCTTTAAAAGGCATGATTTCAATGAACAACAAAAAATCTTAATGGGTTCAAAAAACGCTGATTTTTACCAGAAGAGAACCTCCCAACCACCACCAAAGGGCTCCAAAGCGAAAAAAAATTCTCCAGCAATTTTTCTCCTTGTTTTCATATGCTAGGTATCATACATGTATGACTTGGTTGATAAACCCTGAGTAATTTGTTGGTGGCGATGTGGAGTTAAAATTGAGAACCGTTTCCTATCTTTATTTTAAAGCAATCAAATTACAAGTACAAGTAATACCCTTACGTTTCACACACATACATGTATAATAGATTTGTTTCTTTTACCTTGGCTCTGCTCCTGAATTCATAGTATTCCTTTAACAAATTTTCCGTTTCTTGTGCATTGGAACCGACATCTTTATGGGTCTGTAGATATTTCTCACCGTAATCTCTGATCCAATCTATAGCCTAGTCACGTGGAAAGAAAATGTTTATAAAAGTTCATAAATGATGTAGAATAATAAAAACTTTCACCTCGTTGTAAAGGGAAATCCCACACCAGTATCAAAGGTTTGCTGTCCAAAATGATTCTTGTCGAATCATGGATATTTACTAATCTTCAATACGAGGGTGGGACTTCCCTGTCCCTATGCAAAGTTTTGCCTGATCATTTTTCTCTCACCTTAAATTATAACATATTACTAAGAACTCCTTTAAATTTGTAAATGTTTAATCTGACGTTCTGGCTATTTCGATACAATTTCAAAACACAAAACTACATGTACATTGTATCTACATGTATTTCTGTTGAAAATAATAATTCTTAAACTTTCGGAAAATTATCAGAATAATAATCTAATACAAGAAAAGGTCAAAGCTGACCTAATTATTTGGTAAATTAGCAATTTTCAACGTTTAGACGTACCTGCTTAGCACTCTGTTCAAATAATACATATTGATGACATTGTTCCAGCTTCTTCTTTTTGACCGTCCAATATTCTATAACAATGTTCTCCTGCTGCAGTAATTGGTCAAGGGTTGCTATGGAAACAAATAAAACATTTCGGAGTTTATTTGAGCAATTAAGAATTTTCAGAACTGTTTTGGAAGGTTCATGTACTGCAAATGTTGAAATTTTTTGCGTGGGGTTAATTGACCCTTCCGAACGCAGGAAAAATTTGAGAAATTCCATGACGTCACAATGCAATTTCCATGTTTGACCGAGGTTCGAAGCTTGTTCTTCCGAGGTAAAAGCATTGTGATATCACGAAATTTGCACTTTTTTCCCGCAATTGGAAGGGCTAATTGTCGCATATTTCATGAATCATACGATTTGTAAAAATTTGCCCCACGCGAAAATAACCCTTCTGCATTCTTACAAAAGCAGAGACGCTAAAATGAACATGTATATTGCAAATATTTCCCCAAAGTGTAATGTCTTGATATTACATGTATAATCGCAAAATTTTCTGTTAGCAAAAATAACCACACTTACATAGAATGAAATAACACATAAAATACAAATTTCAGTTATAACAGAGTAATTTAACATTGGCAATAACTTTTGTAAAGAGACAGTTTTTACAAAATTCTGAAAATAATGATCTTAAAATTTGTGGAATTCAAATCTTATTCTCAGGCGGAGCATCAAACTTCTTGAAAGTGATTTAAAAGAAGACATATTATATTATAAGCATGAACATAGACAAATGTGAACTTTCGTCACACAAAAAACTGTAGTACATGTAGATCAATTTCTAAATCAATTCTGGCTGAATTTTCTGAATTAAATGAAAACCCCAGAAACTTTGAATCTTTGCATATACATGTACATTTGTAACACTAGCAAAATATACGTAAATAACAAGGAGAAAAAAAATTGCGGTATTTTTACCTTTGACGTGCTTTTCGGGACTTCTGAACTTGAGCTGTGAACCAAACGTATGGAGATTCCTATTGACATACTTCAGGAACGTTTCAGCTGTTCTTCTAGCAAGAGTGCAAGCCTGGAAAACATAATTTTTTTTTTTAAATTCATGCTTAAAATGAAGTTTTCCCTCTAAAATATTTTTCCAAGATATTTTTCTTTTCAGTTGTAATAGACCCTTCCAGATGCAGGAAAATTTTAGAAATTCCATGACGTCACAATGCAATTTCGATGTCTAACAAAGGTTCGAAGCTTGTTTGTCCGAAGTACATGTAAAAGCATTGTGACCTAACAAAATTTTGCATTTATTTCCCACAATCGGAAGGGTCAATTGAAATTTGTGTACACTATAGCCTTTAAAGTGTTTACAGAGTGTTTACAAATGACAATATGAAAAGGCAAAATATAACGACTTTCAAAGACCTTTCCTAATTTTTCATGACGTCAGTTCTTTCCTCCCCTACATGTACCTGTTCAAAGAATTAAAACTAAATTCCATGATATTCATTGAATTTTACTCACATTTCTTCCGTTTTTTTTTTTTTTTGGGGGGGGGAGGGGGCGGGAGTTAATCGCATACTAGTAGCTTGGACTCATTTAAAGAGGACTTTTGACTTAACATCTCTTTAGGATTTCTCACCTTGAGGAATGCCTCTTTCTGTTCGTTATGTTTGTTTATCAGCTGTAGTAGGTAGTTTGCTTTCTCGCTGGGTACGACACGTTCTTATACTAATATCTCACCTTAAGGAAAGCCTCTTTCTGTTCGTTATGTTTGTTTATCAGCTGTAGTAGGTAGTTTGCCTTCTCGCTGGGTACGACACGTTCTTATACTAATATCTCACCTTAAGGAAAGCCTCTTTCTGTTCGTTATGTTTGTTTATCAGCTGTAGTAGGTAGTTTGCCTTCTCGCTGGGTACGACACGTTCTGTGCTACACCAGTCCTCCTCTCGTTTATAATCTCTGTCCAAACTTTCCAGCACTGACCATACCTAGTACAGAAATATTATTATCACATGATTCACCCGTTATGCAGTTTCATAAAGCCATTTCATAAATATATGATATGATAACACGTTACATATCACTCTGCTTGAATGCGATTGGTCAAGTTTGGAACCTAATCACATAAACCTTGACAAATGTGACCTTTCAAATATCAGTCAACTGTTAAATTCAGACCCGGAGTCAATATCAATGATTAAAATTGTTGTTGTTGAATTAATTTTTGCATTAAAATAATATTCAAAATTGAAATAATTTTCTCTTACGCACAGAATATCTATACGATGGGGACACTACTTCTCATGGCGTAGCAGACAACTTCTAGATCACGCCGTGATTTGCCTCTATAGTTCTCGGAAACGTTGATTTCACGTTAGAAATACACATTTTTAGGCGATATCATGTGATAAAAAGAATCTCAAATGAATTTTCATTTCATACGATGTATACTGATTTATATCCCCGAGCCTTGGCGAGGGGATATAAAACGCACAAGTTTCATAATACATCGTATGAAATGAAAATTCATTTGAGATCCTGTATTTACGATGCTACAGTAAATTAAAAGCTACAATGAAATTTTAAAGACGTTTCCTTGTTTATGTTGTATGTACTTAATCATAAGACTCACTTTAATAATGATAATTTAGGCATATGAAAATCAGGACATTTTGTCCTGCATAGAACAATGGCAAGGACTCTTCAAACTCATTCCTAAGACTATTTAAATCAAACACCTCTCATTTTCCCAAGAATTTTTTCCGTTTCAAAAATCTGTTTACAGTGTCATACACATTTTGCTCCCTTTCCATAGGTGTTTATAATCTTTAAGTTATCAAGTTATGCAGTCTGGTAGAGTTTTAAAGCCATATGCCTTATACATTCCGATCTTGGTAAATATATCATGCATCCCACTCCCATCTCCCTCAACAATACTTAAGAAAGTAAATTTAATCCCCTTTTCTTATCGACTCTATTTTCTACCCGAATTTCCAGACGTACCTGTTCTGCGGTCTTGTACCAGTTCATGGAAGCCATAACAAGTTTGTGCCTTTCTTCCGTATGATACATCAGCTGTTGCCAGGCAAACGTTACGTTTTCCGCGATCGCTCTCACCAGGTCAGAGTTATAGTGGCTACTCTGTATCATGGATTCAGCTCTGTTAGTCACTTGTGCCATTGATATGTTGGTTTTCTGCAAAAGAAAAATTACGATATATATTTTAAGAATGAAGTAAAAAAAAAAAAAAAAAAAAAAGTAAAGTCCTCTGTCAGGAAGTCTATACAATATGTAAATAACATAAAACACTCAGTGTGTCCACAAATTTTCAGCCTCTTGGCCTGGACAGAGATGGATGTAATGTGGGCCTATTTCATATCTGTGTTTGCACTTGATAAAGAGTAAGAGACCGGAAAGGACTAGGTGCGCTAACCCCTCATATCGGCCCTATAATTTCGACGAAAAATATTTTTGATAAATGAATTATTAATTATCACTTTTTGCAAAGTTGAATGTTTGAGAAAATAAAGCGTCATAATTTTGAGCCCCCGTAACGTCACGTGCGTGATGTATGACGTCATGTTTTGACATCATTTTACCCTGAATGACGCAAAACTCCAGAAAATCATCGTATTTTACACACAAATCTTCAAAATTCATCTATGCTCCTAGCCTCGCCCACGAATTTTATTATGCAAATTAAAAGGCTGATCAGAAATCCATCGATCGACACAACCAGAAGTCTCTGACGAGACTGTAGCTCTCCTGGTTGTTTTGTTTTTTATTTACTCATTGACAAGTGAATCAGATACATACACATAAATATCAATTTCAGTTTTTTAAGACCATAGGGAGCAATCATTCTAACAAATTAAAAGTAGCACAACAAAACACTGCAACTAGAATATCACTCATATAATTCATAATATCCAAGATAAAGTATTTAAAAAAAGAATGCCACACCCATTTTCCAAAATCCCAAGGGGGCGGAGGGGGGGGGGGACTGCTAGCTCACATGAACTATCAATGACATAACAAAACTGACAGATCCATCTTACTGCATTAAGAATTACAACAACTCTCATTCATTAATAGCTTTGAAACGTTGCGAGCATTATATAGGAAAAATGGCCACACCTATTTTCTAAGACCCTGGGGGTCAGGGGCTCAAACAAAATATTAGATGCACAACAAGAACACAAACCAATCATATTGCAAAAAGAATGAAGCCTCAATCATTTATAGTGTCAGAGGAGTTGATAGCGCAAGATTACATAGAGTTATATACTAGGAGAAAATGACCATACCCATTTCCTAAGACCCTGGGGCTCAAACAAAATATCAGGTGCACAACAAGACCAGTGACAGACCAATCATATTGAAAAAGGAATGAAGTTTCCATCATTTATAGTGTCAGAGGAGTTGCGAGCACAGGATTACATAGACTTATATAGGAGAAAATGACCACACCCATTTTTTAAGACCCTTGGGGTCAGGGGCTCAAACAGAATATCAGGTGCAAAACAGGACCACAGACCCATCATATTGCAAAAAGAATGAAGTCTCTATCATTTATAGTGTCAGAGAAGTTGCGAGCTCAAGATTACATAGAGTTATATAGGAGAAAATGACCACACCCATTTTCTAACACCCTGGGGGTCAGGGACTCAAACAAAATATCAGGTGCACAACTACACCATGGACCCATAATATTGCAAAAAGAATGAAGTACATGTATCTATCATTTACAGTGTCAGAGGAATTTGAACACTAGATTTACATAGAGTTATATAGGAGAAAATGACCACACCCATTTTCTAAGACCCTGGGGGTCAGGGGTTCAAACAAAATATCAGGTGCACACCTAGACTACAGACCCAGCATATTGCAAAAAGAATGAAGTCTCTATCATTTATAGTGTCTGAGGAATTACAAGCACAAGATTACATAGAGTTATATAGGAGAAAATGACCACACCCATTTTCCAATACCCTGGGGGTCAGGGGCTCAAACAAAATATCAGGTGTACATCTAGACTACAGACCCAGCATATTGCAAAAAGAATGAAGTCTCTAATATTAATAGTGTCATAGGAGTTGTGAGCACAAGATTACATTGAGTTATATAGGAGAAAATGACCACACCCATTTTCCAATACCCTGGGGGTCAGGGGCTCAAACAAAATGTCAGGTGCACAACTAGACCACAGTCCCATCATATTGCAAAAAGTATCAAGTCTCTATCATTTATAGTGTCAGAGAAGTTGCAAGCACAAGATTTCATAGATTTTCATGACCACGCCCATTTTCTAAGACCCTGGGGGTCAGGGGCTGAAACCAAATGTCAGGTGCACAACTAGACCATAGTCCCATCATATTGCAAAAAGAATCAAGTCTCTATTATTTATAGTGTCAGAGGAGTTGCAAGCAAAAGATTTCATAGATTTTCATGACCATGCCCATTTTCTAAGACCCTGGGGGTCAGGGGCTGAAACCAAATGTCAGGTGCACAACTAGACCACATACCAAGTAAGATGCAAAAAGAATTAGCTTTCTATCTCCTATGGTCTCAGAGGAGTTGCGAGCACAAGAATTGTTTACGGACGGACGGACGGACAGACGGACAGACGGACGGACGGACGCCGGACGACGGGGTATCGCATAAGCTCGACTGGTCAGAGACCAGAAGAGCTAAAAATATTTATGGGCAAAGCCTGAATTACCACTTGATTTCATAGTTTTGTATCGAAATATCGCTCATTTATTGATATTTTCAATGATTTCAGGGTTTTCAGACGTTTTGAGCGACGTATTATTCAGTATAGGACTGTGAAATAAAAAAAAGCTTTCAAGATTTGGACTCACCATACATTTGACATTTTATAAACTAGAATATTATGGATATACACAATGCATACACAACTTTGAAAATAGGGCCGTAAATGACAGGTTACCGCACCTACTCCTTTGTGGATATATTATGTGTTTATTGTTATTTGTTTATCGTATATTTTTACATACTTAGTTTTTGTGATAGAAAGTTTCCTGTTAAACTTCTACAGCACATCTTTAAAACTTTTATTTGGCACTTTTAAAAGAGTTAAGACAAGAATGCATGGTTATGATTAATAGAAAAACACTCAGACAGAGATTAATCTACAATTTGATCTAAATGGGTCCCTTGGACCCCATGAAATTTGACCAATGCTCCCTCGCCAAAACAATGGATCCCAGCAGAATTTTATGGGTCCCAAGTAATATAAACTGCCTTTTTTTTGCAGCGACTCAAATTCGCGAATAAAAGTGATATGAATGGCATGCGGCGTTTTATGTCCGCGAGATCGTTAAATCATTAGAAAACATAGGTAATCACAGATTACGAAGCTCACCTCGTGACAGCAAAATTCAATTCAAACATATTTCTTAGTACATGTATATTGGCTTTTAAAGGCAAAACCACTCAAGCAGAAAAAGTAGGTCAAGGTCATTTTATGAAAGTTTGATCAAAGATACATCCAATATGCAAGTTTGGTACATGTAGCAGTTATACTTTGCTCAATATTGGCTTTATAGAGCAAAATCACTCAAGCGGAAAAAGTAGGTCAAGGTCATTTTATGAAAGATTGATCAAAGATACATCCAATATGCAAGTTTGGTACATGTATCACTTATACTTTGCTCAATATTGGCTTTTAAAGGCAAAATCATTAAAGCGGAAAAAGTAGGTCGAGGTCATTTTATGAAAGTTTGATCAAAGATACATCCAATATGCAAGTTTGGTACATGTAGCAGTTATACTTTGCTCAATATTAGCTTTTAAAGGCAAAATCACTCAATCGGAAAAAGAAGGTCGAGGTCATTTTATGAAAGTTTGATCAAAGATACATCTAATATGCAAGTTTGGAACATCTAGCACTTATACTTTGCTCAATATTGGCTTTTAAAGGCAAAATCACTCAAGCGGAAAAAGTAGGTCAAGGTCATTTTATGAAAGTTTGATCAAAGATACATCCAATATGCAAGTTTGGTACATGTAGCACTTATACTTTGCTCAATATTGGCTTTTAAAAGCGAAATCACTCAAGTGGAAAAAGTAGGTCAGATGCTGCATCCGATGCATGGGTCCATCTCGGAATCCAAAGATGAATCACTTGTGCAAGTTTGATTACTGTAGCATTAGTACTTTGTCAGATACTGAGCTACCCCAAACTTCTTATCCAAATCACTCAAGCGGAAAATGTAGGTCAGATGCTGCATCCGATGCATGGGTTCACCTCAGCATCCAAAGATGAATCACTTGTGCAAGTTTGGTTACTGTAGCATCAGTACTTTGTCAGATACTGAGCTACCCCAAACTTCTTAACCAAGTCACTCAAGCGGAAAATGTAGGTCAGATGCTGCATACGATGCATGGGTTCACCTCAGCATCCAAAGATGAATCACTTGTGCCAGTTTGGTGACTGTAGCATTAGCACTTTGTCAGATACTGAGCTACCCCAAACTTCTTAACCAAGTCACTCAAGCGGAAAATGTAGGTCAGATGCTGCATCCGATGCATGGGTTCACCTCAGCATCCAAAGATGAAGCACTTGTGCAAGTTTGGTTACTGTAGCATCAGTACTTTGTCAGATACTGAGCTACCCCAAACTTCTTAACCAAGTCACTCAAGCGGAAAATGTAGGTCAGATGCTGCATACGATGCATGGGTTCACCTCAGCATCCAAAGATGAATCACTTGTGCCAGTTTGGTAACTGTAGCATTAGCACTTTGTCAGATACTGAGCTACCCCAAACTTCTTAACCAAGTCACTCAAGCGGAAAATGTAGGTCAGATGCTGCATCTGATGCATGGGTTCACCTCAGCATCCAAAGATGAATCACTTGTGCAAGTTTGTTTACTGTAGCATTAGTACTTTGTCAGATACTGAGCTACCCCAAACTTCTTAACCGGACGCGGAAGCGGACACGGACGCGGACGCGGACGCGTGGGGTTATAGCATAAGCTCACTCAACTTCGTCGAGGTGAGCTAATAAAACGTCTAGCTCCCAAACTTCAATTTCATATTCAAATTTGCCGAATTAAGTAATTTATTGTTTATTTAGTTGCTTTGTTTACGCAAGTGAGCCTTCGTACATGTGTACAGTGAAACGTTATCCAAACAAACCAATTACTTATACATACATGTACATATGGTATACAATGACGGTAACTTACTACATTTAGGTCTGAATTAAACGATTTGAATTGATTGATTCATATTATTCTGCAAAGTTTAACATGGAAGAATTTTTCATAGATATATTGTATATATTACATGCACATCTAAATATCCGAAAATTTTACAAAGACTTAGACTCACATCGGACCGCGTATAACTTTTATATCTAAAAATTTTCATGCGCAACAATTTCTCATACAATATTATGGACATGATCAACGTTCTGTAAGGTTTAAAAGAGCGGACAAAATATTAACATGAGACATGTTTACGAGTTACAGCTAATATACACTTCCAGTTTCTCAACTTTGTAAGTTTTATGTAAACCATGAACTAAAGGGGACGCATTATACGAAAGTGAATAATGCGTACGGTGGGATGCAGCAATCAGGAATCAATGGGTCCTGGGCGATTTTTATGCGTCAGAGACGCAGGACGCAGAGGTAGATTAATCCCTGACTCACACAAAGTTTTTAAAAGTTTGATAAGGCATGCACTATCAATTGATATAAAATTCAAGTTCAGATGCAAAATTTACGTTAGCTACTGGGAATTTTGTTAGTTATACATGTACATTGTATATATGCTGGTCTTTTATTATTTAAAATTATCTTTTAAAACAAACTAAAGAGGATCATAGTTGGATAACTCTTTTTAAATAGGAAAATAAAAAAAGTTTTCCATAAAAATGATAAAATTCCAAATGGATACCTTTCCTAAAAATAATAGTGTGTTATATACATGTATTACTTCAAGAACTGAACTTTAGTAAGTTTTAAAATCTTTTAATGAAAATCCTGCACTTTGTAAATGTTTATGATAGTACCAAATTCCAGGCAATGATCATTGTTACATAAAATCAATGGATAGTCAGTGTTAACAATCTGACACTACAACACACCTGTCCTAACAGAGAATTTTGTTGCCGGGGTATTGAGTCTTTGCAGAATACAGAGTTTTTTCCCCTTACAGACTGTATCTGATGTAAAACATTGTGACGTCAAGAAAATGGTATGGTACCGTCATTTCCCAGACTTTTAGGACTACTTCCATAGAATTTGATGACGTCATAATCTGTCTACGTCAGATACCGTCTCAAATGGAAGTAACTCTGGTTTTCGAAAATAGCGAATAGATAAGATGTTTTTTTTTGCTTATTTTCATGTATAGTACAAATTCAAACACAGCAATCTCAATTAGAAATCATACTGAACTGTGAGGAAATGTTAGTACAAAAACGCAGTATGATAACACAATTCATCAAATCAACAATAAAATTGGCTATAAGGATTTTGTAGGGAAACAAACCATTTAACAATGTCAGAACTATCAAACCTTGGCAAACTGCATGCAATACTCCTAAAATCAAAGCCAAGATATTTTTGCATCTTACTAAAGCCCTTCATATGACATGTCAAAGTTATTTTTCATAATAAGGAACATAAAAGAGTATAAATACCAAAATATTCAAGGTATGTATTGTTGTAGCAAAGTTACCTGACCGGCCGGAGCTAATTCAATCAAGCGATTGAGACGAGTCAATTAAAATTGAGGATAGATAGACTATGGATTGCATTTATTGGTAATTTGAGTAAATACTCATTGCCTGTAAGTTTTATAGCTTATATCACATGGTCAGAAGTAAACTTCTCTTATGACCAGGTGAATATACATGTAAGCCCCGCCCGGTCAGGTCAGTTTGCCAAGACAATAATATGCCTGAACTTCTTGTACATTAAAAATCAGGCTGTTGCCATGTGACGTGTATTTGAACCATTTGTTTCATTTGTATTGAAAATTTTTTACCTGTACTATAAGTTTTTTGTATTCATCACTTTTCACTAATTCATATTGTTACATACAGGTTAAACTCAATGCTTTATCAGCAGAAAACAATGAACGATTAACAAACCAACGACATCACAGTTACGTCACAAGCAATCTCAACTCCCTGAAGATTCACAGGAAGGATGAAAGCATAAGGAGAATACTACATGTACTATGCTATATGAATTGTGATGTTTAACAAAACGAATCTATGAATTTATTATTTTTCCACTGTTGTGATTTAACTTTACTGTGCATGACAAATTACATGTAATAACATACACATGTATATCGTATTTACAGAGGTTTTGAGATTATGTACCATGACAACATCTTTTAGCTGCATTGACAAGTAATCTGCAATTTCCGCAAATACTAGACTATTCAATTATAGTTATTCAACCTTTTGCATGTGTAACTAGACTTATTACACAATGGTTTGTGATGTCCAATTTTCAGTTTTAGCAAGTACATATTGACACATTTGATTATTGAACTTATGTGAAAAAGACTTACGAGAAATTGAGATAAATCAGTATCAAAATCATTCTCAATTTAAAAGTTTTCCGATTTTGCTATTGTCATGACTTGATAATGATACGGTGTTTTCTTACGAAATATGTATTTTCAAACGCCCATCTCATAAGGGGTTCCATCTTAATTATCTATTTAGGAATGGATGTGATTTTCCATGCATAGAATGCTGTTTGGTGTAAACTTTTAACATTTTCTACTTCTTCCCAAGAACGGCTGAATCTGGATTTTGATGAAACTTGGAAGGTATGAAGATATTATGGTCCCCTAAAAGTGTTGTTGTTTTTTGTCTAGATCCGTCAACAGGTGGCGCCACCACAGGCATCACAGTACTGTAATTTTCTGACCGATAATGCTATGGACACAAATACAGTGTGATTTTTAAAACTGAACTGCTAATAAAATCTTTATTACGATGATACAGACCCCTGATGATGCTAGTCTCAACGTCAATTTTTCTGATACTCGAAACACTGATAACGATTTCCAAAAATTGACATATACTCAAAAAAAAAACAAAAACGCAAAACAGAGTGCCAGGTCCTAATAAAATTTGGTTTGTATGGATGTTGGGTGTTGTATAATTTGAAAAGAAATTTCTGAAGTGAGCTGAGCAGACAGTAATACATGTACATGAATAACTCGTCCTATGTATACCTCTATTGCCATCATGAACTGCTCGTGCTCCTTCCTCAGTTGTTCTGCTTCCATTAACGAGTTAGGACACATAAAACAGCTGATCAACATAGACTTGCCGTGATCTATCCAATATATCACCTGTAAAATACGTTATCGTATATAATGATAATATACACATAAAACAGCTGATCAACATAGACTTGCCATGGTCTATCCAATATATCACCTGTAAAATACGTTATCGTATATAATATGATAATATACACATAAAACAGCTGATCAACATAGACTTGCCATGGTCTATCCAATATATCACCTGTAAAATACGTTATCGTATATAATATGATAATATACACATAAAACAGCTGATCAACATAGACTTGCCATGGTCTATCCAATATATCACCTGTAAAATACGTTATCGTATATAATATGATAATATACACATAAAACAGCTGATCAACATAGACTTGCCATGGTCTATCCAGTATATCACCTGTAAAATACGTTATTGTATATAATATGATAATATACACATAAAACAGCTGATCAACATAGACTTGCCATGGTTTATCCAATATATCACCTGTAAAATATGTTATCGTATATAATATGATAATATACACATAAAACAGCTGATCAACATAGACTTGCCATGGTCTATCCAATATATCACCTGTAAAATACCTTATTGTATATAATATGATAATATACACATAAAACAGCTGATCAACATAGACTTGCCATGGTTTATCCAATATATCACCTGTAAAATATGTTATCGTATATAATATGATAATATACACATAAAACAGCTGATCAACATAGACTTGCCATGGTCTATCCAATATATCACCTGTAAAATACCTTATTGTATATAATATGATAATATACACATAAAACAGCTGATCAACATAGACTTGCCATGGTTTATCCAATATATCACCTGTAAAATATGTTATCGTATATAATATGATAATATACATGTACATGAAAATAGAGACATGTAGTTGGGACACATAAAACAGCTAATCAGCATAGACTTGCACACCCATCTTTCAAGACCCTGGGGTCAGGGGGCTCAAATAAAGTATCAGGTTCACAACTACAGACCACAGAATCATTATAATTTAAACAGAATTCATTTCTATCAATTATACTTACTGAGAATTGGTCTTCACAAATTTCTATAGAGTTACATACATGTAAGTCTTATATAGGAGAAAATGACAAAATGTCAATAGATATCTATTAAATTACCATCTCAGAACTAAAATTTCCAGAGTGAAAATGACACAACTTATCAAGTCGTGACGATTTAAGACAAAAAGTAAACAATTCTCGTCAACCCTAATCCCTACCTGCCGAGCCTCTATTTCAAAGTTCCTGAGCTGCACACATTGTTCGAGTCTCTGTCTTTTTGTCTCGGCCATCGTCTCCAGGTCCATCTCACGCTCATGTAGGTACTCAAGCAATGCCTGGATCCGCCCCTGAGCGTTACATTGTGTGTCTGCCATGAGCTGAACCCCGGACGTCTCAAATATCTACCAATCAGAAATAAGTTGATAGGATTTATTTTTGTTTTATATTATACTAACTTATTATGATCCCCTGAGCTTAACACTGTGTGTCTGCCATGAACCCCAGACGTCTCAAATATCTACCAATCAGAATTAAGATGATAGAATTCATTTTTGTTTACATGCTGTAATATAATAAAAGATCTTCAATGAAAACAGTAAAACACACGTAGCTATTGTGATGTACAATATGATTAACCTATCCAACACAATTCCATCGAACAATAGAAAAATCTGCCCGAGGTTGAAAATGACAGTTTTTACAGGCAGAGCATCTATAAAATGGAATTCTGGAGGTCAAAGTCAGTGTTCTTTGTGACCTGAGAAGCAGAATTCTGTGACCTGAGAAGCAGAATTCTGGAGGTGAAATTCAGTGTTCCTGGTGACCTGAGAAGCAGAATTCTGGAGGTGAAATTCAGTGTTCCTGGTGACCTGAGAAGCAGAATTCTGGAGGTGAAATTCAGTGTTCCTGGTGACCTGAGAAGCGGAATTCTTGAGGTCAAATTCAGTGTTCCTGGTGACCTGAGAAGCAGAATTCTGGAGGTCAAATTCAGTGTTCCTGGTGACCTGAGAAGCAGAATTCTGGAGGTCAAATTCAGTGACCTGAGAAGCAGAATTCTGGAGGTCAAATTCAGTGTTCCTGGTGACCTGAGAAGCAGAATTCTGGAGGTCAAATTCAGTGTTCCTGGTGACCTGAGAAGCAGAATTCTGGATGTCAAATTCAGTGTTCTTGGTGACCAGAGAAGAGGAAATTCATTTGAAACCAATTAACTGTATAAATTCCTGTCCTTTTGTAAAACCTCATCTGTGCAGTTTTATATTTAAACACACACTACGACACAACTACCTTTACAAATTTCAAGTACACCTCTTCTATATTTTAGTGAAGTTGTATATGTGTAATACATATATGTACTATTACACACCTGTATGAGCTCCTGTCCCCTCTGTAACACCTCATATGTGCAGTTTTGCATGTGTAACACACTTTCATTATGTATTTGTAATTGTTGGTCCGCTTTACTTCCATCAGATACAAGTTCTTGATGCTGCAATTCCTCTGCCCACAACTCTAGCTGTGATGAAACCTGCAAGAACATCGAGCAAATTTAGACTTGTGGTACGTTGGTCTTAAATTGTAAGATTTCAAACACCAAAGTTACAGTTACAAGGTCAATTTTTTTTTTAATTTAAAAGTACGAACTTCTCAGAAGTAAAATTCAATGTTAGAAAGCAACAGCCCACTGCACTGTATTTTCAGTCCTCAGGCCATAAGTTAATTTTGGAAATACAGAGTTACTTCCCATTTTAGCAGATAACTGACATCAACTAAGTTCTATCGGAACAATTGTAAAACTCAAGGAAACAGTGTTACCAACATGACATTTTTATAGGAATTGAATGACGTCACAATTCTTTTACATCAGTTACCGCAATAAATAGAGAATGATCCTATAAATACAAAAAGAAGGAATAAATACCTCCAGAGCATCTCTTTCAAACAATCTGAGCTGTAGACAGAGGTCCAACTTTATCTTCCTGGCTCCCCATAATTCCTCCAGTTGTGAACGACTGTCGTTTAATTGACGTAACACACCTACAAAATATCATTATACATTTTTAAAAAGTGTTCAAGTGTTATTCAACTTAAGCATATTTGTATATATTATATTCAACTTAAGCATTTGTACCACTTGGTGAGTGTCACTGCTGGTGGACCAAGAGTACCCGAGGGCACATGTAGCCAAGTTCGATCAATTTTGGTTGGTTGTTTCTCCAAACGCATTTGAAAATTTCTGTTTACAAAATTTTCTCAAATTTCTAAAACCTGGGTCCTGTAGCATCATATCCCAGCCATTTTGCTGTGTCTTTCAGTATATTTAGGACATATTATTTTCACCAAAGCTCGCACAATTCTATCAAAGTGACCTATCTATGTAACAACCCCCCCCCCCCCTCTCATTTTTCAACAACATTTAATTTCTGCATATTTAACTTTTCTGATTATCTGATTATCATCAGGAACAAGCTAGCACGGTGTTAAGGTGGTATAATTGTAAAATGTAAAGTATAATATACATCAAGGGTATCAACCAATTATTGAATTACCCAACTCATACAGGTAATTGAATGTTTGGCTTCCACAACTATCTTATGAGCAAGTATCTGTACATGAGGAGGGTGGTTTACATGGTTATGCCAAGTTCTGATCTGTAATTATGATTAGGTATTTAGCATTTTTTAACATGATAAAGAATTCAATTACTCGATATTAGGAAAGTCAATTTTGGGATATTGAGAATCTGGCATCAAAATAGCAACATTTTTTTTTAGCATGTTTTGGGGCATAACCTGGTAAAAAGAGGTCAACCTCAAAAACCTATCCCAAAGATTGATGCCTCTCTTCATAGAAGAGGAAGGTCTGTAAAACAATATATATGCATAACCAGGGTATAAAAGGGTCATTAGTGCAAACAACAAAGCTAATTAGATTTGGAGCTATCAAAGGCTAAACAGTAGTAAACCCTTAACAATGTCACACTTTCCCCCTACTCTTCTAAAGATGCATTCCAACTGAGATTTTTTGTGGGTCAGAAAGCAAGGATAAGATGATAGGTCAAGGTGAAGTCTGACTCTAGCAACAACAATAAATGGAGAGTGGAGTGGGAGGTGTGACCTTGACCTTCATATATGTCTATCCAAATCTGATTTGTATAGATGAGGGTGATCTTTAGTTAACATCTGGAAACCCAAGTCTCACTTTCCTAACAGTGACCTTGACTTTTGACCTGTGGCCATAGCGAATCAACACCACAAGTATACGAGAGGTCAGGGTCACTTGGTCAAAAGTCACTATATAGACAGAAGGTCTCTCCAGAGGTCAACAACTAGTGCATAGTACATGTACTATGTTCCTATCACTCTTAATTGCTGATACACGTATACTGCTTCAACCAGGAAATTTTGATGGACGAAACGAACACACGATTGGACATCGACAATATATAGACAAAGTCTGCGAAAAAAAATTCCATCAAAAAATCTGGATCCACCAATTGGAAAACAATTCTGGATCCGCCATTTCTCTTATGATATCATCAACAGACCACAGGGGATGTGTACCGTGTTGTCTAATTTTCTAACTCGTCGGTTAAATACAAAATATTGCTGAAATATGACGAGCAGCTGGAACTTTTTATTTTCGTTTTTGTTTCACATAACTCATTTTATTGTCTACTTCTTTGTTTTCATAACTGTTTCACACAATCAGATGCTTGTTGTTACTGTGGCAGGTGGTATGAAGTTTTGCTACAGTGTTGTATGTGTGGTACTGACAGATTGAAATAGGGGGGTTCGTGGATGTTTGGCAAAATATGACCAGTAACACTCTTCCACATTCAATTTCGCAAACTTTAATGAATTGGGCATTTTTATACTCAGAAAGCGACATTTAACATTTATTAATTAGAATCAATACTCGGATTTCACCCCTAGTTCAGCTCGCCTAATAGGCGTACCCGGTAAGGGGGCGGGGGGCGGGGGGGTAGGTTAGGTGAAGAAGAATCTGGAACCCATTCTTAATTGCTCCTATCGCAACATTTAAGAGATTTATAGTATCTTTGAATGCTCCCTCTTTCCCATGTTGACTTATGTCTATGCTTCCCACCAACCATTTGTCCTGGGCCTTAATTATTAACGATAAAAAAAAATCCCAAAATGTTTTTATATACAATGTAATCCCCCTGTATACCTTCATCAAATTTCCGATCGCACCAGGAAACACTTATATAAAGCCCATTATTTCATAAAGATAGTATCTCATCAAGACTTTTGCCCTTCCAATCACTAACAGACCTGTACTTTAGAATGGTTTCACCAGAATATACTTTAAAACTCTCCATTAAGATCAACGTTATCCTCCTTTGACTAGTATCTCCATTATTTAGGGAGACCGAGTGTGACAGGGGGGATAAATAGAGGGTCGTGACGGGGACAAGCGTGAATGATCTCTACTCCTATATTAGTTACAGGGTCCGGTTTGTTCCTGTCACAAAACCTATGACGAATTTATCATCCTGAGAACCATTTTGTACCGTTTTCTTGTAATTTTTGACGTTTGAAAATTAAGTGACCTATTTCGGCGTCAAGGTAGGACCCCACGTGACCGTTATAATGTGACGTCATTAGCTGAACTTAGTATGAGGCGTGATAATATAATAAACAATTTTTTCTACTTAGCTTACATTGTTTATCGATTTTCCAAGGGATTTGATCCTTTTCTTAAAAGCAGGGATGTCTTTCACAAATTGATAGCTAAGCGGAAAAAGGGAGCTAGGGTCCCATCTTCAGCCATCCCCCTTTTCAAAGTCCGATTTATTTCTCTTGCTTTCATAGGTAAAAAGCCCCTCTTGTCTTTTCGGGAGTGACCTTGACATTGCATGTCTACCACCAAACATTAATGTCTTTATTCCAGACTTCACATCAGCATGATCAGTAAACAACATGCACGAACCCTCCTACGTTATGATGTCATGTAAACTACATGTAGAAAACTAAACAAAACCTACATGTACTGGATTAACCCTGATCCATTTGCTTTTTTAATTTAAAATTTTCTTTTTTTCTTTTCCTGCGTGATTTGAGGCTAAGTGAAGATCTCTGGTACACTGTAAGTTACGGTGAGAGGGATACTAGGGTGGATAGACGGCAATCGAGGCCAAAGCCAAGTTCCCTTCAAAACTTCTCTCTGAAGTACCGCAAAATCAGACTTTGATTCTTAAAAAGGAAATACTAAGAAGTATATTCTTTTCTGAGGACCGCAAGGGGGTTTAGGGGGTCAGATCACCCCCCCCCCCCCCAATATTTGCCAACATTTATGATTTTCCCTCGTTTTTACTTATATCTTCTTTCCAAATCATAGGCTGAAGCCCCCTTTTCCTTGAAAGACTAATCTGGATTCGCCTATGGATGGATGAGATAACTAAATTCTATGAGAAGTGGGAATACCTTGAGCAAAAACTAACATCTATGCCAATATGCATGAGTAAGTATATATTAAAAGATTATGTATGAAAATACGCTTTCTGGAACACGAAACATTTTCAGCCCTTGACTGGGCAAATAAACATTTGACCCCCTGACCTGTATATTACCTTTACTCGGTGGCCTTTAACCTACAATTATACTAACCCATTGACACCGATAGTCAAGTCTTCGTTTGACCTACTTACATGTACACTGTTCACCCTGTGACCTTGGATTTATAAAAATACTGACCTGTTTGACCTATAAAAATACTAACCTACTGACATAAATGATCAGCTCAATGACCTATTGACATATGCGTATGGAGACATTTCGCGACCTATGACCTACTTATATTCTAACCTATATCAGCGCGGGTACATAGCATGTTGCGGGTATCAGCATGTATATAGGGGTTAGGGGAACAGGATCCACCCTGCAATTGCCCGTTTTTACACATTTTCCCCTAAAAATCATATGCTAAACACAAGGTCATCCCCCAAATTGCCTAGAAACGACCCCCAGATTTTTTTTCTGTGTCTTCCATCTGATCACGTTTCAACTAACAATCATGTTTGGAGATTTTGAGGGGTCCTTCATACGGACCAGTACAGTTGTCGAAAATAGCAAGTGACCTGTTGCAACGGAAGTTTTGAAACAGTTCGAAAGTGGTTCGTGAAGAGTGCAACGAAACAGGCGATAAACAAGATGTTGACTCATAAAAAGAGCGGAAAATTGGCATACGATATTTGAAAATTCAGAGTGCAAACAACCGATGCTTTTTCTTCAATATAAAATGACCTAGTCTCGGGGTCAAAGGACAAGGTCATGAGAATAAAGTGTTATTCTAATCTTACCTTCTATATGGGTGTAATCCGCATTTTGATTGATCTTGTCTGGTTCTGCACTGAATACCCTGCGAAAAACATACACAATAAAGTCAAAAATCTGCAAACATTTAATCCAAATAAATAACGTTACAATGGCAACCACTCGTCCGATTTTCACTGAGATAATCAGTGTGAGGAGAACGAAACGGAAGAGTGTCATGACCCGGATGTTGGTCGTATAATCCGGCATTTTGTCGAAAAGTTTGCTTCGCCACTGAGTAAAATTCCGAGAATCGGAGGCCGTCGAAGACCAAGAATTTCGCCATGAGTTACGAAGTGAGTTTCGCCACGAATTTCGTGACGAATTCGATGAGCCAGACTCACGGCGTCTGCGTCGAACCACGTTCGCTGGCATTTCCTGTATTATCGAAAACTTGGTTGAACTATTGCTTATAGTTGTTCGTCACCCTAATCCGTGAATATATAAGTATCACTCGCTTTTGTGACAGGTCGTAATCTCTATGTAATACATCAGTGCTATGCCATGCGCCACTTGTAACTCAAAACAACTTTGCCCTACTTTCATTTTTGAATTCCATGCATTTCATCCCTTTCCTCGAAGTCTCCTTAACGATTCCTTAACTCTTTCCATCGTCTGCGATGGTGTGTATTTTGGAATGTAGCGTTACGTGCAGTAGGAAAAACAACTCCTTTACATTAAATGTAGACACAAAAATCAACAATATATGATCTCTGCATGTATTTCTCGGGGAAAATTATTACACAATACGCTCTCATCACAGTGTATCACCGGAATGTATTGAAGTACTTAGGTAGGACGGCGAAAACTTGGCGGCATCATCAAACGAAATATACCTATCTAGGTTAATTACAGGTACGTTCAGGTGTCTCTCACCTACAGGGTTTGTAAATGGGTACGCCCACTATGAACTCCTTACATCAAGTGAGAAAACGTCCATCTTATTTCATTGTCCTATTCAAAAGTGTAGCCTCTCCATCATAACTGTGGTCGGATTTCGGCTTTTAATAAATTCAACATAAATTTTATTGTTAAACTAAAATAGTTTCACTTCCAACCGAGATAGATGTATAACATTTTTTCTTTCCTTAAAGATCCACCTTCAAAATGTTCTGAGGCAAATATCACATCTGCGAGGAAATTCTATTGAGAAAATGACACGGGTTATGTACAGATGCATCTGAAACGAACATGTGAAACTTACAACGTTCGTAAATGAGTCATTTCAATAATATCGAATCATATAAAAGATGCAGAGTGCAGTTTCCTTCCTTGAACGTCATGTTTCTTCCCCCTACCGACTAGACTTGAAAAAGAAAGGGGCACAAAGGCAAAAATACACCGACAACTCTTACACTTGTTGTATTTTCATTCCAAAGAAATCTAATTATGGAACAAGCTTACAATTCATTACGGAAATCAAGAAGCTATGCGGGATTGTTAAGATAATCCCCCCAGCTTATGAGTTTGTTAATCGTTTTAACAAAGTGAAACAACTTGTAAATGAAGGATAGCTTTACATAGGTATAGGTATATATACTTACTCGACGTTTTGCTAGATCATGTTGATTAGAAAATTTAGTTACCCTAAACTCGTGTTACGTTTGTACGTTAATTAATAGAGGAATGAAGCACTTTTCATAATTACAATATATTTCAGATGAAGGAGATAAAAGGGGAAGGAGGGGCAGGGGAGGGGTCCTTCAGAAACGGTCTATCTGTTAATATGGCATCAATCAAAAAGTACATGTATACCTGGTGTACTTATACTGGCTCAAAATGCTGAAGCAAGTAAGGGTGGGGAAATAGAGAAGGGGTGATTGGGGTGTGTCGGGGAGGGTCCTTGATCCTCTCAGTTCGGGATGTGACCTTAATCTTTAAAGGTAAAAGGCATCAAGGCTCAAATACGGAGGAGTAATGTTGTAACGATAATACCGACCGACTTTAATATGATCTATATGTATGTATGAACAAAATCAAAATGCGCCACTTCACTTCCTTAATATTGAATCGGTAGGAGTGATTCACAGAATGCAGCAGTAATTATAGAACTGACTATCGTCACTCGGGTCAACGTTGATAGAAGATTAACACCTGTCCGTCCGAAATAATATGTGAATTATGATTTCCACATGAAATACTAAAAATGTTTTCAAATCACAGGCGGATATGGAAAAAATTCCAATGGGATGGGTGTGTGTGTGTGGGGGGGGGGGGGGGGGGGGTTCAGCCTATGCTATGGTTTTGAAAAAAAAGATACGTAACAGATATAGGTAACATTAAAAAAATCATATTTTTTTACAACTTCCAATGGGAACCTCTAGCCTCCCCTCTCAAGATTCGGGCTTGGAAATTTGTTTTCAACTAGCGAGATATCTGTACATTTGTCTGTCGGTCTGTCAAATTTCAGTTTTTATCTCGGTCATAAAAGAGCAATGAAAAGAGAAATCCATGATAAAGGGGAATGTGTCAGATATATATATACGTAACATTAAGGACTACATAAAACAGAGCACGAGCGTTTTGGGTGTGAACCAAACGTAATGATATGATAAAAGGCTGTAAAATGTGTTCTTAGCTTTCCAAATGTTGACGCCTACCTATCCTTTTTTCTGGGGTAACTATGGTAAAAGGAAATGACAGTCAGCCTTGTCTGTGTGAAATTAAGATTATTTTTTATAGCTTAGAAATTGACCAGTTTTAGTACTCATCTGAAGTTATCAATATTATCAGTTTGTAAAATGTAACTAGGGATACCCGATGGTGCCTATTATACTATGTCCGGGCGGGGCCCGCCCTTGACTGCCAATCCAAAAGAGTTACATCTAATAAATCTTCAAAGATGTGTTCCCGAAATCAGTATGACAGACCAGTGTTAGATGCATGACGAAGAGATAAACCAAGAAACAAATGAAATTGGATAAAATCACAAAATTGGCTCTAAATAAACAAAATCATTCCAAGGAATGCATGTGTCGCATGCGAAACATAGCGACACTCAGGAATCACTTTTGTAGGGTGTGACTTCCAAGTGTGACAGACAGACGGACAGACAGAGACGAACAACGGACAAAGTGATCCCTACGTGTCGCTATGCTTCGCAGGCGACACAAAAATGGTATGTATAAAAGGACGGACGGAGATCAATTCCAAACATCCAAATATTAGACAGAAGGTTTAAGCATGCCCGGAGGAGGAAAGGGGAATCAGACCATGAACAAAGGAATTTTATGAAAAGAAAATTAGATTTTTGAATCAGATTGAAATTACTTAGGTTCCCTACCCCTTACCAACTCTCCGAACACACAGAGGGGTCTGTTTTCACCTATTCATATACTGACCACCATCAAACGTGTGAATCTCTCATCGGATTCCCCCCCCCCCCCCCACACATAGCATAATAGTCCCATTAGCACAGGTACAATGAACTACCTTAAGCCTAATCAATAAGCACGTGTAATAGAAATTCCATGTTTTTCGTCGGTTTTGTGTTTACCATTCTGGCGTTCTTTCAGGCATATTTCATCGTTATGCCAACACTCGATCTCCCGCGCATGTTTGAAGAAAAATAAAACTCCCGCAGATTAAGTATCATTCGGTAAAGAGCTCATTGTGAAGAGAAAACTCACAAAACGTACACTATAGCAACTTGCCACCGCGTGCACTGAAACACGACTGTACTTACTACGGTCAAAACATCGACAAAAAGTCATAAATCACTTTACTCTGCACCTTTACGCGATTGGCGATGAACGAACACTCCGTACTTAACTCACTTGTAAATTCGAACACTCGTTTTCTAAGAAATCAGTCAGTATCCTTTTCAACCACATGCACGAGACATTCCAAGCATCTTTTTATATTGCAACATGTGCACATGCCATGTCAAAAGGAGGCGTGTCTAACAGTAATAATTACATATCGATTTTAACATGGCGGTTTATAGCACTACATCGCTATCAGTATCGGATTATTTGGATTTATAATACCATGACTAAGGCTAATCATACTACTTTGATTTCACACAAGTTAACATAATTTTGGTAATTGTCTACTGAGTTAGCCTACTTTCTATTACTTAGTTCCTTTGACATTCTTTATCGATATTAGCAGTGGATTCACATATACTCTCTTTTTTCGGTGCTGTGGCTTCTTTAAATCCCTCTAAATTTTTGTTTGTTTGGGGTTTTGGTTTTTTTTTGGGGGGGGGGGGGGGGGTAAACTTTCTATAAAGGGTTTGAAGGGCTGGAGATGGAGGTGGGGATGGGGGTTAGTTTAGTAGATCAAAGCAATATACTTGGGGGTTTGTTTTTTTTTTTGGGGGGGGGGGGGTTAGCATGCATACATGTATCATCCCCCTCCTCGGGATGCCTTTTCATGTCTGAAAGCAAAACATGACAAAACACATCCAAGTATCCGCCAATGACCAATAACAACATTTCTGATTTCCCATTTCCGAGCAATCAATTAACATAAAGACAACATATTGATTCATTTCTCCATTCAGACTCCCAGGCTAAACGTATTGATCCGTATCACCAGCTCACGTGCTTGTTTTTGTTACGTCTGATGGCAGACGACCTTTTCTTATCTATGCTATTCGCGTGGAAAAGGACGGTTTGGCGTCCAATTATTCAATAAGTAAAGAATTTATCTATCACAACCAGAAGTCTCTGATGAGACTGAAGCTCTACTGGCTGTTTTGTTAAAGTGACACCCATTTCAAGACCCTGGGGTCAGGGGCTCACACAAAATATCAGGTGCACATCTACACCACAGACACTTGTAAAATGATGTTAAAAGAATTACCTCTCCTTCAATTATACTTTCTGAGAATTGGTGTTCACAAGGTAACATTATAAGACTTACATATGAGAAAATGGCCACACCTATTTTCAAAGACCCTGGGGTCAGGCACACAAAATATAAGGTACACAACTAGACCACAGACTCATGGTAATGCAAAAAGAATTATCTCTCTATCAAGTATACTTTATGAGAGTTGGTGGTCACAAGGTTACATAGACTTATATAGGAGAACTGACCACACCTCTTTCGAAGACCCTGGGGATCAGAGGCTCAAACAAAATATCAGAGACAAAAAAGACCAGAGAGTGATTATAATGCACAAAGAATGATCTCTCTATCGATTATAATTTTTGAGAATTGGTGTTCCAACATTACATAGACTCGTATAGGAGGAAAAGACCACACCCATTTTCCTAGACCCTGTAGGTCAGGGGCTAAAACAATATGTTAAGAGCACAATTAAACTAGAGACTTATTATAATGCAAAAAGATTTATCTCTCTATCAATTATATTTTTCGAGAACTGGTGTACACAAGTAACATTATAAGACTTATATACGAGAAAATGGCCTACCTAATTTCAAAGACCCTGGGGTCAGTGGCTTAAACAAAATATAAGGTACACAACTAGACCACAGACTCATGGTAATGCAAAAAGAATTATCTCTCTATCAAGTACACTTTATGAGAATAGGTGGTCACAATGTTACATTGACTTGTATAGAAGAAAATGACCACACCCATTTTCCTAGACCCTGGGGGTCAGTGGCTTAAACATCGTAACAAGTGTACAACTATACCAGAGACTGATTATAATGCAAAAAGAATTATCTCTCTATCAATTATACTTTTTGAGAACTGGCGCTCACAAGATTAAATAGACTTATATAGGAGAAAATGACCACACCCATTTTCCTAGACCCTGGGGGTCAGGGGCTTAAACAACATATCGAGTGCAAAACTATACCTGAGACTGATTATAATGCAAAAAGAATTATCTCTCTATCAATTATACTTTTCGAGAACCGGTGTTCACAAGATTACATAGACTTGTACAGGAGAAAATGACCACACCCATTTTTGAAGACCCTGGGGGTCAGAGGCTCAAACAAAATATCAGGTTCACAACAAGACCACCGACAGATTATATTGCAAAAAGAAGTAACTCTCTGTCAATTACACTTTCTGAGAACTAGTGTTCACAAGATTATATGGAGTTGAATAGGAGAAAATGACCATACCCATTTTTCAAGACCCTGGGGGTTAGAGGCTCAAATAAAATAGCAGGTGCACAACTAGACCAGAGATGTATTATATTGCAAAAAGAATTAACACCCTATGAGTTATACTTTCTGAGAATATGTGTTCACAAGATTACATAGAGTTATATAGGAGAAAATGACCACACCCATTTTTGAAGACCCTGGGGGTCAGAGGCTCAAACAAAATATCAGGTGCACAACTAGACCATGGATCAAACTAAATGCAAAAAGAATTAGGTTTCTATCATTTATGGTTTCAGAGGAGTTGCGCTCACAAAAAAATTGTTAACAGACAGACAGACAGACGGACGGACGGACGGACGGACACCGGACAACATGGTATCGCATAAGCTCAACTGGTCTTTGACCAGTAGAGCTAAAAACGGGATTTCAGCTTTCTATGTCATGCTCACAATGGATGGAGTATTGGAAGCTGAAATCTCGTTTAGGATTGTTTTGAACACCCATATTATATACCAATCAAGACGGTCTAAGAATACATTTGTCACATACATGTATTTGACCCTAACTATGTGATCTTGACCTATGTGTTGTCCTTGACCCTCACTTCATGACCTGACAAATCCTGCAAGCTTCGAAGTATATTGCATATCAATCAAGTTATAGTGGTGGGTCTATCCTATAATGTGTTCCCCTTTTCAACAGCCCAAATAGTAAAGATATCATAAAGCATTTTCAATCAAAAATTAATTCATTTTTTTTTTAAAAAAGCTTTCTACCACAGCCTAGTTCTTGACCTTTGTAATCCCTATATACCTTTGCAGAACTGAAAGATTTTTCTAGGGACCGTCTGGGATCATAGTATTTTGAATATCTCTGACTGTAGGAGGTTCATTTATGTTTTGCGGTGGTCTAACTTACCTATGAAACAAGTATTTAACTAGAACTGCCCTAAAGTGGACGAATTATACCCCCCCCCGGGATGTTTTCTATAAACAGGACCATTTATGACGCAACCTTCAATTGTTCAAATTGAAACTCTCATTCAGGATTAAATGCTTTGTTATGAAAACTTAGTACTTAGTATGCTGCTTTCAGAACTTCATAGCCAAAATACTATTATTCTTGTTATGAAGTTCATTAATTCTTACATAGGCCCAAAGTTAAGGTCAAGGTCACAAGGTCAGATGTCACAATACATTAATGAAGTGTTCTTTATGTGCATGAAATATGAAAGGCCTACCACTGATAGTATGAAAGAAATCTGCTTTCAAATCTTCTCAACTTGAATTGCAACAAAATCACAAAGTCAAGGTCAAGGTCATAAGTTCAAAAGTCATGATAACCAAATTGTAGTGCTCTTAGAGATGAATGTTTGTATTAAATATGAAAGGCCTACCATTCACTAGAATAGGATGAGAGAAATCTGCTTTCAAAATTTCTTAACCTAATTTCAACATAAGCCCAATGTCAAGGTCACACGGTCAAAAGTCATGATACTAACCTGTAGTACTCTTTGTGGTAAATGTGTGTATGAAAGGCCTACCATTAATAGTATAAAAGAGATCTGCTTTCAAAACTTCTTAAGGTAAAATGTTGTATAGGGTGAAGGTCAAGGTCACAAGGTCAAAAGTCATGGTACCAAAATGTAGTATTCTTTATGGTGAATGTGTGTATGAAATATGAAAGGCCTACCATTAGAGCAGTTGCATTTATTTTACTTCTTACTTTACTTCTACTTTTACCTCACCTCTACGCTTCAGTGGTCACTGCGGTTAGGGATTAGGCCGTGGTATTTAAAATTCGTTTTCCATCCTGGTGTTTAAAAAAAAAGACACCCTCCAGTTAGGCGAAAACACACAAACATACAATTTTTGTATTGTTGTCAATGACATGTATTATTCTGAAATTTTATTTAAGGCACATATCCACTGTACAAGTCAGGGGAGACGGGAATGTGAGCTATTATAGCTAAGTCTTGGTTTAAATAGACCCATTTGAGCCGTTTTTCATTTCGAGTAATAAAGCCGTAGTGGAACTTTTTTTTCAGTATGACAGGATACCTTTGGCAATCTCGAATTAATTGTGAGTGTATGCTTTTTATCTGGTATTTTGTCTCGAAAGGTACCAGTCCGCACACGTTAAACAGAATATTTCACAGCCATGGCTTTACATTGTTCAACACACACCTGTCCTGAGGCGATCCAACTACAGTTACCTTTTAAAGCTGACCTGTCACTTTTTTACCATTTAAATGTGAAAGTATAATCATCAGACGGACGGACATGCAGACGGAAAGATCATTTTTTTATGTAGCAAAAATTACAATGCTTAATGTTGCTTCGTCCGAAAAGGGGAAATTTACATAAAATGTACCCGTAAGTTTTATGTCTAAGATATGAAATGTACCCGCAAAACGTTAGGGTAGGTCAGCTTTAAAAGTTAACTGTAGTCGTCAATACTCGAGACCAAGATTATGTAACCCCTAACCGCAGTGACCACTGAAGCGTAGAGGTGAGGTAAAAGTAGTGGTAAAGTAAACTAAATGCAACTGCTCTATTAATAGTATAATAGAAATCTGCTTTCAAAACTTCTTTAAAATATCTTGTTGGGTAAAGGTCAAGGTCAACAGGTCACAGGGCCAAAAGTCATGGTAACAAAATGCAATACTCTTTATGATGAATGTGTGTATGAAATATGAAAGTCCTACCATTCATAGTATAAAAGAAATCTGCTTTCAAAACTTCTTAAACGGATGGACAGACAGACGGACAGGGTGATTTTATATACCCCCCCCCCCTTAACTTTGTTTGGGGGGGGGGGGGGTATAATGATTAATGTACCCATACAGCATAAAGTCGATACAAAATTATTTTTACCACAATGGTAAAGTTCACTGCCAAGGTCAAGAGGTCAACATTTCTAAAAGCTTCAAAATGTAGGTCAAAGTCAAGGGACTGGGTAGAAGTAAAAAGAAATTTAGTACAATTTAAAATGTCTTGTGAAAAGAAATACAAATGTACAATATGAAGTATAACTTTTACAAATTTGAATATATGAAAAGTATTGGAGCATTTTTTTTTAAAGTAGGTCAAAATTCTACGTCAAGGTTAAGAGGACAAAAACTTTGGTATCAATGGACAATAGAATAATAATGTGAAGTATAAAAGTCCAAATTTTTAAAGTTACTACTTTTTTTTGTAAGTACAGTATCATTTAAACATCAAAGTTACATACATATCATTTAAACATGTTACATATCAAAAGTTATGCTAGTATGTCTTTTGGAGCAGACAGACAGACAGACAACTATCTTTGATCATGTTGATTCTAGGGCCAAAAAAATCAGCTTGCACTACTTGGCCGTTTATCAATAACATATTGCCTTGCATTTCATTTTTTAAGTCATCTCTGAAAGTAAACAGACAGCAACTGCACTCATTTTGTAATTTGCCGAGAAAACATTCCAATTAAACGTCAGCTTAATTACATAACTCAAACGCAATACTGATCAAATTCTTACATGAGGCTGTTTTCAATTAACAACGGGAAAATCATTTCAATATGAAATGTGCACTCTGCTGAGAAACGGCACAGCTAAGGAAGTTACAATTACCTCCCCCTGGGGAATAAACATTAAGGTACAAAATAACCTACTGTTGAGAAATTTACCTTCTCAAACCAAAGAGCTCCAACATCTTTAAAATATTGTACTAGTGATTTCAAAATTTTGCCTCATGCAATCTTCCTTGCGAAAGACAGTGTTCTTTGGTTCCTTTTAAGAGTGACAAAACATTTCCTAAAGGTGATTATGAACATCCAAAAATGAAATTTTAGGGGCATTGTTATTTTTTTTTTTACTTTGATTGAAAGAAAAGTTCTTGAAATACGAAACTCTCATGTCCAAAAGTCTATTTTTCAAAATCTTATGTTTTTGGACAAGCCTCATTTTTGCAAAGCCAAAATTTCATTATTATAACTTATAGGATTAAGGATCGTAACATTTGACATTTTCAGTACAATATTGTAGAAATAAGTTGTAGAAACAACATGCTGAATTTGGACATTTATACAGCTTTGGTACAGTGATTGGAAAGTATAGGGGCCGTGGGTCATAATCCCGTTCATTTGAAAGACGGCTAATAGAAGTCTGCGTACGTCCTTAAAATGATATGACCCATCTCAAGATGGGCGTATGAAAATGGACCATCAAACTTGTAAAAAAAAAAATCATGGAATATGGCCCTTAAAACAAAATGTCCTTCCCATTCACTGATGGTACACCAGAGTGAAACAAGGTGTCTCTAAATTCTAGATATTTTAAAAATAAATATTTTAGTAATCTTTTCGTTTCAACTATTCAAGCATAGATCCAGCAGGCTTTCAATTTATACATTTGCAGGGGGCGGCAACCGGCGAAATATCAACGACTCAGATGATAAAATTTGCCAGTTTGAATTTCCTCTGATTGTTTATGTGTTTATATAAAATGCTCAAAAGATCTGCCTCAAACTTCTAAATCGTCACCTCAGACAGATCTTATTGAAAACCCTGCTTATGTCAATTGTAATGGCCATATTTCTTCCATTTTAATGTAGGCTTACAGGGTTATCCTCCTTGAGCCTTGAGGCGAGGAAAATCCCTCTGCAGATCAAAGGCAAAGAAAGACAGCACCAAGTTTTCACAAATTCTGTCAAGAAAACACACTCTCTAGATTGTTAAAAGAAGATCTCCACTTATGACATGGTACTAAGGGTGTAATGATTCACTGAGGTGCACCATGCACTATGGTAAAACCCTTTTTTACGGTGCATATCACAGCGAATCCATATTTTGAGGTTCGATATGGCTCAGAAACAATTTTTACTTTCACACGTAGAACAGATGGTTAAGCGGTGTTTCGTTTTTTCTGGGCATACACATAATATATACAGCTATGATGGCTAGAGACACATGTATATCTAGTGGGCTATTTCAGCTTTATAAATGCATCAGAGTTGACACATGCTCTGTGATCACAAAACACACAACTTTTTCTTACTACTATGCTACATGTAAGTGTTACAGAACATGTATTACGCCTGGTTAGCTTTGTTGGTAAATTGTTGGCCTAGTGAATCGAACGCCCTGGATTCAGTACTTAAATCAGTCAAAAATCTTAAAGCATGCAAAAAACATCGGACCGCTAGATCTGTCTGACAAATTTTAAACCAGTAATATTTATATCCTCTACTATTTCTAACATGTCTTAGCTAATGTCCAACATAGGTACGCTTTATGTCCTATGCATTAAACATTTTTTTCACAAAAACTGAATTCTTATTTTGCTTTTTATTTTGAGTGACCTCATTATTTTCTTGTAGAGATGAAATAACTGAACTTTACAGCCCTATATACGTTATTACGTATGTTTCAAATCTTTACAGATGTGATGATTAAGATAAATCTTGTTTCTAAATAGAAATGGTGGGAGATAACTACCTGAGTTCCTCTAGTATGTTTTCCCCCTCACTAACGGTGTTTATGCAAGCCTCATTGGTTGCCTGCCGCTGTTGATTGAACTGTTCTAGTAATTGTTCTGCCCCCTCCACGGTGTCGGCAATCTCTGAGCTCTGAAGTTCTTGTTGTAACTCCTCTAGCCATGTTGTTAACTGCAAGGTTGAGAAAAAATTTACATCCAATGTTAAAGTTTTTCAAACGGAAGGTACATTGTTAAAATCAAAGCACTAAAGGTACTGAGTGCGAATAGCCAGAATAATATCACTTACAATGTATGACAAAATATTGAGTTTTCAAAGTTATATTTGTTCCTGAACACCTTCGTAGGCCAGTTTATGGACGTATAAAGACAGAACTAAAATGCAAATGCATAATGTTGTCGTAATGAATTGAAAGATGATGTCTGACAGTGAACATGAAAATAAAATAACATCACATTAAATCTACCCCTCCCCCCTAAAAAATACAACAATCCAATATGAATATCGATTGATGATTCCATATACAAGGAAAGAAGACGAATCTTATTTTCTAATTTGATCCCCACTCTCTCTTTAACCTTTCATGTTCAATGTTAGGTGTGTGCTAAGAATTTGAAGGAAAATTCACTTCTTTTTAGTAAAAAAAACTATATAAAAACATGATACATCCTGAACGGGAATGTTTTGATCTTTTATTTTTCATAATTGTTAATATCATATTTCATGATGGAAGTTCCTAATTTTTCCGTCATAAACAGATTTTATTTTGTGAAGCGGGGCAAAATAAGCAAACTAGAAGTTAGTTTTACGTTTCAATGATTCAACTTAATATCTTTATCGATAGCACCGTTTCATTTATATATTGTCCACTAAACAGATAATCACCTGGTAATGGAAAGGGGTTTCCAACACACAGCCTGTATTCATCTCAGTACATACAATTGCAATTTTTCATTAGGTCATGCATGTACATAACACGACAGCTCGATTCATATAGGTATAATTCATTGATTCAGACAGTGATAAGACTTTATAACGATCATGACGCTGACGCAGTCCCAAGGTACATGTAAACAGAGTAACATCGTTTATACATACTCAGTAGACGGGGCTCCCATGAGTGAAGAAATCAGACAATCGCTATGTGCTATTCGCACAAAAAATGGCATTTGTAAGGTCTTTCCACAATAAATACATGTGAAACATAAAAACCATAACACTTACCATTTTTTAAAAAGTTATGGCCAAATTAAAAGTTATTATAGATCTCAGAATCTAGGATTATATAGTCTCTTTTCCTGCCTCTACATGTAATTCAATTTAGATATAAAGGGAATAAAACACCGCTAAAGACGGTATGGCCGAATTGCAAAGTAAGTTTTTGTCACCAACTGGGTCAAGGTCACTAGGTCAAATATTACAGCTTACATTGAGAGGTCTTGTCAGAGGCAACCTACATGTAAAATATAAAGTTTCTACTGCATACAGTTCCTTAGATTTTGCTTAAACCAGAAACTTTAATCAAAATCTTTAACCAGGTCAAAGTCTAAGGTCAAGGTCACTAGGTCAAATGTTACGGCATAAATTGAAAGGTCTCGTCATGGGCAACCTAAATGTATAGGGTTTCTACTGCATACAGTTCCATAGATTTTGCTTCAACCAGAAACTTTAACCAAAATCTTTAATTAGGTCAAAGTCCAAGGTCAAGGTCACTAGGTCAAATGTTACTGCATAAATTGAAAAGTCTTGTGATGGGTTGCTTCATGTATAATATAAAGTTTCTGCTGCATATATTTCCTTAGATTTTGCCTCAACCAGAAACTTTAATCAAAAAGTTGACGTCAGACGGACGGACAGACATCATCAATCTATAGACTGGAATTGCTTTGCAATCCGGCCAAAAATTACATTACAATTAACTCCATTCTTCAATCCATCCTTCTTTCCATCAATCAATTTAAGCCACCTTTTCCCTTTGATCTGGGGTGTTTTTGTTTTGTTTTTGATAACATCTTAGAAAACATTCTGATCCATGTGTATTGTAAGAAACTCACCTCATGTACATGTGTATAGAAGAATACAGCCATTTCCAGCGTGTCCTTTCTCCGATTTAATGATGTAAGGAAGTTACTCATTCTGCTCTGCAGCTCTTGGGCCTCTCGATAAATCTCGTTTGGATCACACTCACCCGTCTGAGCTAACTCGTCTGCTGCAGCCAATAACTTATCAGCATTGGTAATAGTGTTCTAAAAATAGAAAGAGAATATCTTTCTAACTAATTTCTACATGTTACCATGATTACTGAGTATCATGAAATATAAAAGTCAATGTAAAAAGGTCAGTGTTGGTTTTTGTGACATTTTGGCCATACTGAATCTCAAAGTTTCCTAAAAATTACACGCAAGTAAAAAATAAACATACATGTACATGTGTATCTAATCTTATACATGTACTACAACCTGGATAAGTTTCTAACTTTCATTCATAAAATATTCCTAATTGCCTATTTAGCAATTTTTTTCCCTTGAATTCTATTTTACTTTAAGTTACCTTGGCAACTGTTTCAAAATGTTCATGACTTTTCTGTAGAGCCTTGCTTCTTTGTAAACTCCTCCCGATTGATGTATTTTTCCTTAAGAATATATCACCATGGTTATCCAACCAGTCTAACACCTGTTTAACGTCCTGTTGGAATAGACGCAGGCCAAGCCTCTGAGACAGTTTGACCTTTTTGGACTGCCACATCTGTTCAAGATGTCGCTGATGAGCTAGGACCTGAAATGTAAATGTTCTATGTATTTTGAAATACCATGAAGAATTTACCCTTCAAATCAAGAGATACAAAAACTAAATTCTGAGATGTCACAATGTGTTTAACAATAGCTTTGGAATAACAAGCCTTGAACCTCAGCCAAACATCCAAAATGTATTGTGATGTCAAGAATTTTCTCTTTATTTTCGAACAATCTGAAGGGTAAATTTAGCAAAACCAGAGTTGTTTGTAAAGGTACAAAAGTAACTTTTCCAAAATTTCTTCCTTCTTTTTTTTCTAAATTAATTATTTTTTTCTATTAATCACAATTTAAAAGAAATCAAAGATATGATTTTTTAAAAGTATGTCTTATCTATACAGAGTGTAGTGCAACTTACATCATGTACGACATCCAGTACATGTCCTGATGCTTCAGAGTAGTCTGCCTTGGCTGTAATACTGTTAACGCTACTAGATGTCACCGGTGTCTGAAGAGTATCAAGTAGCGTCTTCCCATCACTACACACCTGTAAATACATAAAATAAAATTAGCTTTTATCAGAGTAGTCTGCCTTGGCTGTAATACTGTTAACGCTACTAGATGTCACCAGTGTCTGAAGAGTATCAAGTAGCGTCTTCCCATCACTACACACCTGTAAATACATAAAATAAAATTAGCTTTTATCAGAGTAGTCTGCCTTGGCTGTAATACTGTTAACGCTACTAGATGTCACCAGTGTCTGTAGAGTATCAAGTTGTGTTTTCCCATCACTACACACCTGTAAATACATAAAATAAAATTAGCTTTTATCAGAGTAGTCTGCCTTGGCTGTAATACTGTTGACACTACTAGATGTCACCGGTGTCTGAAGAGTATCAAGTAGCGTCTTCCAATCACTACACACCTGTAAATACATAAAATAAAATTAGCTTTTATTAGAGTAGTCTGCCTTGGCTGTAATACTGTTGACACTACTAGATGTCACCGGTGTCTGAAGAGTATCAAGTAGCGTCTTCCCATCACTACACACCTGTAAATAAGATAGTTTGCCTGTATAAAAGTTTGCAAACTATATGATAAGGAATTTCCAAGCAAAATGAAAAGCAATGACCAAAAAAGAATCAGGCATCAGAATTTGCAATGATCACTCATTATACAAAGGATGGTTTTTCTTAGTCAAAATACATGTATATAATTTTTTGTACTTCAAAGAGGCCAAGGGATCATAAATATGGGTACTTGAGTATTTGTGTTTTTATTTGTAAAATGATAAGTATGTTTATGTATGAAAGTCCATTATCCATCTTTTATATCTACATGTATGACTGATTCTTTCACCATGTACATAAACATGTAGCCCTTTCACTTGGCAACATTGGGATTCCATACTTACCGGACAACAAGCATAAATGATTGCCTCATTAACTTGTATCATATTCAATTACAAATGTACATGTAAATTGTTCATCTAATTTGTTATGTATTGTGACATCTTTAATGAGAGTCCTATTTTATAACCTTTTCAGACAGTGAGTGTATTTTACCCTATATCACTTTCCTTCATAAGAAATCATGTCAACTTTAAGAAATATGGTCCCAATGGGCCTCCATACTTACCTCAGCATAAGCATGTGTGATGGCTTCAATGAGACTCTGATGCTGCTGTAAAGCGCCCTCTAGATTCTCTATTTCTGAGGGTATGTGAGAATCCTCGCACGCCTGTCTCCATCCAACTACCTGGGCCAAGTACTGAAGTGAAAGAGAAATCGTTTCTAAGTTCTAAAGATTTTCTTAATAAATTCTCTTTCAAATAAACATTTTATCACTAACCTGAGGACATTAAATACACATGTAACAGATTTGTGCAAAAAAAAAACACCGCTAAAGACAGTATGGCCGGATTGCAAAGTAAGTTTTTGTCACTAACTGGGTCATGGTCAATAGGTCAAATAATACAGAATAAATTGAAAGGTTTTGTCAGAGGCAACCTACATGTATAAAATAAAGTTTCTACTGCACACAGTTCCATAGATTTTGCTTAAACCAGGAACTTTAACCAAAATCTTTGAGTAGGTCAAAGTCCAAGGTCAAGGTCACTAGGTCAATTGTTACGGCATAAATTGAAAGGTCTTGTCATGGGCAAGCTTCATGTATAATATAAAGTTTCTACTGCATATAGTTACTTAGATTTTGCCTCAACCAGAAACTTTAACAAAAATCTTTAACTACATGTAGGTCAAAGTCCAAGGTCAAGGTCACTAGGTCAAATGTTATGGCATAAATTGAAAGGTCTTGTCATGGGCAAGCTTCATGTATAATATAAAGTTTCTACTGCATATAGTTCCTTAGATTTTGCCTCAACCAGAAACTTAAACCAAAATGTTGATGTCAGACGGACACACGGACGGACATCGTCAATCTATAGGCCGGAATTGCTTTGCAATCTGGCTAAAAACTGAAATCATAACCAATTCAGCACAAATTTAAGAATCTTGTCTACTGTAGTGTATAAGAAAAATCCAGAGATTTCCAAATCTGTACCTTCAAGAGGTGGAGATAACTCTTTTTGTACTCGTATAAACCTTAACAATTGCTGATGCATCATACCTGTTCAGCCTTTTTGTAGAAGTTGACAGACATTTCTAGCACGACGCTACGATCCTCAACTGCAGCGGCAAGACTTTTCCATTCTCTCTCAAGCTGTCCTGCCTGCATCCGTATCGTATTGGAAGCGTAATGTCCTGCGTCACACAGTCGTTGAGCCATCGCAATGATTCTTGTTATATTTACATAAACATTCTGAAAATATGGTAACAGCACTAATGATAATGCTCAGTAATTAGTGTCATAAAGATGAAATATACATGTAAAACATTTTAAATATACTCTTCTTTTTAACTTTGTTCTGATAAAGGTTAATAGACCATTTTCATTAAAGAACCGCTAGACTTGCATTTTATTCACTCGAAGACCCGACATCACAACTTTTGACGTTTTCATTATGATGTCACAAATCTGTTTCGATGTCACAGTAAGAAATAAGGTCAAATGTTATGATGTCGTGTCTTGGAGTGTCTAAAATTCAAGTCTACTGCATTAATTTGAAGATTGTCTGTTCAAAGAAAAAATCTACATCTACATGCAATATTTTCAAATTGGACCCTCCCTCTCAAATTTTGCTACCACTTACATGTACCAAATACTTTGGTTCTTTTGGTGAAAGGACTATACAATGCCATTATAAGGCGGTTTCCCTTTGTTTTAGTGGGCAAAGTACGTACCACAGCACTATTGGCGAACTGAGCATGCTCAGACTCTAACTCAACTGCCATCTGGTGGGAGTTTCCAATCTCCGTATAATTGACTAGAAATAAATCACGGTTATGTCCTATCCAATCAAACATCTGTAAAACAAACGAGATAGTAATCAATAATTCAGTTTTTGTCTGCAGTATCTATTTTACATACATGTATATACAAAATATAATTATATTATCAGTCTTGACCAAACCTTACCTGTATCAAACTTCATAGGACATTTGACCATACATGTATAAGGTGTCAAAAATAAAATAAAATTAAAAAAAAAAACAAAAACTTTTCCTATGACCAAAATTATTTCTGTCTGACCAGTAAGCTTTCATGAAGACATAGAATATACAAAGCGCTAGTCTAAGAACAAATGGGACCAATCAAAAATTTGTTCAACAAGCAGACGATGATGCCATCAACAACATCATCACTGTGTATGCTGACAGTCTGACACACTTTTGCAGTCACTGCATTATACATAAGGCAATTTAAAATTCAAAGGAGTTTTGTTAAATTTTTCCTGACCAATCAGAGATTGGAATTCAATCTTTTCTGCAAAAAAACCCCAAAAAATCTTACTTTTTCTACATCTTCCTCAAAGATCCTCTGCTGTAGGCATTGTTCGAGCCTGAGCCGTTTGACCTGCCACAGTTGATTAAGATGCTGCTTTGTACCATGCATTCTGTCCAGTAACTGAGAAATCTGAGGTATGGAGCTCTGGAAATCGGCATTCCCCGATATCACAAACTTTCTCCCTGTAATCAGAAATTTTAGCCTATCATCATGATCATCAGAATAAATTCTGTGTAAAGTGTGCTACATGTATATGTAAGCTGTTATAAACTTCCTACATGTTTTATTGTTTACAGATTTGAATTCACACAATCTTACTTTTACCTTATGGAGGAATGAGACACAATCTGCTTACCTGTACTTTCACATTCTTGTGAACAATATTAAGTGATCCCCAAATGTTCAACATCACACTTGTTGAGGACATATGGATCATGGTGTTACAAGCTTACGGCTAGTAAGAGTATTGATTGACAGGCCTTTGATTATGACGTCAAAATGTTAAGTCAGTAATAAGATGATAAACCCCACATTCCTGATTCAATAATCCTGTATTCAATCTTTAGTTTGCCTACTGGTCATTGGATGGAAAGTAAAAACTTAAAAGGGTACCAAATAAATTAAGCTACATTTTCACTCAAATTAGCACCCAAACAAAAAATTTTCAATTTCATTAAAAAAATTCCCTCTTTCACCATGTTCACAATCTACATGTATAAACATGTATTTCAACATTTGAATTTTAAGGGAGGAAGAGGGCGGGGTGTGTTACCTACCTGATTGGTGTCCCTCTCCAGTAATTTCCTGTAGTATGCGGTGCCCTTCCATGCCGAGATGCTCCACCGGCGCCATCTGTACACGTCGTTTGAGATGGTTATGTTCTTCCAGCTTGTATTGAGCACCGTTGAGATCTTCTGGTAATTCGGGATTTGTGAGGATTTCCCCGAGATCATCTAACTTGTCAAGTAAATCTAAAGCCTTGCAGATAAACTCCTCCAGCATCTGTTTGTGGATAGATAGGTTAAATTATTTTAACAACACTAAAAGTTTGAAAGTTTGTTCTTCTTAAACGACGATTAAATACATGTATACTTCTTCAATACGGAAGATCGCAAATACTTCTAACCGAGACTATACGAATGTTTTCGCGCACTCTTCGATTGTTCTCCATTGTTATGACGTCATTAATTTACTTCGGAAAGGAAAAAAGTTGCCAAACTACCTTAAATTGCATTCAGATCCTAGTTACTTTACATTTACAAGTAAATAAATGCAATTCTTTTAATTCATAATCTGAAATTGCAGATTTTTTGGAATGAATGTAAATCATACATGTAGTTATAAAAAATTTCACCAAAATGTGTTCATGTACTTTCTAAAAATAATAACTCACAAGTCTTAGTTGGATCCACTGTTCATGATTATACTCGAGTGTCCCCTCAAACTCTCTGGTGAGTTGGTGTAGATCTATCATCTTACATAGATTGTCCACTGAGATCATTGTTGTCTACAAACAAAGAAAAGTGTGTATATGTACATGTATATTTCGGAAAAAACATGTACATGTAATGAACAATGCATGATTTTTTGAAATGAAACCTTTGATCTGTCTCCACATCAATTTTAAGCTGCACACATTGTGACATGTGAGATATATGGGTATAGGTATAGTGTGACAAGCTATTTACTCGGTAGGGCCTAGGTCTTTGAAATTAGGAAAAATAGCGGCTTTTTCCCCAAAACTGGGAAAAGTAATATTCAACAGATTTGGATGCCTTTTCACTTGAAATTTAGAGTCTTCAACTCTTTTTTTGTTTTTACTTTTCCATGAGAATTGTCAAATTGGGAAAAATTGGTCAATCAATGGGGGAAAAAGATAGTATTTTTCATATTTTTCTGGCGTATCTTCAACATAGCATTAATAAAGCATGTACACTGCAAGTACATATAACCAACACAGATATCAAAGACTTTTTAGAAGTTACCTTGAACTTTGACCTTGAAATCACTGGATTTTTGCAATGCTCATTATTTGTGTGTATGAGGATAAGACGTTTGAGATTACAATTGAATTTAGACACTCATGATTCTGATTTTGAAAAACTTTTAAGGCAGTTCAAAGAATTTCTCACCTCAAAATTATATTTAGCACTGCCCAGACTAGTTCTTTTCTTCTCCCAGAATTTTTCCGGTTTGATTATGTAAGCTATGTATATATTGCCAGGAAAACAGTCCTATAAAAGAAAAAAGAAAAAGAAAAGTTTCATGCACATACATGTACGTACACTGTAGTTGCGTCTTTTGTAAATCAGAATTATGTTCCATTCTGGAGTCCCGACGATATCTTATGTAAAATAAAACTAGCATGAAAAATTTCTGTGAAACTCTTAGTTTTGCACCAAGCTTCCTACACTTGAAATACAAATACAAAGAATTACCTCTTTATACAGTGAACAAAAGTTTGATACCAGTACTGCTTTATCTTTTGTAACCATGGTAACAAAAAGCTAAATTTAGAAATACCTTGACATCATTCTATTTTAAAATAAGACTAAAACATATTTATTGAAATCTAGCTAAAATATTTAAAGTTTACAATTCAGAAGAAGTACATGAGTTTAACGATTATAGAATTATAGGTTTACCACCCCTTGACATCGTTCCCATTTAAGAACAGACTACAACATATAAAATGAAACTACACAAATGTTCGTTTATTTACCTGTAATACTTTAAGTATAGGTTTGACGATTTGCCAGGTGGACCCTCGCATATCTAATATCACAGTAAAGCCTCTATCCCTCACTTCATCACTGAAAATACATGTTCAAATTGTGTGAAATTACAGCATAATAGAACAGTATATTGCAATAAATAATATGCATGTAGTTATTTCATTTAATTGCCATTGATCTGCCGTAAATACATGTAGATTCAAAATTTTCACCGTGTTTTATTTCAGAAAAGTTGGAACGCTTTCTCTTTCTTCATGCAGATATGAAAACAGATTGTAATGAAAATGGAGGAGTGTCTTGTGTGACTAAAGCTTTGCTTTCCCAAGTTAACAATTTCCATGCAAATGAACCTGTATAATGATGATACCGGTACATGTACATGTATGACATTCCCTTGAAGCACTCTTAAAAACAGATTTATCTTGAACTGTAAACATGGTAAAAGGCCGCACAGATGTCTGTCCTAGCAAGCCTATGGTTTAAGAGCAGGGGTCTAGAATTCTACTGTCCCGTTGCCCTGGGCAAGCAAAAAGTTAGGTTGGGATAGTGCAAAGCAAGTGTTCGCTTGCCCGTGGGCACCTCGACTTATTGAATGAGTTTATCCTTTTAATTCAGATTTCTTTCTTATCTCATAATTCTAAGAAAGTGTTTTATTTTACTCTGACAAATTATGCATTCAATTCGCTTAATATTTACCACATTTAAACATGGGTCTTTAAAATTTAAGTTGCAGTATAATGTATACGATATACAGTTCTCTGAGTCTCTACATATAATTTCTAATGGGCAAGTGATTTCATGTATAAAGCTGACCATGGCAAGTAGATTTTGAAAAAAATTCTAGACCCCTGGGTTTAAGAGACATCCTTTCTCATGCAGCAAAGGCTTTTGTTACTTCCTAGGTTTAACTCTACCTTAAAAAGGTCTCTTAAAACTTAATTCTATGTTTAAAGAAAGAAATCTACCGATTGGTAGAAGATTTTCATCACTGTAAATGAGATATTATAAAATTCATCATTTCATTAAAACGTACTTACCTGGGAACACTAGCTAAGTAAGTCATGAGCCGCCTTAGCTCTTCATTGTCCAATCTCTCTGGGTGTGTCAACGAGGGAAAAGTAAGGATCGGTCCCCCTCTTTTGTCCCGCCCACCTGAAAAGCCACAACACTCAGTTAAAAATTTGCATACAGATGAAATAAACATACACATGTATTACAAACAATTTACCACATTCATATGTAACATTTAATTTAAACATAAAAATTAAAATAATTGATAATTGACAAAACTAAAATTAAAAGATCAGGGCTTTTCAAAATGAAAGAACACTAAATCCATTATACACAAACTGTCATACATGATGTATGCTAATGTAAAATATGCAATTGTGACAAGCAAAAGTATCCACCTGAAGCAAATGTACATTGTACATGTAAATGTCTGAAAAAATTACCAATGCTTTTTTACATATTTCATATAATGTCTGAATGGACAGTTTCATGACTTTAGATTTGAGCATATAATGCCGAAGTACAGAAACTGACCTGAGAGGTAAGCTATCCTCTCCCTCAGGATCGGGACAATGTCTGCTGCTTTCAACCCATCTGTCCGCTTACCTCCTGAAATTAATACATCAATCATAACTGTAAACAGTGAGGACTAAAGTTCTACCAGCATGAAAATGTAATGCAAGTCATGTGTAAAGGTCTTTTCAGATGCTGAACTTCCAAGATGTTCTACTGAATAGTGGAATCACGTGTGAAATGTCTGACTCTGAGGTACTGTCCGTGCAGCTCACTTCGAAACTGGATAAACGCGACTTTAATTACCTTGTCATGCAAACATTTAAATAAACTTTATATCATTGATTACTTCTCACTTACATATAAATATTGGTATGTGTTATATGGTTGTGGGTTTATGTAATCATTAGAGCTGTCACGGTTGAGCATTTATTCTGTTCAGTTCAGGAAAATGAACCGCGGTTTTCTTTTTTTCAGTTCGCCAAACGTCGAGTTTACCACAGAGTCTATGGACAATGTCTTGGGAAAAAATTAGCATGGCAAAAATGTGCAAATTACAGAGCTGCGTGTGATCCCTCCTCTTTAAATTGTTCAATCAGTGCAACTCATCAACTGATTATTTTTCCAGTTTGAGTAAAAATTGACCAAATTTACAATTTCACATTGGTCCTTGACAAAATCTACAAGTCCAGACGATCCATTTGAGTATAATGAAGGCTGGAAAGAAACTATTTCGTAAAAAATAATTCCGGCATCTGATGCTGTCAGATATCCAGCATCATCAATCAACCGTGAAAATTGGAACTCGATAAAAAGTCAATCAAAGACCCCAAAAGTTTCACCTGATCTGTTGAAAAATTCAACATCTCGGTCATTGGAAGATTCATGACAGTGCTCCTGAGAACTCATGCTTTAAAAAGCTCTAGAAATCGAGCAAATCATCGCTAAAATATTTTCATCATTGTTTCTCATCCTCGTCGGCCATGATGATTGTAATCATCTCGTTACTTTCCGATCAACATTCGGCAATCTTCGGAAATGACGTCATTCCTTCGGAACTTTTGGACATTTTCCTACTCGCAGAGAAAAATCTGGAAACAATTTACTTTCTCCCACGCATTTGCTTAGAAAAGTGGAACTCTTTGTCAAATTTAGGTAACAAGACAAGTATTAGCTTTCCAAAAAAGCTTGGTCGATATCAACATCTCTTTAATCCCACAATAATTTCTTTTTTGTCGACATAAAATTAAAATTTTTTACTCTTTAAATAAAGATTAAAGAGCAGTACTTATAGAAACGTATGTCTAGTTAGAAAATAGATACATTTACACTGGACAACTCAAGATGCAACACTCTTCATATCCATTCAGATCGAAATTGTTTGATCCGTAGGAAAATTCCATTATAACACATATTGACGGGTGCACCACGTTTCGCCCCATTGCAAATTCGCCCCATGCTAGTTCGCCCCAGATTCAGTTCTCCCCGAATTCGGTTCGCCCCAAGCCAGTTTCGGTTCGCCCCAAAATAATAACCGATTCGCCCCCATGTTATATCTAATTCGCCCCAACAATATTTCTATTTACCCCAATCTTCAATCAAAGAGTTCATCATGTTCATGTTCACATACAAATTATATGCCAGTGACAGATTCAACCGGGGGGGGGGGGGGGGACGGGGATCATGCATTCTAAAAGAGAAGTACTGATTCTGTGAGAAATAAGTTATTTATAACAATTAGAAATAGCCTATGTACAAACACCCTAGAAGTCGCTTTTTTAATCGAATTTTCTAAGGGGATAGGTATTGGTATTTATTATAGTAGCAATGCCAGCTTACGCGCTAACGCGATCGGAAAACGTGAAAAATAGCTAGTCGATATTTTAAAATCGACTTTTTATAGTCATAGCATGAATTGATCGTAATGATTTATATACCATCGGAAAGATAATTAAATGAAGAATCCAGTGATATGTGTTTTGTATATATTTGTTTTTAAAAATATCTTATTTTCATGAGTTGAAGTTTGAAATACCGCTTAAAAACGCCGACCTCGCTAAGCGCGTATCGGCGGACCGATTTTTTTTACACAGGTAGTTTTCAAATACAAAGCCGACAGGTAAGCAGGTAACTAATTAGCTTGAAATTTGGCACCCAATCAGGTGAAAGATCAAACTTTACTGCCTAATTTGAAGAAAATTAATCAGTTGATTAATAGCGAAGTTATGTAATATTAAAAATATTAAACCAACTGTATGGAAATCCATCGGTAAGTACATTTTCCTTCACCATTAAGTAGACAGAAGAAGTCTTTCTGAACATTTTGATATATAATACATTAAAATCGATGAAGATTTAACCCTCCGGCTTTTTAATTGAAATTGTCCACTCGCACCTAATTTCATGTTTGAGACGGCGCCCCGCCGCGCCATGTTTGTTATTGTTTACATTGGACGGCGGTCTTTTCTATAACTATGTTTTGCTCCTATAAAAACCAATATATCTTAATAATAGGTTTATTAAATGGGTCCTGAAGTGTAATTACATGTTTTCATAGATATGAAGTAACAAGAAATAAATGTTTAAAACTTTTACGTTGTTGTTAGCAAACCCCGACTTGGTCGTCCTATTACTCGGCGTAATTTTGCAGTTTATAGTCATTAAATAAGCAAATTACAACTTATCTAGTAATTTAACATTTAATTTAATTGAATTAACAAAAGAATTAATAACTGAAATATTTCAAAATTCAATTTGATAAGGGAATTTTGAATATTTTGATAGACAGGAAACGATAGCGTGGGTTCAGACGCCATGTTGGATTTTCATTGAATTTCAACAAAGATTAACAAAATTGCTGCATTTTATTGTGTTTACATCAATAATTATGTTGTACGACACATGTTTAATATATTAATAAACGCAATGAAGAAATAAATAGAAGGCCGATAGATTTTCTTCATTGATTTCACGCTTATTTCATACCCCCCCGCCCCCTTCCGCGGTCTGGCCAATTTCCTTTCGCCTGATAGGCAATTCGATAGGACAATTTCATTTATTTTTATTTTAAGGAATAAAGAATAAGATTACTACATCGTTTAATGCACAGGAATAATTGACCGATCTAAGTATCTGTCTGTTTACGGCTATTTTTCTCGGAAGTTTTTTTTTTAATCTCTCTGCCCCCCCCCCCCCCCCCTCCTTTCCGCGATCTGGCCTATTTCTTTTCGTCTGATAGGTATTTCGATAGGACAATTTTATACGATGATTACGTTGTTAAATGCACAAGAATGATTTATCGATCTAAGTATTGTCTGTTCACGGCTATCTTTCTTCAAGTTTTTTTTTCTATTTCTCTGCAAGTTTCTTTCCTATGATTTTTTCTCAATAATATTACACTCTTATTTTTCTGCGTTTCTTTTTTTTTTTCTTTCTTTCTCGCTATCCTTTTCTTTCTTTTGTCTCTTTTACTGTTTTTGGTCTTTCTTCTACTTTCTATCTTACAAAGTTTCTTATTTTTTTCCTTCTTTCGCTCTTTCTTTTTCCTCTATCTTTCTTTTTTCTGTCTTCCTTCATTCTTTCCATCCTTTCATTCGTTCTTTCTTTTTTCTTTTTTTGTTATTCCCTTTTCTATCATTCTTTGCTCTTTCTTTCATCTTATTTTTTTTCATTTTTCTTTCTTTCTTTCTTTCTTTCTGGCTCTCTGTCTTTCTTTTTCTATCTTTCTTTTTCTGTCTTTCTTTCTGTCTGTCTTTGTCTTTCTTTCTTTTCTTTCTTCGTCTTTCTTTCTTTCTTCGTCTTTTTTTTCTTTCTTTCTTTCCATAACCATGATAACAGTAAATTGAACAAATTTAATGTTTTCTTCTCATTTACAGGTTGATTTACCATGGAGTTTGCATACTGATCGTATGCTGTACAAGTTTCATCATGGCTATATATCCAGGACCTTATTGTGAAGCAGTATGTTTGACCAAAGATAGACTGACGGACTGTAAGAACTTGCAATTTTTGCCAGATGAACAATTCACAAATGGATTAGTAAATGAACTAAAGCTGTTTTTCAATGATGATGAAGAATTGTTATTATGTGTACAAAGACTGAATGCAAATTTTAAAGGAGTGAATCTATATCATAGTATATGCTTAGATGCTTTAAAAGATTATATCATTGTAAAATATATATCTATATGTATGTATATCAAAGTTTAAATAATATCTTGTGCATTTCTCAAAGCAGTGCATAGCATTATGGATTATGATATTAATGTTGACATTGATCATGTTGATATTTTATCTTGAAGATAATTTGTATATTATTGACTAATAACTATATTAATTAATATACATGTGTTGTAACAATGTCTTATTTATTCACATGAAATTGAATTATATATTCACACGAAATCGAATAAAATGAAATACACAAAGAATGTTGAAAGAATTCTTCATGTTTGTGAAAAAACAAAGCGTACCATCGAGAAAGGACAAATAAGTACCACAAATGGGACATAAATCTTCATTTCATGCTATAACCATACATCTAAGACAAAATCTAACATCAGAAATCAATTCAGCACACCATTTTACATTGATGTACCAAGTTTGGTATTGATATCTTGAAAAATGAATTATTTATGACAAAAAGTATAAAAATTTCTTCGTTTTTCGGTTCCGCGAGCTGGCATTGCTGTATAAGGCAATAATAGGAAGAATTTTTTCCGAAATTCACCCCAAATTTTCGAACTTCAAAATTTCATAACTTTTTTTCTAATGAAGATATCTTAAAAAGGAAAACTGTTCTAGAATGCTTGCAATGAGCTCTATCTAATGATTTATGTTTTATTACATATTTCTGAACTTTGAAAAATCACCTGGCATTGCTAATTATAGTCAACGATCGTCAATAAAAGGGCGAGTGTTCGATCAAAAAGATCCAGTACCCACGGTCTTAATGTCCAAGTACATGAAAATACATTTACATGTTTTTATAACATTAAAATCATTTCACGTTCAAACTTTATAAATCAGGGAATTTTATGAATCAGGAATCATCGCCCAAGGTTTTGAGAGATAATAAAACTCAATCGCATTAGGATAGTTAAATATGCATTTTCCCCAAAAATATCCATTCAGCAACGAAAATTTCAAGGAGTGATATTTTTTTCTAAAATACTGTAACAATCTGAGCTTATACCATGATATTGTTTATGTCAGTTTCAAATAGTATGTGAAATGAAAATAGAGTTATTTCCCTGTAGTCGCAACCCTAACCTTAATAGGTCATCAAATGTATCGAAAAGTTCCATTTTCCCCCTGAAATATTTGAATGTACCAAAGGGTGACTATTGAATCCACTGGCGGGCCTAGATTTTTCCTCCGGGGTATTAGACTGTTTTTTGAAGAAAAAAAAAATACGGAAAACGGAAAAAAATCGCTATTGTTGGAAAATGTCATGAGGTCCTGACCTATCTCCTCGATCTAGAAGAATTGAAGAAAAAATGTTTTCATGCATTGAGTTATTTGTAGAACAGAAGTTATGAAAACACAATATAAATCGTTTTATTGCTTTACGGAGTCACTTTGCAATTTCATATTATTTCTGGATTAACGGCATTTTTTAATACTTCCGTTGTATTGTTCATTTTGACATTGCCTTTGATTCGTGTCAGGCTCCCGAGGTGTCAGTTCCGCTAACACCACGAAAGGTTTTTTTTTAAAGATGAATATACAATGTTTATGGTCAAGTCTCCACTGCCACAGTGATAATAATAGCACCAATGCAGAATATTCACCCTTAAAAATGTCAATTTTGAAATTCGTAACACTACCAAAACTTTTTGCAGTGTGTTGGAAGCTAGACGGTTTTTTTTTGGGGGGGGGGGGTTTCGTTTTGTTTTGGTTTTTTTTATTCAAAAAGATATGTTACCAATAGCCTGGAAGCTCCACCAAACTTAAAATGTTGCATCAAAAAATACAAAGGGAAATAGTTTTCAGAAGCTGAACGTTCCTGTAACTTGTGCCATTTCAACTATTGCAATGAGATATATTCAAACTATAACTGAACTATACAAGGGCGAGTAGTTTGATTCACAAGAAAATCAGACACTAAACGTAAGCAAAAGGAGTGACTATAGAAAATGTTCGGTTTTTTTTTTCATAGTGAATATCTTTTTTTCACTTCGAAAAGAAAAATACTTTCACATCGAAAAATGAAGTGCTACAGAAGAATCAGCATTTTGCACTATAGAATTTTACCGGTATATAGAGGTCAGTCCAACATCGTAGTCTTATTTTGCCTATTTCAGCCTGTTCTCTGCACAGGCTCTTGCAGTTCATTCAGTTTTAAGGAGACATCCTGGATTTTACGTTGTCTAAAGAACACCATAAAAGTACATTGTATTGGAATTTTACCTAAGTTAAAGAATGCGAAAGTTTATTGGGGCGAATCGATAATTCTTTGGGGCGAACTCGATAGAAACTTTGGGGCTAACCGAATACAAGATGGGGCGAAATGACGACTGTTTGGGGCGAACTGAAAATGGAGCGATCTGAATGTGGGGCGAATAAGCATGGGGCGAAACAGCAATGGGGCGAAACGTCCGTAATCCATATTGACCAATCAGAAGCCTTTCTGGGTGTATTCGCGGGAAAAGTGGAGAGTTCCGATTACATGTATAAGAATTTCAGTGGCGGATTTAGGGGGGTACGGAGGCGGCGTCCCCCCCCCTCCCCGGCACTGACCCAAAATTTTCCAAAAACAGGCATATTTTCGCCCATTTTTAGTAAAAATCGGCTAAATTTGCCCCTTGACCCCCCGGCAAAGGGGGTGCTGGATCCGCCACTGAATTTGGAGGGAAATAAGGGGAAACTTCTAAAAAGTTCAATCAAATTTTGTGACTCGTACAGTCTTGTCGACTTTTTTTTTATCGCTCATTAATTTCTTTGTTTCATTTATTAATTTGTCTTTGGTAAGAAAATAAACAAACAAACAAAGTGGTATATCCTTAACGAGAAAAAGCTTAGTCGGATGAACGGTTAGAACCTTTTTAGCCCACTGGCACCCCTGGCATACGTTGTGATCGCGTATTTCTGTGTTGCAATGGATCCAAGGATCCAGACATGTCGTCCATAGGAATTTTGAGAGCATAGGGTTCACTGTATCACTCACTAATTGGTCATGACGACATGTCCTAATTTTGTGAAGTGGATAAATAGGAATGCCTGTCTCTCTGGTCACGTGGTTTTCACTAGTCATGAAAACGTTTCTTTCATAAGGATAATTAAATGATGCATTATTGAATCTGACGGATTCAATTAGGAACTTTCTCCTATTGACAGCATCCGGTCTACAAATCTAGTAAGGTCGATTTCTTGAAATCGACCAATCAAATTAAAAGGGACAAATCAAATAATATATTTTTCATTGGTGGATCCTCAGAGATGGATTTGGAGGTTTTATCCCCCCCCCCCCCTTTGTCTGGAAATGTCAATTGACCAGGTCCGGGATTACTCCAGAAATGGCTATAATAGCTAAATATGGCTATAATAGCTATAAATGGCTATATTGGAGAAATAATTTTCAGTACTAAAAAATAACATTTTTGAATTTTTCTTTCAAACTCAAAATCGCAAATCTTTATGACCATCTGATCAAAGTTTACAAAAGTAGTTGGTATGCAAAAGTTACAATTTTCAAGTTTTGACCAGGAAAAGTTATCAAAATTTTGACTCATTCAGTCTCAAAGATGGTACATTTTACATGTCAACTTCTTTAGTAAACTGTTACGATTGTTCAGATGGTCATAAACATTTGCGATTTTGAGTATTGGATCAAAATTTATGTTTTTAGTACTGAAAATTATTTCTCCAATATAGCCATTTATAGCTATTATAGCCATATTTAGCTATTATAGCCATTTCTGGAGTAATCCCAGACCTGTTGACATATATTTATGAAATATTGACGCAAAACATGGTGTCCATTTGTTTCTCTCAAAAGCCGGCCTAAGCTGGAGTATGCCCATGTATGCCGATTCAACTTTCTGACCCAGGGGCCATTTGATTTTTTTAGGCTAACGGCGTGCACCAGTTCTCGCTGGTTATTTCTTTTCGTAGAACTAAGGTGTCCGTTACTAATGTATGTTACGTGTCCGTTGATTTCCCTTCTGTCTGGTACTTGCCTGTTATATCTCTGGTAGGTGTCCATTAAAATCCATTAGATGTCCGTTGATGTCTGGTAGACTTGAGTCACAAAAGACATCTACGGATGTAACAGACAGCTACCGAAGGCCAACGGACGAGTAACGGATGTCCATTACCCTAGTAATCGTCCATTTTGTCCGGTTCCTATACATTGCATTTTGGTAAGGATTTTAGCCGTTTCATCATCCGTTAGACATCTGATTGCATTATTTAGTAATGTGTGACATTTTTTTTAGTGTCCCTGCTCTATGTGAAACATGATCATATTGAAAGTAACAACAACAAAAAATCAACAGATGGGAGACTGTGTTCCGTCACTTAAAATGAAACATGTTAGCTGCAGTCACTTGTAATACCTTACTGGGTTACCATTTTACTTCATGTTTTTCTTCAAATAAATATAAGATTATCATTGAACATGTGAAGATTTTAAAGATGCTCTTTTAGCTGCACTATATCTCCTGCGGTAGAAAATACATGCTCTGAGGCTATACGGAATGTAGCTGAGCGTGCTAATTCTGAACCGGTATTAAAAAATGTATCACAGTACGAATTGGAAATGAAAAATGAGCACTAATATAACAATAAAACCACACAGCCCTACTCTGCAATGTCACTTATAAGTTCAATTAACATTGAAAACACCTGATCTAATAATTATTTTGTCTCAACAATTTCATTGCATAAGGCATGTAAGGCAATGACTATATAACATATTACCAAAATATACAACTCAGCAATATCATTTGTATTTCAATTTTTGCATGACAAAGTAGTCAACTTCACGTTTATCCAGTTTCACAAGTGAGCCATGCGGATAATTTGATGAAATAAAATTTGACGCAACGAATTTGAATTTGGACCCATTTTTTTGCATGTTGTGTCCGCCATACACTCACATTGTGTAGAATTTCGAAATGAATCCCTTGAGGGACATACTTTATTTTACAGTAGATGCTTGCAGTTGCAAGAAATAAATGAAAGCTAATTGGTTTTTTTTAACTAGAAAATGCTTCAAATAGTGTAACAGAATGTTCAATTTATTTCCATAGGTAGAAAGCACTGATACCAAGTATGACAACTACTTTTTCAAACCCATCTCAGCTGTTGCCCCTAGGTAAGTTTTCGTGTTTGACTGTAGTGTACAATGCATTTACAGTAAACTTCACCTATAACGAACAGGTTTATAGCGAAATTCTGCTTGTAACGAAGTAAAAAGAAAGTCCCTGCAGAAGTCCTATTACCCTCCATTGATTTTTGTACGCCTGTAACGAATTTGTATGTAACGAATTATCGGCTTTTACGAAGCCATCTCGTGGTCCCTTGGTCATTATTTCTTCACTATTTTCACCTGATGTAACGAAATTCCCAATTAATACACCTGGCGGACAGATAATTACTAATTATCAAGTAATTGCTCTCCCCGTCTTCTTACCCCGCGCTACTTACCTATTAGGAGACGTGTTGTATACACATGAGGAAATGATTGCCAATCATTTAATACTCTATCAGCATGTCAATTGTAAAGAATGTTCACTTAATAAATCACAACATAGCTATTGAATACTGGTCTTAACGTTTCATTCATTTAGAACGGCCACACCAAGGTAACATATTTAGCATCAAAATGCATGTAACGAAATATGGTTATAACAAATTTGGACCAATGGTCCCTGGGCTTCGTTATATACAAAGTTTACTGTAGTCAATTAATTAGTGTTGCCACAGTGATATGTCACATTTACAGAGGTTACTGCATGCTATAAAGTGTGACATCATGTCATGAAAATTTATCATAGTATGTTAGAAACAGGCTCATGAGAAATAATAAACATGACAAAAAGAAGAATGTACAGTATCAGAGATTGATGGTTATGAATTAAGGTCCCTGTAAAGTGCAAAACGAAACAAAAATGGAACGGAACAAATCGAAACGGAACGAAGCAAATGGAAATGAAACAGACTGAAACAAAACATCGTTTCGATCTGTTTTGTTTCGATTTCGTCTTGTTTCACTTTGTTCTGTTTCGTTTCGTTTTTGTTTCAATTTATACTTCACAGGAACCCTATGAATTGAACAATTTCAAATGTTTTTTTTCTGCAACAGATTTCTTGTGTTTGATCGAATCCGGGCTTCAGGCTCGGCCTGTCTCTCCATGAATGAAACCTTCATACAGATTTAATTGAAAATACATTCTAAATCTCCCCTAAATATAATGATCAACAAACACTTTCATTTTACTTGTGCAAAAGTAGATGAACTTTGAAATTTCTCTTAAGGTAGAGTATCCCTAAGGTCAGAATTGCTGGTAATTTTTTGCCTGGATACCCTATTTTTTCTCTTCAGAGTATTGTTCAAATTATCAAACTAATATGGTTTTGGAAAAAGAAAATTTTATAGTTACATTTTATCACCTCTAGGGCTGGGATGATACTGCACCCAGCAGATCCGATACGTAAAAAGGGATTTTTCTTACTTTTCCCATAGGGTCCAATGAAAAAGTTCAAACAGCTATGTTCTCGGTATAATCATGAAACAACGAATTATATTTTATTTGTATATCTGGTTCAACATAAGCTTATGGAATATACAGGAATGAAAATATTGTAAAAGTTGTTATTTAGGAAATACATGTATGAGCATCTGAGACCTGAGGTATGCTCTACCTTGAAAGTATAAATGATACCTATTATGGAATGATATTCATGGAGGCTTATTATAGCAGAAGTTTGGGCTCTGAACATTTTAGACAATGTCTTATAGACTTACAAAAATAGACATGAGTCATAATATTTCTCGTTATAACGCTACTTTCAGAGCTGGTTGACAAGTGTATCGGTTCACGAATCCACATCATCATGAAGAACGACAAGGAGATCGTAGGAGTTCTGCTCGGCTTTGATGACTATGTCAGTATCCTTTTGATTAATGAGAATATAGAAGAAGTGAGGTGGTCACACTGATTTCTTTCATTTTCTATAAATCATACTTTACATCTATAGATGTTCCTTTGTTATGTTTATGATCAGGAATTAAATAATGACAGAGTTATTTCCCATATGATAATAAAACTGCCTTATTTGCAATAACATCAAAATTAGTAATCACGGTAATTGTGACTAAAAAGAATTAAAAAAAATGGACCTTTTTTGGATCCATTTTCAGTACCTTTATTGTTAATTGTTCCTGTGGAATTCTATTTTCATACCACTATTGTTATGACATTTCCTTAACTGTAAACAGATATGGTATTGGAGGATGTCACAGAATTGTAAGTATATGTAAATTATCAATAAGAAAATTTTCAATATATTAAATGTAGAATCTTCAGAAAATATGTTGTACTGTTTTCACTGCCACTGCATATGCCCCCGCCCCCTCCCCCCTGGCACTGACCCAAAATTTTCCCCAAAAACCCTATATTTTGGCCCATTTTCAGTAAAAATCTGCAAAATTTGCCCCCTGACCCACCAACAAAGGGGGCGCTGGATCCACCACTGAGAATGATACATAAAGGACAGATACATAGTTTCACAAACCATATACATGTAATATATCCTAGCATGTAGTATACATTAGATGAATTCATTAGTGACGAGAAAATGTTTGATTTGAACTGTCTGCCCATTTAATTTCAGTGAAAGTACACCAGAGGGAAGGCGTGTCACAAAACTGGATCAAATCCTGCTGAATGGCAACAATATTACTATGGTAACCAATACTTTCTATATATTTGTAAAATGGGGGAAGGGTCTGAAGTGTGTGAAAATCTGTGACTTCAGTAATTTCTGTGATTGCTTAGAAGCATAGCGCATTTAGGGATAACTTTGTCCAGTTGTCATTCTATTCATCTGTATGTCTGTCTGTTGTTACATTTTTTAAATGTCTTTGCAGCTCACTTCAGAAATTGGATAAACATGATTTTAATTACTTTTTCGTGCAAAAACTTAAACAAATTGATTGTGCAAAGTATGGGAGAATACACTTTCATGTTGCTTTGCCTTTATTTTGAGTCTTTCTACCGAAATATTATGCTAAATAAGAAATTATTTATATGAATTTAATGCAGTTATTTTTTGTCTTACACTTTTTTCACAGATATATTTTTTTTCTTTACAGCTTGTCCTGGAGGTGAAGGACCGGAAATCTGAATTTTGATCTTGAAACCTCTGAGGTCAAGAGGTCAAGGTACATTTTTATCAAAGAAGCATGACAGGCAGCAGCTGAATGTTTTCTAACATGACTGTTTTCATCCATTGTGTTATATCAAGACATCAGTGCTATTCATATTATGTGTTTCACAAACTGAACTTTATGAGCGTGTCAGCGTATGTGCATATTTAACCAAAATTATATCTCTTTATGTCCCTGAAAAAGAAGCCATGTATTTGTCAAAGATCTTAAAATTTATGGTCATGTATATACCTCATTCTTAAAATTTGAGTAAATTTTACATTTTTTTAGTCGTGAAAAGAAAAAGTGGAAATAGCATTTTCAGCTAAACATTACACGATATTATGACACGACAAGTATTTAGGACAAGTGCTTTATAAAATTGACATTGAATTTAAAGAATCTGAAAATTACTGTAATTGTGGAAATTTTTGTGCGGGACTAATTTTCTAAATTGTACTTTTGTCACGAAAATAACCCTGCATGAAAATTACAACATATGAAAGGCTAGAGGGAATATTCCCGATTTTGTCAAAATTACCCTCATGCGTACATGTATTATTGCGGTGGTCATTTTGCGAAAAATTTCCCCAGTGAAAATAACCACGTTTACAGAAGATTATTTCAATCTTACACAGGGAACTCCATTTTATCCATGTTCATGCCGGTACGTTACTTTTATTCTTGAATATTTAAATCGGTTGATTTAGTAGATAAAGATCTGAGACATTGTCTTATAAATGATATATGTAAGTAATGATTGTCATTTGATGAAAGATGTGTGTTATACATGTATTAGCCTTTTCATAGTACATTTGTATTGTCCTTCCCCTATAGAGGGTTACGATAATTACATGATTTAGTACATCAATTTATGTCAGAATTATTTTAAGAACCATCAAAAAGAATTTAATTTAGAGTCAGAGCTACTTCATGTTGTTGATTTTTTCTCAGGTCTGTCAGAATTGAAATTTGGTTTCTCTTTAAGAATACATACACAGTGCCTCCCATTTGTTGGCATTTAGGTGTAGAAGTACATTTATGTTATAATCTTTAGTTGTGCATGAAGAAATACAGGGCATGTATTTTACTGTAGGGTAATTTCCCTTGAAGGGAAACAAGTCTGTTCTGAATTGAAATTAATAGATTTTGTTTGCAAGAGGTTCCATTGTAAAAATAAATTATGAATGTAATACATCCATATTTTCAATTTTAGTTCACCTCGATGAAGTTGAGTGAGCTTATGCTATAACCTGGTGCGTCCCTATGTGTGTGTGTCTTGTCAAGAAGTTTGGGGTAGCTCAATACCTGACAAAATACTGATACTACAGTAACCAAACTTGCACTGGTGATTCATCTTAGGATGCTGAGGTGATCCCATGCACCAGATACAGCATCTGACATAATTTTTCCACTTGAATGATTTTGCTTTTAAAAGCCTATATTGAGCAAAGTATAAGTGCTACACGTACCAAACTTGCATATTGGATTTTATTATAATGAACTTGACCTACTTTTTCAACTTGAGTAATTTTGCTTTTAAAAGCCTATATTGAGCAAAGTATAAGTGCTGCACGTACCAAACTTGCATATTGGATGTATCTTTATCAAACATTCTTATATTGACCTTGACCTACTTTTTCCACTGGAGAGAGTTTGCTTTTTAAAGCCTATATTGAGCAAAGTATAAGTGCTGCATGTACCAAACTTGCATATTGGATGTATCTTTATACAATTTTCTTATAATGATGTTGACATACTTTTTCCACTTGAGTACACAGCCAGTTGTGCCTCATATGAAATTCATGTGAAATTTACATGAACTTTACATGAAAGTTCACATGAAATTTATGTGAAACGAGCATGAACATGAAATTTACATGAAATTCTTGTGAAGATTTTTACATGGATGTTATGTGAATTTAGTTTCCTGTGAAGGTCACTTTGAAAAATTCATGTGAAATTCATGTAAAGGAAATTTATGTGAAATTCATGTGAAATATTTTTCACATAAATCTTATGTGAAATTTATATGAATTTTACATGAACTTTCATGTGAAATTTACATGATGCTCATTTCATATGAATATCATGTGAGGCACAATTGGCTGTGTAATTTTGCTTTTAAAAGCCACTATAAATGAGCAAAGTATAAAAAAGGTAAAGTTACAGGCTTATAGTCTAGTATCGCCTGAGCCTCATGTGACTTGTACATTACCTTCGTAGCCAGACCTGTTCAGTCTAAGGCCTTCTCATATCCCTTTGGAGTATACTGCTGAGCTGCCATTTAGAAGCTAAATTATATATGCCAATCAATCGCAGATAATCGGGGTTCCTTAAAAAGTTTTATCCCTAAAGATGGCTGCCAGAAGTTACCTTCTAATTTCATCATCTTGAAATGGTACATTATGACTAGTATGGACATTTCTATATTTCAGATCATATACTCCTGAGTCTCTGTAATAAATCTGCTTTGCTTTTCATCGATTAAAGAGCTACATAGGGGTCATTTTGTACGGTGTCTGTCTGGTAGTCAAACCTTCTCATAACTTGATTGATATGCATTATTACTACCCCTATCAAACTTTCAGCAATGATGAGACACACCATTCAATGAAGTCAAGGTCAAATATGTAAGGTCAATTCTTAGGTGAACAGTTCTGCATATATACACAGCCAATTGCGCCTCACATGAAATTCATATGAAATGTGCATCATGTAAATTTTACATGAAATTCAAAGCTGATGTGAAATTCATATAAATTTCACATAAGATTTATGTGAAAAAATATTTCACATGAATTTCACATAAATATACTTTACATGAATTTCACATGAATTTTTCTTTATAAAGTCCATGCGAAATTGAGTCTACATGAAGTCATGTCAGAAACTTCACATGAATTGAACGTAACAAAAAAATTTCATGTAAATTACATGTTCGTGCTCGTTTCACATAAATTTCATGCGAAATTTTATGTAAAGTTCATGTAAATTTCACATGAATGTCATATGAGGCACAATTGGCTGCATATATGGATCCCTATAGGGATCGCTCTGTCCAGTGAACGTCTGCCTGTCTGTCCATCTGACCATCTGTTTGATAGTCTTAATTTCACATAATTGGCTATAACTTAATTGATATACATTATTCTCCCTTCAAACTTTCAGGGATGGTCAGGCATGATGAGACATAACATTTAATAAGGATAAAAAACATCTACAAACTCATTGTCATATATTTTAGAATGAAACGAACAAGCATACGACAAGTTTGTTTTTGTTTTTTGTTTATTCTATTGCACTGTTACAACTTAAAGATAACACAATCTTAAAGTAATGGAGACCAATAAACCATCGGAACAATACACAATAATTTCAACAATACTGTAAGATGCTGTAAGGCAATGGCCTACAGGTTATGGGTGTAGTTAGCGTTGTGTATTCAATAGTCATTTTGAAAACTATAAACCGAAGTCCGAATATAAAGTTCTAAGTTTATTTAAATCGTAACATCTTAATCATAGCAGTATGAGACTGAAGTCTAACTAAACCGAAACTGGAGTGATCTGCAAAACGATGCGCCGAGTATATATGTGGACGATTGGAAATTGCTAACACCTGCACAAAATAATAAGTAATTGGTTTTTGATTAAATAGACATTTTGGAAATTAGATTCTTCCAAATACAGAACAATAATGGCTTTTACGGGGAGATTTCCAAATAGCTTTCAATTAACTCGTACGGAAAACAAAGACTAAAGTACTTGCAGGTGTGCAAATTACTACAGTGTTTTCCGCATCGTGGGAATCAAATTAAACAGATTACAGAATTTACAAACTAGAATTTAATTGTCTCAATATGAAGTTCAAACTTAAAGTCAAGAAATTAAGTTATAATGATTCCCCTTTTACTATAGAAAACTCAAGTTAGCAATTTCCATATACATGTAACTAATTAATATGAATAATTAATTAGCTTAATTATTGTGGGAGAGAGGCCATATGGTTACAATACTCCCCCACTTAAGAAAATAACCAAGATTCAAATTGTTTGGATTTCAACCAATCATGAACTATAAGGTAACGTTCAATTATCATCCAAAACTTTATATGAATCCATTATAATACTTGGTTATTTTCTAAACGCATGGCCTTGATACCACAATAATGCATAACTCAATGATATATCATCAGTCATCAGGGTTCACTCTAAGTATCGTAATTGAAATTATATCAAATTAAAGCAAATGAAATTAAAGTCTTTGCATATCGAATTTTTTTTCATTGTTCTTAAAGAGTGACCCGATTTTCATCTAATTATGAATGTTCACTGTCAATCACCTACAAAAGAAATACATTTTCCAAGGCCAATATATATACGTACCTAAACATTCATTATATATAATAAGCAATATACAAAAACAATTATCAATATTAAACTTGAATAAGGATCATAAATGATAATACATATATTTAGTATTAAACATTTACTCTGCTTTTTTTTTAAACTAAACACAACACCGGTTTAATTCACTTCTTTAGCTTCTCTTCTTAAGGCCGTCTTTGGTTTAGTTCCGAACGTCTTAATTAGGTTTCGTCTACGGTCCCTCTTCGTGAATTTTGTAACCTCCGAGGAGTATAACGAATGATTCGGACCTCTTTGTCGTCTACTTGGTTTGGTAAACCAGTAATCATCGAATCGTCATCTGTTTCGTCTTCTTCCTCCACCCGGAATTTGGAGTTTATCTCCCATCTGGACCCTGCTTTGACGCATCTTGGTGTTAGTGACGTTACCAAGATCTTCCCGTAATCTGGATGACGCCATGCACCCAGAAAAGCGACGGGGTATTCAATGCTCTCATTTAAAGCGTCGATCAAGCAGGTCATTAAGAGCAAAATGTCCAATCTGGTTCTGCTGTCTTCAATTTCGCTATGACAAATTTCATCCTGTCAAATAATCTGCGAAATAATGTTAATAGTGACGGGCTGGTTTGACATCCGGCCACACGGCTAACATCGTGCACAGAGATACCTGACGTCACTGCTTCAGACTTCTTTTCTGCTACCGTCTGATTTGATTTAATGTCTTGTTGATAAACCTGCACGCTTATTTGTCTCTCGTATCACACAACAGGCGATTCCAATAACTGAGGAGCTAATCAAAGTTCAAGGGTAAACTGCACATCTGGAACTTTACTATTTATCTCGTATCGTCGTCTTCTCCCAGCGATAAAAGTATAAAGTCTGCATCATTATTACACTGATAAGTTTCAAATCATTGTGTCTGGTTACAGGTAGTTTATGACACCGGATTTTCTCTGTACCTCTAATTGACCACAATTTTGAATTTACAAAAATAATTTAGATGCCTGTACCAAAACTAAGTGAATGATTTCCAAAATAGGATTTTTTATCAATACTTGGATAAAGTTAATTTTGAAAACTTTGTATATTCACTGACGTTATACGAAAAACAGGTCTTCTGTATTTATTTTAGACGAATACAAAAATCTAATTAATAAAGAAAACATATCTGTAGCAATTAAAACTTTTTATTATAAATTCTGAAAAACTCTTTCTGAAATGAAATACAACGTCTATGCATGTCGCTTGTCAAACGTTAATGTCTCGGCGTAGTGATTAATCGTTGATACTACACATCTGCAGCCGATAAGATACTAAAGACCGTCAATGAAATTCCAACACAGGGAAAAGGGGCAACAAAGGTCAAACTTATTAGCGCTCATTAGAACTGTAACATGAATACCCAAAATGAAGGCCAATTAAAACTTCAAAGTGCAAAAAGCAGAGTACTATTGGGGTTAAATGAATAATCAAACACAAAAACATGCAAACTAAGGGTATACTGTTGCTACTATATACATCGCGATCGCGATAGACTCCAGATTAACTTTGACATGAAATTCCGATAAAACTTTGACCGATTTTTTTTTAATTTAAGATATTTACCATTTCCTCCCTTTCTTGAAACAAAAAAAATCAAGACCTCCAAAATGACAGCACAAAACATACATAAGATGATGAATACTACGATGGTGTCATATATAATCCGAAAAAAATTACGTGCTCTCACATAGCACAAATTAGAAATGACAGGGTTGTATACACAACAAACCCGAACGAACTTTCTACGTTCCCAGAAATTTCTACTGGTGCCATTTTTCGGCGTTTCATCGCCATATACCGAGCAAATTCAACAGCTCATCACCTAACAAACTGGAATATATGGGCTCCATCGAAGTATCCTCTTAATTGTAATGTTCTATCATCTTGAAAAACCTTACAGAGACGGATACTTCCCTGTCTCTTACTACGGTCCCACACCTATACCCGGCGTTCTAGCGACATGACGGGACCCTGATCTAGACCCTTACTCAGCAGCGGAGAAAAACCAAAATTCTCAAAACGACCGAAGCCTAAATCTTTAATCAACCCAAAACTACGTGAATCACGACCGATTCCAAAAATCCGAAACGCTTCGTTGTCTATGTCCGTCATTTCTTCATGAAAATCTTATAGAAAAAAAATTATTCAATTTCTTTAAAACTTTTTCGCTTAAAACATTCAAAACTTAAAAATAACATTTACAAAAATACATGGTCAATCAATCTGAGAGTACTTTGAGAAAGTAAATGTGCCCTACCTTTATCACTAATTTCGTTTAAAGCGAAGTGTTCATCCTCTGGTTGTTATACCCTGGTTCCGCGGCGTGCATCGTCTGCATTCTCGGCAATAAACTTATTCATTTTTCCCCTAGTTCGTCTAGGACACGGCACCAAATTAAACCTTGTAAGGCAATGGCCTACAGGTTATGGGTGTAGTTAGCGTTGTGTATTCAATAGTCATTTTGAAAACTATAAACCGAAGTCCGAATATAAAGTTCTAAGTTTATTTAAATCGTAACATCTTAATCATAGCAGTATGAGACTGAAGTCTAACTAAACCGAAACTGGAGTGATCTGCAAAACGATGCGCCGAGTATATATGTGGACGATTGGAAATTGCTAACACCTGCACAAAATAATAAGTAATTGGTTTTTGATTAAATAGACATTTTGGAAATTAGATTCTTCCAAATACAGAACAATAATGGCTTTTACGGGGAGATTTCCAAATAGCTTTCAATTAACTCGTACGGAAAACAAAGACTAAAGTACTTGCAGGTGTGCAAATTACTACAGTGTTTTCCGTATCGTGGGAATCAAATTAAACAGATTACAGAATTTACAAACTAGAATTTAATTGTCTCAATATGAAGTTCAAACTTAAAGTCAAGAAATTAAGTTATAATGATTCCCCTTTTACTATAGAAAACTCAAGTTAGCAATTTCCATATACATGTAACTAATTAATATGAATAATTAATTAGCTTAATTATTGTGGGAGAGAGGCCATATGGTTACAATGCACATACACGTTGAAACTGCCGCTTGTTGCACATGCCGGAATCTGTGGTTTTTCACTCTTTGATTCATATATATGGAGCTGGTTTCCATATTGTTCCATTAGATCAAGTAGAACTCCGTTTGTCCATCCAAAGCCCTCCTACAATATGACAATATCATCAACGTATGCGATTCCAATTTCGTAATTTGATTAATCCAGCCCGTATAGTGTCAAAACTGATTGAGATAACGAGTTAATCAAATCTTAAAGTGGAAGACTTAAATTATCAAGTTTTTTTTTCATTTTTTGTTTACTACCATTCGATGATTCTGGAAATTACAAGCGTGGTTTAGAGTGGACAGAATATCAGCCCTCTGGATTTGCTATATTTTTAATTTTTCCTCGGGTTTTACGTTTTTTTTTCAAACTTTTTCGATGGAACGTTTTTGTTGGACTTCTCCGACACCCGTGAAAAATATATGATCAGCCCATGAACCAGATAAGCGAGAGAAAGAAAATCATATACGATACCTGAACGTTGTATTCTCCACCTCCGCCCCTGCGACCGGGATCATCCACTGAATACTGAAATGTGAGCAAGGCAATTTTCATATATGTAACTTTTTGTAGTAAATGAGACACACATTTTTGCCTGTCCTGTCCGAAGTTGATACTAATTTTGATATACGTGAATTCTCATTTGTACGTTTACCTCAAGTACAACCCTAGCTGATCCTCATAGTCGAAATCTTACTTGAACTCTAATTACAGCCCTGACTCATTCTTACTCTGGCCTTATGTCAAAATACTTCGACGAACAGTAGCAGACATAAAATACAACTAACTGACCAGCCACTAGGGAGCGGTCCTCGTTTGGAAAATTGAACAAGGCAGAGTGCCAGATATGCATTTTCGGACACTTTGTCCCCATGGGCACTAGCTCAGGGCCTAATTCGCTAATTCGGCAACGCCAACCCAATTGAATTTTCTTAAATTCAACTACGCCTTGTAGAGAAAAAAAGAGCGCTCATAAAAAAACCCGCAATTAAAGTCCACTACAGGAACTTCACAACCACATGTCTAACCCAAATAACCTTACTCGGCGTCAGTTGCTCATTATTCTCGCTGCTTTATGTTGCAATGTTAAACGTCTTCAAATCTGTTAGCATCATTTAAGAACAGATAAATTTGCAGCACGGACCAGACATGCGCGTTTCGGGCACTTACCTAAACAATGTAATATGACAAGAGAGTATGACGTTATTGTGTCCAAAATGTATCGAAAAACGTAGCAGGATAAATGGGATATCATGCTACAGGACCAACGTTTTAGAAATTTCAAGAAAGTTTTGATAGCAGAAAATTTCGAATGCGATGAAGAAACGATCAACCGATGTTGATCGAACTTGGCTACTTGTACTTCCGTGATGTTTAGTGTTAAATCTTCCTTGTACATTAGGAGTCTCTTTTGCTTGTCTCCTCTTTGTTTTCTCATTTTGTTTAGATTGAGGATCACTGACGAGGGTTAAGTACCCGAAACAAGCATGTCTTTTCCATGCTGCAAATTTATCTGCTCTTAAATGATGCTATTGAATTTGAAGACGTTCAACATTTGGATGTTTCTGTATTTTACTATCGGTGCTGTCTCTTTTACATGCCTCCTCTTTGTTTTCTCATTTTGGGTGTTTCAGTATTTGCTATTGGTGCTGCACTGCGCCGTGTTGAAGATTATCCCCTTTTTTCCCTATTGAATCTTATAGGACCTTATTTTCTATTTTTCTTCCATAAATGTATTTCGTCTATTTAAATGAAGTTGACTATGTCTGGAAATCAATTTGATCTGAATAATAAGGAAGTGTTCCAACATTCTTCCCTCTTGAAAAAAATGTTCAAACCAATTTTCATGCACCAGACACGTGTTTCGAATATTAAATTCTCATCAGTGATGCTTCCTGCCCAAGTGCTTTTCATGCGCTGCCCAAATTCATTTCACTAGCACCCTCTGGTTTTATTCGTAAAATTTAAATTTATGCATTTACTTTACAGAGAATGCGCGGCTCCAAATTTTTTTGAAGTACCACTGATGAGGATTTACTACCTAAACCATCTTGGTCTCCAAGGCGCATCTCATTCCGCTAGGCGCTTCATAACAATTAACGTCCACATTCAGATACCCTCTAAGTTTACTGTAGTGATCTCGAGAAGGAGGAAAAAGATTGTGAGTTCCAAAATTACCCCTGTCATATTGAGAACAGTGTGAACCTATGACGTTGTGATGCAAGATGATCTAAAACAAAGGAGGGGATCCCCAACAACACCAGGACCCACAGCAAAACCCCAAAACACCCAACGCAAAAACACAAAGCAGACAAGCACAGAAAGAGACGCACAAGGGACAAGGAACGCCAACGCACAACACAGAAACATCAAACACAAAGGACCACACACAAACCAACGAGACCAATGGGCAACCGGTGCCGACCAAGGACGGCCATCCGCCACGGAAACAGCAGAAGGTATGGCCATCCTGGATCACGTGGAAACATGTGTTTGGTGTATTTATATTCGTTTGAAATGTTGTTGAAGAATGTAACGAGTTGGAACACTACATGCATATAATGGATATATATATATATTATGTTTCTGTTTTCCATTAATTTCAATTTGAAGACGTTTAACATTTGTATCTCATCATCGAAGCTTTAATGTTGCGGGCTCTGCACTTATTCATTATAACCACATCCTTTTGGTAAATAATAATCGCTGGTTCTTATAATCCCTTGTTCACTCCGCTTTGTGCTGTCTTTCATTCATTAAAACTGTCTTTTTTGTGTACTAGCGTCTTCTACAGCCGACAGAGCAAGGACTGTATTTCGTACGCCCCTTTTTAGCTAACCTGAGCCAAAAGCTCAAACTGAGCTATTGCCATAGACCGTCGTCCATGTATCTGTCTGTCCGTCCGCACGTAAACTTTGCACATTTTGACTTCTTCTCCAGAACCACTGCAGGGATTTCGAAGAAACTTGGTAGAAATGAAGTACCCATGATCCACTACAAGTGTTGTTGTTTTTTGTTCGGATCCGTCAACAGGTGGTTCAACCAAAGGCAAAAGTAGATCACGGGGGTTCCCGGGCCTTCCTTGACAAACTTCTTATTCAGAACCGAAGTACGTATCGACAAACCGAAGCAATCAGGACAGGATAAAAAACAAGGATGTGACAAGAAATGTTGTTATTTTTGGTTCCACCCGGAAGTCAAATTTTTTACTGTTTTTTTTTCAGGTCTTTTCGGACTTTGTCAGAAATGCTCATTTTATGAAATATTTCTTTGAATAACTTTATTAAAATGTCATTTTGTCATATATGAGTCATCTAATGGTTTTATATTGATTTTAGTTGAACATTTTATTATTCTAATTTTTAATGATTTTTTTTCTTCTGTAAAAAGAAGGGAGGAGATCTCCAACAAGACCCCGTTGCAGCCTCAACAGTAAAACACCAAAACGCCCGATGCAAAAACACAAAAGACGAGTACAGCACGAGACGGAAAAGAGACACACGACATGTAAACATCAAACACAAAAGACAACACATAAACCGACGAGACCAATGGGTAACCGGTGCCGACTTTGGACGGCAATCTGTCACGCAAGTAGCAAATGGTGTGGTTATCCTGGATTACGTGCGCACAACCCTCTCACTTCTCCAATTACCCAGAGGTCTTGAAGAACGTACAATTGTGGTGTAAAACAACCTCCTCACTGTAAGATGACATCACACAAACAAGACCGCAAAACGCAGAGGCCCCAGAGACACAGATGAATATGTAAATGGATATAAAAAGAGGGCACGCGTAATACAGTCCGTGCTCTGCCGGCTGTAGCGAGCTCATGTATGTAATCATGCACCCGAGGAGTCCGACTGACATTCAGAGAGGACAGGTGGTCGGGGCCCTGTCTTCTCTAAAGAGGTTTGGACAGGGCCCGTCATGGAGTCCCGTCGTCACAGTCAGTCAGAGTGCAAGTCTCAAGGATGCGCTTGTACAAGACTGTAGATTGGTCAAGTACCAAGCCTAGTGTCCGTCTGGTGACATTAGGATCATATCCACGGTATAAAAGGTGTTTGATGATTTTGACGCATTTTCGATGGTTATGCTGCCTACCTTTGATCCTTTTTATTTTGTTTATCATATCACCATAAAAGACAGGTTGTGTAATACCCATAGTAATGTACTCTGTTGCATGTATAGATCCGAATTTTAAAAGAAGTTGACTGTAATTTTTGTAAAATTTCCAGAAAGTCTTTACTAGTTTATGAAAGCGGAAACCTTGACCTAAAAGTTTTTTGGTAATTTGTAAATTTCTACTGTGAAAATCCAAAATATCAGTACATGCTCTAGCGTACCGGATGAACTGTGATATGTAAATGCCGTATGACGGTAGTCTTGGAACATCACCGTCAAGCCAAGGGAAATTTACTATGTTGAATCCAAAATCATCCCTTTTGTCATATACACTTGTAGGAATCTTTCCGTTTACAATTTTGATATTTAGGTCCAAAAAGGGTGTTTCTGTATTTGAAAGGTTTGCCTTGTTAAGGGTTAATTCTTGTGGATAAATTTTATTCTTATATAATTCAAAAGCAGGATTGTCAATGGTAAGAATGCATTCTCTGCTTCATCCAAGATAGATTTCAAGTGCATAACTGGTATTGACGACAGAGCATGTAACAGCTCATGTCTTCCGCCATTACGTGCTATAGTAAGTAAAGCTGTAAAAAGGAAATAAAAAAAATGGGGTATTTTCATACATATTTGAACCAGACCTATTGATGGAATTTTGAGAAAACCTGGTAGGAATGAAGTACCAATGGTCCCCTTCAAATGTTTAATCCGGATCTGTCAGGAAGTTGTTATTTTTGGTTCCACTCGGAAGTCTAATTTTTGACGCGTTTTTAAAATGTCTTTTCGGTTTTACAGAAAGTCCCATTCTTGAACAATTTCTTTGAATAACTCTATCAGTATGTGGTTTTGTGTACTCATATACTGCACAGTTATTCAATGGTTTTATATTTACGTGGGTTCAAAATTAGAGTTTTATGAATGAATGCTTTTGTGCATGTCTTTGATATCTAATATACTAGTACTATCTCTCTCATTAACACTATTTATATAATAGTGTTAGGTTTAGTGTTCACTATGCCGAAATAGTAGTCAGGGTTCTGACACATAGTGCACGACCCGATTGTTATTATTATACTGACAGTTTTTGATAGTGTACATCCATTGATTCATTTCATACTGCGTCTGACAAACACTTATTTTTTCACAGACTGCTTTTTTATAGTCTTTGCCTTCTTCTACCATCATAACTGGAATACAGACAGAGGAACACTTTTTTTAATGGTTACTGATCTTTGATAATGTATAGCAACAATGTTAAACGTCTTCAAATTCAATAGCATCATTTAATAGCTGATTAATTTACAGCATGGACCAAACATGCACGTTTCGGGTACTAAACCCTCGTCAGTGATCCTAAGTCTAAACAATGTAATATGGCCAAAAAGTATGGAAATTGTTATGTCCAAAAATGTATCGAACGTAGCAGAATGGGTGGGATATGATACTACAGGACCCACGTTTTAGAAATTTCAAGAAATTTTGTAACAACAAATTTCAAATGCGTTGAAGAGACAGACGATCAACCGGATTGTATACCTGGTATTTCCTTCACAGAAAATATGTTATGAACATTGATTGCACGAGTTATCTCTCTTTCAAAACCCAGACAAACATATTCTGGAGATACCTATCTTTGACTGTAAAAGATCTATAGTGTGGTCGTTTAGTATAGGCAAAATTTAACAAGAAAATATAGCAACATACTTTTGGCATAAATTTAAAGAAAAAAATAAATATCTAGGAACATTTGCTTGGGTATGCAAACAAATTTAATTAAATATCTTGTATGAATGTTATAAACATTGATTGCACGAGTTACCTCTCTTTCAAAAACCCTGTGTTGCAGACAAACATTTTCTGGAGATCTACCCCTCTTTAACTGTAAAAGATCTATAGTGTGGTCGTTTAGTATAGGCATAATTTAACAAGAAAAAAATAGCAACATAAATTTGGCATTAATTTTAAAGAAAAAAAAATATCTAGGAAAATTTGCTTGGATATGCAAAATTATTTAACTAAATATCTTGTATGAAAACGACATGTCTGTATATATAAGCAGGTCAGCATTACATAATGTCAAGAATACTACTGTGGAAAGATAGGGGTGCACTATCAGGGTGATAATGCACACTTGGAAAGGTGATAGTGTACACCTAAACCGTTCTCTGTCTCAATAAGGTAGAGTAGAACCTATCACAGAAGAAACCCACTGGAAGCATAATAATCATTATTTGCTTTATGCACTAATTAATTGGTGATCATAAGCTTAGCTAATGATAAGAATTATACAAGTATAAATAACATTCAAATCCCGCTGGGGTAAGGTTTTCAATTTCCAAGGTGATAATTGTGGGCCCTGGGCCTCTTGATTAAGATAAAACCCCTGAATATGAGATATCCATACTTACCTGCATACCAACCCTTCTCCCCTCCATGGCTTTTTTTCATTATGCATGATGGAACTTAGTTTCCTCATGTAGAACGGATGGTCTGGGCCGTCACATGATGTAAGGCAGGCAACTCTTCTTTGTAGGGGTCAGATCACATTGCAAAGGTTAATGCAGGTAAGTATAGATATCTCAGAAACAGGGGGTTTTATCTTAAAACTTCACATTTTTAAAGGATTCATCTCTGTGCAAGATTTCATCTAAAAATATGCGACTATTCATCATTTTGTTGAGACCTTTTTAAATCTTTTGAAATTTTAGATATGGTACATATATTTAGAACTGTGTCCCTTGATTGTCTTAACTGTTACTCCATGAACTGTAGAAGAAGGGAGGGGATCTCCAACAACACTAGCTTGTAGCACCCACAGCAAAATCCCAAAACACCCATGCAAAAAACACAGATACCCACAGAAAGAGACGCAAAAGGGACAAGGACCACCAACTCACAATATAGAAACATGAAACATAAAAGACTACACATAAACCAACGAGACCAATGGGCAACCGGTGCCGACTTAGGACGGCCATCTGCCACGTAAATAGCAGACGGTGTGGTTATCCTGGATTACGTGCGCACAACCCTCCCACTATTCCGATTTCCCAGAGGTCTCGAAGAACGCACAATTATGGTGTAAAACAACCTCCTCACTGTTAGATGACCACACACAAACAAGACCGTAAAACACAGGGGTCCAAGCAACACAGATGAATATGTAAATGGATATAAAAAGAGGACGTGCGTAATACAGTCCGTGCTCTGCCGGCTGTAGCGAGCTCATATATGTTTTCACCCGAGGAGTCCGACTGACATTCAGAGAGGACAGGTGGTCGGGGCCCTGTCTTCTCTAAGGAGGTTTGGACAGGGCCCGTCATGGAGTCCCGTCGTCACAGTCAGTCAGAGTGCAAGTCTTAAGAATGACTCCCACTCTCGCCTTCTTGATGGTACCCTTATCTGTAAAGTATATCATCTTCCACATCCACTTGCGCCTGATCGAAATTAATACTGTTCCTGTCAGAGGATTCTGTTTCATTAATTTCTTCATTGTCTTGCCTACAGACGGTCCTCATGAAGCGCTGCCAAAATCTCTGCCAAATTTGGCGGAAGCATTCTCTATATTGTCTACTTGTACAAACGTAAATTATAATATCTGCTGAACAGTTGAGGACTTGCAAGAAAGGTACAATGCTCATGTATGCATCATCCATGAAAAAGAAAAACTGAGTATAGTCTCTGCCAAGATATAGTGCCAAAATTATTGGAGATATTATAATTGGTACCAAGGTTAAAGTAAATGACAGTAAGAGGACGAAGATACCGACAGTTTTACAGCAGTACAAGTCGCTCCGCCCTCTCCCTTCGCGGGTAAGCTTGTTCAACGCTATCATCATCATGACACTGAAAATGAAAAAAGCCACAGCAGGGATACCTTGAAGAAGTACTAAAATCAAGATGAAAAGTGCACTGTTGATTTCTTTAAATTTTGCACTATTTGCAGTTTGAAGCCAATAGCCGGCACAATTCCTAAGCGTTTTGATGTCATCACACGCAGAAACTTTAAAGTAAAAGCAAATATAAGCAGATAATGTAAGAACAAATGCAAGTAACATAACAGTAGTCTTTCTGGCCCTCTCAACTGACCCATTTTGTTGATTGTGTCGGAAACGAATAGATGCCATCCGAAATGAAGCGAGCACAAACACAATCCAACATGAACACGTTTTCGATGCAACAAAAATATAGTACGAAATGAGCATGATATATACTCCTGTCTTGTCATGATAGTATTTAGGTGATGGTCCTGTGGCCAAGAATGTGTAAGCAGCGAATATCAAATATGATGAAACCACAATCAAGTTAGCAATTGATAGTATTATCAACAGGAAATTGATCGATGATCGTCCACGAATGCGGGTCCAGATACAAATATTGACTATATTTGCTAAAATCCCAACAGAGCAGACTACCATCGATATGGATCCGTGATACAGAGCATATCCATGCTCATTGTGAATCATTTTGGAATCAGATAGTTTACATGTATTTCAAACACATTCAATCTCACTACTAACAAACTTCCCTAATTTGCACCAACTGAGCTTGAAGTGCTTGAAATTATTTCCTGTCAACTGTCAACTTGCATTTCTGTATGCTGAAAGAGCTTATAGCTGAATAAAGGACATATTAATTTTATAAAAATGATCTTGAGGATGCGAGTAAGCGAAAATGTAATAGTTTTATTTCAATTCAATTGTTGAAGTCATTTTTGGTACAAGCAAGACGCGAACAAAATGAATTTTATATCCACGCAAACGAAGTTTGGGAGTATATACGAATCACCAGGTCCGTCCGTCAGATTAAGAAAATTTGAAAGCAGATTTCATTTATACTATTAACGGTAGGCCTTTCATATTTCGTATACACATAAACCATAAAGAGCACTACATTTTGCTTCCAAGACTTTGACCTTGTACTCTTGACCTTCATCATATGCAACATTTTAGGTAAAGAAGTTTTGAAAGCAGATTTCTTTTATACTACCGATGGTAGGCCTTTCATATTTCATACATACATTCGCCATAAAGAGCACTACATTTTTGTAGTATGACTTTTGACCTTGTTACCCTGTGACCTTAACATTCCCACTATCAAAATTTTAGGCTAAGATGTTCTTGCCTTTTATATTTCATACACACATTCACCACAACCACAAAGTGGCACTACAATTTAGAATCATGACTTCTGACCTTGTAACCTTGACCATGACCCATGTTGCAAATAGCTTTTGAAAGCAGCTTTCATTAGAACTATAAATGGTAGACCATTCATGTTTCATACACACATTCCACATGAGGGGTACTACATTTTATTACCATGACATTTAACCTTGTGACCTTGACTTTGACTTTGGGCCTTTATTGCATTATTAGTGAAGAAGACTTGAAGCTGAATTCTTTAATACTATAAATAGTAGTCCTTTCACATTTCATAAGCATACATGTATTCTACCATTGCATTTTGGTATGATGGCTTTTGATCCTTACTTTGGGTCTATGTATGAAAAAAAAATCATAACCAGAATAATAGTAACCCTATTACTACATGTACTATTAATAGCAACTATTAAAGTACGTAATTTTCATATTAAAGCAATGAATTTCAGAGAGTTTCAATTTGAACGTTGCATCATAAATGGTTATGTTTATAAAAACGTCCCACTGAAGGAAGTTTTATGAAACTTGATAGGAATGGAGTACTTATGTTCCCCTACATGTGTTGTTGTTTTTCGTCCAGATCCGTCAATAGGTGGCGCCACCACAGGCACAAGTAGGTCACAGTGGGTACCCTCCTTTGACAACATTTTTTCTGTAGAACCAAAGCACATATCGACAAACAGAAAGCACCAGGGTGATCTAAAAGGATGTGTTGAGAAATATTGTTATTTTTGGTTCAACTCCAAAGTCAAATTTTTGGTGCGTTTTCTGACATCTTTTCGGACTTTGTCAGAAATGCCCATTTTTGATCTGTTGCTATAAATAATTCTATTAATATGTGGTTTTGTGCACTCATTTACTGCGTATATGTCATATTTAATCATTCAATGGTTTTATATTGATTTTGGTTGAAAATCCATTTTTCTGTTTTTTTTTCATGATTTTTTCTCAAGTAAAAAAGAAAGGGGGTGTTTTTTTTTAATGCATATTGGACTTTATTTCCAGAGCCCTTGATGGGATTATGATGAAACGGATTGGAATAAAATACCCATGGTCCTGTACAAGTGTTGTTTTTCTCGTCCATATCATTCAGTGGGTAGCGCCACCACATGCAATCACAGGGGGGGGGGTACCCTCCTTTTATTGGTATTCTAGTAGAATTTTATGAATGGATGCTCTTGTGTATGTCTTTTGATATATGATATATTTCTCCCATTAACTCAATTGAAATGTCTTTATACACTTATTTTCTTTGATTATTCCATAAAGCTTAGCTTATAATAAGAATTATAAAAATAAGTTAAAGAAGATGATATAAGTATCAATCACGTTCAGATCCCGGAAGGGTTAGATTTCCAATGTTCTCAGGTAAGCGATATGGCCTTTGGTCTCTTATTTTATATTCATTTACTTATTCATCTGTGTTGCTTAGATTCCTAGCTACGTTTTGCTGTCTTATTTATATGGTCGTCTTACAGTGAGGGGTTTCTTTTACACTACAATTGTGTGTTCTTCGAGGCCTTTGGGTAACCGGAAAAGTGGAGGGGTTGTGCGCACGTAATCCGGTTAACCATATAATTTGTTAATGGCATGGCAGATGGCCGTCCTTAGTCGGCACCGATTGCCTATTGGTCTCGTTGGTGTATGTGAAGTCTTTTGTGTTTAATGTTTCTATGTTAAACGTCTTTAAGGAGGTATTGAACACTTTGACGCCAAATTCAATTTTTCTCAAAATTTCTGAAATTATTCATTTCTAGTCTGTCCTTCATCATACAAACTTACATTTGATTCTATCCACAGGAAAAATTTCTATAAGACTTTGAAATATGCATTTTTCAACGTATCCGTGAATTTCTTGATGACGTCATAATATTAAAAGTGTCATTCCGGTTCTCTTAATGCTAATGGAAATTAATTTTGATTTAACTTCCAAAATATTCATAAATGTATTGCTCTTACATAAGAAAAAGATTAAATGAATTGTGTTATAAACAAAGGCAGGATACTGGAATAATAGATGACACAGTCGCTCAAAAAATTGCAATTTCGAGCCAATTGACTCTAGTTGATAGGTGATTATTAGAAATCCTGTGGATCAATCCTTGTCAAAAACTAAAAGAATGATCAACAATGTACAGAGATGATTTCATGATTAAATGAGAAAAATTAAATTTGGGATAAAAAATTTACGAAGCTTTTTATTTTCCAATTTTTTTCTTCCAAATTCGTCCATTTTCAATGAAGTGACATCCGCTTCCTTGTTATGTAAATTTGTCAACGAATACACTAAAATAAAAATTGAATTTACTATTTTGTACATGTAAAGTTTCAATGCAAAACGTTTTGTATTCATGTTTTAATTGCATTTTGAATGCCATCGTTTGTGACGCCATTTTCCCCCGATAACGTCGAAATGACGTCGTGGTTGGCTCATGGATAAAACTCCCAAAATCCACAATTTTGAAAAACGCTATAATTTCTTCAAATTACGTCGGAAATCATTCAAACTTTATCAGGATACTCAAATATGTATATCAATCAGTGTATCAAATGTTTTAAGGAAGTAAGGACTGAACTTTTCCTAGGAAGTGAGAAAAACAAATAATGCCGCCGCCATCTTGGTGTTGAATCCCTCCTTAAATTCAATAGCATCATTTAAAACCTGATAAATTTACAGCATGGACCAGACATGCACGTTTCGGGTACTAAAACCTCGTCAGTGATTCTCAGTCGAAACAATGTAATTTGGCCAAAAAGTATGAAAATTATTATGTCCAAAAATGTACCAAAAGACGAAGCAGAATGGGTGGGATATGATGCTACAGGACCCACGTTTTAGTTTCAAGAAGTTTTGTAACAGAAAATTTCGAATGCGTTGAAGAGACAGACGATCAACCGAAGTTGATCGAACTTGGCTACATGAGCCCTCGGGGACTCTTGGTCCACCAGCAGTGACACTCACCAAGTAGTTCAAATGTTAAACGTCTTTAAATTAATATGTCGTATGTCTCTTTTACGTCTATTGTTGTGCTTGTCTACTCTGTGTTTTCACATCAAGTGTTTTAGTGCTTTGCTGTGGGTACTGCAACCGAATCTGGTTGGACAGATTTGGACTTGTCAGATATCTTTTCTTTGTTCAATGTCATTTTCTATCCAGAGTATCTCTCTATGTACGTTTATATAGTGTTGTGCAAACGCACGGAACCCTTGATAGATAATGGTTGTTTGTAAATTTTTGTGGGTTTTTCTGAGCTTTTCTACAAATTAATGTTTCTATGTATTCTTTTGCTTTTGCATTACATTTCAAACCAAATAAAATGTTGAAATTGGAAATATACCCATAAAGGAGTAATTTACATTGCAAAGAAGGATGGAGTAAATCTTATAATTACTTTTTCAAATATAACACGGCTTCTGTTCCAACTTTGGTAGTTGCTCCAAAGCCATTTCTGGGCAAGTCGGAGACCAGTCATTCTAGCGTTTGGATTGCTGGATCGTGTTAGGGTCTGTATGAACACATGTTGTATGGGTGGCCAGCCGTTAGGGAAGTCCCACTGTTCTCCTGTATTTATCAGGGAAGCTGGAACGCCTCCATTAAAGTCCAGTATTCCATATGTCTAGAAAGGAAAGACTGATTCTGTAAAACGCGCTTAGTCTGGTCCATGCTGAAAATTTATCTGTTCTTAAATGATGCTATTAAATTTGAAGACGTTTAACATTACCTGTCCTGTTGGTAACTTTAATTCCAAAATCTATAGGCACCCATTTCAAAAGACAAAGGTTATGAAGAAGGTGGGCAGGTAAATGAAACTGCATGTACATATATACAGGATCTGGACAATAGTAACTGTTGTCACAGAATAAACATCAAAGAAGTACCTAACAGTTATTCAGTCTCGAAGTCGAGAGGGCAATATAGCTCTAGAATACATGACAAGATCTTATACTGAAGATGAACGAATTGTCCAACCCTGATATCAGAGCACAGCCTTCTACATACGGTGTAGACTGGCAACCGTTCTTGGTTTTCTTTGTTCGTTTTTACTTCCTACAATAGCACTGAGTGGCGTAGCGTAAACGAAGGAACCAGAACGGGTACCAGTCTACACTCGTTGCAGTGCACCAGACATACTTATTTCTGATAAATACTGTATGCCATAGGGATTTAAAAATATCGCGCTTCCCACTTGCTTGATGTACTATGGGTAACGTAAATAACTCATAGTACAAAGTGTAAATCAAGCAAGAGGGAAGCGAGATAAATCCCTGTTCTTTATGCCTTTTTTACCTTTACATGTACCATTGTACATTACTTTGGGAATTTCAAAACGTGCCTTTTATAGTGACATAATAAACAAAGTAAGGAGGATTCAAAGGTAGACAGAATTTCCATCGAAATTTCATTTCGTGGATATGATCCTAATGTCACACGACGAATGGTACTTGACCAATCTACAGCCTTATTCAAGCGCATTGATAAGAATTGCACTCCGACTGATCGAGGAAACGGGACTCCATGACTGTCTAAACATTGCTAGAGAAGAAAGTGTCACGAGCAGCTGTACTCTCTGAATGTCAGTCTGACTCCTAGGGTGATTGCATGCATGCGCTCACCCCAGGGAGCGGAGTACGAAGTGTGTTTTTGATATCTATTTACATTATTCATTCGTCTATTTCTTGGACCAGACCTCTTCATTTGCTGTCATCCATCTATTTCTTGGACCTCTGCGTTTGATGTCTAATGTTTGTGTAGTCATCGTACAGCAGGGAGGCTTTCATACACAACAATCGTGTGTTCTTCGGGATCACTCGGTAACCGGACAAGAAGGAGGGCTGTGCGCACGTAATCCTGATAACTACACCATTTGCTACTCATCGCATGGCAGATAGCCGTCGTAAGCCGCACCGATTGCCCCTTGGTCTTATATGAGTAGAATTTTATATTTAGATAGCGTGTTGATGATGTCGTATTTGGTGTTCCTTGTCCCTTTTGCGTCCTTTTTTTTTGTGCTTGTCTACTCTGTGTTTGCTGTTGGTATTGCAACCAATTCGTTTTTGTTTTATGCCTAAATGATTCAAAGTTGAAGATATAATGAAGCGTGGTAACCCTCGTTTCACCCACTAATAAAGCATCAACTTTGTTAAGAGTGAGCGGAACCAAATTTCCTGATGGGCCTTTTAAGAATGTCGAAGGGTTCCAACTCTATACCTTCTTGAAGAAAATTCCAAACCAATTTCCATGCACCAGACACTTGTTTCGAAAATTAAATTCTCATCAGTGATGCTTTCAGCGGAGCCACCAAAAATAATTTCAGTAGCGCCCTCTTTAATTTTTTGAAGTTAGATTTTTACATTTACATTACAGAGAGTGCGCGGCTCTGAATTTCCTGTAGGGTCGATTCAATAGAATATCCAAATAAAATCTATGTTCAAAATAGCATTAAGAGGCCGAGTTAAACGAAAAACGTATTTAAAACATTAGAGGGATGGGGGAGCATGACTTTAAGATCATAACGGTAAAACTCAATTAAAGATATGAAATTGGCAACTGATGAACACTTTGAAAACAATTTGATCTAGAAGAAGTCTCTGAAATGTTAAAAGTCTTTGAATTCAATAGCATCATTTAAAACCTGATTAATTTTCAGCATGGACCAGACATGCACGTTTCGGGTACTAAACCCTCGTCAGTGATCCTTAGTCTAAACAATGTAATATGGCCAAAAAGTATGAAAATTATGTCCAAACATGTACCAAAAGACGTAGCAGAATTGGTGGGGTATGATGCTACAGGACCACGTTTTAGAAAATTCAAGAAATTTTGTAACAGAAAATATCAAATGCGTTGAAGAGACAGACGATCAATCGAAGTTGATCGAACTTGGCTACATGTGCCCTCGGGGACTCTTGGTCCACCAGCAGTGACACTCACCAAGTAGTTCAAATGTTAAGCGTCTTTAGATTTAATAGCATCATTTAAAACCTGATAAATTTTCAACATGGACCAGACATGCACGTTTCGGGGGTACTTAACCCATGTCAGTGATCCTTAGTCTAAACAATGTAATTTGACCAAAAAGTATGAAAATTATGTCCAAAAATGTACCAAAAAACGTAGCAGAATGGGTGGGATATGATGCTACAGGACTCACGTTTTAGAAATTTCAAGAAATTTTGTAACAGAAATTTTCGAATGCGCTTAAGAAATGATCAACCGAAGTTGATCGAACATGGCTACATGTGCCCTCGGGGACTCTTGGTCCACCAAGCAGAAAGTAGAGGAATAACATTAAAACACAAGGTAATTTGATTAATAGACTGAATGGTCCCATGCAATCAACATCGTTACCCGATTTTCAAATGAAAATAAATCCTCGCATTTGAAAAAAATTAAATCAGTACCTCTAGATATTTCAGCACTGGTTGCATCTTATGTTGCTTATCATCTACACAATCAGCAAACAAAGGGAATATATTTGACGGGAAAAAGTAATCACGTGATGCATTTTTAGCCAATGAAAAGTCCTGCCATATTCCTCTTTTACTGTTCCAAAATACATTTTCCATTAGAATTTTCCGTTGTCTGAATTTTTCAGCGTATATTGCAGCTTTCGTTTTCTCGCCTAAAATTGAGAAATATGATCAGTCGTATACAAATGAAAAGAATTTTGGAACATGACGAAAGTTTACATTAATTTTTTAACAATATCAAACATGAAGGTACCTAAAACGGAGGAAATCTTTGTCAACAGCCCTTCATTCATACATAAGATACTATTTAGGTCTACTGGAATAATTTGCTTTGTAATTGTGGTATTCAAATTGAGACTTCCATCTTCCCGCGAGAACCAGCGAGATGAAAATCCCATCCCGGTTTCTGTTGCCGATGCTATGTTTGAGTATAATTCCGGTTTCTGATCTAAAGAAAAAAGAGCAAAATTAATGGTTATTTGTATTATTCATTGGTAAAGGAAGGTATGAGACTAATATATATTATTTACACCTAAACCCCTAACAAAAAAGGGGTATTTCCATCATTGCATAGCTCTGTCTTTAGCTAGGTTACGGCATAATTTTTTCGGTCATGTTTAGAATTAAGCTCCTTGCGCCTACTTTCCAACGATTTTTGGCCATATTTTTCACTTAAATACGCTTCTGAATAAACCCTACACAAAATTTGGAGCCGCTCATTTTGGCAAGAGGAAATTAAAGCAGCTTTGTATTGTAGATTGCGCCAGGAAAATTCACTTTGGCTTTATCTAAACTGTTTGGCATGAAGTACTACTGACGAGGATTAAAATATCCGAAACATGTGTCTAGTACAACAAATTTCGGACTACAGAACATATATTTCAATATTGACAAGTATAACTTTGAAGTAGTCCTGTCTTTTAGACAAATTTTGTTGAATAATCAATTATGTGATTTTCTTCCCCTACTGTATACGAAGAACCATTCGCTGGTACTTTCTTTCTGAGTTTGATAAAAAAGTAAACCTTTTGGCATAGACAATGATTCGCGGATCTTTTTAAGTTCCTTTGAGAAATGCTTTTGGTATTTACATTCACCGAGACAAAATTTCGCGATAAAAAGCCGACCGCAAAAGAAGCGAAGGTTTCTACGTATACTGTAACAGTAATTGAATTGCAATTTCGTCATTGGACAAAAATAAAAAGAGTCGGAATTTTCCCATTTTTAAACGGCAACGGAAATCATTCTTTGCTCTCTGTTTGCAGTTGTAAAAAAACTTCTTATAACAACAAAGAGTCTTTTGCATTAGGAATACTAGTATAATCATGGTCCTGGGCCCGTCATGGAGTCCCGTCAAATAATGTACATTGTACGTACCTTCCTCTGTGAATTTCGATGTCTCAATATCTTCAATATACGACTCTGGTCTGAAAAGATTTGAGGGAAGCAATTGAAGGTGAGCACCGAAAATTTTGAGCGCGTTTAACTATTTTTCTGCGAAAAATCAAATGAACTCCTTTTTTTTTTTTTTTAGATATTTCCCCTTTTTCTACGATCATCTGAAAGTCTGTCTAGTTTGTTTCTTTCAGGCTTAAGCTCAGGTATGAATTACCTTAACAAAACCAAGACCAAGGAAATGCTATTTAGCGAGATTAACAAATGTCTGAACTTTGGATAATGTTGCCTAACTATAGTTCTTTCTTCACATGATGTTTATGGTATTATCATAAGGTCCTCTTATCTAGAAATTTTATTTCTTGACCCCTTTTAAAATCAAATTGTGATAATTCGCTGAGACATCATTTTTTTTTCAAATTCAATAAAAAAAAAACCCAGCCGAATAGAGAACATTCAACCTCGGATTATTGAGATCCGTGCCATATCTATGAACAGTGAATCTTTCTCCTTTCTTCCATACTTCAACTGATCTATTTTGTATCCAAAATCTGTATTCCTCCTCCATGTAGGGAAGGACCTGTGCCAAGAATTGTGTATCATTTGTGTACGCGTAGTAATAGTACACCATCGGAATGAAAAATGGTGGCTGAGACCTTTTCGACTGATATATTCTTCCGCCATTAGGAATGAATCCATACCTTAAAAAATAAAGAAATATTATAACCATTTATATGATAAAATTATATCAAATATTAAACATTACTCTCCCCAGGCATCTGATCTTATCTCCATTTCTAATTCACTTCGGCACCTGGTCACATTTCAGAATATTGTTTATTCCGGGGTTCGTATATGTTCGAATGGAAATTCTTATGATTTTGCCTCACCTTCTTGACTTTGAGACTATATAACCGATGGGTACTTCTTCTATGTTTATTTTGGTGCTTTTGAAATATCTTACATGTATATCTAATATTTAAGTAGTTTCTTTGTTTGGTTTTTGAATCATTCATAATTTTGTATTATCATTTATTATGGTTCAGATTCTGATCTTTGGTTTTTGGTTTGACTCTTATTCAGTGATACAAATGAGTTAAAGAAGATCCTGACGATAATATCAACAACACTCACAATAGAGCACTATGTTGAGCATCGACGGACTCCTAGCAAGCTAGAGGTGGGAAATCACACTATCACACAAATCACTCACACAATTCTCTTGTCCGATTTGTCGTGCAATATTTCGACAATGAAACAGAAGATTCGTACCGTTTGATATAGTGAACGAAATTCAGGAGCATTCCTTTCGCTGTGTCTGTCATCTCGCATGCTAGCAGACCCTTCAACACCCAGTACGAATCCCTACAATATTTGATATTTAATTTCACGAACATAAAATAGCACTTTACACATTTCAGTTTATAATTGAATTAATGACATCCAAATGATTCACGAATATAATCAAATAGGTCATCGGTGGGATGATACAAGGTCACTAGGTTTTATACCGGACTGTTTACCGCATTTCACGGTATAAAGACTAGTGACCTGGTATAATCCCATACCAGGTCACAAGATGACTAGGTTACTAATAATACCAGTAGTAGGTTTCTCTGAATCGTCCACCCGGGATAATGAATGGATGAGGTAGATATATCAAGGAATACCTCTCTGGATGGTCCCTCACTTCAGTTTTAATCTAAAGAAAAAGCAAGACTGTACAAAATATATCAAGTTTGAATTTTTCTGGTAAAGTTTGAACAAATTTTGTCGAACAAAATAATATTGTTGTATGATCTGTAAGTAATGACTTACATATCTATATAGGTAACGATACTGTAGTGGTTTTAAAACGATGCATATTCAAATGTATTTTTAAAAACTTATTATTACTTTCATTGTGGAGCTTAACTTACCTTTCTACCTAAATCCTTCCAAATCCTGCATAGATTCCAGCCAAAGTCTCTGAGTAAGGGATCTGATAATTTCTTCAGAAATCGTGGTCTACAAATTCGATATACACTACATTTTTACTGAATTCAGTATCTTCAACTTCTGTCATAAGAAGGCTGCTTCTTCTTGCAGGATTTGCGTGTTAAAATTTCACGTGAACTTCATTTACACGTATACGTATTTTTAAGTGAACTTCATTTACGCTACTATGTATTTCTTTTCCTTTGGATAAGTAAACAAAACTTTCCTTCTCATTGAGGTTATTAAGGATTCCGACTTCCGTCGGAATCCTTTCTGTTATTGTATTGTCTTTTCTTTATTCTTATTATTAAGGATTCCGACTTCCGTCGGAATCCTTTCTGTTATTAAGGATTCCGACTATTCCGTCGGAATCCTTTCTGTTATTGCAATGTCTTTTCTTTATTCTTATTATTATTCTTATTAAGGATTCCGACTATTCCGTCGGAATCCTTTCTGTTATTGTATTGTCTTTTCTTTATTCTTATTATTATTCTTATTAAGGATTCCGACTATTCCGTCGGAATCCTTTCTGTTATTGCAATGTCTTTTCTTTATTCTTATTATTATTCTTATTATTATTATTATTTTTATTCTTACCCCTCATCATTTCCAGAGACTTTATTCAAAGGTTTTTTAACACAGAGCAAAAAGGATGGTACCATCAGAAAGAGCATACCAATATCTTCTTTAACTATTTTTTGTTTGTCGATAAGCTCACCAATGCCCCCGCAGGAGGTCATTAAAGGTCAAATCTTTAAACACTTATAACTCCTAAACTAACCGTACGATTTGAACGAAATTTGTTTTAAAATATTCTTTGGGAAAATCGTAAACTTTTATACGCTTATATGCTCGATAAAATATTTACGGTTTTCGCGCTATTCCCAGTTGAAAATGGAACTTTAAATTGGCACAGTGCCAATTTCTACAGTTTTTGAGATTTTGAGTTGAAACTTTGATAGTATGTTACTTATAGGTGGTCATTTAATGTTGACCTACTTTCAAGGTCAAATTTTTATTCTCAAGGTCACAACAAACTTTTGCCTATAGAACAAAAACTATTTGACCTTCATAGTTCATACTTTACACATATAATGCTTGGGCCCAGCTCTTTCACCATGACCTTGACATAAGGTCAAATTCTCATTCTCAAGGTCACAACGAACTTTAGTCTATAATACAAAGACCGTTTGACCTGGGGAGTTCAAACTTTACACAAATATTCCTTGCATCAAACCCTTTCACCATGACCTTTTATCCAAGGTCATTTGTTCGATTTCAAGGTCATAACAGACTTTGTTTGATTAGATATTGAGCTTTGCTCAGATAAAAATCAATCGTGAAGAGAATAATCACAATATTTATTTTTCATGCAAGACATTGGTTCAAGGTCAAATAATCATTCTCAATGTCGTAACAATCATTTACTCTTGTAGAATTAACACTTTTTGTCCTATACCATTTATTCATTACACAAGTAGTCCTTCTTATTTGAACTTAATATAGTATAAGAAAGATAACTCTTTTCTTCTTGTTCACTGTTTCTTTTTTTTTTTCTTAGTAGCATTACATATCTGTACTTTCATGTTGTTGTCATTCTCTATTAATAGAAATTATCTCATTACAAAATCATTGTGCAATTCTGTTTTGAGAAAGTAATTGTAAAGGATCTGATATTGATAGAGCATGGAATTTAAAGCTTTCGTAAAAATGAAAGGTATTTATTATTGTTTTCTTCTAGTTTGTTGATAAATAAGAGTCCCAAATTAGACATTAGCTCTTTTGACTCATTTGCTTAAATGAATATGGTACTAAAGCAACTATTTCTTTTTTCCATCTATTTTCTCGGATTTTAACACTTAAGTTCCGAGGAAGGTCTATTAAAGGAGGAATCCGTCTGTTGCTTGCAACAGTAGCCATCTAGTTATTCTTATTATTATTATTATTATTATTCTTACCCCCAGATCGTTCCAGTCACTGTACAAAAAAGTACAACTTCTTATGATAAAACGAAAAGGATCATGTGAAAGAGCATATAAAGATCTTGAGGTAAAAAAATTTTGTTGTCGAAAAGTTCACATATGCCCCCGCTAGAGGTCATCAAAGGTCAAATCTTTAAACTCTTGTAACTCCTAAACTAACCGTACGATTTGAACGAAATTTGTTTTAAAATGTTCTTTAGGAAATTTGTAAACTTTTATACGCTTACATGCTCGATAAAATATTTACGGTTTTTGCGCTATTCCGAGTTGAAAATGGAAGTTTAAATTGGCACAGTGCCAATTTCTACAGTTTTTGAGATTTTGAGTTGAAACTTGGATACTAGGTTACTTATAGGTAGTCATTTAATGTTGACCTACTTTCAAGGTCAAATTTTCATTCTCAAGGTCACAACAAACTTTTACCTGTAGAACAATGACTATTTGACATTCACAGTTCAAACTTCATACATACTATCGTTAAACCAAGCTCTTTCACATTGACCTTGACCCAAGGTCAAATTTTGATTGTCAAGGTCACAACAAACTTTTGCCTATAGAACAAAGACTATTAGACCTGCAGAGATCAAATTTCATACATAATATCATTAAACCAAGCTCTTTCACTTTCACCTTGGCCCAAGGTGAAATTCTGATTCTCAAGGTCACAACATACTTTTGCCTATAGAACAAAGACTATTAGACATTCAAAGTTCAAACTTCATACATAATATCATTAAACCAAGCTCTTTCATCTTGACCTTGACCCAAGGTCAAATTCAGATTCTCAAGGTCACAACAAACTTTTTCCTATAGAACAAAGACTATTTTACCTTCAGAGTTTAAACTTCATATAAATAATTGTTCAGTCATGCTCTTTCACTTTGACCTTGACCCTAGGTCAAATTCTCATTCTCAAGGTCACAACAACTTTTCCCTACAAAACAAAGACTATTTGACCTTCAGAGTTCATACTTCATACATATCATGCTTGGGCCCAGCTCTTTCACCTTGACCTTGACCCAAGGTGAAATTCTGATTTTCAAGGTCACAACAAACTTAAGTCTATAAAACAAAGATTGTTTGACCTTGAGAGTTCAAACTTGACACAAATATTCCTTGCATCAAACTCTTTCATCATGACCTTGACTAAGGTCATTAGTTTGATTTCAAGGCCACAACTGACTCTGGTTGATTAATTATTGAGCTTTGCTCAGATTAAGATCAATCGTGATGACAATAATCACAGTACTTAACTTTCATTCATGACATTGGTTAAAGGCCAAATAATCATTCTCAAGGTCTTAACAATCATTTACTCTTGTAGAATTTACACTTTTTGTCCTATACTATTTATTCTTCACACAAGTAGTCATTCTTATTTGAACTTAACATAGTATAAGAAAGATAACTCTTTTATTCTTGTTCTCTGTTCTATTTCTTTTTTTTTCTTAGTAGCATTGCAGATCTGTCCTTTCATGTTGTTGTCATTTTCTATTAATAGAAATTATCTCATTGCAAAATCATTGTGCAATTCTGTTTTGAGAAAGTAATTGTAAAGGATTTGATATCCATAGAGCATGGAGTTTAAATCTTTCGAAAACATGAAAGGTATTTATCATCTTTTTCTTCTTTTTTGTCAATAAATAGATAAGAGTCCCAAGTTAGACATAAGCTCTTTTGACTCATTTGCAGAAGTGAATAAAGTACTAAAGCAACTATTCTTTTTTTCATCTTCTTTATTCGGATTTTAACACTTCAGTTCCAAGGAAGGTCTAATAAAGGAGGAATCCGTCTGTTGCTTGCAACAGTAGCCATCTAGTTATTATTATTTTTATTCTTACCCCCTCATCATTTCCAGACACTTTATTCAAAGGTCTTTTAACACAGAGCAAAAGGGATAGTACTATCAGAAAGAGCATTACTAGATCTTCTTTAACTATTTTTTGTTTGTCGATAAGTTCACCAATGCCCCCGCTGGAGGTCATCAAAGGTCAAATCTTTAAACACTTATAACTCCTAAACTAACCGTACGATTTGAACGAAATTTGTTTTAAAATGTTCTTTGGGAAAATTGCAAACTTTTATACGCTTACATGCTCGATAAAATATTTATGGTTTTCGCGCTATTCCAAGTTGAAAATGGAACTTTAAATTGGCACAGTGCCAATTTCTACAGTTTTTGAGATTTTGAGTTGAAACTTGGATGGTAGGCTACTATAAGGTGGTCATTGATGATGACCTAGTTTCAAGGTCACATTATGATTCTCAAGGTCACAACAAACTTTTGCCTATAGAACAATGACTATTTGACCTTGACAGTTCAAATTTCATAAATACAATCATTGAGCCAAGCCTTTTCATCTTGACCTTGGTCCAAGGTCAAATTTTGATTCTCAAGGTCACAACAAACTTTTGCCTATAGAACAAAGACCATTTGACCTTGAGAGTTCAAACTTGGCGCAAATATTCCTTGCATCAAGTCCTTTCACCTTGACCTTGACCCAAGGTCATTTATTCGATTTCAAGGTCACAACATACTTTTGTCGATAAAATATTGAGCTTTGATTAGATTAAGAGGACTCATGATGAGAATAAATTCAAATGCTTATCTTTTATCCATGACCTTGGTTAAAGGTCAAATTAACTTTTTCAAGGTCATAACAAACATTTACTCTTGTAGAATACACAGGATTTTGTCCTTAACTATTTATTCTTCACACAAGTAGTACTTCTTATTTGAACTTTACATAGTAAGATGGATAACTCTTTTATTCTTGTTTTCTGTTTCTTTCTTTTTTATTCTTAGTAGCATTACATATCAGTAGTTTCATGTTGTTGTCATTTACTATTAATAGAAATTATCTCATTGCAAATTCATTGTGCAATTCTTTTTTGAGAAAGTCATTGTAAAGGATTAGATATTGATTGTGCATGGAGTTTAAAGCTTTCGTAAACATGAAAGGTATTTATTATTTTTTCTTCTATTTTGTTGATAAATAAACAAGAGTCCCAAATTAGACATAAGCTCTTTTGACTCATTTGCTGAAGTTAATATGATACTAAAGCAACTATTCTTTTTTCCATCTTCTTTATTCGGATTTTAGCACTTCAGTTCCGAGGAAGGTCTAATAAAGGAGGAATCCGTCTGTTGCTTGCAACAGTAGCCATCTAGTTGTATTGTCTTTTCTTTATTCTTATTATTATTAAGGATTCCGACTTCCGTCGGAATCCTTTCTGTTATTGTATTGTCTTTTCTTTATTCTTATTATTCTTATTATTATTATTATTCTTACCCACAAACCGTTCCGGTCACTTTACAAAAAAGTACAGCATCATATGAAAAAACGGAAAGTACCATGTGAAAGAGCATATGAAGATCTAAATTTAAATTTTTTTTCTTGTCGAAAAATTCACATATGCCCCTGCTACAGGTCATCAAAGGTAAAATCTTTAAAACCTTATAACTCCTAAACTAACCGTGCGATTTTAACGAAATTTGTTTTATATTGTTCTTTGGGAAATTTGCAAACTTTTATACGCTTACATGCTCGATAAAATATTTACGGTTTTCGCGCTATTTTGAGTTGAAAATGGAACTTTAAATTGGCACAGTGCCAATTTCTACAGTTTTTGAGATTTTGAGTTGAAACTTGGATGGTAGGTTACTTATAGGTAGTCATTGAAGATGACCTAGTTTCAAGGTCAAATTATGATTCTCAAGGTCACAACAAACTTTTGCCTATAGATCAAAGACTATTTGACCTTGACAGTTCAAACTTCACAAATTCAATCATTGATCCAACCCCTTTCACCTTGACCTTGACCCAAGGTCAAATTCTCATTCTCAAGGTCACAACAAAACTTTTTCTATAGAACAAAGACCATTTGACATTGAGAGTTAAAACTTGACGCAAATATTCCTTGCATCAAGTCCTTTCACCTTGACCTTGACCCAAGGTCATTTGTTCGATTTCAAGGTCACAACAGACTTTTGTTGGTAAAATATTGAGCTTTGAATAGATGAAAAGAAATCTTGATGAGAATAAACTAAAATGCTTATCTTTCATCCATGACCTTGATTCAAGGTCAAATAAACTTTTTCAAGGTCATAACAAACATTTACTCTTGTAGGATTGATAGGATTTTGTTCTCAAATATTCATTCTTCACACAAGTAGTACTTCTTATTTGAACTTTACATAGTAAGATAGATAACTCTTTTATTCTTGTTCTCTGTTTCCTTTTTTCCATCTTAGTAGCATAACTTGTCTCTTCTTTCATGCTGTTGTCATTCTCTATTTATAGAAATTTTCTCATTGCTATTATATTGTGCAATTCTTTTTGGGATAGTAATTTAAAAGGATTCAAAATGGATAGAATAGATCTAGGAGTTTAAAGCCTTCCTTAACTTGAAAGGTATTTATTATCTTTTTCTTCTTTTTTGTCGATAAATAGATAAGAGTCCCAAGTTCAACATAAGCTCTTTTGACTCATTTTCTGAAGTGAATGAGGTACTAAAGCAACTATTCTTTTTTCATCTTCTTTATTCGGATTTGAACACATCAGTTCCGAGGAAGGTCTAATAAAGGAGGAATCCGTCTGTTGCTTGCAACAGTAGCCATCTAGTTCTTATTATTATTATTCTTACCCCAAAACTGTTCCGGACACTTTACAAAAAAGTACAGCATCATATGAAAAAATGGAAAGCACTATGTGAAAGAGCATATGAAGATCTTGAATGACATTTTTTTTCTTGTCAAATGGTTCACATATGCCCCCGCTGGAGGTCATCAAACGTCAAATCTTTAAACTCTTATAACTCCTTAACTAACCGTCGGATTTGAACAAAATTTGTTTTATATTGTTCTTTGGGAAAATTGCAAACTTTAATACGCTTACATGCTCGATAAAATATTTACGGTTTTCGCGCTATTCAGAGTTGAAAATGGAACTTTAAATTGGCACAGTGCCAATTTCTACATTTTTTGAGATTTTGAGTTGAAACTTGGATGGTAGGTTACTTATAGGTAGACATTTAATGCTGACCTACTTTCAAGGTCAAATTTTTATTATCAAGGTCACAACAAATTTTGGCCTATAGAACAAAGATTACTTGACCTTCGGAGTTCAAACTTCATACATACTATCGTTTAGCCAAGCTCTTTCACCTTGACATTGACCCAAGGTCAAATTTTTATTCGCAAGGTCACAACATACTTTTGTCTATAGAATAAAGACTATTTGACCTTCAGAGTTCAAACTTCATACATATTATCGCTAAGCCACGCTCTTTCACTTTGACCTTGACCCAAGGTCAAATTTTGATTCTCAAGGTCACAACAACTTTTGCCTATAGAACAAAGACTATTTGACCTTAAGAGTTCAAACTTAACACAAATATTCCTTGCATCAAGCCCTTTTACCTTGATCTTGACCCAAGGTCATTTGTTCGATTTCAAGGTCACAACATACTTTGGTCGATAAAATATTGAGCTTTGATCAGATTAAGATCAATCTTGAAAAGAATTACCTCAAATACTTATTTTTTTTCCGTGACCTTTATTCACGGTCAAATGATCATTTTCAGGGTCATAACAAACTTACTCTTGTAGAATTAGCAGTTTCTGTCCTACGCTATTTATTCTTCACACAGGTAGTCTTTCTTATTTGAACATAACATAGTATAAGAAACATAACTCTTTTCTTCTTGGTCTCTGTTTTTTTTTTTCTTAGTAGCATTACTTGGCTGTATTTTGAATCTATTGTCATTTTCTATTTATAGAAATGCTCTCATTGCAAAATCATTGTGCAATTCTGTTTAGAGATAGTAATTTTAAAGGATTTAGAATTGATAGATCATGGAGTATAAAGCTTTCGTAAACATGAAAGGTATTTATTATCTTTTTGTTCTATTATGTTCATAAATAAATGAGAGTCCCAAATTAGACTAAATCTCTTAAGACTCATTTTCATCCATGACCTTGGTTCAAGGTCAAATAAACTTTTTCAAGGTCATAACAAACATTTACTCTTGTAGGATTGATAGGATTTTGTCCTTAACTATTTATTCTTCACACAAGTAGTACTTCTTATTTGAACTTTATATAGTAAGATAGATAACTCTTTTATTCTTGTTCTCTGTTTCCTTTTTTTATCTTCGTAGCATTACTTGTCTCCACTTTCATGCTGTTGTCATTTTCTATTTATAGAAATTTTCTCATTGCTAATTCATTGTGCAATTCTTTTTGGGATAGTAATTCAAAAGGATTCAAAATGGATAGAACAGATCTAGGAGTTTAAAGCCTTCCTAAACTTGAAAGGTATTTATCGTCTTTTTCTTCTTTTTTGTCGATAAATAGATAAGAGTCCCAAGTTAGACATAAGCTCTTTTGACTCATTTGCTGAAGTGAATAAGGTACTTAAGCAACTATTCTTTTTTCATCTTCTTTATTCGGATTTTAACACTTCAGTTCCGAGGAAGGTCTAATCAAGGAGGAATCCGTCTGTTGCTTGCAACAGTAGCCGTCTAGTTCTTATTATTATTATTTTTACCCCCAAGCCAATCCAGAGACTTTACAACAAAGTACCGCATCATATGATAAAATGGAAAGTATCATGTGAAAGAGCAAATAAAGATCTTCATTTAAATTTTTTTTCTTGTCGAAAAGTTCACATATGCCCCCGCTAGAGGTCATCCAAGGTAAAATCTTTAAAACCTTTTAACTCCTAAACTAACCGTGCGATTTGAATGAAATTTGTTTTATATTGTTCTTTGGGAAATTTGCAAACTTTTATACGCTTACATGCTCGATAAAATATTTACGGTTTTCGCGCTATTCAGAGTTGAAAATGGAACTTTAAATTGGCACAGTGCCAATTTCTACAGTTTTTGAGATTTTGAGTTGAAACTTGGATGGTAGGTTACTTATAGGTAGTCATTGATGATGACCTAGTTTCAAGGTCAAGTTATGATTCTCAAGGTCACAACAAACTTTTGCCTATAGAACAAAGACTGTTTGACCTTGACAGTTCAAACTTCATAAATACAATCATTGATCCAAGCCCTATCACCTTGACCTTGACCCAAGGTCAAATTTTCATTCTCAAGGTCACAACAAAAAAATTCCCATAGAACAAAGACCATTTGACCTTGAGAGTTCAAACTTTGCGCAAATGTTCCTTGCATCAAGTCCTTTCACCTTGACCTTGACCCAAGGTCATTTGTTCGATTTCAAGGTCACAACAGACTTTTGTTGATAAAATATTGAGCTTTGAATAGATGAAAAGGAATTTTGATGAGAATAAACTAAAATGCTTATCTTTCATCCATGACCTTTGTTCAAGGTCAAATAAACTTTTTCAAGGTCATAACAAACATTTACTCTTGTAGGATTGAGAGAATTTTGTTCTTAAATATTTATTCTTCACACAAGTAGTACTTCTTATTTGAACTTTACATAGTAAGATAGATAACTCTTTTATTCTTGTTCTATGTTTCCTTTTTTATCTTAGTAGTATTACTTTTCTGTACTTTCATGCTGTTGTCATTCTCTATTTATAGAAATTTTCTCATTGCTAATTCATTGTGCAATTCTTTTTGGGATAGTAATTTCAAAGGAATCAAAATGGATAGAGTAGATCTAGGAGTTTAAAGCCTTCCTAAACTTGAAAGGTATTTATTGTTTTTTTCTTCTATTTTGTTGATAAATAAATAAGAGTCCCAAGTTAGACATAAGCTCTTTTGACTCATTTGCTGAAGTGAATAAGGCACTAAAACAACTATTCTTTTTTCATCTTCTTTATTCGGATTTTAACACTTCAGTTCCGAGGAAGGTCTAATAAAGGAGGAATCCGTCTGTTGCTTGCAACAGTAGCCATCTAGTTCAACTTATTTTCTAAGATCATTTTCCTGGAAGAAATAAATAATTCAACAAAACTAAATGAATTGTATATATTTTTCTGTTATGTAAGAGACATTAAGAAGGTATACCTTAACAAAACTGACATATTCTGATATGCTTTTCTGTTATATCTCGGGTAAAAATACATTTATAGTGTATTTTTCAAAGATAATTCAGATTATTCATCAATATAATTAAACCATGAATATTTACAAACTGGTGTAGTCAACCGGAGTCCAAGGCTCAAACTCATCTCCCGGACCCGAGAAGTATTCCTTGACGAAATTTTGAAGCCGTGACCTGGATATACCATAAGAAGAATTCCCTAGGTCCATGAAGGCTCTCTGTGTCTCATCTAAGAGTGAAACAAAGTGAGAATAAGAAATGAAACTCCGTTAAATCAAATGATTTATATTTTCGATGGTAGAACCATAGTTTTTCGAAATGAGTGTCGTACGTGTTCTATGTATCTATAACGTGTATGCTTTGATTGTGTCTGTTGAACAATTTATTGTGCCATGTGGGTGTTGTGACATAAGATTTTTGAGATCATATTTGGGAGGGTGAATTTCTATATTTCCTTATTCCTTTTTTTAAACTTTGAACAAAAATTCCTACACAAAGGATTTAATAAGAATCAAGAATAAATGCAATGATTTTACTTGAGAGCATTACATTCACGATTACATATGACATAAAATGTTATATTTTTATACCTGGAGATTTTCTCAAGCTCATATCAACAAAGGTTTTCGAGTCTGGGAAGAGTCTTGATCGCTGTACTGTGTCCAACAATTGACCTCGGCAGTAAATCTCACTGAAATATATTCCGGATTTTAACCATACTCAACCAGTGATCTTCACATATAATTTCTTATTTACAGAGTCAGAATATCTTTTGGAAATAATTCATAATGAATACATATAGTGTTGTCTTTATATTTCTATAATGATATGATATTGTTTTTGTAGTGTCCTTCTGTATGTTCCCTTTTCTCTCTCTCTCGTGTGTTTGTGTGTGTTCCGCCGTAACCACGCCGTCACCATGTTGGGGATATCCTCCTTATCACTCAGTTTAAAAATTAAGCAAAACAGAATAAAAACAAGAAATGACCTAAATTATTTACATTTTTAAAACGCCGTTTCATATTCATATGTTTTCCAATTTTTTAACATACTGTTAACATGGACATAAGTCCATGAAGCAATGAACTTGCAAAATCCCTCCCCCCACGTGAAAATAATCCTGCTGTATTCTTACAATGGCAGAGACATTTACATCGCGAATATTTCCCCAAAGCGTAACATCTTGATGTTATAATCGCGAAATCCCCCTTGTGAAAATAACTACGCGAACAGGTTTTACTGCTGAACCTTTTCCACAAAGTGTTTTGCTTCCATATTTAAGGTTTTTCACTTACGTGATGGTACATGCGCGGATACAGAGGGGGGGGGGGGCCGGGGGTCTGGACCCCCCCCCCCCCCCTGAGATTTTCGGAGATGGGGTCCAGCTTTGGCCCATTTCTAATTGAAAGGGGTCTAAAAATGCATGTAAAGGCTTTGAAACCTAAATTTTCGGCTCGCTACGCTCGCTATTTAGAAAGGCTTTGATTGGGGCGGACATGGGGGTACCTCTCTCCCCTCCCACCCCTTCACCTCTCCTCCCGCCTCTTCCTCTCTCCCCCTCCTTTTCACCCTTCCCCCTCCTGCCCCCTTTCCTCCTCCTCCCGCTCCTTCTTCCCCCTCCCACCCCTTCTTCCCCCTCCCTTTCACCCTGTCCACCCCCTCTTTGATGTATTTACCTTTCACATGCGTTAACATTCTCATTCCCTTCGTCAAACTTGCTCCATACTGCAACAAGAAACAGCAAAATTACTAGAAGCCTTAAGATGAGCATTTTGAAGTACTTATTAATATCTATGGTTAACGTACAAGACGATGAAAACTAGAGCATATATAAATGGATATGTGTACACACATTCGTTGTATGCCGTCACAAATATGCTCAGACCTTGGAAGTTGTGGAATTTTACATAGAGGAAGGGAACGAAAATTACTACAAGAATATCGCCATACCCTTTGAAGGATAAATATCAAAATCAGGAGAAGGATACACTATCTCTTTAATTCTTTATTGTGTTTCAAGTTTTCGGCATTCATGAAACTTGTTGGTCGGAAATTATATAACAAAGGACAGTAATCAACCAACGAAAACATAAATGAGTTAAAGTAGATCCTGACGATAATCTCAACAGAACTCACAATAGAGCACAAAACTGAACATCGACGGACCCCTAGCGAGCTAGAGGTGGGACCAGGTGTCCGGGAGGAGCTAGCATCTCCTGTTTGAATAGCCACAACCGCCGTCGATGTTGACGCCCGAAAGTGAAAACAATATCTAATATACTTACACTGTCTTAGTTTATATCTATAGATACAGAAAGTGCTATGGCGACGATGTCTGAAAAAAAAAATTCAAAATACTTACTGTCAAACCCCTCGTGTGGAACTTTTTTACGAGCTCCACATGGCAAAGGGCATATGAGTTAAAGGAGATTATCTCAACAGCACTCACAAAAGAGCACAAAACTGAGCGGACCCCTAGCAAGCTAGAGATGGGACCAGGTGCCAAATTTTTTATCAACCTCATCTTCCTAAATCACTTTACTCATGAATATTAACATTACTGTTGCTTTTGTGCGATTCCCTTTTGTCACGATACCCCGATGAGAATTTACTTTATTTTTTATTAGCTGGGGTCCTCACCGCCATAACCTTCCAAAATTGGGGGGGGGGGGGGGGGGGGGGGGGGTCGCGATCGCTTTTCAATGGAGACTTACGCAATTATGCTGTATTCCCCGGAATCTTTGACGCCTGAACTACGATTGGTACTTCTTTTCTGGTATACTAAATACGGTTGAATTATTGATATTTGGCATTCGCGGCGGGTGTTGCATGCAGTCAGATGACGCTCAATCCTCTAGGGCCTCCTGCACTCCTGAGCTACGATTGGTACTTTTTCTCTGGTATTCTGTATACGATTGGTCTTGGCTTTTTTCGTTGTCATCGTCCTATTCAGAGATTTGGAAGTGATAAATCCCAAACCTATCTCTCCTGATTTTTTTCTTATTTAAAACATTTTTTTGTATAAAAATATTTCGAAAAAGATGTTATTAAACTACCTTTTTAAAGATTTATTACAGAGATTATTTTGGACATGACACTTTGTTATAAGAATTTCATGCCAAAAAACAAAATAATGACCTTGATTTTGGTGTATCATCTACATTAACGGTGTTTTACTGACAAAGATGTCAACGGGGACATTCGTGTTTCACAAACATATTTTTATAATTTTAATTTTAAACGATTTCCCTTTCTCACTTTGAAAATTAAGAATATTTCATAGTTTTTGAAAAATTTGATGAAGATTTTAAAAGAGATAAAGTAGATTCTGACAATAGACTCAGGCAATAGAGCACCAAATTGAGCATCGACAGACCCCTAGCAAGGTAGAGGTGGGACCAGGTACCTGAGAGAAGTAAGCATCTTCTGATCGACGCAAGAAAATAAAAGCAATTTCTATTGAACACGCACTGTCTGATGTTATGTCTATGGCGACTATGTCAAGGAGTTCAAAGCATTTAAAACACTTACTGTCAAACCCCTTGCGGGGAACTTTTTTACGTGCTCCACACGGCAAAGGGCATAAGTATGACACACATGAGATAAAGATGATCCTGACGACAATTTCAACAGCACTCACAGAGTGAGCGTCCTCTCAATGCATGCAACACTCGCCGTGACTGTGAAATAGAAACGTGTCTAATCCGGTAATAGTAAAGTACGCACTATACAACAAAACATAAGGTATAGAGTTGGAACACTTCCGTATCATAATTATAAACACTTATTTCTTGTTGCAGTGTGGAGCAGTTAAAATCGTTCCCCGTGACTAGATGTTTAAAAGTGTATTAATTAACTTCTTTCCAGCTCTGTCGCTTGAAAGAAGCTTCGTTTCGGCCCTTTTCTGATTTGACATCATAAATATTATTTTGCAATTTCGAAAACTTGTCATTCCATTCAAAACTATCATCGAAATTAAAGGAGGTTAACATCTTAGCACCATCCCTCCAATGCTATTTCGAACATATATTTTATTTGGATATGCTACTGAATCGACCCTACAGGAAATTTGGAGTTGCATACTCTCTGTAAAGTAAATGTACTAAATTCAAAAAATAAAAGAGAGCGCTACTGAAATGTATTTTGGTGGCTCCGCTTGAAGCATCACTGATGAGAATTTAATATTCGAAACATGTGTCTGGTGCAGAAAAATTGGTTTGAAATTTTCTTCATTAAGGTATAGTGTTGGAACACTTCCGTATTATTTGAAGTGAAATGCGCGTTTTAATTGGGAATATTAGGTTTGATAAAACAATGAACGAAACCTTGACAGTGCTTACTCCACTGTAATTGGACTTCAGCTTAATTAAGCTCATCAAATATAATCAGAATTGTAGTATATCTTAAAAAATCTTTGAAACACCGCTCTGGTATTTTTTGTCTTTTCAAAAAAAAAATTTTTTTATTTCTTTCTTTTTTCATACTCTTTCATTTTGACCTCGTACAAAATGCGCATCTTCAGCTCGAATAAGCTAATCAAATATAATTAGAATTGTAGGATATCGTAAAACATCTTTGAAACACCGCTCTGGTACTTTTTGTCTTTTTGTAAAAAATAAAATTTTTATTTCTTTCTTTTTTCGTACTCTATCATTTTGATCTCGTACAAAATGCGCATCACTGAATATGTATTCAATTACTAATAATTATCCAAGCGATTAATCAAATATGTCACCACTTTTTTGTATTTAGCTAATGCGCTGTAGATTAGGATGGAATGCATGTCTGGTGCATTAAATGAGTTCTTCGTGCCGATGATGTTCTTAAACATTTTTTCTACATGTATCTCTGTGACAGTTTTAAGCAGATACGAGTTTTGGAGTTTCGAACTGTTATATTGTATCTTCCCGACTCCGATACCAGGAAGAAGCTTTCTGAGCCCTTGTAAATTTAATAGTTCTAAAAATATTTACTTTATAATTCTATATGTGGAATGACAAATGTGGATAATGACCATATCCCCATACACATTACAAAATCGATATTTCAGAAAAGCATAAACCGAAGGCAAACAAATGTTTAACGTTTTCAAACGCATACAAAATCAGGCTGAAAGAGGAACCAATTAAAGCAAACAAACGAAAACCTCCAACAGAGGAAAAGAAGCGAACTCCCGATATGGGAGTGAGACCAGGAAGAGTCAGTATCTCCTGCTTGCATGAAACATCCGTTGCTTCCGATGATCAGTGACATTGTACATTGTGATTGAATCGCTGTCGTCATCACCAGACAAGACATACTTATGTACATCGAGACAAGCATGCACTGCATTTGACAGCTTTCCATGGAGCTGTTGCGACGGGTGTTGCATGCAATCAGGAGACGCTGACTCTCCCAGGGCACCTGGTCTCACTTCGGAATGTTGTTCATTCTGGGGTTCGCAACCGTTTCGATGGGAATTCTCACGATTTTGCCTTGCCTTCTCGACTTTGAGACTGAATAACGGTTAGGTACTTCTTTGATATTTATTCAAGCAAGACTACCCAGCACTGGCCACAGCGGAAAGTACCTAAGTACCTTGACATTTATGCCAAACATGAAATTCATGTAAAAGGTGAAGGTTCGGTTAACTGGAAAATCGGCCCAATTTTTCAAGTGGTTCAGATTTTAATTATATTCAATATCAAAGATATCAAATGTATGGTTGTTTGAAATATCAATTAAACATTTCGATTTTAAAGCATTGCACTGAAATATACGGCTACAAAACACCCAAAATTCGTCAAATGATGAAAAATGTCATGAAATAAGCCAAACGTCGGTACAAACCAATGAAATGAAAATAAGTAGGGCGAGATTTCTTCATTTCTTCACCTCTCCAATATGAACGCCATAACTTATAAGAATGAAATTTATCCACAAGAACAGATACTCAACAAGGCAAACGTTACGAACACGGAAACATCATGTTTGGGCCTCAATATCAATATTGTAAAAGGAACGATTCATACAAGTATGACAACAGCAATGATTTTGTACTCAACATAGTAACTTTCCCCTGGTTTGACGGTCATGCTCCAAGACTACCGTCATATGGCATTTACATACCACAGCTAGTCCTGGTACACTACAGCATGTACATGTATGAATATTTTTGATCTCAAAGTAGAAATATACAATTATCAAGAAACTTTAAGATCAAGGTTACTGTTCTCATAAATTAGTTAAGACTTTCTGGAAATTTTATAAAAAATTACTGTAAGCTCCAAGTTCGATCAATTTCGGTTGATCGTTTCTTCAACGCAATCTAAATTTCTGTTATCAAAATTTCTAAAAAGTGGGTCCTGTAGCATCATATCCCACCCATCCTGCTACGTCTTTCGGTACCCTTTTTCGACATAGTAACTTTCATACTTTTTGGCATATTACATTGTTTAGATTTAGGATTTAGGATCACTGATGAGGGTTAAGTACCCGAAACGTGCATGTCTGGTCCATGTTGCCAATTTATTTGTTCTTAAATGATGCTATTCAATTTGAAGACGTTTACATGTATACCACTTGGTGAGTGTCACTGCTGGTGGACCAGGAGTCCCCGAGGGCACATGTAGCCAAGTTCGATCAATTTCGGTTGATCGTTTCTTCAACGCAATCTAAATTTCTGTTATCAAAATTTCTTGAAATTTCTAAAAAGTGGGTCCTGTAGCATCGTATCCCACCCATCCTGCTACGTCTTTCGGTACCCTTTTTCGACATAGTAACTTTCATACTTTTTGGCATATTACATTGTTTAGATTTAGGATTTAGGATCACTGATGAGGGTTAAGTACCCGAAACGTGCATGTCTGGTCCATGTTGCCAATTTATTTGTTCTTAAATGATGCTATTCAATTTGAAGACGTTTACATTCTTTTAGAAATATAGACCTATACAAGGAACAGAGATTATTTTGTGTGCTTCATAATATGCCTTTTATGTTGACATATTAAACAAAATTAGAAGGATTAAAGGGAAACAGCATAAATATCGAAAATGCATCAGAATCATCAAACGCCTTTTAAACCGTCGATACGATTCTAGTGGCACCAGACGGACAACCTGCATGGTACTTGACCAATCTACAAATGTATGTTGACAGCCTTGTACCAGCGCATTCTTAAGACTTGTACGCTAACAGCGGGACTACTCTTTCAAAATAAAAAACAGGACCCCAACCACCGGTCCTCTCTGAATGTCGGCCACAGGCTGCCGATGTTTTTCTATTAAAAAAATAAAAATCAACGTTTTGTTGTTTTTTCATCATACGTAGAGGGAAAGAGGAAAAGGTAAGTTACAAAAATCAAGGCGAAAAATTGAACCTAAAAATGTTGACAAGATTTATTACCTGCTGAATCGTTTATTTTAGTTTTCATATGGAAATCCAGGCATCGCTCGATTTGTTGACACTTTAGCTATTTGATCCACTAACACAAAAGTCGAAATAATGTCACCAGAAGACACAGCAACGCCGTTTTTTGCTCCATTATCGAACTTCGACCTACTTCACCCCTGCCATTGTTGTTGATACCACGTGATCGCTAATCACGTGGGCTGAAGAAACAGAAATAAGATATACTAAGTTTTAAAAATGCCAAAATAAAATACAATCTTTTGTTAAATTTGATTGTCTTTTTTTCTAAATTAGACTTATGCTGTTTTATTATTTTTAAAAGCATTTATAAGGTTTTTAAAATACGATGTGTATCTAATGACTTGCGATCCCGTTTTTTCAAACACAATGGCGGAGGTGAAGTAGGTCGAGGTTCTATAAGGGAGCAGAAAAACGGCGTTGCTGTGTCTTCTGGTGACATTATTTCGACTTTTGTGTTAGTGGATCAAATAGCTAAAGTGTCAACGAATCTAACGATGCCTGGATTTCCATATGAAAATTAAAATAAACGATTCAGCAGGTAAAAAACTTGTCAACATTTTTAGGTTCAATTTTTCGCCTTGATTTTTGTAACTTTCCTTTTCCTCTTTCCCTGTACGTATGATGAAAAAACAACAAAACGTTGGTTTTTATTTTTTAATAGATAAATTTAACATCGGCAGCCTGTGATGTCGGCCAGACTCCTCGGGTGATTACATGTATTTCCTCGCTACAGCCGGCAGAGCACGGACTGTATTTAGTACGCGCCCTTTTTCATATCCATTTACATACATGTATTCATCTGTGTTAATTTGGGGCCCTGCGTTTTGCTGTCTTGTTTGTGTGGTCATCATACAGTGAGGAAGTTATTTTACACTACAATTGTGAGTTCTTCGAGACCTTTGGGTGACTGAAAAATGGGAGGATTGTGCGCACATAATTCGGACAACCACACCATTTGCAACTCGCGTAGCAGATTGCCGTCCAAAGTCGGCACCGATTGCTCATTGGTCTCTTTGGTTTATGTGTTGTTTTTTGTATTTCAAGTTTGCGTCTCGATGTGCTTGTTAACTCCGTGTTTTGGATGTTTTGGTGCTTAGCTTTGGTGCTGTGCACAACTATGTCCGGTTGGTGAATATCCCCTTTCCTTTCTATCAATGACAAATATGAATAATGACCATATCCCTATATACAGCACAAAATCGATAATTCAGACAATCATAAACCGAAGGCATACAAAATCAGGATAAAATAGCAACCAAAGCAAACAAACAAAAACCTCCACCACATAAAGGGACCAGGTGCCAATGAAGAGTCAGCATATCCTGCTTGCATGCAACACCCGTCGCTTCAATTCGGTAGGATTGTCAAATCCGGTTACTTCTATTTTGGAAGATATAAAGGATAATCTTTGGTTGGACGGTACAAATGGTCTATGACAGAATATAATCCACCATTCTGGGGAGTGGGACATCATAGTGTATGACGAGTTCCCCATATCAACCGTAGAACTTCCTCAGTGACGATGTCAGTCGGTCACAAACGTATCCCTGACTGAGAAGCTTATCTGAAAGACGCCGAGCTCTCTATCACTAAGTTATAGTGACAGAACATTTAATTCAATATCAATATAATCAGTCTAGAATTGCATAAAATATCATAACAGTTAAAGTTGTTAATATTGAAATGTATGTTCTTTAGTACCAATTTTTGTAGGACGATCGTGAATAAACTTCGATCATCTCTAAAGTTGAATTTTCTCTTTTTTCTCTGATGGCAAACAGAAAATATCTAATACTCATTTCTAGTCTGATATTATCAATATCAAAACGGGATTCATGCAGACCACAGGGATTTATCACGACCTAGAAATGCGGCACTTATAAGAGAGCGGTATTGGGCATATCTCGGCTCGTAAGGGAGGTACTGATTTCAAATTTCGTATGAAGATTCAGTATGAATTAATCTATCGAAATATACCACAGAAAATAGGTTTTGACATTTATTAGCCTATTTCTTAAGACTTAAAGATGACTTGACGATTTTTCGTTAAACGTCGAGTTAGATCCCTTTAACACATATATATTGAGTAAATACTGCAAACGGTATTAGCGTGATAAATCCCTGTGATGCAGACATTTAGCATTCGACCTAAATTTATAAAACTAAGGGGTATCTCCCTCATTGCATAGCTCTGTCCTTAGTTGGGGTTTCGGCATAGTTTTTTTTTCGGTCAAATATGTTTAGAATTAAGCTCCTTGCGCCTACCCTCCAACGATTTTTGGCCATTTTTTCACGTATACACGCTTCTGAATAAACCCTACACAAATTTTGGAGCCGCTCATTTTGGCAAGAGGAAATTAAAACTCTGTAAAACGCCAGTTTAACATATTTTATCAGTGTATGTTATATGACTGATTGATTATACTTTGTACATGTACATGTGAACCACACATAACCATTTGTTCATTTAATGCATATCATGTGTTGTGTTGATATATGTCGATATGATGAAAGTCAATAAAGAATTTGAATTTGTATTTAATTCACTTTGGCTTTATTTAAACTGTTTGACATGAAGTACTACTGAAATTGGTGCTATAGAACATATATTTCAATATTGACAATTGCTGAAATCGACATGGATTTGTGAATGAAAATCAAAGACACAACCCGAAATTAGAATCCAAAATTTAAAATCAAAAGGCTGACAAATTCTTGAAAAATATAAAAGAGAACTTTCTCACGAGAAAAGAAAATAGGACGAACAGATGGAGACAACAAAGCTTCATAGAAACACGACGGACAACTTAATCAAGAACAGGATGCGTTGTGGATGGCGGCTAAAAGGGTGCCGTGCGTATTAGTTTAAACATATTCAAACATATATTTTTCACACTCTTCGGGCATATTACATTGTTTAGATTGAGGATCACTGACGAGGGTTAAGTACCCGAAACGTGCATGTCTGGTCCATGCTGCAAATTTATCTGTTCTTAAATGATGCTATTGAATTTGAAGACGTTTAGCATCACAAGAATGGATCCCTTGTTAGTGTCCATTTCCTTCTTTATTTAGCTTAAACAAAAGGGAAGGGAAGAGTTCAGTCTTCAGAACTTTTCGCAATTGAAAATCAATTTGTTTTAGTTATCTTTCATAATTACTACCTACTTCGACGTATGAAATTTTGACTGGACGTACATTTTCTATACTAAGGCTAATAGGTACTGATATGTCCTATTGGTATATATAAATAATCGCAATATCATGTTCAAATCTTTATCCTTTTGAGATATAGGTTTCACAAAATGTGAACACTCTAACCTTGTAATGTGTTATACATTATCCTGTACTTAATGTCACTTATAGCATACTGAGAGTTTGTTCATTATGTAGAGCATCATAAAATAAATCATCACATATCTCGAAAAAATATATCGAAAAAAGTTATAGCTGATACAAATCATAACAGAATGTGCGTACCTTGAAAAAGCAAATACAAAGTATAATGATATATCAAATGCTTTTGGAGTTAGATTTTATTGACAAAATAACAAGAAACTCAAAAACGATGAAAAGTTATCTAATACTCCCATTGTTTGGTAATTCTATTAACTAGGTCATAAATGTCGTAAATTGACAAGGTCGTCACGTGGTCAGAGGGTCGAATTTTACAAGAATCAGAGGAAATGAGAGCTAAGTCTAATCAATACGTTTTCTATGGAAGCTCTGTGATAGTGGCTTACTCCGTGCAGAAAGCGGGAAGAAGCTCGATTTATCAACATAATATCGATCTCATGTTTTCATCTCATGGGGCATAGTCTTCAAGCACAGATACATACATGTAGTTATTGTTCGCACAGCTCACTTCAGAAATCAGAAAAATGATAAAATGATACTGTATTTAAGGAGGGTTTGAACACCAAGATGGCGGCGGTATTATTTGTTTTCTCGCTTCCTAGGAAAAGTACAGTCTTAACTCCCTTAAAACATTTGATACTCTGATTGATATACGCATTTGAGTATCCTGATGAAGTTTGAATAATTTCCGGCGGCATTTGAAGAAATTATGGCGATTTTCGAAATTTAGGACTTTGGGAGTTTTATCCATGAGCAAACCACTGCGTCATTTTGACGTTATCGGGGAAAATGGCGTCACAAACCTTCGCATTCAAAATGCAAGAAAAACATTATTACCAAACGTATTGCATTGAAACTTAGCATGTATAAGATAAAAAATTAAATCTTCATCACAGTGTATTCGTTGACAAATTTACGTTACAGGAAAGCGGACGTCACTTCATTGAAAATGGACGATTTTTGAAGAAAAAATTGGAAAATATAAAGCCTTGTAATATTTTAATCCTAAATTCAATTTTTCCCATTTAATCATGAAATCATCTCTGGACATTCTTGATAATTATGATAGTTTTTGACAAAGATTCACCCACAGGATTCCTAATAATTAACTAGCAACTACAGTAAATTGGCTCGAAATTGCAATTTTTTAGCGACAGTGTCATCTTTTATTCAAGTATCCTGCCTCTGTTTAAAACACAATTCATTTGATCTTTTCCATATGTAAATGCAATATATTTATGGATATTTTGGAAGTTAAATCAAAATTAATTTCCAATAGCTTTACGAGAACTGGAATGACACTTTCAATATTATGACGTCATTAAAAAATTCCCGAAAACGTCGATTGATGCATATTTTAAAGTCTCGTAGAAAATTTTCCTGTGGATAGAATAAAGTGTAAGTTTGTATAGTCAAGGACAGACAAGAAATACATAATTTCAGAAATTTTTAGAAAAATTGAATTTGGCGTCCAAGTGTTCAATACCTCCTTAATTGTTTGGATTGAGAATCACCGACGAGGGTTAAGTACCCGAAATGTGATTCCAAAGGTTTAAGAACCATGTCCTCAAAGAGTCTACCGGTAGAGATACCAACCTATAGTGGTTGACTTCAGTGGTTCATATGCTCATTTCTACATGTAGGTAGTGGTTGAACTGATCAATATTGACGCTCTATCGTAACAACTTCAGTGCAACATAAGCACATTTCTATGAGTAGATGTCTCATCAGTGACATTTCTTTCAATTTCTACATGAGAAAAGACACAAAATCAGCAAGATATGTGGCTCTTTTAAAATCTTAAACTTATACTCAAAGAAATCTCAATCTATCCGTCATGATGGTATCTAGTTTCAAAATCCGTAGCGAAAATGTCGGGAAAATAAATGCAACATATTGTTCATCAATTTAATTCTCTATTTTCAAGTTTTACTATTTATTACTAACTTTTTCTGATTTTCATAATAGGATAGAAAATGCTTTTTGTTATCTGATTTTTATGCTTTTGATATTTGAGCTTATTTGGGCATCATGATCGAAAATAAATATTATGTAGAACTTCATTTTATCAAATGTTACACGTTTTCAAATTCATACATGTAGCATCAGTTATGAACAAATAAATTTGCAGCATGGACCAGACATGCACGTTTCGGGTACTAAACTATCGTCAGGGATCCTAAATCCAAAGATTGCAATATAGCCAAAAACTGTGGAAGTCTTTTCCAAAAATACCAACAGACGTAGCCGGATAGGTGGGATTTGATGCTTTAGGGCCTACTTTTCAGAAATCTTGAGAAAATTTTGTGAATAGAAATTTTTGAATGCGTTTGAAGAAACGACCAACCGAAGTTGATCGGACTTAGCTGCATGTGCCCTCGGGGACTCCTAGTTCACAAGCAGTGACACTCACCAAGTGATAAAAATATTACTGTAACACGTCTTCAAATAAGCTATTTTGATAGAATATATGATCATCTCAATACCTTTGCTGGTTGACTGTTAGTCCCCCAAGGATATCGTTAACCTAGTTTTACTGTGCTTCTTCACTGACTTGAAATATATTTGTAAATATTCTGACACTAAATTTGATCAATTATTTTGAAACGAAGGAATATCTCCCTCGTGGCATAGCTCTGTCCTTAACTGGCTCTATGACATACATTTTAGGTCATGTTTAGAATTTTGTTCTTCATAAATTCTAAACATGGATTTCCTCACTTTTGGCCGCAATCATTACTGATGATGTATTGTTTGTTGGAATGCGCATATGGTGCTCTAGATTATTACAACAGATCATATATTTCAATACATGTATGAATATTTATACACACGTTCAAAGATACGTTCCAGTTAAAAATAAAACACGTTCAAGAACCTTGTCAAAAATCGTTTAATTTTCAATTCAGAATTTATTTGCTCGATTATAGTTTATCTTTGATGAAAACTGAATTATTTGATGAACTGACTTTGATTGAAAGAGCAACTTCTGTAGTATGATATAACTAAAGACAAATTCAGTGCATCAAATTTACATGTTTCGAATATAAATTTTCATTACAAAAATATATTTATCAGACATACAGTGGGTGGAAATACATTTGATGAATATTTGAGACAAAAAATATAAGTTAAAGCACATTTTTTTTTTTTTGGGGGGGGGGGGGGGGGGGGTTTATTTTTGCATTTCCTTTATTTTGCTTTAATCATTTTGTGTTTGTTTCCTTTATCCCACAAAATCGGTGGATCGTCCCATAATTAGGCCCGTGTCAGAGGAAGAGAATTTCTAACTCCATGAATTTATTATGAATTGCGCCTAAATATTACCCATAGCTTATTGCTACATGTATATGTGTTGTATTGTAATAGCAGCAAGTAATGGGCGATGTTATGACACCAAATATGATAGTTGTATGAATTTATAAATTATCTTGCGTTCTAGAAGTTTCTCTGAAACAAAAAAACAAAAACAAAAACAAAAAAAAAACCAAAAAAAAAACAAAACCAAAAAAAAAAAAAAAAAAAAAACCAAAAAAAAAAAAAAAAAAAAAAAAACCCACCTTGTTTGGCAAATCCACGGAAACCCTTACCACCTCTATCCTTCCAGATACGCGCATGTAATTGGAACTTCCAAATAGAGAAGAGCGGCAGTTTAAACCATTACACGACACTAATAACGAAAACGCAGGCGGATGCAGGGTTCATTAGTATAGACAACGGATCAATAATATTGACTTGGATGTGAGGTCCCGTGATTCAGCGGCAGGCTGCCTTGATGATTATCATACAGGACGCAGCGGCGTAGTGGAGATATATAGATTTTATGTTAACAATCTTTGTTTATCCCTTCAATTGCTTTTGCCGCAGATTCGGGGTTTAGTTTTGATGCTTCAAGGTGCATTTCTATTCTGATTCCAACGAAGTCCTTTATATAGATAAAATGGAAAGAATAACGACTTCTTTAATATCGGACATGTGAGAAACAAGCAGGAACGTTATTCCTTTGGAAATGATTTGACAGATTGACCTTGGGTCTATGGAATCGGCTCGGAAACAAGCAGACGGATGGTTTGATGCTTCTGTTCGGAAAAAAGGATCTCATGTGGAAATTGCTACATATGTTTAACATCACAGCCCTTTAACTGTATGGAAAATGTCTGGTTGAGGTTCAGAAATAAGCTCGATCGAGTAAACCTGTACAGTTCCTCAGAAACGGCTTGGTCAAAGGAAATTCGCAAGCAAACGATTTTGATGTGCGTATGTTGTGAAAGGTGGAATGTAGCGACAGAGGAACAGGTTTATCGAAGGGTTTCAAAGAAATATGCATTTGTTTAGAGTTTATCTGTTTTTACGAGGCTTCGAGCTGAAATATTGGAATTTCTCTATCTAGGAAAGAGCAGACGATAATTCCTGACGAGTAAGAGAAAAGCAAGATGGGAACTTGCTCGCAGCCGATCGATGCTGTATTTACGTACTGTATTTATTATCATAAAGAAAATTGTAGATCCAGAATCAAGGAATTTTGTAATGAATAGAGTAAGGGAAAAAATTCATGATAATTTCTAAATTACCATGGTGATGTCGTAGAGAAATCGTTTGTTGCGAATCTGGTGACCATTTCTAGGGCATTGTCTGTGAATATATTGTATATATAGTACCATTTTTCCAAATATGTGGAATATGTAATATATGGAAGTGTAGTTTTCAATGAACCTATGTATATCAGAGGGAATTACGAGAGGTTTTCGTGTGATCTAAATTATTACAATGAATATATGCGGCCTTGTATTTCGGCGGGTATTTTGTTTAATCTGGCTATTTCTAGAATTAGTTTTCTTGTTCGTCCTTGACCCCGTGACAGCAAGAGTTGGTGCAATCAACGATCAAGTCACGCAAAGGACGTTACGAGGCACGAGATTTAGCGAGGATTCAATTCAGGCAACTTTGGCGTTGGATTATATAAACAGGACGTTCACTAATAAAGCTTTGGTTCAGTCTAAATGTTTGACGCGCAGCGCTGCAACTCTAGGAAATTTTAGTTTCGCATTTGATAAATCTATTTTTTCAAAGCAATTCAACTTTCTGGCTGAACAAACCGTACTCATCGCAAACACCATCACAGATATTTTAGAGAAAAGTGAAATAAAACACACACTTGATGATTCTCATATCAAAACCCTGTATTCTTTATGGAAATACACAGTTCACAATAACTCACAAATTGTCGGCGGGGGCATAGCCTTCAAGAGTTTCTTCCCTTATGTTTCCAAGCAAGCTTCATCATCAGTGGTTTCCCCTTTTGAAAACCTTCACAAAAAGTTCAATTACACGGACGCCGAGTTTTTCAACATTTTAGCTCGACGGAATTTCTCAAACTTTAAATCTGTGCCCAGTGTCAAGGTCAAGGACGGGTATTGGACCTTGCCCTATTACGATTGCTGGAACACTGAGAGGTGGATTATAACGTATTCGGTGCCATTTTTCAAACCCAAACCAAATCGTATTCCTGAATTCAGGTAAATATCAAAGTTCCAAGTTGTTCTATTCATTGTACTAGATGTTCGTTTTCATATATATATATACGAGGGAGTTTTACTTTTTGTATGAGGCGGACTGGGGGATAAATTTACGGAATTTATATCAGCATGAGGAAATGCTATTTTCGTTGTGTGTGAGGATGTGTGTGTGTGCGCGTTTTTTTTTTTTCTTTCTTTAGTACGGTACACCCCCCCCCTTATTCATTTTTGTTATATGACGTCAATTGCAAAATGACGTCGTATGTTCAACAACGGGTTCACCCCCCCCCCTACAGAAATCCAAAAATTCATAAATATAAACTTGTTATTAATGGAAAGCTTACGAGATTTTCCTTTCTTTAAATGCTGAATGGACTTGTCCAATTAATATCGCAATTGCATTGGCACATGTCATCTTAAATGATATTCATACAGAAATGTGCGAAGAAGGCTTACCTAAAAGTGACGTCATTCACAGGAATCGGGGCCGGGGGGGGGGGGTGTAATGATAAGCGAAAATTACAAATGTATATTTCCATTGCAGAAGAATCGCCATGTTAAGCGCTCGTTAGGCAAAGGGATTTATAAACTATAATTCTGGTTGCCTATTATGACGTCACGCTTTAGTTTTTGACAGTACGGAGAATTTACCAGCTTTCAGATACTTTTGACGTTATAACCATGATAACATTTAATACGCACATTATTAATGCTGAAAGGGGCGTCTGATATTTAGTACAAATGGAAATATAAGTAATAGTAACTGTCTTACTTTTTGTGTTCATGGTAGTAAAATTCTGGTTGGACACGTGCAAAGCTTCGCGATTCACGGAATTTGCACGTGACCAACAAGAATTATAATACCATGAACACCCAATGTGTTTACATCGATATTTCGGGATAGAAAGACAAACTTAAGGTTGGGTCAAGGTCGAAATCGAAGGTTTGAATTAGGAATCGGGCACCTTTGAGACGAATCGAACAACCATTATTTCATAAATCTGGTTAAATTGTGAAAAGATGGTTTGGGTGGATCAAGAGTGGATCTAGAGGAATTTTTCAAAGGAAGGGGGTGGGGGTCCTGTCCTTCAAGTGGTCCAAGATGTGAATCTGAAATAAAATGTTCGTAAAAACAAACTGAAAAATACAGTATTCACTTTTTGGCAAATCCTAACCTCTTCCAGTTCCCCTAACAAGACCTTTTAAAGTCCCTCTAGATCCGCGCTTTTTACTTGCGAATGCAGGATAAGAAATCAAGACGACGTACAATACTACAATGTAGTTAGGTGACGAAATCTTGTGTCATATCTTTAACTTTGAAGCAGAACCAAAAAAAAGAAAAAAAAAAAAAAAAAAGGAAAGGGACTGAGAAAGAGGGATGTTGTACCTACCTTGACGCCATTGCCTTGATTGCACAAGATGTGCAGCATGTAGCATAATTTTATTACAAAACTTGTTCGGAATTCTTAAGATGCCCAAAGATGAAAACAAACATTTCAATTATTATATTGATAAGGGCGCGAAAATAGGCCAAATAGAAAAAGAAACCTATCCACTTCTTTCAGAACCATTACTAGTATTCAGCCCCGTCCAATTACCGCCCCACCCCTCCAAAGTAAATGTAAATGTTGGGCTCTAGGATAAAGCGAAGTGGGTAATTGAGGCGAAAATATACCCCCTCTTATTGACCATCCATCCCCCGGGCAAACATTCTAGGTGCAATTGAACCTCCACCATAAAAACAGCTAGCGATTCAAACTGAAACAAGTATCGTTTCATGATACACTGTAGGAAAATCATTTTATGTTTGTATACATCGAACAAACACTTATAATTATTATTTTATCAATATGTCAATAGAAACATATGTTACCAACAAAACGTATAGATGCTCGATCAAACCTGTCCCAAGGGCGGATTTATGTTTTTTTCCAAGAGAGAGGGTGTCTAGCCAATCCGGGGAGGGAGTCAGGCCTATATACGTAGAAACCGAAAAAAAAAGGGTAATAACTATTCTTTAAAAGCAGTCCTCCCCGCCGAACACCCCCTCTAGATCCTTAAATCCTCGCTGGTGTCTCTATTTTATATGGTATGCTACTGTCATAATTGCAATTTTAGCTTCCCGCCATACAAACCTCAATCTGGGATAATCTTCTCTTGTAGGCTAAAAATATAGGGCAACATATAATTAAATATATAGTCCTACATGTAGAACATATATTGGCAAACGAAATCGCTCTCCTGTCAGTAACAGAAAGATTATACATGTAAGCGCTCTTTTGTTGGAAAGGGTGGGGGGGTGTAAGGTTAATTTGCGCAAGAGACAACGCATATTACATGTATATATATGGATTGTGAATTTAACTTTCCAAAGGAGAGGGTATCGACCCGTCCGAGAGTGGAGTCCATTCCCGAGATATGGAAAAATTAGCATGCATATTGAAGATTTTTTAAAAGTGGAAGGGTCATTCCAAAAAAAATTTGGCAAATGATGTCCCCGGGCGATCAAGGGCTAATATTTGAAAATTATTATTAATTTTTGAAACTTTTCTATACGTTTTGTGAATTATGATCATTTTATGTACATGTATTTCCCAACACAAGGTTTGGATGTAAGTAATGAAATAAGAAAATAATCCACACCTTATATACCCAAGATCACTGAAAACCCCATGTCCCGATGTGTCCTTGGGTGGTTCTGCAGTATATTTCAAGATATAAATCATGCTTGTATTTTATACAATGGCCACCATTTATCATTCTTATATCAGATTCTTGCTGAAAATATCACTGGTGAAATTAGAAGAAACATCTCAAAAAAGAAAATTGAGGAAATGTGTTTGTCCCTAAGTTTGTTGTCATTTCCGTAATGCTGTCTAAAAGGTAAAAAATTTCAAATGATGTACGAGTTGCGGCGCCTGAAAAAGCAGAGACTTGACGTAAACCAAATAGGAAATGCGCGGGAACAGAACTTAGTATGAAATGTACACAGTATTGAACAAAATCTTACAAGATAGATGCCATTTTGGAACCGTACACTTATTACTCGCCATTACCGTACATTCTTTATTGACATTCTGACTATCTTTATGAATTATTTTCTTTTAAGATAACGATCTTAATACATGCATGGAGACATTGCAACCTTAATTATGTTTGTCAAAGTAAGTAGAGAGGTACCATAAGGGAAATTCAATATTTTGTCATTTCCATAACCGTCATTTCCGTAATATTTTACGTAAATAACGGTAATAACATCGATTTTACGGAAATGACCATCGGTGTATTTCATTCATAAAAGAAGTGCTTCTAAGGATAGGTAGTAAGTGTATTCTTCCATTTTCCTTCTACAATTAAAACATTTCAATGAAGACAAATGAAAATCTCCAATCTATGAGTAAATTTACCACCTTACTTTTCTGTTAAGTCATTTCCGTAATGCCACCTGTCATTTCCGTTACAAAGTGTCATTACCGTTCATACCTTATTTCGTCATTTCTCTTATTATGTACAGAAATACAATTATTTGTTACCTAGAATTTACCGGACAAGTCCTTATTTAACGAAAATTCCTCAAAAGAATAACAATGTTCAGGGTGAATGCACATAAATAATAAAGGATAAATGGGGTTCGGCTCCAATTGTTTTCCATAGCAAGTACTTCCTCCAAATGCTATTGATGGATTAAAATTCTTTCCAAATCAAAACATACAGTTTATGGATCCTTCTCGAAATAAGTAGTAAAAAAACAGTTATAAGTGTTTTGTTGTTAGTATTTTGGATAGAATCAAAGCGTTACGGAAATGACAAATGGGTATTAGTATAGATAAGTCCAAGGCATCATTTCTCAAAAAGCTGAGATAACTGATCACTTCTGACACTGAAACATTTTTCGTTGAACATCGCATTACATTTTTAAACCAAAAAAAAAAAAAAAAAAAAAAAAAAAAAGGCACAAAAAAACTGTAAGATATTTTCCGCCTTTTTTCAATCCAATTTGCCAAATTTTTCTGGAATGACCCGGGTATCCCTCTTTAAGTCCGTATAGTATCATGTGTAAGGAACCATAATTCAGCCGAAATATCCACAGTTGTTAAATATACCAGGATTGGCGGGGGTGTTGATGGAGGCTTGGAACCAGCCTATTTATTATCCAGGCAGAATTTACGGAAAAACCGTTTAAACGTGAAAATCAAGAAAGAACCTCGGCAAATTCCAGGGGCCGGGTGCTTATCCCCCTTACAACGCACTAAAATATACATGTACGAGGATGCCGCTGAAAGGGGTCCGTTCGTCTACAGATTCAATATACATTGGGACCTATCGGCTAAATAGTTCCAGCCCTCAATACATATCCCTTAGTACGGAAAGGTCATGAAAAAGTGTGAGTCGGAAAGTTGGTCCGTGTTGAGAAAACAGCAGATCTGAAGTTACGGAAATTTGTCAAAATTCCGAATGATTATTTTCTATGTTATTAATTTTTTTTTCAAAATCTGACTTTCCTCTTTCTAATTTATGTACTGACCCCCCCCCCTTTCCTGTAAATAACACGCGAATTCACGAAAGGACAACGCTAGCGATGATAGCTAAGCGCCCTCAACTTGAAAGATTGGTATCTTTCCCCCTCTTCCTAAACTACCCTTCTTTTCATCTCTATAGAGGTGATATAATAACCATCTGCGTCAGTACATCAAAATAGCGATGGAAGACCCCGATCGTTAAGATATTGATTTCTTTGGTTTCAGACGCGTTGACGGCAGAGGACATTCGGTCGCGGTCGTCTGCCAGAGAAATTCTCGTGTATCGATCTATGTTATTACATGACGAGAATGACTTCTAATGTGTGTCACAAGGCACGACAAAGTGTTATTCAGGGGCGTAGCAAAAGTAGAGATTAAGGAAATGTGTTGAGGTATATAATGGGTACACTGGTTAGTCCGCCAACGATTAGGTCTGCTGTCACGTGACAACTGAACTTATTTAGATTTAGATAATGGACAACATAGCTTTAACCTCCGCCCTCTCAGAAAAAGGGAAAATTACCATCAAAACAAAAATGACACATAAAGAAAAACAGAAACAAACATAAATCTAAAGAAGAGACATATTAAAAAAAGGGATAAAAAGACCAGAGTACCAAAAAAAGATAAAAAAGTACAAAAAAGTCATAAAAAAGACACCTATAAAAAAGCTGCAAGAAGAAGAGGCTTAGTCGTCCCGACTTTTTCTACTATGGTGCAGGATACAGACCTTCATCCAACGAAAAGCAAGTTACAGTCATTTCGTATCATGAAATTTCTTACGAACGATCTTTCATTTTTCTATAATGCATCCGTAATCCAGCACTATTTCTTAACATTCTAAAATATTGTCGTCCGCGTTTACGTCATCTGAGAAATGTTTGGTATATAGTTTACCCGTTTTTTTTTAATCAATCAGAATTGCTGTTACAATGAAAATAGAAAATGATATTTCTTTCTCTCTCCTCGCACACTCGCTGTACAGACCAAAACTCTGACATGAAATGACAACACATTTATGTTATGTACGTGACCAATGAAAAGTCTCCTTTCAAACGAAGTATGTTCAAATGTTTTCCATACTCAGCAAACATATCGAAGATAATTAGTTCGTTCCCGCAGTGGTAAGATTCTCCTGATTTTGTGCAAAACAGTGAAATAATGTTTTATATATTGACTACATAATATGGATATAGGGTAAGAAAATCCTCTCATTATACCTCACTAAGTACTACCTTTTCGAAGATCCCTTAGACAAGCGTAGATCTAGAGGGGTGTCAGAGGATCTGGAACCCCCTCCTAGAATTTACCCAAAAAATGCTCGTTTCCCCCGCTTTTTACGTCTATTTATTTTCAAAATCATTTGCTGGAACCCCCCCCCCCTTCCCCTCTTTGGAAAAAATTCTCTAGATTCGCCTATGCAATATATAGTATTGTATCAGTCATCCTGCATACGCTCCTTATTCTGCATTGATTGAGTTGTTTTATAACATGATCGAGTAGGAGGGATTATATAAAAGAGGGTGGGAGGTGGTGGATCATTATTCAGATTTACTGACGTACATTGTATATACAAAGCTAACATGATTCCTATCTTTGCCCTATTTGATAATTCTTGTAACTGCTAATAGTATATGACAAGTGTGGTGACTGGATATCGGGGAGAGGACGGGTCTGAAATTACCCGTAGTCTTGGATTCTGTGCAAAAAAATTAAAACAAAATAAGATAAAATGTATTCAAGTTGGAAAATTTACACAGCTCTTTACCCATGGATGCTTGTTTTTAATGAACATGATGAAGTATTGTTATGAATCAAGATGCTGTTATACCGTAAAAAAAAAGAATTCCTTCTTAACCTATTTTAAAATGTCTGCCTTTGTAGGTACACTGTCTGTCTGTGTTGATACTCTGTCTGTGTTGGTACTCTGTCTGTCTGTGTTGGTACTCTCTCTGTGTTGGTACTCTGTCTGTGTTGGCATTCTGTCTGTGTTTTTACTCTGTCTGTGTTGGCATTCTGTCTCTGTTGGTACTATGTCTGTCTGTGTTGGTTTTCTGTCTGTGTTGGTACTCTGTCTGTCTGTGTTGGCATTCTGTCTGTGTTGGTACTCTGTCTGTCTGTGTTGGTACTCTGTCTGTTTGTGTTGGTATTCTGTCTGTGTTGGTACTCTGTCTGTGATGATACTATGTCTGTCCGTGTTGGTACTCTGTCTGTCTGTATTGGTACTCTGTCTGTCTGTGTTGTTGGTACTCTGTCTGTGTTGGTACTCTGTCTGTGTTGGTACTCTCTCTGTGTTGGTACTCTGTCTGTGTTGGCATTCTGTCTGTGTTTTTACTCTGTCTGTGTTGGCATTCGGTCTCTGTTGGTACTATGTCTGTCTGTGTTGGTATTCTGTCTGTGTTGGTACTCTGTCTGTCTGTGTTGGCATTCTGTCTGTGTTGGTACTCTGTCTGTCTGTGTTGGTACTCTGTCTGTCTGTGTTGGTATTCTGTCTGTGTTGGTACTCTGTCTGTGTTGATACTATGTCTGTCCGTGTTGGTACTCTGTCTGTCTGTATTGGTACTCTGTCTGTCTGTGTTGGTACTTTGTCTGTCTGTGTTGGTACTCTGTCTGTGTTGATACTATGTCTGTCCGTGTTGGTGCTCTGTCTGTCTGTGTTGGTACTCTGTCTGTCTGTGTTGGTATTCTGTCTGTCTGTGTTGGTACTCTGTCTGTCTGTGTTGGTACTCTGTCTGTCTGTATTGGTACTCTGTGTGTCTGTGTTGGTACTGTCTGTCTGTGTTGGTACTCTGTCTGTGTTGATACTATGTCTGTCTGTGTTGGTACTCTGTCTGTGTTGGTACTCTGTGTGTCTGTGTTGCTACTCTGTGTTGGTATTCTGCCTGTGTTGGTTTTCTGTCTGTCTGTGTTGGTACCCTGTCTGTCTGTGTTGGCATTTTGTCTGTCTGTGTTGGTGCTTTGTCTGTGTTGGTACTCTGTGTTGTTACTCAGTCTGTCTGTTTTGGTACTCTGTCTGTCTGTGTTGGTACTCTGTCTGTCTGTGTTGGTACTCTGTCTGTCTGTGTTGGTACTCTGTATGTCTGTGTTGATACTATGTCTGTCTGTGTTGGTACTCTGTCTGCCTGTGTTGGTACTCTGTCTATCTGTGTTGGCACTCTGTCTGTGTTGGTACTCTGTCTGTGTTGGTACTCTGTCTATCTGTGTTGGTACTCTGTATGTCTGTGTTGATACTATGTCTGTCTGTGTTGGTACTCTGTCTGTCTGTGTTGGTACTCTGTCTGTGTGTGTTGGTACTCTGTCTATCTGTGTTGGTACTCTGTATGTCTGTGTTGATACTATGTCTGTTTGTGTTGGTACTTTGTCTGTGTTGTAGTCCGACTTGCAGACCTACGACGGTGTTATCTGTTTTTTCGTCTTCGGTCTGACTGCTATGCATAGGAAAAAATTGAGAATTTCGGTGCGAAAAAAAGGCAAGTTGTCCTTTTTTTGACAAATTCCAGTCCCTTCAACCAAAAAAAAAAAAAAAAAAAAAAAAAAAAAATAAGTCACCCAGTCCTCCTGCCCCTAAAAAGTCCCTTTTAAGCCTGGTTTCACCTCTTCTTCTCTTCCGAATTTCCTCTGATCGACAACATTTTGTCATGCGCACAGAGGTGAAACCAAGCCTAGAGGGGATTTATTGGGGGGGGGGGCAGCGGGACTGGGTGACTTATCTTTTGGTTGAAGAGACTGGAATTTGTCAAAAAAAGAATGACTTGCCGAATTTTTTTCCGCACCGAAATTCTCAAGTTTTGCCTATGCATAGCAGTCAGACCGAAGACGAAAAAACAGATACTTAGTAACACCGTCGTAGGTCTGCAAGTCGGAATATCTGTGTTGGTACTCTGTTTGTCTGTATTGGTACTCTGTCTGTGTTGGTACTCTGTTTGTCTGTGTTGGTACTCTGTCTGTCTGTATCAATACTGTCTGTCTGTGTTGGTACTCTGTCTGTCTGTGTCGGTACTATGTCTGTCTGTATCAATACTGTCTGTCCGTGTTGGTACTCTGTCTGTCTGTGTCGGTACTATGTCTGTCTGTATCAATACTGTCTGTCTGTGTTGGTACTCTGTCTGTATTGTAACTCTGCCTGTCTGTGTTGGTACTCTGTCTATGTTGGTACTCTGTCTGTCTGTGTTGGTACTCTGTCTATCTGTGTTGGTACTCTGTCTGTCTGTGTTGATACTAATAGATGCTTGTCTGTGTTGGTACTCTGTCTGTTTGTGTTGGTTATCTGTCTGTCTGTGTTGGTACTCTGTCTGTCTGTGTTGGTACTCTGTCTGTCTGTGTTGGTACTCTGTCTGTCTGTGTTGGTACTCTGCCTGTGTTGGTACTGTCTGTCTGTGTTTGTACTCTGTCTGTCTGTGTTGGTACTGTCTGTCTGTGTTTGTACTCTGTCTGTCTGTGTTTGTACTCTGTCTGTCTGTGTTGGTACTCTGTCTGTGTTGGTACTCTGTCTGTCTGTATCAATACTGTCTGTCTGTGTTGGTACTCTGTCTGTCTGTGTCGGTACTATGTCTGTCTGTATCAATACTGTCTGTCCGTGTTGGTACTCTGTCTGTCTGTGTCGGTACTATGTCTGTCTGTATCAATACTGTCTGTCTGTGTTGGTACTCTGTCTGTATTGTAACTCTGCCTGTCTGTGTTGGTACTCTGTCTATGTTGGTACTCTGTCTGTCTGTGTTGGTACTCTGTCTATCTGTGTTGGTACTCTGTCTGTCTGTGTTGATACTAATAGATGCTTGTCTGTGTTGGTACTCTGTCTGTTTGTGTTGGTTATCTGTCTGTCTGTGTTGGTACTCTGTCTGTCTGTGTTGGTACTCTGTCTGTCTGTGTTGGTACTCTGTCTGTCTGTGTTGGTACTCTGCCTGTGTTGGTACTGTCTGTCTGTGTTTGTACTCTGTCTGTCTGTGTTGGTACTGTCTGTCTGTGTTTGTACTCTGTCTGTCTGTGTTTGTACTCTGTCTGTCTGTGTTGGTACTCTGTCTGTGTTGGTACTCTGTCTGTCTTTGTTGGTACTCCGCACATTTACCAAATTTATATTAATATAAAAATAAAAATAACCATTCTTACTCGCCGTTTTCTCTTGTTTTTCCTCTTTCATCAAAATCAAACTGATTGTTAAAATGGAGAGAATTAGACATGTTAGATAGTAAGTATGGTTTGGTTGATAGTTTTTTGTCATTTTAAATTTGGCAGCTGTCATGCCTTGAGAAAGAGGGAAAAAAAAAGAAGAAAAAAAAAAAACGCATTTAGGATGAAGTTTTTTTTCTCTATAGGAAATTTAATCTAATGCTTGTGGCATTTTGCTCTCATTTTAAGACTGTTTCAGTTTTGATAAATCGATTTATTAATTGTTCTGTTTCAGGGGAGTAGTCATGATTGATATTGATTTATACAAAACCACTATTAACCAGTGTGCTACGGACGAGAGCCTTTTCTCTAACTCCGATAAGTGCCAACACGAAACTACTGAGGTAAGACAATGAATGAAACATTAATGCGATATGACGCAGTCTGAAAATTTCAAACTGCGTCGACCTCAAGAAGACGCTTTAATAAATAACAAAACTTTGAGACGTAAAGAACACATAAATTGATGACGTCCAATGAACGGAGTTATTTTTAGAATGTGAATAGTGAGGTTTTCCCCAATGTCCCTAACTTTTGAATAAATGCATACTTTAAACCACAACAAACAACAGAAAAAAATTCGAAAATAAAATATGTAACACATCATTTTTGCGTATAAAATGTTGATGTAATATGATTATATTCTTTTTATTTCTGTTACAGTGTAAACCACTGCCAAACGCGGGACTATTTTATGGGAATTACATGTGCGTGTGTAGGAAAGGATTATATTACCCAGAGAAAAATAGTTCCAACAAAATTTCTGGTTTTTATATAGAAAGTGAATTTTTAAAATCTTTGTCCAACTCTAGTTATAATTTTTCTGGAGAGGATTATCACTGTCTTCCGTGTGCTAAAGGTTGCATAGAATGTACTGACGATTCTCCATGCATGGCTGAATACGATATATTATTACGCGGGATCCCATTAGGAATTCAAAGCTTCTCTGTGACAGTGACTATTGTTATTGGAATAGTCGTTCTACGCCTGCGCAAAACCAGGGTAGGTATAATTTCTGTGGTATAGTTGATGGAAATAAAAATGACGGGGGTTTAGGTTAAAATGTCAAAGAGACTTTAATAATCTCATTATGTCATTGTTACGTCATTTTAAATGTGACGTAATGTGATGATAATTCACAGAATATCTGAGATCTGGGATAGCAAAGTCACAATATGTGTTATATGTTTTTATGTATTAAAGAAAGTATCAAGAAATTTTTCAATAAAAAACACCAAAAAGTTTAGGAAACTTTCAAATAAAACTTAAAAAATATGTAAGACCATGTTTCTGAATAAATTTATTAACAATGTTGTAATCTAATACTGCATGAATTTGGCCTGTTCTGTCTGAACATTCTCAAACCGATTTTTCTCCTTAAAATTTGAATATTTTCTTAAATATCTAAAACCATACATCCGTATTTTACTGATTCAACTTTGTCTGAGATTCTTTGTTTTCACAAGTTTTCACTGGCTTATTTTCATTCAGTATGAGGCCTACAGGCCCAAAGTACATATTCCTTTCTGATTTACAAAGATAAGTTCGTTAGAAATACAACTAATATACATTACATATTATGTTTTGCCTAGCATGGTCAATTTGCTCTTATCTAAAGTAGCCAGTTGGAAGCCGCTTTAGCAAACACATACTGGAATAATTGGCTGGAAGCGGGCGATATGTATTTTGAACATGTTGAAAGTAATTCGATGCTAATTAAAAGATTGATGCACTAAATGAATAGAATAGAAACTAAAGATTTAAATGAGGTCTCGTATGGAATAATTGTTTAGGACATCAGCCAACATAATGAATGCTAATCAAGATGCTGTAGCTATACTAGCTTTATTATCAATCACAACTTATTGAACATGTGAAGATATGAAACGATATCCAGGGGCGGATACAGGATATGACTTGAAGGGGGTAGGGGGGGGGGGGGGCGTGATGAATAAAAAAAGGTAAAGGGTCTTGTGGCAGCTAACACGCATTATATATACGATAAATGCACTTGTTGTGTGCTGCATACCCGTTACAAAACGCAAATTTAGCCACTTATTTTCTATACACTTCAATGTTGATCTTGCGATTCCATTGTGCTCGTTGTCTCTGCCTGTCTGTTCCCTGTTTGTTATCTCATGTATGTGTATTCCGCTGTGATCACTGCGACGTATTCAGGTTGAAGTTTTCTTTCTTATCCTAGAATCCGAAAAAGAACGTAATGAAATGTTCAGATTAATTTAATGCGATATTTTGTATGTATGTCAGGCCTCGAAATACTCGCGTAATACCAGTGGATTTTGGATATTGCGAGTCAATATATAAACCACTGGGGAAAAATTGTGAGTACAAAAATTCATTTCGTTTTATGATCTCCACTTTAGTTTTCAAATCCGTGTTTGGTTGTCTCAAATTTTATAATTTGTAGACCATGCTGGCCTTAGATTTTTTATTTTTTCTTCCACAAGATTATTTAAGCTTGTGGTAGTAAAAGTTAATTTCAAGGCGGCCTGTACTGTCTTTGTGTTTTTTTTTTTGGCAATGCAAATAATTGATGATTAAATAGTACACTGCACAATATTGGAAAACGATATGTCTGACTCACAAAAATAAAGAAGACACCATGTATCAGATTCATAGACCGTAGACCAAGGAAACCTCTTAACTTAAAAATCTCAAACCTCAGATTCGGTGTACCAGACATGTCATTTTCGTGCATGCATAATGAATCCTACTAGTGGCCCTTCACGGCAAAATGGACATAGAAGTCAAATTAATTTCACGGCTCCCCTTCTCTTTTTTTCAAAGTTCCTGATAGCTTTTTCTTAAAAAATGAGCGCCTTTTAAAAATTTTGCGTAAGGTCTACTCAACGTCAAAGTAGGTCACCACGTGACCGTCATACTGTGACGTCATTGGCTGAAACTAGTACGAGGCCTGATGAATACAGAAATAGGGTTAATCAGACCCGGTACCTAGAAAGAATAAGCATCACCTGCCATGCCACACCCTTCAAATCAGATGGGTAGGACATTATTAGGTTCTGTAATCTCACAGACTCTAATATTCATTCAGAACCACAACCTTATGCAATCAATACTACATTATATGTTGCGTCGTAATGATTAACTCATATGCTCATTTTTAAAAAATAATGTATCATCAGTGATGCTCGAGACCAAAAGAGCGGAAATCAAAATAGGTAATATATGAAGAGCGAAATTCAAAAGATGAGAAAAATCGTTTGACAAAGAGCCAGCTAAAGACTGATGTTCTGTTAATGTTGTTAAAATCAACACAGGGACTTTTGTTATTTTGTTATTTCCAATATTAGGTCAGTCCTGTCTCCTTCAGTCCAAATAATAACAAAATGTTAAAATGTCTACGCTACGTAAAAAGAATACCATTTGACATTGATTGAGACCCACACAAGCAACAGAGAAAATTACTTTGGGTATTTCACAACCTTCATTTTATGATGACATAATTAATAAAATAAAAAGGATCAAAGGTAGACAGAATTACCATCGAATATCAAACGCCTTTTATACAATGGATATGATCCATCTGTCACCAGACGGACACTTGGCTATTCGAAAATTTCTTTTATCAAAATTTCTGGTCATATTACATTGTTTAGACTGAGAATCACTGACGAGGGTTAAGTACCCGAAACGTGCATGTCTGGTCCATGCTGAAATTGTATCTGTTCTTAAATGATGATGTTGAATTTGAAAACGTTTAACATTGGTACTGGACCAATCTACAGCCTTTTACTAATACATTCTTAAGAATTGCATTCTGACTGATTGTGCCGACAGGATTCTACGACGGGCCCTGTCCGAACATCTGTAGATACGACATGCCCCGACCGGCTTGGTACTTGACCAATCTGCAGTCTTGTACCAGCATTCTTTGAAATATGCACTCTATGGCAACAGGACTCCATAAGAGGCCCTGTCCAAACCTCTTTAGAGAAGACATGGCCCCGACCACATGTCCTCTCTGAATGTCAGTCGGAATTCTCAGGTGATCACATGCATGAGCTCGCAACAGCCGGAAGAGCACGGACTATATTTTGTATGCCCTGTGTTTTTTTTATATCCATCTGTGTGTTTCTTTGACCCCTGCGTCATACTGTCTGTTTGTATGTTCATCTTACAGTGAGGAGATTATTTTACGCCACGATTGTGCGTTCTTCGATACGTATGGGTAATCGTAAAAGTGGTTGTGCACACGTAATCCGGATAACCACACCGTCTGCTACTCGAGTAGCAGATGGCCGTCCTAAGTCGGTACTGGTTGCCCATTGGTCTTGTTAGTTTATGTGTAGTCTTTTGTGTTTCATTTTTCTATGGTGTGAGTTGGTGTTCCTAGTCCCTTTTGTGTCACTTTTTGTGAGTGTCTGCTCTGAGTTTTTGCATTCGGTGTTTTGGGTTTTTTGCTGTGGGTGCTGCATCCGGGTGTTGTTGGAGATCCCCTCCTTTCTTTTGAAATGGCTTATTTTAATATACATGCAAATTTCAACTCGGATTATGTTTTCATTCCACGAATACTAGTATAACTGGATGATTTGTAAGTAACATGCCTCATAAATAAAGTTAATTTAGGAATCCCCATCATGGCGACGTTGATGTGAGCACAGCGGAACACACAAAGCATGGGGCATGAAAAACAGTAACATTACATCGGCGAAAGAAGGACAACATTATATATGTATAGAAATACGGAAGTGTTCCAATTCTTTACATTCTTGAAGATATTTTCAAACCAATTTTAATGCACCAGACACGTGTTTCGGATAGTAAACCCTTATCAGTGACCAGTACTCATTAAATGCGGAAGTGATTTTCTTACATTCAAATGTACCTCTGGTTTTAAGAATTAACATTTTTGCATTTACTTTGCAGAGAATGCGCAACTCCAAATTTTGTTTAGGGTCGATTCAGTAGCATAATATGAAAACTGCGACCAAATTAGCATTGGAGGGATGGTCCTAAAATGTTAACCTCCTCTAATTTTGATGATAGGTTTGGATGAAATGACGAGTTTTCGAAATAGGAATAATCTCCAAGGAGTGAAAGTGTAAAAACGAAATTCACTATAGATTGCGCTAGATGCCTCATGTCAGCGCCTGTTTAGTACATGTACTTTAGAATAACATTTAAAGATGAAAGCCTAATGTAAATCCAAGGTTAGATTACAAAGAAAAGAATCCATCATTGCTTAAAAGCCTTTGATTAGATATCGCAAAATCTTTATGAACCTTCACCCCTTTAATGTAGTTTTTGAAATGCTTTTAGTTTGTTTGAATTCTCAGATAACAAGAGGTATTCAAAGAGATGCGAGTCTCATTCTACCTTTTGTACTCCTCTACAAATGTATGGATTCAAGCGCGGATCCAGGGTGGGGGATGTGGAGGTTAGGGGGTCATGACCCCCTCCTCCTAGAATTCGTCAAAATTGTTGATATTTAAATTTCCTGTTAAATATGTTTTTTTTTAATCATAGACGGGAACAAACACCTCCTCCCTGACGGGTGAGATCACGCTTTGAATTTTTGTCTATATCAGCCACTGTGGACTGTAACGTAGTTGGGCATGAATTCAAGCGAGTAACATTTCAATCTAAGCATTCGGTTATGATCTAAAGAAGTTATTACCGACTTGGAAAGTATTCTCACAGCATATTTTTCCGATATTTTACCGACTGTCATAGAAAACGTTTCTGTCTACTCTAAGCAATTGATTTTATGTTTAAGCAAAACTCTTCGAACATTTGGTATATGTTATGTAATGCCTCGTACTTAACTGAATCTGCCGCTTTGCCGATGAAAAAATCGTTAAAGTTTCCCAGATAAAACAGCACATCGTAACAGCTGAAAAGGGTAACCAAGTTCGCAAGTTAGAGTTATCGAACACTCGGGATAAAAAAGAATATATTCGAACGCGCTGCTGTTTTACCTTGATAAAACGCACTCGTACGTATAGTAGCATACTTTTGCCAATTTACAAGATATTTTCTTCCGATTCTGTCGACATGCGACATTATCATGTCAACAAAGAACTTAATCATATCAAAATGCATCTTACATGTAGGCATGTCGACAAAATACAACCTCTACTAAGATTGATTATACGACGTCAGAACATTTTTATTTACATGTACCAGGTTTCGATGCGATAATCATAGTACGACACACACCATTCATAGTTTAATTGTATTTATTTTAACCATTTTGAATTTGTGCAGTGCGCAATAATTATTTAGAGTGGCGCCACCTACAATGGATCATTTTTTCTTACAAGTAGGCTTTGTAAAGACAACTCATACAGGTATACTACCCACCTTTTATAAGTACCAACCTAATACTTTCCTCTTGTTTTCAATTAATGATTCAGAAGCATTTTTGTTTCACTGTTTTGAAAATATGAAGATTTAACATACTGCTATCAATTCAAGAAAATTTCCTAACTAAATTCGTGTGTCATCAATCAATTTTTCAATAGAAATGTCTATTTTTGACAGAAAGAAAGATTCCAAAATATTAATTTTTTTCCCATTTTTACGCGAGTTTCGCCTATAGCAATCGCAGGTATCACGTGACCTGAGATTTGTGACATGCTTACGCCCAAAAATGTATAAATCGAGTGAGTCAACATTTCCTCACAAATTTCAACAATTACATTTCTAAGACTCTTGAAACTTTTGTGTCATGCATTGAACCTGTTCTTGTGTTAAATAATTTCCAATTTTCAAAGTTTTACTTACTCAGTCATATAAACACTGATCGTGTGGCCCCGTACGTGACCCTTGACCTCATTATTCGCCATATTGATAAAGGCAGTGTATATTTCGCGTTATCATCGCATTCCGCGTTTTAACAGTTGTTTCATAATGTATTAAAAAAAAATGTTAGAGATCATTCCAAAAAGGATACTTTAGGGTGTAGTAAACATAAGCTGTCCCATGTGCACGTGTGTAGAGATTGCTTAGTTTATCGAAAATTCCACGTGACATGATTCGGTAGATGCTTACCGATACGTCCGCAGGCAACCTAAAATTATTCTCGGCGGGCTAAAGCAACGCTGAACGTTTCGGGTTTTCTGTAATTTCGTCCAATATAGATAATTTATCACAAAAAGGGGAATGTGGTGCAGTGTAGGGATGCTTAGCTATGAGTTTTATTCAAATTAAGAGAGAAATAATATCTTTTTCGTAAAGCTGAAAAACGATCGGCATGATCCTTGTAGATGAAAATGAAAGTAGAACGCCGATCGTGTTTGTGCGTTATATAGATTCAATTGCAGCGATTATCGCGGCTCACACACATAAGACGAGACATTGGGATAGACAGACGGTGATAACATGAAGGAAAGGACAACAAAGTCCAACTATTAAAACGGAACTTCACGTAGGTTGCGCCACCTCTTAAATAATTGTTGTAGTGCCGCACTAATTTAAAATGATCTACCTAAAGTATATATGATATAGATAAATAAATTTCGTCGTACTGTTGTCATTGTATCGAAACACGGAAAATATAACTTCCGAAATATGCTCTAATGACCATGATTGATACAACTGCGCATCACGATGCAATAAACATCAAAGTCGAGAAGGTAAGGCAAAATAATTAAAATTCCCATTGGAAGAGTTGTGAACCTCTGACTGAACAACATTCCGAAGTGACGTCATGTGCCCGGCGAGAGTCAGCGTCTCCTGTTTGCATGCAAAACCCGTCGCAACAGCTCGCAACAACCCGTCGCAAAAATGTGACGTTGGCTTTCCAAAATTTAGAATAGAAGCGGAGTATATTTAACAATGAGAACACTTGGAATCATCAATCAATGAGCGTAGTAAGGAACACCACAGTGCCGAATCAACTCACAGACAATGGAAAACTACAGTGCCGAAAAACTACAGTAGCGCAAAACTACAATACCGAATCAACACACAGACAATGGAAAACTACAGTACCGAATCAACACACAGACAATGGAAAACTACAGTACCGAATCAACACACAGACAATGGAAAACTACTGTACCGAATCAACACACAGACAATGGAAAACTACAGTACCGAATCAACACACAGACAATGGAAAACTACAGTAACGAATCAAGACACAGACAATGGAAAACTACAGTACCGAATCAACACACAGACAATGGAAAACTACTGTACCGAAACACTTAAGTACCGAAACACTACAATACCGAATCAACACACAGACAATGGAAAACTACTGTACCGAAACACTTAAGTACCGAAACACTACAATACCGAATCAACACACAGACAATGGAAAACTACAGTACCGAATCAATACACAGACAATGGAAAACTACAGTACCGAATCAACACACAGACAATGGAAAACTACTGTACCGAAAAACTTAAGTACCGAAAAACTACAATACCGAATCAACACACAGACAATGGAAAACTACATTACCGAATCAATACACAGACAATGGAAAACTACAGTACCGAATCGACACACAGACAATGGAAAACTACAGTGCCGAAAAACTAAAGTACCGAAAAACTACAATACCGAATCAACACACAGACAATGGAAAACTACAGTACCGAATCAATACACAGACAATGGAAAACTACAGTACCGAATCAACACACAAACAATGGAAAACTACAGTACCGAATCAACACACAGACAATGGAAAACTACAGTAACAAATCAAAACACAGACAATGGAAAACTACAGTACCGAATCAACACACAGGCAATAGAAAACTACTGTACCGAAAACTACAGTACCGAAAAACTACAGTATCGAAAAACTACAGTACTGAATCAACGCACAGACAATGGAAAACTACAGTAGACATGAAGAAAATACTCCAACATTATGGACAGAGAAAGAACAGAAAAGATTTTGACTCAAACACAAAAGACAGCACACATAAGAAAAGGAGACCAATATGCATTCAATGCTGGGAGATATATACTGCCATTCTCTATAAAGTGACCGCTATTGATCTAAAACTTTGCGAGGTGCAATAATACTTTATTACTTCTTTTGAATTTCTATTAGGGTGAGTTACAGAAATCAATAAATTGATTAAAATCTCAGATTATCCATAATAAAAGTACTAGAGAGGTCAGTGATTTTTCCGATACTTTCAATTTTTTCGTGTAATCTCCGTGAGAAAAATTCATGTATTTACCCTGACACAATAATTGAAATTTTATTTTAATTTAAAATGAGAACAGTATTTTGGGTGATGAAAATTAAATTTGGAAAAGAAAACATAAAAATGAGTGATGTCGGAGATGTCAAACAAATGAAAAAAAATCTAGTGAACAAAATCCAGTCTTGGCGAAAAATCAAAGGACCGAGATCAGAGGCTACTTATCATGCTTATACCGGTAGTTTGACAAGGCTAGTCACGATGGTAATCTCGCAACTCAGAACAATATGTTTTTCTACAATTTTTTTGCAATATAGATCGTTTATAACAAAAAGGGGAATGTGATGCAGTGTAAGAATGTCTTAGCTATGAGTTGTATCCAAAATTAAGTGAATATTAGCTTTTGATAGCGCATAAAACGATCGGCGTTCTACTTTCACTTTCATCTACATGAATCACGCCGATTGTTTTTACAGCTTTATAAAAAGATATTATTCTCTTATTTTGGTTAAAACTCACAGCTATGGCATCCTTACACTGCATCACTTTCCCTATTTTGCGATAAATAATCTATATCACACGAAATTATAGAAAAACCGATTGTTCTGCGTTGCGAGGTTACCCTCCGTGCTAGTAGAAATTGTCTAACAAACTATACAATCAACCAGCCGAAACTGTATGTGAGCGCCTTGTATTACAAACAAGTTTCATGAAGTTGTATATTCCATATATTCATTCATCGGATTTCCTCTAGTTGGGTCTCAAATGTCACTGATGATACATTTCTTGTTTGATTGCGCATATGGTGCTTTGCTTTATTATTATTGAACATATATTACAATATTGATATGTTGAATAAGTAACCTAAGATAATGTAAAGAATTGACTTTTTCTTGTCGACGCCGTGGTCTAGTGGATGAGGCATCGGGCCAGTGACCGGAAGGTTGCTTGTTCGAGCGTCACTAGGAGCACGGGTCGGTCGACAACTACTTATCTATGTTATGTGTTATACACTAGAATTGTCTTTTTATTTGGGTACTTTATATTGGTAATCAAGATGTTCACCCTTATAGTTTGCCTCTTATGTTCAAATATTATGAGACGTTCACTCATTGTTTCAGTTGCAGTTGCAAAATTTGTGTCTCAGTAGAAGTTTATTAAAAATAGGCGAGTCAAGATATATATGTACAATCAAAGAATATGAATTAATGATACTTGAATAAATTATTCGAAAAATCATCAATGTTTGAAGAAATGTACAATATTATGGGTCAACGTTATTGACTTACTTCGTGATGTAGTGTGGAGATGGTAATACAATTCCCCGCGACCCGATGTTTGAAGTGTTAAAATTCCATTTCGTTCTCTAACTTGACTATGTTGTTGTGTCCTCTACGCAGGATCTTAATTCACATTGGGTTTTTTTGGTTTTGCTGTGGGCGCTGCAAATTGTTGGAGATCCCCTCTCTCTTTTACATCACGATCAGAACTTATATTGCGTTTACGATGCGACTCCTTTCGTTGTCTCCGTCTGTTTGTTCCTTTTTTCGTATAATGCGAGTGTGTTCAGTTGTGATCACTGCCATGACGTCATATTCTAGATCTTCTCCTCATCTTTGTTGTTTTTTCATGCTTTTTTTGCGACAACACCTGACGAGTAGCTACCAGAAACGTGCATGTCTGGTCAATGCTGCAATGTATCTGTTCTTAACAGCAATTCTCTGTAAGAACCAAAGAATTTCAAAACATTTTGGCACGGCATGTCATGGATTTTTGAGATTTTTGGTATGGAAGTTCAATATGAAGTACTAGTATGTAAATCAACCCCAGTTTTTTCAAAAAGGTTGTCGTTGCCATGGTAACCGTGTCTAAAGTTTCAAAAATCGGGAAAATCTGTAGGACAAGGCATATCTGTGGGCTTCGTTACCATGGAAACAGGTACATTTTAAATCCTAAATTGCTTTGATTATTTTCTTTTAATCCTAATTATTACGCATATTTGTAAAGTTTTTTACATTCATCTCGGATGCCTTATGTATACAAGATGAAAAATTGGGCCGAAACAGGGTATCAAAAGGCTTTGTTTTGGGCACTCAAAGACCCTTTTTTGCATGTTTTTACTGTTTTACAAAGTTGAAAATTTCATAAAAGCACCAATTTTTGAAGTCCAAATTATAGTTATCTAATTAGTATCATCTTTGAACTCTACCTGAATATAAAAAATTAATTGGGCTAATTTGTCCTTTTATATGCAAAGTAGCATCAAATTCAGTTGCTATGGCAACAATTGGCTGAAAGGTTTCAATACGATGAATTTAAACACAACCTCTATCAAACTATCTACGCATGATATTGGAACAGAAGTTCATGTATACATCTATCAAAGGCGTTTAGATATAAAAATGACCTTGAAAATATTTCAAGGTCACCCGCTGAATTTTCAAGGTCATTAAACTTTAAGTGACCAGATTTGACGAAAAATCCTGATTTTTCATAAAATGAAGGTGTCAATATTTTAGAAACCTTGAAATATTGAACTTAACAGTTATTTGGCATAAAATGATAAATGTATCACTTATTTCTTAGAACTATTGATTACGTTTCTTCACATCTTCGAATATCTAAATGCTTGGTGAGTATGTTGATAAAAAAGGGACGAAATCTGTATTTTTCTTGTTTTTTACGGAAAAATATTTTCCTTTTGAATAGCTACAATTCAATAAATTCTAAGATTTGTCTTTCGTGTATTCATGTGCTTTCATAATATATATGACCTATGCAAATATTTAAATAAAAAAATCACTAAAATCGGTAACAAAAAAATTAAAAAATCAATATTTTATGCAAAATTTGAGTCTCAAAGTATAAATGACCTTGAACATCAAGCCAATGACCTTGAACATTTTAATTGTTCTTATGTAAAAGATACAAGTCATATCTATACATGCATACATTTTGACAATCTTATGTAACTCTAAAGAGGAATAAAATCAATTTCAAAGATAATATGAAACAAGCAAAAAGGTCTAATGTTGCCATGGCAACGGTCTTTGACGACAGAATTTAGTTAAAACTCTTAAATACCCACTCCAATTTTTCGTTCATTTTATTTGTCAATAAACATACATTTCCATTGATGAAAATCACTAGTCTCCTATTGGTGCCTTTTGTGATATTTAAGATTAAAAATGGTCAAAAACACACTAAATTGGCCCTAATTTTCACCTCTATTTTTCGCTTCATTTTGACTTAGTTTGGCTTAATACAATCAGCTTCCTGTAATAATTATCACATAACTAAGTGTACTAAGTAAGAATGGAAGTAAGGAAGAATAGATCATATAAAGATGAACAAGCTGTTACAGTGGTATCCATGGCAACGAAGTCTCCGGAGCTGGCTTATTTCATGGTCCCAAAAGTGCTATAAATAGAATGACCTCGTTACCATGGCAACCAGAGGTCACATTGGATGAAAAGTATTATTTTCATGGTCAGTACTCAATATATACCCATTATACCGAAAATCATCAAAATCCATGACATGCCGTGCCGAACTATTTTGGTCCTTACAGAGAATAGCTATTAAATAATGCTATGAATTTGAAGACGTGTAATATTTGTACCACTCGGTGAGTGTTACTGCTGGTGGACGAGGAGTCCACGATGGCATATGAAGCCAATTCAGATCAACTTCGGTTGATCGTGTCTTCAAGCGCATCATAAGCTTTCTGTTAATTTAAAATATTTTCTCTAAATTACTGAAAGTGGGTTCTTTAGCATCATTTCCCAACCATCATGCTACGTCTTTCGGTATTTTTATTTGACATAACTTCCACAGTCTTTGGCCATATTTCATTGTTTGGATTGAGAATCACTGACGAGGGTTAAGCACCCGGAACGTGCACGTCTGTTCATACTTAAAATTTATATGTCTTAAACATGTGAGTGTCACTGCTGGTGGACCAGGAGTCCCCGAGGGCACATGTAACCAAGTTCGATCAATTTCGGTTGGTCGTTTCTTCAAAAGCATTTGAAAATTTCTGTTTAAAAAACTGTCTGAAAGTCTAAAACCTGGGTCCTGTAGCATCATATCCCAGAAATCTTGCTACGTCTTTCGGTATATTTAGGACATAATTTTCACAGATTTTGGCCATATTACATTTTTTCAGATTGAGGATCACTGACGAGGATTAAATACCCGAAACGTGCATTGTATGGTCCATGCTGTAAATGTATCTACTCTAAAATGATGCTAATGAATTTGAAGACGGTAAACACAAGGACGTGTAATATTGCATCTATGTTTACGATTACAGTACTGTAAACGTCAATCCCTACAAGTTTCTGATTGTGTTAAAAATCATTATTATATTGTTCTTTAATTTGTCATTTCAGGTAATGGTTGCGGGTATGTGGCCCTTACTGGAAATTATACTTCTCGGTGCCATTTTACTTTATACTACTGTAAGTATGAGATTCAAAACAGAGTGTTCGAATATGCATGCCTAGTCTCTTAAAGACAAGATACAAAAGTACGAGACAAAGGAAAGTGTTCAAGTATTAATGTCTAAATTTTTAAAGTACAAATCAGAAAAAAACCGAGAAAATGCAACATGTATAAGAAGAACTTTTTGTAATGTGAATCTGTTCAAAATAAATCGAACTTATTCAGACATATTATAATCTATTTTTTGGTATATTTGCAGGTAATAATTCAATATTTTGAGCCTACAACGACGATTTGTATTATTATCCCGTGGTTCAGGGAAGTAGGGTTTGCCATCGTTTACGGCGCATTAGTGCTAAAGATATATAGGTAGATTATATTCTATACTACGCTAAATCATTCCCTGATTTACTGTTGCAAAACGTTCAGTATCCTGTTGGCATCTATAAAGTTAAACCAAAACGAGATGCAGTGCTTGTTAGGATCGAAATGTTCTATTTATAGATCGATCACATTCTTAAAGATTGTCGATGATATGATAGATATAAAAAAGGTCTATGTACATACCCGAAGGGAAGACAAAATGGTCATGTAAAAACTAGATGATCAAAACAAAAGTTGTAGGAGATTACAGAGAAATTGGTCATTTCTCAAAGGAATGCCATTAACGCGTACTATAATGGTCATTGCATTTTATTGGTCATACCGGTTATGTAGGAATTAAAGAATCCAGTATATTCAAAATACAAAGACAGTATTGCCCTATTTTCATCATTATTTAGATAAATTGAAAACCTTGCAGTACCGTATTTTTTTTCATTTCATTGGCACCACCTACATTTCTTTCTCATACTTTTTCATTTTTCTTGTCCTCTCCCTTTGCAACTGAAGTCTGATGAGGCATATCTTGTAATATGAACTTATTTTATGAATGATCAGTGACATTCTACATTGTGACTGAATGGCTGTCATCATCACCATACAAGACATACTTACCTGATATGTACATCAAAATGTACATCGAGACAACCACCGAATTTGAGAGGTTTCCATGGAGCTGTTGCGACAGGTGTTGCATGCAATCAGGAGACGCTGACTCTCCCCGGGCACCTGATCTCACTTCGGAATGTTATTCATTTCGAGGTTCGCAACCGTTCCTGCAAAAAATGTAAAGATTTTGCCTTGCCTTCTCGACTATGAAACTGAATAACTGATGGCTACTTCTGTGATGTTTATCACAACGTTAAATAAACAAGTTACAAATTGTATTAATGTCTCATGTTGGCTTAGATGTTGGCGTAAGGGGGGTCTTTAGAAGTGAGAGGGTTGTGCGCACGTAATCCAGGATAACCACACCATTTGCTACTTGCGTGACAGATGGCCGTCCAAAGTCGGCACCGGTTACCCATTGGTCTCGTCGGTTTATGTGTAGTCTTTTGTGTTTGATGTTTACATGTCGTGTGTCTCTTTTCCGTCTCGTGCTGTACTCGTCTTTTGTGTTTTTGCATCGGGTGTTTTGATGTTTTACTGATGATGCTGCAACGGGGTCTTGTTGGAGATCTCCTATCTTCTTTTTGGAGCAGGTGGAAACCTGATTACCCGGGGAAAAACCACCACTGCACTAACACATCCCAGACACATTAACATTAAAGAAGTACCTATCATTTATTCAGTCTCAAAGTCGAGAAGGCAAGGCAAAATCATTAGAATTTCCATAGGAACGGTTGCGAACCTCCAAATGAATAACATTCCGAAGTGAGTCCAGTTGCCCGGGGAGAGTCAGCGTCTCCTGATTGCATGCAACACCCGTCGCAACAGCTCCATGTAAACTTGTGTCTCGATGTACATATTGATGTACACATCAGGTAAGTATTTCTTGTTTGGTGATGATGGCAGTCATTCAATCACAATGTAGAATGTCACTGATCATTCTGGAAAGGGTGATCTCATATGCTTTTATTATATCCCCGTAGCGACCGAAGAACTTCCTCAAAGATGATTTCGGTCGTTCATTCTTTTTAAGCTGAAGTATTACTCTTTTAACGGAACCCAAATCCTTTCAGGTTGCTAGCAGAGTTTCAGTCAAGAAAAGCACATCGCGTCCACGTCAGGGACAAAGACTTATTAAAATATTTATGCTGTGTAATGGTCGTTGTCATTGGCTATATGTCGGCCTGGACAACAGTGACCTTTGACCATATTAGGGAAGGCAAAGATATAATACAGACTGGCTATACGCCAGATGATGAACTTAAATATTTAATGTGCAAAGCAGGATGGTGGGAATACGTCATTGAGATAGGTAAGGGTTTTTTTCAATTCTTGATATAATTTACAAACAATTGTTTAAAAAAAAAAACCTGAGGAGGAATTCTTTTTTAAACTTTGTAAGCTTTTTTTAAATTGCAATTCTACTTTGTCAAACTTTGCTAAAGATGTTTCATTTGCAATTCTTTATAAGTATTAAAATACTAATCATAATTATACTCAAAATGCATTGCATAATTTATATCATATACCGTTTTAATTTCATCAATCGTTTGGTCAAATTAAAAGATCATTAAATGAATGTTATTCAAAAGCAATTTTCTTGAAATCTTGAAGTTGCCAAGGGAATTACGATAATGACTTCATTGCAAACCAGATCTGAAAACATTTTTGACATGTTTATTTTCTGATTATATATTTACATTTAAATTATTTGTTGCGTAATTTATACGCTATATGTTGCATGAAATCTTTGATAATTCTTCCAATATCTTTCTTAATAACTGAATTTCTGTGTTATTTTTCAGCCGAGTTATTATTTTTAATGTTCGGGATCTACATGTGCTATAGAGTCCGTTCGGCACCCTCAGAGTATTCGGAAGGCACCTATGTTTCAGCAGCAATATGCTACGAGGCTGTTATATCTATTGTATATTATATTTTAAGGTTTGCTATCACATTTTCTTTCTGATCTCTATCCAAACATAAAGGAAATTACAAACATCTCATTCATACTTAAGAATACATGCACTTTTCATATTTTTGGATTAAAAAAAAAGAACGAAAACACATCGCCTTGTATAATAATATAATAAAACCATACTACCTCCCACATTACAGTACATACATTTACTCATGCTTCGTAATAAAATTGTTTTCCCTGGCGTTAGGGGAGCCAATAGGTCATTCATCGGTGTTTTCCTTTTATAAACTTAAATGTTCCTTATTTGTTGTAGACTCTTAAAGGAAAAGCCTTATAAAGTAATTGAAGAGAAAACAATTTTGTAACCAGAAAGCTGCTGTAATATACATGTGTTTTTGTATGATCACCAATCTGATCAGTCTGCCATTCCAGACATGCATTTTACGTGGCTGTACGGATATTTTATCATAATCTGTTTGTTCCCTGTTCTCGTCACATGCGTGTGTGTCCTTGCTGTGATCATTGCAACGTCGTTATGTTGTGGAATCCTCCATAGTATTTTTAAGATTCGAAAATAAAGTGGAAACATTTGCAATTTTCCTTTGAAGATCAAAGAATGCACAAAACCTACGATCGATTCAAATCTGTATATGATCAATATTGTAGCTGATCAAAAAATGGAATTATTAGCTACAAGAACCAGAAACGGGATGTAGGGTACAGATATATGATATACATGTACTAGTATAACATGTTTATATCGATACACAATTTGTGTCTATATCGTACAAGATATTTCATTCTGAGCAATGTCTTGTGCATGCATTTTGTCCTTTTAAAAGAGAGATACTTTTAGGATTACGTTCGAATAGTTTGAATCCTGAATAGCTGGGGTCAATACAGAAATAAAAGACATGACGTAAAGGATCGACGTAATTGTAACTGCGTAGGATCTGTGTCTTATTCATGTACTTTAGTAATGTGAATACATAATATACTTGACGGCAGAGATATAATCGATTTGTATCATCTGTTCCTTTGAAATAGAATTTCTTTGATATATATGACTTCAGCATGTACGGGTCCAGGGAGCTTCAGGGGAGGGGACGTATAAAGGATTGGGACCTTTGATTATTACATTTAATTATGACGGAAAAAAATAAACTTAAGGTAGAGCATCCATCAGGTCTCAGATGCTCATATTTCCTAAATAACAACTTTTACAATATTTTCATTTCGATACATTCAAAGCTTATGTTAAATCTTATATACAAACAAAATATAATTCGTGGTATCATGATTATACCGAGACCTTATGCCGTTTGAAATCTAAAATTGGACCCTGTGGGAAAAGAAAGAAAAATCCCTTTCCAGAGTTGATAAAATGTAACTATAAAAGTTTCTTGACCTAAAACCATATTAGTTTGATGATCTGAACGATATTCTATTGAGAAAAAATAGGATATCCAGGCTAAAAATTACCAGCAATTCTGAACTGAAGGATACTCTACCTTAAGAAGGAAAAATTCTTTTAAAAGAAATGCAGCAATTATCATGCAGAAAGGAACATGCATAAAAAGCATAGAAACTGTAATACACATAACTATCGTATATAACAAACACTCAGGAATTGAACCTCAAAAGAATTACATATATTGAGCATAATTATATTCAGCTCGGAAACAACCTAGATCTTCCGATTCTATCCTGCAAACTGAACCCGCCTTGACCAGAATCTCGTTTCATTTGAAAGGGAAAGCAAAACCGTCAATTGTGGTTGATATATGCAATGAATTTCATAATTTGTGTTTTGTTACGGATTATTCTACAGATAAAGTGTATTTCTCGTATTTGATGCTCATATACATCCAATGAAGCATACTTGTACATGCACTTGCTTTGTACTACATATTCGTAATGAAACACAAATAAATAAATACTCTTTCTAATCCTTATTAGTCAAGGCGAACTTGCACTAACAGAATTTAAGTTTTCAGACAAAACATCCTCAACACGACACAATAGTATCCACGCAAAACGTGCCCCCAAAATGTCAAAGCAGAAGCATTTCGACGTAAAAACATCAATGTTCTCGTCATTTTATTTGTAGTGTATCAAATTCTATATTTGCTAATTCAATAGTTTTGATTTTGTTCTCGGAATAAAAGAAGGGAGAAGATCTCCAACAAGACCCCGTTGAAGCATCAACAGCAAAACACCAAAACACCCGATGCAAAAACAGTATCATATCTTTGTCCAAATATCCTTGCTTTGTACTAACTGCAAGCATCAAAAGTAAGAAAAAAATATGCAAATACGCAGGTGCTTCCACATAGCTCAGCAAAAAATTAATTCCAGAGAAAATTGCGTACAAAGGGTAATTTCTTATGTAGAAACTACTCTGAAAATGTGTAAATCCATCAGCGGGGGTTTCATCAACTGAATTTTCATCATGACTTCGCCCGGTCCTATTTGGGGCCAAATGGCGGCTCCAAAACCCCTTGTATGAGCAAGTACATCCACTTGAAAAACTGTCCACTCTGTGGAATCAAAAGTTTATTTTTCGACACACAACTAATCGACATACATGCAGTGATATTTGTAATGATCTGCGAAATTTCTACCAACGACAAGGGGCCAAAATATGCAGACAAAATAATCTCTATAAAATACAGAGACATCCACAACAAATTAACAAACAAGATGTTAAAGCAGACACACTGATACATGATGAAAAAGAAAGAATGGAATCTCCAACGAGCCCCGCCTGCAGCACCAAAAGCAAAATATCAAAACACCCCATGTGAAAACGCAGAGAAGACACACACGGCAAGAGATATAACAGCAAGAGAAGTAGAGCCTTCATATTATGACGTTGAAGTGATTACAGTGTAAAACACAAGGAAGAGAAAATGGGAACAAACAGACTGATAAAACGAGATAATCACATCATAGAATTAAAACATGACAGAAAACAGTTTAAGGTTAATCTCCAAGGAGTCCATTTAAAAATCGAAATTAATCGCATTTAGGCGCTATTGAAAAAAGATCATTGAGGCGCTACACGAGTTCAAAATGTTTAAAATGAAAATAAATGAAGAAATAAATATCCTGTCGTGATTAGGTTATCGAACTCCGAAAAAGAACTTTCATAATAGACTGTTTCTTCGTGGAATCGAATTGAAGATTGTTTGCTGAAATAAGATTGCCATTTGTATATGTATGAATTATGACGTGATAAGAAACCAGAAACGATACGGATGCGATTTCAGTATTTTAATTGAATAAATAAAAAGTTCTTTAATAATTGAAAGTATTGTTGATTATTTCGAAAAGTATGTTTTTTTGTGTTTTTTATAGGCATGTATATTGGTTGGAGCTTCATCCAGATTATATGTTCCTCATGTCATTTATTAGATGTCAACTCACGGCGACAGTCACGCTTGTTCTTATATTTGGACCTAAGGTAATAGTATATTTCATGTCTTATATTTCGTCCCAAGGTATACTGGATATTTCTACATATCTAATTTCTTGTTTTATCTTATCTATGCAGTTGCACAAAGCAATTTCATATTCAATGTTAATATAATACATTAAATAACTTTTCGGACAGGTTTGTCATTGGGTCGAAATATCCAAAACGCGTATGTCTTCACAACAAAACGGCGACGTTGATGCGTTATTAGCGAAAATGAAATTTTGACGTTATTTTGATGGATTACGACGAATGTCAGGTGATGAAATCACAAAATGAATTATGTTTCTTTTTCCTACGGTATTTATGAAACTCCTTCTATATATAAATACCGTATGAAATAGAAAATATAGTTCAAGATCCTCTATTCATTGGTAATGTCTATCGACCGTAAATATGGTAAATGTACAGATTTGGCTACATGTTTATCACAGGCCTATTCTTGTTGCACGTAAATGACTGTATCAAAAAGGAAGATACTGTATTTATTGGTGGAGAACTATCATTTTCATTGATTTTAACTCATTTGTGGAGAAGTCCCATATGTGATATTCAATCCTTTTTTTCAAAGTTTGGCTACTCTTGAAATCATTGAAATTAAGTATTCTGTCAAAATTCCTCTTTCAGCTAAAATTCGAGGAAAAAGCATAAGTAATTCGCATCTTAAGATTTCTTGAAAATTCTAAAACGTGGGTCCTGTAGCATCATTTCCAACCTATTCTGCCACGTCTTTCGGTACATTTTTGGACATAATAATTATCACACTTTTTGGCCATATTACATTGTTTAGACTGAGGATCACTGACGAGGATTAATTACCCTAAACGTGCATTTCTGGTCCATGCTGTAAAAGTATCTGGTCTTAAATGATGTTATTGAATTTGAAGACCTTTAACAAATTTAAATAAGTTTCATTAACTGAAGAAAATGAATATACATATATACCTCAGTATGTTTTATTTCATGGAAAAGGAATAGACCTTCAGGTTTCTTTAAAGTAACGTCCTCATTGTGAACAGCTTGCATGAATACTGTATCTCAAAATTTTTATTTATACAGAATTTATGATACAAGTTTTTACACCCTAACCTTATGAAAATGATTTTTTTTATTACTGTTAACGTGGAAAGTTTCACCTGGGGGTAATTTTCGCTTATTCCTCGATAGTTTTATATTGCTAAAATCACCACCACATGAAAATTACAACTTCATAAAAGACTGAAGAAAAAAAAAACTCCCGATTTCGCCAAAAATTACCCCCAGTATAAAAGACTAAAGAAAATACTCCCGATTTCGCCAAAATTACGGCAACGCGTACTGTTGCAATGGTCATCTCGCTAAAATTCCACGTTTACAGAACGTAATTTATAGAAATAATATTCAAAAGTGGTAATTTTGACGTCATTTCTTGCGAATAATACTCAAATGACGTTGTGTCTGTTGTGGCGTCATAACGGATCTTCAGTGCTTGCTCCAATGTATTTTGCCTCCAAAGTGTAATGTAAAAAAAAATGTAACCTGTGTCAGAACATTATGGAATAACGTTACGTTATAGGGAGTATCAAGTGAAAAAGAACAATCTACAAAACTCAAATCATATTTAAAATATACGTATAGAATCTCAAATGAATGTACTATGAAACGAGTTGTGTGTTATATATTCCCGAGACTTTGTTCTTTTATCATATGATTCTGCTTACAACTGTTTATTATTAACGTGAAATCAACGATTCTGAGAACTAGAGGCGAACCACGCCATGACCTAGAAGTCGTCTGCTACGCTACTAGAAGTAGTTCTCCATCGAATAGATGTTCTGTGCGTAAGGAAAAAAATATTTAAAATATGTTTAGTATTTTAATGCAATGATGAATTAAACAACAATTTCAATAGTTGATATTGAATCTGCGTCTGAATTTAATAAATGACCGATATTTGAAAGGTCACACTTGTCACACAGTTTAGATGATTAGGCTAGTGTATCAACGAATCAGATATATTTACGTAGACTTACCTCTAAAGTTGACCAATCGCATTCATGCAGAGCTATATATAACGTGTTATCATAACATCTATTTATAAAATGATTTTATGAAACTGCATTACGGGTGTATCATGTGATGAAAAAACAAACAAACATATAATTAAAAACAGATACACATTGATTCATGAAACAGCTTGTCAAAACAAAAATCCGACACATGCATCATGTAGAAAATGTTTGCAAGTGACGAGCTATCAACAATATTAACATGCATAACGTTCCTAAATGATTTCAGCTGCTGTTTGCCCATCGTCCTCCGGACGACCACTTTATCAGGAACAGAGCCTACTCATCCTCAGAAGTTCAGGAGCCAATGCCTCCAGAAGCCATGAAGCTTAACGTCAGTATCTCATCTAATGGAGATGTAGACGTGGGGGAGGTCAGTCTAGCAGATATGGATCCTGAGGACATACGGGTAATTTTATTGACTCAGAGGATTTTGTTTGTGGAACTCTAGAATAATTTCCGTTAAGGTGGCTGTTACTCTTTCGGAGCTCCTGGTTTCACAGCCGCATATGCTCGAAAGGTAAACTGTATCGTTTTGCTATAAAGCTTAACGTCATTATTTCATCTAATGGTGATGTAAATGTAGGGGAGGTCAGTCTGGCAGATCACATCTAATAGTGATGTAGATGGGGCGATTTCAATGTTTAATTTCAGCGTGACGTCGCCGAGTTTAACATTGAGTCTATGGAGAGCGTCGCGACGTCACGGGAAAAATCAGCATGGGAAATGGCCCGTCTAAATAAATTTTGTCTATTAATTTTGATTGCGTGAGCTGACCATTATATAACTTATAACAAAATTTACGACTAAGCGAGATCTACTGAATGATTCAATTTTATTTAAAGTTCTGCATGATAAATAGTCAAAATCGCGTTAATCCAGTTTAGCGGACATTAGGGTAATTATGCCCCCCTTCGAAGAAGAGGGGACATATAGGTTTGCCGCTGTCGGTCGGTCTGTCGGTCTGTCGGTCTGTCGGTCTGTCGGTCTGTCAGTCGGTCCGCGACATCAGTTTCCGTTCAATATCTCTGGAATGGATTCACATATTGAAATGAAATTTTGTATACAGACACATCAAACAAAAATCTATGTCAAGTTCATATTTGGGTCCGATCAAAAAAATTTTAACAGAGTTATGCCCCTTGCATTTCAAAAAATACCAAAATTTCAGGGTTTCCGTTCAATATCTCTTGAATGGAGTTACATATTGAAATGAAATTTTGTTTTCAGACACATCAAACAAAAATCTAGGTCAAGTTCATATTTGGGTCCGATCAAAAAAATTTTGACAGAGTTATGCCCCTTGCATTTCGAAAAATACCAAAATTTCAGGGTTTCCGTTCAATATCTGTGGAATGGATTCACATATTGAAATGAAATTTTGTATACAGATTCATCAAACAAAAATCTAGGTCAAGTTCATATTTGGGTCCAATCAAAAAAATTTGACAGAGTTATGCCCCTTGCATTTCGAAAAATACCAAAATTTCAGGGTTTCCGTTCAATATCTCTTGAATGGAGTTACATATTGAAATGAAATTTTGTTTTCAGACACATCAAACAAAAATCTAGGTCAAGTTCATATTTGGGTCCGATCAAAAAAATTTTGACAGAGTTATGCCCCTTGCATTTCGAAAAATACCAAAATTTTAGGGTTTCCGTTCAATATCTCTTGAATGGAGTTACATATTGAAATGAAATTTTGTTTTCAGACACATCAAACAAAAATCTAGGTCAAGTTCATATTTGGGTCCGATCAAAAAAAATTTGACAGAGTTATGCCCCTTGCATTTCGAAAAATACCAAAATTTCAGGGTTTCCGTTCAATATCTGTGGAATGGATTCACATATTGAAATGAAATTTTGTATACAGACACATCAAACAAAAATCTAGGTCAAGTTCATATTTGGGTCCGATCAAAAAAAATTTGACAGAGTTATGCCCCTTGCATTTCGAAAAATACCAAAATTTCAGGGTTTCCGTTCAATATCTCTTGAATGGAGTTACATATTGAAATGAAATTTTGTATACAGACACATCAAACAAAAACCTAGGTCAAGTTCATATTTGGGTCCGATCAAAAAAATTTTGACAGAGTTATGTCCCTTGCATTTCGAAAAATACCAAATTTCAGGGTTTCCGTTCAATATCTCTTGAGTGGAGTTACATATTGAAATGAAATTTTGTATACAGACACATCAAATGAAAATCTAGGTCAAGTGTATATTTGGGTCCGATCAACAAAATTTTGACAGAGTTATGCCCCTTGCACTTCGAAAAAAACCCCAAAATTTCAGGGTTTCCGTTCAATATCTCTTGAGTGGAGTTACATATTGAAATGAAATTTTGCATATGGATACATCAAATGACAATCTAGGTCAAGTTCATATTTGGGTCCAATCAACAAAATTTTGACAGAGTAATGCCCCTTGCACTTCGAAAAATACCCAAATTTCAGGGTTTCCGTTCAATATCTCTTGAGTGGAGTTACATATAGAAAATGAAATTTTGTATACAGACACATCATATGAAAATCTAGGTCAAGTTCATATTTAGGTCCGATCAAAAAAATTTGGACAGAGTTATGACCCTTGCACTGTGAAAAATACCAAAACTTCAGGGTTTCTGTTCAATATCTCTTGAGTGGAGTTACATATTGAAATGAAATTTTGTATACAGACACATCAAATGAAAATCTCCTAGGTCAAGTTCATATTTAGGTCCGATGAACAAAATTTTGACAGAGTTATGCCCCTTGCACTTCGAAAAATACCAAAATTTCAGGGTTTCCGTTCAATATCTCTTGAGTGGAGTTACATATTGAAATGAAATTTTGTTTTCAGACACATCAAACAAAAATCTAGGTCACGTTCATATTTGGGTTCAATCAAAAATTTTTATGCCCCCTTTGAAGAAGAGGGGACATATTGCTTTGCCGCTGTCTGACTTTCTGTCTATCGGTCCGTCGGTCGGACCACGACAACAGTTTCCGTTCAATACCTCTGGAGTGGATTCACATATTGAAATGAAATTTTGTGTACAGACACATCAAATGAAAATCAAGTATAAAGTTGTGACGGACTTTAATCACAGAAAGGGTAGGGGGGCATTAATGTTTTACAAACATGACTTTTAACTTGTTTTACATGGGATTTTCTGATTGGGATTCTATAATTACTTCTATTCAACCATTGAATGCTCATATTTGGTGAACATATTGTAATCAACATTATTTTTAAACCGAAATAAAAGAGACTCGTAGTGGAAGTACTTTCTCTTTTCGAACAGTTGGTTTCACTCTCGCACAGCGATTTTCCTATGCTCGCAAGATAAACTTTTTCGTTTTGCTATGAAGCTGATCGTCAGCATCTCATCAAATGAATATGTAGAGGTCTGTCTAACAGGAGATAAGGGTTTTACTTTGAATTTTCTTATTAGGGTTCTACAAAAAGTTACATGACAATTTTTTGAATGCTCACATTTTGTTGACAAATTTGAATGAATATTATGTTGAAAACGTATAGCAAAATCTAGTTGGAAGAGGCAATGTCTCTTTCTGTGCACCTAGTCTCACGCCAAGTTAGGTATTTTATTCTCGCAAAGTAGATTCTAGATTTTATAACTTTGCTTGCTTTTCCAATTGCTTAGCTTTGCAATAATTTTAGGTCATGTTCTGAATTTTGCTCTAGATATATTGATAATATGTATCCTCTTTGTGTATATTTCGCTCTCGAGCATTGCTGATGAGAGCCATTACTTGTCTCGTTGTGATTTGCATAACAATGTACAGACTGAGATGATTACAAAAAAAAAGATATATTTCAATATTGATTATTTGTATACCCTTGTGTTTTTGATTTTTTTGAATATCAATCAAGGCTTCAACAGTTCTAGGATGCTATCCATAATAGTTAATTAATCTGTTAATAACAATTGTGAATGCTCTTATGACAAAGAGATTGCAGACCATGTGTCGAGTCAATGACGAGTTTCATGTCTACCCAATCACACTATATATACTATGGCGAGTATTGGAAATATTGTCATGAATGTTCTATTATAAAATTTCAGTGCACCATATGTGAATTTCAACAAGTTATGTTTCATCAGTGATGCTCGAGGCCGATAAAGAGGAAATCTAAATGATATGAAATGAAGAGCAAAAGTCTCAATTTGACCTAAACTTTCCCCTGAAAGAACCTGCATAGGACAGACGTTTTAAAAATATGGATAATGACCATATACCTATATACAGCACAAAATCGATAATTCAGAAAATCATAAACCAAAGGCATACAAAATCAGGATAAAACAGGAACAAAATCAAACAAACAAAAACCTCCTCCACATGAAAAGAAGCGAACTCCCGATATGGGAGTGAGACCAGGTGCCCAGGAAGAGTCAGCATCTCCTGCTTTCATGCAACACCCGTCGCTTCAATTCGGTAGAATTGCCACATCCGGTTACTTCCATTTCGGAAGATATAGAGTATAATCTTTGGTTGGATGGTTCGAATGGTCTGTGGCAGAATATCATCCACCATTCTGGAGAGTGGGACATCATATAGTGTTTGACGAGTTCCCCATATCGACCGTAGAACTTCCTCAGTGACGATGTTAGTTGGTCACAAATGTACCCCTGACTGAGAAGCTTATCTGAAAGACGCCTAGCTCTCAGAATAAAATCTGTATATCTGGTACTTGCTCTGGCATAACGTATCAACTGAGATATGAACACGCCATAAGCAGGCGATGAAGGGATGTTGCTACTCAGAGAAGAAAGTTTGTGGGTTCTGTAGCATCATATCCCACTCATCCTGCCACGTATTTCGCGACATTTTTGGACATAATAATTTTCACACTTTTTTATGCCCCCCTTCTAAGAAGAGGGGACATATAGGTTTGCCGCTGTCGGTCGGTCTGTCGGTCCGTCGGTCTGTCGGTCTGTCGGTCTGTCGGTCGGTCCACAACATCAGTTTCCGTTCAATATCTCTGGAATGGATTCACATATTGAAATGAAATTTTGTATACAGACACATCAAATGAAAATCTAGGTCAAGTTCATATTTGGGTCCGATCCAAAAACTTTTGACAGAGTTATGCCCCTTGCATTTCGAAAAATACCAAAATTTCAGGGTTTCCGTTCAATATCTCTTGAATGGAGTTACATATTGAAGTGAAATTTTGTATACAGACACATCAAACAAAAATCTAGGTCAAGTTCATATTTGGGTCCGATCCAAAAAATTTTGACAGAGTTATGCCCCTTGCATTTCGAAAAATACCAAAATTTCAGGGTTTCCGTTCAATATCTCTTGAATGGAGTTACATATTGAAATGAAATTTTGTATACAGACACATCAAATGAAAATCCAGGTCAAGTTCGTATTAAGGTCCGATCGAAAAAATTTTGACAGAGTTATGCCCCCTGCACTTCGAAAAATACCAAAATTTCAGGGTTTCTGTTCAATATCTCTTGAGTGTAGTTACATATTGAAGTGAAATTTTGTATACAGACACATCAAATGAAAATCTAGGTCAAGTTTATATTTGGGTCCGATCAACAAAATTTTGACAGAGTTATGCCCCTTGCACTTTGAAAAAAACCAAAATTTCAGGGTTTCCGTTCAATATCTCTTGAGTGGAGTTACATATTGAAATGAAATTTTGTATACGGATATATCAAATGACAATTTAGGTCAAGTTCTTATTTGGGTCCAATCAACAACATTTTGACAGAGTAATGCCCCTTGCACTTCGAAAAATACCAAAATTTCAGGGTTTCCGTTCAATATCTCTTGAGTGAAGTTACATATAGAAATGAAATTTTGTATACAGACACATCAAATGAAAATCTAGGTCAAGTTCATATTTAGGTCCAATCAACAAAATTTGGACAGAGTTATGCCCCTTGCACTTTGAAAAATACCAAAACTTCAGGGTTTCTGTTCAATATCTCTTGAGTGGAGTTACATATTGAAATGAAATTTTGTATACAGACACATCAAATGAAAATCTACAAGGTCAAGTTCATATTTAGGTCCGATGAACAAGATTTTGACAGAGTTATGCCCCTTGCACTTCGAAAAATACCAAAATTTCAGGGTTTCCGTTCAATATCTCTTGAGTGGAGTTACATATTGAAATGAAATTTTGTTTTCAGACACATCAAATAAAAATCTAGGTCAAGTTCATATTTGGGTTCAATCAAAAATTTTTATGCCCCCCTTTGAAGAAGAGGGGACATATTGCTTTGCCGCTGTCTGACTTTCTGTCTATCGGTCCGTCGGTCGGTCGGTCGGTCCACGACATCAGTTTCCGTTCAATACCTCTGGAGTGGATTCACATATTGAAATGAAATTTTGTGTACAGACACATCAAATGAAAATCAAGTATATAGTTGTGACAGACTTTAATCACAGAAGGGGTTGGGGGCATTAATGTTTTACAAACATGACTTTTAACTTGTTGACCAAAGCATTACATTGTTTAGATTGAGAATCACTGACGAGGTTTAATTACCCGAAACGTGCATGCCTGGTCAATGCTGCAAATTTATCTGTTCTTATATGATGCTATTGAATTTGAAGATGTTTGACATTGAAATATTCTATTCGATTATAAAATGTGAATGCATCATGTGTTTCTTTTCTATTTCTCTTGCAGGCCGAGTTAAAAAGACTCTATACACAACTTCAAATATATAAAACAAGAGCTATGAGAAAGGACAATCCTCATATATCAAAGAAGCGTGGTGGAAGAAAACAAACACACAGAAGATTCAGTCTTCAACCTTTCCACCATAAGAGGCACCATCACAGTGAACACGATCATGAAGTGTCGAAAACTCCCGAAGAGTCAACGAACTCTGCCGAAGCTGTTTCCGTAGCCTATGAAACTACAACGGCGAATAAGTACGAAGATGGTCACGAGGCAAAAGAGAATAAGAAAGAGCAATGTACCGTCACATTCAAGATGAATTTGAAGTAGAACTTTTCGTTACAAGTGTCACTTTCGTTATATAGAATTATAAAATTGTGAATCTAACGAAAATGTCAGAGTAAGATAGATTGATGGGCCATCTTACCCGGTTAATCCGATTTGATGGCATATCCATATAGAAGCTATTTTTGGAGATGGTTCCAATACCTTCTTCTATTTTATCAGAAGAAAGCCGATCTGATCAACCGTAAAGTGATGACACACGCGACACAGCAAGACGAAAACAACAAGAATGGAGAGAATACATTTTAAATATAAATTATATGATGTCATGATTATTTCATAAGACGTCATGACGATTTCGACGTCATGAACATCTTTCAACACGGGACGTCACACTATATAACGATTTTCGTCCGTACATTTGATATTTATTTAAATACTTATTAATCAGGGGTATTATTGTGTAGATGTTTAAGACAAATTATCTGACTGCATGTATCAATGTACTTATTTTTGCGTTGCCTATGTTCTGTTATTTTTAATCTGCATTTTAATTTATTGAGCCTTGATAATGTTTGTTTAGAATAATTCATTCGTAAAGTATTTCAAGAAATATAAACTGTATCTACCTCCATAATAAGAGAAATATCTAAATCTTACCATATGCTATTATATCCGAGCATGTTTTAGCCAATCGCATTGAGGTATTAATATCACGTGATGAACTACACTGTGAGTAGTCACTGAAGTCTTGGACGTCGAAGCGTCATAGAAAGGCTTATTCATTTACAATATTAGTTTAATAGTCACCTGAAGGATCTCTGATTAAGACATAAGTTTGGAATTGCGCATATGTATTCAAACAATTATGAAATCTATCCATTTTATTTAAGTGTTAAAAAAGAACGACATCCTATAACCGATACCAGCGTTTTCAGATACTAAAAAGAACAATTTTCATCTATCTTCCAATGAACATGTAGTAAAATTCTAAGACATAAGGATTTCTAAATATATTCTTAATGTAGTACACAGTGTCTAGAATGAATATGATGTCGAAAATTTGAAACATTCTCACTTGAATCCAATCCATTGAGAAAAATAGAACATGAAATATTTAATTTTTTTCATTGTCTGTCTTATGTCAAAAGATGGCAGAGAACTTATATTTTCTTTGGTATCCTGTAGTTCCTTGTTGCATTGTATTATTTAAAAAGCCTTATCAAATTAATTTCATTAATGTTATGAATTATAATTTTCTTCTTGTGATTTGTGTAAACCTTTTTATCAGATTGTTTAAATTAGAATACCAAATTCAAGCTGTCTATGGAAGTAAAGTTCTGATCTGATGCAAGTCTGATCGAAAGTTCTAATGAAGATCTAGAAATTCTGATCTAAAGTTCTGATCTGAAACAAGCTGCATTTTCTATCTTTTAGTAATACATTGTATAAGGATTTACCCTTCTTCTTCGACATCTGAACTGAAGAAACAGTATATACAGTTCTTAATTTGAAGCTCAAAAGGCAGGTGGATTTACTTCCTTGTTCAAAAGTGGTTTTTTTTGCAGTCGCATTTCGATTTTCCCACAAAAACGTAATATATCAAATATAGACATTAATTCTTATTTTTCGGAAACAGGTTCCAAATTCAGATCTGCCAATAATGTGACAGCAGGGAAATGATAAGCATTATGGCATACACAGCCAACTGTGCCTCACATGAAATTTATATGAAATGAGCATCATGTAAATTTCACATGGAAGTTCATGTTAAATTCATTAAAATTTCCCATAAGAATTATGTGAAAAATATTTTACATGAATTTCACATAAATTTGACCTGACATGAACTACACATTAGTTTTTCAATGTGAACTTCATCCGAAATGGAATTTACATGTCATTCATGCTAGAAACTTGACATGAATTTTTCATGTGGAAAAAAAATGTTTATTTCATGTTCGTGCTCGTTTCACATGAAAAGTTCATGTAAATTTCACATGAGTTTCACATGAGTCATAATTGGCTGTGTAAACAGAACAACAAGCCACAAATGAAATAAAAATAGTTACAGAAGATAAATTGATGAGAGGGAGGGAATATTGAAAGCCATAGGATTTTTCTTTGAATTTAGAATGTCCGTTCGTCTGACGAAAACCAGCCTTTTGGCATTAATTAGTTTATATAAAACATATTTTATACAATAAAGACTCGTTTAGTAATGTGTCAAAATGGCGATGCAGAAGGTTCCTCGAATTCGCCAATGAAGATGTCACATTTATAACGTTAAATGTTTATTTAGGTATTTTCAACATGTAGCAAGACATCTGCCAAGTTAAAGTGAAAATGAACGAGAAAGTGAAAGTGAACTGTATTTGAAAAGAACATCATCTGCATAATGCTTCTAGTATTCATGAATGACTCTCTACTTTTTTGCATGTATGAATAATTAAGCAGTTAGACTGAATGGGAAATATAAATGAAGATGCGTGGAATTTGTACTTTCATGATTCTTACCTTCTTTGTCACCTAAATCATGAATTTTACAATTGGATATGATATATGATATTATTTGGAAGGTAAATTCTAGAACTGTACTCACAATTGGATGATTTTGCTCTGTTTTATTGAAAGTTGCAAAACCACTTCATAAGGCATAAAAATAAGCAAATTCATTGTGTTTGAGATGAAACATCTAGATTTGTCATTATGATAATTTCATGATAATTCATTATACGTAGTCATGATAAATCTATGATGATTCATGGTCTGTTATCATGATACCTCCATCATATCTATTGATACGTTATCATGATAAATTCGTGATGATCCATGATACGTTATGATGATATCTTCATGATAATTCATTACACGTTTTCATGATAAATTGATTATAATTCATGATACTTTATCATGATAAATTTGTGATGATTCATGATAATTCGTGATGATTCTGCATACGTTATCATGATAAATTCATTATAATTCATGATAATTTATCATGATGATTTCATTATGACGTCACACAACTGAATACATTCTAACTGAGTAGAACGCTATAATTATCATAATGTTTGAAATCGCAGTTATCTCTCTTTTGTGAATGATTATCAATAAATATTTATTATTCGACAAGATTATGAATATTATCTTGATTTAAAGTATGTGTATATTATGTAAATTTTGTAAAAGTCGATTGCTTTGAATAAAGTTATCAATATAAAGAAGTTTTTAATCGGATTCTCCTCTTTCAGCTTGATTGAAGTAAGAAGTATCCAATCTCCTATAATGACAGATATGGATAATGACCATATCCCTGTATAAAGCACAAAATCGATAATTCACAAAATCTGAAACCGAAGGCATACAAAATAAGGATAAAACAGGAACAAAAGTAAACAAACAAAAACCTCCACCACATGAAAAGAAGCGAACTCCCGATATGGGAGTGAGACCAGGTGCCCAGGAAGAGTAAGCATCTCCTGCTTGTAATCTCAAGGTGAAGATGGTTACATCCCTCAACTTCAGTATCACTTACTTCTAAGTTTAAAACAGCAATATATCATCCTTGACAGCCTACTGTGTTTGTATTCAATGTTCCATGCTATTCAAGAATGTAGAAGGGATCCCCACCAAGACAAACTTTCACCGTGGAACACACACTCAGGTAAAAACGAACACAAGTTAAAACAACTTCAACAAACTACAGGGGACAACGCGGCACACGGCAATTCGACACACGGCAACGCGGCACACGGCAACGACCCCACGGAATGGTCCAACAAACACACAAACAAAGCACCAAAAATAAATCAAGAATGACAATGAAAAGCAGGTTCACATCATCAAGAAATTATTGCTGGAGCAAAGCTTATTTCAGACAAGCTTCTTTATGACGGGGTACTGTTGTGAACGTCAGAAAGTGTCACTAAGGAAATGGCATTGCCATTCTAGGGCATATATAACACAATACGACATTGGAACCTGAAAGATATTCTTGAACATATCTTGTTATGTTGCGAGAACACATAGCGGATAAGCACAACGAACGACACATTAGGTACAAGGAAGACCGAACATAAAAGATATTGAGGCATTAAACACAAAAGACTACGCATAAACCAATGAGACAAAAAAAGCAAACCGATGCTGATCTAGGATGACCATTCGCCATGTGAGTAGCAAATGATGTGTTTATCCGGATTACACGATTACAACCTTTCCACCTATCCGGAGTAAAAGAAATATAAAAAAACATCAAAAGCAGAAACATAATGACAAGTTACGAAGAAAACATCAAAGGCGTCAGTATTATGACTTTCAGTTTCATCATTGATATTGATGGTATGTAACAATCTCTCTGAATTATGTCACGTGAAGTGAAGTTGTTCTCAATACCTATTTATGTTTTCCAATCGTAGACGGATATTGTTCGTCTTATTTGATGTATGTTGATGAAGATTGTTTTTTTCAAAATGAGGTTATTTATTTGAAGGAAAGACAGAAAGGCGAATATATATGTCTGGACCATGCTGTAAATTTATCTGCTCTAAAATGATGCTAATGAATTTGAAGACGTTAAACATTTTCCAGATCCAATGAAAATATTTTGCTGAAACTTTGTGGATATTGTGTAATGATTTGTTTGAACTTAATTTTATTTGGTTACTATGGTAATTTCCGAAAACAAACGGTGGATGTCGGGATATTGAAATATCTTTCTTAATTTTCCCATCTTATCCCTCAATTTTTTTACATAATTGAATAACAAAGTGCACTGACAAATCTTTTCTCATTAGAACAAGGAGGGGATCTCCAACAACACCAGGTTGCAGCACCCACAACAAAACCCCAAAACACCCAATGCAAAAACACAAAGCAGACAAGCACAGAAAGAGACGCATTAGGGACAAGGAACGTAAAAGCACAACACAGAAACATCAAACACAAAGGACTACACATAAACCAACGAGACCAATGGGCAACCGGTGTTGGAATAACCAAGCGATTTATTATCTTTGAGAAAGTTCTTCGGTTGCTACGGGGATATAATTTAAAGCATATCATGATCAGATCCCTCTTTCCAGAATGATCAGTGACATGCTGGATTGCAATTGAATAGTTGGCATCATATTCAAACAAGAAATATTTACCTGATATGTACATCAATAGTTATAAAGACAATCACCGAATTTGACAAGTTTGCATGAAGCTGTTGCGACGGGTGTTGCATGTAATCAGGAGATTCTTACTCTCCCCGGGCACCCGGTCTCACTTCGGAATGTTATTTATTCCATAGGTCGCAACCGTTCCAATGGAAATTCTAATGGTTTTGCCTTGCCTTCTCCACTTTGCCTTGCCTTCTCCACTTTGCCTTGCCTTCTCCACTTTGCCTTGCCTTCTCCACTTTGAGACTGAATAACTGATTACTGAACATCTTTGATGTTTATTTGCATTGTCATCCATGTTTCATGTTTCTTTATGTCAACTTTAAATCTTTGTTTGATCCATATGTATGGAGGTTGTTATGAAAATAAACTCGTGGTGCCACGTGTTTGACCTGAAGTATGACTGTAAACTTACAACATGGCGCTTTAATTCGAAGAGACGAAGCGGCGGAGGCAAGTGGAAATCCGGTCGTTTCATTAATTGTACAGCTTGACAAGGTAAATATGATTGCCGATCGTTTAGTTTCACTTTATTAGAATCAGACATAGTCAGTACTCCCCTAGAAAACTTGCTGATTCGTGCCGGCCATATCCTTAATTTTGGTCCCGCATTTATCAAGTACAGCTATATGCGGCCAATACGCCACAACCAACCAAATAGCCAAGTGCCGTTGGTCGTTTCTGTGGCTACTTGTTACAATGCTTCGTGTGTGTTCCGTTGTGGTCAATGAAAAAAGGTCTAGCTAGATATATTTACCATAATCTTCAAAAGACTGCTTGTACAATTGTAATAAAGTTTTCAGTATTCTATGCATTTTAATATGGATTCTCTGAAAAAACCTAAAACAGCTGGCCACGGCATGTCATGGATTTTGATGAAACTTTCTGTAATTATCATACCTAATGTAAAAACAATGAAAACAAACCATATTGTTATATTTGAACAACGGTTGCCATGGTAACGGGGTCAGTCTTTTTGACACCCCCATAAATTTGAGAGATAAGACATATTGTGGCATTCTGTTGCCATGGAAACCATGGTCAAAATTTACTTTATGAACACAAAAACTTTTCTTTGTAAGTTTAACTCTGACAAGAATAACTTTTTCGGGGGAGGGGGTTATCAGTTAGTTGTTGATATTCAGTCAAATTATTTGAAAATTTAGCAAAAATAAGGTCTAATTCTAGGGTCATTTTTGGCCTGTTTTTGATTATTTTGAAGGTTGAAAACCATTATTCGGTGAATGTTATGGGTAGTAAACATCACCTTGCCAACATAAATGTCTATAGCTGGAAAAAGTCAAGAAATAAAGTCTATGATGAAACTCACCATTTTGTCATGAATGGCAATCAAAATCCGTTGCTATAGCAACTTGGAATCCATATTACCATATACCGCATATTTAAAAACATTGTTTTTCCTCATGTTTGAGTCCTATGATTATGAAATAGCATACCAGTATACAAATTATATTTATCATTATCAATTGACCTTCAAATCATTTCAAGGTCATCTGTCCAAATCTCAAGGTCATTTCTAAATTTAGACTAAAATTAAGACAAAAATCAGGATTTCCAATTAATTTAAATTGATTTCTCTTACTTATTTCATTAGATATTTTGATTTTAAATATTTACAGTTGAACAACCGATCAAAAGAAGTAGAATTCATTTTAATTTTCTTAAATTGTATTTCACTTCTATGTATGACATACTTTCAAAAGAGCATAAAGTTGCGATTTTCTAAAATTTTCTCGTAAAATATGTGACATTTTTGGGGAACTTCATTGGACTCTGATAAATGTGATACTCATCCCAACAAATAATACATTTATCATACTTTTACCGATAATTGATTGTTTTGCCAAGGTTCCATACTGTTTACTGTTAATCATGGCTCTTTTAAGTGAAAAACCACAAAATTTGGCCCGAAAATAGCATATATTTTTAAATGACCTTGAAAATTGAGCAAATGACCTTGACATTTTCTCAAGGTCATGATAGCATCAAATGGTCTTTAATACATCTACATACCAAGTTTTGTAACAATAGCAGGCATACATATGTAGAAATTAACTTTTTACATATGACAGGTATTTACACCTTCGTACCAAATGTTGCCATGGTAACCTATTATAAAGACATGTAAACAGAAAAATCTCACTTCTAGATAAATTTCCTTCGATTCCAATGAAGTCCTAGGATAATACACTTCAGGAAATAGTCAACTGTATTTCAAATCTTGTGCAATTGCATTATTACTCTTGTCAAAAGTAAGTAAAATATAGGTAAAATAAGGCCTAAATTGGCCGAAAATGGCTCATTTTTAATAAGCAATTTTTCTTGAAATTGAAGTGAATTTACATGACACACAGAAAGAAGGAGCATCGAAAAATCAAATTGTATCAACTTAAGAGGATTTAAATAATCTTTTCGGAAAATTACATATACATTCAACATTTGTTTCCATGGTAACGGGATGCATAAAAATGCCTTGTTTAAAGGTGTTTTTATACAAAACCTTGGTTACCATGGCAACGGAACGTCGGAGAAAAAAATGGAAGGTCAATTCGTTCTGGGGACATCATTTTTACCTTATACACAAAAGATATCCAAAATCTGAGACATGTCGTGGCAAAACATGTCTGATTTTTTAGGTTTTTACATAGAATCTATATAAAATATTGTTTTCATTTTTGTGCATGAACATCGACGGCGGGTGCGGCTAGCCAACAAATTACTGACTCCTCCTGGGCACCTGGTCCCAACTCTAGCTTGCTAGGGGTCCGTCGATGCTCAATTTGGTGTTCTATTGTGAGTTAAAGAAGATCCTGCCGATAATCTCAACATCACTCATAATAGAGCACTTAATTGAGCATCGACGGACCCCCAGCAAGCCAGAGGAGGGACAAGGTGCCCGGGAGGAGCAAGCAACCCCTGTTGGTCAGTCGCACCCGCCGTCGATGTTAATACACGACAATGAAAACAATATATAAAATACATGCACTGTCTAGGTTATGCCTATGTAGAAAGTGCTATGGCGACCATGTCAGGGAAAATATTGTATAATATATATGAGTGTTGTTATGTATATTGGAAAATATATGTGATTGCTGTTGAGATTATCTTCAGGATCTTCTTTAACTTAGAGGTATGTTAATGCTGAATCTGCTCTGTTAAGAGACTACTCTTAAAGGTCCGCCATCCGTCATCTACACCCTTATCACAATAATTGGGAGGATGCTGTCAGTAACACCCTCATTTTTGAAGACTGGCGACATATGAAACGCATTCTTTGATGTATAATCAAACTGAATAATGAATCAAATTCTTGTAAAATTGCAATGAATTTAATGAATGGAATAGTTTGAATAACCTATATAGAAATATCGATTCGAAAAAAAACTGCAATAAAGCACAAAATAACTATTCAGTTCTTCGAAGCGAATCTACAGTTTCGTGCAACCACAAGACAATAACTATTCAGCTCGTCGAAGCGAATCTACAGTTTCGTGCAACCACACGACAATGAGCAATATTCAGTCATTTGAGGTTTAACTCGCTTGATGGAAGCTTTCACTTCAGTCTCTGTGGCCTTGAATGCCGTAGCGATCTGCGGTAAACAAGGACAAGTGTTGAACAATGTGCAACTATTCAAAAGACCTTCAACTTTAGTATCCAGCTCCCTAAGCCTGGTGCTGTCCTCCACCATCTTGTCAAACTGAGATTTTGTGACTGCGCTACAAGATGGCCGGAATTTTGTTAGATCAATGTAGTCAAACATCTGGATGCTTGGAAACTGGGTGGCGACGCTGCAGGCGATATCTTTCTTAGTAATTGATGCTCCAAACGATTTCAGGTTCTGGCTTTTTTGAACAGAATATGCCAGCTTGACCGTATTAAGTAAGGATGCGAGGGTAGAGTCAGATTTCTTGGCCTCAATTAGAACTGTTTGGTCCATTATTTGCTTGTTTCTTCTTTTCGATACATCGACTTCAATTATGTCAAAGGATGCTTGACTTACATTGCAAATAGGTCGGAAGGGAGGCAACTTGTAATAATCGTATTCATTTTGATCGATCTGCAGGATAGCGGTAGTGCAAACTATATCCTTCTTCTTTAGACCTTTACCAAATTTTACCAGGGTGTTCAAAGAGCTGAGCCTGAATATATCGGACACATCACTTGTGATGTCCTGGATAAGATCCTTTTTGTTTGTTTTTTCTTGAACGGTAGTATACAAAACGTCCCTTGCATGAACTTCCTCTGTGATTGACTTCAAATCATTGTTGAATTTCTTCAAGAAATTAATATAAACTTGCTGTGTCTGTAATATATTTGTTTTGTCTAGTGATGACAGGTTTACTTTCGAAAGGGGGTTGTTTGGTTTCACGGGAAGTCCTATGTGACCAAGGACGTTTGCAAAAACTTTATTCTTAGCTGCATCGTTGATGAGATCGTCAAAAGGTTTAGACAGTTCCTTAAATATGGCTGTAATGTTCGTCCATTGCTCTTTCATAACCTTCTGCTCATCGGCAATCTTGTCTAGTTGAGTTTGAAGTTCGTTTTTGTAATCCTGATACTTCTTTCTACCTTCAGCCATTTTGTTACTTACGGTCGCCCACTCTTGTACTGACACTGCGGTCATGACTATATCGACAATAATACCAACTGAATGCATTATTTTCGAAGAAAAGTCCAACTTGAAATTATCAACAGTATATTTCCTAGAATTTGAATCGAATACGAAATTTCTCATTGCCCGTAAGCCCCTCCTCGGTGCCTGTGTGGATGCGGACAATTTATTTTTCAGTCCATCCCATGAGTCGATCGCTCTCCATTCATTGAATGATGTAGCAACTGCGGCCTTTGCTTTTCCAATCCATATTCCTGCATTCTCAAACATACCTTTCAGGACTTTTGGTGTAAGTTTCAATTTATCAAAAAGAGTGATGTCATCAGACCTTAGACCATGACGTCTCAAAGCTGCTGCATGTTCGGGGTGATTCTGATCCAGAAGAATGGCTGCATCTCTTTGGTCTCCTAAAAACGCGGCAGTCAGGATTCTTCCATATTTATTTCCAAAGTCTCTGGTAGCTTTTATTTCACTAAATGATTTTTTATATGACGATATCAAGACATCCAAGGTACCCTCAACTAGAAACTGGACAAAAAACCCAATGACTTCATTATCTTTCTGTGCCTGAATAATTGCATTTAATTCGTTCAGACTTGCTTCCTCTTGGTTGACAAGAGTCCTTAAGTATTCTTCAGATGAAATATTCTTTGAAGAAGCTTGGAACCTTTGGAACAATACAGGTACCTTGGTAAACAGTTTCGTTGTTGCTGCCTTCTGTTCATCAATCAAAGTTGTGACACCTTTCTTGGCTTCGTTTATATAGAAATCTACATAGCCATTATTGTTATTGCCATCCCTTAGGGTTACCCAAGCCTCCGCGCTTTTTACATATTCAGCGTCATATTTCTTTTTCATTTCTTTTATTTCTTTGTCAAGTTTATTGATGGCATCTCTGTCGGTGCAAATGCTTGGATACAAGTTGCAGCCGTCTGCAAGGGGGAAAAGAACCTATATATAAAACTCTTCGTGAGGACCAATGCGTGAAAGGAGTGACATGAGAATATGAAGTATATTCCGTTAAAAGATCTAATTTTGTTCCGTTTATCATTAATGGAATATATTCTACCCTCCTGTCAGGGTTCATTTTTTGCTAGAAACATTGTTGTTCTAAGGTCAACCGGAAATTGAATATACCTTATTGTAATAGTGACAAATCTTTGGCAAGTTTTCAGTGATATCTTACAATAAAAATATTAAATCCTTTGGATAACTTTTGGACCAAATTCTTTTTACATATATAAGATAATTTGTGAGAAAGATTACATGTACGCGTGTATAATTACCTTGCACGACTGTTCCTAGAGCAAATCCGCTTGTTCCTACTCTCAAAGTCATAGCAGTTCCATAGACTGAAAAATAAATTAAGTAATGTATAACACACTTGCTATATTTTTTTCAACTTAAATTTCAATCCTTCTACTCGACGAGATCAATAGATCGATTTGGAAAAATTTTGAACTATTTCAACTTTAAAAGTAGCTTTATGACATGTGATACATTTTTGTCAGATTATAAGGTACATGTAGTAAAAGTGTTTGTCTAAAGACCAACTATTTAATAAGAAAATCTTACGAACAATATAATTCATACCTCCTTTTTTCATCGAATATGAATCGATATAGCGAATTATTACAAGCACTGATACCTTTATCTTCAAAGAAAGACAAAAAGAAAGATTACTTACGTAAGACTGACGCCCATCCTCTCTTTGTACGTTGATGTGGGACAAGATCTTGGCCGGTCTCCCCTTTATCTGATATTAAAAATTCTTTACAGCTTTAATTTGTTCAGTAACATCTCATGTAAATTTAAAAGTAAGCTATAGTTAAAATATTCATAAGCGCAAAACATTAAGAAAAACAAAAACAAAAACCAAACAAACAAAAAAAAAAAAAAAAAAGAAAACAAAACAAAGAAAAAAACATATAAATTATTTTTCCTGCTATCACATCCACATTTCTCAAATTTCATGAGATGTCAGTATTTAATTTAGAGTTATCCTTCTTTCCATAGTGTGACCAAAAGTAAAGTTTTTTTTAAAAAAATAATAAGTTCAAACTTTAAATATATATATATAGCATATCAATCACTTTGGGTCGATTTGTTTCCCAAAATGCGGCCAACACCAGAGTACACCGGTTCAAACTTCCTAACCCGAAGGGACCCGGCGAAATTCGGCGATGCAACTTGATTTAGTTCTTTTTTTCGGCGAATGGCGTACAAATTTAAATTGGCGAGAAGCGGTGCATTTCAAAAAATACATGTAACTTTTTAGTTTATTTTGAACTTGGAAGATTTCCTTTAATTTTTGATAGAAAACTTAAGATTTTTAAATATTGGTTAAAATTGAAACAGAATGTACATGCCAATTGTATACTACAAGCATGTTATGAAGAGAGATGTAAAATTAAAGATCCATGGATTTAATTTGTGAAATTAGGAAAGAATTAGAAAATTTAGGTTTAGATTATCTTTGGGAATCGAATTTATCACCCAAACATGCTTTTGAAATATTTAAACAAAGATTAAGAGATGTATATATACAAAATTCTTTTGCTCGTATTTCACATTCGCCTAAAGGAGTAATCTACCAGCATCTAGTCGATAATTTTTCCTTACAATTTCATTTACAAAAACCTATCATTTACGCTTATAAGAAATTAATTACAAAATTTAGAGTATCAGCACATAACTTAAATATAGAAGTAGGTAGACATAGAAATATTCAAAGAAGAAACCGATTATGTCAATTGTGTGCACTTAACGAAATTGAGGATGAGTTTCATTTTATTTTACACTGTCCTTTATATATTGAAATTAGAAGAAAATTTATCAAAGGTACTATTACATAAGACCTAGTGTATTCAAATTAATTCAGTTGCTCAGTGTTCAAAATGTCAAAGAATTGCGTAATTTGAGTAAATATTTATATCATGCAGAAAAATTGAGAAAAGAACATGTTTTAATTATGTCATAATTATTTATAGGGTCACTCTCTGAATTGTGTGTGTGTATTGTATATATTGTATATATATTGTATATATGTTATGCTGATGTATCGCATGGTACAAAGTAATAAAGAATCTGAAAATTTCAGCGTACGCCCTTCGCGGAAAAGTCTAAAGTGGCTTCGCCGAGTCCTGCCATGTCAAGGAGTTTGAACCAGCGTGCACAGGGTACGCCGCTTTTGGGGAAATTGCCTTTTGTAAAGAATTGAAAAAATCACTTTGTTATTTGTATAATCATTGAAAACTGAGAAGCATAAAATTTATTGCTTTTTTTAAATTGGAATATTGAAAATAATTTTAAAAATCCCGGCATTGAAGAATCTGGAATTCATTGAAAATTACTGATTTGTGTAAAAGAAACCCTCATTGCAATATCGTCGAAGCGCTTTTATTCAAGAATCTAACAAAAGGAGTATACTAGTATAAGGTTTACATAGTCAAGTGAACCCCTAGAATCGACTTCTCCAAAAATAAATTGTGTTGTCATTTTCAAGGACTTAAATATGTATATTTGAGAAAACTGGTTATAAAAACTAATCCTTACTATCTAAGACATTGTACATTTTGCATAGATATCATGAAAACCAGTGATTTGTCAATTTTTCACACAAGAAAGCATAATTCTTGATTATTTTCATTGAGATATCAATGAGTGGGATCGTGCAAATGTAACAACATTTCAAAATATTAAAGTTGTTCAGAAGCCCGCTCGATACTATCTATTTGGAAATTTGTCGAAAATGAGCCCTTAGATGACGTTTTTTTTTTCAGAAATTTGGCAAACTGAACCATTTTCTACGAAAATGAGAAAGGAAGTACATGTAGAATAATATCAGTTCAAATTCATTACTTCATGTAACATTAAGATTTTGCCCTGAAAGGAGGTCACTTTACTATATAAACCATATATAGTGCTTTTTGTAGAAAATTGAAATCTTGGATGATTTCTTAAAAAATCAACTTTTAATCAAATCACAGGTTGCCCGAAGAAAAAACGAAATAGAAATCGTATTGATCTGAAGTCATCTTTAATTAAACAAGACATTCATTTGAATATTATCTTTAATCTTTTCACAAGTTTAATAAAAAGATGATCCATATTGTCATGATATTAAAGTGAAAATGAATATGATTCAACATTTTTTTTGTAGATTTGTAAATTTCTTACCTTTAATTCTTTCCAGCAGTAGATTGTTCTCACTTTTGGCAGATCGTCCATAACCTGAAAAAACGAGGTTTCCATTCCAACTAAACATTTGAATTTTATACAAATATGGAATTTGGGTTAGGTCGATATGTCATTATATGGACTTGCAAGTTTCATCGAGTCTATATAATAACATATTTACATTATAAAACAAAGTCCTTATTTGTTATATTTTATAAGATACATATATGTACTCATATGTACTCATATGGAAAGTGAAAAACAAATCGATGATATTATATTTAACTCTCCCCTCCCCCTCGGAGGACTGATCCTTCCCTGGACAAAAATTTTAGATCCTCCCATGTTGCACTCACCTGAATGGACTACCGCTGCAATCACCAAAAATTGCGACAAAATCATCTTTAATCAAAGTCTGCAAGGAAAAAAATCATCTTAAACATATCTGAGATTCTTCAATATTGCTGAAGGTTAAGCTCACACTGCCAAGATATTCTTTACAGCATTTTCAGTGCATAATGGAAAGCTAGTTTACCTAAATTGGATCAAAAGAATCAACTAAGAAAAGAGCTATGCCTTGAGAGAGAGAGAGAGATCCCTTAGTTCTAGAATAATTCATCAAATTTTATGACGGAGAATTACAGATACATTTCAAGTACAGTATTTTTCGTACATGAGTTTGGATGCTTCGTTTAAAATCATAATTGTAACTTATCATTTGTAGAACGTGTACATGTATTTTTAGCAACTTGGAGACAAATTTTCCCCGCGACAGGATATAAAAAGTGTTTTTTATTTCCCAATTCAAACTTTGGTACAGGAAGGGAAAGGGAAAGAATATTTATCAATTTCAAAAGTCACATTATTTTATCTTTGCTCGAAGAACAAGCAGTGTGCATATCTGATCTTCTACACAGAACCTTTTCTCTCTCTTTGCCCTTGGCGCTCAGAAAGAAATTTCGTGACATTCTGCTCAGAATTTTACTCGTAAACAAAGAGTGGGAAATCATATTTTGAAATGATTGTTTGCTTTCATTCAACCTTCTTGCACTAAAAAGCTTCAATTTTATTTCAATATTTTATTTTTATTTCTGCAGCAATATCACATCACGGCATTTATGAAAAAATAAAGCCTGTGTTTGTGAAACACGAATGCCCCCGGTGGCATCTTTGTTAGTGTAAACTTCATTTTCTGTTAAGTATGTGAAAGGTCAAGGTCAACAATTTTGATATCAATGGAAAGGTCTTGTCACAAGGAATACACGCGTGAAATATGAAAGTCCTATCACTTACCATTCAAAAGTTATGCCGTATGTTGAAGTTTTTGAAAATTAGGTCAACGGTCAAGGTCACGAGGTCAAACCTTTTGGTATCAATGGAAAGGTCTTGTCGCAAGAAACACACATGTGAAATATGAAAGCCCTATCACTTACCATTCAAAAGTTATGCCCAATGTTAAAGTATTTGAAAAGTAGGTCAAAGGTCAAGGTCAAGGTCACAAGGTCAAAAATTTTGGTATCAATGGAAAGGTCTTGTCACAAGAAATACACATGTGAAATATGAAAGCCCTATCACCTTCCATCCAAAAGTTATGCCCAATGTTAAAGTTTTTTCGGACAAACAGACAGACAAACAGACGGACAGGCCAAAAACTATATGCCCTCGAATCTATGATTCCGGGGGCATAAAAAATGTTTGACGGCATTATTTGCAAATCATTTTCATGATTATGTGATAGGAAATTTCTGGTAAGAAATCGGATCAAAAGTTTAACGTTTTCAAATTCAATAGCGAAAGCTATTATTTGCCTTTGGGAAAAGGGTCGAATTCGGCCCTATAATGACAGGAAAAACCCTGGTTGTACAGATAGCAGCTCGTTGTCACCAGAAACTGTGCATTTTGCACCTCCTTACGTATGATGTCCATTTTCAATATGTAATAATATGAATTAATCGTTCTTTAAAAGACTCCATACTTATCAAGCTACAAAATAAAATAAGATAATAATAATAATAAAAAAGAAATTAAAGAAAAATATCTATCATGATATTTATTTGCTATCTGCAATGACCGTCGGGTTTATCATCTATCCATCTAACTTTCGGTTGTTTTTATATATCATAATTCTCAAACTTTAAGCTTCCTATAATGAAGATTTTTATTTTATTATGAAAAATAATTATTCAAACTTACCTTTAGATACTCTTCAGGTTGAAATGATGTGATGGACCAACCTCACCATTATATATAGGGGATCTGACCACACCTACGTCAATATTATCTACGTAATCTGGATATTATTATGGTCACTTAATGGTCAGCCCTGTATCTTTGATCATTTGATATTTTAAGAATCTGAAATTGGTGACGTACGGGGGAACTTTATGTTTGGGGAGAGAATTTGTCACGATATTGTATAATTTTCAATATGCATGAAACGTAAATTTTTCACATGAAAAACAATCTCTTACATTTCTTATATATAAATGTAAAGATAAGTGATTGCAGCAAATCAATAACTTTTTCTCGTACGAAAAAGACCAAAAAGAAAAAAAAAAAAAATAAAAAATAAAAGAAGAAAAAAAAAAAATGAATAAAAAAAAAAAAAAAAAAAAAAAATAAATGAAATAAAATAAAAATTATAAAATGTTGTGTTTCATTAATAGAATAAGTGTCTTTACTTGTGTTTTGTTAGGGTATGTAAGATACAGCAAGTGTATATTTATCGTACATTTAATGCGCGTTAGCATTAAAATACAAATTATCACAAACATGCACCACAATTATTGACATTCCTGTTTTCTGAAATCGATTTTTTTTATAAAAAGGTGACGTTAAAATTTAGGTTACCATGGTTACAACATCCTCCTCTGCAGAACTTTTGTATTGTGATGTCACGAGCGTTTGTACACGCGGACACGCGGAAATACAACACGTTCCTTTCAATAGTTTAATCTCAGGGAAATACAAAATTTATACATTGGTTGTACATATACGGTCCATTATAATGCATTTCCTTTCAATTGATAATTTTTGTAAAATATTTGAAATTCTAAACTTATCATAGGTGGGTTGGGGTAGTGGACAGGTACATGTAATTACGCTCGTAATAGGTATTACAGATTGCATACAGACCAACACATTTCAAATCTACACAGCATGATTACTTTGAACAAACATAATTGTCTAGAAATGCTTGAAAAATATCTCGTTAATTGAAAAATTTCTTCCAGAGGGAAGGGATTATACAAATAAAAACACAAATACTCAAATACTTAAATTTTCGTCCCCTTGGCCTTTATCAAGTATAAAAATGACGATCTATAATAATTGTAAGTAAAATCCATCCTTGCTTCTCTGGCGTTCATTTGTTCATTCATTCATTCAAAATTGCAATATTTGCCTATTCAATATTGAATTTCGTATATATCCATCCTGGATGGATTTTACATAGAATTGTTATAGATCGTAGTTTTTAACACTTGATAAAGGCCAAGGGGCCGAAAATTTGTGTATTTGAGTGTTTGTATTTTTATTTGTATCTCGGCAATGTTTCGTACAATGAATGATTTGAAGCTTTTAAGTACATTGTAATGCAGTTGGCCTTAAATTTGTTTATTTCATTTCCAAAGTCAGAGGAGAAAGATATGGTATTGTTGATATCGTTAGAGGCAAATTATATACTTTCAGATATTGTACATGCATAGGAACATTAACCCCCCACCCCATACCTCTTTACGTTCGTCTGTGCATTATGCTAACGTTGCATGTATGAACCTATTCGAACGAACTCAAAAATCACAGACTAAATTTTTATTTTCTGTTTCTAAATTCTAGTCGTTTCAATATTTGTGCATTCAGATCGGTAATGCAATGTTTGAATAACCAAAATTTTCGGTAATGTGCAAAAATTGGTGGAGCAATTGAACGTCCACATTTTCGAACAATGCCGACATGACGTCATTACAATTATCATGTTCATAAATATATTTGTTCCAAAGTATTGCAAATATGATTGCATCATCCACAAGCGCGCAGATGCTTCTACATAAGAATGAATTTTAACGTAAAAACTGCCCTGTAATAAGATTCCACAGCTTCGCCCTATGATAACACAAGGGGTCTCAAAGCGATCCCCCAATCCCCTGACTAAAAGTGCTTCCACTTAAAACCTGTTCTGGGTATGCACCGTTCCCATTTAAGCATTTACCGAATTATTTTTCGATGAAAATAGTCTCGCCTTGTGCAGTTATGCGACATGCGGAAAAATGAAAATAAAAGTTTTAAAATCATATTCTATTTAATGCTTTACAGGTAACGATGTAAAATCGGCAAATTTTAATCATCGATTATCGGAAACTATCTGAGGAGTACAATCGATATGTGCACAATCGGAATAATCGGATTTTTTTTTCTTTTTTCAAAATTGTATGTTTTGTTACTTTTCAGACAGAGAATACTCAGTGCGGGCGTTCGCAATAGCAGATCTTACAAACAACGGTATTCATCTCGATGTTTGCTTTAGAGGGCCTCCCTTTTGTTTTTTAATTAAGAAATTACTGTCTTACTTTTGGTGTTCATGGGTGTATAATTCTGGTTGGTCACGTGCAAATTCCGTGAATCGCGAAGCGATTCTCGGAAAATTTGCACGTGTCCAACCAGAATTATACACCCATGAACACCAAAAGTAAGACAGTCATTACTTATATTTACATTTATTCTAATTATAGGTAATTTTTATTCGCATGAACATCGCACATTTTGCCTGTAACACCGTCAAATGTATCTTACTTTTGGTAAATTCTCCCTACATGCAAAACCTGAACGTGACGTCACAATAGCAACCCAAGATATTGGAATATAATTCTAGTTGCCTAATGGGCGTTCAACATGGGGAATATACTAGTAATGTAAATATAATCAAAATGATCCGACATGGCAGACTTAGTACGAACGGGATATGGTTTCACTCTGCTCCTCCTCGACCGACAATCGCGTTTAGATTTTCGTTTTGAATTATAGCAAAGACGTTTCACACTGATATCATTTGGCGTCAAAGTAACTTCAATGCGACAATCGATTTTCAAAACTATTTTTGATAGGACTTCGGCAACTTTAAAGTTTCAGCGATGATAGCGGCGTCTTCGGCGACTATCGTTACAACACTAGGTACAAGTATAAACTAAATTTTGTATCGTGACATCTACAGAAAAATTCAAGTAAAATATATAGATAAAATAGAAACATTAAATTTTCGAGCACAGGCTCGCGATCGAAAAAGGATATGAAAAGCGTGTTCGTGCAATTCAAGTGAAAAAGACAAGTTTCGTTTTAAGAATTAAGTGCTATTTCATCATTCGTTTAACATTTTATCTGACATTTTAGTTTTCATTTTCGTTTTTTTCAGCCAGTGAACCAACCATATATGAACCTTACACGAACATTTTCACAGCCCCTTGTTTTCAAAATAAGGTTACAGCGGCTGTCGCCCATGGGTATTGTTTTCAAATCTTAGTTTAATATCGTGTATAAATTATTTACTTCTTCTCCTCCACCTTAGAGTGCAAATCGGAAATATACATTTGACATATCAAGACAGATTGACAAGATATCGCCACTCTACAGTACTTTCACCGTAAATATTATGAATAGTTGATTTTATTGTGACACATGTGCTTGCCTAACATTTGAAAATCTAATGTCCATTTTCATATCGTATACTTTCCCGCCATAGATTATCTGTTAAGATCTTTTAAGATACGTACACCAAAGCACTTTTGTTGCCTTTGTGATGTGGTAGCTCACGACACGACACTTCAACTATGCTCAAGGCATGAAGTTTGCATGTTAAATATTCATGTGTGTAAAAAGAAGTATAATTCTTGTAGCATCTACTGCTGGTCACCCTAATGCTGGTCACCCTACTGCTTGTCATTTAAAACTGGCTTTTAAAAAGCAGCTTTTTTAATAATGAAATGAAAATTTGTGGACAAACTCTCTTTTTTCTGGAATTTTCTGTAAAAAAATTGGTTGATTCTAAATTTTTTCATGATTGTTATGTAGGTTTAACTGAGGCATGTAAGATAATAGCAAGGATAAGTATAGGAAATAAAATAAGTACTAGGGAATATACGGTTCGGAAAACTAATTGCACCTCTATGGATGAGTAAAATTTAGAAAAAGGAACAAAAACTACCCCCCCAAAGAACAAAAACAAACTCAAAAACAGAAAACAAAAACAGAAAAAAAAGACAAACAAACAAACAAACAAACGAACCCCCCCCCCAAAAAAAAAAAAACAAAAAAAACAAAAACAAAAAACAAAAAAAAAAAAAAAAAAAAACAAAAAAAAAAAAAACAAAAAAAAAAAAAAAAAAAAAAAAAAAACAAAAAAAAAAAAAAAAAAAAAAAAAAAAAAAAAAAAAAAAAAAAAAAAAAAAAAAAAAAAAAAAAAAAAACAAAAACCCCACGAAAAAGACTCCTATGTAAGTAAGAAAAATTAGACAGATGTTTAAAGATTCAATTATTCATCCCTTACGTTAGATCAATGATTCCAACTACGAGTAAGACTATCAAATAAATAAAGTTCAACAAATAACGCTCCAAAAGTAAATCTCTTTTCAAAAATCTTTCCTCTCGAAACTGCTACATGGATAAAAAATCAAATCGAGTCAAGACATGCTATATTATGTACATAAAGGAGGATTTATCATACTTAGTGAATGACACAGATGACCGTCAAAAAGATTAGAAGAAGATCCAAGACAAAGAACAAGCTTTTTTTTTTTTAAAATTTCTGGGAATTAATCAATAAAGGAATGTTGTTGTGAACTCGTTAAAGGTATTTTCTTCTAGCTTTCGTGTTTTTTTCATAATTGAAACATATCCGAAACAGGCATGATGTCCTTGCCGTGAAAATTATGACAATATCGCATGGGACTTGTACTTTCTCCACATGAGAAGGTGTGTAATAAAATGTTATCTGGATAGAAGATCTAGTGTAACAATTGACCAAAATAAGATGATGAAATTATCATTGAATCATTTTGTAGAAGGTATTTGTCAACACTCGGTGATTAACGAGAAGAGGGTCACTTTGCACTTATACACGTATATGACGCGAACTCGTTTCAATTAGACATTTTTCACCGTGACGAACTTCGCACTTCGTACTTCGAACTTCGCACTTTCATTTTAGAAATGGGTTGCCAAAAAAAAAAAAAAAAAAAAAAAAAAAAAAAAAAAACCGCGCCAGTAGTACAGGAAGTGCAATATACCAATTCCATTGAGTTTACTAATCAATAGGTAGATGATTCCGCTTATGAGTTTATACATAAATGGCAGCTACTCGCCTGATTCTTCAATGTTCGAAGTGCGAAGTACGAAGTTCGAAGTGCGAAGTTCGTCACGATGAAAAATGTCAATTTAAAGCTGACGTGAACGACTTTATTGGACCAGGTAGACAAAAACACTTCTTCCTTCGTTTTCATTAAAGATAACGTTAAACGTCTTCAAAACTCAATAGTAAACATGGTAAAGGTATCCTTATATTTCATAATTGTAGGTACTGATTGGGCATAAAATTTTAAGATTACCCAAAGCTAAAAACAGACTGGCCAATATAATTCGCAACACCTTTCTTTCGAAAATGAGAACAGAAGATACAAAGACCTTGTCGTAGGACGGGAGGATACTTCTTTCGTGAAGGAAGACTTTGATTTAAGGTATCCGTTGTACAAATAAATTTCAAGTGTATTATATAGTTAGAATTATTGAATATTTTTACAAAAATATAACTTATACAACATAAAAAATGGTGTCTATCATCAAAGGACACCATGTCAACCTTCGCTCAATCCACGGAAACTATCGAGACACTGCCGATAATTGCCGAGATGATTTTAACACTGTTTAAATGGACGAGACGTCCGCGAGATCTCCATTTGTACAATGGATACGTTAAACAAAAAGTATACCGAAGACGATATCATCCGTATGCTTGAGTTTTAGATTGACACCATTTTTGTGGTAATTTGGGAACCGTATTCCAGCAAATAGTTGGCATCCCTCTGGGTACCAGTTATGCCCCACTTCTTGAGGACATATTTAAATGTTCATACAAAGCTGGGTTCATCCAGACCTTGCCCTCCATTGGGCGAAAGCACCTTGCATCTCAGTTCAATTATCCATAGATAATCCGAACTTTGAGGAACACCTACATTAAATCTATCCTCACGAACTAGAGATCAAACGAATAACCGAGAGCGAAAGAACCGCTTCGCGCTTGTATATACTGCTACCGTTCGACGCAAACGGTCATTTGAACAGGTCACTGTATGACAAGCGTACATAACCAACTTCCCTTTTATGAGTAACAATATTCTGTCTTCTTCTGCCTATGGCGTTTTTGATTCTTAGCTAATTCGGTAGGCCAGGGCAAGTTCCAAATATGGCTATCATATTGTTAGAGCCAGACGGCTTGTAAGTAAGCTACTCGTTCAGGGATAAACATGTATTATACAACGACTTCAATCATCATGGAGGAAGTTCTGCGGTGGCTGTGGGGATCTTATAAAAGCATATGGGATACTTTTTTTCCAGAATGATCAGTTGACATTGAATAACTATCAACATCACCAAACAAGACATCTTTACATGATATGTACATCAATATGTACATCGAGACAATAACTGAATTCGACAAGTTTTCATGGAATTGTGGCGATTGGTGTTGCATGCAAATAGGAGACGCTGACGCTCCCCAGGCACCTGGTCTGAATTCGTAATACTGTTTATGATGGGATTGGTAATTGTTTTAATGAAAATTGTAATCATTTTGCCTGGCATTTTTATACCCCCGCCACATTATGGTGGGGGTATATAGTGATGCACTTGTCCGTGCGTGCGGCTGTCCCACCTGTGGTTTCCGGACATTTAAAGGAAAACTATTACAGATCATCGAATCATTGCTTGTATATAGCTTTTACACCAAGAAATACAGGTCAAGTTCGAATATGGGTCATGTCCTTCAATTTTGTGCAGAGTTATGCCCCTTGAAACTTTGGTGGTTTCCGGACGTTTAAAGGAAAACTATTACAGATTATCAATTCATTTCTTGCATATAGCTATTAAATCAAGAAATACAGGTCAAGTTCGAATATGGGTAATGTCCCTCAATTACATGCAGTTTTATGCCCCTTGAAACTTTGAAAAATTCGCAATTTTGTTGTGTCCAGACATTTAAAGTAAAACTGATTCAAATGATCAAATCATTTCTTGCATATACCTTTTACACCAAGAAATACAGGTCAAGTTCGAATATGGGTCATGTCCCTCAATTATGTGCAGAGTTATGCCCCTTGAAACTTAGAAAAAATCACAATTTTGTGGTTTCTGAACATTAGAAGGACAACTGTTACAGATAATAAATTCATTTGTTGAATGTAGCTATTATACCAAAATTACAGGTTAGGTATGAATATGGCTCAATTTTATACAGAGTTGTGCCCCTTCGAACTTGGAAAAATCAATATTTTGTGCTTGCCTGACATTTAAATTAAAACTGTAATAGGGAATATATTTATTTCTTAGATATAGCTTTACATTGAGAAATACAGGTCAAGTTCAAATAAAGAGTCATGTTCCTCAATTTTGTATTGAATTGTGCCCCTTCAAACTTTTTATACACTGCTTATATGTAAAATATGCTGGGCCTGCTTGGATGTAAAATATGCCATTGATCCTTAGATCACCTATAAATTTCATTTGACTTTGATACTGAATAACCGATTGGTACTTCTTTGATGTTACAATGTAATTATTACAATTGGTTGTTAGTTGAACCTAACAGCTGACAAAATCTGAGAATGTAAACGAAACATATTATACAGCTCAAGATGCATTCATGGATTGGATATTTCCTCTTCACATATCACAGCAAATTGTGCCTCATATGAAAATCATGTGAAATTTACATGAACTTTACATGAAAGTTCACATGAAATTTATGTGAAACGAGCACGAACATGAAATTTACATGAAATTTTTCACTTGAAATTCATGTGAAGATTTTTACATGGATGTTATGTGAATTCAGTTTCCTGTGAAGGTCACTTAGAAAAATTCATGTGAAATTCATGTGAAGGAAATTTATGTGAATTTTACATGAACTTTCATGTGAAATTTACATGATGCTCATTTCATATGAATTTCATGTGAGGCACAATTGGCTGTGTATATATATGTATACATAATAAATTGTATCATCACATACATCATCATTCCATCTATACTGAAGAGATCCTCTCAACTGTAAACGATGCTCAATGCCTCCGTAGTTATCAGGTTGCTTTGGATCCCAGTCGGTGTAATTTATTTGTTGACGATCCTTTATCCAGATCCAAGTACCCTCTTGGTGCGCATCTGTACCTCCTACCCAAAATCCAAGATCGCCTACGTGGAGCAGAGAGATCGAATAGGTATCAAACAAGACAATTTCAAGTACAAGTAAACTTTACACAGACATTGTTCAATTTTTCATCCTCTCAAAAATAACGAGGAATGAGTATCTTAGTTTTTGATTCCATGGCTTTTACCATCTGGTTTTGCTTCTGTCGAACCAGAGTGTAAAAGCCTTGACCGCAAAAAAAAAAGAATATAAAATAAGATAAAATAAAAGAATATAAAAGACACGTAGTCCATATATATGGGGATACAAATGCACTTTTTCGAAAAAAAATTAAATTTGATTCTGAAACATCTTACTGCGAAATTAAATATATATTAATTCTTCCAATTATTAGATATTTCCTAACGAGGGGAAATTTTTAAACTCAAATTTACTTAGATTGACTGAGTTCTAACATTCACACTTTTTAGCCTTCCATGAAAGTTTTTAGATAGAAAACAATGGAGAGAAATCTAAATTGTACACATTTATACATACTCGCCCCATGTAAATCAAGAAGAGTAATTCTGATAAATCTATCCTCCTCCTCAGTTTCTATCTCCGCTAGTTTCGCATCGAACAAAGCGCATCTAGCCTATCAAAATGAATATATCATATATCAATTATTTCAACTTATTTTATTTCTAAGGGTTTTACTGTAAGGGATATCAGTCGGTTTTTGGTATCGTTGTACTATTTACATATCAACTTGGACCTCCATCAAAAATTGCCTTGAGGTACCAAGTTGACAGCTGGAAGGGATATCCAATATTCATACTAGTACTTGGCTGAGTTATGTGGATTCTCACTAGAAGGTGCGCATTGTTTCGAATAGATTATGACGGCTGAATTTACAAATGAATAAATGCTTTCCCAACTTAGGCAAATAAGTATTATACAATATTGTACTAAAAAGCAATGTGCTTGATTTCGCAATTTCCATATTTATTATGGTAAGAAAAGGGATGATCTCCAACAAGATTCCGTTGAAGCACCCACAGCAAATCGTCAAACACTCAGATACGTAAACACTGAATAGATAGAATGGGAATAGTAAAGAAACCACATAAAGACTACACCAAAACATTAAAGATAAAAGACTACAAATAGAGCAATGAGAACAATGGACAACTAATGACGATTTAGGACAGCCATCTATCACGATAGGAGCACATTGTGTGGTTATACGAACTGCTTGCACACAGTTATCCCGCTGGTCCGGTTACGTTCCATGTGCCTATACTTTGTCCATGACTTAACGTGTATATGTGAATATAAACCCCTAACCGTTACGAAAAAATCTCAATTATACTACCAAAAACATAAATAAAACGAATAAATAAAACCCCGTTTCTCTTCGAAGTATACGTATTTTTAAAACATTTCACCCAAACCTAAATTTCAAAATAATTTAAAACTATTTTTGTATATTTTCACAGTATTTAAGAACTCAAAGTCCCATAAATCCGTAACAACATATCGACTTAACCTGAAAATCGAAAGGTGGCACCCTCCACAGAATGTACAAATATCATGAAACTCTGTTGATCCTTATTCAAGCTATTGCGTTCCATGCGCATATACTTTGCCCTTGGCTTAACATATATGTGCATGTACCCCCTCCCCTCCCATTGCACATTATTTTCAGTTTTCTACCAGTACAAAAAATTTCAAGACATTTCAACCAAAAGTAGATTTTTAATGAATTTTAGCTATTTTTTTAGAGTTTCATTACACCACAAATATCTCTGTAATGACGAATCAGGCGAATCTGAAAATCGTAAAGCGGCTTTCTCTTGACAATCTGATCACATTGTTGAAATATCATGAAAATCCGTTGACACATATTCAAGTTATCGCGCACCATGAGCTTATACTTCGGCATTAGCTTGAAAGGTACATGTATATGCATATAACCCCCTCCCATTACACGGTTTTTCTCAATTATGCGACAAAAAATTAAAAACCTGTTACGTTTATGACAGAGCATCCTTTCTCCATGAAGACTACAAATTTTCAAAAAAATCGACCAAAACTACATTTTTATTTGATTATAAACTATTCTTGATCTTTTATATTGATAGGCGGCTTCCCCTCCACAATCTGATCAAAGTGTATAAATAACATGAAAATCCGTCGACTCATACACAAGTTATTGCGTTCCATAAGCGGACGGACCGACGACTGACGGACAGACGGACGAAGATCGCCATACCATAATGACTAACGTATAAAAATGACAAATATGGATAATGACCATATCCCTGCACACAGCACAAAATCGATAATACAGAAAATCAGAAACCGAAGGCATACAAAATCAGGATAAAACAGAAACCAAAGCAAACAAACCAAAACCTCCACCACATGAAAAAAAGCGAACACCCGATATGGGAATAAGACCAGGTGCCCAGGAAGAGTAAGCATCTCCTGCTTGCATGCAACACCCGCCGCTTCCATTCGGTAGAACTGTTATATCCGGTTACTTCCATTTCGGAAGACATAGAGTACTATCTGTGGTTGGATGGTTCAAATGGTCTATGACAGAATATCATCCACCATTCTGGAGAGTGGGACATCATAGTGTATGACAAGTTCCCCATATCGACCGTAGAATTTCCTCAGTTACGATGTTAGTCGGTCACAAACATATCCCTGACTGAGAAGCTTATCTGAAAGACGCCTAGCTCTCAGAACAAAATCCTTATATTTGGTACTTGCTCTGGCAAAGTGTATCAACTGAGATATGAACACGCCATAAGCAGGCGAAGGAGGGATGTTGCTACTCAGAAAAGGAAAGTTATTAATGCTGAAATTGAAGTCTTCACGTTTGTCATAGAGTGGGGTGTTCATGTGACCATCAGTGTCATAGGACAATAATAATCAATCTTACTTTTATCTATAGATAACGTCTTTGACGCAGTTTGATGCTTAGTTACATTATTCATATGTACTCATTGACAAATTCAATTGACGACTCAGCATAATCGTTCATTATGATCTTTTTAATTGTTTTGGTCAGACTTGAGGAAAAACATATTAAGTTTGAATGGGTACCAACCTCTGCTTGAAACCATAATGCCTTTTTTCTGCTGAACATGTAGCAAGAGTTATGATAGCGTGTCCATCCTGGTAAACATTGGTCATGTAAAGCTGTCAAAATAGTGTATAAGTGTAAGGACATGACACAAGACTTTTTTGTTAACGTGTATGCGCCCCCTTCCTGCCCAATGCTTACATTGCTTGCACTGTGGAGAAGTTTAAAACGTTCCCCGCGACTGAATGTTTCACGTACTCCTTTACCAGTTCTATTGCAACGAAGCTTTGTTTTTCTCACTGACACTCTAATTTCATCCTAGAATATCATCGAAATTAATGAAGGTAAACATCATAGCACCATCCCTCCAATATTTCAGGACATTAATTTTAATTTTTTCCTTGCTACTAATACGACCCTAAAGGAATTTTGTCCTTTTACACAGTAGATATGTAAAATAATAAAAAATCAAGTAAAGGACGCAATTAAAATCGATTTGGATGTGTCTGAAAATCACTTTCCCTTTGAAGTAGCACCGGTAAGGATTTACTGTCCAAAACACGTATCTGATGCAATAAAATTGGTTTGAAGTCTTTTTCAAAAAGATAACAAGTTTGAACACCTAAATTTTCATACAGCATATTCTCTTTGTCAGATTTTTAAAGCAATTTTCTCAAGATGTTATTTTTTGGGGGTTGTGCGAACGTAATCACGAGAAGCACATTTGCTACCAAAATGGTGGATGGCCGTCGGCACCGATGGCACATTGTTCTACTTGGTTTATATGTAGGTTTTTGTGGCTAGTGTTTTGATGTCCCCGTCATCGTTTTTTTTTCATCAAGAATGTAAGAAGTGGGAACATTCCGTATTATTGAAAAATACCATATTGACACTGTTAGTAGATTAAACATTAATTTATTTTCGTTACGATTTCCACATTGCGCATCGATAGTAGTCAGGCAAGGAAATGGCCTTTTACAAATTGAGTGATTTAGAGTAAGCCTTTCAAACTAAGGGAATTTTTTGAATTTGGAAAGAATATGACACTACTTTATCTATAAAGAAAATGAAACAGGAAATAACTATCGAATTATTCATTTCCCTATTTTACTTTAGAATAATAAGGTTATGACAAAACTTCTATGAATGATGGACAATGCCCAAGTCAAAATTAAGGTATTAGGGGTATAATAACAATATCGTCGAAAAAATAGAAATCATGTACTTCGTTATCTTACGTATTTTCAGATATTTGCTATTTTTTTATGTTTCATTCAACTCACCATGAACATATATGGTCCCGAACATTGCAGAAGTCGTGCGTTTTCGGCAAAGTTCGTGGTATTCAATTTTTCTGTTATCAAAACGACCGGAAGTACATTATTATACCCCTAATGCCTTAACGAAAACAAATTGCGTCGAATTGGGCAACGCCATATTCATGGTCGTTTCAAATGTTGTAGTTGTTCGGATTAAAAATACGGAAAGGTTCCAACTCTATATCATTTTGAAAAAAAAAAGTTAAAAACCAATGTCACGTGTTTCGGAAATTAAATCCTCATCAATGCTGCTTCCAGCCAAAGTGCTTTTCATAAGCCATCAAAATTCATTTCACTAGCGCCCCGTTGGTTAATATTTAGAATTACATAATCAAATTAGCATTAGAGGGATGGTGCTAAGCTGTTCACCTCATTTAATTTCAATGATATTTTTCGACCAAACGGCAAGTTTCCAAAATAGCACATCCCGTCTTCTCATTTTTCTTCACAAATAAAGATATTAACTTTTAATTGTATTTCATTTCAATCTGTATAGTTTTAATGTTTTCTCTGGTTTGAACATGAACGCAAATTTCGCATGGCTTATTCCCCTCCAAAGAATTTGTCAAATAATTATCTGTCTGTGTTTATTTTCTGAAGTAGCCATAAAAACTTGCACCCATACACAATTTGGAAAATATATCATTCCTACCAGGTTTAATTGAAATGTTCAACCAAAGATCACGTAAGCTGGGTTGATTTCAGTTGACTTTACCATCGTTTAGGGTAATTACTTAACAGAAAGTGGTCAGAACTTTGTTGTTTAGACGTAGTTCAAATATTTTGAAAAGGTTATTTCAGTACATTTTGAAAAATTTTAAAACCGTTTTAGAGCTACCAGCGCATTCTTAAGACTTGCGCTTTGACTGACTCCATGTCGGGCCCTTTAGAGACGACAGAGCACGGGCTCTATTTCTTTCGCCCTTTGTTTTAATATCAATTTGCATATTCATCTGTACCTACTTGGGCCACTGCGTTTTGCAGTCGTGTTATAAAAAATTGTGGTCATCTTACAGTGAAAAAGTTATTTGATTCTACAATTGTGCGTTATCCGTTAGAAGTAATCCGGTTAACTTCATTATTTCTTACTGACGTGGCAGATCTAAGATCCTCAGTCGACACAAATTGCCTATTGGTCTCGTTGGTGTATGTGTAGTCTTTTGTGTTTAATGATTCTATGTCGTATGTCTCTTTTACGTCTGTTACTGTATATGTGCCTGTTTGCTCTGTGTTTTTGTATCGGGTGTTTTGGTGATTTGCTGTGGGTGCTACAACGGAGTCTGGTTGGAGATTCCCTCCTTTGTTCAAAGGCAATTTCTATGAAAATCAATTATTCATTGTCGTGGATGCATTAAAGTTGTTCATAAGTAAATTTCAACTTATAACTAATATTTTTAAAAAGCAGCGTATTTACCAGTCACATGTAAATGAATAGTTACTTCCATTTCGGAAGACATAGAGTACTATCTGTGGTTGGATGGTTCAAATGGTCTATGACAGAATATCATCCACCATTCTGGAGAGTGGGACATCATAGTGTATGACAAGTTCCCCATATCGACCGTAGAATTTCCTCAGTTACGATGTTAGTCGGTCACAAACATATCCCTGACTGAGAAGCTTATCTGAAAGACGCCTAGCTCTCAGAACAAAATCCTTATATTTGGTACTTGCTCTGGCAAAGTGTATCAACTGAGATATGAACACGCCATAAGCAGGCGAAGGAGGGATGTTGCTACTCAGAAAAGGAAAGTTATTAATGCTGAAATTGAAGTCTTCACGTTTGTCATAGAGTGGGGTGTTCATGTGACCATCAGTGTCATAGGACAATAATAATCAATCTTACTTTTATCTATAGATAACGTCTTTGACGCAGTTTGATGCTTAGTTACATTATTCATATGTACTCATTGACAAATTCAATTGACGACTCAGCATAATCGTTCATTATGATCTTTTTAATTGTTTTGGTCAGACTTGAGGAAAAACATATTAAGTTTGAATGGGTACCAACCTCTGCTTGAAACCATAATGCCTTTTTTCTGCTGAACATGTAGCAAGAGTTATGATAGCGTGTCCATCCTGGTAAACATTGGTCATGTAAAGCTGTCAAAATAGTGTATAAGTGTAAGGACATGACACAAGACTTTTTTGTTAACGTGTATGCGCCCCCTTCCTGCCCAATGCTTACATTGCTTGCACTGTGGAGAAGTTTAAAACGTTCCCCGCGACTGAATGTTTCACGTACTCCTTTACCAGTTCTATTGCAACGAAGCTTTGTTTTTCTCACTGACACTCTAATTTCATCCTAGAATATCATCGAAATCAATGAAGGTAAACATCATAGCACCATCCCTCCAATATTTCAGGACATTAATTTTAATTTTTTCCTTGCTACTAAAACGACCCTAAAGGAATTTTGTCCTTTTACACAGTAGATATGTAAAATAATAAAAAATCAAGTAAAGGACGCAATTAAAATCGATTTGGATGTGTCTGAAAATCACTTTCCCTTTGAAGTAGCACCGGTAAGGATTTACTGTCCAAAACACGTATCTGATGCAATAAAATTGGTTTGAAGTCTTTTTCAAAAAGATAACAAGTTTGAACACCTAAATTTTCATACAGCATATTCTCTTTGTCAGATTTTTAAAGCAATTTTCTCAAGATGTTATTTTTTGGGGGTTGTGCGAACGTAATCACGAGAAGCACATTTGCTACCAAAATGGCGGATGGCCGTCGGCACCGATGGCACATTGTTCTACTTGGTTTATATGTAGGTTTTTGTGGCTAGTGTTTTGATGTCCCCGTCATCGTTTTTTTTTCATCAAGAATGTAAGAAGTGGGAACATTCCGTATTATTGAAAAATACCATATTGACACTGTTAGTAGATTAAACATTAATTTATTTTCGTTACGATTTCCACATTGCGCATCGATAGTAGTCAGGCAAGGAAATGGCCTTTTACAAATTGAGTGATTTAGAGTAAGCCTTTCAAACTAAGGGAATTTTTTGAATTTGGAAAGAATATGACACTACTTTATCTATAAAGAAAATGAAACAGGAAATAACTATCGAATTATTCATTTCCCTATTTTACTTTAGAATAATAAGGTTATGACAAAACTTCTATGAATGATGGACAATGCCCAAGTCAAAATTAAGGTATTAGGGGTATAATAACAATATCGTCGAAAAAATAGAAATCATGTACTTCGTTTTCTTACGTATTTTCAGATATTTGCTATTTTTTTATGTTTCATTCAACTCACCATGAACATATATGGTCCCGAACATTGCAGAAGTCGTGCGTTTTCGGCAAAGTTCGTGGTATTCAATTTTTCTGTTATCAAAACGACCGGAAGTACATTATTATACCCCTAATGCCTTAACGAAAACAAATTGCGTCGAATTGGGCAACGCCATATTCATGGTCGTTTCAAATGTTGTAGTTGTTCGGATTAAAAATACGGAAAGGTTCCAACTCTATATCATTTTGAAAAAAAAAAGTTAAAAACCAATGTCACGTGTTTCGGAAATTAAATCCTCATCAATGCTGCTTCCAGCCAAAGTGCTTTTCATAAGCCATCAAAATTCATTTCACTAGCGCCCCGTTGGTTAATATTTAGAATTACATAATCAAATTAGCATTAGAGGGATGGTGCTAAGCTGTTAACCTCATTTAATTTCAATGATATTTTTCGACCAAACGGCAAGTTTCCAAAATAGCACATCCCGTCTTCTCATTTTTCTTCACAAATAAAGATATTAACTTTTAATTGTATTTCATTTCAATCTGTATAGTTTTAATGTTTTCTCTGGTTTGAACATGAACGCAAATTTCGCATGGCTTATTCCCCTCCAAAGAATTTGTCAAATAATTATCTGTCTGTGTTTATTTTCTGAAGTAGCCATAAAAACTTGCACCCATTCACAATTTGGAAAATATATCATTCCTACCAGGTTTAATTGAAATGTTCAACCAAAGATCACGTAAGCTGGGTTGATTTCAGTTGACTTTACCATCGTTTATGATAATTACTTAACAGAAAGTGGTCAGAACTTTGTTGTTTAGACGTAGTTCAAATATTTTGAAAAGGTTATTTCAGTACATTTTGAAAAATTTTAAAACCGTTTTTGAGCCACCAGCGCATTCTTAAGACTTGCGCTTTGACTGACTCCATGTCGGGCCCTTTAGAGACGACAGAGCACGGGCTCTATTTCTTTCGCCCTTTGTTTTAATATCAATTTGCATATTCATCTGTACCTACTTGGGCCACTGCGTTTTGCAGTCGTGTTATAAAAAATTGTGGTCATCTTACAGTGAAAAAGTTATTTGATTCTACAATTGTGCGTTATCCGTTAGAAGTAATCCGGTTAACTTCATTATTTCTTACTGACGTGGCAGATCTAAGATCCTCAGTCGACACAAATTGCCTATTGGTCTCGTTGGTGTATGTGTAGTCTTTTGTGTTTAATGATTCTATGTCGTATGTCTCTTTTACGTCTGTTACTGTATATGTGCCTGTTTGCTCTGTGTTTTTGTATCGGGTGTTTTGGTATTTTGCTGTGGGTGCTACAACGGAGTCTGGTTGGAGATTCCCTCCTTTGTTCAAAGGCAATTTCTATGAAAATCAATTATTCATTGTCGTGGATGCATTAAAGTTGTTCATAAGTAAATTTCAACTTATAACTAATATTTTTAAAAAGCAGCGTATTTACCAGTCACATGTAAATGAACATAATTTAATATCAAAATCGCAAAAGTGTAAAGGAACACCATTGAGTTTTATTACACAAGTCATACAAGGTGAGGCACGCTTGGTCATATCCATTATAGAAGTAAAGATAACATTTTCTATTTGAACTTTTCTTGCTATTCCATTCCAAAACATGGTTTTAAGGACATACTAAAAGGTACAGATATTCTTACAGGGATTAAACTGTCAATAATGAAATTTTACCGTAAATAGCTTTTATGTACCACCATTTGGACATCTATATATTACTTACATAAAATATCTCTCACAGTTTTGTTTTATAGACGTTTTTACTCTCTGGTACACACGATTTCGGTAAAATTCGGAAATTGTTATTTGCATATACAGTATGTAGAAATATGTCACGTTTACCAAGGTCAAAGTGAACACGCTACCACGATCAGCCAATCGCTTGAATGAACTTCACATCGTGGGATTACTACGAAACATGTACTAAACCACGTATACAGTCTTTTTTAAAGTCTCTCTAAAAAAACTAACTCACTAATATTTCATTAATTGACCCTTCCGATTGCGGGAAAATAATATAAAATTTCGTGACGTCACAATGCTTTTACCTCGGACAAACAAGCTTCGAACCTCGGCCAAACGTCGAAATTGCATTGTACGTGACGTCATGGAATTTCTCGAATTTTTCGCGAAAATAATACAACATTTCGTGACGTCACAATGCTTTTTACCTCGGACAAACAAGCTTCGAACCTCGGTCAAACGTCGAAATTGCATTGTGACGTCATGGAATTTCTCGAATTTTTCCCGCGTTCGGAAGGGTCAATTGTAAATACATGGTTGATATCATGTATAGATAACATGTTCCATTCAAATCACCATTTTGAACGTGGATAATCGAACACTTTCAATTTACTATACAACATGTAATAGTGCATGGCGGCTTGAATGGGAGGCAGGTGTAGTCTGCTATACACATGTGCGTTTGTTTACCAAATCCTGAATGAAAATTAAACTCAATTAAGTTTTGATTTTTTGTTCGTTTTTTTTTAAATATTTGATTAAGACTGTGAATATATATATTATATATACACATATCAAAATTACTGTGGATATATATACACGTCAAACTTATATATATACTTCTCATAGATAAAAATAAACAAGAACTATACATGTACATATAAACTGTAGATCCCTTTAGCAAATTTTCCCTCAGACTTGTCAGAGTTTTAATTTCACCGTCGCCCTCTAAGCTAGGTCTTTATAACTTTCCAATACCAAGCCAATACATTTTGTACTATTTTTTCATTACATTTCTCTTTTCAGATTTTAATAACACCGATTGTCGATTCATTTTCGTCCCATGTGTTATCCGTCAGCCATGTTGTTTTGTTTTGATACAGTACTAGCCTTATGCAAAAAAGTGCTTACACGTGTTCGCAATCGGTCTTATACAGAGAAAAGTGGGTTATATTAGGGTACCAATTTTATAAGCAATTATTGATCATAGCTCGGCAGTGAGGGCATATGTGACTATTGTAACCAGCCAGTTTCTAATTTCTAAGCATGATAGACTCGTTTGCGTTAAAATTTTGACAAGAATAGTCGATTCATGGTTTGATCTTGACGAGACCTTTTGTACCTTTAAAGTAATCTTTATAGTGTAGTAATTTGTATGATACACGATTTTAAATATCACGAGATTTGTTTTCTTTATGTCAAAGATTCCATCTTAGTTTGGGAATCTTGAGCTTCCTATGACATTGCGAAAACACTCGCAATACACAAGATATTGATGTGTATCTTAATTATTAATTTGTATTTAAACGCTTGTATTCAAATATATGTTTTTTCGCAGCTCTTCTGGTATGCTGGAGTATGTACTGATTGTTGAATTTTTATAGTATTTTCATAGTAGACATTTACAAATTACCAAGAAATGTTTAGGTCAAGGTTTTCAGCTTCACAAACTAGTAAAGACTTTCTTTACATTTTGCAAAAAAAAAAAAAAAATGAAAACTACTTTTGAAATTCGAATCCATACAAGCAACAGAGTATAATTATTACTTTGGGTATTTCACAACCTGCATTTTATGGTGACATAAATAATTACCATCGAAATTGTGTTAGAATCATCAAAGGCCTTTTATACCATGGATATGATACTTCTGTCACCAGACGAACACTTAGCTTGGTACTGAACCAATCTAAAGCCTTGTACCAGCGCATTCTTATGATTTGTACTCTGACTGACTGTGATGACAGGACTCCATGACGGGTCCTGTCCAAATCTCTGAAGAGAAGACAGGGCCCCGACTACGTGTCTTGTCTGAATATCAATCGAACTCCTCGGGTGATCACATGCATGAGCTCACTACAGCCGGCAGAGCACGGACAGCATTTCGTATGCCTTCTGTTTTTATATCCATTTACATATCCATCTGTGTGTTTCTTGGGCCCCTTCGTCATGCTGCGTGTTTGTACGTTCATCTTACAGTGAGAAGGCTATTAATCCGGATAACATCACCTTGCAACTTGCGTGGCAGATGGCCGTCCTAAGTCGGCAACGTTTGCCCATTGGTCTCGTTGGGTTATGTGTAGTCTTTTGTGTTTCATGCTTCTATGTTGTGAGTTGGTGTTCCTTGTCCCTTTAACGTCTATTTCTGTGAGATGCTGCTCTGTGATTTGTAATGGGTGTTTTGTGATTTAGCTGTTGTTGCTGCAACCGAGTATTATTGAAGACCCGCTTTCTTTTAAAATCTGAGATGTAATTTTAAAACTTGTGATGTATGTATAAAGAAAGAATGTGTGAAGATTTATTTTATCATACTTAGTTGAAAATTTTGAAGAAAAGCTATTATTTGCCTGCTTTGTATAATTTTATAATATTATCCCCTGAGGAGGTATTAAGTCAGTAAAACTTCTTTCCAGCTCTGTCGCTTAAAAAAAGGCTTTGTTCTGGTAAATATCACTTTGACATTATAAATATTACTTTGCTATTTCGGAAACTTGTCATTTCATTCAAAAATATAATCGAACTTAAATGAGGTTAGCATGTCTGGTCCTTCCTGCGAATTTATCTGTTCTTAAATGATGTTATTGAATTTGAAGACGTTTAACTTAGTATATGCTACTGAATCAACCCAACCCCTACAGTAAATTTGGAGACATGCACTCTCTGCAAATTAAGTGCACAAGTTTAATTTAAAAAATATAACCAGGCGCTACTAAAATTAATTTTGGCTGTGTCTGCAATTACTTTGACAGTAAGTGTTTTGAATATATTTCCCTGACATTGTCGCCAGAACACTTTCTATAAAGACATAACGTCAGAGAGTGCATGAATTTTATATATTGTTTTTATTTTCGTGCTTAAACATCGACGGCGGGTGCGGCTAGCCAACAGGGGATGCTTACTCCTCCCGGGTACCTGGTCCCACCTCTAGCTTGCTAGGGGTCCGTCTATGCTTAATTTTGTACTCTATTGTGAGTGCTGTTGAGATTATCGTCAGGATCTTCTTTAACTCATTTGTTTGAAGCATTACTGATGAGGATTTGATATCCGAAATACGTGTCTGGTGCATAATGAATTGGTTTGGCATTTTCTTCGGAAAGGTATAGAGTTGGAACACTTCCGTATTATTTATAAACATGGCGTCAAGCAGCTTCACAAGGAAAGTACCAGTATATTGAAATTCAAATGACAGCTTCAAACCGTTGGATTTTTTTTTGCGTGGCATCAATAATGAAATCAAATCAAGAAAGAAATATTTCACCGGACATGTATGTTTCGGGTAATGAATACTAATTATTACCAGTCCATCCCAAAATCATGCAAAGATGACCATTTTTCTTAAGTTTTGGAGTCCTCGATTAATTGCTAAATTTCAAATGGAAGTCATAACCACACCATTTTGTTGATAGAAGATGGCCGTCCAAATTCGGCACCGGGTGCACATTGGTCTCCTTCCTTTTATGTGTTGTCATTAATGTTTGATGTTTCTTTACGTCTGTTGAGATTGTTTTGTGTGGTGTTCTTGTGATAGTTGTTGTTTCTCTTTGCGATTTGTAGTTTTGTATGATGTCATTTATGTGTCACTTTCTTGTGGGTTTGTTTCGCTGGGTGAGTGCAGAATGGTCATGCTGGAGATCATTCCCTTTCCTTCATACGCCACGCAAATCCCGTCTTTTCGATATACAGAGTTACTGCCCACTTGGGACGATATCTGACGTCAATACATTATGACGTCATGTAGTTCCTATAGAAACGTTGTGTTTAAAGCATGTTTTCCCTGAATTTTATGATTGTTCCCGTATAATTTGATGACGCCATAATGAATGTATATCAGATACCGTCCCAAATGAGGAGGGAACGAAAAGACCGAAAATTGCATATGGAAAAATCCAAAAGGCAAGGTAACTAAAACTGAGACACTTCTCCATAGGAAGTAAGATGGTTAGTAGACAGGAAAATGTTAACAATAAAGGATGTTATCTCTATATATTTAAAAGAGAGTCGCCACAACTGGATGCTCTGAATTAACATGATGAAGTGTCTAAGGAATTTTTACTTTACCATGACGAAGACAATGAATCTTGTAGTGACCGATGGGGAAGCTAAGTTTTATGTCCTATAAAATGAAGAAGTCCAACTATTAGGTCACACAAAATGTACAAGATTAAAAGGAAGACTTCAATTGTGCAAAAACTCGGAAGGTTTCGTACATAATACTCCAGGGAAATATAGAAAGTGTTAAATTAGAGAATATTGGCAATAAAGACATTTGTTATCAGCATTATAATATCCTTTTTTGAGTCCGGGAATATTTAACAGAAAGGAGGAGATCTCCAACAAGATTCGGTTGCAGCACCGACAGCAAAACACTGAACCAACCCCCCCTCGAGCGACAACACAGAGTTGACATACACAGGAAGGGAACCTAAATTGTTGTGAAGATACTGTAACAATTTTATTTCAGGATTAAGAGTCAATTGACAAATAGGTTAACTTAATCTTTATGAGGGTTCCAAACATATACTTACATGGCAACTCTTACCAGTGAACAATATATCAAGATAAACTTAAAGAAAATAACTGCAACACTTTTGTAAAGAGAAAAATTTTATTTGATGATGACAAAACTAGACTGTAAAAATTAGAAATACGATACCACACATATAAGAGTTACAAAATACTAATAGAATACCTTTTATTAACAAAATATAGGTAGTAAACCCATAAGTGCCTATTTCCGCTTATAATTACGCTTTTTGCCGAAAAATATTGATATGCTAATGTTATGGTGATATTCGACTACGATCGGTAAACCTTTGATGTACTGACAAACTCAGATATGAAATACTAATAACTTTTTAAAACATTTTTTCTTTGCATTTTATCTTCATTTTCATTTATAGGACTTCATTACAATTAATTTGATGCCAAACACGACAAGAGCACTGCAATTTAATGGCTAGAAATAAATTCACAAAAGCTTTTTGGTAATCAAAGTTCTTTTTATTAATAACGTTTTTCATTCAAGTCCGATTTTATGGAAATGATTCATAAATTGACCGTCATGACCTTTTCAAAAATATATTAATGAGGTAATCTCAAAAATAAAATTCATTAAATTTTGATGCCACTTTTGCTCGAGTGAGATATTGTCATAGCGCGCCTTCCGTCGTCCCCCTGTCGTCTGTCGTCCTTCAAAAACGTTTTACATATTCCACTTAAACCTTTCAAGAAGCAAGTACTCAAGGTCCTCAACCAAGTTTGTGTTTTGATGTGCCGATCGGTCAACAAATATGGTCGCAGAGGGCTCTGGCTTGCAGAAACATTTTCGACGTCTCCTCTGCAACCGCTGAAGATCATTTCACGAAACCTTACTAGCAAGTGCTTAAGGTCATCTACCAAGTTTGTGTTTTTTTTTGTGCCGATCGGTCAACAAATATGGCTACCAAGGGCTCTGATTGGCTGACAGTTTTTCGATTTCTCCTCTGTAACCGCTGCACAGAATTTCAAGAATTTTTACAAATGTACTTAATGTCGTCTACCAAGTGTGGTCTTTTTTCGTGCCGATCGGTCCACAAACATGGCCTCAGAAGGATCTCATTGGCTTACACATTTTCGACTTTTCGGCAACCGCTGTACATAATTTTACGAAACCTCACAGGAAGCCAATTTTTAAAGTCCACTTTAAGCCTTTCGCCTGCGACTCAGGTGAGCGATGTGCCCACCTTAGGCTTCTTGTTCGTAATCTCCTTATCGAACTGTTGTCAACTTTTGTAACATCGAAGTCAACTTTTCTTACATCGACGTCGACGTTACTTCGATTTAACAAATTTTAATGTGATTGAAAAGTACTTGCGCCCTTTCCATTCTTTGTTATGGGTTAACTACCGTGTCACATTGACTGTAGAGAAACACAAATATTATAAAGTTATAATATAGATAAACATAAATAAATTGATTAATAAAAATGATTAAGTTGATATATACAATGAGTATCATAGTTTAAATTTCATAGATTATTATGACAAAAGTAACCTGAATAAAAAGCTTATCGTCAATAATTTGCAAAATGTTCAAAATATCATTGTATGCACCATATTTTATAAACATCTAGAAAGCACTATATATAGCTATATAAAATTATTTCTTTTAAAAGTTGGATTTGTTTACATATCAAATATGTTGAATTTGAATTGTTACAATATTGATGTATTTGTTGAAAATATGAACTTTTACATCTTTCTTTCACAGAAGTATAAATGAAAATAATATAAATAAATAAATAAATAAATAAAAAAAAAATCTACAATCAGAATCAACAGTTATAATCAAGTAAACTTTAACATACAAACAATAAAATATGTATAAAAATCAAGATAAGGGGATCTCCAACAAGACTTGCATGAAGCACACACAACAAAACACCCAAACGCCATAACGAAGATACAGAGTAAATTTAAACATCAAGGGACGTAAAAGGGACAAGCAATACGGCATAAAAACACAAACATACTATACATAATGTTCGCATAATCTCAAACCTGATTTAGCACTGGTCGACATTTACGTAATAAGAGCCGAAATGAGTCATGATCTTTATATGGTTTATATGAAAATTGAAATTATGCCATATTTTTAGGTACATGTATCATTATAATTTGTAAGATATGTATAAGATTATGAGAGAATTTCGTTTTCTAACACACTTGATCATTTGGGTCGCATTCAGATAGTCTACCACAGTATGGAGCACCAAAATGAAGAAAATGAATTTTTAAACGTGTTTTTGACGGTTATATTGATTTCTCTCCTATCACATGATCAATCCCTAAATCTTTTTTGTTTTGTTTTATCGATATAGATGCACTCTTTCTTCAATAGAAAATATTCTCCAAATATTTATGGAACGAAGTCGATTCCGCTATAGAAGTTGCTTTGCTGTACCGTCAAATTTCTACTTTTTCCCCTATGTAGAGCACAATCATATTTACATCTTATTCTAAGTAAAAGGTGTAAACGTTTATAAGCATGATTAAGTGTAAAAATTATTCTTTTTAACCATATAGATATACTGTGATAGGCATGTATTTTATAAAAATTCATATTACGCTAGATTTAAGATTGCGCGTAAAAAGATGACGTCATGAGAAAAACTGTTTACTGTAACCTAAACCAACGAAATTAATCGGTAATCAGTGCTGATTCAGGACGGCCATCTGTCAAGTTATAAACAAATGATGTCATTATCCGGTTTATGTGCGCATAACCCTCCCACTTTTTTGATTACCAAGAGGTCTCTAAAAATTTACTATTGTGGTGGTAAAATAACCTGCTCACTGTAAGATGACCCCACCAACAAGACTGCAAATCTCAGGTGCCCGAGCAACACACAGATTCCTATCCGTTTTGTTATACTTGTACGAAGAATGTAAAATTGAAATGTTATGTGGGAAATAAATATGTTTTAACTAACTAACACAGAGATTAATATGCAAATTGATATCAAAATGAAAGATATATGCTAAACGTCTTCAAATTCAATAGTATCATTTCAGAACTGATAGATTTTCAGCATGGACGAGACATGCACATTTTGGGTACTTAACCCTCGTCAGTGATCCTCAATCTAAACAATATATCATGGCCAAAAAGTGTGAAAGTTATTATGTTAAAAAATGTACCGAAAGACGTAGCAGGATGGGTGGGATATGATGCTTCAGGTTCCACGTTTTAGAGATTTCAAAGAAATTTGATCACAGAAATTTTCGAATGGGTTGAAGAAACGATCATCCAAAGTTGATCGAACTTGGCTACATGCATACTGAAAACGAGCTATAGTGAGTTCCCTTTGGAAAAAAAAAGATAAAGTGTCCGGGGAGAGTAAGCATCCAAAGTTTTCTAGCAACATACTTTTTTCATCCGAATAGAAATGGTTAACCCGGTTAATGAATAAATATTGACGTTTGTATAGTTTTTACCTAAACATATTTCAAAATCTATGTAAAAGTGCTCCACGTCGTTAAATCATCATACAACTTTCAAGTTTGCAAATAAAAATCAAAGAAGTACCTAACCGTTATTCAGTCTCAAAGTCAGTTGATAAGAAATGTAGCCTTTGTGAAAATACTGTAACTGTATTACTTCAGGACACAGGAAAAAGACAAAAAAAAGGGGGGGGGTAAAAGAATGTCTATGTGGATTCAAACTTAAATCACTAAAATCACGAAGCTTAAGAAAAATCTTTAACCGAAAATGAGTAACAATGGTCTTTCAAATAATTTGACCACTTGTGCCGATGCATGATATACCAAGGTTATCTAAAAGGCAAAATAACAACAATGCACAACACTTTGAAAAAGAAACTATTTATTTGATCATGGTAAAACTGGATTTTAAAAATTTTAGATACATGTCAATATCGTATACACAACCCATAAATAACCATTTATCTATGATAAACAAAAAAATCTTTTTAGATACAATCAGACATTGTCAACTTCGCACTCCGCTCTTTGTACTTTTGGAGAACATCTCTAAGAATTCTGGGGCGATTAATGGAGGCATTTATGAAAACACAAGAGACAAAAGGAACATCCTTCCCTATCTGGCCTGTTGAATTAAGAAATGTTGTTCTAGGGAAGAGAGGAACAATTCTAATTTTATGGGGGGGGGGGGGGGGGGGGGCAGGAAAATTTTTGCAAAAACCCCAAAAAAAAAAATTTCAGCCATATTGAATGCCGGAAAAAAATTTCGCCGGGCCTTCGGGCCGGATTTTTTTTCAAATGATGAAAATACTCTTAAAGTTTTAATTCATTCAGAGTGATTTTGCGGCCATATTATATAATTCAAACACGGAATGAAATTGGGTGCAAAGGAAGAGTATATAAAGGCATCTCTTGCTAGCAGATAACTTCTTTTTAATTTCTGGAATGACATATGACAGCTATATATCTTTTCACTTAAAAGATACTCAACGCAGACAGGCTAATTCCATTCCTTTGAATACAGTTTGTTTCATCTGATTTGTACTTTATCTTTTATGGCACACCAAAAAGTGTTTACTGGGCGTAATCTAAAAAAATCGGGCCGGAAATTTTTTTTCCCTAGAATCTCGATCCGGAATTTTTTGCAAAGTTTTCTCTCCCCACCCCAACCAATAAAAAATCAAATTGTTGTTCCTTAAACATCATCCATTCAGTGCAATACCGTCATTTTTGCATCTTCATAGTTCAATCAGAGTGCGAAGTTCGAGGTGCAAAGCCCGAGACCCACGGAAAGTGTCTATTACTAACAACACATTGACAACAGAAAATTCAAATATAACAATAATAGATTGATAAATACAATAAATAAGATGATACAAATAATGGGTATCATTGTAAAAAATGTCATAGATTTTTATACAAAAATATCATGAATCAAAAGCTTGCTCATCAATTTTCAAGATAATGGATACAATATCATATATACAACCTATAAATTATCATTGACCTAAAGTCCCATTTGCCAATACAATTTTAAGAACAAGCTGACAAGAAAAATCAAACTGATACTAAGTAACATTAAATAATGAAGATAAAAACTGATTAACTATATACATGTAATTAAGTTGATACATACGATGAGTGTAATGGTAAAATATGTCATAGACTACTGTGAAATCATTTATTTTTGTGGGCCTCAATTTTCGTGGATCCGTAAGATTCGGTATTTTCGTGGGGACAAGATTTCGTGGATGTCACCCTTAAAGCCTCTCCATGCGCACAAGCTTATTCCACTCACGACAAGATGTCGTTAAAATGTGACCTTATTAAAAAGGGGATTCGCAAGATTGGCTTTTGAAAGACAGTTGTAAAACAGTGTTGGCAAACATTGCAGTTAAAACCAGTTTACGTATGTGGCCATATTATTATTCAAAGTTGTTCCGATTTCTTGTCTTATGTACAATTATTCGTTGGGATGTGAATTTGTGGATTAGGCTATCCACGACAACCACAAAAATTGGATCCCCACCAAATACAATGATTTTACAGTATTCGACTAAGAAGTTCACGCTTCAATAACATGCAAAATGGTGACAACGATATTTCATGCTATGTATTTCAAACAAATATGAAATACATATATGAATTTTTAAGAGAAAAAGAGAAAAATTCCTGACTTAAAAAATTGAAATATTAACAAATTAATTATGCTAAGTTAATAATATTTTTACAATAATTAGGAATTGATTAAAAATATAATCTTTTGAATGATTTTTTTCATAAAAAATTACTTAAAATTAAATGCAAGATTATTAATCAGAATCAAATATTATAATCGAATATATTTCGAAATCAATGAAATATTAAACCTAAAATTGAATTTTACTATTCTGTAAAGTAGCTATTGTTCTGTTCACTAAATCCAGAGCACCCTGTTTTCCCGGTTTTCTCTAAAATATCACATTGTCATATTCCAAAAAGATGTAAATTTTAAAGTACTCATTTAGTCGTAATAGAAATAACCATTGATTTGGCTGCACGTCGATTAAGTTAGAATCAAGACGGAAAAATTCTACGGGGATTTTCTTTAGTAAAATCACGGAAAATGCGTGACGTCGGACACTTTGATGTCACTGTTGATTATTATTGACACGGAGATCAATATGGTGGCGGCTTGAAATTAACATGGAAATTTCCCGTAGACATTTTATTTTTCATAGTGCGGCTTGAAGGCAGCGGATAGGGTAAGTTGAAGTTAATTTCCAGTTACGACTAAAGGAAATCAATTTTCGGAAACAATAATCAAAAGAAAAATACTTCAGACGACAGAATAAATCGCCGAAACAGGGTGCTCTGGTTTTAGTGAACAGGACAGACGAATGATTTTTATATGGAGATGAGATAAAGTGCCCGGGGAAGTAAGCACCTCCTCCGTACTAGTAACACGCTTTTTTTAAAGTCTTATCCGTTTAACGTATCAAATTTGATGTTTCTGATGATCTTAGATAAAACATCATTCAAAATAATGGACAAAGATATATTGAAGTGACAGATGGCAATAGACACTCGATATCCAAAACTTTTTGGCCACTCGGACCTTATCAAGTGGTAAACACTAACATAAAAGATCTCTACGTAATATCCATTTCTACAAGTAAACAAAGCTTAGCGTAAAACTGATATTATATTGTTTGCATCGATATAACCACTAAAGTGTTTCACGATAGCCAAGTCAAATGAAAAATATAACTAGTTGAGCAGGTTGATGGGAAGGAAAGGAGGGGAATGAAGGAAAGGAAATGAAGGAAGTCGCTTCATCTAAAAGGGAAGTCCTTTTGCATGTATTTTAGCTTTTTTCTTTTGCGATAAAAAAAAAAAACAAAAAACAAAAAACAAAAAACAAAAAACAAAAAACAAAAAAACAAAAAACAAGAAACAAAACACCAACAGCAGGAATGGAGGAATTTTACTACTCAGGAAAGAGAAATTTGTAATTATGATGTTGCGGCTGTCATGTATATTTATTTTCATGTAACGATCTATTTCGTAACAATTGCCGTCAGAATTTAATTCATACGAATAGATTACGCTTCGATATTCTGAAAAATCTAGATTATTTAATCAGAGCCTGTCATCAATGTAAAATTATAATTTAAAAAAAAGTTGAATCAAAAGCAATGTCAAGTTGTCTCTCCATGACAAAATGTTTCACGTCGTGCATGAGCAAGGACTGAACAAAAAAAAAAAAAAACCCTCCTTCAAAAGATTATAGAAATAAATGAGTAAGAATTGGAGCACGCACTGAAAAGTTCCATAAAAATTTCCAATATTTCGTGAGAAAAGATCCTCTTTACTCCACCATTTTACTCAAAATTTTCATAGATGTAGCCTTAGCAGGAACTCTCTTAAGTGTGCGCTTGCTTCGAAAAGGCATAAAATACGCGATTTGAATAAAATATAAGCCCGGCATGAAGGAGTACGTCGTGGCATCACTTATCCGAAATACGTGTATGGTGCATTAAAATTTATTTAAATTTTTTCTTCAAGAAGGTAAAGAGTTGGAACATATCCGCTCTTTTAGGAATGAAAAATATGAAATTTTGAAGTTGAATTTATCTTTTATGTCCATTGAAGTTATAGGTGAGGAATAAAACAAACCCAGCTTCACTTGAGTATAGGAAATCATATATATTTATCAAACTTTGAAAACGGAATCGTTGGTCTGATTTTTCAGGGCACCTATTCTGATCTTCCCTTAAAATTTAGAAAAAAAGTCAAATTTTTTCCCATATCTGCTTTAACTCTCTCACAATAAAAAGCTGGATTTTCCGGGTATGGTGTGAGCCTCGAGACTCTCAAAGTAATTTATTCATCTACAATTGTTAATGAAATCTCTAAGACTAGAGATACATCTAGGCACGTCCATCAAGACAACCAGCACACAAATGACCGCCATTATGACCACGCCCACATAACCTATTCTGCGCGCGCTTATCCTGTCATCCGGGGCACTAAAGAGCGACCTCTGGTAACTTGATGTTTTCTTCCTGTCAACCGTAAGTTTTTCTTTGATTTCTTCGAGTCTGCTCTTTAACTCTTCTGGGCTGTACGATGTGTTCCTGTACATTGAACAAGGACACATGCATCCTGTACTATTTATAGACGACGTGTATGTGTTGCTCAAATCTGAAAAGAATGAAACGATAATCGTTTTATATTCATAGAGTAAACGGAAATAGATCTTCAATACGTTCTTATATAAATATACGCATCGTTGGAATTCAAGAAGTTTTACATCTCACTGCGACCTTCCTCTTATGTTATACATATCTGCAGACTGCGGGCGAAGTTTAATTTCAAATTAGTTTAAAGTATGTTGGATAAAACATCAAATGGCAGACAAATATTTTATATGTATGATACATATAAATAAACTTACAAATTCTTACAAAAATATAACCATGATTTGTAGACGTTATCCTCAAATTTCATCTGATGACAGCTTACCTGTAGTAATGTCGCCAGCTTCTGTTGAGGTCGGTTGAATAAGAGCTTCCGTACCCTTAGTATAAGATGTATCTCCAGACGTCATCTCTGTAAAAGATCGTTCAGTTGTCTGATAAACTTCATCTGATAAAGTCTTTTACAATTGTTTTGTACTCTCTGCAGAGGAAACATCTGGATCTGTCATTGGACGTTCACATGCCTTAGCGACATGTGAAACTTATGGTTGTGCAGAGGATAAATCACCTGAACCTAACATTCGCTAATCATACTCAGATCTCTCTTTAAGAGATGAGTTTATCAAAGTCATCTGTCGTGTGTAATTGATAATCATTTTTTGACAGAAATCTTTGCATCAAATGCATAGTAATGAGGAGAACATCTCTAACATGACAACGTCGCAGTGATCACAGCGAAAAACACCATCGTGTATTATACAATTGCAAAGGACAAAAAGTTCAAAACGTTTATAAACCACATAGGAAACAACAGCCAATTAGATTAAGAGAAGGAAAAATTCGCTAAAAAAGTAATAAAGAATCGCTATCAGTACATGACAAATACTTTAGATATAAATGAAAATTTGTCCTTAACGAGTCGAAAATACCCTCGCAGCAATATTCTTTGAAAAGTTTATCTTGGATCAAGGTAAAGCGTCTAGACCTCAGACCTTGGTTTAAGGTAATGACACACTTTGGACCCTAAAGAACTTTTCTGTGAAATATTATTGAAATCCATTCACACGGGGAGGAATTATGATCTGGAAAAGGTTGAACTAATGGTGTACATTGTATTCTTGACCGTTGATCTTAGTTCAAAGTCATGACACACCCTTAGCTCCTGAGAAACATTTCTGTGAAATATTATTGAAATCAATCCACAGAAGGGGGGGGGGGAAGGTATGCTTTGGACAAGGAACTACCAATAGTGTCTATAGTGACCTTGACCTCTGGTTCAAGGTCACGACACACCCTTATCGCTTAGGTACATCTCTGAAATATATTATTGCAATCCATCAACAAATATGCTCTGGACAATGTTTTACTAATGGTCTCTATTGAGACCTTGACCTTTGACCTATGAATTTGGTTCAAGGTCATAATCACTAGGTCCTAAGGAACGTTTCTTTAGTGACTTATTATTAAATTTCATCCACAGGGAAAGGAGATATGCTCCGGGCAAGGTGTGATGGACAGACAGACGGACGGAGGGACAGACGGACAGACAGGATGATTCCTTTAAAAGTTTGTTTGCGGGGGTAAAAAAAGAAAACCTTACATCGTAAGGTATGAGTTTGGAAGAAAGATATAATTGGAAATTAACCTACCGATTGCAAATTATAGGCCTAAACAAACGACAGATATGGATAATGACCATATCCCGGTATACAGCACAAAATCGATAATTCAGAAAATCAGAACTCGAAGGCATACAAAATCAGGATAAAACAGGAACCAAAGTAAACAAACAAAAACCTACACCATATGAAAAGAAGCGAACTCGTAATATGGGAGTGAGACCAGGTGCCCAGGAAGATTAAGCATCTCCTGCTTACATGCAACACCCGCCGCTTCAATTCGATAGAACTGTCACATCAGGCTACTTCCATTTCGGAAGACATAGAGTAAAATCTTTGGTTGGATGGTTCAAATGATCTATGACAGAATATCATCCACCATTCTGGAGAGTGGGACATCATAGTGTATGATAGGGCTGGGCGATGCACCGAAAATTTCGGTGCTTCGAAATTAGACTTGGCGGTTCTATGTACCGACGTAGAATAGCAGTTTTCGATTCGGTTCAGACGTAATTTATCAAAGTACATGTAAATTAAAGCCAAATAGAGACTAGATAAATTTTTGAAATAGCTTAGAAATTACATTTAAGAAGGTCAGATAGTACGAAAAGAGCGTACATTGACTTATCGCGCCGATTTACAAGCACTTCCCCGAACCCCCCTTGCAGGCCTTCTATAAAAATGATAATGAAAGTAGATCTACTTTCGCTTTCCGTGAATGGTCAGAGGTACAAGCAACACCAAGAATAAATAGGGTTTTATTCGCCAAATATCATGTAAGGATAGCATTTACCTTGAAGGTCCCAGGAGACCTGTCAATACTTACTCCTTCCGGTCACCCTGGTCACCCGGTCACCTCTAGCTTGCTAGGGGTCCGTCGATGCTTAATTTTGTGCTCTGTTGTGAGTGTTGATGAGATTATCGTCAGGATCTTCTTTAACTCATTTGTGTCACACTTATGCCCTTTGCCCTTTGCCATGTGGAGCTCGTAAAAAAGTTCCCCGCGAGGGGTCTGACAGTAAGTGTTTTGAATATATTTCCCTGACATTCTCGCCATAGCACTTTCTATATAGACATAACGTCAGAGAGTGCATGAATTTTAGATATTGTTTTCATTTTCTTGCTTAAACATCGACGGCGGGTGCGGCTAGCCAACAGGGGATGCTTACTCCTCCCGGGCACCTGGTCCCACATCTAGCTTGCTAGGGGTCCGTCGATGCTTAATTTTGTGCTCTATTGTGAGTGTTGTATAGATTATCGTCAGGATCTTCTTTAACTCATTTGTGTCACTCTTATGCCCTTTGCCGTGTGGAGCTCATAAAAAAGTTCCCCGCGAGGGGTCTGACAGTAAGTGTTTTGAATATATTTCCCTGACATTCTCGCCATAGCACTTTCTATATAGACATAACGTCAGAGAGTGCATGAATTTCAGGTAATGTTTTCATTTTCTTGCTTAAACATCGACGGCGAGTGCGGCTAGCCAACACTGGATGCTTACTCCTCCCGGGCACCTGGTCCCACCTCTAGCTTGCTAGGGGTCCGTCCGCTTAATTTTGTGCTCTGTTGTTGAGATTATCGTCAGGATCTTCTTTAACTCATTGGTTGTTAAAAATGAGGTGTTGAAGTAATTTCCCACAATACATACTGTTGGAGCACATGCATCCACAATAATTAGGGATGTAAAACTTAATCTTTATAGATGGTTGCATGATTTATGCCCTCACATATTTTAAACAAAACATAAATCAATTCTGTACAACGTTAGACTGACGTGATTGGTTAGTCAAATCAATTTAGATTTGTTGTTATTTTTGTTAATTTTATCCATTTACATATTATTTTGTATTTTTTCTCATTCAAATGAACCGAATCGAAATTAACCGAACCGAGGCCTTGTGATTCGAAACCGAACCGAATCGAAGGATACCCGAATCGTCCCAGCCTTAGTGTATGACGAGTTCCCCATATCGACCGTAAAACATCTTCAATGACGATGATAGTCGGTCACAAACATATCCCTGACTGAGAAGCTTTTCTGAAAGACGTCTAGTTCTCAGAACAAAATCCGTATATTTAGTACATGCTCTGGCATAGCGTATCAATTGAGACATGAACACGCCATAAGCAGGCGATGAAGGGATGTTGCTACTCAGAAAAGGAAAGTTTGTAATGCTAAAATTGAAGTCGTCACGTTTGTCATCGAGTGAGGTCTTCATGTGACCATCAGTGTCAATATATATCTCAATTGATACGCTTTGGCAGAGACAGAGCCCAATGGACTGATTTTGTTGTTAGAGCTAGGCGTCTCTCAGATAAGCTTCTTGGCCAGGGATACGATTCTGACCGACTGACATCGTCACTGAGGATCGAGGTTCTACGGTTGATACGGGGAACTCTGACAAGGTCGCCATAGCACTTTCTATATAGACATAACCGCAGACAATGCATGTTTTGTAGATATTATTTTCATTTCCGTGCTTGAACATCGACGGCAGTGCTTACTCTTTCCGGGCACCTGGTCCCACCTCTAGCTTGCTAGGTGACCGTCGATGCTCAATTTTGTGCTCTATTGTGAGTGCTGTTGAGATTTGCGCCAGGATCCTTTTATCTCATCATACACTATGATGTCCCACTGTCCAGATTGGTTGATGATATTCCATATCGGGAGTTTGCTTCTTTTCAAGTGAGCTATTGTCATAGCGCGGCGTCCGTCGTCTGTCATCTGTCGTCCGTCCGTCGTCTGTCGTTAAGTTTCTAACATTTCAACTTCTCCTCTGAATTCACTGCACGGAATTTCAGGAAACCTTACAGGAAGCAAGAACTCAAGGTCCTCTACCAAATTTGTGTTTTTCTTGCCGATCGGTCAACAAATATGGCCGCCCATGGCTCTGATTGGCTGACCCATTTTTTGACCTTTCCTCTGCAACTGCTGCACAGAATTTCATAAAATCTTACAGGAAGCAAGTACTCTATGTCCTCCATCAAATTGGTGTTTTTCGTGCCGATCGGTCAACAAATATGGCCGCCGAGGGCTCTCATAGGCTGACTCATTTTCGACATCTCCTCTGAAATCGCTGCACGGGATTTCACGAAACCTTACAGGAAGCAAGTACTCAAGGTCCTTTACCAAGGTTGTGTTTTTCGTGCCAATCGTTTAACAAATATGACCACCGAGGGCGTTTATTGGCTGACACATTTTTGACCTCTCCTTAAAACCGCTACAAAGAATTTCATAAAACCTTACAGGAACTCAAGGTCCTCTACGACGTGCCGATCGGTCAACAAATATGGCCGCCTAGGACTCTGATTGGCTGGAATTCTCCTTTGCAACCGCTTCACAGAATTTCATGAAACCTTACAGGAAGCAAGTATGCAAGGTCCTCTACCAAATGTTCCATGCCGACCGGTCAAAAAATATGGCCGCCCAGGGATCTGATCGGATGACACATTTTCGACAACTTCTCTGTAACTGTTACACAGAGATAAACGATACCTTACTGGAAGCAAGTACTCAAGGTCCTCTGCCAAATTGTCCACTATCATTCTTTTGGGTGCAACTTAGGTGAGCGATATGCCCCCCTAGGGCCTTTTGTTGTTTTTGTTTGCTTTGGTTCCTGTTTTATCCTGCTTTTGTATGCCTTCGGTTGATGATTTTCTGAATTATTGCTTTTGTGCTGTATATAGGGATATGGTCATTAGCCATATTTGTCATTCTGTGTTAGACCATTTGAACAATCCAACATCAGGATATACATGTATCTACCGAAATGGAGGTAACCGGATGTGATATTTCTGCTAAAATTGAAGCGACGGGTGTTTCATGAAAGGAGATGCTGACTCTTTATCGGCACCAGGTCTCACTCCCATATTGGGAGTTCGATTCTTTTCATGTGATCGAGGCTTTTATTTGTTTATTTTGGTTCCTGTTTTCACCCTGATTTTGCATGCCTTCGGTTTATGATTTTTACTGTGTATTTGGAAATGGTCATTATCAATATTTGTCATGCAACTATAGACCTACTAGGTATCAGTAAAATTGAAAAGTTGTTGCAATGTCAACCGGCAATATCCTATTTATAAAATTATACTGCACTTAGATATGTTCATTTTTTTTTCAGAATTTCTCGAAATAGCCTATAATTTTTACATATGGCATAAGAATCCTAAAACATACGGATATATTTGAATTCATGATTCATGAAATTTCAGGCATAACAGGGGTACGCAAAGGTATCATATTTTCCAAAAAGACGAATATGTTGAAATAGCAAGAAAATGGACGTTTCTAGTGAAAAAACGAGATGGGTAAACTTAAACTCTGAATAGTTAGAGGGGATGTTCGTCTACATATGAACATATCCATCTTTTTTCTACCTTACGTTTATTAAAAGTCGCAACCGTAACCTTAGAACAAAGGAGGGGATCTCCAACAACACCAGGTCGCGGCATCCACAGCAAAACCCCAAAACACTCAACGCAAAAATACAAAGCAGACGAGCACAGAAAGAGACGCATAAAGGACAAGGGAACGTCAACGCACAACACAGAAACATCAAACACAAAGGACTACACATAAACCAATGAGACTAATAGGCAACCGGTGCCGACTTAGGACGGCCATCTGCCACGGAAATAGCAGAAGGTGTGGTTATCCTGGATTACGTGAGCACAACCCTCCCACTTTTCCGATTACCAAGAGGTCTCGAAGAACGTACAGTTGTGGTGTAAAACAACCTTCTCACTGTCAGATGACCACACACAAACCAGACCGCAAAACGCAGGGGCCCAAGCAACATAGATGAATATGTAAATGGATATAAAAAGAGGGCGTACGTAATACAATCCGTGCTCTGCCTCCGCGAGCTCATGTATGTTATCACCCGAGGAGTCCGACTGACATTCAGAGAGGGACAGGTGGTCGGGCCCTATCTTCTCTTAGAGGTTTGGACAGGGCCCGCCATGGAGTCCCGTCGTCACAGTCAGTCAGGATGCAAGTTTTAAGAATGCGCTTGTACAAGACTGTAGATTGGTCAAGTACCAAGCCTAGTGTCCGTCTGGTGACATTAGGATCATATCCACGGTATAAAAGGCGTTTGATAGTTCTGACGCATTTTCGATAGTGATGTTGTTTATCTTTGATCCTTCTAATCTTGTTAATAATGTCACCATAAAATGCAGGTTGTGAAATAACCAAAGTAATATACTCTGCTGCCTGTATTGGTCCGAATTTCAGAAGAAGTTGACAATAATTTTTGTAAAATTTCCAGAAAGTCTTTACTAGTTTGTGAAAGCGAAAACCTTGTCCTAAAAGTTTCTTGGTTATTTGTAAATTTCTACTATGAAAATCCAAAACATCAGTACATGCTCTAGCATACCGGATGAGCTGTGAAATATAGATATCATAGGACGGTAATCTAGGAACATCACCGTCAAGCCAGAGGAAATTTACTATGTTAAATCCAAAATCATATCTTTTGTCATACACACTTGTATGGATCTCTTCATTAACAATTTTGATATTTAGGCCCAAAAATGGTGTTTCTATGTTTGAAACGTTTGCCTTGTTTAGAATCAATTCTTGTGGATAAATAACATTTTTATACTTTTCAAAAACAGGATTGTCGATCGTAAGAATATCATCCAGGTACCTAGAAGTACCAATGAAACATTTCACATCATCATTTTTTCTTTGCTTTTGAAGATTTTAGATAAATTCCTTTTCATACGTGTATAAAATAAATCTGCAACAAGAGGCGCACAAGTAGTACCCATTGGAATCCCTACAACCTGCTTGTAGAGTTTCTCACCAAATCTTACATGAATATTGTCCAAAAGGAAGGACAAGGCAATACACAGGTCACCACATGTCCATGATTTGTATGATTTGTAATCTGTGGCGGAAAAGAAACCCTTCGATTCAGAAGTACAAATTTAAGTTTTTCCCTCTCGATCAAACCACCATTTAATGAGTTTGGACAGTCCAGCATTTATTTTGTCGTGAGGAAGCGTGGTGTACATATTAGAAAAGTCGTATGAAGATATCGTATTTGCTTCAAAATTTCTTGATTTCATTTTGTCAATCACAACCCCTGAATTTATAATAGACCAAAAGAAGTATGCGCCATTCCTGTTCATGACAGTTTCACAGTATTTTGCCACGTGCTCCTTTATAGCCGTGAGTGCTGACGTCAGATTTCTAGACAAAATTGTTGTTGAGCAGTTGCTAGAATTAGCAATGTATCGAAACAGTGTAAGGTGAATTGTGAAGTTTCGGTATACAGTATATTGTAGGGAGATCCATATTAAAGTTACATATGGTTTCGCAGGGATTTATCTGTCAAGAACGAAGTTTTACCGTAAATGAGCTTAAAATATTTCCATTTGAACATCTATATATTACTTACATAAATCATGTCTCAATGTTTTGTTTTATAGACTTTTTTATTCTCGGGTACACACAATTTCGGTAAACTTCGGAAATCGCTATTTGCATATACCACCGCGTGGGATCGAAACGAATGGTGTTGTATGTATGTAAAAATACAATGTATGTCCCATATTCAGGTAAGCGCGAGCACGCTACAACGACTAGCCAATCGCTTGAATTTACTCTACATCGTGGGATTACTACTACATGTAGTAAACCACGAGTTTACTATATTCTTAGAATTCTCACGATAGAAAAATGAAACATTATTTACTTAAGCTCGTATTTATATTTTATATGATTATAGATAAAAGGTTGATCTCGTATGTCGATATTATATTGCGTTCAAATGTAAACATGGAAATTGAACACTTTCTAATGAAAGTATGACGCTTGAATGAAAGGCAGTTGTAGTCTGCTACACATCTGTGTTTGTTTACCAAATGAAGATTTGCCTTTATTCATTTATGATTTTCAGTTTTTTTCATATTCAATATAAACTTGGAATATATATACATGACATATAAGTGACAAATATGGATAATGACCATAGCCAATACACAGTAAAAAATCGATAATTCAGAAAATCATAAACCGAAGGCATACAAAATCAGGATAAAACAAGAACCAAAGTAAACAAAGAAAAACCTCCACCATATGAAATGAAGCGAACTCCCAAAGTGGGAGTGTGACCAGGTGCCAAGGAAGAGTAAGCATCTCCTGCCTGCATGCAACGTCCGTCACTTCAATTCGGTAGACTTGTCACATCCCGTTACTTCCATTGCGGAAGATACAAGTATATTCGGTGGTTGGATGATTCAAATGGTCTACGACAGAATGACAAATATGGATAATGACCATATCCCTGTATACAGCACAAAATCGATAATTCAGAAAACCAGAAACCGAAGGCATACAAAATCAGGATAAAACAGGAACCAAAGCAAACAAACAAAAACCTCCACCACATGAAAAGAAGCGAACTCCCGATATGGGAGTGAGATCAGGTGCCCAGGAAGCTGCTTGCATGCAACATCCGCCGCTTCAATTCGGTAGAAATGTCACATCCGATTACTTCCATTTCGGAAGACATATAGTACAATCTTTGGTTGGATGGTTCAAATGGTCTACGACATAATATCATCCACCATTCTGGAGAGTGGGACATCCTAGTGTATGACGAGTTCCCCATATCGCCCGTAGAACTTCCTCAGTGACGATGTTAGTCGGTCACAAACATATCCCTGACTGAGAAGCTTATGTGAAAGACGTCTAGATCTCAGAATAAGTATGTGTATTTGGTTCTTGCTCTGACATAGCGTATCAACTGAGATATGAATACGCCATAATCTTGCGATGAAGGGATGTTGCTACTCAGAAAAGGATAGTTTGTGATGTTGAAATTGAAGTCGTCACGTTTGTCATCGAGTGAGGTGTTCATGTGACCATCAGTGTCTTAGGACAGCATTATGTCCGGATAGGATGCTGAATTATTTTTATCTGTAGTTTTTTTTTTTACTTCAAGCTCCGAATGATAGATTTTGCTGAGGTAATCCGCGAATTTTGGATTACTGATGGACAATACATCGTCTTTGTTTCTGTAAGTGAAGTTAAAGTTAGAAGCTGCGTATCTGTTCCCTTCAGAGACCAAAGATTGAACAATTGAGCTTCGTACGAGTAAAGAAAAATGTCGGCAAGAGGCGGGCACAATTGGTTCCTATTGGAACTACGACAATTTGCTGGAAGACCTTTCCTCCAAACAATACAAAATTGTTGTCGATCAGGAAGTTTAACATCTAAATAATATCTGCTTCAGTGTACTTATTTTTAGAATCGGACTTTTCTTTAACAAGGTAGGTTTTGTCATAATTAAGAATAATGAATTTATATTTGCGGTTGCCAGTTTTACGTATAAACGCATTATTTATAATTTTTGCGAGTCTTTCTTTCAATTTAGAATGTGGGATTGTTGTGTAAAGTGTCGAAAAACCTAAGGCTTTGATCGAATTGACTCTATTGAAATGAATGTATTTCAGATGTTCTTAAAATTCCTTTGAATTCTTAAAATCCACATCTTGTTTATACTGCTTCGAGATTATACAATATTTTTTAAGTCCAGATTTGATTTCAGTTAAACTTTGGAGAGTAAGATCGATAGAGATTAGTTAAATATTTTGAGGAACCAGCGATGAAACGTTGTTTGTACGGATTTTAATGCATTTTAGGTATGCAATATAAGTATGGTAAATCTAAATCTTGATTGTTCGTATCAAAATACTGTGAAAATATATACATGTAAACATCAAAGTGATCCCTTTACATCTTATAAGTATAACAAGGAAAACTACGTTTATATGAACGCTGTCCCGTTGCCTAATTTCTCGTTTTTTAAGTTTCAATGACAAGTCGTCCTCTAATGTGTCCATCTGTCCAATTGCTAGCTAAAACTAGTTTTTTCTTGATATTGTTTATTACGTTTCCGTCCTCTGATTCTGATAATACCTATTGTCGATTCGTTTTCGTTCCACGTATTATTCGTCCGCCATGTTGTTTTGTTTTGTTACACTACAGTTACATGTAGAACTTGCTTTTGCAAATAAGTACTTACATGTGTTCGAATCCGTTCTTCTTCGGCGAAAACTAGGTTATATAAGGGTGCTCATTTTATAAGCAATAATTAATCATATTTCCGTGGCGAGAGCATATGTGACTCATGTAAGCAGCTAGTTTCTATTTGTTAAGTATGCTAGATTCGCTTCTGTTTAAGATTTGACAGAGTAGTTTATTCATGATTTGATCTTGGCGAGACCAAATGTAACTTAATATATGTAATAGGGGAAACAAGATAAGCAATATCCATACTTACTATAATATGTTGTCTACCAAAAAGCCGTCTCAGTTTAAAGTGACAGTACAAACGAGTCAGTAAAATTCATGTACTTCAGATAATATATCTTACTGATAAGTTTTACCTTCTGATATTGGACTTGTTCTAATGGTCCCAGACGATAACTGAAGTTCTGAAGTTGAACTTGAATATGAATTCGTAATATCGGACGACAAAGAATAGACACTGGAATCGCTTTCAGCCATTGTTAATGCCGAAGTTACACCTACATAATAAAACATTTATCAAGATCATTTCATTTATTAGTTTACAGACCTAGGAAATTTCATAGAAATGTAAGTCAGACTGAAATTTGTCTGTACATCTGTCTATCTGCCAGTTTGCCCAAATTCTGTCGGTGCAATTGTCAGACAGTAACTCAAATTCTGCCATAGCTCTTTGACGAGATTCATAGGACCGTGCCCCCCTTTTTTTTAACGAAAATGTAAATTATTTCATGTCACTTAAGAGGGTTTGAACACCAAGATGGTGGAGGCATTATTTGTTTTCTCACTTCCTAGAAAAAGTAAAGTTTTAATTCCCTTAAAACATTAGATTCGCTGATTGATATACGCATTTGAGTATCCTGATGAAGTTTGTATAATTCCGGCGTCATTGAAGAAATTATGGCGATTTTCAAAATTGTGGACTTTGGGAGTTTTATCCACGAGCAAACCACAACGTCATTTCGACGTTATCGGGGAAAATGGCGTCACAAACTTTCGCTTTCAAAATGCAATAAAAACATTAATACCAAACGTTTCGCATTGAAACTTTGCATGTATATAATAGAAAATTCAATCTTCATCACAGTGAATTTGTTGAAAAATTAACATTAAAGGAAAGCGGATGTCACTTCATTGAAAATGGACGATTTTCGAAAGAAAAATTAGAAAATATAAGCTTTGTAATATATTTATCCAAAAAATTTTCTCATTTAATCATGAAATGATCTCTTGATATTGCTGATAATTTTGTTAGTTTTTATCGAAGATTCATCCACAGGATTCCTAATAATTAAGTATCAACTACAGTCGATTGGCTAAAATTGCATTTTTTGAGCGACATTGTTAACTTTTATTTCAATATCCTGCCTTTGCTTAAATACAATTAATCTCAATCTTTTCAATATGTAAGTGCAATACATTTATGAAGATTTTGGAAGTTAAAATAAAATTAATTTACGATAGCTCTACGAGAACTGGAATGACACTTTCAATATTATGACGTCATCAAGAAATTCACGAAAACGTCGATTAATGCATATTTCAAAGTCTCGTAGAAAACTTTCCTGCGGATAGAATCAAATATTAATCAAGGAACACAAGAAATATATAAATCAGAAATTTTGAGAAAAATTGAATTTGGCGTCCAAGTGTTTAATACCTCCTTAAGGATAAGCAAGTTACTTATTTGTAAGGACCTTTGAATTTAGTGCAATTGATTTGTTTTTAATTTTTGGCTTCTTGTCAAGTTGTTCGATGTCAAGTTTTCAAAAAGATAAATTTCAGAAATAAAATGGGACCTAAATTTTAATATTACTGTTTATATAGCATCAAATTATACCTTAAAATATGTTTAAATTTGCCTTTTTTTTCATTTCCCTGATCGAAGCATATTGTTCATTATAATAATTCGGTTGATTATTTGGTCGAAACGTAAAGCTTTTCAAATGCAAAATTTGAAATAAAATCAAGTGAAATAAAATGAGTACATATTACCTTCTGTTAATTCAGTGGTTTTAGATTCAACGGTCGGTGTAATATCATTTGGAGAAGAAGCATCAGTAGTTTGGAAACAAAATTCACTTGCTGACTGGTCGCTTGATGTCATTTGTGTATATGTTTCGAAGCCAATGTTACCTGCAAATTAAATCAAAGAAAAATATGTAGAGAGAAATTGAACAGACAAAACAAGGAAAAGGACTTCGAAAGTGAACGCAAAGGCAAAATAAAATAGCACTGATATTCATTTCGATTTATATGTGAACAAACGAGATATTATTCAATGGCCATGTTCATCATACAGATGACACTCGTTCATCTCTCTATCATTTGTAAACAGGTCTCAATAAGGTATCCTTGTTTCCATTCCAGTCGAACATTAGTTATTGTTTTCTTCATGTATGTCTGTTCCTTGCTGCAAATTTATTTCTTCTCAAATCATGCTAAAATCTAAAGACGTAACATTTGTTCTACTCGGTGAGAATCACTGTTGGTGGACCGGGAGTTCCCGAGGGCACATGTAGTTAAGTCCGATCAACTTCAGATTATTGTTTCTTCAAACATACTGGAAAATTTCTGTTCTCAAAATGTTCTCGAAATTTCTGAAAAGTGGGTCCTGTAGCATCATATCCCTCCAATCTGCTACGTCTTTCGTTTTTAAAAATAACTTTCATAGTCTTTGGCCATATATCATTGTTTGGATTGAGGGTTACTTCCGAGGGTTTAGTATCCGAAACGTGCATGTCTAGCTCCAGTGATATTTTTTTCTGTTCTTTAATGATGCTATGAATTTGAAGACATAACATCCCGTTTATATGTATTGGGAAAGTCGAGAACGATCAAATATTCACACGAAAGCACAGGACGAGACACCAAGTTTTGTTTTTGCAGGTATCTCATCGAGTTCTTTCACCGAATGAAAACTTGATTCATCTCGAACTTGCATTTCTGGTGCTAGCGATGCTCTTTGGTAGCAGAATTTCAAACTTTGACAAATTTCAAATAATACTTTTCTTTAGGGAATAAACGTAATGTGTTTGTGGTTCCGACAGGCAAGCCCCGACGGTAAGACGTATGTTTCCAACAGTATATCTTAGATATACCTGTTGGAGCCACAAAACACAGTACGTTTATCCCTATTCTGATTTATGTGATATATTTTAACTCTTTATACCACTCAAATGGTCTCACGTACCGCAACAATGACCAACAAAAATTATTGCGCTGCATAATATCAAATACAACTGCTTCGTGTTTATTACTATGACAAAACTTTAAAGTGTAATTAATGACAAACTTACTTTCTCTGTTGTTTATAAGCGCAGAACGCCGTTTACAAGCTCCTAACTTTTAAGCTTTTCGTCACAGTATGACGTCACTTAAGCAAAGAACACAGGGGAATCATGAAGTCATTCGAAAATTGTGCGCTATTAACGCTTATAACGTGAAAATTACGTAGGAATACATCTTAAAGTATGTCAAATGAGTCGGTTTACGGCATGTAAATCGTCGTGATACATGCTTGTAGAAATCATGTGAACTAATCAGAATGCGTGAAACAACCAGAACGAATGAGAATTGATTTCAGCAGGTCAATGACTTTTTTCCTTACGGAACGGCACTTGGATAATTGTAAAAGTACAAAATAATAAATGTACAAAATGATTTGCTGAAAGATACAAAAGGATCTAAGAATAAGACGGTCGTCTTATGCAAAGCCATCCCCCTAACACAAATACAGAATGATTTACAGTCAAAGGAATATACAAAAACTAATTGAACCGACCGAAATTTGTAATAAGGGAAAGAAAATAAAAGAAATAACTAGGATTGACTGGGTGAGATGAAAAAAAATGAAATTTAGAAGCTCCATTGTTATAAGAAAATCTCTAACTTTCTAACTTTTGACAATGAATTCATGTACAGAAAAACAAAATTTGCTCCCTTTGATAGTTGACATATCTTTTCTTTTTATCATTATTTACAAGCCCATCTTAATGCTACAAATTTCGATTGAGATCTTTAAAGGTTATTATTGCAAGATTTGAGTTGGAATGTCAGTTTTCGGAGTATGTGAAATCTTTTCCAAGCCTAAGAAGTGATTTCTTGAGTATGATAGCGCGAAATACGAGGGTTGATTAATATGTTGTGAGCCTGGTATTGAAGGATTTGCATTTTTGTCTACATAATCCCAATCAGTAGCTATGCACAAATGGCCTCAATACCACTTTTAAAGAAAAGTTGGTGCGAGAAATAGCTGTTTTCAGTTTTGCGAATAGACGAAAGTCTTATGGAGCAAGATCAGGTGAATAAAGCGGATGATCGATTAAAATAAAACAACAATAATGAATGGCAGCCATTGTAGTGACAGACTTGTGAACAGGAGCATTGTCCTAATGAAACAACACACCTTTAGTTAGCTTCCCGAGGCGCTTAAATTTGATGTTTTCCCGAAACTGTGTCATAATTGAAGCAAAGTATGTGCCATTGATTGCTTGTCCTTTTTGAAGATAATCTATCAGCAGAATACATTTTGCAACCCAGAAAATCACAGATGATTGACCAGTCTTTGGCAGGGGTAAGCAGGGGCGCTTCTACTATTTCGACTCTCGGCCTCTCGGGAAAAATGATGGACCCATGTTTCCTCCATGGTGAAAAATCTTTGAAGAAAATTGACAGCGTCTCCTTCAAAAATGTTAAAATCAACAAGCGATAAAGTGCGCCTAGGTGTGCTACTGATCAACTGTCAGAAGTTTTCGTAGTCAACGGGCCAACAGCTTTCTCATTTCAAGATTTTCAGTCAGAACGGAATGTACTCTTTCCTCTAAAATGCAAACTGCACTGGCTGTATATCTTTCTGTAACTCGTCTGTCAGTCATAAAAATATAATGGACTTTATTGATCATTTCTGTTGTTGCAACAGTGACAGGCCTTTCAAGACGGGTGTCATCCTCAAGGCTCTTTCTGCCTGCGTAATAATTCCGCCACCGACATTTTCATCGCAGCATATGAAGAGACATCTTTCCCTAGTGGTGTTACCATATCATTATGTATCATCAAAAGTGATTAAACTTTTAATGCATATATTGGATCATTGCCCTTTCATCAATTTTGTGCATTTTGCAAAAGCAACTTGTCTTGTTTATTTTGAGTGTTACCTCGTCGATTTAAATTGACGAAATGGGACCAGTCCTTGGGTACTTGGCCTTATATAGTCAGAGAATAGAAGGACATAAAAAGAATACCCCTGCATATCTCCTTCAATTCGAGACTCACAACATATCGATCAGCCCTCGTACAGGCATACTTTAAGCCCCTGTCATACCTACATGTTCTCTCGAGACGTTCTTACTACGTCCTTGAAGTCCTTGAAATTTTTCATGAACGTAGTGAGAACGTTGCATTTTTCACCCGGATGGTCTTTCCAAAAGAATAATTGACGACTCTAATACGTGCGCAACACGACCATAAGCGTCCGTAAAACGTTAGTAGCGCGTCCTTCCCGTCTTTGATACGTTTAGTCAAGTTCGCACTACGATCGATCCCAAGTTCACACTACGACGAAGGCGTCTTTGTTACGTTAGTGCGGCGTTATTACTACGTTCTTGAAGTTCTTACTGCGTTCATGCTACGATCATGACACGTTCAAAGGAAAAATGGTCTGTACGAGGTCTATTTTGATTTTTTCGAACTATAAAGCCAAGAACGTGGCGAGGACGACAGAGGCGTGACGATCTCCATATGATAACATGTAAAAGCTTAAGCCATCCGTGCTACGACAATACTTCGTTTGCGACACGTTTCTTATACGTCCATGCAGTTCTCAATACGTTCTCAGGTAGTCCTAAACATGTTCCGTCATCAACGCGTCCTCACTACGACTTTTTTGAACAGTTCAAAACGGTCGTGCTGACTCGGTGTACGGGCACTTTCGTCGGCGTCCTTACTACGACCTCAATACGTATCAGCGAGTTCTTACTACGTTCCCCGCGTCCTTACTACGTTCAAACCACGTTTCGTACAATTTTGGTGGTCGTAGTGCGAACACCATGCCAGAACGTGAAGGTGTGACAGGGGCTTTAGATTAAGACATAAATGTTTATGTTTGTCGACCCGGCTTGATTTGAATATTCAAAGTGATTTGAGGATTACAAGGAGGATTGATTGTTCAAGATATAACAATTTCCTCTGTTTTATCGAGATTATATTTCACTAACCACTGGTAAGACACATAGCGAATTTAATCAAGATTTTCTCCCAACAAGCAAGCCGCAGATTAAGCGTGTTCGACTATTAGGTAAAGAGAAGTATCGCCTGCAAACAGTCGAATGTCAAATCTACGTCAGTCACTATTCATTGACAACCAGAGGGGGTCTAGGAAACTACCGTGTGGAGCGTCGGATGACAGTAAATGACCGTTATTCAAAACATATCTTACTTGACGGTATACATTAATATACTTCTTATGAGAATTATCGTCGTTTCTGTTTTCTTTTTCATTGATCTAGTTGGAACACTGTTAAAATAAAATCTATTATTTCTTAAGACGTTGACGAATTTATCGATGTAAAAATTCAACTCAGCTGAAAAATTTTCTTTTTGATGTGTCGTGTGTTATAAAAGGTTGGATTTATTTGTGAAATAAATCGACCAGCCTTTAAGAAAATAGAAACCTGATGACCTATCAAGGATGACAAATTGATCAGATCCTGAGTGTTCGGTGTTACAATTTCACAAAGGAAAAATATGGTTTAAAATGTATAAAGAATTACAGGTCACTGGAGACATTGTCGCTCGTGCGTTTTGACACCTAGAGCCGTATCACACTTCAATAGTCTGCGCATCAACAAATGTACTCGAGGATTCAACTTCTTAACGGTGAAAAAAATATATAGACATGCAAGGGAATGCAATTTTTATTTTTAAAAAATATATCGAAGTCTGTTATTAAATAAAAGAAAACCACCTGTAGAGTACTAGACACGGTCCCGATTCAAACACTAAATTCAGATAAACAATCTTTTTCAAGTTATCTTTCTTTGTTAACGTTGAATCAATACAGATTTGCTTGCGGTCATTTCAAACTGACCAAAGCCGTGCAATCGTTGATAAACAGATGAGTAAGCCTAAATGTGATGCATCTGAGTTTTTACTTCAAGTCTATCAGCTGTTAATTCAGAATAAAGTGCAAATTTCAAGGCTGTTCGTAAAAGGCACTGCTTTCCTGTGAATGGCCCGAAGAGTAAGAATTTCACAGAGACACTAAATAGTTCTCCTCACATAATATTCACATGATATCCTCCATTGGCATTTCAGAGGAGAGAGTACATATGTTGAATATCTGTGCCATCGTCGGTGGCCGACATACAGAGCCGCATTTCTCAAGATGAAAAATAACGTTTTGCCACCATATTCAATTCTTGTAGAGATTTGGTTTTTTTTTGGAAATAAGAGTATATCGCATGTTCTGTTTACCATCAGATAACCAAGACGTAGATGAAAAGTAAGAACTACTTCTTAACTTTCGGCTGTCGTAAGCTATTCTGACATTGTTCTTCCACCCCCGGATAAAAAGAGAAAGATGTACAAAACAGAGATGTTAAGCGTGATTCGTTTCATAAAAATAGTATGCCCATCAATATAAGAATTGATATTCATATTTTGTGTTTGCATTGTTGTTGCAAAACATTTGGTCATGGAAAAAATTCAGTGCAGCACGAAGTAAAAGAAAAAACAATGTTTAAATATTTACACTTCAACTTCCTTTCGTTTAATTCAAGTAATAGGACGGTGACCAAGACATTTTAATTGACATTCAAGGTACATCGCTTTTTAATACATGTAATGAAAGTTTAAAGACCTGTCTTTCATATACAAGGTGTCGTAAGAATTGAATCAGGTGCGAAAGTTGTGTTTTGGGAGAAAACATGATTCTGTTGAGGAAAATCACGGGAAAGGGGAAAATATCTACAATATTTTTATAAGTACAAGTTTGGAAGATAAGAATATATGAAAACTGAGTGTTTGAAATGCTGTTTGTAATATTGCCTACAAATTTGATTTTTTCACAGCAAAAGTTCGAATAATGTCAAAAGGTTTTGCAGTGAAGAAGAAATAATACAAAATTCTCAAATCTGGAAAGTTTTATTCCTAATTAATCCCCGGTATAAAAGGCCTTTGATGGTTCTGACGCATTTTCGATGGTTATGTTGTCTATCTTAGATCCTTCTTATTTTGTTAATTATGTCACCATAAAATGCAGGTTGTGAAATATCAAAGTAATATACTCTGTTGCTTGTATTGGTCCGAATTTCAAAAGAAGGTGACAATAATTATATAATTTTTGTAAAATTTCCAGAAAGTCTTTCTAATTTGTGAAAGCGAAAACCTTGTCCTAAAGGTTTCTTGGTAATTTGTAAATTTCTGCTATGAAAATGCAAAACATCAGTACATGCTCTAGCATGCGGATGAGCTGTGAAATGTAAATACCATCGGACGGTAATCTAGGAACATCACTGTCAAGCCAAGGGGGAATTTACTATGTTGAATCCAAATAATCTCTTTTGTCATACAATTTGTATGTACAAAATAAATCTGCAACAAAAGGCGCACAATTAGTTCCCATTTGAATTCCTACAATGTGCTTATAGAGTTTCTCATCAAATCGTACATAAATGTTGTCCATGTCCATGATTTGTATAACTTGTTTTCTGTGGCAGAAAAGAAACCCTTTGATTCACATGTACATGTACAAATAGAAGTTTTCCACTTTCGACCAAAGCACCATTTAATGAGTTTGGACAATCGATCATTTATTTTGTCGTGAGGAAGCGTGGTGTACATATTAGAAAAGTCGTATGAAGAAATCGTACTTGCTTGAAAAGTTCTTGATTTCATTATGTCAACCACATCCCCTGAATTTTGAAAGACCAAAAGAAGTTTACACCATTCTTGTTTATGACAGTTTCACAGTAGTTGGCCACATGTTCCTTTATAGCCGTGAGTGCTGACGTCAGATTTCTAGACAAAATTGTAGTTGAACAGTTGCTAGAATTATTTTTTTTTCGAAATGTTTAAGGATACTTGTGCAGGTTTGGTATGTAGTATATTGTAGGAAGATCCGATTTAGAAATAGGGATGTTTCATGAAGAAATGTCACTATTATGTTTGCTCATAATACACATACAGGTATCAGACCCCAATTATTTTTTCCTATATATTCCCTTGTAAATCATACTAATATGACGATTAAATACTCGAATCGCACCACCAGTTTTTGCTGGAAACTTTTATATCAGCTAAATAGTATCAAAATAAGCTCAGAAATGGATTCATGCAAAAATCTGTCGCTTAGTAGACTTTGAATATCTTTTTAAACCTGAAAGGGGGTATCTGTGGCTCTAATGTTCTACAATCTATCAATTCTAGAGCCTCGTAGCACATCTGTCATTCCGCGATTAGAATGATGCAGTATCATTTAACATGCTAGAATTTTTTTCAACTCATCTGCGACTCAATGACGTAAAAAAAAGAATCATCTAGTGTAAAAAGAGTCGTAGAAATTAAATGTAAGAAGACGAGGGATAATTGAAATAATTAGGAACTATTTGCGTGGTCACGAACTTTCAAAATTAATTGTGATCTGTAATCTATATGTAAGTTTTCTCGAAGGCTACACACTGATAAATGATAAAAGAGAATATTATTGTGACGTCATAGTAACATCGTCAGAAAAGATGGTGTGAAATTGCATGAAACGTTGTTTGTATTAACTTTTTTCTTATGTTTCATGGAAAAAGAAATAGATTCGTTCATTTTCTCCTTAGTTAGACATAAACATTTACAATCGGGCAGACAATTGCTACGCTTCAATCGGGAAGGCTGAAAGTTCTATCACTTGTTTAAATTTGTATCTTTCACTCACTAGATTGTGATAGAACCTATTTAACCTCCTCTACATCCAATTTTCAGTATTTTCCAAGATATTCGCTCCCATCCTCAACTTTCCCCTAACGGAAAAAAAACAACAAGCAAACAACAAACAATATCAATTTCAAACTAACTCCCTCTAGTATACGTAAATTTCCTACAATTCAGATATACCTCGGTACAGAATCTCTTAGTACCCCTCGGTCTGACAATTTCTTGTCAATTTATCTAAAAATATCATAAAACTTCAAGGAGATTAACATATTAGCACCATCCCTCCAATGCTATTTTGAACATAGATTTTATTTTGAGATGCTACTGAATCGACCAGATAGGAACTTTGGAGCCACGCACTATCTGTAAAGTAAATGCGAAAATAAAACCAGAGGGCTCTACTGAAATGAATTTTGGCGGCTTATGAAAATTACTTTGGCTGGAAGCATCACTGATGAGTATCTTATATCCGAATCACGTGTCTGGTGCATAATTAATTGTATATAAAGTCGGTAAACTCCGTACGCCGGCTTCGCCCAACATTTTTGTCTGTTCTGAAATTGTGTCTGTTCTAGAAATTTTGTCTGTTCTGAAATGATGCTATTGGAATTAAAGACGTTTAACATACAAAGCAGGCCGCTTATACCGCAACGCCTCGGTTACAACCCAAGTGCAATTGAATTAAAACAATATAATAAATTTCTTTGAAATTTTAATTTAAATTCGTTAAGTGGCTAAAACAGGTTTGCAAATAACCTTCCATCCGTGTAGACAGGAAGCGATCCGAATTTGATTATTAAGCCCCGAGACTCTTGTGAAACCGCATGGCTTAGTCTGTAGGTTATACAGAGTTTTAACAGAACTAACTCTTGAGAAAAGTAGTGTCCTAATCCATTACATGTGTTATCTTCAAGAGGACTACGTCCCAGCCTATGGCGCGGACTGCGTCCTCTATAATAAATGAGTTAAAGAAGATCCTGACGATAACCTCAACAACACTCAAAACAGAGCAACAAATTAAGCATCGACAGACCCCAAGCAAGCTAGAGTTGGGACCATGTGCCCGGGAGGAGTAAGCAACCCCTGTTGGCTAGCCGCACCCGCCGTTGATGTTTACGCACGAAAATGAAACAATACATAAAATACATGCACTGTCTGAGGTTATGTCTATATAGAAAGTGCTATGGCGACAAAATCAGGGAGAAATATTCAAAACACTTACTGTCAAATCCCTCGCGGGGAACCTTTTTACGAGCTCCACACGGCAAAGGGCATAAGTGTGACACAAATTTTCGCAACTTATTCAAAGGGCACAAGTGTGACATAAATTTACGTTTAGTTAGCTCTGAATTGATCGCGTCATTTGATCCTTTACTTTGAATACCAACATAGTTTATAGGTTTGTTGAAAATCTAGCTACATGCACCTACTTAGGGATGTACGGGTGAACATTGCCATACCAGAGTACACATTAAACGTTCCGTATAAAGATATTTTAATATTTTTGTTTTAAAGTAGCACGATAATTATTTTTTACACAATGTAAATTGGGCAGGGAGGTCTGCTATGGAAGAAAGACTACTAAGCAGTTTTTCCGCTAGAGGAAAAGCTACTACAGTCCCACACAACCAAACCATGCATATTTTCCATCTTGGATTACTACTCTTGGACTTTTCCATCTCTGCTATGTTAAAATTGCTCCACTGTAACAATGTTTTGGCATTTTTACATAATATACATCAATGTCATGGAATTACAAACAAAACGATATCTTCAAAACTAGTCAGAAGGCTAAATATGAAATCTTCTCTGAACATTTATCTTATGTCAATGTTTTGCATGGTAGAAATTGATAAAGTCCGAGAGTTGAAATCTAATATGATATCATCATGGCAAGACATTTTTGAGACTATTCTTTAAATTTTGGACTAGTTTTGTCTAGGAGTCTTTATGTTTATGACCACTGGCCCTGCAAGTTTTGTGTAAAAAGAGTTTTTGTTTTGCTTTCTATTTGCTAAAACAGTGTAGTATCATCTGTTAACGATGAACAGGACCATTTCATTTTCTATGTACCTCCTTTGTTCACCTGTTGTCTTCCTTAATTCTGTAAAGGCTCTGCTTCCAACACACACAAAAGAACGTTTTAAAATACGGTATTCATATATTTAAAACTCACAAAGTTTTTATTAAAGGTTCTTCATACAGCAAGTTTTCGCTTGCTAATTCAGAAAATATAAGTGTGAATTATACTGTACCCATTGTGAATGCAGGGTTTCTTTCATTCAGTCCAGCACCAGTGGAATGATCTTTATCGTATTGTTGTATTTTACATATTGTATCATCCATTTGAAAGCCGATACAATCTTTGTCCGATCTGCAATTGTTTTGGCATTTCTTTTCGTCGCAGTCTTTAAACTCTCCCGTTGTTTTAAAGTTAGAAAATACCATTTTGCCTTTCCATCTAACCTCGTCAAAACACGGCGTAGTATCTAGAAAGAGAGTGAAGTAATACCTTATTTGAACATAGACAAAGAATGAAACCAGGAGGTTAAACAGAAAGTTACATTGTCAATAAATGGTAAAAAAGTATTTGAATGCTATGTCCGGATCTCCATCCAGACAACACTTCACTTATAACTGCGGAACACACTCGCAAGGTGTAATAAACAACAAACATCTAACACAAAAACGTCATCAACATCCAGTGACAACATGACACATAACAACGCCTTAGCAGACACGCCAAACAATGAAACACGAATGTCGATACATAATCGAAGGCAGATCAATTACATCCTTTAGAATAAATATTAATTGTCTAGCTCGGTTGGAGACAGTGGTATATTTCCAACCAAGAAAAACAAAGAACATGTCCCCAAGCGTGACATAACATATCTGGGTTGACGAAATCTTCATAACTCCCCCGAAACCGGGCAATGAATTGATAATCATACCGAAAGGCTAGTTTCCTGTTGGGTAATTTTGCAAAGGAGAAAATTCGGTTTATCTATAATTTCGTGTGATAATGATTATTGATCACAAAAAGGTGAATTTGATGCATAGTAAGGATGCCATTATTACGATAATGTCGAAAGGGTTCCAACTCTATACCTTCTTGAAGAAAATTCCAAACCAATTTTCATGCACCATACACGTGCTTCGAATATTAAATTCTCATCAGTGATGCTTCTAGCGGAGCCAACAAAATTCATTTCAGTAGGTCCCTCTTTTCGAGTTTTATCCAAAATAAGACAAAAATGTTTTTATAAGGCTGAAAAATAAATGGGCCTGATTTATGTAGATGGAAATGAAAGTGGAACGCCGATTGTGTTAACGCGTCATTAAAAGCTATTATTCACCTTATGTTGGATACAACTCATCGCCAGGCATTTGTTAAAGATATTAATGATATATGTTGCACAAAAATATCGAAACACCGATTGATTTGCGTTGCAAGAGTCTCACTGTGAGTTTAGACTTATGAAATGAATTGATATGATTTTCTAAACTAAGGTAAAACTACCCTGTTTGTTTTGGAGGCAAAAATCGATTGTAGCAAGGGGAAAAAGTACAATACGCCAAATCATGATTTTTTTCCTGACATACCTCAACTCAAGATTCGTTGATACTCGAAATATTTCTATTATAAGGATGCCATAAGAAGCAAAGATTAATTTTCTTTTAATTAATGACACAAGTAGATCAAATCATCATCCTAATTCTCCAATATTTGAAATGCAGAAATATTACATGCATAAAAATTGGCTAACTCATTCCTTTTCATACTCCTGTCATCTGACGGAACGTATTGTTGTATGGCTATGTCTGTTCGATTCGTCCGTCCTTCTGTCTTTCTTTGTATCAGCTTCAGGAACGCAATAACTTGTATAGGTGTCAACGGATATTTATACACCCTGATCGAACTGTCGAGAGGAAGCTGCCTTTCGATTTTCAGGTTCATCTGATTTGTCGTTACAGAGCTTTCGGAATTAAGTTTATTTTTGATATTGTGAAAGTAACCAAAACAAATTAAACATCAATTCTCTGTAAGCACCAAAGATTTATCATAGGGTCCAGGCACGCTATGTCACAGATCCTTACGGTCTTTATGCAAATAATAGGCCTTCACGAAAATATTTGAAAATGACGAAAATGTTTCACATATTTATGCTGATTGCCATGGAAACGGCATGTAAACATTGAAAAGGTGCAATTTTTAGCTTTTTTGAAGCCTCACAGGATCTATATTAACATATTTTCTTTCGACATGTATATGTAATTGTATCGTATTGTTTGATCCTTATTCTTTGTGATAAAACCATTTGATAATGGGAAAAATTAAGCATACGGAGTTACCATGGCAACAAATCTACCATTAGATGTATGTGAGGATAGCAATTTTTCACTTTTAGTTTGAATACAGGTAAATGGAGAACTTTTTAGGAAGTTTAAAGTTAAAACTAACCTGATGGCGATAAAAAATGTGTAATGTGTCTTGGCTGCCAAGGCAACGTGGATGGTTTCCAAGGAAAACTGCTCTTTTTAGTTCAGATTGTTTACCTTGACTCTTACAATATCAAAGGACATAACTTGAAAAAAGGTTTATCAATAATAAGCTTTTAAAGTGATATTAGAACATCTGTAAAAATAGTATATAGCATTAGCTCTTTAAAAATGAATTTTTCATGCTGTAACCACAGAAAAAAACATTCCTGGTTTTAGAGGAAATCGCCATTTTTGTCAATTTACTCAATACATTTTCGGGATCGACTGTATTCTTCGTGGGTCTCAGTAAATTACGTCAGAAGTTGTACACGACAAAGTGATTGCCTGTACACGCACATGTGTATACGCATGTGGTTACCATTTCAAGAATAAAACAATATCTAAAACATAGTTTTTTATTTATTGAACAAAAAAATAAATAAATGAAATAAATAAATAAAGGGCGCACCATTTCTAAACATGCTCATGGCTGGCGATCACCTGTTGTTTCAGGACAGAAGTTTGACATAATTTATATTCTGATTAAGAAAAATAATCGTGTTGGCCAATTGTTTTGATAGATTCTGTATCTAAATATGGAATTATGGATCTCGCACTTGCCGAATATTCGAACGTGGTTTGCGGGGGGTATTCAAGGTTTAAAAGGATGTATTACATGTGAAATATAAATGTTATATCACATTTTGTCATCAAGTGGATAGTATTACCTATCAAGCTCAGAAAGTCCAATTTATCAGTATTTCAAACCCATGGAAATGGTTGTTATGGAAACTCAGATCCTTAGCAACCTACTAATTATAGTGTTTTTTGTAAGTTCTTTGCAATCAATAGATTAAATGAATAATTATTATCTAAAAGCAATTTAACCGCAGAAAATAGAATTTAACGTCTTGAAGAGTTTTGTCAGAATAAGAAATATTTATTACCATGGTAACCATGTGTATTGATAAAATCTGAATTGATAGTGAATTTAGTTGATTATCCCGTAGCCTCTATTTTTGAATTTTATAACAATTGAAATTAAGGACTATTTACATCAGACACAGTAAGGCTTCAAAATTGTTTAATTTTCATATTTTGGTATCTTATGACCTAGTTACCATGGCAATCAGGTCATTTGGCAACAATATGTTGATGATTTTCTATTCATTTGTCCTACCAATATATATAATTTCATAAAAATCGGAGAACATGCGTGGCCAGAACTTTTTGGTGCTTACAGAAAATTGGTGTTAAGAATCCTTTAAAAATCTACTTTTGGTCGAAATGTTTTGAAAATTTGTATACTTCAAGAACAAAAAGATGTTCTTCTATATACTCGTATTTTATAGGTTTTTATTTTCTATCGCATAATTGAGGAATTATTTGTCGCACGGACTCACCGACTGCGCCATAAAATAATTCACCCTGTCTTATGAAGGGCATATAAAAACACTAATATAACCTATTCTTGAACTACCTGCATTTAGTAAAGAGATTTCATATTCAATATTCAGAAGTTATTCAATTTAATGGAATTCAATCTCTTTAGTAAAGATATTTCATTTTCAATATTCAGGAGTTATTCAATTTAATGGCAGAAAGATTACATTTCTAATAAATAATCCGAACGGACGTCTAAAATTCGTTAATTTTTTTCTGTGAATTGGAACCAAGTTTATTTTTTAAAATATCCCTCTTAGCCATTCTGAAGTTTTAATACTAGCTTTACTTTGGTTTAAAAAATGTTCTCAAATGTCGGAACCCCACGGCCCTAATTTACGTGTATTAGAGCTCTCTACAGGTTGACGCGTTTTTACAATACAAAAGAGATGTGTAGGATGGCAAGTATGGATAATAGCCATATCTCGATACATAATGCAAAATCGATAATTAGAAAATCATAAACCGAAGGCATACAAAACCACGATGAAACAGGAGCCAAAGCAGTCAAACAAAACCTCCATCACATGAAAAGAAGCGAACTTCAAATAAAGGAGTGAGACCAGGTGCCCAGAAAGAGTCAGCATCTCCTGCTTGTATGCAACATCCGTCGCTTCTTTAGGTAGAATTGTCACATCCGGTTACTTCCATTATTTTTTTATTCTTCTGAATAGAAATAAAACTCAATTAATGATTTCGGAGAAGATGCTGAATTGCTGAAAAATGGATAAAATATTCCAATCTCCCAGTCGTTCTTCATGTAATACAAAGGATAAAAAAAATGCATAAACATCAAAATCAATTTCTGAAAGGATGAATGGCAAACTAATGCAAGATGAATATGACAATGTACACTATCTGTATGCACAAAACCGTATTAAATTATTCAGAGAAATACGATGTCCAAAGAGTTGTTAAGGAGGGTTTGAACACCAAGATGGCGGGGCATTATTTGTTTTCTCGCTTCCTTGGAAAAGTACTGTTTTAACTTCCTTAAAACATTTGATACTCTGATTGATTTACGCATTTGAGTATCCTGATGAAGTTTGAATAATTTCCGGCGTCCTTTGAAGAAATTAAGGCGATTTTCGTAATTTAGGACATTGGGAGTTTTATCCATGTGCAAACCGCGACGTCATTTCGACGTTATCGGGAAAAATAGCGTCACAAACCTTCGCATTCAAAATGCAATAAAAACATTATAACTAAAAGTATTGCATTGAAACTTAGCATTTATAAAAAAGAAAATTAAATCTTCATCACAGTGTATTCGTTGACAAATTTACGTTACAGGAAAGCGGATGTCACTTCATTGAAAATGGACGATTTTGGAAGAAAAATTGGAAAATATAAAGCCTTGTTATATTTTAATCCTGAATTCAATTTTTCCCATTTAATCATGAAATCATCTCTGGACATTCTTGATAATTTTGATAGTTTTTGACAAAAATTCATCCACAGGATTCCAAATAATTAACCAGCAACTACAGTAAATTGGCTCGAAATTGCAATTTTTTAGCGACAGTGTCATATTTTATTCGAGTATCCTGCCTGTGTTTAAAACACAAATCATTTTATCTTTTCCATATGTAAGTGCAATATATTTATGGATATTTTGGAAGTTAAGTCAAAATCAAATTCCAATAGCTTTACGAGAAGTGGAATGACACTTTCAATATTATGACGTCATCGAGAAATTCACGAAAACGTCGATTAATGCATATTTCAAGTCAGTTGTATAGAAAGTGCTATGGCGACAATGTCAGGGAAGTATATTCAAAACACTTACTGTCAAACCCCTCGCGGGGAACTTTTTTACGAGCTCCACACGGCAAAGGGCATAAGTGTGACACAAATGAGTTAAAGAAGATCCTGACGATAATCTCAACAGCACCCACAATAGAGCACAAAAATGAACATCGACGGACCCCTAGGAAGCTAGAGGTGGGACCAGGTGCCCGGGAGGAGTAAGCATCCCCTGTTGGCTAGCCGCACCCGCCGTCGATGTTAATGAAGCATGGAAATAAAAATAAGAATCTTACATGTTAGATAGGTTTCCCTTTGACATATAAATGTTTATAATGACAAATAAGGATAATGACCATATCCGAATACATAGTACAAAATCGATAATTCAGAAAATCACAAACCGAAGGTACACAAAACCAGGACAAAACAAGAACTCCACCATATGAAAAGAAGCAAACTCCCGATATGGGAGTGAAACCAGGTGTCTAGGAAGAGTCAGCATCTCCTGCTTGCATGCAACACCCGCCACTTCAATTCGGTAGAATTGTCACATCGGGTTCCATTTCTGAAGATACAAGTATTTTCGGAGTTTGGATGGTACAAATGGTCTAAGATAGAATATCGTCCACCGGAGTGGGACACCATAATGTATGACGAGGTCCCAATATCAACCGTAGAACTTCCTCAGTGACGCCGGTAGTCGGCCAAAAACGTATCCCTGACCGGGAAGCTTATTTGAAAGGCATCTAGGTCTCAAAACGAAATCTGTATATTTTGTACTTACCCTGGCATAGCCTATCAACTGAGATATGAACACACCATAAGCAGGTGATGAAGGATTGTTGCTACTCAGAAAAGGAAAGTTTGTGATATTGAAATTGAAGTCGTCACGTTTGTCATAGAGTGAGGTGATCAAGTGACTATCAGTGTCGTAGGACAACATTATGTCCAAATAGGATGCTGAATTATTTGTCTCTGTAGCATCTTTGACTTCAAGCTCCGAAGGATATATTCTGCTGAGGTAATCCGCGAATTTTGGATTATTGATGGACAGCACATCGTCTATGTATCTGTAAATGACGTTAAAGTTAGAGGCTACTTATCTGTTCCCTTCAGAGACCAAAGATTAAATAAATTAAGCTTCGTACGAGTAAAGAAAAATGTCGGCAAGGAGTGGGGCACAATTGGTTCCCATTGGTTTTCCGACAATTTGCTGGAAGACCTTTCCTCCAAACACCACAAAAATGTTGTCGATGAGGAAGTTTAACATTTGAATAATATCTGCTTCAGTGTACTCATTTTTCGAATCGGACTTTCTTTAACAAAGTAGGTTTTGTCATAATTTACAACAATAAATTGATATTTGAGACTGCCATTCTTGCTTGTAAACGCATTACTTATGATTTTGGCGAGTCTTTATTTCAATTTCGAATGTGGGAATTGTTGTGTAAAGTGTCGAAAAATCAAAAGCTTTGATCGAATGGAATCTATTAAATTGAATGGATTTCAGATGTTCTAAAAGTTCCTTGGAAATCTTTAAAATCCACATCTGGTTAATACCACTTCTTGCTAGGGGTCTGTCGATGCTTAATTTTGTGCTCTATTGTGAGTGCTGTTGCGATTATCGTCAGGATCTTCTTTAACTCATTTGTGTCACACTTATGCCCTTTGCCGTGTGGAGCTCGTAAAAAGGTTCCCCGCGAGGGGTTTGACAGTAAGTGTTTTGAATATATTTCCCTGACATTGTCGCCATAGCACTTTCTATATAGACATAATGCCAGACACTGCATGAATTTTATATATTTTTATTTCCATGCTTCATTAACATCAACGGCGGGTGCGGCTAGCCAACAGGGGATGCTTACTCCTCCCGGGCACCTGGTCCCACCTCTAGCTTGCTAGGGGTCCGTCGATGCTTAATTTTGTGCTCTATTGTGAGTGCTGTTGAGATTGTCGTCAGGATCTTCTTTAACTCATTCTGAAATATACCGTCAAACAAGTCCAGTTTTGATTTCTGTTAAAACTTTGGTGAATAAGATCGATACAGATTTCGTTGAATATTTTGAGGAACCAGCGATGGAACGTTGTTTGTGCGGATTTTTATGCATTTTAGGTATGATGATGCTATATAACCTTCATAAATTGCAAAAATTAGTTGCTTACGAAAGTCTACATCCGTATAATTAACGGACACTCATGACGTCGCATCACTTGTGATTTTCTATTCATGGACGGTAAACTCGCCTAGCGTTAAAGGTTTTTTAAAGATCATCTAAACGTATTCCTCCCTGTAAAAACACTAAATTCAAAAATACAGAACAGACATTCACAAAAGGAGACACAAAAGGGAAAGAAACACCAACTTACACCACAGAAACATGAAACACAAAAGACCACACATAAACCAACGAGACCAATGGGCAACCTGTAACGACATCGGACGGCAACCTGCTACACAAGTAGTAGACTGTGTGGTTATCCGGATTACGTAAGCACAACAAGATTATCTTTTTCACAATTTAGTAAAGGCTTTCTGGAAATTTTGCAAAAAAATATTGTCAACTTCTTTTGAAAGTCGGACCCATGCAAAGAAAAAAGTACATTACTTTGGTTATTTCACAACCTGCATTTTAAAGTGACATAATCAACAAAATAAGAAGGATCATAAATAGGCAAAATTACCACCAAAATGATGTTAGAATCTTCGAACGCCTATTATACCGTGGATATAATCATTCTCTCACCAGACGGACACTTCGCTTGGTATTGGATCAAATATACAGCCTTGTATCAGCGCATTCTTAAGAATTGCACTCTGACTGATTGTGACGATAGGACTCTATGACGGGCCCTGTCCAAACCTCTTTAGACAGGGCCCCGACTACCTGTCCTCTCATAATCTCAGTAGGACTCCTTAGTGATAGCATGAATGAGCTCGTTTAAGCCAGCAGAACACGGACTGTATTTTGTTCGCCTTCTGTTTTTATATCCATTTGTTTATCCATCATCCATCTAACAGTGTGTTTCTTGGGCCCCTTGTCATGTTGTCTTCTGTATAGTCATCGAACAGAGAGGAGGTTATTTGTAGGTCAATTGTAGGTTCTCCGAGACCTCTGGTTAATCGGAAAAGTGGACGGATTGTGCGCACGTAATCCGGATAACCACACCGTCTGCTATTGACGTGGCCGACGACATCCTACGTCGACACCGATTGCCCATTGCAATCGTTGGTTTTACGTGTAGTCATTTGTGTTTGATGTTTCTATGTACCATTTGTGTCTCTACCTGTGTGTGTCCGCTTTGTGTTTTTGCAGTGGGTGTTTTGGGAATGTGTTGTTGGTATTGCATCAGGGAGATCCCCTTATTTTCTTGGTAATTTGTAAATTTATGCTATGAAAATCGAAACATCAGTGCATGCTCTAGCATAGCGGATGAGCTGCGAAACGTCATAGATACCGCATGACGAAAATCTAGCAACATTTTTGTTCACCCAAAGAAAAGGAGTAGGTGCGGTAACTGCTATTTCGGCCCTTTTTTCAAAGTTATTCATATATCCATAATATTCTAGTTCAAAATATTTCAAATGTATGGTGAATCCAAAATAGGAAAGCCTGTTTTTATTTCACAGTCCTATACTGAATAATACGTCGCTCTGAACGTTTAAAACCGTTGAAATCATTGAAAATATCAATAAATGAGTGAAATTTTGACACAAATTTATGAAATTAAGTAATGATCCAGGCCTTGTCCATGATACTTTGTGTACCAATTGATGGATTTTTTATCGGCTTTTTAATTAAATATTGCATGGGCAAGGCCTGGAGCATAGATGAATTTCTGAAGATTTGTGTGTAAAAAACGACGTTTTTCCTTTGTTTTGCGTCATTCAGGACAAATGACGTCAGACCATGCCGTCATACATCACGCGCGTGACGTTACGAGTGCTCAAAATTATGACGCCGTATTTTCTCAGACATTAAACATAGCAAACAAATATAATTGATAATTCGTTTATAAATAGCACTTTTTGTCGAAATCATTGGGCCGATATGAGGGATTAGTGCACCTCGTCCTTTACTAAGTTGAATCCAAAATCATCTCTTTTGTCAAGATGATAATGCTACAAGGAAAAATAATTGTGCTACTGTATTAAGAAGTTGGCTTAAACATGTTATAGTAAAACTTGAATCCATAGAATTCATTCAAAATGGCCGTATCCAAGAAAGAAAATCTATTATGAATTTGAAGCCTTAGTTTTCTATAGTTTTCATTAGCAACGATTATTTTCATTAGTATTGAGCAAATTATTTTAATCAAAATTTAAGATAACCTTAATATCTTATGATTAAAAAAATCTATCATGTTTTGTCCATTGATATTGTCAGAATCTAGGTCTACACTCCGATGTAAAAAGAGTTGTTTTCCAAGGATACCGTTCATGTTACCTTGGCAATGAAGAAAAATTACAATTCATTGAATGTCATCTGATTAGTTTTAACTCTATGTACCTTTACTATAATAAAAAATGACAAGTTGCTAGCTTCATCTGATGGAAAAATTTTTGCCATGGTAACTTCCTATTCTTCAGATTTTCCTTTGTTTATTGGTTTCATCACAATGAATTAGGATCTAACATTACGATTAAATCATAAATGTCAGTAGTTAATTTGTTAATTAAATCCAGTGAGGCTAAACGTATCCAATGTTCAAATGGAGATCTCGCTGACGTTCCGTCCATTTAAACAGTGTTAAAATGATCTCGGTAATATTCGACAGTGTCTCGATAGTTTCCGTGGCTTAGACATGGGTTGGCATGTTGACCTTTGGTGTTGGAACCTAACTTTAATGCTGAATTAACGGTATATCTAGGTAAAGATATGCCGTAATTCTAACATATATTACACTTGATATTCATTTGTACAACAGATACCTTAAAAAAAGCTAAAACTTGCACCATTTAAATATTTCCATGACAACGAGCATGAAAATGTTTTTTTTTCGTCAATTTCAAACATTTTCATCATGGCTTTTCATTTGCATAAATACCTTAAGGATACGTAACATAGCGTGTCAGCCTCAAATGCTAAATTTCTGGTGCTTAGAGAGAATTGGATTTAAGAACTCATCTGAAGATATGATCCTCAACAGTACCACTCATCATTTTATTATGCTATTGTGACTCCCTGTTTGTTTTCTTTCACTACTGCCCATTACTCGTTTGTACTTTGACTTACCTTTTTTAAACACTTTCGTGCCATTCGGACTCAATATAAAATCAAAATTAGGAATCCTCTGGCCAGATTATGACAGTGCAGCACACACGAGACCAGGCATTCCCGCCACGACGTCGTCGTCAACACTCTGACGTCATAAGGGAGAAGCTCACAAACAATTGCAATTCGAATGAAGTTAAGGATGTGACGCTTTATTTTGACTTCGTTAAACCTTGAAAAAGGCCTGTTAGGCCGAAACGTCGGTAATAAAGAGTTCTTTTTAACAGGTTTTACCTTTTTTGTCTCATACTCTAAACATAGATCTAGTATTGTATGTGAATATAATGATTTAATAACAATAAATTCTTATGAAATATGAAGAAATAACTGATTAAAAGTATAAGAAACTAGAAACATTATTATCACTTACTTTTAGCTTCACAAATGTAGGGGTACAATTGGGAACAAACTTCAACATGATAGTTTTCATTTGACTTTTTTACTGCAACACATCCCGGTTCTGTATCATCGTTGCTATGCCAACTGACGTCTCTTGTTTCGTCGATGACATCGCAGTTCTCCCAATAGTGTTTGACAATTCCATCTTCTAACTTTGCTCGTATCCCTACCCATAATTTGGAACTGAAAAATGTTTAGATTCAAGGGCAATCTAGACAAATGTAATACGTCTTCAATGTAATCGCATCATATATCAAAAGAGGTCAAATTTACAAAATGGACCAGACATGCACGTTTCGGGTATGAAACCCCGGTCAGTGACCCAAAGTTAAAAAAAATTAATATCCAAACTATGCAAAGAATATCAAAAGATTTCAAAAGTATGAAATGAAGATTGGAATAAATCCACTCTTTTAGAATTGCATTTGCACCACTTCCAGAACTGCCTACCTATTTCTTTGAAAAAGTGTAACATTTTCCACAAAAAAGTGTAATTTAGGTAAGTGAAGCGTAATATAACAAACATTTTGACAAACTATAAAAAATGGTCTTGTCATTTACACAATTATTGCATATACAATATAAAAAACACAACGTTCAAGTAATTTATGTATGCAATTCTATTAATTTGTTAGATAGTATTTTAGATAGTCACTTTGCTTGGAAATTTGTCAGAAGCGTAAAATTGAGCAGCGAAAGCGTTGGGCGTAATTATACATTTGTAGGTCAAAAATCGTAAAATCATAAAAATTACGCCAAAATCGTAGGAGTAGGCAGGTCTGCAGTTCAATGATATTAATCAATGAATTTTGCATGCTTCGGAAGAACACGATGAAATATATTAATCGGAACTAGGCTACGTGTGCCCTCGGGAGCCCTTGGTCAACCGGCAGTGGTACTTACCGAGGGGTGCAAATGTAATAAGTCTTCAAAGCGATCGCATATTTTTTTATCAAAAGAGGTCAAATTAAAGGAATGAACCAGACATGCATTTTGGGTATATAACTCTCGTCAATGATCCTAGAGTCAACACAATGAGTATCCAAACAGTATAAATATTACAAAAGAGTTATCAGAAACCGTGTACAGTGGATAAAGCAAACAAAGATGATATAGCTACACCATTTTTGGATTTTGATATTAAAATCAATAATGGAGAAATTCATACAAAGGTATATGTATACGATGAAAGAGAAAACTTTGGCTTCAACATAGAGTCCGCTTCTTTTCATGTGGTGGAGGTTTTTGTTTATTTGCTTTGGTTTCTGTTTTATCCTGATTTTGTATGCCTTCGGTTTCTGATTTTCTGAATTATGGATTTTGTGCTGTATACAGGGATATGGTCATTATCCATATTTGTCATTTCCTTGGCTTGATGGCGATGTTACAAAATTACCATCATACGGCATTTACATCTCTCAACTCATCAGGTACGCTAGAGCTTGCTCACTTGTTTCGGAATTCCATGATGAAAATAAACAAATTACTAAGAAACTTATCAGTCAAGGATTTAGATTTCGCAAACTTATGAAATCTTTTTGGAAATTTTACAATAACTATTCTTTCATTGCCTTCGTTTTACGGTGACTTAATAAACAAAATCAGAAGGATCAAAGGCAGATCGACTTCAACCAAAAATTGAAGAAAATAGTCGGTCGCCTGCTTTACCGAGGATATGATCCTTAAGTCATCAATAGTACACTGGGTATGGTACTGGACCATCTACAGTTTTGTACCAGTGTCTTTTCCAACATTGCACACTGTCTAACCGTGACGACCGAATTCCATGACGGGCCTTGTTAAAATCTCATCAGAGAAGACTGGGTCCCTGATTCCCTTTCTTATTTGAAAGTTGGTCAGACTTCTCGGGTGATTGATCTTGAGCTAGTATTAGCGAGCAGTGCACAGACTGTTAAACGCATTCCATAGACTTTTTGTTCGATACATTTACATAGAATATGTGTTACTAGAGGCCACGTGCACTGCGTTTAGCTTGCTCGTTTGTGAGGTTACCTTACAGTGAGAAGTTTAATGTTTATACAAGAATTGTCCGACTATGGAGACCTATGTGTGTCCGGATAAGTAGGAGGGTAGTGCGCATGTAATCATCTGAGAAAAGCATATGGCCGTCAAAAGTCGGCACCGGGTGCACATTGCTCTCCTTCCTTCTATGTGTTGTCTTTGATGTTACTGTAAGTCTGTTTCGCTTATTTTGTGTCATGTTCTAGCCTCCGTGTGCGGTTTGTAGTTTTGTCTGATGTCAATCTATGTCAGTTTCTTGTGGCTTTGTTTCGCTGGGTGTCTGAAGGGTTGTCATGCTGGAGATCCTTCCCTTTTCACCAAGTCACATAGAAACATCAAACGCGAATAATGATAATTGTAAAACAATTTCGATGTTAATTCTGTCTACCTTTCATCCTTCTTTTTTTTGTGTTAATTATGTCACCATATTATGCAGGTTGTGAAATCTCAAAAAGATTATACTCTGTGGGTTGTATTTGTCCGAATTTCAAAAGAAATTGACAATATTTTTTGTAAACTTTCCACAAAATCTTTACTATTTGATGAAAGCGAAAACGTTGACCTAAACGTTTCTTCTTCATTTGTAAATGTCTACTAAGAAAATCCAACACATCAGTACGTGCTCTAGCATGCCGAATGTGGTGTGGTATGTAGATTCCGTATAACGGTAATCTAGGAACCTCACCGTCAAGCCAGGGAAAATTTACTATGTTGAATCCAAAATTATATCTTTTGTCATACACTCATACGAATCTCCCCAATTGCAATTTTGATATTTAGGTAAAAAAGGGGGGTGTTTGTGTGTCTTAAACGTTTGCCTAGTTTAGTGTCAATTCTTGTGGACAAATAATATTTTTATACATCACAAAAAGAGGATCGTCAATTGTAAATATATCTTACAGGTACCTAGAAGCACCAATGAAACATTTCACATCATCATTTTTTCTTTGCTTTTGAAGATTTTGGATAAATTCCTTTTCATACGTGTATTAAAGTACATCTGCAACAAAAGGCGCACAATTAGTACCCATAGGGATCCCTACAACCTGCTTGTAGAGATTCTCACCAAATCTCACATAAATGTTGCACAAGAGGAAGGACAAAGAAATATACAGGTCACTACATCTTCATGATTTGTATGATTTGTTTTCTGTAGCGGAAAAGAAACCCTTTGATAAAGATTTTTCATTCAAATGAGTAAAAGAAGATCCTGATTTGATTCAAGTACCATTTAATTTCAAAATACCATCGAGCCTCATAATTGAATGTCTTCTCTCCATGAAGCCTTCACTTCTTCACTTAAAAAATATGTAGTCCATGGTGACAGTATACAGTGAAATTTAAATCTAGTAAAACGACGTCCAAACGACAATTTAATCATTTCGAAATAACAAAAACTATTGGAGCATGGGTCCCAGTGTGTTAATCAATTGATATTTCTTAAGAGATATGGGCTCTACAATAAGAATATTTTCGAAATTTGACAAGACTTTTTACTTTAATGATACTAGAGATATAAATGCTTTTTACATATGAAAGTATATATACATGAGAGTATCTCCCTCATTGCATAGCTCTGTCCTTAGTTGGGTTTCGGCATATTTTTTTCGACCATGTTTAGAATTAAGCTCCTTGCGCGTACCTTCCAACGATTTTTGGTCATATTTTTCACTTAAATACGCTTCCGAATAAACCCTGCACAAAATTTTGAGTCGTTCATTTTGGCAAGAGTAATTTAAAGCTCTGTACTGTAGATGGCGCTAGGAAAATTCATTTGGCTATATTTAAACTGTTTGACATGAAGTAATACTGACGAGGATTAAATTATCCGGAACACATGTCTTGTACAACATAATTGGTACTATAGAACATATAATTCAATATTGACAATTTCAACCACAAGGCTGGTATCGCTGCTGCTGGACTGTAATTCACCGAGGATATCGCTCACCTAGTTTTAATGTTTACACACTGCATTGAAATATATTCTACATTTCCTGACATCAAATTAGACCTAAAGGAGAAGGTACATTAAGACCCCATATCGGCCCTGTTGTTTCCTGAGAAATTTTAATCGTGAAAATTGATCAACTGTGTTTATTTTATTTATCTACAAGATAAATTACATATATACATAAAAGGCGCTTTTCATCTTGATGCACCACTACGAAATTGTAGCTCATCAAACCAAGGAAGGATTAACAAATCCGGATTTTTCTCTAGAAATTCACATATATTTTCGAGAATTCCATATAGAGCAAGACGATCTGTTAAAAATAAAAGTAGAAAAATGAATCAATAACCTCAATATCTGTCGATTAAAGGTGAAAAATTAGTAGCAGACGCTCTTGCTCTAGTTGAAAATTAATGATTTGTCTTGCGTAGAACGAATATGGAGAATGCATGGACCACGTCGGCACAGCGTTATGACGTCATTATAATGACGTCATTTACTTGACTCCGCAGGTGCATGCACTGGCGTGACATATTCAAATCAGGAATTGGTTTTCTCTTGAAATTCGGTTTGATTTATAAACATTTGTAGTAAAAACAAACAAACAAAAAGACTTAACATTGATATATTATACCAACATACGTTGTAGAGGGTAGGTGTTCAACGAGCATGTCGCATAAAATCTTCGCCGGTAAAATAACTTAAATTTTAGGAGTAAAATAGTAAAAAAAAATCGAGCAAGTTAACCAGAATTTAGATTCGTTGATTCAAGGATCACGAATCCACTATAACTGATTGGGATGTAAGAAAATGCAGTTGCATGCAAGGCCAAAGTAACATACATGTATTTGAGAATTCTTCCAATTTTACCTTTTTAAAGAAAACTCTGTCAGTTTATTGAAATTATATCTTTTGTTCCTTCATCCCCTCGATCCGAATTTAAGTATATTTAAGTATTCAGGTTAATATTAGATGTGATTGTTTACAATAAAACTACTATTTACTACATTGTATTCGACATATGAACACCTACTTCATTCATTTTCTCCTCTCGCTGATAATGATTTGTTCAAAATACTTATTATCAGGGGCGTAGCTAGAGCTTTTTGAAGTGCACGCGAAATATGTAAAACATATGAAGCCGAAGGCTTCATCCGAGGCGCCTAGAGAGGGAGGGTGCGGGAGGGGGTCACCCCTCCTGCAGGTGGGGGTTCGGGGGCCTCCCCCGAGAAAATTTTCAAAATTTCAACCCAAATCCTTGCTTTGTAGATTACATCTTTACAAAAGTGAGACTATTTTTTCGTAAGAAATTACTCTCAATATTAAGGAACTGCAAAAATTGACTTGCTAGGGGTCCGTCGACGTTTAATTTTGTGCTCTATTGTGAGTGCTGTTGAGATTATCGTCAGGATCTTCTTTAACTCATTTGTGTCACACTTATGCCTTTTGCCGTGTGGAGCTCGTAAAAAAGTTCCCCGCGAGGGGTTTGACAGTAAGTGTTTTGAATATACTTCCCTGACATTGTCGCCATAGCACTTTCTATATAGACATAACGTCAGACAGTGCATGAATTTTATATATTTTCATTTCCATGCTTTATTAACATCGACGGCGGGTGCGGCTAGCCAACAGGGGATGCTTACTCCTCCCGGGCACCTGGTCCCACCTCTAGCTTGCTAGGGGTCCGTCGACGTTTAATTTTGTGCTCTATTGTGAGTGCTGTTGAGATTATCGTCAGGATCTTCTTTAACTCATTTGTGTCACACTTATGCCTTTTGCCGTGTGGAGCTCGTAAAAAAGTTCCCCGCGAGGGGTTTGACAGTAAGTGTTTTGAATATACTTCCCTGACATTGTCGCCATAGCACTTTCTATATAGACATAACGTCAGACAGTGCATGAATTTTATATATTTTCATTTCCATGCTTTATTAACATCGACGGCGGGTGCGGCTAGCCAACAGGGGATGCTTACTCCTCCCGGGCACCTGGTCCCACCTCTAGCTTGCTAGGGGTCCGTCGACGTTTAATTTTGTGCTCTATTGTGAGTGCTGTTGAGATTATCGTCAGGATCTTCTTTAACTCATTTGTGTCACACTTATGCCTTTTGCCGTGTGGAGCTCGTAAAAAAGTTCCCCGCGAGGGGTTTGACAGTAAGTGTTTTGAATATACTTCCCTGACATTGTCGCCATAGCACTTTCTATATAGACATAACGTCAGACAGTGCATGAATTTTATATATTTTCATTTCCATGCTTTATTAACATCGACGGCGGGTGCGGCTAGCCAACAGGGGATGCTTACTCCTCCCGGGCACCTGGTCCCACCTCTAGCTTGCTAGGGGTCCGTCGACGTTTAATTTTGTGCTCTATTGTGAGTGCTGTTGAGATTATCGTCAGGATCTTCTTTAACTCATTTGTGTCACACTTATGCCTTTTGCCGTGTGGAGCTCGTAAAAAAGTTCCCCGCGAGGGGTTTGACAGTAAGTGTTTTGAATATACTTCCCTGACATTGTCGCCATAGCACTTTCTATATAGACATAACGTCAGACAGTGCATGAATTTTATATATTTTCATTTCCATGCTTTATTAACATCGACGGCGGGTGCGGCTAGCCAACAGGGGATGCTTACTCCTCCCGGGCACCTGGTCCCACCTCTAGCTTGCTAGGGGTCCGTCGACGTTTAATTTTGTGCTCTATTGTGAGTGCTGTTGAGATTATCGTCAGGATCTTCTTTAACTCATTTGAATCCATCTTTCAAGGATAAAATTATGTCATTGATAGACGTGGAAAAAGTTTAGTTAAATAAAGTCAAATGCACAAACGCTGAACAGGTCATTTAAAAAGAAACCTGTCTCATCATTCTGAATTTTCAGAAAAAAATGGAGGTGAGCAGTTGGCCACATTTTTTTTTATTTGATAACGCCTCGGTACTACTAAAAATTTGAAGCCGCTCACTTTTGACGAAAAAGTTGTCTGATTTCATGTGGGCGCTATACTTTTTAATTATTTTATCATCTTTGAATCGTAATTACTTGAAGTAACAATGATGAGGATTCATTTCCGAAACATGCATGTCAAAAAGATTTACCAAAAGGAATTGGCATTTTTTCTTAAAAAAAAATGCAATTTTAGAGAAGATGGCGATATTTGAAGTGTAAATTGTATGGCGGGAGACAATCTGCTTGTGGGCTATTTTACATAAATTTCACAGAATCTTTCTCTCTGAGAATTCCGTGTACATTTTTGTTTTCTAACGCCGCGATGTGCTCGCCACGGCGTGCTGGCGTATAGGCAGCTGCGTCCCTGATTATCAAAATGTCGCGGCGATGATTCTTGGCTATCCAATGCCACTTTTTAAGTAAGGATTTTTTTTTTTAAATTTTGATCGCGACACTTTTGGGTAAGGCATGGTCAAAACGAGAAATATAGGCTTCTATAGAAAGAAGATTGGATGGCAAATTAGATCAGTTTAAGTTAGAAATTATGTTTTGAGCGGGAATGCGTCGGGGACAGTCGGTAATAGATCGGGATTGCATCGGGAAGAGATCGGGTTTTGGACAGGAATAGATCGGAGTTTGATCGGATAGAACGGGACTTGGTCGGCAATATGATCGTGAGTAGAGCGACTAAAGCGTGAGTAAGTCCGCGATGAAACTTGAATCGGTCACAAATTAATCGGGAATTGGTCGGGAATAGAGCGTGATGTCAAGAATAAAATGAAAAAGTCGGTAAAGTTTTACCCGCTCTTGTGAAAATTGCGGTCGGGAATGGTCGTAGGTACAGCGGGATAGCAGTGGAACGGAGGCTTTAATTGTGTTAACGTTAGTATATTTGAAAGACTTCCGTACTATATGATCTAAAAGGGTTCCGAATCCCTCTCCCCCACCCCACAATCCCTCTCCCCCACCCCACCATCACCAACAGTTTCCGCGTTTAAATTATGAAATAGCATATCGATTTTATATAAACAAAAAAATATGCCAGCGATTCGATACAAATGTAAAACAATAACAAACTGTTCATTTAGTGAACCATGTGCATTTTTGGATGTTTAGGTGAAAGAAACCCCAAACCAAACCAAATACACACTGTTTTGGAAAAGTACATCACCCTGATATACATTAGTCTAAAATATAGTCTGCGTCTGTCTTTTGGTAGCTTTCTCGCAATCTTGTGACTTCTCGTAAATACATCAATAAATCCAAATTTACTCACAGGGGCTACAGTAAACAGAGTACAAAATAAATTCCCCCACTTACAATACAAAAAAGTTTAAATGTATTATAAGGGGGTTATATTTATATTGTACTCCTTGTGTTCTGTATGCCCGTGATTTCATCGAATTCTTTCAGTTGCGCCATCTATCACAGTTTCTTGCAACGGCTGTGATAACTGTAAACGCAAGATTTATTCTATTCGTTTGTTTCATTTTATGTTTCATTCGTATATTCCTAATTCATTAATTGCAGCTAGATATATAAATATACATATATTAAACAAAGTAAGGGTCGGCGTATTAAGATGGGCGTTTGGGGCGCCAGCACAACAAAAATACCCCCCAACAAAAAAAACAACAACAACAACAACAAACAAACAACGAAAAAAAAAAAAAAAAAAACAAACAAACAAACAAAAAAAAAAAAAACAACCGGTAAATAAGGTACATTCGCATTTGGTGGACGACTTTTACTTGAGTTTTGATGTCGAACTTTCGGATAATTATTTTCTCTGTCCCCCGGCCGCTCGCCATGTAACTGTTTGTTGTTCTAATTTGCTCTAAAAGAATCTCCGGCTTTTTCTGATAATTATACTAAGTAAGTCAACATACCCTTGCAGCAAGGGAAGTACCCCCCCCCCCCTAAAAATCACTGGCTTGCTTTGCTCATAAGATAATTCTCGATTATATAAAAATATAGCTTTTCATAACAATCCAATAATCATGATAAAGATTTCAAATCGCTATTTCAATACCGCCTTCATCAAACAAAACGGTCAATCGCCGTAAGATAATTTTCCGTTCCCCTTCAGGAACGCCCTGGACCCCATTGGACAGGGATGTACCCTAGTCGCTCGCCCAGACTCTTTGACTTTCTGATATTCACTATATCCCCCATCTCAAATTTAAGCGGTAATATCTCTGTCTTTTCATTCGTTTGAATGACTGTGTAATATATGCACGGATATGATTTTTAAAAACATCATAATTCCCTTCAAATCTAGAATCAGTTATAGCATTAAAACGAGACAGTCTCCAAGAATAACCCAGAAGCTAAAAGACGACGTACAATACTTTATCAATCGCAGATTTTCGAGGATTCATGAAATCGTTTCATGGCAAAAACTTGAGCAAAACAATCATTATGAATAATGTAAGAATACAGCAATTTGTTATCTCACAACGTTATATCATGACGTGATCATAACGTCACATGACGTCAAAGTCAGTGAAACAGAAAGCTTACCTACGTGTTTTCAAATTGCTATAAAATCGCAACGGAATATCCGATTCTCAAAATTTAAACTGATTTTCATTCTGTAAATCTTGTATTTTCATTGTTCAAAGTTTGCTTCATTTCTCAGATAGGGCCGATATTGGCCCATAGCGTACCTTCTCCTTTCTAAACCTACTGTTCTGTTCACTAAGTCCAGAGCACCCTGCTTTCTCGGTTTTCTCTAAAATACAATACTGTCATCTTCCAAAAAGATATCAATTTTACAATACTCCTTTAGTCGTAACAGAAAATACCATTGATTTGACTGTGCGTCAATTAAGTTAGAAATGGGATGGAAAATAAAAAGTCTACGGGGATTTTCTATAGTAAAATCGCTGAAAATGCGTGACGTCGGGAGCTTTGACGTCACTGTTTACTATTGTTGACAAGGAGAGCAATATGGTGGCGGCTTGAAATTAACATGGAAATTTCCCGTATACTTTTTTATTTTTCATATTGCGGTTTGAAGGCAGCTGATAGGGTAAGTTGAAGTTAATTTCAAATTACGACTAAAGGAGGTCAATTCTCGGAAACTATAATTCAAAGGAGAATTCTTCAAATGAGAGTATAAATCGCCAAAACAGGGTGCTCTAGATTTAGTGAACAGGACAGTAAGAGGTATTTCCCTCATCGCATAGCTCTGTCCTGACATGTAGCTGGGTTTCGGCATAATTTTTCTCAGTCATGTTTAGAATTAAGCTCCTTGCGCCTACCTGTATTGTAGATGGCGCTAGGAAAATTCACTTTGGCCATATTTAAAATGTTTGGCTTAAAGTACTACTGACGAGGATTAAAATATCCGAAAACCGTGTCTGTTACAACAAAATTGGTACTATAGAACATTATTATATTTCAATATTGACAAGTAAAACTCTTGATCTATTTGTATCGTAATATGATAGCAATTATAGCAATTTATCTTTTGGATAACCGTATACTGTTTCTGCTTCTATAATAATGGCTCGAATGAAACTTAGGTTTCCTCTTTATCTTTAATTCGATCTTATCTATATAAGGAAATCCAACCCGAGTGTCCAAGATTTGCTTGTAAATGTTCACACCCGGCGATTCATTAGTTTTCTCCCTCTGTCTGATTAACGTAAAAAATAATATTGTTCCTATACTTTTCCGTCAACTGTTGATCATGATAGAAGCAGTGCAGTGCGTCAGTCTTATATGACGTCATAGTCAACGTTCGCAGGTGTAGCTAATCATCCATCCCTCTGTGGATGATCAATTTGTTATCCTGCACTTTTTACGAGAATAACTCTGTGACTATAGGATAATACGTGGTTGAATAATTAAGTATTTTTCAAAATTATGAGTTGAATTTATCAATACGTTTTGATCGAAACTATCCTCAATGTTAAACACACAAGCCAACGCAGTAAACGTATTATCGAAGTCTGCTATAGATTAAAGAAGATATTAGCAGCTAACAGACAAATTGATAAACCGACGGACGGACATGACAGTGACTATATGCTTTATCAAATTAATTTTCAGCTGTTATCAAAATAACAGAAATTATCAATGAGGATATTCTTCTTTAAAACTTACTTCAAATTTGATATTCTTGGATAAACGCATTCTGAAGCGTATTCAATGACATTCTCTAGCGTATGTCTATCAACTGTTTGAAGAAGTGTTCTATTCATTGCCAAGCAAACTCTGTGTGCATCTTCCCATGTCAGCGGATGAATTTGAACTTTGTACCGGCAGTAGTTTTCTAGGTTTATACCGTCACATTTGTTATGGTCTGAAATGTAATGGAAGAAACCCTCTAACATAAGAAAATCATTATAAAATAAAAAGAACTTATATACAATAGTTAAGGAAACAATTAAACTGTCACTGTCCTGTAAATAGATAGAAATTGATTTGGCAAGATTTGGCAAATTCTCTTTAAAAAGGTGAAAAAGATAAATGAAATTATATTTATTCGAAAAATGTAAATGAAAATATTAACTAACGAATAATTACTATTGTCCATGTTGTCAATGAATATATTCATCTCTATCTCAGTCCGTCAATTAAGTTGGAGAGTAAAGCTAAAATCTATCGATTCATGGCGAAAGAAAACGTACATGACAAGAGCAATTAGATCTCAGAAAAAAATTACGTTTAGTCTGCTTCATTGAAGTCCTGTCATAACCTAATATAAATGTATTAATTGAATATATAGTGATATAAGGTGTCTAAGTTATACACTCAAGAAAAAAAAAAACACTGACACATGTAGGTGTCAAACTATTCTTCCAGATAACACCTTCCGGATAAGATTTACGATCCCCTCCTTTGTTTTACGATTAACGGTACATCAAACATACATGATTGGGATACCGGTAGTCATCTTTACCAAACGCTTATTCAGAGAATCTAAAATAAATCAGTATAGTTCTTTTAGTTGAATATCTAGATTTAAAAAAGCGTAATTTAAAAAAAATGTTCAGTGCATGTATTTTGGAATTTTTTTTTCATTTTCATGCTTGAACTTCGACCGCGGGTGCGGCTAGCCAAACAAGGGATGCTTACTCCTCCCGGACACCTGGTCCCACCTTTAGCTTCCTAGGGGTCCGTCGATGCTCAGTTTGGTGCTCTATTGTGAGTGTTGTAGAGATTATCGACAGGACATTCTTTAACTCGGTTGTCTTTGGTTTGATCGTTATTTGTTATTTGTATACCTCGTAATTTCATAGCAATTCTCTGTAAGGACCAAAAGAATTTCAATAGCACGTACACGTAGAAATAGCACGTCTCCAATTTTGGAGATTTTTGGTATGGAAGGTGTATATAATGTACTTAGACAAAAATAAACTTAAGCTTTCGTTGCCATGGAAACCATTATTGAAATTATATGCATCAGTAGAATACTAGTAACATGGCATTTTCACAAGGCTTGTTTCCATGGTAACAGCTATTATAGTCAACTGAAATTTCCTTAATTTTTTTCTTGATATCTTTCATTCAAGTATGCTTCCACCCGCTATTATTTTTGTCAATATGCTCAAAATTTAGGCAAAAACCTGTTTTGAATAGTCCCTATTCAAGACCGAAAAAGCTCCTAATTTAACATGATTATGCTTAATTTTAAGGGCAAATAGTCTAAAATGTCAGGCTAACTTGATTTCTACTGCCAATTATCTTTAAAGTTTAATCCTCGATCTTTAAGAAAATGATAGAATTTGAGTGGGACCTCTTCACAATTTTATTCAAATGGGTATATTTTTTTTTACCATGGTGACATTCTGTTCAGTGCTACATGTATTACAAATAGAGTAATTTACTGGTAAATATTTAGCTGTCCTCTATATATTTTTTGAGCATTTTCATCAGTGTATTTAAAAGAGCATCATTGATTAAAAAATCACATTAAAAAGGTCAAAGGACCCAATGTCAAGGTAATCTTGAATGCAAGAAAGGAGGGGATCTCCAACAACACTAGGTTGCAGCACCCACAGCAAAATCCCAAAACACCCATGCAATAAAACACAGAACAGATACCCACAGAAAGAGACGCAAAAGGGACAAGGAACACCAACTCACAACATAGAAACATAAAAGACTACACATAAACCAACGAGACCAATGGGCAACCGGTGCCGACTTAGGACGGCCATCTGCCAAGTAAATAGCCGACGGTGTGGTTATCCTGGATTACGTGCGCACAACCCTCTCACTTCTCCAGTTACCTAGAGGTCTCGAAGAACGTACAAATGTGGTGTAAAACAACCTCCTCACTGTAAGATGACGTCACACAAACAAGACCGCGAAACGCAGAGGCCCCAGAGACACAGATGAATATGTAAATGGATATAAAAAGAGGGCATGCGTAATACAGTCCGTGCTCTGCCGGCTGTAGCGAGCTCATGTATGTAATCACCCGAGGAGTCCGACTGACATTCAGAGAGGACAGGTGGTCGGGGCCCTGTCTTCTCTAAAGAGGTTTGGACAGGGCCCGTCATGGAGTCCCGTCGTCACAGTCAGTCAGAGTGCAAGTCTTAAGAATGCGCTCGTACAAGACTGTATATTGGTCAAGTACCAAGCTTAGTGTCCGTCTGGTGACATTAGGATCATATCCACGGTATAAAAGGCGTTTGATGACTCTGACGCATTTTCGATACATATGCTGTCTACCTTTGATCCTTCTTGTTTTGTTAATTATGTCACCATAAAATGCAGGTTGTGAAATACCTAAAGTAATATACTCCGTTGCTTTTATGGGTCCGAATTTCAAAAGAAGTTGATCATAATTTTTGTAAAATTTCCAGAAAGTCTTTACTAGTTTGTGAAAGCGAAAACCTTGACCTAAAAGTTTCTTTGTAATTTGCAGATTTCTATTATGAAAATCCAAAACATCAGTACATGCTCTAGCATACCGGATGAGCTGTGAAATATAGATACCGTATGACGGTAATCTAGGGACATCACCGTCAAGCCAGGGGAAATTTACTATGTTGAATCCAAAATCATCTCGTTTGTCATATACACTTGTATGAATTTCTCCATTGACAATTTTGATATTTAGGTCCAAAAATGGTGTTTCAGTGTCTGTAAAGTTTGCCTTGTTTATAGTCAATTCTTGTGGATAAATAACATCTTTATACTTTTCAAAAACAGGATTATCGATAGTAAGAATATCATCAAGGTACCTAGAAGTACTAATGAAGCATTTCACATCATCATGTTTTCTTTGCTTTTGAAGATTTTGAATAAATTCCTTTTCATATGTGTATAAAAATAAATCTGCAACAAGAGGCGCACAATTTGTACCCATAGGAATCCCTACAACCTGCTTGTAGAGATTCTCACCAAATCTTACATAAATGTTGTCCAAGAGGAAGGACAAGGCACTACACAGGTCGCTACATGTCCATATTTTGTATGATTTGTATTCTGTAGCGGAAAAGAAACCCTTTGATTCAGATGTACAAATATAAAGTTTCCCCTCTCGATTATAGCACCATTTAATGAGTTTGGACAATTGATCATTGATCTTGTCGTGAGGAAGCGTGGTGTACATATTTGAAAAATCGTATGAAGCAATCGTATTGGCTTGAAAATTTCTAGATTTTATCTTGTCAATCACATCCCCGGAATTTTTTATAGACCAAAATAAATTTACATCATTCCTGTTCAGAACAGTTTCACAATATTTTGCAACGTGTTCCTTTACCGCCGTGAGGGCTGACGTCAGATGTCTAGACAAACTTGTAGTTGAGCAGTTGCTAGAATTAGCAATGTATCTAAATTTGTAAGGAGATTTGTGCAGTTTTGGTATGCAGTATATTGTAGGAAGATCCAATTTAGAAATAGGGATGTTGAATGAAGAAATTTCACTGCTATGTTTGCTCAAAATGTTAGGGACACTTTCATTGCTTTTGATATAAGTATTTGTAGACGAAAGTTCCGAAACTAAAGTTGATATATAGTAAAGTTTTCATATGATGATGGTGTTGTTGGCTGCTTTATCTGCAGGAGCGAAGACAAATTTTTCATGTAAATGACGTAATTTGGATTTAAAATATCTTTCAGATCTAGAACTTGGATTTTCAAAAAGATGAGGATTTTTGTGGAAGTTGTCTATTCGAATGTCAGTAATGTCCAAAATGAGGTTTTCCAGTCATTCAGAGAATGCGATTCGACTCCTTCCGATTTACACCATCGTTTGGTATAGTTATCTAAGGCTTCCTTTAGTACTTCGCGACATTTAATAAAATCTATCTTGGATGGGATTCTATACTTAGGTCCTTTTTTGAGAAGACCACGGAGCTGCCTGTCTTGGATAATTGAAAAGTCACCTGTAATAATATGACCAGCTGGTTTATATAGATATTCAGATGTTGCACATTCTCAAGAAGCAGGACATGATTCAAGTATTTTAGGATCTGATGTAACTTTGTTGTAGTTAAAAACGAAATTTCGAATAGGTCTCTTATATTTGTAACAAATAAGAGGAGGTTCTAAATTTTCAAAATATTGAGGAATAGCACTTTGTACACGATGATCCCGAAAAATATTAGAGATGTTAAGAAGATCGAATCCTTTGTTAATAAATGGAATTTTTAAGAATCGTTTTTTAGGTGGGATGTTTTTAACAACTGGATAAAGTTTATTCTGTGCGAATGCAACAATGATATTAAGTTTGAATCAATCCGTATTTCTTACGAATGCAACCAGTGCTTCATCCAAGATAGATTTCAATTGAACTGCTGGAACTGATGAGAGAGCATGAAGCAGTTCATGTCTGCCGCCGTTGCGAGCAATGATCAGAAGATCGTTGAGGGTACGGTGTAATCTAGATCTTATTCTGAGTTTTCGGTTTCGTCGTCTTCCGTGAGACCTATGCTTCCGTTTAGTGTTTGGGCGGATTGAAAATACATTAATATTAGTTGACGTCGAGGAAATGTTTCCTTGTCCATAAATTTGATCGTTTAGACCAAGGGGGTACGCAGTTTGGAGTTTTGTGATCCAGGCAAGTTCAGCTTGTAGTCGGCGTTTTTTAATTTCCGTTTTACTAAGATTTTTAAGTTTAGAAAAAGACTGAACCGGTGTAATAGATATATCCGAAATGGAATGATTGTATTTAACGAAATGATTATAAAGGAAATTTCTTTGTTTTTTGTGATGTGAGTTTCTTATCTGATACGAATGACTTCTAAAACGAGATTTTAAGGCCTGACCTGTTTCTCCAACATATTGGGCGCCACATCCCGTAGCGTTTCATGTTATAACATAAATGACATCTTGGTACGATCAATCGATGTCGTTTTCAATCTCAATTTTAAAAGTCTGCCCGTTAACACTTGATTTAATTGTGGAATTGCAATTGATGAGCGGACACATACCGCATCTCTGAATTCACTAAAGGGGTAGGGCAATGGAACACCTAAATCAATCCTGTTTCTTAAAATTTAAATTTGTTGACTATTTTTTGTGATTTGATACTTTGTAAAGTTCTCTACTAAATTTTGTGTTGAGATTTTGTAAGTAATGCATTTATCAGCAGCTTTAAGCCCTTTGAAACCCCAAAAATCGAAAATTTTCCTTTCCATGAAAAATTGATAAATGAAATATAACAATTATACCTTCTTGTCATAAAAGTTTTATGTATCTCGATGCATGTGGCCATATCCAAATTCTTCACTAAAGATACATTTTCAAGCTTTTTTGACCACGTATTGTCAATAACGTGAAAATGACGTCACTTGATGACGTCATAAGACTCCCGATGTTGCTCCGGTTGGTGATATGTTCCTTTCATTTAAAGCGGGGAACATTCATTATATTTTATGTGATATATCAAGTACTTCTCATTCAGTTCAATTTTAAGGAAAATCGCAGGGCCGTTTTAGGGGCTTCGTGGCCCTACTCCTTTGACAAAAAACTACTCCTCAAAATTTTCATTTGAAGTCCCTGAATAGATCTTCCTTAACATTGACCCGGTCACTCTTTGCAAATATATACACTGAGAACCTAATTAAGATCCGCTCTATTATTTTTTCCCTTTTTTGAATCATTTTGCTTAATTACCATTGGTCATTTCTCACTTGTATCAAACTTCTCAAATTGAAGTTTTCCTCAAATCATGGTATTTTCCTCAGATATTTGAGGTTTTCCTCATTTTGTCTTCTTTTAATTTATCTCAACTTCAGATTTTCCTCAAGATTGAGATTTTATCCTCAAAGTTTACCTTCTATGAAAGAAATATTTGAGATTTTCCTATACTTGAGGAGAGATTTTCCTCAAATATTTCAGGGAGCATCATACCTACCGCAAATACCTGAGGAGGAAGAAAATTGCAAATTTAAAACAGATTAAAGGGAAAAAAATTGTTTGATTTACTTAACATAAACTTAAAAATAGTCTCTTCTTGATTATGTGTGAAAACTAAAATTTATAAAGTTAAGGGACGAGTTAAGAAAAGTTGGCAAATTTCATCATTCTCATCTCTCCTCAAGTTGAGGAAAATCTTAAATATTTCTTTCATACAAGATAAATTTTGAGGGGTCCCGTATCATTAAGGGAGTAGAGTTTTATACCCTTATAACCTTAAAAAAGGAACCGAAAGGTAATATCTGAATAGAATCATGGAAGAGTAACTGGATAAGTACATCTACAAGGATGACATGTGAAATGTACCGCTCCTGCGCCTTGGTTACTATGGTGACGATAGCTTTTTTTCCTCAAGTCTTTCCTAAAGACTTTCCTCAGCTGAGAAACCCCTCAAATGATTTGAAAACTTTTGATACAAGATGATTCTGAGGGAAACTCAGCTGAGAGAATCCTCAAGCAGATTTGAGGTTGAGGAAAATCTCAATTTGAGAAGTTTGATACAAGTGAGGCAAAGTCTGCTTATCCGAAACATACATGTCAAGAAGGCTGTCCCCAGGCGGCAGAGTTAGGTACTTAAAAATAACCCCAACACCCCATCCCCACACTCCAACCCCATCCCTAAAAAACAACCTACGAAACAAATTTATTTATATAAGACATCAATTAAATCATTAATAAAACAATTAATAGAAAAAATGAGCTTAGCCGAGATATATTAAGTTAAGTCAAAACATTGAAAGGTTCAATGGAATTGTACGAGAGCTGATTCATATGTTTTGAGCCTCGTATTTAAGGATTTAATTTTTATCAGACACTTTGCATTATTTTTCTACATTATCCCCATTAGTATCTATACATTTTTGGCACTGGTGTTAAATATCCTAAATACCACTTTCTCCAACAACACCAGGTTGCAGCACTCCTTATCTTGACTGTTCAGAAAGCCACCAATATTACGTCATCATAATACTGAAATGGGTAGCCAGAAATAGCTGTTTTCATGTTTGGGAATAGTTGAAAGTGTGATGGAGTATGATCAGGTGAATAAGAGGTATTCTCAATCAAACTTAAGCCATAATCATGAATGGCAGCCGTGGAAGTGACAAACTTGTGAACAGGAGTATTGTCCTGATGGAACACCACACCTGTAACTAGAGAGCTTTCCGCGACGCTTTAGTCTAATATTTTCACTCAACTGACAGAAGTAAAGCATAGTATGTGCCGTTGTTCTTTTTTTCCTGAAGATAATCTATCAGCAGAATACCTTCTAAAACCCAGAAAACCAATGCTCACAACATATCAATTAGCCCTCGTAGGATGGCTTTCAAAATAAATGTTATTATGACACATTGGGTAATAAGTGATAAAATGATTAGTAAAATACTTACTGCTGGATGATTTTCCTATTGCTTGGATATACAACAGAATTAATACTTGAATTTTACTCGTTAAAAACCTGTAAAAGATATATAGATTTATTGTTTTTTTCTTCAAAAGTTGCCTTTTTACTTGGAATGTATACTGAATCATTTGCGCCAACTAAGAAACACATACATCGTTCATAATAAAATATGCCATAACTCTGGACTGTATACAAAAACAGTGATAACGCACACACAAATTGAGTTAGACTACGTGTATATTATACAGTTAAAGGATACCACTGAGGTAGTTAGCACGATTCTGGTTCCCCTCGACCAGACCTAATTCCCTCGGCTTCACGATTCTAGTTCCCCGAGACCAGACCTATTTCCCGAGGCGAAGCCGAGGGAAATAGGTCTGGTCGAGGGGAACCAGAATCGTGCTAACTCCCTCAATGGTATACTTTAACTGTTTTATCATACCGAAACAAACATAATACTGAAACAAACATATCTCTTAGGTTCACATGGTTCCAATGGAAATTCTAATGATTTTCCCTTTCTTTCTCGACTGAATGACTGGCTAACGGAAAATATTAATTTTCGATGATAAGATAGACAGAAACATCATTTATCATACTCATACATGTTTAATTTTGATTGTTTTATTCTATTGCGGATTAATTTATGTGCTAAGCGGATAGGAGGCGGATTACTCTGATCGCGTATTGATAGCGTCATCCAATCAATCTTCAACGGTGCTGATTGGTTGATACTGACACACCCCTAAAGAAGCTCCGTCCCATTTTGAAACTAAGTCCCTAGGGAAATAGTTTTCACAACTAACGCACCCCTTTGCAAGGAAATAGTCTTATAAGGCGATTTTCAGGGATTAAGTTAAATTCAATGAGTCTCTTTTTATATAGGAAGAAATCAGTAGAGGTATAATAACACCATATAAATGTGTTGGGACGGACTAATAATTTTACCATGGATAAGGTCAATGATATGAAATTCTTTTCAATTGTCATGATTTCTGAGTGGTCCAGACGCTACAAATGTCTACCCAAGAATGTTCACGAGTTGTCGTCTGAAAGAAGCTTTGTTTTGGCCCTTTATCTATCTGAGATCGTATATATATTTTTTCTATTTCGGAAACTGTTTATTCATCGAAATCAAAGGAGGTAAACATCTTAGCACCATCCCTTCAATGCTATTTTGGACATAGATTTTATTTGGATATGCTACTGAATCGACCCGACAGGAAATCTGGAGCCGCGCATTCTCTGTAAAGTTAATGCACAAATTTAAATTTAAAGAATAAAACAAGAGGGCGCGACTGAAATTGATATAGGCGCCTCATCAAGATCACTTTGGCTGGAAGCATCACTGATAAGGATTTAATATCCGAAACACGTGTCTAGTGCATGAAAATACGTTTGAAATTTTCTTCAAGAAGGTACAAATGTATAGAGTTGGAACACTTCCGCATTATTTACCTCGAAATGCAAATAGGATTCAAACAAGAGTTTAAACGATACTTCACCACTACTTTATTGTAGAGATCAAATAAAAGAGGCGGATAAAAGTCTTTCTAATATTAAAAATGCCTTCAAATTAGATTAAGCAGTTATTGAATTTTGATTTCGGTCAACTTAGGACTATACGGATCCTGTCAGGTATGGTAAAATTAAAAAAATTATATGTCCCCCAGCCTCTTTTATAAATCAATATAAAGCATGTACATGTATATAACATTAATTATTTCGGTCATGTTTAAAATTAAGCTCCCTGCGCCTACCCTCCAATGATTTTTGTCCATATTTTTCTCTTAAATACGCTACTGAATAAACCCTACACAAAATCTGATAATATATCCGAAACACGTGTCTAGTACAGTAAAATTGGTACTGTAGAACATATATTTCAATATTGAGAAATTCGACCGTTGGTGAAAGAATACCTATTGCCACGTCAATTCAATGTCTACTTCAATTCCAAATCCAAGTCCCCTATCGGCTCTTCAGTTTATAATGTAACTGTAATTCAAATGTTTGGCATGTGAGTAAACATTGTGTGATATAGATCGAGTTTGAATTTTTTCTTCAATGAATCTTTTTTTACGAGATGTGTTGCCCTAAGACGTTGACAATCTCACATAATATTTTCAGTTTTTTCGAATAGTTTTACCTGTATTCAAAGGTATTTGTGGTGTAAAGATATCTCTCGGTGTTTTACAGATGAAGTTCGAGTTTCATTTTAACAAGTCTTATGACCATTTGACTTAGTCAATTTCTTGAAGTTCACAGTCTTCCAGGCTTTCTTTTGCTGTCGATGCTGATATGACACTGATTTTTTGTATGCAAATATAAATCGGTTTGAGGTAATCAAGTCATTACTTCCAATTTCCGCTCAAAACGACTCTTTTCATAAGTACATGGTGCCTGCTTAAATTCTACTCATCATCGGCAACAATCGTCAAGCTTTTTGTTTGCAAAGAAACTTTTAAGCCCCCTTCACACTTTCACAGATCGGGCCACGGACAGCTACGGATCGAAAAACATTGCGCATCTGTAGCTATCCGTAGCAATCCGTAGCCTTTCGTAGCTCGAGTCAGAGTGAGTCGTGGCCAGTCGTAGCAATCCAGGAGAGCGGAGAAAATATAAGAACGTGCTTAAAATGTTCTACTACTCCTCTACGGATAGAATTGCCGTGGGGATTCGAAGTGGCGTCGTTGGAATCCGTAGGAGAGTCGGCGCAACACGTAGCGCATCGGTATCGATCTGGGCCATTTTTATTATGAAACTAGTTCAACAGATTGCAACAACTGCCCTACGGATTGCTACGACTGCCCTACAAATAGTTACGACTCACCTACGGGTTGCCACGGATAGATCAAGGGATGGCTACGGTTCGGGTCTTTGTATTTACTTCAAATCTTGCTTTCTGCGAACAATTTATGAGTTTAAAAAATACCTCAACTATTCGTCTTCAGATAATAATATAAAAACGTGTATGAAGGCCGAAATCTATTACACAACAAGTGAGATCTTCTCATCTTGAAAGAATGGGGTGTTTTAGTAAATAATGATGTTATGATGTTGCAAAAATACATAGGGAATTCAAGCCAGTCCAATTAATCTGTACAATTCCGTAGCTATCCGTAGCTATACGTACTGGAATCGTTATAAACCCGTAGCAATCCGAACGAATCCGTACGAATCGTAGGTTCATGGTTTAACGAACATTTTGCGTACCGAAACGCCACGGATAGATCCATTTTGAAGTCGTAGTGAAGTCGTGGATCGATCTATGAAAGTGTCAAAGGGCTTTAAATGTAAAATGAAAATTGTTTTTTCTTTTCAATTTCATCTGCAGACCATTTTATTCTAAATCCGAACACTCATGACTACAATACTCTTATTCAACGCTTTGAAATAAATTCATCCACAAGTTCATTTTTGCTAATAACAATAAACACAAAGAAGTACCTATCAGTTATTCAGTCTCAAAGTCGAAAAGGTAAGGCTAAATGATTAGAACTTCCATTGGAACGGTTGCGAACCTTGGAATGAACAACATTCCGAATTGAGACCAGGTGCCCGGGGAAAGTCAGTGTCTCCTGTTTGCATGCAGCATACGTCGCAACAGCTCTTAAAAAGTTGTCAAATTCTTTGATTGTCTCGATGTTCATATTTATTGATGTACATTTCAAATAAATATATCTTGTTTGATAATGATGAGAGCCATCCAATCGCAATCTAGAATGTCACTGACCATTCTAGAAATAGGGATTTTACATGCTTTTATAGTATCCCCGTAGCGACCGAAGAACCTCCTCAATGATGATTTTAGACTAAATAATCCAGTCTCTCCGCTGCCGCTAACAGAGACTGAACCCCACTATGGTTGTTACAGAACGAAGTCGGACGAAACTGTTGCCCAGCGATTTTTCCATGTACAGACCGTTAATATTTATTTTCTTGCAGGTGACATTTAAGTAAACATTAAACTAACTATCTCTACCCACCTCGCGTTTTTTTCTCGCTTCGTTGAACATTGCATTTTTGCCCATTTTGCCTTGCCGATTAGGGAGTTAAAATTGGCAAAAATGCAACAACGAAGCGAGAAAAAAACGCGAGGTGGGTATAGATAGTTAGTTTAATGTTTACTTAAGTGTCACCTGCAAGAAAATCAATATTAAAGGTCTGTAATTTGGAAAAAATCGTTGGGCAACAGTTTCGTCCGACTTCGTTCTGTAACAACCATAGTGGGGTTCAGTCTCTGTTAGCAGCAGCGGAGAGACTGGATTATTTAGTCTATGATGACTTCAGCCTTTATGTAATATAACCCTGAGCAAGTAGCTTACTTGCAAGCTGTCTTGTTCTAAAAATGAAATCTTCATATTTGGAACATGCCCTGGGCGTACCATATCTGCTGAGAAACAAAACAGCCATAAGCAGAAGACAGAATGTTGCTACTCATTAAAGGGGAAGTTAATTATGAAGAAGTTGAAATCAGCACGCTTTTCATTCAGTGAGGTGTTCAAATGGCGGACTGCGTCGAAATAAGAAGTATATCTAAGTACGAAGCGATTCTGTCGCTATCAGTTATGTTTTTAATCTCTAGTTTACGAGGATAGATTTCATGTAGGTGATAGTTAGAGTTCGGATAAGTGATGGACAACACGTTATCTATGTATCTGAAGGTAACATTAAACAGCGATGGGAGTAGCTTCAATATTTGCCCGTCTTACACGTTGTTCCTATTCCGTTTTTGTGTGAGAGAGGGATTCAATTTCTCCCAATAGCCTGTTGTGGCATAAGCCGATTGTGTATCACAAACTCATGTTACCGTATGATGACTTTAATGTGGATTCATGTTCCTAAACCGAAAAGGATTTTGATGAAACTTGGTTTGCGTAAAGTACAAAAGGTCCTCTATCAAGTTTGTTCATTTCAGTCCGATCCCTTTAGGGTGAATCCAATGCGGAGTTAAATAGGCCCCCAGAGAGTACCCAAACCCTTAGCTATCTTATGCGGAATCGCAGAATGAATTGAAAACAAATGATATCTGAGTAATCAAGAATTATGTACATGAGTTAAAGAAGATCCTGACGATAATCTCAACAGCACTCACAATAGAGCACAAAATTAAGCATCGACGGACCCCTAGCAAGCCAGAGGTGGGACCAGGTGCCCGGGAGGAGCAAGCATCCCCTGTTGGCTAGCCGCACCCGCTCATTCAAGTCTGTTCATTACGTTTAAATCCAAAATCTAACATTGAGAAAGACAAGATGTTGTTAAAGTTAATTCAGAACGAAACATATTCTAAAAAATGATATAATTTTGCGCATGTGAAACTTAGGTGTTATATTTAAAATGAATGACATTTTGTGAAATTGAAGAAATTTTAAACTTGTTTAAACTGAAGGAAAAGATTTAAGTCATCCCTACCTCTGAAACTCGTCTATATCTAGAAATTATTTCCAGTAAAATTTATAGCTAAGTCTATTTTACAAAACTATATCAACTCTATTTTTAGATTTGGAGCCGCTCATTTTGGCAAGAGGAAATTAAAACTCTGGATTGTAGATGGCGCCATGAACTGATTGGCATGAAGTACTGCTGACGGGGATTCAAATATCCGAAACACGTGTCTAGTACAATAAAATTGGTACTATTGAACATATATTTCAATATTGACAAAGCCATCAACCCCATATCATATAACGAAATCTCATGAAATACAAAATGTTCACCCTTTGCATATTTAAAAAAATAATGTATAAACTGACAGTGAAAAATGAGGACTAAAGACTGAAATTAAAAACACAGTGAATTGCTTTACTTTCGTCAGTACTAATTTTCGTCAATTCGTTCATAATGACCATTTCGTCAGTACGTAAATTCGTCATCCAAGGGTTCCTAAAATGTATATTGATTCAAATGCTAACTTAACATTCAGATAGGCCGTATGCGTTTGTTTTCATTGTATGTTCATTGTATGTCTAGCAATTATTGGTAAACAAACAATTAGAGACATGTATACCACCTAGCTCGTTGTGAAAACATATCATTTGGTACTTAGACGTGCATTATAATAATATGCGACTTGGTGTGCATATTCAGTTTTCAATAATTTATCATTTGCCTGTCGTATTACCTCTTCCTTTCTACACTATATTTTGTCAGAAGTATTTATATTCGTCGATAAATAGTTTCGTCAAGGGAAGCACTGACGAAAATGACAAAAATTGGTACCTGACGAATAAAAACCAATTTACAGTAGTTAATTTACGAAATAAGAGTCGAAAATTAAAAAAATATCGACTTGTTAATAAAGAATTAAAAATTAAAGAAAGAGAGGAACCAGATTTGGAAACGAAAGGAAGGAATCCCCAACAACACTCGGTTGCGGCAACCACAGCAAATCTGAAAACACCCAATTAATAAAAAAACACAAAACAGACACCTACAGAAAGAGAGGCAAAGGGACAAGGAACACAAAATCCAGAATTCTGTCAAGGATAACTTTCAATATAGCATTTATCGATATTACTTTGATTAGGAAATTGGGCTGAATATCCAACCAAAATCAGGCCAATGGAGAGTCCTTTATGTCAACAAGTTATATATCTTATCCCTCCAGACATGCCAACAAATACATTCTCAAATGTAATTAAAGTCTTATTGTGGTATCTAAAAGCAAACAACCATATGACGTCGTGTATCGGTGGTTTTGTCAGAGGATATAGTTGGTGAATAATGTCGATATGCAAGAAATGGTATCCTTAAGTTGACGCAAAAAAAAAGATGCAATTTAAGAAAAACAAAACAGGAATAACATGAAATTACTGATAACATTAATTCCCTTTAACATAGTATAACGTGTATGTTGAAACATCGTGTGAACCCTCGGGATAGATCGTACATGTACCTCACGTAACCCCGTCGGACAGAAAGAAACGGAAACCTTCGGAACTAACTGTTCATATTCTTGAATATAGCCACGCCCCTTGTTGTTGAAAACATGATGACGTTACAATATCCAAGCACTCGGTGAAGAACTTTTCGAAGTGCCGACAAACCGAAGTCAACAATTCCTAGATATTTATTTCATAATATTACTGCATTTCCTGTTCACATTTATTTTCAGCATACAATTCTGAATCGCTTGATATAAAACATACATATAATACATAACCTTTCAGCTAAGAAATAAAATCACAGACATTTTTCCTAAATCTGTCATCAAAGTTCTTTTCGTTAATAGCTTTTTTGTTTGAAACTCGATTTTAATCAAACAAATTTCAAAAAGATCGTTTCATGAAGACCTTTTCATTCATATATACATTAATGAGATTTTTCTCGAAAATCTAAAATTCTGATGCCACTTTTTAGAAAATTCCCCGATCACATTGGTATTTTCCTTCTAGACCTACTTAAAATAATACGGAAGCGTTCCAACTCTATACCTTCTTGAAGACAATTTTAAACCAATCTAGTATACACAAGACACGTGTTTCGAATATTAAATCCTCATCTGAGATGCTTCCAGCCATGCTCACGCAGCAAGATACGCCCGTTGGGATTTTTTTCACAACACCAAAATATCTAAGTCCCATAACTCGATAAGGACAAATCGGATGAATCTGAAAATCGAAAGGCGGCTTCCTCTTCAAAGTCTGATCACAATGTAGAAATATCATGTAAATCTGTTGACGCATATTCAAGCTATTGCGTTCCATGCGCCTATATTTTGCCCTTAGTTTAACATGTTTGTGCATATAACACCCCCCACCCATTACAAATATCTCACTTATGCGACCAAAAAATTAAAAACCCGTTACATATGTCAAAGAGCATCCTTTTTACCTTAAGTATACAAAATTTCAAAACATTTCGATCAAAAATAGATTTTTAAATAATTTTTAACTCTTTTAGTATATTTTCACTGTATTTTTAAATATCTAAGTCCTATAACTCTGTAACGACAAATCGAATGAACCTGAAAATCGAAAGGCGGCTTCCTCTCCACAGTCCAAACATGATGTATGAATATCATGAAAATCTGTCGACTCATATTCAAGTTATTGCGTTCCATGCGCCTATATTTTGCCCTTAGCTTAACATGTACGAGAGTTGTTCGAAAAGTTCGTAGACAACCGCAATATTTCAGAAATGCGTGACGGTAACCTTACAATTTTCTTACAATACATTGATGAGATTTATTATAATCAATTCACACAATATCATGGTGATTGATATATTATGTCATTTAAGTCATTGTCTCAAAAATGCTTTGTGATGTATAGCGGCGCAGTACGAAAATTGGGATATCGAAATCGTGTACACACTCACATAATTCCTTTATTATTTCTAATTGCGGACGCCGAGAAAGTGTATATAATGTATATAATTATTATTTCATAGAATTTGAGAGTTATCATACAGAAATTTGAACTATTTATTATACATTGGTACCTAGATATCACTGTTACAAGAAACACCATCAAGAAGTATGCTTGCAAATAATGACGTCTTCCTGGCATTTTTACACAAAATGAAATCATAGATCTTTTATTCAAGCTGATACAAACTCCACAAAAGACACTATACTTTTATAGATCATACACATGGAATGCAAGAAAATGTTTCAAGCGCACGTCATTATGCCTATAATTTGCAACGAAGGTAATAATTTGATGAAAATCATTTAAAAAGAATAATTTGGACGACATGGGAAAACAAAATTGTATGATATGCATTCTAAAATAAAATTTTTATGCACCTATTGTAAACAGATGTAATATAGAACCAGGGAATAATTTGAGCACATGATGGCTTATTTTAATCTGTATGATTTGTTTTTGAACAGATTGACATACATTAAACGACTTATGGCTCAATATGATTTCAAATTAAGAGACAGATGAAAAGGATAAAAATAATAATTACTTCTTAATTTGCGTGGCGTCGTTTTGGACGTAATTTACTGCGCCGCTTTCCGAAGTCACTCCTTAAGAAAAACACCGCATTTCTTTCCTAATTGACCGATTGCTTTAAATTTTGCACAGTAAGAATATGAAATCTTAAGGAATAAATTAGTATATGAACAAAATGTTTGACGATTACGAAATAAGTTTAATTCAACTTGTCAACGAATTTATTGAATAGCCCTCGTATGTGCATATAACCCACCCCCTTCCCATTACACACTATATCTCGATTATGCGACCAAAAAATTAAAAACCCGTTATAGTCCAGTCAATCTACCGATAAAACGGTCAATATCACAACTAATTGCAACAGTTACAAATTCAATTGTTATTTGTTTATCAAAGTAAATAAATCATCCCCCAAAAAGTTTAGAAAAATTTATAAAGGGGAAAGTTGTTTATTTAACGATTAAAGTTTTAGTCGGGGAGCCAGTGGGGACCCCCATGCACCCCCTTGAGTACTTTTTTTCATAGGTACCATAATGTTCCTTAGGGTATACAGAATCGGTTTCCAGGATGTACTCAAAAATAAATTCATTTAGGCTATGTGTTTTTCGACCGTTTCCATGGCAACCCCCTGCTAAAGTCATGAAAGCATTATTGGTTAAGTAAAATAGCCATATCTTGGCCAAATGTTGAGCTTAACATCTGTAATTGGTATCAATATAACGAGGAAAGGTTGTTCTATTAATCACGTGATCATATGCAAAATAACTATTTTGCATATTCATTAATATTCATGAATTGAAATAAAAATCATTGCAAAAACATAAGAATTGACACTTATCATTTTGTTTTGGCTCCTAAACTCTATAGTTTTATCTATGATCGTCATTAGAATATATAATAAATACCTACAAAGTCTTCTCTCTCCAATGACATAACATTTGGCTCAATATTTTAGTTCAATGGCTTCTAAGTTGATGTTTTTTACAGAAAAATGGCTATTTTCAGTAAGATAAGCTGATTTTTGTATACCTATTATAAGATATTTACTACTTATAAAATCGAATATCTGAACCTGTTTTCTAGTGTATTTTAATGTTTTTCTCATATATTAATGTTTACAAAACATGATATACGTAATTTTGGGGCAAAAACCGTATTTTTCAGTACAAAAACAACAGATATCTGGATATTATCTATAAAAGGCAAACAGTTCCTGTAATCTATAAATGAAACGTATATGCTGATGTAATTTCATGGTTCTAAGATCGATGTTTGTATTAGAAGCAAAGATACTACTTTTTTCTGCTATTTTGGGTAAAAATGTCGGTTTTTTATACTAAAAATACAGATTTCTGAGAAATATTTCAAATATAATTTGTAAATTACTTGTTGTAATATGGGATATGAAACTAAATTTATTTGTACATATCATAAGAGTATCAAATTAGAAAAATAAAATAGTAAGAAATATAGAAATTCATACCATAACCACAGGATAACATTGCAAATGTAAACGTCTTCATATTGAATAGCATCATTTAAGAACAGGTAAATTGGCAACATGGACCAGACATTTTGCAAAAAATATTGCAAAAACACTCAATGAATCGTGAATAACACGGTATGAACACCCAATTATGTAACAGAGCAACTCAATAAAAAAAGTATAACCAACCAATAACATAGCAAAGCCACTCAAATTATGGTCTTTTAACCCTTCATTATATATACACAAATTAATATTACAGTATAATCACTTGATAACATAGCAAAACCACTGAATAACATAGTCGTTTGATCCTTAATTACACAGGAACCACTTAATTATACAGTGTAATCACTCAATGACATAGCAAAACCCCTCAATGAAGTGGTTGTTAGACCCTTTACTATATCAAAATCACTTAACAATACAACATAACCAACCAATAACGTGATGGTTTGAACATTTGCTATAACGAAATTTAAAATAACACCGCATAGCTAACCAATAACTTAGCATTACCACAAAATAATGTGATGATTTGATTTTTATCTTAGCAAAACCGCTCAATAACACAGCATAGCTACCAAATAACTTAGCATTACCACTCAATAACCTGATTGTTTGATCTTTTATTATAACACAACAACTGAATAACATAGTATAGCCACCAAATAACTTGGCATTCTTACCCAATAACGTGATAATTTGACACTTTATTATTACAAAACCACTTAATATCACACCATAACCACCAAATATCTTCTCAATAACGTGGCCGTTTGCCTCTTTATTATCATGAAACCACTCAAGAACAAAGCATAAGTACCCAATCACATTACAAAACCACCAAATAACGTGATGGTTTGACCCTTTATTGTATCAAATCACTGATTAGCATGTCTGTTTGACCCTTTATATTGCTAAAATCCACATTAAAACAGTCCTGGTTCCATAGAGAGAACGAGGAAAGATTGTTATTGAGTGGTAATGCTAAGTTATTGGGTGATTATGCAGTGTTATTAAGTGGTTTTGTTACAATAAAGTGTTAAGCCATCATGTCTTTGAGTGGTAATGCTATGTTATTGGGTGCTTATGCTGTGTAATGGAGTGTTTTTGATATAATTAAGGGTCAAACGACCACATTTTAACTAGTTATGCTAAGTTATTTGGCGGTTTTGTTATAAAAAAGTGTCAAATCGTCACGCTATGGATAAGTAATGCTATGTTTTGTGGTGGTAATTCTATGTTTTGGGGTGGTTGATATTCTGTCATAGACCATTTGAACCATCCAACCAAAGATTGTACTCTATGTCTTCCGAAATGGAAGTAACCGGATGTCACATTTCTACCGAATTGAAGCGGCGGGTGTTGCATGCAAGCAGGAGATGCTTACTCTTCCTGGGCACCTGGTCTCACTCCCATATTGGGAGTTCGCTTCTTTTCATATGGTGGAAGTTTTTGTTTGTTTGCTTTGGTTCCTGTTTTATCCTGATTTTGTATGACTTCGGTTTCTGATTTTCTGAATTATCGATTTTGTGCTGTATACAGGGATATGGTCATTATCCATATTTGTCATTGAGTGGTTTTGTTACAATAAAGGATCGAATCATCACGTTATTATGTAGTAATGCTAAGTAATAAGGTGGATATGCTGTGTTATTACAAATGTAAGTGGTTTTGTTATAACAAAGGGTCAAACCATCACGTTATTGGGTGTTTTATTTTATGTTATTGGTTGGTTATGCTGTATTATTAAGTGATTTTCATATAGTTAAGGGTCAAACAGTGTCTTTATTGAGTGGTTTTGCTATGTCAATAGGTGTTTACACTGTATTGAGAATTTTTTTTTATTTTATGAACGGTCAAATTACTAAGTTATTAAGTGGTTTTGCTATGTGATTGTACGGTTATACTGAATTATTAAGTGGTAAAAGTTGAAAGACCATGCTGTTGAGTGGCTTTGCTATATTATTGGTTGATTATACTGTATTATTGAATTGTAAATCATATTTAGAATATTTCTCAGAATTTTTGTAAATTTAGGATGAAAAACCGACATTTTAACCAAAACTAGCAGAAAACAGTAACATTTTTTACTTCTAACACAAAAACCGATCTTAGAACCATGAAATTACATCAGCATATACGTTTCATTTATAGATTACAGGAACTGTTTGCCTTTAATAGATATTATCCAGATTGTTTTTTACTGAAAAATACGGGTTTTTTGCCCCAAAATTACCAAAAATACATATATCATGTTTTGTTAACATTTATTACATGAGAAAAACACGAAAATACACTAGAAAACAGGTTCAGATATTCGATTTTATGAGTAGTAAATTTCTTTTAATTAGTATACAAAAATCAGCTTATCTTACTTAAATTAGCCATTTTTCTGTAAAAACATCAATTTAGAAGCCATTGAACTAAAATATTGAGCCAAATATAATGTCATTGGAGATAGAAGACTTTGTATGTATTTATTATATAATCTAATAACGATCATTGATAAAACTATAGAGCTTAGGAGCAAAAACGAAATGAAAAGTGTCGATTTTTATATATTTTTCAAGCATTTTTATTTAAATTTATGAATATTCATGAATATGCAAATTAATTATTTTGCATATGATCAAGTGATTAATAGAACAACCTTTCCTCCTTATATTGATACCAATTACAGATGTTTAGCTCAACATTTGGCCAAGATATGGCTATTTTACTTAACCAATAGTGCTTTCGTGACTTTAGCAGGGGGTTGCTATGGAAACGGTCGAAAAACACATAGCCTAAATGAGTTTATTTTTGAGTACATCCTGGAAACCGTTTCTGTAGACCCTAAGGAACCTTTTGGTACCCGTGAAAAAAATTACTCAAGGGGGTGCATGGGGGGCCCCACTAGCTCCCCGACTATTTTGTTTTAATCTATTTATAGAACCGCATCTGCTTGATGGTAAAAGTCCGAGTAACGCGCTCGCGCCATTTCCCGCGCTATGGAGTTTATCGTACATATATCTTTTAAAATTCGATATTTTGGCTTTAATTGACCAGTTTTACTTGAAAAAGATTGACTTGGCAACTGGAATCTTTATCATAATAATATGTTAATCGATAGAATAATATAACAAACACTATCTCTCCATTTTGAATTATGAAAATCGATAACTTATACTTGGTGTGGTGAGTGACTACGCTATTATATATATTATATATCGACATGTACCTTAATTAAGATTATAAAGCATTCTGGTTCACTAAATTGTATAACAGAATTTTCAGTTTCATTTCAATCTAACTGTTATTGAAAACTTACCCGAATAAACATTTTGATCTATGGGATATTTTTTTATTTTCCCGCACACATATCATTTGCACGTTGGTATGTTTTCGGTTCGGCGTAATGTGAATCGTTGATCGAATCCGATATTCATTAATACATCTACAAACTATTTTATTAACAAATATTTTTAAATGGTACTATTTGAAAAAAATATGTAATTGATATTTATCGTAAAATATGTACATGTACTCATTCAAAACTACTTAGTAACCGCCCCCCCCCCCCCCATTTCGAACCGTTCGCTAAATAGACATAGATAAAAAAAAAAGCTGTTTGAAAACCAACTCAATATCACTTTAATGCACAGACAGAAAAATGATGGCTTCATAATCTTCACAATAAGCCGAAATTAATGTAAATCGAAAGATAGAAAAAAAGGGGGGGGGACGGGTGCAAATCGTACATGCTAGGCATCGATTATTCTAGTACAGTATTAATAAAACTTTAAAACTGTACGGACAGGCGTCAGTTGACTTGAAATACTAGTGTATTATATCAATGATTATGTTTTAGTGAGATATCTAAATGATTATTTGAATTTGTACAATATTTCGACAAATCAATGCAACTTGAACCCTAGTGTATAACTTGCAATTTTTACTCATTTAAAATATATACGTAATAAAGAATGTCAGATTTAGTTGGAATGTTCTATAATTGATTAGAGAGCCTTTACTTGTACAATTAATACTTCTTTTCACAGATAGGAAGACGTTGGGCACTGCCATAGAATAAATATTGCACAAAATATAGATCGATTAATGTATAGCGTACAGTAAATCCCGAAACGCGCAAGAGTTCCGAAAATTCGGACTTTTTCTTTAACGGCAAGGGATTTTTATTTTTAGATTCAAGCAAAATTTAAATCGTTCAAATAACAACTTTCCCCTGAATAAATTTTTCTAAACTTTTTATATGTTGTATATATAGTTTAACACTTCATTTTCCCGCGTAGAAACAAACTGTTGCAATTAGTTAATATTTCCCCCTTTGTTTGACTAGACTTTTAAATATGTCAAAGAATATCCTTTCTACTTGAAGTATACAAAACTTCAAAACATTTCGACCAGAAATAGATTTTTAAATAAATTTTTAACTATTTTAGTATATTTTCACTGTATTTTAAAAATCCCATAACTCTGTAACGACAAATCGGATGAACCTGAAAATCGAAAGGCGGCTTCCTCTCCACAGTCCAATCATAATGTATAAATTTCGTGAAAATCCGTTGACGCATAATCAAGTTATTGTGTTCAATAGGCGGACGGACAGACGGACAGACGGACGGACGGACAGACGGACGGATTTCGCCATACCATAATACGACCCGTCAAATGACAGGCGTATAAAAATGATAATGAAAATGAAAAAAAAAAAAAAATTGACACCTTTTAACTCATGAATTTAGTTACCTTTAAAATGTTAAATGAATGCCAAAACGTATTGGAAAAAAGAATGAATTCAGATAATCGACAATGACATGCTTTGTATTGTATGTAAAAAAAGGGGGAAATCAAAAGAGTTTAGGATAAGTAATATGTTCTTAAATGATGCTAATGAATTTGAAGACCTAAACATTTGTCCTACTTGGTGAGTGTCACTGCTTCGGGGCCAGGAGTCCCCGAGGGCACATGCAAACAAGTTTGATCAACTTCGGTCGATCACTTCTTCAATCAAACATTTCTGTTATCAAATTTTCTTGAAAGGACTATATATGGTTTATATAGTAAAGTGGCCCCCTTTCAGGTCAAAATCTGAAGTTTTCACGAAGTAATGAATTTGTACCAATATTTATTGTATAATGTACGCTACTTATGAAATGATCTATATTCTTTAATTTCCTTTCTCACTTTCATAGAATTTGGCCTTCAAAAATGGCATATTTTGCCGAATTTCTTGAAAAACGTCATTTTTGGCGCTCATTTCCAACAAACTTCCTATTAGTTAGTATCGAGCGGGCTTCTGAACAAGTTTTATATTTTGATATGGTGTTACTTTTATACCTTTCTAAGTGCATGCAAAAGGAAAAAGTTGTTCACGATCCCGCTCGATGTTTTCTCAATGAAAATGATAAAGAATTATGTTATTTTTCATGAAAAATTGACAAAATCACCGATTTTCATGATATTTATGCAAAATGTACAATGTCTTACAAATCGAGGAGTAGTTTTTGTGACTAGATTTCTCAAAATACAGATATTAAATTTTTAAAAAATGACAACAAAATTTGATTTTGGAAAAGTCGATTTTAGGGGGCCACTTTACATATAAACCATACATGCTCCTTTCTAAAATGTGGGTCCTGTTCTATCATATCCAGCCCATCCTACTATGTCTTTCGGCACATTATTGGACAAAATCACTCTCACGCTCTTTGGTCATATTACATGGTTTAGATTGGGAATAATGTGACAAGGGTAGAGTGCCCGAAACGTGCGTGTCTGGTCCATGCTGCAAATTTCAGTTCTTAAATGATGCTTTTGAAGTTAAACATTCGGAAAAGTTTCGCGCCACCCACTTGAATTTGCCAAAACGATAAGCTTTCTTCCTTCCTTCACGTAGAATTTATAAAAAACATACCGGAATGACTCTTTCTTGTCTAATGCTTCACATATGCACATATTTGATATAATTAATACATGAATAAAATAAATGAAATTAAGGAAAACTACTTACATTCTTGAGTTTAGTAAAAGATGTTTATCATGCACAGTTCTGAATGATTAAACTGCAAGTGGTTTTATGAAATGGATGCATTTGTGGAAAAGTTGAATGTAATAAAAATGCAATATTCAAGAATAATATCGAATGATTCAGGGAATGAAATTTTAATGAACGTTCTATTGTGTTGCACGATAGTGATATTTTGCTCGCTTATATTTGGCATAGAACATTGACATTATAAAAAGATTGCAAGGATTGACTTAAACAATCTGATACATGTTGATAAATAATACATGTTTAGTTATTGCACAGACTGAAGGATGGTGTCTGGTCCACGTTGCCAATTTATCTGTTCTGAAATGATGCTATTCAATTTGAAGACGTTTACATTATACGGATTTTTCGGAAATATTGGTTCTGTTCAATTTTGCATCACATCGATTGCCTTGTATAAAATTTGATATAATATTTTCCAAAATATAAAGATAAAAGACAAACGTCTACAGATGGTTACCGTAGTGGATTGATACGATAAGATAATGTAACTATCATAACCAGATGAAACAAGATAAAAGTAAAAAATAGACCCCCCAACCCCCCCCCCCCCCCAAATACCAAAAAAAAAAAAAAAATAGACGAAGACATTTTACTAAAGTACAGCACCATAATCAAGCTTTAATTTCATATGGTCTCAGTATCCTCAACTCCTTATTTTTATGACACTTTGAGCCTCAGTACTACTAGAGACCGCCTTAGTCTCTATTGAAATATTCAAGAATCTTTACAGGTACCTCACTATAGTTTGGATTAATTTAAAGTACCCCTTCCTTTACGTTAAAGTATGTACTTTTTTCTTAAATTGAAAAACAATACGGAACACATTATTAACTAAATTTCTTGTTTTTCTCAGAAGAAAGTAAGAAGACAGAAGAAAAGAAACTACTAAACAATATACAGAAAATAAGATTATTAATATTTGCGAATTATACAATACAAGCAGTTGTATTTAAAAGATATTTCACTACTACAATAGAAAGTTTGTCGATATAAAAGGAAAGAGATATGTTAATTGAAATTTTCGTATATATACTTTATTGATGTTTCATTCGAAATTTTCGTATATATACTTTATTGATGTTTCATTGATTTCGAAATTTGCTCGTTTTCACATTTAGGATTGATGTAATACATTCTATAGAAAAATTCGACAATAGTTTTCATCAGCAAAATTTGATAGCTGTTGATTTATAATTAATACTTGATTTGAAAAACAATAGATGTAGTTGACCTTTTTATTGATTTGTAGGTGGAAAGTCTGAAATGTCGATTTGACAAATGAACTACGGTTAAATCGATTACGTTTGCAAGTCAAATCGACATTTCAGAGTCTGACCTAAAAATAACACGCTTACGAAATTTTACACGCTTCAGTTATCTTCATTCTTCACCCTCCAAAATGCAAAGTTTGTTTCAATAGATTATCTCAAAAGACAACATACATATCTCAAAACGCAGAGGCCCAAGCAACAGATGAATTTGTAAATGGATATTAAGTCAGTCAGAGTAAAAGTATTAAGAATGCGTAGGTACAAGACTGTAGATCGGTCAAGTACTAAGCATAGTGGTGACATTAGGATCATATCCACGGTACAAAAGGCGTTTGATGATTCTGACGAATTTTCGATGGTTATGCCGTCTACCTTTGATCCATCTTATTTCGTTTATTATGTTACCATCAAATGCAGGTTGTGAAACACCCAAAGTAATATACTCTGTTGCTTATATGGGTCCGAATTGCAAAAGAAATTGACCATAATTTTGTAAAATTTCCAAAGATTCAGAAATAAAAAAAATCAACCATACGAAGAGAGGTGAACTCCCTGCGAAGGAGTGAGATCAGGTGCCCAGGAAGAGTGAGCATCTCCTTCTTGCATGCAACATCCGCCACTTCAATTCGGTAGAAAGGTCACAATCGGTAACTCCAACAAAGGAAGACAAACGTATAAATTGGTATGTCATGGTACAAAAGGTCTACGTCAGAATTTCATTTATGACTCTGGACAAGGGGACGTCATAGTGTGCTACTGTACAGTTGCGCAACCGTTGAGTGCACATTCTCTATCCTTATCGTTTTGGGCATCTATCCTATCGCATCGGTCAATTTCTAAGGGGTATCGTAATGGATTCTATCGGATGCCCTATCATATCGGGCACTATGGGTTCCTATCTGGGCTATGGGTTCCTATCGCCTTATATTTTCATTATAATAATTTCTTATAGTAAATATATAATGAAATAAATACTAGTTTAAACTAAAATGTCACGTCTATGTCCAAAAATGTACTCGGGAAAATTCTCGCCGTCTTTTTCGCGCCGTATTTGCGTTGCAATTTTATATTGCGCTGTCTTTTTCGTGTCGTTCTTTTAAATTGTCACGTCACCTTATCTTTTTGACAATCCGTGACGTCATAATGATTTGTCTGCTTTATCGTCATATGCTGTGTTTAAAATATCTTAGCAAACATGGATCACAAATCAAATGAGCTGTCATCTGAAATAACAGATCTTATTGTGGACATGAAGTAAAATATATCATTGTAAATAGCAGAATCAACCTATAGATACGTTGTTAAAGTCTTCTATCAACGAGAAGATATAGCATGTGCTCCTCGTTCTGGTCGTCGGAGAAATGTGTCATTGTGCAAAGACACGTATCTATTGGTATTTTAAAAATCGCAGTAAATTTTTTAAGTTACATGAAAAAAATAGTGTCACTAGATGGGTTTGACGAGAGCAGATGATGGTAACAGAAAAACCGTAGAAACGTGTTGATTTGTGTTCACAATAAAGGCGATGGACTGTTGAAGAGAAATGAAAAAAAGAATTATTAAATAAGGAATCATATGTCGGAATTGGACAAAATAACCGTGTTTTTATATGGAGATCAGCGAATGAAGCCCTCCGACCGGAATGCATGTCCGTAAAGAGTACGCGCATGATTTATGTTACGGTTTCGTATGACGTGGGGATATTTATGCTGGTATGGTCCAGCAACATGTCTCACAAAAGTACACAAGAAAAATGTTGGGAATTTTGTTAACCTTTTAAAAGAATTGCTTAGTACTTCTTGTTATCTAAAAATCGCGATATTTATATTGAGTATTTAGAAATGATATTCGACATAACAATGTAAATTTTGATAGCAATTCTCTGTAAGCATTTGCACTTTTATGAAGGACGCATGGCACAGCATGTCTCAGATTTTGATAAAATTTGTACATAAGGTTGGGTCTGACCCAAAAGTAAAAATTTGATAAAAAGTTTCTTAATATCACATCCGGTTGCCATGGAAACGGACTTTGAATATTGAAAAAATGCATTTTTGGGCGTTTTTGAAGTCACATACATAATCTATGCAGCATAATCTAAAACAATCACTGATGAATTATCAGTACCCTATCATTGCTCTTTCAAGTTAAGTAATAATAATGTTGGGTTTATGGTCTTATCTATATGTTTCCATAGCAACAACACAGGTACCCTATCAAAATAGTATTTTTGGTATTTTTTCAAAATTCAACGATAAATTACTTAAATGTTTGCGTTTTTTATGCAAATAAAACATAAGCATTCACATTGGGACAAAGTTTCTGTTTGTTGCTATGGCAACATGACCTCAAATCCCAAAAATGAAAGCAATTTTTGACAATATTTAGAGACCTTTTTTTACTAGATCATTGAATTTTAAATCAAAGTGATGAAAAATAATTAATGTTTTCAAGTAGATCTTTCATTACACGAAAGAAAATTTTTAAAAAATGTTCAGGAAATAGCCCGTTGCTTTGGGAACAATTGTTTAAATTTTCGCGTAGGCCCACTTTGAGTCCTTGGATACTGGCATCAAAAGTTATGTAATCTGAATTTTTTTAAATCTAAAATTAAGTTTAGACTTTGATTTATCGTATATGTAAAAAAGGTTGTGTAAGCTTGTTTCGTTTTTTTTTAGGAAAGGCTCAGAAAAACAACAAAAAATGCTTATTTTTATAATGTATGGCCAAATTACTATAGCAACCATTAATTATTTGAAATTTTGTTTTATAGTATTTTGATAGAGGCTTACTTGATCTTTATTGTTATTGAATTTGAACTTCCTGGGATTAATAATTACTGTTTTATGAAAATAATAAAAAATGGTTGCCATGGTAACATATGTTCCCCATAGCTTTTTCGTGGTTTTTGAAAGAGCTCCTTGTGTTGGATATTTCCCAACAATTTGTATCTGATCATCATGATGCAATTTTTTTAAATGCCTCTGAAGTTGCAAAATAAGTAATATTAAAGACCATAGTTACTGTTGCCAAGGTAACTTATGTACATAGTGTACATAACAACAAGTGGGTTTATCTTGAATTTGCTCATTTAATAAAATAAATCCTATTTCCTTATCATATACCAATCAAGAGAGAAGGAAAATTTGAAAATACAAACAGCATTTTGAAATCAATATCTCAAAATTAGCTAATTATGTTGTCATGGTAACCAGTCTTTTTCACAATATCATCCACTACTAGTGAGCTTATTTAAAATTTTATGTCCTAATCTTTAGGATGCATAAAAAATCTTCCATTGATGTCACATATAGACCAAATTATAGAGCTTCAAATTAGCTAAATTTTGCCAATTTCTCAACTTTAAAGGCCGTTGCCATGGTAACCAGATGACCTAGAATTAAATTTTTTGTCACATTTTCCTTTTTTCATTGGTCCCTACTTATGTGTGAAATTTCATGAAAATCGGAGACCATACGTGCCGAAATTGTTTAAATGGTTACAGAGAATTGTTATTAATTAAAAAACATTGAAAGCTAATATTTAATTTTGAAAGTTACGGAAATTCCATACATTTTTCGTAAGAATTTGTGTGAAATTGGGCACAGGAACATTACGTCAAGTTGAAGGGAATATCAATGCTTAGAAATTTACATGTATGTAAATATTGGATTCTAAGTTATATAAAGTTTTAATTCGACGTTTTTTAGACAGGCATTACGTTATCCAGAATGATAATGCTTTAGTGCATAGAGCCCGTATAGTACTGTAAAACAAAAAAATTACAATGATATCACAGGCCCAGCCACGGTATTTGAATAAAAAACAAAGGAGGGGATCTCCATCAAGACTAGGCTGCAGCACCCACAGCAAAACCACAAAATAACCAATGAAAAACACAGAGCAGACAAGCACAGAAAGAGACGCCAAAGGGACGAGTAATCACAACGCACAACATTGAAACATCAAAGAAAGAAAAGCTCACATAAACTTACGAGACCAATGGAAAGAAACTTCACAGACAAATGCAGATCAGCTGTTTCAGTAATTATTCTTATATAGCAAACCTTATCTGCATTTTTATACAAAACGTGGTAAATTTAACACCCAAAAGCATAACAAAATGCATTTAATCCAAGGGAAATCTTACTCAGCATTAAAAGTATTTATAGTTTACTATTATGTGCAAACTGCTTTAGCATTTAAAGCGAGATAATTGTTTGGGTAACATCAGCCATTTTTTACCTCGAATTTTGGCACGGCGCTGTAAATCAAGAAGGTTTCGGACATGGCTGCAAAGTTTTTTTGCAACCCAATTTGTTGAAAAGATACACTATTTTTGTACCATTACTTAGACATTTATAAAAAAACATGCTGGAATGACGTTCAAATATTTGATAAAACCTGATATAAGATAAACGAAAATTTAGGAAAACTACTTACATCATTGCGTCTAGAAAAAGATGTTCATCATTTTGTATATCAAATGCAGGTCTGATTGGTAAAACGGTAAGTGGATTTATGGAATGAATTGTAGTAACGTCATGACAAGGCATTATTGAAAGAATTTCACCGAATGATTCGATGAATGAAATTTTAATGAACGTACCATTGTGCTCCCCTAAAGAGAAATTTTGTCTCGGTTATCGTATAGCACGTTGACAAAATGTATTACAAAAATTATGAGGAGTGAGATTTGAACAAAAGTGTCGGATTCATGTTGATAAATAATACATGTTTGGTTACTGCGCAAACTGAACGATGGTAATTTATATTATGCTTCAAAATCATTGATTCTGTTCTATTTTGCATCATATTAATTGTCTTGCATAAACTTTGATATCATCTATTCAAAAATATAAAAATAAAATTATGATCGCTAAGCGATATAAATCTTCTACCGGCGTAAATTTATGTCCTGCAACTCTATCTAGAAATCTTCAATTAAACATGAACTTAAATGACTTGCATTTTGACTGAGTGTGACGACGGGGCTGCGCTGTCCTAACCTCTTTTGAGAAGACAGGACCACGACCAGCTGTCCTCTCTGAATGTCAGTCGGACTCCTCGGATGATAACATACATAAGCTCGTTACAGCCTGAAGAGCACGGACTGTTTTATGTACGCCCTCTTTTTATATCGATTTACCTATTCATCTGTGTTGCTTGGGCCCCTGCGTTTTGCGGTCTTGTTTGTGTGTGGTCATTGAGGATGTTATTTTACATCACAACTGTACATTCTTCGAGACCTCTGGGTAATCGGAATAGTGGAGGTGCTATGCGCACGTAATCCAGGATAACCACACCATTTTTACCTGCGTAGCAGATGGCCGTCCAAGTTTGCACCGGTTGCCCATTGGTCTCGTTGGTTTATGTGTGCACGTAATCCAGGATAACCACACCGTGTGATTTGGCAGATGGTCGTCCTAAGTCGGCATCGATTGCCCATATGTGTAGTCATCTTTGTTTGATGTTTCTATGTGATTTGGCGTTCATTGTACCATTTCCGTCTCATTCTGTTCGTGTCTGCTTTATGTTTTTTGTAGTAGGTGTTTCGGAGTTTGCTGTTGGTGCTGCAACCGAGTGTTGTTGGAGACCCCTTCCTTTCTTAAATTTACTGTACATGCAGCTCACTTCAAAATATGAAAACTGAGATTTTATCTCCATTTTCGATTTTTTTTTTTGCGATGGAAACATCCATATAGAGGATAGATCTCGATCTGACGTACATGTAAATAAAATTGTAAGTTATAAAAACTTTCGACCAATACTACATTGACACTCAAAGAATGACAAATATATCCCAATACATAGTACAAAATCGATAATTCAGAAAATCATAAACCGAAGGCATACAAAATCAGGATAAAACAAGAACCAAAGCTAACAAAGAAAAAACCTCCACCATATGAAAAAATGAACTCCAATATAGTTTTAGATGGGGAGTTTTATTCTTGGCTATTCTAGCGTGACAACCCGAACTTCCTCTGCATAAACTACCCACTGTCAAGTCATCTATCAAGCCCTATGTTTTGCAGAAAGAGGTCCAGAAAACTGTGGGGTTTTTTTTTTGCACCAAGGGGCATAACTCCTCCAAAAAGGTCAAGCGTGCACCCAAAGTAAACTTACTCTGTAACTAAAAAGACCAAGGCATGTATCAAATTTGTTGCAGAAAAATAGTAGAGAACTGACAACAACTGAAAACTTGCAAGTCATCAAGGGCCATACCTTTTCGAAAAATACGTCATTGCTCTGTAACTCTCAAAGGCTAAGCTGTATATCAAAGGACTAGGTGTGCTTACCTCTTATATCGGCCCTATAATTTTGACGAAAAATGCTTTTGATAAATGAACTATTAATTATCACATTTTGCAATGTTGAATGTTGGGAAAATACGGCGTCATAACTCCGTGCCCTCGTAACGTCACGTGCATGATGTATGACGTCATGTTCTGACGTCATTTGCCCTGAATGACGCAAAATAAAGGAAAAGCATCGTGTTTTACATACCAATCTTAAAAATTCATCTATGATCCAGGCCTCGCCTAAGATATTTTTATGCAAATTTAAAGGCCGATCAGAAATCCATCGATTGATGCAAAAATCATCATGGGCAAGGCCAGGATCGATCCTTAATTTCATCAATTTCTATCGGAATTTCACTCATTTATTGATATAGGGCACATGTAGCCAAGTTCGACCAATTTCGGTTGATCGTTTCTTCGACGCATTCTAAAATTTCTGTTCTCAAAATTTCTTGAAATTTATAAAACGTGGGTCCTGTAGCATCATATCCAACCCATCCTGCTACGTCTTTCGGTACGCTTTTTCGACATAGAAACTTTTTTACATTTTTGGCATATAACATTGTTTAGATTTGAGGATCACTGAAGAGGGTTAAGTACCCGAAGCGTGCATGTCTTGTCCATGCTGCCAATTTATCTGTTCTTAAATAATGCTATTCAATTTGAAGGCGTTTAACATGAAAAAGAATTTATCCAAAATCTTCAAAAACAAAGAGAATTTGATGATCTTAAATGTTTCAATAATACTTCTAGGTATCTGGATGATATTCTATCCATTGACAATCTTGCTTTTGAATCATATAAGAATGAAATTTATTTACAAGAATTAATACTTAGCAAGGCAAACGTTACAAATACAGAAACACCGTTTTTGGACCTAAATATCAAAATTGTAAACGGAAAGATTCATACAAGTGTATATGACAAAGGGGTGGATTTTGGATTCAACATAGGAAATTTCCTCTGACTTTGACGGGGGACATATAACAGCTCATCCGGTACGCTAGAGCATGTACTGATATTTTGGATTTTCACAGTAGAAATTTACAAATTACGCAAAATCTTTTAGGTCAAGTTTTCCGCTTTCATAAAATAGTTAAGACTTTCTGGAAATTGTACAAAAATTACAGTCAACTTCTTTCAAAATTCGGATCTATACACACAACACAGTATATTACTTTGGGTATTACACTATCCTGTCTTTTATGGTGATATGATAAACAAAATAAGAAGGATCAAAGGTAGGCAGCATAACCATCGAAAATGCGTCAGAATCATCAAACGCCTTTTATACCGTGGATATGATCCTAATGTCACCAGACGGGACACTAGGCTTGGTACTTTACCAATATACAGTCTTGTACAAGCGCATCCTTGAGACTTGTACTCTGACTGACTGTGACGACGGGACTCCATGACGGGCCCTGTCCAAATCCCTTTAGAGAAAACAGGGCCCCGACCACCTGTCCAATCTGAATATCAGTCGGACTCCTCGGGTGAATACATACATGAGCTCGCTACAGCCGACAGAGCACGGACTGTATTACGCATGCTTTCTTTTTATATCCATTTACATATTAATCTGTGTTTTGGGACCTCTACGTTTCGCGGTCTTGTTTGTGTGAGGTCATCTTACAGTGAGGAGGTTGTTACCACAATTGTACGTTCTTCGAGACCTCTGGGTAATTGGAGAAGTGAGAGGGTTGTGCGCGCGTAATCCAGGATAACTACATCATTTGCTCAGACAGTGCATGAAATTTTATATTTTCATCTCCATACTTCATAAACCTCGATGGCGGGTGCGGCTAGCCAACAGGGGATGCTCCCGGGCACCTGGTCCCACCTCTAGCTTGCTAGAAGTCCGTCGATGTTTAATATTGCGCTCTGTTGTGAGTGCTGTTGAGATTATCGTCAGGATCTTCTTTAACTCATTTGTGTCAAACTTATGCCCTTTGCCGTGTGGAGCTCGTAAAAGAGTTCCCCGTGAGGGGTTTGACAGTAAGTGTTTTGAATATACTTTCCTGACATTGTCGCCATAGCACTTTCTATATAGACATAACGTGAGACAGTGCATGAAGTTTTTATATTTTCATTTCCATACTTCATAAACATCGACGGCGGTAGTGGCTAGCCAACAGGGGATGCTTACTCCTCCCGGGCACCTGGTCCCACCTCTAGCTTGCTAGGGATCCGTCGATGTTTAATATTGCGCTCTATTGTGAGTGCTGTTGATATTATCGTCAGGATCTTCTTTAACTCATTTGCGAGACAAATGGCCGTCCAAAGTCGGCATCGGTTGCCCATTGGTCTCGTCTCTTATGTGTAGTCCTTTTGTGTTTGATGTTTACATGTCGTGTGTCTATTTTCCGTCTCGTGCTGTACTCGTCTTTTGTGTTTTTGCATCGGGATGTTTTTGATGTTTTGATGCCGCAACGGGGTCTTGTTGGAGATATCCTCCCTTCTTTCAATGATTTCAACGTTATTTTTAACCTTTTTAGCGACGTATTATTCAGTATAGGACTAGTGAAATCAAAATAAGCTTTCCTGATATGGATTCACCATACATTTGACATTTTATAAACTAGAATATAATGGATATATTAACAACTTTGCAAATAGGGCTAACATGGCAGTTTACCGCACCTTCTTCTTTCACCTGAATATCTCTATTTGTTGCAGAAAAAAGTCCAGAAACTGACAAAAAATGAATTATGCAAAGCATCAAGGTGTATAACTCCCCAGAAAATAGGTAAAGCGTGACGAAAGTAGACCTTGCTCTGTAACTATTCAACACCAAGCTCTGTATCAAATTTCACTTGAATATCTCTATGTGTTACAGAAAAAACGTCCGGAAAACTGAAAATTGGACAGACGGACAGGCGGAGAGACCGAGAGGAAACAAACAGAAAATAAGAAATATATGCAAACATAACTGCGATTTATACAATACAACTAATTGCATTTAGTTAATAGCATTTGTATCTCTCGATGTAAAAAGAAAGGGATATATTGATTGAAATTTTGGAGTAAATATTTGAAGACTTTGTTCATTCACGCTCTCGAAATCTGCTCGTTCTGACAATTAAGATTGGTAAAATAACTTTCATCAGCAGAATCTGATAGCAGCTGTTGCATAAAATTGAATATTTGATTTGAAAGCAATAAATCAAGATGACCGTTTTATTGATTCACTTTGGCTTCATTCAACCTGCTTGACATTTTACAAGTGCTACTGACGAGGATTCAATATCGGAAAACGTGTTTAGTGCAATAAAATTGCTACTATAGAACATATATTTCAATACTGACAATTGTAACTGGAAAGTCTGAAACGGTGATTTGACAAATGAGCAACGTTTGAATCGATTACATTTGCAAGTTATACATTTATATAAACAATTAAACAATTGTTCTAGAAACTATCTTTAATTATTCATTAGTTTGTGTCGTCAGAAAACCAAATGAGAAATAATTCATAACAATAATAATTCAATTGTTTCGATACCTATTGAAAACATTGGAATGAATTGATTCAACATGAGGAACATAACATGAACTTGAATTAAATAAATTTCAGTTAAACTTATAGTAATGCAGAAAAATCACTATTACGAAAGTCCACATGGTTGATCTTTGTTCTTCTGCCTCTATAAAGGGATAACATACTCTTGTTTTTAGATTTTCGGTATTTACTCTGTGATTTACAGGTCGTAATTTGGTTTTTGGACGCACAAGCAGAAGTATGTTATCACCGTTCTTATGCAATCTCTATTCGTTTCTGTGTTTAAACGTATTTTTATCGAACAGCTTATTGAACCGGTGTTATATAGTAGTTTTCCCCAATAGTAGATTTTCCTCCCGGAAAAGCTGCTTTATGGTAGCTTTCACCCCCCCCCCCCTTCGCGGAAAAAACTGCTATATAGTAGTGTTTCCCCATAGAAGAATTTCCCCTACCGATAATGGTTTTGATTTTATCTCTTTTATTATTTTGCGTTCAATAGAGATGTTTGATCAGTTATGATATGGACCTAACTCAAAAAATCTCACTTAGTTTCTCTAATTCTCTGTCTGTCTGCCTGTCTACCTGTCTATCAGCGTGTAAGTCTATGTATGGATGTCATTCTGTCTGTGTATAAAGTTAGTTTTTTTTGCCTGTATCATTTTGAGTTTCTTTTTGTGTGAACGGGTGTATATACGAGTCAGCCTGTGTTGTTGTCTGTCTGTGTGTCTGTCTATCTCTTATAAGTCTGTCTTTCTCTTATCAATGGAAATTATAGTGAAATGCTGTGGAAAATCAAATCATAGTTTATTTGTATTTTATGTCAATGTGTTCATGGCTCTCTACAGCTGAGTACGTTTCCGTGTGTTTATCTGTCTCTCTATATGTTTGTCTGTATCATTCTATCTGTTCTTGTATTTGTCTTTGTGTCTGTCTATATATCTGTTTGTCTTTTTTGTCTGTCTTATCTGTTCTTGTGTTTGTGAGTCTGTCTATCGATGTGTGACTGTCTTACTCGTTTTCTTTCTGCTTGCCTGTGGGACTTTGTGTTTGTCTGTCTTTTATCTGTTCTTAAATGATGCTATTGAATTTGAAGACATTTACATGTAGCATTTGTACCACTTGGAGAGTGTCACTGCTGATGGACCAGGAGTCCCCGAGGGCACATGTAGCAAAGTTAGATTAATCAAATCGACGCATTCAAAAATGTCTGTTATCAAAAATTCTTGAAAATTCTTAAACAGTGGGTCCTGTAGCATCATATCCCGCCAATCCTGCTACGTCTATTGATACATTTTGAACATAATAATTCTCACACTCTTTAAACATATAACATTGTTAAGATTGAGATCACTGACAAGTACCCGAATCGTGCATGTCTGGCTCATGCTGCAAATTTATCTTTTCTTAAATGATGCTTTTGAATTTAAAGACGTTTAAGATTGTTGCGTCTGTCTTGTAAGTATTTAGTTATTTGCCACAGGGATTTATCCCGCTAATAAGGGTTGTTCTATTTACTATATGTGCTAAAGGAATCTAACACGGCGTTAAACGAAAAATCGACAAGTCATCGTTATGTCCTCTGAAATTGGCTAATAAATATCAAAACCTTTTTTCTGTGGTATATTTCGATAGATTAATTCATACTGAATCTTTATACGAAATGTGAAATCAGTACCTCCCTTACATGTCGAGATATGCCCAATACCGCTCTCTTGTGAGCGCCGCATTTCTAGGTCGGACAAAAACTTTTGTACACAGATATGGAAATAAGATAATAATAATATCAGAATTGTTATTTTCCCCTGATGATAAAAATGGTTCAAATTGATCACAAGAACACTTATTATTAAAGTTTTTACTTCTTCAGTGAAATTTGGTGAAAAATATTTTTAGAAATTTTTGAGCAATTGATATCTGAAGCCTCATCTCTCGTAAAATAACGTTTTCCCATAGAAATTTTGACAAATCAATATTTGATGCTCAATTCTTCTATTGAAAAAATTGCTTAAGACTAACTTTTTTAAGTAAAGTCCCATGCTAGCTCTAAGAGCGGATACCTCTTGAATAGAGTTTTTCCTAAAAAAAAAAAATAACCCCCCCCCCCAAAAAAAAGAAATATAATTTTACATCAAAATCGTGCTAGGAATTTAGAGCTCAAGATTCAATGATGGGATTTCCAAAGTACTTCTGATTATTCATTAAATACATAGCTTCTAAGTTTAATTCATATTTTTATTCAAATATTTTTTTCAGATGAATTCACCAATGAAAGGATTTTCTGATTCTGATTCTGTTTCTGATTCTAACAAATCCGCCGAAAAGAGGAAATTTTACATTTTCAATTCAAACAGAAAAATTGTAGTAACTCTATTGCAAGAGACAAAAATGAAATAAAAAAAAAACCAGGAATAAAGTATCGACTTTTTATAATCAAGCTAGAAATAAGGAAATAGAGGAACCAGCCTTTACGTTCAAGTAAATATTTTTTTCTTAAACTGTATCAGCATTGCATTTCAAATATAATACATACATCTTTCTTTTTTAGTAATAGAAAATAAGGACAATCATGTACCTTTCTGAAGTTCCGAAAATTGTCACATTTACATAGCTCATGAAAAAACGTATTATTTAATTTCAATAAAAAAAACTAACGGAAAAGAGATTAATTATCTTTCTTAACTCTGTGGCAATGTCAGGGAAATCGAACCTATTTTTACCGAGTTAGCACCGTTTGGGTAACCCCTACACCCATTTTTTTTCTACGTCGCAATACGTAACGTCGAGGTTAAGCATATCGTTGTATGTCTTGTTGGCAAATTTATAATCAACATGCTTACGCGAAATTGTAAAATTAATTTGAATAAATAACAGCTATCATTATTTCAGAATTTGGACGTAATTCATGCATTTGACTCAGTTGATATTACGATTAAACACTTGAATCAACCAAACAAAAAACAGATAAGAAGGAAAATTTAAAAAAAAGAAAAATTGGATGGACTGTTCAATGCGCGGGTATAGATGGAGTCGAGTTGTCTAGAAACGAAACCACCACCAACCCCCCCCCCCCCCACCCCCAACCCTCACCCCACCCTGGACCTCTCCTTTTGAAATTCATACGTAATTTTTATTTTCCCGATCTTTTTTAATAAAAACTAATCGTCCCAGATTGCCGAGCCCCTTTCTGCAATACATTTTTTCCTTTTGTTCTAAATGATCTTCTTATCAAACGAAGGTATCGTATAAAGGTAAATGTACTCTATAACTCTATCACTCTTTAACTCTATTTACACTAATCACGCTCAAATAAAATCGAAGTAATTATGGTCATGCTTGTCAGATGACAGCAGATTACTTTCGACATTTACGTTAGGTCAAAGGATTAGTGTAGATACTGAAAATATCAAAAGAATAAAGAAACGTATCAATCTATATTCAATCCATAAGTAATGCTCAATTTCAGGAAATGAAACAGAGAAAATGAAATGCTTACTTATGAATATAGATAATGATATATAGAGAAACCATAAAAAATTCCCGTTTACCTCCGTGCACCGCGCGGGGAATTCCTCTATCATGACGTCATGATTAAGTCATGCAGATGCTTGTCGTGAAAACAAACGATGGTAACGTTACGACAGACAACAAACGTTCGCGAGATCAATTTTGAGTTACGTCCCTTACCATGAGCTACCATCTTAAGAACAAATCAATTTGAAGCATGGACCAGACACGAACGTTTCGGGTACTTAATCCTCCTCAGTGATCCTCAATCTAAACAATGTAATATGGCCAAAGAGTGTGAAAATTATAATGTTTAAAAATGTAGCAGGATGGGTGGGATATGATGCTACAGGACCAACGTCTTAGAAATTTCAAGTTTCTTTTTATAACATAATTTTTCGAATTTGTTGAAAGGAAAGACGATCAACCGAAGTTGATCGAACTTGGCTACATGTGCCCTCGGGGAATATTCCAGTCATAACTGAGTTTTCTTGTTTCTACTCGGAAAAATGTAAAAAGCGAAACGAAACAAACAAACAGATAATAGAAAATATATACTAACACCATTGCGATTTATACAATATAAACAATTGCATTGAGATGATATCTATCAATATAAAAAGAAAGGGATATATTGATTGAAATTTTGGAGAACATAATTGAAGAATTTTTTTATTCATTGTCTCGAAATTTGCTCAATTTGATATTTAGGATTGGTAAAATAACTTTCATCAGCAGAGTAAGATAGATATTGCATAAAATTGAATATTTGATTTGAACGTTATGGATGGAGCAATTTTGGCTTTATTCAAACAGTTTGACATGAAATACCACTGACGGAATTCGATATAAGAAAACGTGTCTAGTACAATAAAATTGCTACTATAGAACTTATATTTCAATACTGACAATTGTAATTGGAAAGTCTAAAACGGAGATTTGACAAATGAACAATGTTTGAATCGATTACATTTGCAATTTATATAAACAATTGAACAATTGTTTTAGAAACTATCTTTAATTATGCATAATTTTGTGACGTAAGAAAATCATGTGCGAAAGAATTCATAACAATAATGATACAATTGTTTAGATACCTAGTGAAAATATTAGAATGAATTGATTCAGCATAAATTTCATGTAAACTTTTAGCGACAACAAGAAATCAACCTTACGAAACAAAGGATCTCCAACAACACCAGGTTGCAGCACCAACAGGAAAACACCCAATGCTAAAACACAGAACAGAAACAGACGCAAAAGGGACAAGGAACGTCAACGCACAACACAGAAACATCAAACACAAAGGACTAAACATAAGAGACCATACGAGACCAATGGGCAACCGGCGCCGACATAGGACGGCCATCTGCCACGGAAATAGCAGAAGGTATGGCTAACCTGGACCACGTGCGCAAAACACTCTCCCACTTTTCCGATTACCCAGAGGTCTCGACGAAAGCACAATTGTGGTGTAAAACGAAATATGTATGGTTGAGTTATCTTCAGTCTTGAGCGTAAAGGAAGGGATAACATACTTGTGTATTTTAGAATTTTCGGCATAAAGTCGGTGATTTACAGGTCGTAAATTAAGTTTTTGGACGCACAAGTATATATGTTATCACTATTCTTATGCAATTTCTATTATTTCTGTGTTTAAACGTACATGTATTTTGCCGAACATCTAATTGAACCGGTGTTATATAGTAGTCTGTCCCCCTAGCCATCTTTCACCCCGACAACAACTAGTATATAGTAGTCCCCCCCCCCCGATGAAATTAGGCTTTATAGTTGACTTTTCCCCACATTATAGTAGATTTTCTCCCCAGGAAATACTGCAATGTAGCCATACCCCCACCCCTTGAATAAATTCCGAAATTCGATTTAACCCTAGAGTTCAACGTTGCAAGAAAAATAAACACCCCAAAACAAACAAACAAATAAACATTACAGAAGTACCCATCAGTTATTCAGTCTCATAGTCGAGAAGGCAAGGCTAAATCATCAGATTTTCCACCGGAATGGTTGCCAACCGAATGAAAATCATTCCAAAGCGAGACCAGGTGAAACAAGAAACGAAAATAATTCTCAAATTCCAAACACAGCATAGCTAGGAGGAAGATTTCAAATCAGGACTTTAATCTTGACCTTGAAATTTGACATTTATCTTAAAAATGTAATTATGAAATGCATATATCATATTCGCTTGGACAAAGAAAATAATAAGTTGGCTTCAAGATTTCAATTATCGACCTTTGACCTTGAAGATACAATTTCGTGTGTATTCTTGAATTTGACCATATAGTAGGAATGTAGATATAATATTTCAAATATGACAAATCTAAACTTGGCGATAGATCCAAGCAGGTTGACCAAATTTCAGGTATTATCTTTTACCTTGATATGTGACCTTTTCCTTTTGAAGTAGTCTAAAATGTACCAATACTTTATGAAATATTACATGAACATCAATTTTTGTAATTGATAAATTGTAAGAATTCACCTTGACTTAGAGGATTGGACTTTATTTAGAGGTTTATCCTGTACCTAGACATGTGTCCTTGACCTTTAAATTTCAATTTTGAGTAAGAATTATATTTTAGACAATCTAATTAAAATTCAGTTCCTTTTATTTCGTAAACTACATAGAGATTTTATAAACGAAAAATTGGAGGCCATGTTCTATGAACTTTCTAATTTGCATGGATTCGTAAATATAACAACCGATCACAGTTGTTATTTATTAGCCATTTCGTCATCACCCTGTTTCTTTAGCAAATATTATAAATCACTACGTGCCTTTATGGAGTTCATTTAAGGTTTTGTTTTATCCTATGCCTGCTTATAAATTTTGATATTATCTCGTTATAGACATTTTTTGTATGTTATGGAGGCTGCCATTGCTGTAGTCGAGCGTCCATTGGATAATCTATTTTTCAAATTTTCGGAATCATTCGGGAAATACTTACCCATTCACACAGCTGCAATTAAGGAGGGTTTGAACACCAAGATGGTGGCGGCATTATTTGTTTTCTCATTTCCTAGGAAAAGTACAGTCTTAGCTTCCTTAAAACATTTGATACGCTGTTTGATGTACACATTTGAGTATCCTGATGAAGTTTGAATAATTTTCGGCGTCATTTGAAGAAAGTATCACGATTTTCGAAATTGTGGATTTTGGGGGTTTTATCCATGAGCAAACCACGACGTCATTTCGACGTTATCAGGGGAAAATGGCGTCACAAACCTTCGCATTCAAAATGCAATAAAAACATTTAAACCAAACGTTATCGCATTAAAACTTTGCAAATATTAAGTAGAAAATTAAATCTTCATCAATAGTGACTTCGTTGTCAAATTAACATCACAGGAAAGCGGATGTCACTTCATTTAAAATGGGCGATTTTCGAAAAAAAATTGGATAATATACAGCTTTGCAATATTTCAATCGAAAATTCAATTTTTCTCATTTAATTATGAAATCATCTCTAGATATTGTTGATAATTTTGTAAGTTTTTGACAAAGATTCATCCACACGATTCCTAATAATTGAATATCAACTACAGTCAATTGGATCGAAATCGCAAATTTTTGAGCGACAGTGTCATCTTTTATTCCAGGATCCTGCCTTTATTTAAAACATGATTAATTTCATCTTTTCCATATGTAAGTGCAGTACATTTATGAAGATTTTGGAAGTTAAATCAAAATTAATTTCCAATAGCTAAACGAGAACTGGAATGGAACTTTCAATATTATGACGTCATCAAGAAAATCACGAAAACGTCGATTTATGCATATTTCAAAGTCTCGTAGGAAATTTTCCTGTGGATAGAATCAAATGTAAGTTTGCATAATCAAGGGCAGACAAGAAATATATAATTTCAGAAATTTTGAGAAAAATTGAATTTGGCGTCCAAGTGTTCAATACCTCCTTGAATTAGTTAAGTAATTATAAATCTGACAAGCCATGTAATCGGTCGTTGTTAGATATCAATGCAGTTTTAATTTAATTCTTTTTTAGACAGACAGGACACACAGTTAGACTGTCACACAGGCAAAGAGATATACAGAAGTCAGACGGACGGACATACATTCTGTCAATTAGACAGACATAAATACATAAGTTGTGTAACTTGTTTGTTAAACGTTGTAAAATAAATAAAGTTTAAATACACAGACAGGTACACAGACACTCAAAGACACAAAGACAGTCACTAATAGACCCAAAGGCAGGTACTTAAATAAAAGCAAACACTAAGACAGGCATACACACAGACATACACACACTTACAGGCAATTACAATGAGATTAAAAGTCTGACAGACACACAGCGACAGACAGACTGGCAAAAAACACAACAATAGACAGAAACAAAGACAAACACAGATACAAATAAATACATTGTATTTAGATAGAAATCGGACTCGAACACAGACAGACATAAAGACAAAAACACACATAGAGGCAAAAAAAATAGACAGACAGATAAACACACACAGACATACTCACTCGTAAACAGACAGGGACACATTGACAGAAAAAAAGGGAAATAAGCATGACTTTGATTTTTACATGTAGTATAATCTCATTTTTCCACAGCATTGGCATACAGACTAAGGGATAGACAAACACATAGACAGACAAAAACAGATTTATTCAAATATACATTTGTACACCCATTCATACATACGCGCAAAAGATAAATTATAACACGCAGGAAAATACAGGCATAAAAACTTACAGACACACGCACAAACAGACACACACAGAAAGATACGCAGATAGACAGATAAACAGACACAAGCAAACACATTGAACGATATACAGATGCATTCGCACGCATGTAGACAGTCACTTATAGACACATAGATAGACAGATACACCCTGAAAGACAGACAGACAGGCATAATTATACAGATTGACAAACACAGAGAGAGCCAGATTGACAGACATACAGAGAGACAGACAAGACCGACATAAAGGCAGTCAAACAGACACAAAACACAGATGTACTATCACACAGACGGACTGGAAGACGAACGGACATATCTATACAAAGGGATATAAACATAAAAAGACACCGCACAGACTGACAGACGAAAAATCAGACAAGGTATTTATCTGTATTTTTAAAATTTATTATTGATAGAATTTACTAAATTTAAGACAAAGTGAAATTTTCGAGTAAGGTCTATATCATAACCAATCAAAAATATAATATTGAACGCAAAATAATAAGAATAGATAACATCCAAAACATTAATGGTAGGTGGGGGATCTGCTATGGGGGAAAGACTACTATATAGCAGTTTTTCTGTCATGGGGATAATCTACTATATAGCAGTTTTTCCAGGGGGAAAAGCTACTATTGGGGAAAAACTACTATATAACACCGGTTTACTCATACGTATTATGCATACCAATGAAGTCTTAGTGCTCATTGTGATACCTGAAGCAAAAATAAGCCAGCGAAAAACAGTTTCGAGAAAATAATGTGTAAGGTCTTTTTTTGCAAAATCAAAAAGTCAAGATTCACCATATTGTTTTGATTATTATTTTGCTATCTTATTCACTACTTGGAATTCGGTCATTCAAATTTGAGGCATGTTATCGAGTAAATCCCTCAAATGTTAAAGGTTAACCAATCAGAATCCGAGCTATCTATCTACAAAGTCTCTATCCATAATATGTAACATACTGTATGACTATAATCTTTAATGAATATCAATTTAGCTATCAGTAAATAAAAGTCAAGCACAAACCCATTATTACATTCCAAAAGTTAAGGCATCAGGGGTATAATGCTCTACTTCCGTTTGTACATGTATTAAAACAGAAAAAAATAATACCATGAAGTTGGCTGAAGACGCACGACTGCGGCCATATTCGGGACCATACATGAATGAAACATTATCAAATATCTTAAATTATGTAAGATATGGAAGTATATCTACGTAATCTCTAGCTTTTCGAAGATATTTTTATTATATCCCTAATACCTTAAAGGGCTTACACATTTTTGAAAAAATATTCATATATGAAGTTTTTCTCACGAGAAAAAACAGAAGGACGATTAGACAGAGACAATAACACACCTTCATAGAATTTAGTGGACATATTAGTCTAATGAACATTCTAACATGACTTGAGATTTTCTCCCTATATGTACTATAGAACTCGCCCGGTGTAAAATCTCCAACAAATTTCCAGTTCGCTAAACGTGCTATAGAGCTCGTGTAGAACAATATTAGAATAGAAATAACAACTAGCTAGATTTCATTCGTTGTCCAGTAATTCCCCTCGTCGCATGGACCAATCAATTTAATTTTAATTGTTCATGCGACTCGGGGAATTACTGGACAACAAACCAGGGCTAGCTAGTTGCTATTTATTAAAACTACAGAGTACAATGCAAGTACGGAATACATTGTAGGTGACGCTTTACACGCGATGCAGTGCTAATTAGTAAAGTGTAAACATACTTGTATTAAAATATCACATGAACCATACTGCATTGTAGATATAGATGCAAGTCATTGTTTATATAAGGAAAAAAGGACCAAAAAGGGAAGCTTAAACAATATTTAAAAAACTCATTTCAAAAAAGGGGGATTTCTACTCAGTGCTTGTAGAACCAAGACATTACAAAATATGATTGTTAGCGCCATCCCGAATAAAAGTGATGAAGATGAACTTTTTTGATGAAGTTATACTGTAACTTAAAATGGAATTCCATTTATCCAAGAGCTTTAATTTTAGTGGAATATCACAAAGTTAACAATCCTTATATGTAAACGTCTTCAAATTGAATAGCATCATTTAAGAACAGATAAATTAGAAACATGGACCAGACATGCACGTTTCGGGTACTTAACCCTCGTTAGTGATCCTTAAATCTAAACAATGTAATGTGCCAAAAAAGTATAAAAGTTACTATGTCGAAAAAGCTTACCGAAAGACGTAGCAGGATGAGTGAGTTATGATGCTATATGTGATGATATAATATTTCCACAAAACAAAACAAAAAACAAAACCAAACAAACAAACAAACAAAATATAAAACACTCAACTTAATAATTCTGTTTGTTTAAATATTTGCAACCTTAAAACAAATTTCAGACTAATTGGAAGAAAGTTTTATCAATAGCAGTTTGCGGCGCTGCACAATTTATTTTCAACGGCGCCATCTACAATAAATATCATTTTACAAAAAAATTTCTATGGAGATCAAATGATACTGAGGACCACTGGCGAGTGTTAACTACCCGAAACATGCATGTCTGGTCCATGCTGCAAAATTATGTGGTCTTAAATGATGCTATTGCATTTGAAGACGTTTAACATTTGTACTACTTTGTGAGTGTCACTGCTTGTGGACAAGGAGTCCCCGAGGGCACATGTAGCCAAGTTCGATCAACTTCGGTTGATCATCTGTCTCTTGAATGCATTAGAAATTTTCTGTTAGAAATAGTCTCAAATTTCTTAAACGTGGATCCTGTAGCATCATATCCCACCCATTCTGCAACGTCTTTCGATACATTTTTGGACATAATAATTTTCATAATTAATATTGGTCATATTACATCGTTCGATCAACTTCGGTTGATCGTCTGCCTCTTCAACACATTTCAAATTTTCTGTTACATGTAATCTGTGTCCTAACAACTCGCAACCCTTTACCGTTAATCGAAGTTTCCATTACAATATTATTCATGAATTCTGTTAGGTTTAAAATGTTACATGTACTATGTACAAAAGTATATACATGTATTCGCGGAAAATCCCGCCGTCTTTTTCGTTGCGATATCGCACTATATTTTTGTGTCATTCTTTATTGCCACGTCACCTTATTTTTAGGCAACCTCTGAACACATCTCATGACTTCATATTGATTCATCTGCTATATCATAATATGCAGTGTTTAAAGTATCTTACCAAACATGGGCCACAAATCAAGTGAACTGTTATCGGACACAAAACAGTCTTATTATTATCAATCACGAAGTTTGAATATCATTGGAAACATTTCGCTTCGGATGAAAAATAAATCTAATGCCGATCATCTTTTTAAATCAATTCTTACCATATGGCAAAGTTTGTCTGCTGATTAAGTACAGAATTGGTTAAATGTGATCCAACATCCAAAAAGATAACGACATGTAGACATCTTACCAGGTATTAAAGGTATTCATCGTTCACTATTATGTGCCAAATATGTTTGCATTAAAAGCGAGATAAATCTTAGGTTAACATCAGCCATTTTTTCCTCAATTTTGGCATGGCACTGTAAATCAAGAGAGCTTGGGATGTGTACGCAACACGCTGGGATTTACCAAAAAGATACGATTTGTTCCTTCCTTGACATACAAGTTTAAATGAAATAAGCCCTCGGATGAAAAAGCTTCATTTGTGCTCATGCGCATATAATTGATTTAAACTGTTACGAGATGAAATAAAATTTTGGAAAATGACTTGCATTATTGCCTTTAGTAAAAGTTGTCCATCATTTTGTAAATCATACACAGGTCTGTTTGGTAAAACGGCAAGTGGATTTATGAAATGAATTGAAGTGGAATGTCATTATGTACAAAACATTATTGAAAACAATATATCGAATGATTCAAGGAGTGAAATTTTAATAAACGTTACATTATGTTGTTCGATAATTATATTTTGCCAGCTAATTACGTAGAATGTTGATATAATGAATTACAAAAATACAATACAATCGGATACATGTTGATAAATAATACATGTTTGGTTATTGCACGAACTGAGGGATCATGGGTAATACGGCGTTTCAGAAATATTGATTCTATCCATTTATGTGGGCAGCAAAGTTTTACAAGTTAAACAACCTGTATGAACAGTATAGTAACTTGCGCGCACAAGTGCAATTTGTGAGGATTCCTCTGGGGGCTCCCCCCATTAATGTTGAAAAAATCAAGTAAATTTGTGGCTTTTGAAGCGTATTTGAAATGAATTTTGAACGGATCATGTGCTTGATTTTGTCATTCAACAACAGACTAAATTGCATACTGAAAAATTAAAAACTAATATCAATTATGATATTTTCTTATTCTAGATCTACATCTTTATAGAACGGCATGTCATTGTAATTGTCATTTTTTTCCACGAGAAAAGGCCAGTTTTGAGGGGGGAATCAGAGCAAATCTAACCCATTATTTCACTCGGAGGATATAACCGTGAAAACCGGGAAAAAAGCTTTCTTGGCACATGGTCGTGACACCCCTACCCAAACTCTAAATCACTGCTTATAAGTTCCTTTTTTAGCTCACCTGAGCCAAAGGCTCTAGTGAGCTATTGTCATAGCGATCCGTCCGGCGTCCGTCGTCCGTCGTCTGTCGTCCGTCGTCTGCCGTCCGTCGTCTGTCGTAAACTTTTCACATTTTCGACTTCTTCTCAAGAATGGCTAAAGGGATTATGATGAAACTTGGTAGGTATAAAGTACTAATGGTCCCCTACAAGTGTTACTGCATATTTATCATATCTAACTTAATTATTGCTTTCATATGTATTTTATGCTTAAATTTTATTTTTTTGATTTTTTATGAATTTTTTTCTTATGTAAAAAGGAAGGGGGGGGTGATTTTCATACATTTTCTGCTTCTTTTCTATAACCACTCTTCAGATTGTCATGACATTTTGTAGGATGCATGGTACCCTTCAAGTGAAAGAATTTTGTCAAGATATCCACTTTCGGATTTTAAAGGAATATTTTTTAAGATTGTACATAGGTATAATGTATGTTTTCCATGCCCAATGGACCCAAGGGGAGTGGCTCCAAACCCCGGCGGGACCCCAACAAAAATTTTTCTTCCCCTATTAGCTCGCCTGAGCCAAAGGCTCTAGTGAGCTATTGTCATAGCGATCCATCCGGCGTCCGTCGTCCGTCGTCTGTCGTATGTCGTGTGTCGTCTGTCTGTCGTAAACTTTTCACATTTTCCACTTCTTCTCAAGAATGGCTAAAGGGATTTTGATGAAACTTGGTAGGTATAAAGTACTAATGGTCCCCTACAAGTGTTGTTGTTTTTCGTCCGGATCCCTCAACAGGTGGCGCCACCACAGGCAAAAGTAGGTCACGGGGGTACCCTCCTTTGACAAACTTCTTCTTCAGAACGGAAGCACGTATCGACAAACCGAAAGCATCAGGATGATCTAGAGAGATGTCTTAAGAAGTGTTGTTATTTTTGGTTCCACTCCGAAGTCAAATTTTTGACGCTTTTTGACGTCTCTTCGGACTTGATCAGAAATGCAAATTTTTGCACTATTTCTTTAAATAACTCAATAAATATATGATTTTACATACTCATTTACTGCATATTTATCATATCTAACTTAATTATTGCTTTCGTATGTATTTTATGTTTAAATTTTATTTTTTTGATTTTTTATCAATTTTTTTCTCATGTAAAAAGGAAGGGGGGTGATTTTCATACATTTTCTGCTTCTTTTCTATAACCACTCTTCAGATTGTCATGACATTTTGTAGGTATGAGGTACTCATGCATGGTACCCTTCAAGTGAAAGAATTTTGTCAAGATATCCACTTTCGGATTTTTAAGGAATATTTTTTAAGATTGTACATAGGTATAATGTATGTTTTCCATGCCCAATGGACCCAAGGGGAGTGGCTCCAAACCCCAGTGGGACCCCAACAAAAAAATTTTCTTCCCCTATTAGCTCACCTGAGTCAAAGGCTCTAGTGAGCTATTGTCATAGCGATCCGTCCGGCGTCCGTCGTCCGTCGTCTGTCGTCTGTCTGTCGTAAACTTTTCACATTTTCCACTTCTTCTCAAGAATGGCTAAAGGGATTTTGATGAAACTTGGTAGGTATAAAGTACTAATGGTCCCCTACAAGTGTTGTTGTTTTTCGTCCGGATCCCTCAACAGGTGGCGCCACCACAGGCAAAAGTAGGTCACGGGGGTACCCTCCTTTGACAAACTTCTTCTTCAGAACGGAAGCACGTATCGACAAACCGAAAGCATCAGGATGATCTAGAGAGATGTCTTAAGAAGTGTTGTTATTTTTGGTTCCACTTCGAAGTCAAATTTTTGACGCGTTTTTGACGTCTCTTCGGACTTGGTCAGAAATGCAAATTTTTGCACTATTTCTTTAAATAACTCAATAAATATATGATTTTACATACTCATTTACTGCATACTTATCATATCTAACTTGATTATTGCTTTGATATGTATTTTATGCTTAAATTTTATTTTTTTGATTTTTTATGAATTTTTTTCTTATGTAAAAAGGAAGGGGGTGATTTTCATACATTTTCTGCTTCTTTTCTATAACCACTCTTCAGATTGTCATGACATTTTGTAGGTATGAGGTACTCATGCATGGTACCCTTCAAGTGAAAGAATTTTGTCAAGATATATACTTTCGGATTTTTAAGGAATATTTTTTAAGATTGTACATAAGTATAATGTATGTTTTCCATGCCCAATGGACCAAAGGGGAGTGACTCCAAAACCCGGCGGGACCCCAACAAAAATTTTTCTTCCCTTATTAGCTCACCTGAGCCAAAGGCTCTAGTGAGCTATTGTCATAGCGATCCGTCCGGCGTCCGTCGTCCGTCGTCTGTCGTCTGTCGTAAACTTTTCACATTTTCCACTTCTTCTCAAGAATAGCTAAAGGGATTTTGATGAAACTTGGTAGGTATAAAGTACTAATGGTCCCCTACAAGTGTTGTTGTTTTTCGTCCGGATCCCTCAACAGGTGGCGCCACCACAGGCAAAAGTAGGTCACGGGGGTACCCTCCTTTGACAAACTTCTTCTTCAGAACGGAAGCACGTATCGACAAACCGAAAGCATCAGGATGATCTAGAGAGATGTCTTAAGAAGTGTTGTTATTTTTGGTTCCACTCCGAAGTCAAATTTTTGACGCTTTTTTGACGTTTCTTCGGACTTGGTCAGAAATGCAAATTTTTGCACTATTTCTTTAAATAACTCAATAAATATATGATTTTACATACTCATTTACTGCATATTTATCATATCTAACTTAATTATTGCTTTCATATGTATTTTATGTTTAAATTTTATTTTTTTGATTTTTTATGAATTTTTTTCTTATGTAAAAAGGAAGGGGGTTGATTTTCATACATTTTCTGCTTCTTTTCTATAACCACTCTTCAGATTTTCATGACATTTTGTAGGTATGAGGTATTCATGCATGGTACCCTTCAAGTGAAAGAATTTTGTCAAGATATCCACTTTCGGATTTTTAAGGAATATTTTTTAAGATTGTACATAAGTATAATGTATGTTTTCCATGCCCAATGGACCAAAGGGGAGTGACTCCAAACCCCGGCGGGACCCCAACAAAAATTTTTCTTCCCTTATTAGCTCACCTGAGCCAAAGGCTCTAGTGAGCTATTGTCATAGCGATCCGTCCGGCGTCCGTCGTCCGTCGTCTGTCGTAAACTTTTCACATTTTCCACTTCTTCTCAAGAATAGCTAAAGGGATTTTGATGAAACTTGGTAGGTATAAAGTACTAATGGTCCCCTACAAGTGTTGTTGTTTTTCGTCCGGATCCCTCAACAGGTGGCGCCACCACAGGCAAATGTAGGTCACGGGGGTACCCTCCTTTGACAAACTTCTTCTTCAGAACGGAAGCACGTATCGACAAACCGAAAGCATCAGGATGATCTAGAGAGATGTCTTAAGAAGTGTTGTTATTTTTGGTTCCACTCCGAAGTCAAATTTTTGACGCTTTTTTGACGTCTCTTCGGACTTAGTCAGAAATGCAAATTTTTGCACTATTTCTTTAAATAACTCAATAAATATATGATTTTACACACTCATTTACTGCATATTTATCATATCTAACTTACTTTTTTCTCAGATTGTCATGAAACTTGGTAGGTATGAGGAACTCATGGTTCCCTACAAGTGAAATAATTTTGTCAAGATATCAGCTTTTGGATTTTTACGGAAAAACATTCATAGGTACAATGTAGGTTTTCCATGCCCAATGAACCCAAGAGTAGTGGTTCAAACCACGGCAGGACTCCACTTTTGCAGGTTTTTTTTTCTCCTTTTTTTATATTTATCGTTAGAAATGAAGCTGGGAAAGAATTCTGTCAAATATCAACTTTTAGATTTTTCATGATTTTTAGCTCACCTGAGCCATAGGCTCAAGTGAGCTATTGTCATAGTGTTGCGTCTGTCGTCTGTCGTCGTCGTCCGTCGTCCGTCGTCGTCCGTCGTCGTCGTAAACTTTTTACATTTTCAACTTCTTCTCCAGAACGGCTGAAGGGATTTTGATGAAACTTGGTAGGTATGAAGTACTCATGGTCCCCTACAAGTGTTGTTGTTTTTCGTCCGGATCTGCCAACAGGTGGCGCCACCACAGGCAAAAGTAGGTAACGGGGGGTACCCTACTTTGACAAACTTCTTCTTCAGAACCGAAGCATGTATCGACAAACCGAAAGCATCAGGATGATCTAGAGAGATGTCTTAAGAAGTGTTGTTATTTTTGGTTCCACTTCGAAGTCAAATTTTTGACGCGTTTTTGACGTCTTTTCGGACTTAGTCAGAAATGCACATTGTTGCACTTTTTCTGTAAATAACTCAATAAGTGTATGATTTTACACACTCATTTACTACAAATTTATCATATTTAACTTACTAAATGCTTTGATATGTATTTTATGCTTAAATTTTATTTTTTTGATTTTTTATGATTTTTTTTCTTATGTAAAAAGGAAGGGGGGGGGGATTTTCATACATTTTCTGCTTTTTTTCTATAACCACCCTTCAGATTGTCATGACAATTTGTAGGTATGAGGTACTCATGCATGGTACCCTTCAATGGAAAGAATTTTGTCAAGATATCCACTTTTGGATTTTTAAGGAATATTTTCTAAGATTGTACATAGGTATAATGTATGTTTTCCATGCCCAATGGACCCATGGGGAGTGGCTTCAAACCCCGGCGGGACCCCAACAAATTTTTTTCCCTTTTTAGCTCACCTGAGCCTTAGGCTCAAGTGAGCTATTGTCATAGTGTTGCGTCTGTCCTCCGTCGTTCGTCGTCGTCGTCCGTCGTCCGTCGTCGTCGTAAACTTTTTACATTTTCAACTTCTTCTCCAGAACGGCTAAAGGGATTTTGATGAAACTTGGTAGGTATGAAGTACTCATGGTCCCCTACAAGTGTTGTTGTTTTTCGTCCGGATCTATCAACAGATGGCGCCACCACAGCCAAAAGTAGGTCACGGGGGGTACCCTTCTTTGACAAACTTCTTCTTCAGAACCGAAGCATGTATCGACAAACCGAAAGCATCAGGATGATCTAGAGAGATGTCTTAAGAAGTGTTGTTATTTTTGGTTCCACTTCGAAGTCAAATTTTTGACGCGTTTTTGACGTCTTTTCGGACTTAGTCAGAAATGCAAATTTTTGCACGATTTCTTTAAATAACTCAATAAGTGTATGATTTTACACACTCATTTAATACATATTTATCATATTTAACTTACTTAATGCTTTGATATGTATTTTATGCTTAAATTTTATTTTTTTGATTTTTTATGAATTTTTTTCTTATGTAAAAAGGAAGGGGGGGGGATTTTCATACATTTTCTGCTTCTTTTCTATAACCACTTTTCAGATTGTCATGCCAATTTGTAGGTATGAGGTACTCATGCATGGTACCCTACAAGTGAAAGAATTTTGTCAAGATATCCACTTTTGTATTTTTAAGGAATATTTTTTAAGATTGCACATAGGTATAATGTATGTTTTCTTACCAAAAATAGGAGAAAAATTCTCAAATCGCATCGGGTTATACACATTGATACTACTTTTGAATGAAGAAATTTTATTTCAATCACAAAAAAATGCCGTAAAGATTAAAAGTACACAACTTTTTTTTTTTCAAAGCCATGCACCTGGTTCTGGACCGGAATTATTCAAATTTTACGATCTGAGGACCCATTTTCACACGTAATCTTCCACACATGTAGATGTCGCACACACTTTAAAACTATATTCAAAATTTTATTTCATCTATCTAGTAAACAATCACGGGAAGACAATATAAGATAAACGTTGTGTGTATTTTCCACCAATTGTTGAAAATAATAAGAAAATAATCGGAACTATTTGACAGGACAATGACCTAGATATGCACTAGATATGCATTAATTCATCTTCATCCCCAAGGCGCATCGTATTCCGCTAGGCGCTTCATTGCAATACAAACCGCAAAGTAGTACTGCGATATATTTCAGGAGATACAGTGCAAACGGAATATATTTTTATACTTGGAACACTTTCATAATGGTTATCATTCATGTACTTGGTACACTTGCATATACTTGTTATTATGTATAAAGTTTGCTCGAATTTCCTCTGTCTTAGACTCTCTTAGATGAAGTAATTTACGGACTGATTTCTTGAAGAAACGTCTAATGAGTAATCTCTTCCTCTGGAGTTTGAGAATGCATAGGACATTTAATATCTGAAATTCTTGAAAATAAATAATTCCGTTCAGAGATCCTGAAATCTTCCAATGAAATGTTGGACCACAGAAGCTGTTGTTTTAATAGAGAAAATAAATTATTATTCACAACCTTAAGCCACTGTGTTCGTCATCTTGTATGTATAATATTTCTAAGAGGAAAACAGAGGCCTGAGATTGTGAATAATAAAACATTTTCTCTCATAAAACGACAGGATCCTGTGTTAAGACATTTGGGAATTTTTATTTGTTCAAATAATAGATACATGATGAGTTTTTATCGGACCAAATAACGTCTTGTCGGCAAATCCAATGCAACCGATACATTTCATGAACTCTCTCCGCTAACAACTTGTCCGTGTAACAGACCTATGATGAGGTAAAACAATTAGTTAACAGTAAATAACGATGTCGTAGGTCTGCTAGTTGGACAAGCTTAACAATTTCATGGGCCTTTTAATTTGTTTCAAACTGCGAAACCTTAGAGAAACCACTTGAGTTGATGAACAGCGTATGCTGAAATGCGACGCTCCTTCTCGCCTGTTGAAATTTGCATAGGCAAGAAGCGTCGCATTTCAGCATATTTACTGAAAATTATTTGTTCAAGTGGCTTCACTGGGTCATGAGGTTTGATACAACATACACTGCTTTTTTGGAAAACAAACTGGCACAATTTCTGCACAACTCACTTGAATTGATGAATATTGGATCAAAAAGATTTTAACTGTACGTTTCATGTATTTGAGATTAAATCAATACTATTCAAAAGCATAATTCATAGATTTCAGTGAATAAAGGCAAAACCGAAAAATCTTTGTTTTTTTATGCCCCTGGAATATAAGATTCGGGAGCATAAAGTTTTTGGCCTGTCCGTCTGTCTGTTTGTCTGTCTGTTTTCCGAAAAACTTTAACATTGGGCATAACTTTTGAATGGAAGCTGGTGATAGAGGTTTCATATTTCACATGTGTATTTACCAAAATTTTTGACCTCATGACCATAACCTTGACCTTTCACGTACTTCTCAAAAACTTTAACATTGGGCATAACTTTTGAATGGTTATAGTGATAGGGCTTTCATATTGTACATGTGTATTCCTTGTGACAAGATCTTTCCATTGATACGAATATTACGCTGACCCTGACCTCTCACATACTTAACAGAAAATGGCGTTTATACTAACAAAGATGCCGCCGGGGGCATTCTCGTTTCACAAACACAGGCTTTATAATTTCTGGCATGCTAGCTATCAATAATGAAAGGTTTTGTGTTCAATTTTAAATAAACTTAATTTGTGAAATCATTTCATTGTTTTATTCTTTTTCTGCTGCACATTAATGTGGAATTTTACAATATGATTTTATTTTTGATGTTGCATAATTGAACTATACTAGATGGGCATATGACGTTGGACCACTTTATCCGTTTTTTTTTCAAATCAGTAAAAAAGTTATTGTTTTGAAATGTGACTATTTTTTTTCTTTTTTGTACTTTTAAATGTTGTCTGAAAAAAACACTTCTCTGCATCCGGCAAAAATCTTTTTAGAAAGGTTGTGGGCTATAATCCTGGTACTGGCACTATCATTATTCAATGTAAACGTCTTCAAATTGAATAGCATCATTTAAGAACAAATGAATTGGCAACGTGGACCAGACATGCACGTTTCGGGTACTTAACCCTCATCAGTGATCCTAAATCCTAAATCTAAACAATGTAATATGCCAAAAATGATGAAAGTTACTATGTCGAAAAAGGGTACCGAAAGACGTAGCAGGATTGGTGGGATATGATGCTACAGGACCCACTTTTTAGAAATTTCAAGAAATTTTGATAACAGAAATTTAGATTGCGTTGACGAAACGATCAACCGAAATTGATCGAACTTGGCTACATGTGCCCTCGGGGACTCCTGGTCCACCAGCAGTGACACTCACCAAGTGGTAAAAATGTAAACGTCTTCAAATTGAATAGCATCATTTAAGAACAAATAAATTGGCAACGTGGACCATGTCAGTATGTCAATTAAAGCGTGCATGGGTATCAGGTGAGCGTTGTGCCCCCTGGGGCTCTTGTTTTAAAGAGACAAGCTAGTTTGGCTTTGTGTACTTATTTTCGTACGTCGAAATAACTCAGCCACACATGCAATCAAATATATACTCTGAATTTATTTTTGAGATGTTGACTTTTTCCATACATGCATATTTCATAACAATTTCCCTATTTAATATTTATTTTCTCTGCTTTATTTTTGTATATATGGTAAACAAAGTCGCCATATATCTTGTGTTACAGATTTGATTGGTTCAATTCCTCCACGCCCATTTAATAGTCACGGTGGGTAATCTCGCAACGCAGATGTCACTAGGTTTATCTAAAATGTCGTGTCTTACAAATTATTTTTCACAAAAAGGGGAATGTGATGCAGTGTAAGGATGCCTTAGATACGAGTTTTATCGAAAGTAAGAGAGGTAATATCCTTTTATAAAGCCGAAAAACTATCGGCATGATTGGTGTAGATGAAAGTGAAAGTAGAACGCCGATCGTGTTTGTGCGTTATAAAAAGTTAATATCCACCTTATTTTGGATACAACTCATAGTTAGGGCGTTATTACACTGCATCACATTTCCCTTTTTGTAATAAATTACAGTAAACTTCACCTATAACGAACAGGTTTATAGCGAAATTATGCTTGTAACGAAGTAAAAAGAAAGTCCCTGCAGAAGTCCTATTACCCTCCATTGATTTTTGTACGCCTGTAATGAATTTGTATGTAACGAATTATCGGCTTTTACGAAGCCATCTCGTGGTCCCGTGGTTATAATTTCTTAACTATTTTCACCTGATGTAACGAAATGCCCTCTAGGTATTCCCAATTAACACACCTGGCGGACTATTAATTACTAATTATCAAATAATTGCTCTCCCCATCTTTTGTCCCCGCGCTAATTACCTATTAGGAGACGTGTTGTATACACATGAGGAAATGATTGCCAATCATTTAATACGCTATCGGCATGTCAATTGTAAAGAATGCTCACTTAATAAATCACAACATAGCTATTGAATACTGGTCTTAACTTTTCATTCATTTAGAACGGCCACACCAAGGAAACATATTTAGCATCAAAATGCATGTAACGAAATATGGCTATAACGAATTTGGACCACTGGTCCCCTGGGCTTCGTTATATACGAAGATTACTGTATCTATTTTGCGCAAAAATATAGAAAAATAAATTGTTCTGCGTTGCGAGATTACCCACCGTGTTAGTACTGTACACGTGATACATTTCAGGAGATTAATAGATGATCTATCGTGCAAACAAAATAGTACTGGTATTTAATTGATTTTTTTAATGTGCATATACTGGGAACACTTTCATACTTGTTATTATTCATGTACTTGGAACGCTTCCATACTTGTCATCATTTATAAACTTAGCTCGAATTTCCTTTGTCTTAGACTCTCATAGATGAATTGTATACGGACTGATTTCTTGAAGAAACATCTTAAATGAGTAATCTCTTCCCGAGGATTTTGAGAATGTATAGGACATTTGATATATCTGAAATTCTTGAAAACAAATGAGTAATCTCTTCCTGAGGATTTTGAGAATGTATAGGACATTTGATAAATCTGCAATTCTTGAAAACAAATAATTCAGTTCAGAGTTCTTGAAATCTTTCAATGAAATGTTGGACAACAGGAAGCTGTTGTTTTAAAAGAGAAAATAAATTATTATTCACAACCTTAAGCCACTGTGTTCGACATCTTGTATGTATAACATTTCTAAAGATGAACACAGAGGCTTAAGGTTGTGAATAATAAAACATTTTCTCTAATAAAATGACAGGTTCCTGTGGTCAGACATTTGGGAATTTTTATCTGACCAAATAATAGATAGAACATGAGTTTTTATCGGACCAAATTATTTTTTATCAGCAAATCCGATGCACCTCATACTTTTCATGAACTCTGACAGCTAATAATTTGTCCATGTAACAATCCTATCACGAGGCGAAACATAGTTAACAGTAAATAACGATGTCGTAGGTCTGCTAGTTGGACAAGCTTTACAATATCATGGGCCTATTAATTTGTTTCCCTAAAAGCAGCATACACCAGAGTATTAAGTTTATTTCATTGTTTTATTCTTTTTGCCTGTTTCTTCATCACTTGCTGCACATTAATGTGGAATTTTACAAAATGATTTTTTTGATGTTGAATAATTGAACTATACACTAGCTGGGCATATGACTTTGGATCACATTATCCGTCTATTCAAATCAGTAAAAAAGATAATGTTTTGAAATGTTACTATTTCTTTTTGTTTGTACTTTTAAAGGCTGTAAAAAAAGATCTTGTCTGCATCCGGCAAAAATCTTTATAAAAAGAATGTGGGCTCAAATCGTGATACTGGCACTATCAATTTTACGTCTTATTCAATGTCAGTATGTCAATTAGAGCATGCATGGGTATCAGGTGACCGGTGTGCCCTCCTGGGGCTCTTGTTTATAATTTATGTAAAATATTTTTGGAAATATTTGTGTGGTTGGAGGATTCCACCTTTCTTTTGATCAGGGCTTCATGCACCAGGATCGAAAATCAGGCGATGTTGTAGTCCAAATCCGACATTGACCTGCGCGCAAAAGTTACATAACTAACTTAAGCGCGCAGGACAAAAAAAAAAAACAGGTAAATAAACTGTGCGCGCACGTTACAAACTTGTGCCTGCAGGTTACAAACTTGAGCGCGCAGGTAACTTAATTCTGTGCGCAGGTTACTAACTTGTGCGCGCAGGAAAGAACATATTTTACTAGGCATTCTTAGGCTTCCGTTCATATTATATTGCCCTGCTCACAATTTATACAAAAGTGTATATTACACCTCTTCAAATGCATAGCACTATTTAAGGTTGAGCATCCGTCGGGTCTCAGATGCTCATATTTCCTTAATAACAACTTTTACAATATTTTCATTTCCTTAAATTACAAGCTTATGTTCGTCCTGATATACAAACAAAATATCATTCGTCGTTTCATGATTATACCGAGAACTTAAAGAAGTTGAACTTTAACATGGACCCCATAGAAAAAGTATGAAACCTACCTTTGTAGAGGTGATAAAATGTAACTGTAAAGATTATTTTCTTAAAACCGTATTAAATTGATAATCTGAACAATATTCTGAAGAGAAAAATAGGGTGTCCATGCAAAAGTACCAGCGATTCTGACATGAGGGATACTCTACCTTAAGGAATGATAAATTTGCAGCATGGACCAGACATGCACGTTTCTGATACTTTACCCTTGTCGGTGTCCTCAATCCAAAAAAAAATTGAATTTCGACAAAAAGCTGTGAAATGTAAACGTCTTCAAATTGAATAGCATCATTTAAAAACGGATAAATTGGCAACGTGGACCAGACATGCACGTTTCGGGTACTTAATCCTCATCAGTGATCCTAAATCTAAACAATGTAATATACCAAAAAGTATGAAAGTTACTATGTCGAAAAAGTATACCGAAAGACGTAGCAGGATGGGTGGGGTATGATGCTACAGCACCCACTTTTTAGAAATTTCAAGAAATTTTTATACCAAATTTAGAATGCGTTGAAGAAACGATCAACCGAAATTGATCGAACTTGGCTACATGTGCCCTCGGGGACTCCTGGTCCACCAGCAGTGACACTCACCAAGTGGTATAAATGTAAACGTCTTCAAATTGAATAGCATCAAAGTTATTTTAAAGAAAATACAGAAAGACATAGCAAGATGCATGGTATATGATGCTACAGAACCAACGTCTCAGAAATATCGAGAAATGTAACCAATTCCATTGATGTGAAAATAAAAGATAAAAGTTAAGGAGCATAAAGGAAATGAATTATGACATCATGACGAAGTTACAGCGTCATTATGGAACACACACACACAAGACAAAGGAACCAAACAGACGGAGACAATGGGACAACAAAATAGCATCATACACAGAAATTAAACATTCCATCCAATCATCAATAGAAAACAAATTTTATCATCTACAGAAAACAAATTCAATCATACCCCAACAATAAATTCAATAATCTAAAGAAATAGATCAATCATCCACAGAAAAGAAATCAATCGTCAACAGAAAACAAAACAAACACAAAATAGCTTCAATTTCATATGTGTCTTAGCATTCTAAATTCCTCGGTTTTTAATTACAGTCAATAATAGTTGTGACTGCCTAAGTTAAAATCCATTGAAATTTTCAAACAAACTTTACTGATACATCACTAAGTTTTGATCAATTTCAAGTTGATGCTCTTTGTCCATCTACAACAACGGAAATGCAACGTTGTTTTCCTTATTTTGTTTCATAATCATAGTTTTAAATGAAAGGGGGAATCTCAAACAATACTCGGTTGCAGCACCCAAAACACCCAATGCAAAACACAAAGCAGACATGTACAAAAATAGACGCAAAAGGTACAAGGAACGCCAAATCACATAGAAACATCAAACACAAATGACCATACATAACCCAACGAGACCAAGGGACAATAGGTGATGAATTAAGACGGCCATATGCAACGCCAGTAGCAGACGTCGTTGTTATCCGGATTACGGGCGCACAATCCTCCCACTTTTCCGATACCCAGAGGTCTCGAAGGAAGCACAATAGTGGTGTAAAATAACCTTCTGACTGTAAGATGACCATACAAACAGACAGCATGACACAGGGGCCCAGGAACACACATATGGATAATCATGCACATTTGTTGTAAATGGATGTGAAAACAGAAGGCATACGAACTACAATCCATGCTCTGCCGGCCGTAGAGAGGTCAGGCACGTTATCACCCGAGGAACCGGAATTAGATTCAGTGAGGTCGGGTGATCTTGGCAATTTTCTCACAAAAGAGTTTTTGACAGGGCCCGTCATGGACTCCTATCGTAACAATTAGTCAGAGTGCAATTCTTAAGAATGCGCTCATACAAGGCTGTGGACTGGTCCAGCAACAAGCCAAGTGTCCGTCTGGTGATAGAAGGATTATATCCACTGTATAAAAGGCGTTTGATGATTTCGATGGGAATTCCGTCTACCTTTGATCCTTTTATTTTTTTTAATAATGTCACCATAAAATAAGGCTGTGAACTAACCAAAGTAATATACTATGTTGCTTGTATGGGTCCGAATTTCCAAAGAAGTTGACAACAATTTTTTTTTATCTCCTGAAAGTCCCTACTAGCCTATGAAAGCGATAATCTTGACCAAAAGTTACCCCGCAACACATAAATTTCTACCATAAAATCCAAAACATCAGTACATGCTCTAGCATACCAGATGAGCCGTGAAATGTAGATACCGTTTGACGGTGATCTAGAAACATCACCACCAAGCCAAGGAAAAATTAATATGTTGAATCCAAAATCGTATCTTTTGTCATACACACTCGTATGAATCTCAAAATCAACAATTATGACGATTAGGTCCAACAACGTTGTTTCATTTGTATGTATGGAACTTCTTGTTATACATAGTGTTGGGGTCCGTCGATGCTCCATTTGGTGTTCTATTGTGAGTGCTCATGAGATTGTCGTCAGGATCTTCTTTATCTCATTGTACTTCCGAAAATAAATGTTATCATTCTCGTTATCTCCGCTTTTTTTCAATTTTCTTGTCTCAAGTGTGTGTGCTTGATTCTGATAATGCTGTTAATGTACCACTTGGCGAGTGTCACTGCTGGTTGACCAGGAGTCCCCGATGGCACATGTAGCCAAATTCGATCAATTTCGGTTGTTCGTTTCTTCAACGCATTCGAACATTTCTGTATTCGCAATTTCTAGAAAAAAATTCTAAAACGTTTGTCTTATAGTATCATATCCTTCCCATCCTGCTACGTCATTCATATTTTTGACATAATTTTCACATACTTTGGCCATATTTCATTCTATGGATTGGGGATCACTGACAAGGGTAAAATACCTGAAACGTGCAAGTCTGGTCCATGCTGTAAATGTATTCGCTTAGAAATTATGCTTGTGAATTTGAAGACGTTTAACATTGAAAAGTCGTCAAGCTAGGAAGACATTCCTTACCCATTGATCTAAAAAGAGATGAATTTAAAATATGAACTGAAGGTATGCAAGATTTACGTATGTACTTCAATGCTATGAATACATGTACATATGATGTCAAGCTACTTCAAAATGGCAAATCTATGCACTCCCATAATATTTGCAACTGTGAAAACTTTAGTTTTACCAAAGAGAAATGAAAAACCAGGAGAGACTCGTCCTATCATATAACGAAAAGACATTTGCAATAAGATAAAGAAGATCCTTACGACAATCTCAATAGCACTCACAATAGAGCACCAAATGGAACACCGTTTGCTATATTTGTGAAGGCAAAGTTGACAAGTTTTAATTATGTGTAGAATATTTTTGACCGTTCTAAGAATCAGATCTCGACCTAGCTCTTTTATTGTTTAGGTTAAGGTGAGGGATTTTTAAAAAGTTAGGAAAACTACGCCTTCCCCATCTAACAATTATCATGTCACAGCATGTTATTTCAGTGTTTGCTACAGCGCATCTCTTCTTTTCAATATTACGAAGCCTTTCTATTGGATATAGTTTTCTCTCTTTAAGATAATAAACAAACAACTGTAATATACTTTTTGGAGCAACTCTTATTGTGTATTGCATTTCCGAATATTAATCTACGAAGGAAAACACATTATTACAATGTTTTTATTTGATATTTACTTCAAAGGCGAAAATATGTGAAAATATGTGATACATCATTATCACTATCGTATATCATCTGATAATTAAATATTTAATGAGATAACTGTAGACTACACATAAATCATCGAGACCAAATGGCGCGCCCACAATCCTCCAACTATTCCGGTTACATGTACCCATAGGTCTCTAAGAACATACAATTGTAATGTATAATGACCTCCTTACTGTAATACTGTGGAAGGGTTTGAACTCTATACCTTCTTGTAGAAAATTCCAAACCAATTTATTATGTACCAGACACGTGTTTCGAAAATCAAATTCTCACCTGATGCTTCCAAAATTCATTTAACTAGCGCCCTCTGGGATGATCGTACAAACAGAACAGTAACACACAGATGGATATGTTAATGGATAAAACAACAGAGGGCGTGAGTAATGCAGTCCGTGTTCTGCCGACAGTAGCAAGCTTATGCGTGTTATCACCGAGGAGTCCGACCGACATTCAGAGAGTACAGATAGTCAGGGCCCTGAATGCTCGTTTGATAAGATAGGAGTCCTGTCGTAACAGTCAGTCAGAGTGCAATTCTTAAGACTGCGCTGGTTCAAAAATGTAGATTGGTCAAGTGCCATGCCAAGTTCCCGTATGATGACAGCATGATCATATCTACGGTATAAATGATTTAAAGAAGATACTGACGAAAATCTCAACAGCACTCACAATAGAGCACAAAATTGAGCATCGACGAATCCCATGAAAACTAGAGGTGATACCAGGACTTTCATGATTCTGATGCATTTTTGATGGTAGTTCTGTCATTCGAATGAGTTAAAGAAGATCCTGACGATAATCTCAACAGCACTCACAATAGAGCACGATGTTGAGCATCGACGGACCTTTAGCAAGCTAGAGGTGGGATCAGGTGCCCGGGAGGAGTAAGCATCCCCTGTTGGCTAGCCGCACCCGCGGCGAAGTAGTACATATAGTTGAATGTAATAGGTAAGAACGAACCCTTTATGGGATAACTCTTGCAATTCCGTCGTGAAGTGTCATAGTACTTGCCATGAGAAATGGATTTGTCTGTCTTTAGATTAGTTCGACCAGTATGCTGGCGATGTTATACTCTGTAAATGTAAGAAAATTGTTTTGCAATATTGAATTATCTGAACTACTTTGGAATTTGTACTGCGCCAACGAATTGGATTGACGCCACGTTAAATAAATTTCGATCTTACCATTGAGTTGTAGAAACTATTTTAAAGAGTGTATTATTCTTTACGTTTCAGTAATCAAAATGGTTTTGTAAAGAGTAATTGCACTCTTAATACGATGCATGCACTTAATTTCGCGTACAAAACAAAAGTATGATATTTATTCTACACCTATGCGCAACAAATATAGCTGTCAGATTTATTCTTGTTGGCTTTAATGACCCTCTTCCTCCTTAAAATACAATATTTCCATTTTAAGATTTTATTTTCAGATAATCACACTTGTTTTGCATTGATATAGATACATGATTCTTGGCTATCAGTTTTTGTGCACTAATACAGTATTGCTGTTTTGTTAAAACAGTCTTAAAAATACAATCGAACTTAGACAAGTGAAGGTACTCTTATTCCAGTGTACTGTTTATTGAAAGGCATTATCCCGATTTCAACGATTTCCTTCTCTTTTTTCAAACAAATTTTCATATTTCAAAAATTAATCATATCATAAAAATGGTCAATACTATTGAATGTTGATATTTGCTCTGATCAAATCCAAGTTAATTATTCATCTAATTGGTGATTGTCGTTATCAGTTGATTTGTGCGATTGTTGCTTTATTACATGTAGTCCCCTACCAGCAACGCCGAAGGGGACTCTTAGTTTTTTATAAGAGAATTCAACCCAACAGGGAAGAGTAAGGTAAAACAGAGGACATTCTATTTTTCAATTTTGTGTAGGGTACATGCGAGCCTGTAAATAATTATGTTTATGATGTTCTGATTGGACAATAGTTACAAAATTGGTCTTTTTAGAATAGAAACATTTCAAGCTTTGCATTAATACAGAGAAAATTCCTGAAAACCCATTCATTAACATCTAAATGCTGTAGACATTATGTTATTTTAGGGGCAAAAATAACTGCTCCATTTAGTGCAGATTTTAGGGTGACCTTGAACTACACTTCCTGTCTCCTGGTTCTAATGATAAATCGTTTTCATTCTGACATATTTTTGACCCGCTAGCATTGACGCTTAATTTCATGTATAGATTGTAAGCAAATGTATATGTGAAATGCGACAAGATTTCGTTAACATTGCGGCCTATGGGAAAATAGAAGAAAATGAATTACTGGACATTCCCCAACACCCGGGTACAAAAATCATTAGAAATAGGCATTGGAATTTTAAGGAAATAGAAAGGCGCAGATCCCCACAGTGTAATCAGCGATAGGAAGCTTAGTAAAATGATGATAGTAAGACATTTAACCTTGATGCGATCAAATATATACAGAAAAACCGTATTAATAGTAACTATTAGCAAAACAAGTGAAGATTGTCAATGATTATGCTCTTTTAACGAAAAACACAATTATGGCTTATAGCCCTCATATTAAAGAAATATATAAGGAGAGAATCATACAAATACTGAAATACTATGTCTTTCGGTACATTTTTTGACAAAATAACTTAAACACTCCTGGGTCATATTACATTTTTTTTAAATTGAGGATCATCGTCGAGGGTTAAGTACCCGAAACGTGCATGTCTGATCCATGCTGCAAATTTATCTCATCTTATTAATAAATGTTGCTATTGAATTTGAAGACTTTTAACATTCAAAAATTTATTATACCTTACTTTGGATTGATTTGAAAAGTTGTTTTAAGGTTCCGAGATGGAATATTTCAATTCTGTATTATCTACACTTATTCTCTTATTTTGTAGTGTGAATGATTCATACATGTTCTCCACGATTGAGTGTTTTATGCGGTATTCATTATTAAAGCGAAACTCTACGGATTAAGTCTCGATTCACTGCATACTAGCACACATGACTTATAAACTGTCTGTTGTTTTTAAAATGATTTTGAAAGTCTATTTTCATTGCAACGATGACGAGTTGAATGTTTTTATCTTCTTAACTTCGTCCGTGAAAATTTTGCATATGAGTCATTTCATCATTTTACATTATAGATTTCGTAATTAGTTTGTGTCTTTTGTGTTTTGATTTATTCAAGTCCTCTACTGTGTTTTCGCTTGAGGTGTTTCGTTGTGAGTGCTGCAACTGAGGTTTTTTAGGCAGAGACAGCTTTTTTTGGTAAGGTACATTTAATTTGTCCAAAAAAGGAATTATTCATTAATTTCTAGGTTATATCATGTTGATCTAACTACAAAAAGACATGACTCATATCTAATTCCAAATAAAGGGAGTAGTGGTGAAAAGATCTCCAAAATGTCAAAATTGCATAAAAGCTAAACACACATGCAAGAGATCAACAGGCTAGGCTTAAACAAAATCAATGACAAATATGGATGACCATATTCCTATATACAGCACAAAATCGATAATTTAGAAAATTATAAACCGAAGGCAACCAAAGCAAACAAACAAAAACCTCAACCACATGAAAAGAAGCGAACTCCTGATATGGGAGTGAGACTAGGTGCCCAGGAAAAGTCAGCATCTCCTGCTTGCATAGAACGCCCGTCGCTTCAATTCGTTGGAATTGTCACATCCGGTTACTTTTATTTCGGATGATAAAGACCATTCTGTGGTTGGATGGTTCAAATGGTCTAAGACAGAATATCATCCACAATTCTGAACAGTGGGACATCATAGTGTATGACGAGTTCCCCATATTGACCGTAGAACTTCCTCAGTGATGATGTAAGTCGGTCACAAACGTATCCCTGACTGAGAAGCTTATCTGAAAGACGCTCAGCTCTCAGAACAAAACCTGTATATTTGGTACTTGCTCTGACATAGCGTATCAATTGAGATATGAACACACCACAAGCATAAGGAAGGGATGTTGCTACTCAGAAATTTGTGATGCTGAAATTGAAGTCGTCAAACGTTAGAATTTCAACCTTTATGTTTAACGTCTTCTAATTCAAAAGCCTCATTTAAGAACAGAAAAATTTGCAGCATGGACCAGACATGTACCCAAACCTCGCCAGTGATACTCAATATAAACAATGTTATTTGGCCAAAAAGTGTGAAAATTATTAATTCTAATCATGAACCTAAATGTACCTAATGTACAACAATAACCCATACAAGTACCCGAAACGTGCATGTCTGGTCCATGTTGCTAATTTATCTGTTCTTAAATGATGCTATTCAATTTGAAGACGTTTACATTTATACATGTACCACTTGGTGAGTGTCACTGCTGGTGGACTAGGAGTCCCCGAGGGCACATGTAGCCAAGTTCGATCAATTTCGGTTGATCGTTTCTTCAACGCATTCTAAAATATTTGTTATCAAAATTTCTAAAACGTGGGTCCTGTAGCATCGTATCCCACCCATCCTGCTACGTCTTTCGGTACGCTTTTTCGACATAGTAGCTTTCTTCTTTTTTTTTTGGCATATTACATTATTAAGATTTGAGGATCACTGACGAGGTTTAAGTACCCGAAACGTGCATGTCTGGTCCATGTTGCCAATCTATATGTTCTTAAATGATGCTATTCAATTTGAAAACGTTTACAAATTGCGTGTTCTTTTCTATGGCCAACGGAGCGTGTGTATTTATCAACATCTCATGCAGTGAATATGTACTTCTTGAAATATCAAATACCTGTCACTGTTGACGTATTTGATCTTTGGAAATTGGAAATTCCATGGCGAATACTTCAATTTCTGAAGACTATTACGTGTATGCATTGATTAAGCGACAAACTGCAACAAAGTGCATAGAATGTCAAAACTGAAATAAGAGGCGGACTTGGCTTCACCTCGCCTGGTTTAAAACAAAGTGACTTTGTATCATACCCTAACAGGTCACTACACGACTAGGTAACTAGTAATACTGCTGTTATGAGACAAGTCGGAAATGTGTCGGTGAATAAGAACGACAGACATACATCTCATCCGACGGATCGTGTTCAAAACATAAATATAGTAAATGATCTTATGTGATTCCTTCCTGTCTAGTCTTATTCCTTTTTTTCTGTAATGTAGATGTGCAGTATGAAACATCCTCCAGCTAAGTAATATATGTCGCCATCAGAATTGTAAATCCACCTGATACGCAAGATCGCAACTAAAGCGCGAGCAGCATTTCCGTTCTAATTTTTCATTTAGTCACCTACCTAAACCATTGTTCATAACTAGGGCAACTTTTCTGCCAAAGTAAATTGATGACGTCAAAACAACAGAAAACAATCGAAGAGTGCGCGAAAACATTCGTATAATGTTAAACGTCTTCAGATTCAATAGCATCGTTTAAGACCTGATAAATTTACAGCATAGACCAGACATGCACGTTTCGGGTACTAAGCCCTCGTCAGTGATCCTAAGTCTAAACAAACCTCTGAATATTACAAAATATAGAAAAAATAATAATTGTCTTTCGTATTTTTATTCTTATTTATCTATATGTTGATGTATGCTCATTATATCAGTTCATATAGAAGGACCATTGCTTCACATCCAATCACAGCTTTGTCACCATGTTTGTTAAAACTGATACAGCGCGGAGAAGACGGTAGATTGTCAAGTATAATCCTCTGTAGCTTCCCGTCATGGGTCAGCTGGTGTACGTTCATAGAGCAATAATCACATACATAGATATAGCTGGCGTGATCCACTGTGACACCTATAGTGTTTCTTAGCATGCCATGTGTGTATTTGAAAACTGGGGTACCGTCTATAGTAATACAGTGCAACTCAGCTCCTCCCCATACCGTATAACACAGGGAGGTGTCATCACGGACAGCCATGTAGCCAACGTTATTGTCAACTGATATATCAAGGACCTTTCGGTGATTATTATCAAATATGGCGATATTCTTATCAGATCCTACGTAATATCTACGCTGACGATAAATAAAACCACCATTCACGTTTGTCTTGATTTCTTTTATCTTTGTGATCTGATTGTTTTGAACGTTGAAGATAATCAATCCATAATTTGGCATTGCTGCAGTGCCCTCTGTGTCACTTGTCATCTCTATTCCACATGGATTTCCTGGTACTGATAACGATGATAGGACACTTAAACACTGATGGTCACGGAGCTCTATGGTCTGCTTAGAATAATGAGACATCAGAACTTGACCATTCCCTAATAATGTTACTCCTGTCACTGCAGATGGTATATTAACCTTTGAGGATAGAGTCGGTACCACTGATCCCATGGTAACGTCTCTGTTTGTGGATCTCGGTACGTTAGCAATATTTGTCCTGCTGATGCTTACTTCTCCGAATTCTTGAATGACTTTTTCGATCTCCAGTAGCTTCTTGTTGGCATAAAACCTTCCTCTTATTTCCTTAATTTTCTGGCTTTCTTCATTAACAAACTCTTCTAGTATCAATCTTTGCTCCATGAGTTTTGCCATGGCTTGTAGAAATTGGGCGGGTGGGGCGTACTTCACGTTGGTCTGAAATAAGGCTAAGTCATTCTCTATAGTCGATATTTACATTTGATTTCATCTTGTCTGCCCTCTATCTCAGATCGGACCTCTTTCCCAACCTTTGATACTTCAGACATTATGTGTGATTTTAACTGACTCAGGTGATTGGATAATTTTGTAAATAATGTTTCGACATCAGACTTCATTTTCTCCATATCTTTGTCGAAGTCGTGTATGTTTTTCGTTGTGTATTGTAACATCGCATCCAATGAGTTCTTGAATTCGTTTAGAGAGTCCGGAAGGGATTTTGCTTCTTTTGATTTCTTCATCTCCTGCGCTGCATCTTGTACAGATCCAACATTTTTACAATACCTGTGTTTAAGGAATGCACATGTCATACAACAAATCGTGGAATGATTTCTACAATACACTTCCACATTTTTATCCGGGTGTTCTGTGCATTGTATATCAGCTTTATTTAGCATCATTTCGGACGTTTGAGGATTCGAAAGATCTACTAGGTTATGTGTGTTGGTGTATTTGTTTCTACGATGCGAGCGGTCACATGCCTTGCATAAGAACTCGGCACAGTTAATACACCACGAACAAGCACTTTCGGTTTCGTTTTCCCTTGAACAGGCTGTACATAATTTTTCATCTGAATTTGATTGATTCATATCAATAAGACTGACCAGAATATGATTCGTAGGTAGTTTTGATGACCATTCCTCTATGCTGATATTCTCCGGTTTGGATACATACATCCGACACACGGGACAATTTATTCCGGCCTTTGTTTGCATGAAGGTCGTTGTTATATAAGTTTTTATACATCCTTCACAAAAGCTATGTAAACACGGAAAATATTTAGGAGTTTTAAAAGTCTCAAAACAAATAGAACAGGTAGTAAGATCTACCTTTGTCGATTTTTCGCTTGACGAGGCCATTGGTTTTCGATCTACTTCACGACCTCACGTGATACGCCCCCTATTAATATATGGAACATCGAGCTCGAAAATCTGTCTGTTTCATGTAATGAATATAGCGAATAAAGCAACTTGATTACACAGTATTATAAACATTAAACATCGACTTTATCTCAAAGTCAACAATTATAAGAATTTCAGAAGGAGAGTTAGTCATCCAAATACAAACGAAATTGGTACTATAGAACATATATTATTGTATATAAGATCACTTGCGATGCTTAAAAAACTTCCAGTATCTCTAATATGTAGAGAGCTATTTGTAATAAGTAAAATGGATGTAACATATTTTTGACGCTATGTCACAAGTCCTTTTTTGCAAATTGTTTAATTTCGTTCGATTCAATTTGGTAGTCATATCAGTAATCCTTATCTAATAAGGTACGCCAGGGCATGTTCCAAAAATAAATATTTATTCGTTAGAACTAGACGGATTGCAAGTAATGACGATGACAAATATTGACGATGACCATATCCTAATACACAGTACAAAATCGATAATTCAGAAAATTATTAACCGAAGGCATACAAAATCAGGATTCAACAGGAACCGAAGTAAACAAACAAAAACCTCCGACACATGAAAAGTATGACAAATATGGATAATGACCTTTGACCTATATCACAGGACCTCGATGCCAACGATCTTCAAGAATATCCTCCCCTAATTCTTTTATATATAAAATACATTCATTATCCTTATTGAATGAAATCTAACAGCCTCGCTTGAACATCGAATTTCTCGTAATAAATTCATCTTGCAAATAAATGTGTGCTTGTAGTGTTTCTTATTATGTTAAAACTACCCGAAAAGTTATAGAACTTTAAAATATATCAACGCAATACTCCCGAAAACTCTGTAAAACAGGCCATGTTCTTCTCTGCAACGTCAAAGTAGACCGCCGGAAGTTTAGAAATAGATACAGAGAGGGGACTTCCCTATCTTGAATCTTATATCTTATTGTTATATATTCTTTTATATGATAAGATCCATATTCTTTGTTTAGGAATTGTAAACAAAATCGATCTACAAATACATTTCTGACCATAAAATTATGTCTCAGGTATTGACATTTTCTATTCTAAATATACCGCTTCCTAAATAAGCTTGACCAATCAGAGAAAAGCTCTCCTAGTTACAGTACATATTTCCGGTCTACTTCTAAGTTTGCAGACGAAATAGATGAGTCGGAATATTTCGAAGTTTTATACATTTTTTGGAAAGTTATAAGATAAGAAAGGATATAGCAAATACGATTTCTTTTGCAATATTCATTTATTTTTGTAATCATATCGATCAAGTTGGCTACTTTTTTTCCAAAACGAATCGTGATTTCTTGAAATTCGACTTAAGAGAGATGTGAAGGGGCGGGTGTCATCGAGGGTTGTTGGAATCGATCTCATGTGCCCTATATACAGTACAAAATCGATAATTCAGAATATCGTAAACCGAAGGCATACAAAATCAGGATAAAACAGGAACCAAAGCAAACAATCATTTTTGAATAAGTATTTTCGGTCGCTACGATATATAATAAAGGAATATCAGATCCCCAAGATCAGTGACATTTTGGATTGCGATTGAATGACTGTCATCATCATCATTCAAGGAATATTAACTGAATATACAATATATACATTGAGATTAATCACCGAGTTTTTATGGAGATGTTGCAGCGGGTGTTACATACAATCAGGAGACGCTTACTCTCCCCGGGCACCTGGTGTCTCTTCGGAATATTCGTAACAGTTCCCATGGGGATTCTATTGATTTTGCCTTGACTCCTCGACTTTGAGACTGAATAACTGATAGGTAGTTCTTCATGTGTTCTTGGATGTTTATATTTGACAGGGTGCTCTACCCCTGCAGGAAATTTGGAGCCGCATACTCTAGGCAAATCAAATTTAAAAGGAATATTGTTAATGTGCTCAACAATTTTGTCGTCGTTAGACGTTGCTGTCTGTTGAAATTCACTATTTTTATGTTACATTTGGCTTAGCGAGTGTTATTTCTGTGTTATTGTTACAAAGTACTCATAAGTCTAAAACAGTTTTAGCGCCCTGTTGACAGCGATTCATTAAATTTTGCAAGTCATGCATAGGTTTTTTTTCAATATACTTTTTTTTCGCATATTCGCTTCAAATATTGATGTTCATGCGAATTTCTAACAGAATACAGCCCTTAGCTTAATTTCATACAGTTATAATTTATCTCGACATATTCAGTATCCTAGATCTGAGTTCAGAGTGCGACAGCCTATTTAATTATCTGAACTACTTTGGAATCTGTACTGCGCCAACGAATTGGATTGACGCCACATTAAATAAATTTCGATCTTACCATTGAGTTTGTAGATACTTTTAGAGAGTGTATTATTCTTTACGTTTTCTTTATCAAAATGGTTATGTAATGCATGTTAGCACTCTTGATACGATTCATTTCGCGTACAAAACAAAAATATGATATTTTTTCTATACCTATGCGAAACAACTATATATAGCTGTCAGATTTTTTCTCGTTGGCTTTAATACCCCTCTTCCTCGTTAAAATGCAAATTTTTCCATTTTAAGATTTTATTTTCAGATAATCACATTTGTTTGGCATTTATATAGATACATGTTTCTTGGCTATCAATTTTAGTACACCAATACAGTATTGCTGTTCAAATAGTCTTAAAAAATGCAATCGAACTAAGACAAGTGAAGATACTCTTATCCAGTGTACTGTTTATTGAAAGGCAATATCCCGACATCAAAAATCCCCTTCTCTTTTTCCAAACAAATTTTCATATTTCAAAAATTAATCATATCATAAAAATGGTCAATACTATTGAATGTTGATATTTGCTCTGATCAAATCCAAGTTAGTTATTCATCTAATTGGTGATTGTCGTAATCAGTTGATGTGTGCGATTGTTTGCTTTATTAGTCCCCTACCGGCAACGCCGAAGGGGACTCTTAGTTTTTTATAAGAGAATTCAACCCAACAGGGAAGAGTAAGGTAAAACAGAGGAAATTCTATTTTTCAACTTTTGTGTAGGGTACATGTGAGCCTGTAGATAATTATGTTTATGATGTTCTGATTGGACAATAATTACAAAATTGGTCTTTTTAGAATAGAAACATTTCTTGCTTTACATTAATACAGAGAAAATTCCTGAAAACCCATTCATTAATATCTAAAAGCTGTAGAAATTATGTTATTTTAGGGGCAAAAATAACTGCTCCATTTAGTGCAGATTTTATGGTGACCTTGAACTACACTCCCTGTCTTCTGGTTCTAATGATAAATCGTTTTTATTCTGACATTTTTTTGACTCGCTAGCATTGACGGTTAATTTCATGTATAGATTGTAAGCAAATGCATATGTGAAATGCGACAAGAGTTCGTTAACATTGCGGCCTATGGGAAAATAGACACCCGGGTACAAAAATCATTAGAAATAGGCATTGGAATTTTAAGCAAATAGAAAGGCGCAGATCCCCACAGTGTTATCAGCGAAAGGAAGCTTAGAAAAATGATGATAGTAAGACATTTAACCTTGATGCGATCAAATATTCACAGAAAAAACCGTATCAATAATAACTATTAGCAAAACAAGTGAAGATTGTCAATAATTACGCTCTTTTAACGAAAAACACAATTATGTCTTATAGCCCTCATATCAAAGAAATATATGAGGAGAGAATCATACAAATACTGATTGCTACGTCTTTCGGTACATTTTTTGACAAAATAACTTAAACACTCCTGGGTCATATTACATTTTTTTTAAATTGAGGATCATCATTTAGGGATAAGTATCCGAAACGTGCATGTCTGATCCATGCTGCAAATTTATCTCATCTTATTAATAAATGATGCTATTGAATTTGAAGACTTTTAACATTCACAAATTTATTATACCTTACTTTGGATTGATTTGAAAAGTTGTTTTAAGGTTCCGAGATGGAATACTTCAATTCTGTATTATCTACACTTATTCCCTTATTTTGTAGTGTGAATGATCTAAACATGTTCTGAACGATTGAGTGTTTTGTGTGGTATTCATTATTTCTTTTCAAGTGTCGTTTTCTGGAAACTTTGGAGTTGACTTTTTCCCCTTTATTCTGTACTAAAGTTGCCAAAGCGAAACTCAACGGATTAAGTCTCTATTCACTGCATACTATCACACATAACTTATAAACTGTGTGTTGTTTTTAAAATGATTTCAAATGTCTATTTTCATGCAACAATGACGAGTTGAATGTTTTTATCTTCTAAACTTCGTCCGTGAAAATTTTGAATATGAGAAATTTTATCCTTTTACATTATCGATTTCGTAATTAATTTCTGTCTTTTGTGTTTTGATTTATTCAAGTCCTCTACTGCGTTTTCGCTTGGGGTGTTTCGTTGTGAGTGCTGCAACTGAGGATTTTTAGGCAGAGACAGCTTTTTTTTTGGTTAGGTTTATTTAATTTGTCCAAAAAAAGAAAATGGAATTATTCATTAATTTCTAGGTTTTATCATGTTAAACGTCTTTAAATTCAATAGCATCATTTAAAACCTGATAAATTTACAGCATGGACCAGACATGCACGTTTCGGGTATTAAACCCTCGTCAGTGATCCTCAGTCTAAACAATGTAATACGGCCAAAAAGTGAAAATTATTATGTCCAAAAATGTACCAAAAGACGTAGCAGAATGGGTGGGATATGATGCTACAGGACCCACGTTTTAGAAATTTCAAGAAATTTTGTAACAGAAAATTTCAAATGCGTTGAAGAGACACACGATCAACCGAAGTTGATCGAACTTGGCTACATGTGCCCTCGGGGACTCTTGGTCCACCAGCAGTGACACTCACCAAGTAGTTCAAATGTTAAACGTCTTTAAATTCAATAGCATCATTTAAAACCTGATAAATTTACAGCATGGACCAGACATGCACGTTTCGGGTATTAAACCCTCGTCAGTGATCCTCAGTCTAAACAATGTAATACGGCCAAAAAGTGAAAATTATTATGTCCAAAAATGTACCAAAAGACGTAGCAGAATGGGTGGGATATGATGCTACAGGACCCACGTTTTAGAAATTTCAAGAAATTTTGTAACAGAAAATTTCAAATGCGTTGAAGAGTGTTGATCTAACTACAAAAAGACATGACTCATATCTAATTCCAAATAAAGGTAGTAGTGGTGAAAAGATCTCCAAAATGTCAAAATTGCACAAAAGCTAAACACACATGCAAGAGATCAACAGCCTATGCTAAAACAATATCAATGACAAATATGGATAATGACCATATCCCTATATACAGCACAAAATCGATAATTTAGAAAATCATAAACCGAAGGCATACAAAACCAGGATAAAAGAGGAACCAAAGCAAACAAACAAAAACCTTAACCACATGAAAAGAAGCGAAGTCCTGATATGGGAGTGAGACCAGGTGCCCAGGAAGAGTCAGCATCTCCTGCTTGCATGGAACACCCGTCACATCAATTCGGTGGAATTGTCACATCCGGTTACTTTTATTTCGGATGATAAGGACCATTCTGTGGTTGGATGGTTCAAATGGTCTAAGACAGAATATCATCCTCAATTCTGAAAAGTGGGACATCATAGTGTATGACGAGTTACCCATGGTCTGCTTTGTGTTTTTGCATTGGGTGTTTTGGGGTTTTCCTGTGGGTGCTACAACCTGGTGTTGTTGGAGATCCCCTCCTTTGTTCCATATTGACCGTAGAACTTCCTCAGTGACGATGTAAGTCGGTCACAAACGTATCCCTGACTGAGAAGCTTATCTGAAAGACGCTCAGCTCTCAGAACAAAATCTGTATATTTGGTACTTGCTCTGACATAGCGTATCAATTGAGATATGAACACGCCATAAGCATAAGGAAGGAATGTTGCTACTCAGAAATTTGTGATGCTGAAAATGAAGTCGTCAAACGTTAGAATTGAAAACTTTATGTTTAACGTCTTCTAATTCAAAAGCATCATTTAAGAACAGAGAAATTTGTAGCATGGACCAGACATGTACCCAAACCTCGCCAGTGATACTCAATATAAACAATATTAATGTTATTTGGCCAAAAAGTGTGAAAATTATTAATTCTAATCATGTACCTAAATGTACCTAATTTACAACAATAACCCTTACAAGTACCCGAAACGTGCATGTCTGGTCCATGTTGCCAATTTATCCGTTCTTAAATGATGCTATTCAATTTGAAGACGTTTACATTTATACCACTTGGTGAGTGTCACTGCTGGTGGACCAGGAGTCCCCGAGGGCACATGTAGCCAAGTTCGATCAATTTCGGTTGATCGTTTCTTCAACGCATTCTTAAATTTCTGTTATCAAAATTTCTTGAAATAGTAGCATCATATCCCACCCATCCTGCAACGTCTTTCGGTACGCTTTTTCGACATAGTAACTTTCATTTTTTTTTTAGCATATTACATTATTTAGATTTGGGGATCACTGACGAGGGTTAAGTACCCTAAATGTGCATGTCTGGTCCATGTTGCCAATTTATCTGTTCTTAAATGATGCTATTCAATTTGAAGACGTTTACACTTAGAGGATCAACCTACAAATAAGCCAAGCAAGTCAACTAGCAAATAAACCAAGCAAGACAATAGATAAACCGAACAAGACAACTAACGAATAAATCAAACAAGACAACTAACGAATAAATCAAACAAGACAACTAACGAATAAATCAAACAAGACAACTAACAAATAAACCAAGGAAAACAACTAACAATTTAACCAAGCAAGACAACTAACAAAAAAACCAAACAAGACAACTTTCAAATAAACCAAGCAAAAAACTTACTAATAAACCAAGCAATAAACTAACAAATAAACATATTAAGACAACAAACAAATTAACATAGCAAGACAACAAACAAATAAACAAAGCAACACAACTAACAAGTAAACCTAGTAAAATATAGTGATGTATAAAAGGAGCAAGGCAATAAAGAACAATTACCAATGTGCCCCCGGAGGAGACCTCGGATGAGTATCTGAAAATTCCCTACTATTTGCATCACATCTAATAATTCCATTTCTAAGCAAAATGATAAATGGACTCTGCAGATTGCGTGCTCTTTTCTATGGCCAACGGAGCGTGTGTATTTATCAACATCTCATGCAGTGAATATGTACTTATAGAAAATATCAAATACCTTTCACTGTTGACGTATTTGATCTTTGGAAATTGGAAATTCCCTGGCGAATAATTCAATTTCTGAAGACTATTACGTTTATGCAATCATTAAGCGACAAATTGCAACAAATTGCATAAAATGTCAAAACTGAAATGAGAGGCGCACATAGCTTCACCTCGGCTGGTTTAAAACTTAGTTACTTTATATCATACCCTAACTGGTCACTACACGACTAGGTAACTAATAATACCGTTGTTATGAGACAAGTCGGAAATGTGTCCGTAAATAAGAACGACAGACATGTATCTAATCCGACGGATCGTGTTCAAAACATAAATATAGTAAAGGATCTTATGTGATTCCTTCCTGTCTAGTCTTTTTCCTTTTTTCTGTAATCTAGATGTGCAGTATGAAACATCCTCCAGCTAAGTAATATATGTCGCCGTCAGAATTGTAAAAACAACTTATACGCAAGATCGCAACTACAGCGCGTGCAGCATTTCGGTTCTTATTTTTCATTTAGTCACCTACATAAACAATGCTAAATAATCATCAAAGAAGTACTGAACCGTTATTCAGTCTCAAAGTCGAAAAGGCACAGCAAAATCAAGAGAATTCCCATCGAAACGGTTGCGAACTCCGGAATGAACAACATTCCGAGGTGAGACCAGGTGCCCGGGAAGATTCAGCGTCTCCTTATTGCATGCAACACCCGTCACCACAGCTCCATGGAAACCTGTCAAATCGGTGATTGTCTCGATGTACATTTTGATGTACAGATCAGGTAGTATGTCTTGTTTGGTTATAACGACAGCCATTCAATCACATTGTAAAATGTCACTGATCATTCTGGAAGCCCTTTCCAGAATGATCAGTGACATTCTATATTGTGATACTGCTATGCTTTTATAATATCCCCCTAACGAAGAATTTCCGCAATGATGATTTCAGTCGTTTTGTGATATAACCCTGAACAAGTAGCTTTCTTGCAAGCCGTCTGGCTCTAATGATGAAATCTCCATACATGGAACATGCCCTGGCGTACCATATCGGCTAGGAAACAAAAACGCCATAAGCAGGAGAAGACGGAATGTTGCTACCATTGTTCAAAACTTGGGCAACTTTTCTGCCGAAGTAAATTGATGACGTCAAAACAACAGAGAAAACAATCGAAGGGTGCGCGAAAACATTCGTATAATATTGGTTAGAAATATTTGCAATCTTCCGTTGTGTGATTCCCTATTGTCGAGTCTTTTCACTTTTTTCTGCTATCTAAGTGTGCATTTGTATCGTATCATCAGTAACCTAAAGCCTCTGACTTGATTCCATGCGATCAATGTAAACGTCTTCAAATTGAATAGCATCATTTAAGAACAGATAAATTGGCAACGTGGACGAGACATGCACGTTTCGGGTACTTAACCCTCATCAGTGATCCTAAATCTAAACAATGTAATATACCAAAAAAGTATGAAAGATACTATGTCGAAAAAGTGTACCGAAAGACGTAGCAGGATGGGTGGGATATGATGCCACAGGACCCACTTTTTAGAAATTTCAAGAAATTTTGATAACAGAAATTTAGAATGCGTTGAAGAAACGATCAACCGAAATTGATTGAACTTGCCTACATGTGCCCTCGGGGACTCCTGGTCCACCAGCAGTGACACTCACCAAGTGGTATAAATGTAAAGGTCTTCAAATTGAATGGCATCATTTAAGAACAGATAAATTGGCAACGTGGACCAGACATGCACGTTTCGGTTACTTAACCCTCATCAGTGATCCTATATCTAAACAACTTAATAGCAGTTCTCTGTAAGGACCAAAATAATTTCAATAGCACATGGAAACAGCATGTCTCCAATTTTGGAGATTTTTGGTGTGGAAGGTGTATATGATGTAATGAGACAAAAATAAACGTTCTTTTAACAAATTAAGTTTTCGTTGCCATGGAAACCATGTTTGAAATTTTACGCATCAGTAGAATACTTGTAACATGGCATTTTCACAAGGCTCGTTTCCATGGTAACAGCTATTGTAGTAAACTGAAATTTCCATAATTTTTCTCTTTATATCTTAAATAGTATAAATATTACACAAGAAGTATGTTTTTGCCCGCTATTCTCTTTGTCTATATGCTCAAAATGTAGGCAAAAACCTGTTTTGAAATGGCCCTTTTTAAGACCGAAAAAGCTCCTGATTTAACATGATTTTACTCAAATTTAAGGGCAAATAATTAGAAATGTCAGGCTAACTTGATTTCTACTGCCAATTATCTTTAAAGTTTAATCCTCGATCTTTAAGAAAATGTTAAAATTTGAGTGGGACCTCTTCACAATTTTATTCAAAAGGGTATAAAAAATGGTTACCATGGTGACATTCTGTTCAGTGCTATTACACATAGAGTAATTTACTGGTAAATTTCAGCTGTCCGTTATATATTTTTAAGCATTTTTTTATCAGTGCATATAAAAGAGCATTATTGATTAAAAAAAATCACCTTAAAAGTTTTCAAGGTCACAGGACCCAATGTCAAGGTCATCTTGAATGCAATTCACAAAATTTGGCAAAATTCTGCGATTTTTCAAAAATATGAGAGGCAGTTACTCATATATCATGGGGTATTGAGTAAAACAAACACATACATAGTGATTTTGGATATATCCCCTATTTATTGACCAAAGTTGCAAAAAATCTCAAAATCAATGACATCCTTGATTTTTAGCTAGTATTTCATATATACATATAAAAGAATGTCAGATTATCATGATTTTTGTCTGGGGCTTATTTTTTTAGGAGAAATGTTCTGAACTAGACATTGTAATGTTTTTCCATCTATCGGTCCTAATTTTAGAAAGAAGTATTTTTGATACAAAAATATGACAGTCAAGCCTAAATTTAGTAACAATAAATAACAACAAAAATGCAAATTTTATTGAAATTGGAACCAATATTTTGAATTGACCTTGAACTTAAAGTCAATGACCTTGAAAAATTTTGGAAGTGCTCAAATAAAGAACAATTTCTTCTGTTGTCCCTACATAAAGCTTAAGCAATATAAGTTATTTAAACCATGCTAAAAATCAATTTGAAAAGATATAGTCATCATGTGTCAAATGAAAAGTTGCCATGGCAACCATTTTTGACCTCCAAATGTAGGAAAACAAAACAAGGTCCCACTTATTTTTGCCAGTTATTATATCTGTCACATGAAATCTATTTTGTTTTGACAACAGTGATGGTGTTATCAGCCTGACATTTTGTGTTATTTTTGCTTAAAAATGGTAAAAATTGGACAAAAAATAGGCCTTGATTTTGACCTTATTTTATGGCAATTTTTGATTGATTTTGATTTGTTAGGATCCGGCTAATTGAAAGAAATGTCAAAAATTTATTATTTTTTCTAAAAATAGAGGTTTTAAAGATTATTAGTTGTTAATACCAATTAACTCTGATAATGGTTTCCATGGCAACAGAATAACCAAAGATGACTTATTTGACCATTTTTAGTGCTATAAATAGACAGACCTCGTTTCCATGGCAACCGGAATATTTTTTTTCAAAAAATTGTTATTTTTGTATTCAGGGCATTATACATACCATTTACAGAGAAAATCCATGACATGCTGTTTCCAAAATATTTTGGTCCTTACAGAGAATTGATATTAATATGCCAAAAAAGTATGAAAGTTACTATGTCGAAAAAGTGTACCGAAAGACGTAGCAGGATGGGTGGGATATGATGCCACAGGAAAAACATTTTCGAAAGCTCTATTTCCTAGTTTATCTGTACCACTTGGTGAGTGTCACTGCTATTGGACCAGGAGTCCCCGAGGGCACATGTAGGTAAGTACGATCAACCCATTTCACTCTCAACTCATTTGAAAATTTCTGGTATCAAAATTTCTTGAAATTTCTAAAAATGGGTCCTGTAGCATCGTATCACACCCATCCTGCTACATTTTTGGACATGATAACTAACACACTCTTTGGCTATAAAAGATTGTTTAAATTGAGGATTACTGACGAGGTTAAAGTAACCTAAATGTTCATGTCTGGTCCAATCTGCAAATTTACCTGTATTTAAATGATGCTATCTAATTTGAAGACGTTTAACATTAAAACTATGTTCCAATAGTGCTTTTTTATGAAATGTGAACTTTTATATTATCTTTCTTTGGCTGCCGTTGGAAACTCCCCTATTATGAAATGCCGAGTGGCATATCAACTGTAGTTGATTCATTTTGGTAGATTTTTCATTGCCTTTTGTTAGGAATGTGCTAGAAGAACATATCATTGACATTACTCAAATGTGAATTATAGAGCAAAATAAGAAAAAATAAAAAGTTTATTTCGCGTTAATGAATGAAAAGAGTGAATATCCAACATGACTCTCGGTTGCCAAAGGAAAACATCCAAACAAATACATCAGAAGTTGGTTGCAGCAGCAAAACAACGGAGCACAAAATTGCACACACAACTGGAGACGCAAAAGGTACAAAAAAAGATTAAGAGGCCGTGTCAGTAACCATTGAGCTTTGAGCTATATAAACATGGAAAGTGCAAAAAATTAGATTTTCCTAATTCTTCTAAATTTTGTTACCCTTTGGTTGTACTTGAAAAAATTTTATGAAGTTTGCCTTAGCACCATTTCGTTACCATGGTAACGGGCAATGAAAGTACAAAAACGTGATTTTAATTACTTTTTCAAATAATTGCCTAGATTAGAACTTTATTTATATAATAAATAGAATTGTAACCCAAGACAACTCCCTTACACCAAAAGGGACTATTTTGATACACCAGAAAGTGATTTCGTAGTATTTGGACTGTGCTGAGAGGTACAATGGCAACTGAATGTAGCGTAAAATTGACAAATTTTAGGCCTATTTGGAACATATTTTTTCAAATGCGCAACACCGCTGATGCATTTCGGCAACATCAACTGAAAGAGCATATAATAAACTGTTTGATTAAAAAGTAAAATTGGGTATACACTAACGCATAATCGTTGTACAAGTTAATGAAATAAGCTAATCATGCAATTTGGTGTGGAACTCTCTAATGTGGAGAATACGAAATGTCATATTGCGGACAAGAAGAGATGGGACATAGAGCGCACAAAATTGAAAGAGAATTATTTACTATTTTAAAAGGTTGAATTCAGTTAAATTTCTCTTTTTTTTTATTCAGAACTTCTATACAAAATCATTCATCAAGCATTCAGGAGTTGGCACATGTGTATGTCTACATGTATTGCTGTATCATACGGAACTTACATGTAGTTCTCATTGAACCCATCATATATTCTCTAAGATTCCTTCCTACACAGTATGTTCGCCCTTACACTCAACAGTCTAGTTTCTTTTCTTTTTTTTTTAGTTTCGACACACAAGCAGGATGGAGGGTCATTTTAAAAAATAAAATTGATTTCCTTTTTATTGTTCAAAGTGTTTAAGCTAGTTTTGTAATATTGTTTGCGTATTCATTTTCAATAATGAATAAGACAACATTTTTATTTTATATATTCCTTTTTTTAATCATAGTTTCAATACTTTTACTATTAATTTAATCTTTTGATTTATATTAACGCATCTACAGGGGCATACATCTTTCAATCTATGATTGCTTCTAACTCAGGGAGATAACCCAAATAGCAAAACGAAAAATCGGAGAGGGGTTATTTTTCTTTATTGTTTGCTTGTTTGTTGGTTTATCGGGATATGGAAATGTTTTTGGTGCCTCTTTCGTAAATCAGCTCCAAATTAGATATAGTAAACAGAAAAGGGAAGGGGGGGGGGGGTATGAGTAATCATTGTTCTTTTATGATGCACTTGACTACTTGTTCACTTGAAGTAGTGATGAACCAATTGTCACAGAGAATCGGTTGTCGATCGCTAAAACTCTTTCGATTCCGATGATCGATTTCATTTTCTTACAATCGATTGTCGCTGAAAGAAAGGTATTTTGTGTAAAGGTATTTAAGGTGGCTCCCTACTCGAACCGTTATAGGTTTTTCCTTATATGCAGCAGTCTGCGTATAACGTTTTAAAGATGGTGCAATCTATCAATGTCCACACCAATCATATAGTATAATTTCTTAGTTGAAAATGTAATGAAATTATAAGGGGGTACCCTTATGTTTGTAGCCATATCTTGATCATTTATAAAATTGTATACCTGTATGCGATTTTTTCAACATCTATATATATTATCGTATAAAATGATACAATCTGAAGAAATTCCATCTGTTGTTTTTTGTACAAAAATGCGATATACTATATATTATTTGTCGAAAATATGATATCATTATAAGGGGGTACCCCTATGTTTGGAGCCATACCTTGATCATTTCAAAAATTGTGTACCTGTATGTGATTTTTTCTTCATCGACATACATAATTTTATGAAATATTACAAAATGAAAAAAATTCATCTGTTATTTTTTTGCAAAAAAGTTGATTTAGTACATATTCTTGGTCCAAAATGTTATGAAATTATAAGGGGGTACCCTAATGTTTGGAGATATATCATACTTAGATTTATGTTACAATATCATTTTATGTGTTGTATTTCTTCTATATGACTTGTTATCATAAGATAAAACAAAACAAATAAACATATTCATATCATCACTGAATTTGGAGGGTTCAAAAGCATACGATGGATATTTGTTATTTCTCAATTTTTAAGTTCTAGGGTACCTTTCTTTAATGTACTGTATCTTTAATGAAAACAAAATTACCTATCTATGTCTGTGTTCATTATGTCATTTTGACTATAATGTATAGAAAATAACCTTAAAATACAAAATTCATCTGTTAAATTCACGAGTAGGGACCCACCTTAATTTCCTCTTTTCACATGTAACATAAACCGTTACTTGTTGTCTTGCATGTAAACAGGCAGACACTTTGAACTTGAATGCTTTATATTTTGTTTTCAGCAAAGTTTCTGAATTTTATGCAGACAAAAACAATTTTTCTATCTGTTCTGTTCCATTTTTCACGGACTTTTGTTTTGAAATCGATAATCGATCGGTTTACTCTTACCGATTATTTTCCGATAATCGATTCTTAAAAGCCTTCCGATGTACAACACTAAATTGAAGTAAGTGTAAGACACTCTTATCAAATTGAAAACATAACCAAAAGCTAAAATCTTCTAGGGAGAAAAATGAGGGACTGGGGAGTGATCAACTTAGTGTTAGTTGAATTTCGAAGATCACTGCATTGAAATCAAAGACAATAGTTTTTGTTTTTGACCAAAGATAATATTATAGCATTGTATAAAACACCTACAGATTGCGCAGCTCACTTCTGAAATCGGAAAATGGAAGTTTTGTCTACTTTGTTGGCAAATTTTCAAATTGAAATTTATATAGTTGGATAGAACGGTGTAAGATATATGTCCGTATGACTAATATAAAATAATACGCACGAAGTGAAAGAAAATAGATGGGAAGTTGAACGTGACGTCGCCGGTGTTGAACATTGATGCCTCATTCACACGGTTGCGCAATTTTATTTCGAAATAACACATTTGTTTCGCAATAAGTTTTTTGCGTTCACACGAGACCGATATCGAAGCTCTTGCACAATAAAAGGCCAATGAACATGCACAAGAATCACGAATTAAAATGTACAACGGATAACTTAATGAAATATTGTTCGAATAATTTTCATAAAGTCTAAATTTAAGGCTATTTTGAGATGTAGCCTATATAACAAAACATTCATTTATTTGTCATTTCAGTCTAGAACATGACTTCATTCAGTTATGATGTCATTCTCTACAAGGGGTCCAGACTTATAGATATACGAAAAATCGGAATCTCTCAATAGAATCTTAAAAATAGAGACGTCGTATAATTATATTCGTAAGTATAACTATCTCCTTCTCTTGTCATGATGATGCGCATGCGTTAGATTTATTACGCATCAGTATCGCTTAAGCGTTTGATGAGCAATAAAGTTATTGCAAAAAAACCTGAAAATTTATTGCGCAATAAATTTTGACGTGTGAACGCAAAGAACTTTATTGCGCAACGAATTTATGTTTATTTCGCAATAAACTCTCCGTGTAAATGAGGCATGAGTCTATGGAACACGTCAACGATGTTACGCTGAAATTTACATAGAAAAATACCCCTCTAAAACTATTTTCCTTGACTGTGAGCGTAGTATTACATTTTGAGTACGAGATTTCGAGATCTATCCCCCTATCGAAGGGAAAATTAATTTTTTAGCTCGCCGGGACGAAAGTCCGAAGAGCTAATGTCATACCCTCGGCGTCGTCGTCGTTGTCGTCGTCCGTAGACAAAACTTTAACCTGGGCTATATCTCTTCAACCATAAGGGGTAAGACTTTCATATTTCACATGTAGATACCTTGTGACAAGACCTTTCATTTGAGACCATGACCTTTGACATAGTGACCTTGACCTTAGACTTTGACCTACTTTTCAAAAACTTTAACCTGGGCTATATCTCTTCAACCATAAAGGGTAGGGCTTTCATATTTCACATGTACATGTAGATACCTTGTGACAAGACCTTTCATTTGAGACCTTGACCTTTGACATAGTGACCTTGACCTTGGACTTTGACCTGCTTTTCAAAAACTCTAACCTGGGCTGTATCTCTTCAACCATAAGGGGTAGGACTTTCATATTTCACATGTAGATACCTTGTGATGAGACCTTTTATTTGAGACCATGACCTTTGACCTAGTGACCTTGGACTTTGACCTACTTTTCAAAAACTTTAACCTGGGCTATATTTCTTCAAGCATAGGGGGTAGGGCTTATATATTTCAAATGTAGATACCTTGTGACAAGACCTTTCATTTGAGACCATGAACTTTGACCTAGTGACCTTAACCTTGAACTTTGACCTACTTTTCAAAAAAAAAACTTTGCTTATATCTCTACAACCATAAGGGCAAGGGCTTTCATATTTCACCTGTAGATACCGTGTGACAAGACCTTTCATTTGAGACCATGACCTTTGACCTTGACCTACTTTTCAAAAAAAATTACCTAGGTTATACCTTTAAAACCATAAGGGCTTTAATGTTTCACGTGTAGATACCTTGTGATGAGACCTTTCATTTGAGACCATGACCTTTGACCTACTGACCTTGACGTTGAACTTTGACCTACTTTAAAAAAATAACCTGGGCTATATCTCTACAACCATAAGGGGTAGGGCTAGGGCTTTCATATTTCACATGTAGATACCTTGTGATGAGACCTTTCATTTGAGACCATGACCTTTGACATACTGACCTTGACCTTGGACCTACTTTAAAAAAAATTAACCTGGGCTTTATCTCTACAACCATAAGGGCAAGGGCTTTCATATTTTACCTGTAAATACCTTGTGACAAGACCTTTCATTTGAGACCATGACCTTTGACCTAATGACCTTGGACTTCGACATACTTTTCAAAAACCTTGAACTGGGCTATATCTCTTCAACCATAAGGGGTATGGTGTTCATATTTTACAAGCAGATACCTTGTGATGATACCTATCATTTGAGACTATGACCTTTGACCTAGTGACCTTGGACTTTGTTCTTCTTTTCACAAACTTTAACCTGGGCTATATCTCTTGAACTATAAGGGGTAGGGCTTTTATATTTCACATGTAGATTCCTTGTGATGGGACCTTCCATTTGAGACCATGACCTTTGACCGAGTTATGTTGACCTTCGACTTTGATCTGAACCATTAACCTACCATTTAATTACTCATACTTTGGCTGTATCTTTAACTCTCTAAGGAATGAGACTAACATTAGATGCATAGAATCCTCATGACAATCCTTTTTGTACTTTGGAAGTTTATTTGATTTTTGACAAAAACCTGCAACGACGAGCTATGTAATCTTTGATTACTCTATGTTTCATACAGGTAAACCCTTATTTTATGCTTGAGAAACTTATTACTTTAGTGTTCATCTTGTTTTCGTTGGTTGCTAAGGTATACATTGTGTTGCTAAGGAAGTTTGTCTCTTGCCACAGTATGCGTCTTCATAAAAATTCACATGTTTTAAGAAATTATCTTAAAATATCATAATTCTTAAACTCAATTACTTTTCTCTGAAAATTTGGTGTCATAAACATGTTGAATAAAAAAAAGGTTGTCCACATCTAAATTGCAGGAGAAAAAAAAATATTAATTTCAAATTTCGATTTGAACCCCCCCCCCCCCCACACACACACACACACGCCCAAGAATTTAATTGAATTGAAGACTTGACTTCCCAATTTTTTTTATGAATTATGAAATATGATAGTTTGGACAACATCAAGGATTGTTGAGCTTTCGCAATTTTCAGTTCATAAAATAGCATTTTTTTGCATATACATGTATTCTAAAATTCAAAACCTTATCTGTTGCCATAGCAACCATAAGCAAATTAATAAACAAAAAAAAAGGAATATGAGAAGGTTTTCACCTGGTAAAGTTCTTTTCATGTCTAAAAATGAATGATATGTCATTCGAATCTATCAAACCCTTGAAAAGAAAAAGCTCAAACACTACTTTTATTTTCATGAGATTTTCTACTTCCGAGTACAATAACTCTGCATAAGAAATATTTAGATGACAACCATATACAAGTGACCTGTCACTTCCTGAAATAGTTATACATCCGGCAAACATTATCAAGATTCATCAATTCTTTGTGGAGGAAATGCCCTGATACGAATATTTGAAGCATGAAATGACAGAAAGACGTCAGGGTGCAACAGCAGACCCCCCCCCCCCCCCCCCCAATGAAATAGCTTGTGTCCCTCTGTTCATAGGTCATGCAAAAGAATTCTTGAATTTTTTTTCTTTTTTTGGGGGGGGGGGGCTGTAATGAACATAAACAACTGAGATTTTTTTACCCTCGTTGATAAAGGAAGGCTGGAAGTGGTCCTTTTATGTGTCAAATAAGTGTCCGATAACTGGTTATTTTTCGGTTGCTATGGAAATAAATGGTTGCTAAGGAGGTTTGTTAAGTAAATATTCATATAAGCATGCAGTATTTATTTGCCAGTTTTATGTGAGAAATTATAATCATATCTGAGACGTGTTTTTTTTTATATTTCAATTAAAGTAGAGGAGCCATGCAAATTTGCTTAAAATTTGCTGAAATGCAGATGTAATTGTTTGAAGACTTTTACCTGTATACCCAATTTTATTGCAGTTTTTAAACATTTAGGTATTAGTATTTATTGAAAAATAAGTAACACTATTGGTAGTAGTTGCACACTTTAGATACAACTGATCAAAACTTACTAAATTTTGCATATTTTAGAAAACCTTAAAATACTCGTATTTTTGGTAACCATAGCAACCGTGTATGTTATTGAAAATGAATTATGATATAAAATTTCATCAGAACCAAACTTCTACTTTAATTAATGCTACAGAAAATATATGTAGAATTTTACATATTTCTGCTGTTGAAGACACAAAACAGTGATTTTTCAGTCATTTTCACTTATTTATGTGCTTGTTACCATGACAACGCGTATAAAACATCTTTTTCAAGATTAAATGTTCAATATTGACATTTATATTGTTTAACTTGTTATGTTGCTGCATTATCAAGTCATTTCAGCCATATTTAAAATTTTGACTTTCCACCCAAAGCTTGATGTTTATTGGCAGGGCCTCTTAAACACTACATATCAAAACCGATAACAAAACATCTAGCATAAAAGACTAAACATAAACCAGTGTAACCAATAAGAAGCCGATGCCGCGTTTAAACGGTCATTTGCTACGTGAGTAGAGGATGGTGTTTTATTAATTTGAAGAATGTTTAACATTTAAGATAAACTACAATGATTCACCAGACTGCTATTTCTGTAATCAATTTAAGAAACAATTACATGTACGTATCTTTTCTTTGAATGTAATGTAATAAATGATTTATGGATTGAGCTGTTTTCATGGCCATTAAGTAGATTAGAAATTTCTTATTTTTCCTTATAATATTATCATAATCCTTTCTCTTAGGTGTTGAAAATGTATCAACTTCGATGACCCATATTATTTTGATATGCAAGAAATCTATCTATAATTGCAAAAATGAAGTCCCTCTATTCTCAGTAAAATGAAAAATACTTCTTACTACGAAATTAGAATTCTTTATCGAAAGTCGAAGGGCAACTTATCTAAATTTGATGATGACAAATGAGCGACGTTGAAAATAGAAAGTAATTGATGTGTTTGTTAACCTTCTGCTTTTAACTCAAAACAATAACAGTGCAATTTACTATCTACTTTTGAACAACATTACATACAGTCATGTACATGTACTTTGTAATTGTATGTGCAAGAACTGTATGATTGGGTATTGAAGTGACTGTATGTATGAGTTGTGTGTCATTTCTGTTCAGTTACATCTTTCATATCATTACAGTGCTTTGTAAGTTAATTAAACGTGAATAAATGGTGAAAAAAAAAGAAGATGGTGTGGTTATCTGGATTATTCATCTTCAAATCAGGAGACGCTGACTCTCCCCGGGCACCTGGTCTCAATCTGGTCGGAATGTTGTTTATTCCGGGGTTCGCAACCGTTTCGATGGGAATTCTCACGACTTTGAGACTGAATAACGGTTAGGTACTTCTTTGATGTTTATCATTATAACTATCATATTTGATTTTTACGTTTAACTCTAGTCACTTATAGTTTTTTCCCGATCGTATGTGACACCACTTAGGGATATGGAAAATGCAATGGAGTGGATTATCAACATGACTCGTTGAAGCACCCTCTACAATAAATCGAAACATCAAACTACGAAAACATAGAGGAGGCTCCAAATTCTTGCGATATTAAACGTTTATTTTAGTAGTTTTACCAGACAATATGAGTTTCGATAAGTTGAATAACAATGGGGAAAATATTATTCTAGTATGAATGTTTAAATGTAGAAATGTTCCCTATGCGTCACGGTAAAACTAAAGCGAGTATAAAATTGTGCAATTAACTTTATTTTAACTTTAACACTGATGTTAAACGTCTTCAAATTCAAAAGCATCATTTAAAAACAGATAAATTTTCAGCGTGAACCAGATATGCATGTTTCGGGTACTTTTCTACTTAATTTAAGTAAAATATAAAATAAACAAATCGAATAAACAATCTATTAAGAGAGAACAAGAAAACATTGAACTTTAATCATTTTCTTCAATAACGGTTCCAATCATAAGAATGCCATATCAACATCGCTGTCATAACTATAACAATCATTTAAAAAATATATATAAATTCCACATACATGTACGTATTGTATTATCACTCTAACCTTTCAGGAAAGGTACAAATGAGTTAAAGGTACATTTCGCGAAAGGTACAATTACCTCCCTGGAGCGACCTGAAAAATGCCTTTCTGTGAGGTATACAAGCAGATGAGCCGTGAAGGCGCTAATGCTTTGCATTCACATTACAAGCTCTTCTCGTGTACCAGTTGTCAATTTGATTCCAGAGTTGTCAGCGCATATATCTATTTGTCTCTCACTGTATTGGTAACTTATGACCGACAATGTCGAAATTCGATTCCACGATCATCGAATTCACAGTCCATTGCTACATACAATACTCAAATAATTTTATGCTACCTCAGAAAGAAAAAAGTTCCTAATTTTCAGCACTTTGTTGATTAATTAATGATATACATGCTGGCTCTTAGTTTTGATAATAATTTGCTATTTTAAAAAACTTGCCATTTCACCGAAAAATATCATTGAAATTAAAGGAGGTTAACATTTTAGCACCATCCCTCCAATGCTACTTTTAACGTAGATTTTATTTGGATATGCTACTGAATCGACCAAACAGGAAATTTGGAGCCGCGCACTCTCTGTAAATAAATGCAGAGATTTGAATTCTAAAAATAACACCAGAGGGCGCTAGTGAAATTATTTTGGGCTGCTTATGAAAGGCAATTTGGCTGGAAGCATCACTGATGAAAATTTAATATTCGAAACACGTGTCTGATGCATGAAAATTGGTTTGAAATTTTCTTCAAGAAGGTATAGAGTTGGAACCCTTCCGCATCATTGAAAATGAATTTTGCCGGTGTTGAAGCATAGATCATCCCCCCGCATAGGCCATCCCCCGGATGAACTGGCCCAGTATAGGTCATCGCCCCTGATGAACTTGCCCCGTATAGATCATCCCCCGGATAAACCTTCCCAGTGTAGAATATCCCCTACGAATAAAGCGGCCTAGCACAGACTATAACTTATTACCGGCAGTCATGACTGCCGGTATACTGTAATCAATCGTGACATACTTGCACGGATAAAATAACTCTTGGCAATATGATTGGTGGCCAATTACAAAATATGCAAATATTCGTCAAGCTTATTCAGAATCTGTGCATAAGATACTTTCATCAGGTCGGCTCAAGAGTCTAGATGACTTGACAAGTGAAAGTCATATCATATCAGTACATTTTCGTTCGAAAGATGCATCGAAAAGTCTTTGTACCGATACGTCCTACAACAATCACAGATCCTCGGAAATTTCCGTAGCTTGCATCGGAAATAAAAACGAAAAAGCCCGGAAATGTGCGATTGGTCAACAAGAACAAAAATCGTTTATTCAATTTTTTCTTACGAGTATTTTACAAGCTAACTGCCGGCAAGCTTTTTGTAAAAGCTAATACTTGTCCCCTCTAAACACAGTACGCTTCATCCCCCCTCAAGATGGAAATCCGTTTTGCTTCGAATATTAAAATATACAAAGTTGATATATTTCTGAATACAAGGTTTGATCTTTGTCATAGAGGTTTTCTTCAGTTAAGGCTTTCTTTATTGTATATCACAAATTCGATTTTTCATATAAAAAAATCGATTTATTTTTGATATAAAAAATCAATGTATGTGCGCTATGCCCTTTGCCGTATGAAGCTCGTAAAAAAGTTCCCCGCGAGGGGTTTGACAGTAAGTGTTTTGAATATTTTCCCTGACATGGTCGTCATAGCACTTTCTATATAGATATAACTTCAGACAGTGCAATGCATATATTTTATTGTTTTTATTTTCGTGCATGAACATCAACGGCGGGTGCGGCTTGCCAACAGGGGATGCTTACTCCTCCCGGGCACCTGGTCCCACCTCTAGCTTGCTAGGGGTCCGTCGATGCTCAATTTGGTGCTCTATTGTGAGGGCTGTTGAGATTGTCGTCAGGATCTTCTTTAACTCATTAACTATTTATTTCCTATTTTTTTATGTCAAGAAATACAATTGGTTATATCACATATACGATTTTTTGATATTACAAATTCAGCCATATTTTATGAAATCAAACAATGGATTTTTTTCTTATATCACTCAATTCGATTTTTTGATATCACAAAATGTAATTTATGACATCACAAATTCAAATTTGTGATATCAAAAAAACGATTTTGCGATACATTGTATCACAAAATTGTGATATCAAAAACTGGATATTTTATATCACAAAATATGACGGAATATGTGATCATATCAAAAATCGATTTTTTGATCACAAGTTATATTTTTTTATATCAAGAAATAAGAAATAAATGATAAAAGTGCATCCCTTATATTTATTACCCTATTTAATGGTACATGCAAGGCGCTGTGTAACTGTATCGAGTAATAAACAGAGTTCACTTACCCTTTATTGAATGCTTCAAAATGTATAAATTTTGACAAACGTATCCCAAACTGATAAGCTAATCTGAAAGACGCCTACTTCTCAGACTAAAGTCTGTATATTTGGTACTACAGGCGATGCAGGGAGGTTGCTACTCAGAAAAGGAAAGTTTGTGATGCTGAAACTGAAATCGTCAAGTTTGTCATAGATTGAGATATTCGTGTGACCATTTGTGTCGTAGGACAAAATTATGTCCTTATGGGGTGCTGAATTATTTGTCGCTGTAATTTCTTGGACTTCAAGCTCCCATGGATAGAATCTCTAAAGGTAGTCCGCAAATTTTGGATTTTTGATAGACAATGCAAAAACTCCACCATATGAAAAAAACGAACTCCCGATATGGGAGTGAGACCAGGTGCCCAGGAAGAGTGAGCATCTCCTGCTTGCATGCAACACCCGTCGCTTCAATTCGGTAGAACTGTCACATCCGGTTACTTCCATTTTCGAAGACATGAAGAACAATCTTTGGTTGGATGGTTCAAATGGTCTATGACAGAATATCATCTTCCGTTCTGGTGGCTTGACTTGTTTGCTTGGGAAATCTTGACACGCATCAAAACAAAAGAAAAATGGGGGTTTTTCATACCCATTGTCAACTGAACCACACTATGTTTTATGATAATACTAAGACAGTGTACGGTTTGAAATTTCCGTTTAAGAATGGAAATCCGGAATTAAACAGGGGTTGGACATGGGCCGCTTTATCCCCCGGGGGATGTTCTATGCTGAAACTCTGCAGGGGGATAAAACGTGCGGATAGAAAATCCCCTTTACAGGGGGGATGTTCTATACTGGGCCATTTCATACGGGAGTATGATCTGTGTGGGGGATGATCTATGCTACAACACTGGTACTTAAAGCGTTATTGCATATCAGTATTACTTTCGGAACTTTCTACCACCAACACTTACATTAAAAGCAATGAAACTATCCCTTACTGTTGCTGGAGATCCCTCCCTTTTCTTAAATTTTACTAAAGCACCAGGGTGAAATATCTTCATTTCAATACTCTTTTTCGAAATCAAAGTACCAACTATTACTGTCTGCATATATATCAGACATATCCTTACAAATCTCGATTCATTGCTAACTTGAGCAATTGTACTACTACAGTTTTACAGGATAGCAACGACTTCAATACGGATTGGTTGGACTGGCTTGAATTTCCTATGTGTTTTAAACCATCATTTTTTACTAAAACACCTAATATTTTAAAGTTGAGACGGTCTCACTTGTTTTATAGCAGTATTGCGGTTTTATACATATCTTTATATCATTATCTGAAATTGAATAGTTGAAGTATTCACTCGTATATTGACCGAAAAACGCACAGAATACTGATATATTTGAAGTTACTGTAAGACACAATCCGTGGCTATCCATAGCCTTTTATTTTTGAATCTGTAGCTAACCGTAGCAATCCGTTGGAGAGTCGAAGCAATCTGTACAAGAGTCGTAGCCATCCGCACGAGAGTCGTAGCAATCCGTACGAGAGTCGTATGGCTATATTTATCACAACAATGATCCCGGATTGCTCCAGATTCGCTAGGGGTTGCTACGACTCCCATACGGATAGCTACGACTGCACTAAGGGTTGCTAAGACTCCCCTACTAGCCGCTCCGACAAATTTTATCCGTAGCGGAGTCGTAGAAAATTTGGAACATGTTCAAAATTTTCTGTCTCTTCCAGGATAGCTACGGATTGCCAAGGATAGCTACTACTTGTGCCGGATTGAGCTACGTATTGGTACGGATTGCTACGGATAGCTACGGATGTAAATTGTTTCTCGATCCGTAGCTATCTGTGGCCCGATCCATGAACATTTGAAGGTAGCTTTACGACTAAAGGTTGTTAACATACGGAGACAGTACAGTGATAAACAGGGAAATTTCTTAGACGACAGAATAAATCCAAAAAACAGGGAACTCTGGTTTAAATGAACACGACAGTCATTGTCAAAATTCAAATATATGTTCCATAGTGCCAATTTTATTGTACTAGACACGTGTTTCGGATATTTAATCCTCGTCTGTTGTACTTTATATTAAACACGTCGGATAAAGCCAAAGTGAATATTCCTGGCGCCATCTACAATATAGACTGTTAATTTCCTCTTGCCAAAAATTAGCAGCGCCTAATTTTGAAGCGTATTTAAGTGAACAATAAGGCAAAAAAATTGTTGGAGGGTAGTAACAGGGAGCTTAAATCTAAACATGACTGAAAACATTATGCCGAAACCCAAGCTAAGGACATAACTTTGCAATGAGGGAGATACCCCTTTGGTTTAGGTCTAATTTGATATCAGAGAATTTAGAATACATTTCAATGCAGTGCGTAATCACTAAAACTAGGCGAGCGATATCCTCGGGGACTTACATTTCACCAGCAATGATACCAACCTAGTGGTTGAAATTGTCAATATTGAAATATATGTTCAGTAAGTTGAATGATCCGAAACACGTGTCTGGTGAAAGTTAAATTAGTTTGAAATTTTCTTCAAGAAGGTATAGAGTTGGAACACTTCCGTATTATTTATATACATACTTATTTCCTGTTACAGTGAGGAGCAGTTAAACTCGTTCTCCGTGACATGGATGTTTTTAAGTGTATTAATTTTTTCTTTCCAGCTCTGTCGCCTGAACGCCTGAAAGAAGCTTTGTTCTGTCACTTTTATCAATTGGACATCGTAAATATTATTTGGCTATTTCGGAAACTTGTCGTTTCATTCAAAAATTCATCGAAATTAAAGGAGGTTAACATCTTAACACCATCCCTCCTATGCTATTTTGAACATAATTTTAATAAATGATACCTAAACGACCCTACATGAAATTTGGAGCCGCGCACTCTCTGTGAATAAATGCACAAATTTAGATTCAAAAAATGAAAAAAGGAGGGTGCTACTGAAATAAATTTCGACAGCTTATGAAAATCACTTTGACCGGAATCACGTGTTTTGTGCATAATAAATTGGTTTGAAATTTTCTTCAAGAAGGTATAGAGTTGGAACACTTCCGTATTATTCTAATTTTCTTTAGTTCAAGAAAATTTTGCATAAGAACAAGTAAAGCTATTGAAATTGTCGATTTCGTAATTAAATTGTGTCTGGAGTGCTTTTATTCATTTAAGTCCTGTATTGTATTTTCGCTTCGGGTGTTTTGATGATTTGTTGTAATTCATACAACCGAGTCTTGTATAAGATAACCTCATCTTTTTTTTTCAGGCTAGAACAAATTTTGTGGTTGGACATATATAATCTCTTTTTTTAGACTTATTCATTTATGCCAAGAAACTTAATTCAGAGGATCTAACTGAAATTGGTCTGACTTTAATTTCATTGGGTGATAAGATCTTCAAAACGTCGAAGTTACGGTCATAAAAGCTTAAAACATATGCAAGAGATTAACACCCTTAACATTAAAACTATCAAATTACATAAGACACTTCGAAGATCAACAAACAAATAAACCGCACAAGACAACTAACAAATACACCAAACAAGACAACTAACAAATAAACCAAACAACTTAACTACCAAATGAACCAAACAAGACAACTAACGAATAAACCAAACACAACAACTAACGAATAAAGCTAACCCGACAACTAACAAATAAACCAAGGAAGACATCTAACGAAAAAACCAAGGAAGACAACTAACAAATAAACTAAACAAAACAACTAACAAATAAACCAAGCAAGACAGCTAACAAATAAACCAAACTAGACAACTAATAAATAAACCAACGAGACAACTAACAAATATACCATGAAAGACAACTAACGAAAAAACCAAGGAAGACAACTAACAAACAAACCAAACAAAACAACTAACAAATAAACAAAGCAAGACAGCTAACAAATAAACCAAACTAGACAACTAATAAATAAACCAAACAAGACAACTATCAAATAAACCAAACAAGACAACTAGCAAATGAACCAAACAAGACAACTATCAAATAAACCAAACAAGACAACTTACAAATAAATCATACAAGACAACTAACATTTAAAGAAAACAAGACAACTAACAAATATACAAAACAAGACAACTAACAAATAAACCAAACAAGACAACTAACAAATTTTCAAAACAAGACAACAAACAAATTTACCAAACAAAACAACTAACAAATTAACCAAACAAGACAACTTACAAATAGCATTATTGATCGGTACTTCTTTAATGTTGAAATAAACCAAACAGTCAAGACAACTCAAAGATAAACCAAATGAGACAACTAACATAAAACCAAACAAGACAACTTACAAATAAACAAAGTAAGACGACTTACAAATAAACCCAATAAGACGGCTTTCAAATAAACTGAAAAGGACGTCTAACAAATAAACCAAGTAAGACGACTAACGAATAAACCAACCAAGGCACTAAAAACTAAACCAAGCAAGACAACTAACAAATAAAGCGAGCAACAGAACTAACAAATAAATCAAACAAGGCAACTAACAAACTAACTAATTAAGGCAACTAACAATTAACCAAGTAAGGTGACTAACAAATTAACCAAGAAAGGCTATAAACCAAGCAAGACAACTAAAAAAATTGACCAAGCTAGAAACAAACATATAAATCAAGTAAGACGACTAACAAATTAACCAAGCAAGGCAACTAACAAATAAACCAAGCACTATAACTAACAAATAAATCAAGCAAGATAAACTAACCAATACAACTAACAATTAAACCAAGGAAGATAACTAACAAATAAACCATGTAAGACAACTAACGAATATACCAAGCAAAAAATTGTGATGCATAAAAGGAGCAAAACATTAAAGAACAAATACCAATGTGCCCCACAGGAGACGTCGAATAACTATCTGCCCAATCCTTCCTTTTTGAATCACATTGAATTATTACATTTAGAATCTAAATGATAAAACATCGGGTTGCAAGTACTTTAACGCCAACGGAGCGTGTGTATTTATCAACATCTCATGCTGTGAATGTTAGCTTAGAAATATCAAATACTTTTCTCTTTTGACGTATTTGACCTTTGGAAATTGAAAATTCGATGACGAATACTTCAATCTGAGGAATGTTACGTTTATGCATTGACTAAGCGACAAAAAGCAATAAAGGGCAACAAAACCAATAACAAAATAGCATGAAAGACCAAACATAAACCAATGTAACCAATACGCAGTAAGCGCCGTCTTAAAAGGGGCATTTGCAACGTGAAACAAAGGAAGGGATTTCCAACAAGACCAAGTAGCAGCACCCACAGCAAAACTCCAAAACAACAAGTGCCAAAACACAGAGCAGACAAGTACAGAAAGAGACACAAAACGGACAAGGAACTCCAACGTACAACACAGAAACATCAAACACAAAGGACTACACATAAACCAACGAAACCACTGGGCAACCGGTATTGACTTAGGACGGCTATCTGCCACGAAAATAGCAGGTGTATTTATATTGATTACTTGCGCACAACCCTTCCACTTTTCCGATTTCTTAGAGGTCTCGATGAACGTACAATTGTTGTGTAAAACAACCTCCTCACTGTCAGATGACCACACTCAAACAAGACCGCAAAACGCAGGGACCCAAGCAACACCGATGAATATGTAAATGGATATAAAAAGAGGGCGTACGTAATAAAATCCGTGCTCTGCCGGCTGTAGCGAGCTCATGTATGTTATTACCCGAGGAGTCACACTGACATTCAGAGAGGAAAGGTGGTCGGGACCCTGTCTTCTCTTAAGAGGTTTGGACAGGGCCCGTCATGGAGTCCCGTCGTCACAGTCAGAGTGCAAGTTTTAAGAATGCGCTGGTACAAGAATGTAGATTGGTAAAGTACCAAGCCGAGTGTCCGTCTGGTGACATTATGATAATATCAACGGTATAAAAGACGTTAAACTGTGATGATTCTGACGCATTTTCGATATTGGTTTTGTCTATCTTTGATCCTTCTTATTTTGTTAATTATGTCCCATAAAATGCAGGCTGTGAAATACCGAGAGCAATATACTCTGTTACTTGTATTGGTCCGAATTTCAAAAGAATTTGACTATAATTTTTGTTAAGTTTCGAGAAAGTCTTTACTAGTTTGTGAAAGAGGAAACCTTGACCTAAAAGGTTATTGGTAATTTGTAAATTTCTACTATGACAATCCAAAACATCAGTACATGCTCTAGCATACCGGATGATCTGTTTAATGTAGGTAGGATGGTAATCTAGGAACATCACCGTAAAACCAGGGGGAATTTACTATGTTGAATCAAAATCATATGTTTTGTCATACACAATTGTATGAATATCTACATTGACAATTTTGATATCAAGGTCCAACGTGCATGTAGAGTTTCTCACCAAATCTTACATAAATTTTGTCCAAAATGAAGGACAAGGCAATACACAGGTCACCTCATGTCCATGATTTGTATTCTCTGACGGAAAAGAAACCCTTTGATCAGATGTACAAATATAAGTTCCCCCGCTCTATCAAAACACCATTTAATGAGTTTGCAACGTGAAACAACAAAACCAGGTAGCAGCACCCACAGCTAAACTCCAAAACACCAAGTGCCAAAACACAGAGCAGACAAGTACAGAAAGAGACACAAAAGGGACAAGGAACACCAACTCCTGCTTATGGCATGTTCATATTACAAAAGGGAAAGGAACACCAACACCTGCTAACGGGGTTTTCATATCTCAGTTGATACGCTATGCCAGAACAAGTACCAAATATACGAATTTTGTTCTGAGAGCTAGGCGCCTTTCAGATAAGCTTCTCAGTCAGGGATATGTTTTTGACCGACTAACATCGTCACTGAGGAAGTTCTACGGCCGATATGGGGAACTCGTCATACACTATGATGCCCCACTCTCCAGAATGATGGATGATATTCTGTCATAGACCATTTGAACCATCCAACAAATGATTGTACTCGTTGCTTCCGAAATGGAAGTTACTGATGTAACGGTTCTGCCGCATTGAAGCGGCGGGTGTTGCATGCAAGCAGGAGATGCTAATCACCATCGACGGAGCATCGACGGACCCCTAGCAAGCTAGAGGTCGGACTTCTTGATTTCATTATGTCAACCACATCCCTTGCATTTTTGATAGACCAAAAGAAGTTTACACCATTCCTGTTCTTGACAATTTCACAGTATTTGGCTATATGTTCCTTTATAGCCGTGAGTGATGACGTCAGATTACAAGACAAAATTGTAGTTGAGCAGTTGCTAGAATGAACAATGTATCGAAATTTGTAAGGAGACTTGTGAAGTTTTGGTATGCAGTATATTGTAGAGAGATCGAGTTTAGAAATAGGGATGTTAAATGAATTTCATTGTTATGTTTGCTCAAAATGCTGGGTACACATTCAAATTTAAAACGGAAGATGTTTTCAATTTTCGATCTTTCTTTTTAACATTTTCTTAATGGAAAATGAAAATGGACTGTAATAGGCTTAACAACAATTCAATTTTCCTTTTCAAAATTCGTAACGGAAAATGAAAAAAAAGGAGAAAACGGAGTAAATTTTCCATTATTACACTCTGCGCGCTAATGCAAAAATTGAAAATGAAAAATTGAATCAATTATCATTTTTAAAATTATTTTTGTTTTAACGACACACGACCTGCACACCGCTATCTATAATCCAGTGGTCAAGCGAGTAGCCAATCAGAGCGCTCGTCCCAAACGTAAACAAAAGTTTCTATAGAATCTTGTCTTATATTAACAGTTGTAGTTGTGGAAATAACATTTTTGAAAGAAGAATTATAAAATATGTTACTTAAGACGCACTATTGCAGCTATCCCGTATTTCTATAGCGTGAGAATAACAAAATATAGCTCATGTGTCAGTCTTTCCGTTCATTTTATTGTATCATCGTATAGCACATATCTTGTACAAAAAGTCCAAATGGTTTGTACCGTGAACACGTTTTACAGAATGGCTTTTTAAAAGACATTGAATATGAATACTTGTTTCCGTCTGGCAGTTAAAAGTCGTATCGAAATAGAGTTTCGAAATAAAATGGCAATTTAAACACAGAAAAGTCCAGAGAATTTACCTTTTGTTTTCGCTGCTAATTAGATAATTGGATTAACACAGGGTGTGCATGTAGACGTTGTTTGCACACGCAGCGAGTCCTTAAGGGTGTCTAAACTATCATAGTTCATAATTCATAGGGTGTATGATTTTCATGTGAATGTTTTAAAGGTAATAATGTTCCTGATGCATCATGGTCAGATAAAAGTTGCGAGTATAAAATCCTACAATAAGTTCAACTTATAAAACAATATTACACTGGGTAAAATAAAAAATAACATATAAAATACACACTTTATCAAGAGTAAAAATGTATATTGGAGCTGTTACTAAAAAAGAACAGCAATTGCTTTTCTTCAATAACTGTTCCAATCATAAAAACGCCATATCAACATCGTTTTAAAATCTGTAAGGAGATAAAGAAAATATGTAACTATCATTTTGAAACAATATTGTGATACATAAAGATAAAGATCGAGGTTCATACTTATTGTATTATCACCCTAGCCTTTTGTGAAAGTCACAATCCCCCCCCCCCCTCCTGGAGCGACCTGAAAAACTTCCCTTTTACGACTTAGATCTATACTAGCAGGGGAGCCGTTAAGGCGCTAATGCTTTGCATTTACATTACAAGGTCTTCTCATGTGCCAGATGGCAAATTGGTTCCAGAGTTGTAAGAGTTCAATGTGCATTAATCAATTTGTCTTTGAGTGTATTGGTGAATTATGGAGAGATTCGATTTCATCGCCCATCGCGATATACAATTCCCAAACAATTTTGTGCTTCCTAAGAAAGAAAAGAAGTTTCTTATTTTCAGCACTTCGTTGAACAATTAATGATATACATGCTGGCTTTTTTAATAATAACTTGAAAACGAAGCGAAATTTTCTTACAATTTTGAAAAGGTAATATTTTGCCAGTACTTGATTTTCATACAAATTACTTTTTAAAAACTTAATATTCAAGGTCAATTTTTGTGAATTCCACCTTTCATACTTTCTCGGCAACAACAGCTGCTTCCATTAATTAAAGTGATGCCACCTATAAGCGATTTCGTTTGTCCCAGGACCCTCTGTGGCTTTATTCACACATAATGTTGTCTCTATTCAATTTGAAGACGTTTAACATTTGAACCACTTGGTGAGTGTCACTGCTGGTGGACTAAGGGTCCCCGAGGGCACATTTAGCCAAGTTCGATCAACTTCTGTTGATCATCTCTCCCTTCAACGCATTCGAAAATTTCTGTTTTCAAAAAATATTGAAGTTTCTAAAACGTGTGTCCTGTAGCATCATATACCACCAATCCTGCTATTATTTTCGGTACATTTTTGGACATAATTTTCACTCTTTGGCCATATTACATTGTTTAGATTCAGGATCACTGACGAGGGTTAAGTAACCGAAACATGCAAGTCTGGTCCATGCTGTAAATTTATCTGTTCTTAAACGATGCTATTCAATTTCTAGACGTTTAACATCTGATCCTGTACCATGCTTATCCGTTACGCTATGATCGCTTCAAAAGGATGGCATCTCCAACACCACCTTGTTAAAGCACCAAAATAAAACCCCAAAACACCCACCGTAAAAACACAAAGCAGACAATCACAGAGACGCAAATGGCACAAGGAACGCCAGATCACAGAGAAACATCAAACACAAATGACTTCACATAAACCAGCGAGACCAATGGGCAATCGGTGCCGACTTATGACGGACATCTGCCACGTCAGTAGCGCACGGTGTGGTTATCCTGGATCACGTACGCACAGCTCTCCCCCTTTTCCAATTACCCAGATCTCTCGAAGAATGCACAGTTGTGGTGTTAAATAACATCCTCACTGTAGATTAACATACAAACAGACAGCATGACGCAGGGGCATATTAAAAACACAGATGGATATGTAAATGGATATAAAAAACAAAAGGCATACGAAATACAGTCCGTGTTCTGCCGGCTGTAGTGAGCTCATGTATGTGATCACAGGAGGAGTCCGACTGACATTGTTTAGATACCTAAAATGCATAAGAATCCGTACAAACAACGTTTCATGGCTGGTTCCTCAAAATGTTCTACCAAATCTGTAATGATCTTACTCGCCAAAGTTTTATCTGAAATCAAATCTGGGCTTCAGGAGTATTGTTCGACAGTGTGTTCTCGCAGTGGTATCAACTGGATGTGGATTTTAAGGAATTCGAAGGAACTTTTAGAACATCTGCAATCCACTCATTTAGGTAGAGTCAATTCGATCAAAGCCTTTGATTTTTCGACACTTTACACTACAATTCCACATTCTAAATTGAAAGACGGACTTGCAGGGGTTATAAGTAGTGCGTTTTTGCAGGTAAGAACGGTAATCGCAAATACAAATATATTGTTGCTGACTATGACAAAACCTACTTTGTCAAAGAAAAGACCGATTCTGAAAATAAGTACGCTGAAACAGATATTATTTAGATGTTAAACATTCTGATCGACATTTTTGTGGTGTTTGGAGGAAAGGTCTTCCAGTAAATTGTCGGAATTCCAATAGGGACCAATTGTGCCCAACTCCTTGCCGACATTTTCATTTACTCGTACGAAGCTGAATTCATTCAATCTTTGGTCTCTAAAGGGAAAAGATACTTAGCTTCTGACTTCAGCTTCACTTAGATACATAGATGATGTGTTGTCCATCAATAATCCAAAATTCGCGGATTACCTGAGCAGTACCTATCCTTTGGAGCCTGAAGTCAAAGAAACCACAGAGACAAATAATTCAGCATCCTATTTGGACATAATGTTGTCCTACGACACTGATGGTCACATGAACACCTCACTCTATGACAAACGTGACGACTTCAATTTCAGCATTACAAACTTTTCTTTTCTCAGTAGAAACATCCCCTCGTCGCCTGCTTAAGGCGTGTTCATATCTCAGTTGATACGCTATGCCAGAGCAAGTACCAAATATACGGATTTTGTTCTGAGAGCTAGGCGTTCTTCCGATAAGTTTTTTCAGTCAGCGATATGTTTGTGATCGGCTAACATCGTCACTGAGGAAATTTTACGGTCAATATGGGGAACTCGTCATACACAATGATGTCCTACTCTCCAGAATGGTAGATGATATTCTGTCATAGACAATTTGAACCATCCAACCAAAGATTGTACTCTATGTCTTCTGAAACGTAAGTAACCGGATGTGACAGTTCTACCGAATTGAAGCGGCGGGTGTTGCATGCAGGAAGAAGGTGCTTACTCTTCCTGGGCACCTGGTCTCACTCCCTTCGCTTCTTTTCATATGGTGGAGGTTTTTGTTTGTTTGCTTTAGTTCCTGTTTTATCCTGATTTTGTATGCCTTCGGTTTCTGATATCTGTATTATCCATTTTGTTCTGTATACAGGGATATAATCATTATCCATATTTTTCATTCAGAGAGGACAGGTGGTCGGGACCCTGTCTTCTCTAAAGAGGTTTGTACATGGACCGTCATGGAGTCATGTCGTCACAGTCAGTTAGAGTCTCAAGTAGTCCAGTATCACGCCAAGTGTCCGTATGGTGACAGACGGATTATATCCACAGTATAAAAGGCGATGATTCTAACACAATTCTGATTGTAATTCTGTTTAGCTTTGATCCTTCTAATTTTGTTAATCATGTCACCATAAAATACAGGTTGCGAAATACCGAATGTAATATACTTTGTTGCTTGTATGGGTCCGAATTGCAAAAGAAGTTGACAATAATTTTTGTAAAATTTCCAGAAAGTCTTTACTAGTTTGTGAAAGCGAAAACCTTGTCCTTGGTAATTTATAAATTTCTACTATGAAAATCCAAAGCATCAGTACATGCTCTAGCATGCGTGTATAAAAACAAATCTGCAACAAGAGCCGTATAACTAGTACCCATAGGGATCCCTTCAACCTGCTAGTTGCCATTCTCACAAAATCTTACATTAATGTTGTCCAAGAGGAAGGACAAGGCAATACAAAGGTCACTATACGTATGTCCATTATTTGTATGATTTGTATTCTGTATGATTTGTATGATTTGTCTTTTTACATGTATGATTTTGTCTGCTCTAAAATGATGCTAATGAATTTGAAGACGTTAAACATTTGTACCACTTGGTGAGTGTCATTGCTGGTGGACTAAGAGTCCCCGAAAGCACATGTAGCCAAGTAAGATCAATTTCAGTTGGTCGTTTATTCAAACGCATTTGATAATTTCTGTTTACAAATCTTTTTTTTTTTCAAATGTCTAAAACCTGAGTCCTGTAGCATCATATCCCAGCCATTTTGCTTCGTCTTTCGGTACATTTAGGACATAATTTTCACAGATGTCGGTAATATTAAATTGTTTAGATCAAGGATCACTGGCGAGGATTTATTACCCGAAACGTGCATGTCTGGTCCATGCTGTAAATTTATCTGCTTTATAATGATGCTTATGAATTTGAAGACGTTAAACAATGTAGCGGAAAAGAACTGTTTCATTCAGATACATGTACAAATATAAGATTTCTCCTTTTGATTAAAGTACCATTTAATGAGTTTGGGACAATGGATGATTAATTTTGTCGTAAAGAAGCGCGGTGTACATATTTGAAAAGTCGTATGAAGAAATTGTATTAGCTTGAAAATTTCTAGATTTCATTTTGTCAATCAAATCCCTTGAATTTTTAATAGACCAAAATAAGTTTACATCATTCCTGTGTAGAACAGTTTCACATTATTTTGCTACGTGTTCCTTTATCGTGTAAAGGTAAAGGTAGGGTTTATAGTCTCGTTCGCCTGAGCCTCACACGACTTCTACAATCACTTCCCTGGCGAGACCTGTACAATCCACTTCATTCTCAACTCCCTTGGGAGTATACAAGCAGAGCTGCCTTTTAGGCGCTAATGCTTTTCATTCACATTACACGTCTCATGTGCTAGGTACCCGGTTTACTCCTGAATGGAGAGAGTGCAACGTAGTGTAAAGTAACTTGCCCAAGATTATAAAGGTTTGCAATGATTGCAGTGTTCAACTACGATTAGTACTTCTATGGTATACTTTCTTCAACGTCATCATGTTGATCAATTTCTTGTTTAATGTTTTCGTTGGGTGATGTGTGGTCTTTTGTGTTTCATGTTTCTATGGTTTGAGTTCTTCTCGTTGGTTTATGTGTGGTCTTTTATGTTTCATGTTTGTATGGTATGAGTTGGTTTTCCTTGTCCCTTTTGCGTCTCTTTATGTGGATGTCTGCTCTGTGTTTTTGCACTGGGTGATTTGTAGTTTTGCTGTGGGTGCTGCAACCGAGTGTTGTTGGAATCCCCTCCTTTCTATTACGTGTATCGGTCAAAATTCTCAATTTCTGAATTATATTTAGAATTATTGCTCATAGTTAAACCCTATTTAATATTTTAGTGTAGCTGACGTTAAAATGATAGTATACTTGAGGGTGTCGCTCTCAAAGTTTATACAATTGTTCGTATTGAATTCAAATGTGGTCTTCGATGTAGTTCTCGTTCACATTATCATTTTATTTTTAACTAACTTCATACATTCAGTGAATCACAGTGATATCGATTTTCCTTACATTTAATATCTAAGATAATTCTCCAATATATATGAGGTCCAATACAATAAAAAATTGAGTGAATCATATATGATTAACGATTCACTTATCAATAAATAAAGAATGCATGTATATTTAAAGACTTTGGACTTCCAGCTAGCCAAAGAGAAATGCGTCATCAAAAAATGAAAATTCTTCATCTGCAACACCGTGGATAAATTCAGTATCTGGGAGCTGGACACTGTAATTATCATACTGTTTATCTTCTTTTAAAAGTTCATCAAAGCTACCTGGACTCAGAATGCCACATAGATTTATGTTATCGCTTGACGTAACACTATCCAATAATTTTGCAATTGTTTCATAACTGAAATTTGTATCATCTGATCCTCCTGCTATATCTTTTCTTGACAATGGTATGCTGCCTTCTATTTCTGTACTTTCGCCAGTTGCCCCACCTTCTGTTGTGGTCACTGTACTCAATGCTTTTTCTCGTGTTTCTCCCATTGCACTAATTGCCCCGCCCTCTGTTACTGTCACTGTACTCAATGCTTTGTCCCGTATTTCTCCCATTGCACTAACTGCCCCGCCCTCTGTTACTGTCACTGTACTCAATGCCTTGTCTCGTGTTTCTCCCATTGTACTAACTGTCCCGCCCTCTGTTACTGTCACTGTACTCAATGCCTCTCCTGGTGTTTCTTCTATTGGGCTTACTGTCTCTCCTGGTGTTTCATCTATGGTGCTCAATGTCTTGACTGCTGATACAGTCCTTGTGCTTGTTGCAAAGTTCTCGTGCGACGTCTCCATTTCCAACATCTTATGTAGCTGCTGAATATACATTCTAGACTTCCTGATAATTTCGAGCTTGCTCATATTTTTGCTCATCCACTCATCTGGAAGCATATTCTTCAGAACAAACAGCCATTCATTGATTGTTTTAACCCTCTTTCTCTCTCTAGCATTTCGAGCTTTCTGAGCAGTGCCTTTGTCATTTCCCTTTTCTGAAGTTTCCATTGTCTTCTTTTGTCTATCAAAACTTGCTCATGCTGTTGTGTATAGTAAAGAAGATGCATACATTTTTGCTACCCTTGTATTTATAGTTGATTATTAATTCATCGATGGCGATCATTAACACTGTCTGTTTGACGTTGTTAATTGTTCCAAGGGTATGTGTGAGGACATTTCTCTCTTTCAACTAATGTGCTACATTTTCTTATGAGTCCCTTATCGGCTCGCCGGGGGACTTATAGTTTCCATCCCGTTTTTCTGTCTGTCTGTCTGTCTGTCTGTCCGTTTGTGTTCGATTAAACAATGTTTACAAGAGTTATGGCCCTTGGACTTTGGACATTTCATGAATTTTTTTAGCTTTCTAGACTTTTCTTCAGTCCTATTGCAGATAATGATATAATTTTTGGTATGTGAATACATCCCAGTAAGAAACAGATCAAGTTTAAGTTTGCTCTTCATTGGCAAAATTTTACAAGAGTTATGACCCTTGAACTTAGCAAATTTTATAAAATTTTCAGTTTTCCAGGCTTTTCTATGGTCCTATTGCCGATAATAAACTATGTTTGGTATGTGAATACCTCGTAGTAAGATACAGATCAAGTTCGAGTTTGGTTATGATTGACATAGTTTGACATGAGTTATGGTCTTTGACTTGGCGAATTTCATGAAATTTTCAGTTTTCCGAACTTTTCTTGGATATTATTGCTGATAATGATATGATTTTGGTACGGGAATACATCTTAGTAAAATCCCAAAAAAATATAGGATCTCCAGCATGAGCACGCTGCACACACACAGCGAAACAAACCCACAAGAAAGTGACACATAAATGACATAAGACTAAACTACAAATCGCAAAAGAACGCAACAATATGCACTAGAACAGCACATAAAACATCTCAACAGACGTACAGAAACATCAAACATTAATGACAACACATATTAAAAGGAAGGAGATCATTGTGCACCGGGCGCCGACTTTGGAAGGTCATTTGATATTAGCAAATGATGCGGTTATCCTGATTACGTGCGCACAACCTTCACACTTATCCGGATACACAGAGGTCTCCATAGACGCACATTTATTGTATCAACATAAAACTTCTCACTGTAAGATGACATCACAAACAAGACAGTCAAACGCAGCGGCCTCTTGTAACACAGATTCTAGGTAAACGGATACAAAAAATCAATGGCATGCGTTTAACAGTCTGTGCTCTGCCGGATGAAGCGAGTTCAAGATCAATCATCCGAAAAGACTGACCAACTGTCAGATAGGACAGAGAATCAGGACCCAGTCTTCTCTGAAGAAATTTGAATAAGGCCCGTCATGGAGTCCCGTCGCCACGTTAGGAATGACATTGGTATAAAACTGTAGATTGGTCTAGTACCATGCCCATGTTTTTGTGATGACATATCCTCGGTAAAGCAGGCGACCGACTATTTTCTTACATTTGTGGTTGAAGTTTTATCTGCCTTTGCTCCTTCTTATTTTGTTTATTAGGTCACCGTTAAATGAAGGCAATGGAATTCCCTATGATACATACTCAGATGCTGGAGTCGTCCGAAATTTTGAAAGACGTGCAGAATAGTTATTGTAAAATTTCAAAAAAGATGTTACAAGTTTATGATATCTAAATCACATATGTAAAACAGATAATATTTGAGTTTCGATTGACCTATTTTCCCAAGAATTATAGGCCCTTGGATTTAGAAAATTGCATGAAATTTTCAATTCACTGGACTTTTCTTCGCAGTTGTTATAGACATTGAACTGATTTTTGGCATGTGAATACATTATAGTGTGATTCAGATTAAGTTTAAGTTGGGTCTTGATTTACCTATTTTTACCAAATTAAGGACCCCCGACTTAGCAAATTTCAAGAAATTTGAAGTTTTCCAGACCTTTTCTGTTACTGCGGAATATGAACTGATTTATGTGTGAGCATTCGTCTTTTGGTGCAAGAAAAGGTCAGGTTTAAATTTATGTTTAATTGAAGCATTATTTGTTGTGTTGAATGACATAGATTTATGCCTGTGGGGGACTTATATCGTTTAGCGATCAAAGATTTATTCACATTTAACCTTTGATACTACTCCTCTCAGATTCCATTGAAATGTACATGTTATATTAGATATATAATATACATATTTAAATACAAGAAAAAAGTAGTTTAGAAGAAAAAATATATTCCTCTTTAACTTTTTGATATATATGTTTTAATTATTTGAAAATAAGGTGAAAGAAAAGAAAGAAACAGGAAAGACAACTCTATCTCAATGAACAAGCTCAAAAGAGTACACTGTAATGCATACAATATATAAAGGTGAACGTGGAACTAGACAGGCGAAGAAGGGAGAGAAAGGGGGGAGGTAAGGGGGTGGGCTGCAAAAACTCAATTTATAATATGCAGGTTGTGCATGTACATTCATATGTAGACAGCACATAAATGGCGCGAGAAACTCATGACACTAAATAAATTTAACTCAAATTTTCGGAGCTCAACGGCTCCTTCCTCAGGAGGCAGTCAATACTCACATTCAGAAAAAAAGAAATAAATAAAAAATAAAGGGTTTAACAATGCAATGAAAGGCATGTTGCAAAATCAGAGAAGCCAATAGCGAAGAGAGAAGTCACAATGTTAGTCAGAAAAGGAAATCATCCATTATGTCATGACATGATGGCTAGCAAAGGTTGGTGGAAAGTACACAGATTCTCTTTAAGGATCGCTGAAATGCCTAATACATTGTAATGACGGATGAAAGGTCGTAACTAAAGGGAACCTAGACCCTGTTCTTTAGGTTTGTATTGGAGAAGGTCCTGTCTGTCAATCCTTTGAACCGCCGATATACAAAAAAAAAAGTTATGTCCCTAAAAATAACAGGTCACCACTTGTACAGATGAAACGTTATAACCCTCGAAATAGTAAAACTAACTCAATAAACATTCCAAAATTTTCTTCTTATCACTCAGACATTGAACGCAATGAAGCGTGAAGAAACAAAGCGTTTTCACCTTGTAAGAAAAATTTCTCTCTTTCTTTGTTCTGATTGACTGCTTTCGAAAGAAAAGAGTGTATATTTAAGCACAGGGGATTTCTCCATGGAAAAACGGAAACAATTGTGATATCGATTATCAATAAATCAGTCAAATAGCTTGTTATTCAAGAAAATTTAGCTTTAATGACACCGGAAGTCCACAGTCGGCAATGCGCTATGTCAAATACCAAAAACTCATTGAAAGTGTATCGAAGGATGTGCAGATACCGATTTGTTAAGTATTCTTTTGGGTTCAGAAACACCTTTAGCAGAGAGGATAAAACAGGTGAAACCCCTTTGGTTAAAACGTTGATTATGACGTCACAATTACATCAATTTAGTAAGATCGTCGTCAGAATCGGACAATGAATGGATACACCGTTGTACTTTTAATTCAAAAATTAATTCAAAAATATATATTTCGTTGATACCGCCTCTGAATAAAATTTGTTTTCACGGTTCATTTAAAACCAACACAAAAAGAAGGACGTAACTTTTTTATTGTTCAGTATAGATTCCTGAGTTAAGGATGATCCTGACGACAATCTCAACAGCACTCACAAAAGAGCACAAGGTGCCCGGGAGGAGTAAGCATCCTGTTGGCTAGTCGCAGCCGCCATCGATGTTTATGCACGAAAAATAAAACAATATATGAAATACATGCACACACATAGCATTGTAGCCATTTTTACACAGTATCTGTGAGAGTTCCTTACTTCTGGAATGAAATGAGTCATCAGAGAAGCAAATCCGCCTTATTCTAGTACATGTAGTAGCAAGACCTTTAGGGATTCATTTGAAAACAGGGGAGGATGACAGCTCTTTGTTCGTAAGTAAAGGTGCAAGTCGGTGTCTTTTGTGTGAAGATGGAAATGTATGCCACCGTCTCGAAGAGTGGACTTGATGTCGTGGAGTCAGAAATTTCTACAGTAAATTTGATGGATGGATTGAATTTATTCGTGAAATCAATGAATACAGCCAGTTTTTCTAGTCCAGTTCATCTCTATAAGAAAGGAGGGGATCTCCAACACATCTCGGTTGCAGCACCAACAGCAACACACCAAACACAACAGAGAAAACACATACAGCAAGAGACAAGGAAAAGCAAACGAGAAATCAAACATCGAACATAAAAGACAACACATAAACCATAAAACTGTCGGGCCTGTCGGAGCAGACGATCTTCGAAATCCCCCACGAAAATGTTTGCATTGACGTTGCCATTTTTGTACCCATCAAAGTACCATTTATCTGTAGGTAATTGAGTTGTTGAGTTTAAGTGTTAAACGTCTTCAATTCAATAGCATCATTTAAAGAACAGATACATTTTCTGCATGGACCAGACATGCACGTTTTGGGTACTTAACCCTCGTCAGTGATCCTCAATCTAAACAATGTTTTGTGGCCAAAGACTGAACATTTTGTCAAAAAATGTACCGAAAGACGTAGCAGGATGGGTGGGATATGATGCTACAGGACCCACGTTTTAGAAATTTCAAGAATTTTGGTAACAGAAATTTCGGAATGCGTTGAAAAGACAGACGATCAACCGAAGTTGATCGAACTTGGCTACATGTGCCCTCGGGTACTCCTGATCCACCAGCAGTGACACTAACCAAGTAGTTCAAATGTTAAACGTCTTCAATTCAATAGCATCATTTAAAGAACAGATAAATTTTCTGCATGGACCAGACATGCACGTTTTGGATACTTAACCCTCGTCAGTGATCCTAAATCTAAACAATGTTTTATGGCCAGAGACTGAACATTTTGTCCAAAAATGTACAGAAAGACGTAGCAGGATGGATGGGATATGATGCTACAGGACCCACGTTAAGAGCACAAAAGCTCGTCGATGCTCAATTTTGTGCTCTTTTGCTCCTTGAACATACTCTGGACACAGGATATTCCTAGGATGGTCGTCTGTTGTTTGTACATTCATATGTATACAGACTTATTGAAGTGCCAAGAAAGTCTGTAAATAACTGATAGCATATTTAGTTGACATAACCAGGGTGTGTGTGTTCATACATGTATATTCTAATGGTTTTTTGTTTTGGTTTGTTTTGTTTTGTTTTTGTCAGAATTGTTATATGTTGAATATTCTGGCCTTGAGTTACTGGAAAATGAATAATCCGACCGGCCCTGCGTTGAATATAAATGATCTGACCCGAATAAAAATGCCAGTCCGCCCCCTCCCCTTCGGGTCAATTGGTCGTCCCCTTATGAAGGAACACTCTAATCAAACTAAATGTATACCGAAGACGATATTATCTGGATGCTTTAGGTTTTGATTGACAACATTATTGTGGTGTTTGGAGGCAACGTACTCCAGCAAATAGTTGGCATCCCCATGGGTACCAATTGCGAACAACTGCTTGCGGACTTATTTTTATATTCATACGAAGCTGACTTCATCCTAACCTTGCTCTCGACTGGACGAAAGCACCTCGCGTCTGAATAAACATTCAAGAAGTAGCTATCAGTCATTCAGTCTCAAAGTTGAGAAGGCAAGGCAAAATCATGAGAATTTCCAAAGGAACGGTTGCGAACTTTTTTTCAATTTTATCTTCAGATTCATAGATGACGTGTTGTCCATCAATAATCCGAACTGTAAGGGTCATCTCATGAACTAGAGATCAAAGATTCGCTTCGTATTTGGATATACTTCCATCTTTCGACGCAAACGGTCGTTTGATCACATCACTGTATGACACTGATGATTTCAACTTCCACATAACTAACTTCCCTGTCATTAGTAGCAACATTCTGTCCTATTCCTACTTATGGCGTTTTTGTTTCTCAACTGATACGGTACGTCATAACATGTTCCAATTAGAGATCTTTCTTTAAGAACGTACGTAACGAAACGAACCTAATGGCACGTATCGATACCTAACAAGAAATAAGATAGGGAGCAGTCATTATTTTTTCATTGACATAAGATAGTATGAAATAAAAGAAAACCCTTTTAATCCCTACATTGTACATTGCTTATCAAGTCAGTCATGTAAAATTTAGTTAATATTCAACTTACTACTATTTAGAAAGTATGGCAATGAAAATTACTACTCATATTAATGTAGAGTCGAGTCCGTTTGAAAAAAATCGTTTTATTCAAGTAGCCAGAGTACTTTTGAAGTGGAAGCACCTTTTAGATAGGGGGTTTTGGAGCTGCTATGAGGCCCCAAATGTGTCCACGACGAGGCCCTGATTGGAATTCAGGGAATGAAGCCCCTGAAGCTAATGAATTGCACACATTTCCAGGGAAGTTTTCTGCATTAGAAATGTCCCTTTGTGCACATTTTGTAAATCATGGTCTTCATTTTTATACGCCCGTCATTTGACGGGTCGTATTATGGTAGGCGAAGTCCGTCCGTGCGTCCGTCTGCCTGTCTGTCCGTCCGCCTATGGAACGCAATAACTTGAATATGCGTCAACGGATTTTCATGAAATTCATACATTATGATTGGACTGTGGAGAGGAAGCCGCCTTTCGATTTTCAGGTTCATCCGATTTGTCGTTACAGAGTTATGGGACTTAGATTTTTAAAATACAGTGATAATATACTAAAATATTTAAAAATTATTTAAAAATCTATTTCTGGTCGACATGTTTTGAAATTTTGTATACTTCAAGTAGAAAGGATGTTCTTTGACATATGTAACGGGTTTTTAATTTTTTTGTCGCATAACCGAGATATTGTGTGTAATAGGAAGGGGGGTGGGTTATATGCACATACATGTTAAGCTAAGGGCAAAATATAGGCGCATGGAACGCAATAACTTGAATATGCGTCAACGGATTTTCATGATATTCATACATTATGATTGGACTGTGGAGAGGAAGCCGCCTTTCGATTTTCAGGTTCATTCGATATGTCGTTACAGAGTAATGGGACTTAGATTTTTAAAATACAGTGATAATATACTAAAAAATTTAAAGATTATTTAAAAATCTATTTCTGGTTGAAATGTTTTGAAATTTTGTATACTTCAAGTAGAAAGGATGTTCTTTGACATATGTAACGGGTTTTTAATTTTTTTGTCGCATAAGCGAGATATTGTGTGTAATAGGAAGGGGGGGGGGTTATATGCACATACATGTTAAGCTAAGGGCAAAATATAGGCGCATGGAACGCAATAACTTGAATATGCGTCAACGGATTTTCATGATATTCATACATTATGATTGGACTGTGGAGAGGAAGCCGCCTTTCGATTTTCAGGTTCATTGGATATGTCGTTACTGAGTTATGGGACTTAGATTTTTAAAATACAGTGATAATATACTAAAATATTTAAAAATTATTTAAAAATCTATTTCTGGTCGAAATGTTTTGAAATTTTGTATACTTCAAGTAGAAAGGATGTTCTTTGACATATGTAACGGGTTTTTAATTTTTTTTGTCGCATAACCGAGATATTGTGTGTAATAGGAAGGGGGGTGGGTTATATGCACATACATGTTAAGCTAAGGGCAAAATATAGGCGCATGGAACGCAATAACTTGAATATGCGTCAACGGATTTTCATGATATTCATACATTATGATTGGACTGTGGAGAGGAAGCCGCCTTTCGATTTTCAGGTTCATTCGATATGTCGTTACAGAGTAATGGGACTTAGATTTTTAAAATACAGTGATAATATACTAAAAAATTTAAAGATTATTTAAAAATCTATTTCTGGTTGAAATGTTTTGAAATTTTGTATACTTCAAGTAGAAAGGATGTTCTTTGACATATGTAACGGGTTTTTAATTTTTTTGTCGCATAAGCGAGATATTGTGTGTAATAGGAAGGGGGGGGGGGGTTATATGCACATACATGTTAAGCTAAGGGCAAAATATAGGCGCATGGAACGCAATAACTTGAATATGCGTCAACGGATTTTCATGATATTCATACATTATGATTGGACTGTGGAGAGGAAGCCGCCTTTCGATTTTCAGGTTCATTGGATATGTCGTTACAGAGTTATGGGACTTAGATTTTTAAAATACAGTGATAATATACTAAAATATTTAAAAATTATTTAAAAATCTATTTCTGGTTGAAATGTTTTGAAAATTTGTATACTTCAAGTAGAAAGGATGTTCTTTGACATATGTAACGGGTTTTTAATTTTTTTGTCGCATAAGCGAGATATTGTGTGTAATAGGAAGGGGGGAGGGTTATATGCACATACATGTTAAGCTAAGGGCAAAATATAGGCGCATGGAACGCAATAACTTGAATATGCGTCAACGGATTTTCATGATATTCATACATTTTGAATGGACTGTGGAGAGGAAGCCGCCTTTCGATTTTCAGGTTCATTTGATATGTCGTTACAGAGTTATGGGACTTAGATATTTTAAAATACAGTGAAAATATACTAAAATAGTTAAAAATTATTTAAAAATCTATTTCTGGTTGAAATGTTTTGAAATTTTGTATACTTAAGGTAGAAAGGATGCTCTTTGACATATGTAACGGGTTATTAATTTTTTGGTTGCATAACCGAGATATTATGTGTAATGGTAGGGGGGGGAGGGTTATATGCACATACATGTTAAGCTAAGGGCAAAATATAGGCGCATGGAACGCAATAACTTAAATATGCGTCAATGGATTTACAGGATATTTCTAAAAAAAATTCTAAAAAATGAAAATATACTAAAATAGTTAAAAATTCTTTAAAAATCTATTTCTGGTCAAAATGTTTTGAAATTTTGTATACTTCATGTAGAAAGGATGTTCTTTCACATATATAACGGATTCTTGAATTTTTTGTCACATAATCCAGAAATTATGTGTAATTGGGGGGGGGGGGGGGTTATATGCACATACAAGTTAAGCTAAGGGCAAAATATAGGTGCATGGAACGCAATAACATGAATATGCGTCAACAGATTTTCATGAAATTTGTACATTGTGATCAGACTTTGAAGAGGAAGCCGCCTTTCGATTTTCAGGTTCATCCGATTTGTCCTTATGGAGTTATGGGACTTAATATTTTGGTGTTGTGAAAAAAATCCCAACGGGCGTATCTTGCTGCGTGAGCGTAGGCTTTATTTGCATGACTATCTGGAAGCACCTGCATACGCCTTGCTACGCACCCGAAAGTATAAACGACATAAAAATATTCAACTTCGATTACGTATGTCCACACCTCTTTGTAGTGGGCAAGGTTAATGGGGTTTTTTTCATGTGTGAGAGTAGAGTAGAAGTTACTTGTTGCTTTGAAGAGCGAAATTCAGTTCCTAGACACACACAAGAATACCATGAATTGTGTCAGCTAAAAGAACCCTTTAAAAAGGAGGTGTTTTATGAGAAAACTATTGCTTTCAATTGATTAAACTTTTTTGAATACTTGTATATAGATTAATCATCGCTAAAAGACTTTTTATACAGAGGCCAGGATTGAACGTAGAATATTGATAAATCCCAAAGCAATCATACAAATGTAAAGCAAAATCATAATTCAGATAATCATAAACAAAGAGCCTACAAAACCAGTTACAAATGGACAAATAAGGAGTAAGACATGACAGAAGTCAGCTCCAAAAGATGGCATCTCCTGACCGTGCGCTTTTTACACCTTCATGTAAGATTGGTAGTATTAAAGAAATTTAACCAGGTTTTCCAAATTTTACGATAATCATACAGTGCCACTATCTACTATGGGAATATCCTAACTTCAATTTATTGATAATGAATACAGAAATGAATACAGTTTCAGGTTACTCCCTTACTTTCATACCGAAGACAAGTTTTCATGGAGCTGTTGCGATGGGTGTTGCATAGAGACCCTGTCCCGGAATGTTGTTAATTCCGGGGTTCGCAGCTGCTCCAATGGAAATTCTAATGATGTTGCCTTGCCATCTCAACTTTGAGACTGAATAACTGATGGGTACTTCTTGGTATTAATTCCTTTACAAATCAGTCCATATCCCCCCCCCCCACAGGCATCAGTAGACGTTCAGATGTGTCCTTTGAAACATTTATAGATAATTTGAATTCGTAATGTTAAACGTCTTCAAATTGAATAGCATTATTAAAGAACAGATAAATTGGCAGGATGGACCAGACATGCACGTTTCGGGTACTTAACCTTCGTCAGTGATCCTCAAATCTAAACAATGTAATATGCCAAAAAGTATGAAAGTTAATATGTTGAAAAAGCGTAGCGAAAGACGTAGTAGGATGGGTGAGATATGATGCTGCAGGACCCATATAAGAACTTAAAAGGATACATAATTTTACTTAGTCTCTAACCATGAAAATAACAGGTCAACGTTGAATAAAGCTATTGTTTCATTTTTCATATATTTCTTTTTCAGTTCCGATAGTTGAAGGGAAACTTCACGCAACACAATTAAAATGTGAAACATTTGGTAAATATAATATGTCAGTAAACTAAATTCATTCAATCAATTGGCATTTCTTAGGGATTCGACATAACGGACACAGGTTGGCATATTCCTCTACTTTCCTCTATAAATAACAAAGGGAAAGGAGAGAGGGGTGGTTTTCATTGAGGGTCATTTGTGTCGAGCTCCTGTGCGACATTCGTACTATGTAAGGAAAAATTAAGGTTTCCTTTGATGCCCCAGTTCTATCTAATGAGTACTTACTATTTTAAGTTTCGATACGTATAGGTACGTTCGTTTAAATTAAAAGCTGAGGTTTGCGTTCTTAAACGGAAAGATCACTAATATGAAGATTTCATCGTTAGAGACAGACAGCTTGCACGTTATCTATTTCTTCAAGGTTAGATTACACAGCAGCTGAAATCATCCTTGAGAAAGTTCTTCGGTCGCTACAGGGATATAATAAAAGCCTTTTCCAGAAGGATCAGTGACATTCTGGATTGCGATTGAATGGTTATCATCATCACAAAACAAGAAATATATGTATGCCTGATAGGAATATCAATATGTACATCGAGACAATCACCGAATTAGACAAGGTTTCATGGAGCTGTTGTACCGGTTGTTGCATGTAATCAGGAGACGCTGACTCCCCCGGGCGCCTGGTCTCACTTCGGAATGTTGTTGGAAATTCTTCTAATGATTTCACCTTGCCTTCTCGATTTTGAGACTGAATAACTGATAGGTACTTCTTTAATGATGATTTTAACCACTGTCCATGTATCTGTGCTGGTGGACAATTTGTCCCCGAAGATACTTGTCGGGAAGTTATCCAATATGGATAAATACTGTAAGAAGTTCCATAGAGGCTGGCACGTCGCCCTCCTTAAAAAAGGTGCAAACCTGCTGTGTCTGAGGGCACGGATAGAGTAGGTCAGGCAGGTGCCCCAAGAATCGTCCTTCGGGACATTAGTAAATATACTGATACTGTTAGTGACCACCACAAAATGTGTTACATGTCCGCTGATAGGTTCTTGCCCATAAAGTCATGCCACGTTGAAGTTTTGACATCTTTAAAGACCACAATGTTGTCCCCGCTGACTGCAATATATCAAAGTGTGGGGGCAAGAATTGTAAAACATGCTCCATTCTAATTACAGACAACTCCTTCACAAGTAACTTTGTAAAACGCTCCTTTACCACCTTGAGTGTCGGTAACCTATTTATTAGGTCGTCTATTGTTATTTACGGGATTGAGTGTTCTCTATATTGGTTGATGTACGTTCGTGAAACCAAGGGACAGTTGCGGAGTAGGATGTCAGGGCATCGGTTTCAAATAAATCATTACGGTAAGCATCCGGGCACCTGGTCTCACTTCGGAATGTTATTCATTCTGAGGTTCTCAACGGTTCCAATGGAAATTCTAATAATATTGCCTTGCATCCTCGATTTTGAGACTGAATAAATGATAGGTACTTCTTTGATGATTAAACTTATCAGAGGCGGCACTTTATGTACGCGGTTATTGTATTTTTTTTTTCAATGAAAGACCATCGAACTTTTCCCCCAGATTAGGTACAATATATATATTCTAACTGTATGGAATTACATTGTTATCCAGAGAATGTATTCCGTCAGAAATAACAACGAATAATCTCCAAATGTCCTGTAAGGTCTATTTTAGAAGCGTTATCAAATGACATATATGGCAAAATTATCGGAAGGATGGGGGAAACGTTTCAATATTCTAATATTTTATTATGCACCTGGACTCACATCGGGAATGTTATTCTTTCCCAGGTTCGCAACCGTAGACAGAATTACCATCGAAATTGTGTTAGAGTCATCAAACGCCTTTTATATCGTGGATATGATCCTTCTATGACCAGACGGACATGTACTTGGGTACTGGACCAATTTACAGCATTGAACCAGCGCACTCTGACTGACTATGATGACAGGACTCCATGACGGGCCTTGTCCATCCTCTTTAGAGAAGACAGTGCCCCGACCACCTGTTCTCTTTAAATCTCAGTCGGACTCCTCGGGTGATCACATGCATGAGCTCGTTACAGCTGGCAGAGCGCGGACTGCATTTCGAACGCCTACTCTATTTATATCCATTTACACATAGATCTTTGTGTTTCTTGGGCCCCTGCGTCATCCTGTTTGTTTGTATGACAAATATGGATAATGACCATATCCCTGTCTACAGTACAAAATCGATAATTCAGAAAATCAAAAACCGAAGGCATACAAAATCAGGATAAAACAGGAACCAAAGCAAACAAAAACAAAAACCTCCACCATATGAAAAGAAGCGAACTCCCGATATGAGAGTGAGACCAGGTGCCCAGGAAGAGTAAGCATCTCCTGCTTGCATGCAACACCCGTCGCTTCAATTCGGTAGAACTGTCACATCCGGTTACTTCCATTTAGGAAGATATAGAGTACAATCTTTGGTTGGATGGTTCAAATGGTCTATGACAGAATAGCATCCACCATTCTGGATAGTGGGACATCATAGTGTATGACGAGTTCCCCATATCGACCGTAGAACTTCCTCAGTGACGATGTTAGTCGGTCACAAACATATCCCTGACTGAGAAGCTTATCTGAAAGACGCCTAGCTCTCAGAACAAAATCCGTATATTTGGTACTTGCTCTGGCATAACGTATCAACTGAGATATGAACACGCCATAAGCAGGCGATGAAGGGATGTTGCTACTCAGAAAAGGAAAGTTCGTAATGCTGAAATTGAAGTCGTTCATCTTACAGTGAAGAGTCTATTTTACACCACAGTTGTACGTTCTTCGAATCCTCTAGGTACATTGTGTAATCGGAATAGTGGGAGGGTTGTGTGTACGTAATCCAGGATAACCACATCGTCCGCTGTTTGCATTGCAGATGACCGTCCAAAGTCGGCACCGGTTGCCCATTGGTTTCGTTGGTTTATGTGTGGTCTTTTGTGTTTCGTGTACAAGCGCATTCTCAAGAATTGCACTCTAACCGACTGTGACGACAGGACTCCATGACGGGCCCTGTCAGAACCTCTTCAGAGAAGATAGGGCCCCGACCACCTGTCTTCTCTTAATGTCAGTCTGAATCCTCGGTTGATCACCTGCATAAGCTCGCTACAGACGGTAGAGCACGGACTGTATTTCGTATGCATTTAATTTAAAGACGTTTAACATATGAACTACGTGGTGAGTGTCACTGCTGGTGGACCAAGAGTACCCTAAGGGCACATGTAGCCAAGTTCGATCAACTTTGGTTGATCGTCTGTCTCTTCAACGCATTTGAAATTTTCTGTTACAAAATTTCTTGAAATTTCTAGAACGTGGGTCCTGTAGCATCATATCCCACCCATTCTGCTACGTCTTTTGGTACATTTTTGGACAGAAGAATTTTCGTACTTTTTGGGCCATAATACATTGTTTAGACTGAGGATCACTGACGAGGGTTTAGTACCCGAAACGTGCATGTCTGGTCCATGCTGTAAAATAATCAGGTTTTAAATGATGCTATTAAATTTAAAGGCGTTTAACATTCTACCGAAGACCATATCATCCGGATGCTTGAGTTTTTGATTGACAATATTTCTGTGGTGTTTGGAGATTACAAATTACGCCCCACTGCTTGCGGACTTATTTTAATATTCATACGAATCTGACTTCATCCAGACCTTGCTCTCGGCTGGGCCAAAGCACCTCGCATCTCAGTTTAATTTTACCTTCGGATACATAGATGACGTGTTGTCCATTAATAATCCGAAATTTAAGGACCATGAACATGAAATCTATCCTCATGAAGTAGAGATCAAAGAAACAACAAAGATCGACAGATCCAATTCGTACTTGGATATACTTCTATCTTTCGACGCTAACACCTCACTATATGGGTGATGACTTCAGCTTCCACATAACCTTTCATGAGTAGCAATATTTCATCTTCTCCTGCTTATGACGTTTTCGTTTCTCAGCTGATACGGTACGCCAGGGCATGTTCCAAATATGAAAATTTCATTATTAGAGCCAGACGGCTTGCAAGTAAGCTACTTGTTCAGGGTTATATCACACAACGGCTAAAATCATTATTGCGGAAGTTCTTCGGTCGCAACAGGGATATTATGAAAGCATATCAGATCCCCCTTTCCAGAATGATCAGTGACATTCTACACTGTGATTGAATGGCTGTCGTCATCACCAAACAAGACATACGTGTACTTACCCGATCGGTACATTAAAATGTACATCGAGACAATCAACGAATTTGACCTGTTTCCATGGAGCTGTTGCGACGGGTGTTGCATGCAATCAGGAGACGCTGACTGTCCCCCGGGCTCGTGGTCTCACTTCGGAATGTTGTTCATGCCGTGGTTCGCAACCGTTCCGATGGGAATTCTCATGATTTGGCCTTGCTTTTTCGACTTTGAGACCGAATAACTGTAAGGTACTTCTTTGATGTTTAATCTGTTTTTTTTTTCATATCCGTTTACAAATACATCTGTGTGTTTCTTGGGCACCTGCGTCATGATGCCTGTTTGTATGTTCATCTTACAGTTAAGAGGCTATTTTACACGACAATTGTTCGTTCTTGGAGACCTCTAGGTAAATGGTAATTGGAAAAGTGGGAGGGTTATGGGCACGTTATCCGGATAACTACACCGTTTGCTTCTTGCGTCCCTTCTTGCGTGGCAGATGGCCGTCCGAAGTAAGCACCAGTTGCCCATTGGTCTCGTTGATTTATGTGTGGTCCTTTGTTTGATGTTTGTGTGTTGGTGTTCCTAGTCCCTTTTGTGTCTCTTTTTGTGAGTGTCTGCTCTGTCTTTTTGTATTGGGTGTTAGGCATTTTGCTGTTGGTGCTGCAACCTGGAGTTGTTGGATATCCCCTTCTTTGTTCTATGGTGTGGGTTGGTCTCGTTGTTTTGAGGTCCTTTGTGTTTCATGTTTCTATGGTGTGAGTTGGTGTTCATTGACCCTTTTACGTCTCTTTCTGTGGATGTCTGTTCTGTAATTTTGCATTGGGTGTTTTGAGGTTTAGCTGTGGGTGCTGCAACCGAGTGTTGTAAAAAACTAAAACTCTGCAAAAGTAGCGCGTCTTCATATTCAATATAGGTTCGATTCAGTAGCATCATCAAATGAATTTCATGATCAAAATAGCATTAGAGGGGTGTGCTAGGATGTAATCCTTCCTTTGAAAGTAAACCCGATGTTCAAGTTTCATCAATAGTTGGTCAAACGCCAATGTCAACGTCCTAATCTCAAGACTTACGGTACTAATCGGAAGGTCGTGTTAGAAGATATATACATATGAAACATGAAAGTCTTACCTTACACAATTCCAAAGTTATGGCAAAGGTAATAGCTTTTGTAACAGGCAGACTGACAGATAGACGGACTGGTTTTAATGTCATAACTCCAAAGTTATGGCAAAGGTAATAGCTTTTTTAACAGGCAGACTGACAGACAGACGGACTGGTTTTAATGTCATAATTTCAAAGTTATGGCAAAGGTAAAAGTTTTTGTAACAGGCAGACTGACAGGCAGACGGACTGGTTTTAATGCCCCCTTGCTCTAATCAACTTTCTAAATGAATGCTTCCTTTGATGAATCCTATTAAATGGTACTTTTTTACGGTCCTAAGTCGGCACAAATTGTCAATAGGTCTCGTTGGTATATATGTTATCTCATGTGTTCTGTGTAGTGTTAGGTGTTGCTTCTCAGAAAGAAAAACATGTAAACTCCGTATTGTCTGTCTTTTCGTTTACCAATATAATCTTCACAATTGAAAAAAAGAACCTTATTTCTGACTTTATTGGATGTAGAGAATAAACTTAAATTGAAATTATATTGAACATTCAATATTCAAGCGTAATTTCGTATTTTCTTATATTCACTTTTATTTCTTTGTAAACCATAACCGGTTTTCTGATATTATCAGGAAAAATTAATTTTATCGGTCAATTTCATTAAAAATTTTAATTCAATAACAAAAAATGTAAAAATCATTATAACAGTTCTCAGGTTTCTCATATTTGATTAATTAGTATACCATGTATACGGAAATGTCTCAAAACTACATAAAATTAAACAAACTTAATCGAGTTTAACAATTCCAGAGAGGCACAAAATAATGAACAATTTGAAATGTCAACTAAATGTATTGAGACCAAAAAAATCTCCAAAAATGCTGATCATTTTCTGCTGTTTTAAACATAGTTGTACCTTTGATCATACGGATCTCGGGAGTATTTCTGTACGTGATTCTGCTGGTTATAGCCTTGATGTGTAGATCGCCCATACTCAGATGGAGCTCCATTTCTTAATCTTAGTGTCTGATATAGTCTTTGTCTTGATACATGACTACTGTTCAAACCCATGCGATGTCCTTGTGAGTGCGCCTCTTGTCTTCCATATCTATTATATTGGGTTTCGAAACGCGGTCTGAATAATGCTTCATATGCATTAGCTCTGCCTGGACTGTCATCTTCATCGTCTGTATAATCAGGTACCTCTTCCATATTCGATCCTGTTCCTTCTTGTCCATAATCGGGCTCTAACTCGTTAATTGTTCGTTTTGATCCGGTAAAGACTCAGTTTCCAATGTAGAAGCAAGTTCTTCATCGTCAACACATTGTAATGCTGCTGTTTCCTTTAAAGCGTATTGGGAAAAACTTTCATCGCTTTCATTTCTACTGCAAAGCGCAATACTTGTACTTGCAATGAGGTGCTGATAAGTGCCCCAACGGTGGACAATCATGCCAATATACTGAATTAGTATTACGACAGCGAAGACGGCAAGGAAGGCAAGAGACACCTGGCTCGTATTCACCGAGTAGAAAGAAGTTTTTCAGCTTATCTTTGTTTATTTGCAACTGAAATACGAAAATTACGAATAAAGAATTCAGTAGAAAGAACCCAAAAACAACATTATTGCGCAGGTCAAGTAAGTCTTTTTCGATTTCTTCTTTCTTCTCTTTATCTTCGATCAGAGGTGTCAGGTATTTCTGAATTATATCATTCCAAAATTCCTCTTCGTCTTGCTCGCATTTCTCTCCTAGCCTTTTGGCCTAGATATTTTTCAGAGCACCATGCTTTTTCATTGATTGGCTTGTCTTTGTCAAAAGGCATAGGAATCACTGATGTTTTTGCTTGATTTTCCGACTGACCTTTGCTTGATTTATTTTCTTTTGGATCATCCTGGTCACTCTTAAGTCCTTTAATCAAAGTAGAGAGCTCTTTCAATAGGTGTAGTAGGCCAAGTTTTTTGGCAATCTTCATGGCAAGTCCTTGATTTTCTGGCTGACTATGATAAGCGTTTTCATACACCAATGCATCGGCAACCTTTGACGTTTCTCGCGTTCCCCATGAGACGTTATTAATGTTGCAGATATAGTACACCGTGAGGAAAACAAATGTTGATGGCACTGTTAGGTAATAAAGTGTACCATAGAATAAATTTCCTATTTCCTTCGGATGTAACATTCCGGCTGATACGAAAATTGCAGCTATTATCTCGACAAATATTATATTTGGACTATAAATAGGCTCAGATAATAGATTGATCAGCATTCCAACTGTAACAATAACCATGACAATCGCGTACATTGATGACAAAAGACCCTGCTACTTTGATCTGTATGTCGTTCTTTGTTCTTATGCAAACGAAGACGTAGGTAGCAACCGGTAACACAGCAAGAAGTAAGCCATACCATGCATTGAAGCTAAACACTGCGCTGTACGATCCAGCAATCATAAGTGTTACCATGCCAGGGCCTAATAGACTCGACATTAATAGAACCAGCTGATAAAACATAAACAGGGAACTTATATTATCATTTTCCTTCACAGTTGTTGACCAGGAAGAAATCAGATCTATAATATTGGCCATAGTGGATGGAGCCCAACGTCTCCTCTGTACGAAGAAGTCATTGAACGTTTCAGGGGCGTATGTCAGGGCATCGGCGCCTGCGCAATAGTCGATTTTATATCCTTGCTGAAGCATTAATGTACATAGCCAGCGGTCCTCCCCTGAAATGATAATTTTACTCAAACATCATAAAAGATTATACATGTAGGACAAAAAAGGAAAAGGTAGTAAACAATGGTGTCAGGTTTAAAATAAGAGAATTATATTTAATCTAATTCGAATTGCTCCCTTTTCTTAAGTTAAAGGATGTTAAATCAGCAATAAATTTTGCAATCCTCATTATTATTTGACCACATAAAGGCGTATGTAAACGGAACGTACCCTGTTCGAATTGTATGTAATGTTTGGCTTCTTCCGGTGGGGTCGTATAACGCTTCATTACGTTGTCATCCATCAAAGCGCTCGCGCGAAACAGACTAAAACATCCGGGACAGCATAATACGCATCCAAACACGTGTTCAGCAGCCTTCTGAAGCCAGTGTCCAACTGCATACTCAAATTTCTGGTACCAGACCATTGGACCTTAGGATAAGAAATATTATGATTTCCAGACTAATAACTATAGTATAGACCTTGAGCAAATATGCATTAAATTGAAAATAAATTATGACAAAACGCAAATAATATCAAAGTTAACTTAATTACGTTTCTTTTTTAGATGCTTGAGATTAAACTTGTATTCTTTAGTTTTAAAATCATGTTCAGCAGTAAGATATTCATGATTTTGGTTTATTTCCTTTCTTTCAGGATCTTAATTGAAAAGTCATTATATTTCGAAAAGCCAATTTGCACTTAATATTCCTTATTCAGATGCCCTCACAACAACCATGTGGTTGAAATGTCTATTTGAAGAAGGAAGGACCATGTATGGTTTCTGTTGAAAATGGCCCCTTAAAATCGACTTCTCCGAAAATAAATTTTGTTTCAATCTTAGAAAAAAAGAAATATCTATATTTTGAGAAAACTTGTTTTAAAAACTCCTCCTCGTTTTCTAAAACAATTTACATTTTGCAAAAAATAATCATGAAAATCGGAGACTTTGTCCATTTTTCAATAAAATAAAATTATTCCTTACTTTCATTGAGAAAATATAGAGGGGGATTGTGAAAAACTTTTTCCTTTTTCATGCACTTAAAGACATGAAAAGGCAACATTATTTTAAAATAAAAAAGATGTTCAGAAGTCCGCATGATATTAATCATGAGAGAGTTTGTTGAAATTGTACCCGAAAGTATGAGGTTTTTTTTCAGAAATACACCATTTTTGAAGACTTTACTCTGGGAAATTGAGAAAGGAATTGAAAGATTAAGTACCTTCCTTTAAGTTACCTACATTGTAGAATATAAATTCATTATCTCTTGAAACTTTAAGATTTTGCTTAGAAAGGGGACAACTTTACTTTATAAACCATAAATACTCCTTTATCTCAGTTTGCCACAAGCAAGAAGATGGTAGAGGAAGAAGGGCGTGGATCAGTGTTCCTTACTCGAATTAAATCTATATGCTTGATGTTCAATGGTTTTTCCAAAGCAAGAAGTGGGTGGGCAAGAAGGTGCTATAAGTAGAAGTGAATAATCTTTGTAAAACTATGTGAATTTTTCATACCAGATCCTATAGGATGGATTCTACCACAAACAGCCCCTACTTTGATGTTTTTCTTCATTCTGTCCAGTAACAGGTTGACCGCCTCGGGTTTGAAATCCACATCTCCATCCAATGTAAGAATAAATGTGTTGGCTGCCTGCATTTCAAAAATAGAATTAGTATTAAGCATATTTCCCTATTTCGTTTTTTTATAAACGACTAAGATGATCTAATGCATCAAATCGATTCTCTTTATTATACATAATATTATAAAATGAATGAAAGAGTATGAGAAGGGGATAGTGAACAATATGTTGCTCATTCAATTATAATTATCTGTTTACGTAATTCGAAGATAGGGGGATCTCCAACAACACTCGATTGCAACGTCCACAGCAAAACACCAAAAACAATCCATGCTAAACACAGAGCAGACATCCACAGCAATAGACGCAAAATTGACAAGAAACACCAAAACGCAACAAAATCATCGAACACAAACGACTTTACATAGTCAACGAGACCAATTGGCAACCCTTGCCGACTTAGGACGGCCATCTACCAAGTCAGTAGGAAATGTTGTGATTATCAAGATTACGTGAGCACAACCCTCCCATTTTCCCCGTTACCAAGAGGTCTCGAAGAATGCACAATAGTGGTGTAAAAAAAATCCCCTCGCTATAAGATGACCATACAAACAGACAGCATGACACATGGGCCCAAAGCAACACACAGATGGATATGTGAATAGATACAAAAACACAGGGCGTACGAAATACAGTCCATGCTCTGTTGGCTGTTATTTTTTTTTTTTTATTTAGTAAGCGTTGTCATTCGCATTGCTTACACATGTCAGTGCCTATTGTCAATAATCTTACGGTGACAAAATAAATCTCTCTGAAAGCATAGAACAGATATGTCATAAATGGTTCTGATCTTTTAAATCTGGACATTTCAAAAGGCTGATTTTTTTTCATTACTAAGTAGGCAATATCTGTTTGAATGCGCACATGTTTTACTATGATTCTGTTTTAAGAAATATATACAGAATAGATAAAAATCACAAAAGCGAAAATCAACAACGTTCACTTTTCTGAAAAATCAATGTCGGATCGAGTTATAGATATATATTTATCTAAATGCTGTGGGAAGATGCATACCATCAGAAAAGTATGGAATACCTTTTTATATGTTGGCCTGTTAAAGTGATTTAATATCGATGCATTTTTCTTGATTTTTCTTTTCTGGGCACATTCAGAATATCCTTCATCACCAATAGATCCCATGAATCGGTATCCGAGTAGGTAATACATGTACATTATCTGAAAAATATGTGAACAATATTCAACAAACGTATCCTCAGTTCTCAATATAAAACTTGAACCTTTAAAATGTAAACTGTACCTTTTGATAAACATACTATGTATTTTTGTCCCACGTTGACTCATATTATGTATTGAGAGGTCCTTAGTGTTTGGGCAAAACGGAATATCCTCTAAGACCGGTAAGGCCTTATCCCCCTCTCCCACATAAGGTCCTTCGACCAATTTAGAATTCAAATCCTTGAGAAATCAAGGTTGATAAGCAAGCGCGTCAAGATATTCTATAAGTGCTTCCATGTTATGTGGTATTTGATTTTCCTGTATTCTTTATAGCAGTCAGCATAATCAGCATTAAATTTGCTCATAGAGACTATATAGTTCGGTCAATTTAACAGCTATACGTTCAGTCGAAAGAAAGAATATGTGACATCACTTCTAATATTGAAGCGACATTACCCAGCATGACTCAACTCATGACACTAAGACAATTAGCGAATAAATCTGATGTAGTTATGCTTTTTTAATCATTGTTAAAGAGATTTCTACCTGAGACCAACGTTTTCTATGTCTAATTTTGTCTTTGTCCTTGAGATGAAAGATCATCTTTGTTCCTCCGGGCATAGTCCAAACCAAGCGTCCACCATATGGCGTAAGAACCTTCCTGGGTTGACTGTCCCAATGGATTTTACCTTTGGCAACCGACCTTTAAAATATCAGATCAAAAATGAGTAGACAGATGATGAAGTTCAGGGAAAGTAATATTATACATATTCAGGAGTGAGTTGTACTCACAAAATCAAAAACATTGATGTATATTAATGATATTGTAAGACCTCTTGGTTGGTATCAATGTTAATAAACAAAACTTTATAGTGATTGGGTACCATAATGATATCATAATTACACATATCATAACGCCTCAAATTATTTCAGTTAATGATGTCGAAGTACGTGAGGCCATACCTAAATTAGTTTTGGGATTTTTGCTTGTCTTGCTTTCTACTTAAAATAGGTTTGTAGGGGTTGAGTCCGAATTAATGGCAGGCTTTTGCTTTAATCAGCTATAACAAGAGTCCTTTTGCAATTTTGACGTTTGAAAATTTACCGACCTACTTTTGCGTTTTATCATACCTCGTCATAGCTAATGATAGAAGGTCAATAAATTTTCGAACGTCATGCAAAGAAATAATTTATTTTCCGAAAGCACTCTAGTTATAACTGATAAAGGCAATAGTCTGATCAATCCTTGAACAAACCCAATAACTTATAATGGATCTCCAGTAGCGTATTCGCTATTTTCAAAAACCAGAGTTACTTCCCATTTGAGACGGTATCTGACGTAGACTGATTATGAAGCCATCAAATTCTATGGAAACAGTCCTAAAAGTCTGGGAAATGGCGGTATAAAATCGACGTAACCATACCATTTCATGACGTCACGATGGTTTTACGTAGATACCATCTGTAAGGGGAAATACTCTGTATTCCGCAAAGACTCAATATCACTTGAATACGTAGGTTTAGATAAGATTAAGTTGATGAATATGAATCAGATAAAAACTTACTCTGCTGCTTCTTCGATGCAATTTACAAGTTGTTCAACCCATTTATTTGGTTTTCTGTTCCTTGTTTTTGCATCAGTGATGAATGCATCATCAAATATGACATGGACTATAAAGAAACGAACGAAACGATATCAATAAAAAGTGTTCTTTAGATCAAAATATTCTAGTTTAAAAACATATTACATGTACATGTAGGCTATGTTAAGTAAAAGAGAACAAGATTTTGTTAAAGGCATGCACAATACACTGTAAATAAAAAGATAAAATAAAAGTACCGAACTCATGTAAAATAAAAATAGTGAGACCACGCAGCATTCATGCAATCATACTGCCTGCATATTTATACACGTACAGATGAAACTGTCAGAAAAAAATACTTATTTGAACAGTCAGACTATTGGCATATTAAACAATATTTTTTGAACAGAAAACTAAGGCACTCACTTTTCACCTCAAAGTATTCCAATTCAATGTTGAAATTTTTTTCTGCCATTTGATTTTGGCTATGAAAGAAGTCAAGTCTGAAATATGTAAGATAAAGAAATAAAAATTTTCAACAAGCAAGTATTATATAAATTTATGATTCTCAACAATATAAGTCCCATACCGGCATTAATCTATATCCTTCAACTCTGCCTTGACTTGTACTTACACCAGAAGATGAATCCAACATCAAAATAATTTCAATATGTGTGTTAGAAAAAGGTCTGGAAAACAGGAAAATTTAATGAAATTTGCTATTAGGCCATACCGTTTGCAAGAACAAATAAATCAAACCCAACTTCAACTTATTCTTTATCATACTATAATGTATCTACAAACCAAACTACAACAACAGGCATGATAAGACTGGAAACTGAGAAGTTAATTAAATTTGCTGAGTCAAGGGGTCATAACTCCTGTAGAAATGGGTCAATCAAATTGAAACACGAACTTGATTTGTATCACACTGAGATATATTCACAAACCAAAAATAATTTCACTATCGGCAATACAATGACAGAAAAGACACCTGAGAATTTCATTAAATTTGCTACATTGTAAGTCCAAGTGCCATAACTCTTGTTAAGATAGGTCAATCGAAACCAAACTCAAACTTGATCTGTATAACACTAAGATGTAATCACATATAAAAAAAATATTTAAATATCTACAACAACAGCCGTGAAAAAGTCTTGAAATCTCAGAATTTCATAAACTTTGCTAAGTCCAGGGGCCAAAACTCTTGTAAAAATAGGTCAATCAAAACCAAACTCGATCTTGTTCTGTATCACATAGAGATAAACTCACATACCAAAAATGAGTTCAATATATGCAGCGACAGCGAAAAAAAAGTCTGCAAAACTAAAGTGTGACGGACGGACGGACAGACGGACGGACAGACAAACGGGCTGGATAATTATAAGTCCCCTCCGGCGAGCCGGTAGGGGACTAATAATTGTTACACAACTATAATATTTATACCATAATGACAGGATAAAAAGCATGTCAACATGAAAGACTTACAATAAGTCGAGAAGGCAAGGCAAAATCATTAGAATTCCCATAGGAACGGTTGCGAACATCGGAATGAATAACACTCCGAAGAATGCCTGGGAGAGTCAACGTCTTCTGATTGCATGCAACACCCTTCGCGACAGCTCCATGGAATCTTGTCAAATTGTCTCGACGTACATAATGTACATATCAGATAAATATTTTCCTGTTTGATGATACAAACAGTCACTCAATCACAATCCAACTGCAGGATATCACTGGTCATTCTGGAACATGTGGAAAGGGGGATCTGATATGTTTTCATATATCCCCGTAGCGACCCAAGAAAATTCTCACTGATGATTTCAGGCTTTGTGTAATATAATCCTAAGCTAAGTAGCTTATTTGCAAGTCCGTGTGGCTCTAACAATGAAATCTTCATATTTGGAACATGTCCCTGTCGTACCGTATTACTTGAGAAACAAAAAAGCCATAAGCAGGAGAGGACGGAATGTTGCTACTCATGAAAGGGAAGTGGTTATGAGGAAGCAGAAATCATCATGCTTGTCATACAATGATGTGTTCAAATGGCTGTTTGCGTCGAAAGATAGAAGAATATCCAAGTACGAAGCGGAATCTATCGCTCTCGGATTTTTTCCTTGATCTCTTATTCGTGAGGATAGATTATCCTTAAAACGTTCGGATTATTGTATCTGAAAGTAAAAATGAACCGAGATGCGAAGTGCTTACGCCCAGTCGAGAGCCAAATAAGACTAAAGAAGATCCTGACGATAATCTCAACATCACTCACAATAGAGCACCGAATTGAGTGTCGACGGATCCCCAGCACGCTAGAGGTTGGACCAGGTGCCCGGGAGGAGTTAGCATCCTCTGTTGGCTAGCCACACCTGCCTTCGATGTTCATGCACGAAAATGAAAACAATAGATAAAATACGTACAGTGCACTGTCTGAAAATATGTCTATATGGAAAGTGCAAGATATGTCTACATAGAAGATATGCCTATATAGAAAGGTGTACTTAGAGGTAAAGAGTTGGAACCCTTCGACATAATTAAAATCCGTCCGAAGTCGGCACCGATTGCCCGCCTATTGGACTCAACCTCATGAAAAGAAGCGAAATGCCAATATGGGAGTGAGACCAGGTGTCCATTGTGTGATTTGGTGTTCCTTGTCACTTGCGTTTTTTTCTGTGCGTGTCCGCTCTGTGTTTTTGCTTTGGGTGTTTTGGGGATTTGCTGTGGGTGCTACAACCGAGAGTTATTTGAGATCTCCTTCTTACTTTTAAAACAAACTAATGAATTTGAAAACGTTAAACACCTGATGAGCTTGGGCATTCATTAACTATATCATTTTGCATGACAGATTGCAAAGAACAAACCTGAATAGAGATTTTAATAGTTGCGTCATTTCCTGTTTTGTTTCATGCCACATAGTTGCACACACATAGACTAGAGGACGTGTCTTCCTTCTTCTTGGTTTGTTTTCTGTATCGTTTTGTGCTTCCTTTTTATGGTCTTTCTCATCTAAATGATCTAGTCGACGACGGAAGAGTAAGCTTAGTGGAACAAGTAAACCATCCACGATTGGTAAAGAGAACAATCTACAATGAAGTCAAGAAATTGAAATTTACACGTTATGTCTCAATAACATCTGAAATATAGGAAAAATCGTTTTTGTTAAGTGATGATAATTTTTGTAAGGAATATTGCGGCGTATAAACCAATTAATGTTCTGAGGAAGAGCCCTTATAGAGAATCGAATTTCTTTTCATAATAACCTAATGATTTAAAAGAAATATTTTCTCACCGTTCTAATTTTGCCATTCTTTCACATGAAGGCCACCATAGGTGCCAACATATCAGCATAATCGAGAAAGTTAGCACAGCAATTATTGAGTTCGTGATGTATAAGTCATTGCTTTCTACAGCAGAACACTTTATTTCACCTTCAAGCAAATTCTCGTTTTTGCAGAGACCAGTAAAGTATAGGAAGACATAAGATCCGATCGGTGCCAGAAGCAGCGCAAGGTTGAATGAAAATTTCTGCATATGCAGTCTACAAGCCACGGTTCCAGCATATCCTAAGATAATTGGAGCAATCGCTAAAATCACCATTAGTCCATAGTTCTGTATAAAGCTTCCAGTATGGTAGTTGCAATACTGTTTAAAATTTTCCCGATCCTCGTTCAGAAAACTCCCTAAACATTTTTCATTTAAACACGAATTGCATGCATGATAGAAGACGTCAAAACCTCTCATCTGATGCGTGTTGCCGTTAAAATCTCCAATATATATGTCACAACTTTGGAATTTATCTCTGCTAAGGAGCATCGAGTGAGATAAAGTAATCTGTCTCTCCTTCTTCTCTCAAGAGTTCAGACGGAGGCTGTGTGTTGGAGTTTGACGTACCATTTATCATATCCGTTTCATTCCCTATTAGTGTTCTATTTACTATATCACTTGTCATCAGAGAATCGTTTGAAAGTACACTGTTATTAAGTGATACAACATCAATGTTTTGTGTGCAGGTCCATCCGAGCAGCACGGTATGACGTATCATTCGAGATGATATTCATCAATTTCTCAGCTGATACATTAAATGCTCGATAGTCCGGCAAGGCTAATGATAAAGAAAATGACGGTCACTGAAGAGGAAATTGCATAAAATGTCAAAAACTTGGTCACAAGCAAAAAGCAATCCAATTTTATCCTGACTTTCTTCACTTCATTTCTCCATGTTCTTAAATATTCTGAAGTTAGCAAAGGTTCTACCCAGCCAATAGACACAACAAATAGGCAAATCACAATATAGACGATGTCTTCTGTGTCTACCATGAAGTTCTTTTCCTCTTTAAGAAATTTATTTACTGCAAAGAAAGGAATAGCTGCTCCTTGTATGGCCGTCCCAACGATAGCTGATGCAACAGAAAATAGTCGCAAGGGCAATTTCCTGTGATCAAGACTTGAAACGGAAATTTGTCTAAATATATTCACGATGGACGGTAAAAAGCAACATCCTAGGATTGCTATCAAACCCCATTCGAAGTCGAAATGTGGCAAGACCTTGAAAATAAGCACTGCTGTTGCACCAACATGGAGATTTTCAATGACGAATAGCTAGAAATGAAGAAAAATGTTGACTAATTCTTTACTTCTTGTTCTCAATAGATCATTTTTGTGTCGTAGAATGAAACAAAAAAAAAAAGGTTTTCCGTGATCTTGGGTAAAGTTTATCAAATAATCCTTTAATGAAATCATCTTCCATGAATGAAATGCAATAAACTCTTTGTAATAAAAGGTGTATAGTTTTGTTTTCTCATAACTTCACGATTTGAACTTCCTCTCTTTCGGCATCCAGCATTATTAATATTATTTGTTGAAATGCAAATATGGTGCACTGAAAATACCACAGGAATTTTATTCCAATATTAATTTATTCCATATACTTACCGGTACTATGTGCTTCATTTTCAAAGCTTCACTTGATCCAAAACAAACTTTTAGTACTGAAAACACCCACAAAAGTGAAAATGGTGACCCCAAAGCAACAAGGAATTCTGATTTTGTCTTTGTGTTGAAATGAATATCCTGAAAAGAATTGAAAAGTCACAAGATCAAAACATTGGATGAAATGGTATTGAAATCATCTACATTGCACATTATTGTACTTGCTGAAGGAATATCGGATTTTGACATAAAATGAATGACCATTGAAATAAATTTATCTAAGTTATATAAGCGATTTAAGTCCCCTACCGGCATTAATTCATGTTCTGCATCTCTGCCTTGACCCGTACTTACACCAAAAGTTGAATCCCTCATCAAAACAAAGACCGGAAACTGAGAGTTTCATAAAATTTATTAAGTCCAAGGGCCATAACTCCTGTAAAAATAGGTCGCTCAGATTGAAACACGACTTTGATGTGTATCACACTGAGATATATTCACATACCAAAAATAATTTCAATATTCGCAACAACGTCAAAGTAAATCCGGAAAAATTAGAATTTCATGAAATTTGCTAAGTCCAAGCGCCGTTACTCTTGTTATTTATTATTTCAATATCTACAACAAAAGCCGGGAAAATTCCGGAAAACTGAGAATTTCATGAAATTTGCTTAGTCCAGGGGCCATAACTCTCATATATTCACATACCAAAACTTATTCCAATATCTGCAATACCATGGAGAAAAAGTCCGGAAAACTGAGAATTTCATGAAGTTTGCTACGTACAAGGGCCATATTTCTTGTAAGAATGAGTCAATCGGAACCAAACTCAAGCTTAAGATATACTCACATACATCACAAAAATAAGTTCAATATATGCAACGACAGCGAAAAAAAGTTTGGAAAACTAAAGTGTGACGGACAGACGAACGGACGGACGAACAGACAAATGAGATCGAAAATATAAGTCTATCCGGCGAGCCGGTCGGGGACTAATTATTCCTCACTTTAACATTTCCTTAATTGTGAAAACCTCAAATTCTAATCTTTATTTAATCTAGTTATTAGGACATGCAATACTGTACATGTATGTAGCTTTGTTACCTGATATCTGAAGTTTCTGCTGAGTGCGAGGATGCTTATGAAGATTGCAGAAGCACAAGAATGATTTATCATAAATAAAATCATATGCATCAGCAATCTACTAATCTTCAGAAATGCTGTTTCAACATTCTCACAACCAAGCTCTTCCCTCTCTGTGTTTCTAAATACATCGTATCGTCTGAAAGGAAATTAACACAATGTGGATTAAAATGTCAGGCAAACTAAAGTAACTTTAACGTTAAGTGCACATGTACAAACAATGGTCAGATGAGATACCTGGAAAATGGATTTTTGTTGAGATAACGTCGATGCAGGTACCAATTATGTGATTTAGCAGACAAATAAATCCATGTCATCACTTGTCTTATGTGAGGAAAATATTCTTGTGTATTCTTTATTGATATTGCAGAAGGAAGAAGTCCGCATATTTGTTTCATTTCGCAGCATTTACATCACAAACCTGTAAATGAGCTGTGCAGAAAGGGGATATTAATCACTGGGTGAAAAAACAAGTTTACGCAATGCGTAAACTATATGGAAACTTTGCGGAAACCTGAAGTTTCCATATAGTTTACGCAAGGATTCCGTCGCTGAAACTCAAGTTTACGCTTTGCGTAACCCGACTACCCGCTCAAATTCCAAATGGTTTACACAAGCGTAATCTTGTTATTTCCATCAAGTTTCCGCAACTGAAACTTAAAGGCACCAACTTGCGTAATCAATTGAAACTTCAGGATTCCAGATAGTTTACGCATAGTTTACCTTGCGTAAACGTGATTGCCGTTTTATGATATAAAGGTTCTGCTTGCGTAAACCATATGGAAACATGCGTAAACTATTTGGAATCTGAATCAACACAAGTTTACGCATTGCGTAAACCATTTGGAATCTTTCAAGATCAAGTTCAGGCTAGCGTAAACCATATAGAAACTGACGTTATACAAGTTTTCAAATGTGTAATCTTGTTGAAACTTGCGTAAACCATTTGGAATCTGAATAAACACTGGTTTATGCTGTGTGTAAACCATTTGGAATCTGACTATATCAAGTTCAGTCTTGCGTAAACCATTTGGAATCTTACTTGAGTCTTGCGTAAACCATTTGGAATCTTACAATATCAAGTTCAGTCTTGCGTAAACCATTTGGAATCTTACAATATCAAGTTCAGTCTTGCGTAAACCATTTGGAATCTTACAATATCAAGTTCAGACTTGCGTAAACCATTTGGAATCTTACGATATCAAGTACAGACTTGTGTAAACCATTTGGAATCTTACTCGAGTCTTGCGTAAACCATTTGGAATCTTACAATATCAAGTTCAGTCTTGCGTAAACCATTTGGAATCTTACAATATCAAGTTCAGACTTGCGTAAACCATTTGGAATCTTACAATATCATGTTTAGACTTGCGTAAACTATTTGGAAACCATGTGTATAAAAGTTTCCAAATGTGTAATCTTGCGGAAACTAGCGTAAACTATTTGTAACCTTGATGTTCTAAAGTTTACATAGTGTGTAAATTGTGAGGAACTAATGCTTCAAGTGTGATTACAGAATAAACCAGCAGAAGGTTTTGAAAACCATAAACTGATGTAGGAACTCAAAAGTTAACGAGTTTTCAATGCATCCCCAAATAGCAAGAATATCTAGATATCAGCAAATTATTTTTCATCTACATTGCCTTATGTTACTGAAAAAAGACCAAATAATGTAGAATGAAACAAGTATTTAATTTTTATATTAATAATCATGTAATAAATTTATATATCAAAACATAGCAAGAAACACATACAAAGGAAAAGAGTAGCCTAACAGCATTTTCCTATTTTTCCATTTTGTCTAGATGTGAAAACTATTTTCAAAATCTGAGTAAAATAAAAGACGCTATTCTTGGACATAATTTCAAAATTCATGAAGAGGAAAAACAATATATGTTTATGAAACATTAATGTACTTCTGTCATCTACAATAATAGCTGTAGTCTGAAAAGTATGCAAAACTTCCAGGCAAAGGTCACTAGGTCAAGACAATTGGTATCACTAGGAATTTTTAGAATTTTCTTATCACTAGAAATACACTGTCAAATGAACTATGAAAGCCCTGTAACTTATCATTCAAAAGTTATGTCCAAGGTTAGTTTTAAAAAGAAGGTGGTCAAACTCTAAAGTCGAGGCCAAAATTTTGATATCAGAGAGTAATGAGACAAGATTTCAACATTTCTCTTCAATTTGGCCTTCCAGATATGAAAATGACACATCCTTGGGTTCTGGGCATCAACTTTGTGACCATACATGTATTATCTAAATTTATGAAAGGGATTAAAAGTTGTAAAACATAAATGATTGTATGATAGATGGACAACAGACCGGGTAATTCTTATTAATCAAGATATAATTCCTTAAATTATGTTTACATGTGATATATGTCCCTTAACAACATTCATTATATTATGCATGTGTTGAAAATTTATTTGACAACTTCAAAGTAAAAAATCCACATAATGTCAGTATGTTACAAATTTGTAACCATTTCAAAAGTTTGTCACTGTTGATGATATTGGTCTGCTAGCCACACAAATTGTGCTGAGGTTAAATTTCCCTGAATTAACTGCATCAGCTCATGAATCTTCTTTAGATGCTGAAAGTAAATGCAAAGTAACAATTTATAAATACATGCAACAATACAAGAGAACAATAATCATTAAATACTAGAAGTCTCTTATGAGACTGAAGCTCTCCTGGTTGTTTGCTTTAATAAATCGAAGTGACACCCATTTTCCAGGACCCTGGGGATCAGGGTCTAAAGCAAAATACAAGACCAGAAAATGATTGATGTAATGGAAAAGAATTACTCTCTAGTCTCTACTAATTATACTTTCTGAGAATTGGTGCTCATAGAGTTTGGTGCTCATACATGTAGGTATTTAACCTGCCATACGAAAAATAAAATGTCTACGGGAAATTCCCATGTTAATTTCAGCCTGCCGCCATATTGTTCTCTGTACAAACAATGGTAAACATTGACGTCATGGTGTCCGGCATCATGCATTTTAGTTGTTTTTACTATAGAAAATTCACATAGACATTATATTTTCCATCGTATTTTTTAACTAAGCAATGCACAACCAAAAAGGAGGCATTTTCTGTTAAACTAAAAGAGTTCGATAGACTGGATATCAATTTTTAAGTTGACAACATTATACTTCAGAGAGAATCGCCAAAACAGGGTGCTCTGGATTTAGTGAACAGGACAGTCGATCAAAGACTATGAATAATGAGAAAACAATCATCTTTCAGTTACAGCAGTTATGGATATTACATAGAATTCTTTTATATTCATGCTTTTCCACTTGATAAAGGCCAAGTGGCCGAAAATTTGTGGATATAGTGTTCATTGTTATTAGGGCTGTGACGATTCACCGCGGTTCTCGATTCACCGTGATTATTGATTCACTGTGGTTCTTGACGACGGTTCGATACACAATACAAGAAGAGGCCGTATGGTTGACTTATGGCTCGTTTTCGGCATTTAGTTTTATCTTTAAATAAAACACCGCTAAAGACGGTATGGCCGGATTGCAAAGTAAGTTTTTGTCACCAACTGGGTCAAGGTCACTAAGTCAAATATTACAGCATAAATTGAGAGGTCTTGTCAGAGGCAACCTTCATGTATAATATAAAGTTTCTACTGTATACAGTTCCTTAGATTTTGCTTAAACCAGGATCTTTAACCGAAGTCTTTAACTAGGTCAAAGTCCAAGGTCATGGTCACTGGGTCCAATGTTACGGCATAAATTGAAAGGTCTTGTCATGGGCAACCAACATGTATAATATAAAGTTTCTACTGCATACAGTTCCTTAAATTTTGCTTAAACCAGAAACTTTAACCAAAATCTTTAACTAGGTCAAAGTCCAAGGTCAAGGTCACTAGGTCCAATGTTATGGCATAAATTGAAAGGTCTCGTCATAGGCAACCTATATGTATAATATAAGGTTTCTACTGCATACAGTTCCTTAGATTTTGCTTTAACCAGGAACTTTAACCAAAATCTTAAACTAGGTTAAAGTCCAAGGTCAAGGTCGCTAGGTCAAATGTTACGGCATAAATTAAAAGATCTTCTCATGGGCAACATACATGTATAATATAAAGTTTCTACTGCATACAGTTCCTTAGATTTTGCTTAAACCAGGAACTTTAACCAAAATCTTTAACTAGGTCAAAGTCCAAGGTCAAGGTCACTAGGTCCAATGTTACGGCATAAATTGAAAGGTCTTATCATGGGCAACCTTCATGTATAATATAAAGTTTCTACTGCATACAGTTCCTTAGATTTTGCTTAAACCAGAAACTTTAACCAAAATCTTTAACTAGGTCAAAGTCCAAGGTCAAGGTCACTAGGTCCAATGTTACGGCATAAATTGAAAGGTCTTATCATGGGCAACCTAAATGTATAATATAAGGTTTCTACTGCATACAATTCCTTAGATTTTGCTTAAACCAGGAACTTTAACCAAAATCTTTAACTAGGTCAAAGTCCAAGGTCAAGGTCACTAGGTCAAATGTTACGGCATAAATTGAAAGGTCTTGTCATGGGCAACCTTCATGTATAATATAAAGTTTCTACTGCATATAGTTCCTTAGATTTTGCCTCAACCAGAAACTTTAACCAAAATGTTGACGGCAGACGGACGGACGGACAGACGGACGGACGGACGGACGGACAGACGGACATCGTCAATCTATAGACCGGAATTGCTTTGCAATCCGGCCAAAAATCAACATGGCAATGCTCAAAGCCGAGTCGTCAAAGATTATCTCTGAGTTTTGTTTTTGCTTTTTCAAGTCAATACCATACTTCTCGAATCATTCAAATTAAAAATGATCTTAATATGTTGTTGTTTTAATAAAATATCTGACGAATTACAGAAATACCTTCATATCTACATTAAACATAGGGTAATCAAAGATTACATAGCTTGCGGTATCAGGTTTTTGTAAAAAATCAAATAACTTCCAAAATACAAAAAGTATTGTTATGAGGATTCTATTCATCTAATGTTAGTCTTATCTCTGAGAGAGCTAAAGATATTGCCAAAGTATGACTATGAGTAATTAAAAAGTTGATAAATAGTTAAGGTCAAAGGTCAAGGTCACTATATATTTTTTGGATAGTGACTATAAAAGAAACAACATTTTGGATAGTGACTATAAAAGAAACAACAGAAAATAGTTAATGTTAAGTAAACAGAATGAGGCGACTCGGACAGTAGGAATGTCCCCCGTCAAACACTGACTTTGAATTTGAATCCTGATTGATCATGATCATTAAAGTAGCCCCTCTGACTCTGAACAGATGCCTGTTCCAGATCCTAGAAGTTGATGTCCTTTGAAACACAATCTAAAGAATAGATGGCTTTACTTGCACTTTGTTTCTTTTATTGAAGATACTTTGAATAAGAAGGAGTTATATATCTGTGTAATGATTTATTCCATTGAGAATCAATTAAACTGTAGGAATTCGAAAATTCCCAATTTCATTGAAATGCCGGGATTTTTCCCAATTTTAACGGACCCTGGACCCAAAGTAAAATACCCTGAAAAATCCCTGGGAATTCATATGTGAAATATGAAAGCCCTATCACTTACCATTCAAAAGCTATGCCCAAGATTAAAGTTTTTCAAAAGTAGGTCAAACTCAAAGGCCAAGGTCACAAGGTCAAAATTTTGGTATCCATGGAAAGGTCTTGTCACAAGAAATGCACATGTGAAATATGAAAACCCTATCACTTACCATTTAAAAGTTATGCCCAAGGTTAAAGTTTTTGCGGACAAACAGTCAGACATACAGACAGACCAAAAGCGAACTCTGTAAAGTACTATTCAAATCGAACCGACCAAGCGTAAACCGAGGGTAACCGAATTTTCAGTTAACCATGACAGCCCTTACGAAAACCCATCAAAGTATCATGTACGTAATGTAATGTACTTACTGCTATCTTAAACTAGATAACATATTCATTGCAAACACGGCAAAGGTTCATGCCAGTCATCCTCTACCTAGTGACAGCAAAATGATGACCTGTAAAATGTAAATAAAATCAGATTTCAAGCTTAAATACTTTGTCACATTCTAGAAAGATTAGACCTACCTGAATCTATAAGTAATTATTAATTTGGTGTGCATACAAGTGTAGATTTCAAAGAACAGACTGATTTTTATGATTGAAAAGTATAATATTGAAAATATTGGTTTAATATTATTATTGCATTTTATCATGTCACAAGGGGGAGGGATTGTATACGTGTGTTTTGACATCAATTTTTTATGACAGACAAGTACATGTACATCACATGTATATTCAAATCTAATGTACACAGAAGAAAGAGAATCTGTTTACCAATTAATAAAAATAATATTGGCATACCATCCTTCATGTATATTGTGCAGCATCTTTTACAGAAAGGGCATCCTTTTAGAAGCCAAAGTCCAACATACCAGTGACGCACCAGTGACCACTGAGCATCATCGTGTACATGTAGTAAGGTGTAGATCCGTCAACATGGTCAACGCTACAAAGAGGAATCCAAAATTAAATTTCAATGTTTCAGATCTAAATTTTTTATATAATCATGATAATCAGTCTGAATGTTCCCAACATAACAATATTTCCTCCAAATTGGCTAGAGTTATCTCCCTCCTTGAACACATTGAACTACAACCCCATTGGACTCTTTGGAACTAGCCATGCTAACTGTTCGTGTTCTTGAATAAAGACACGCCCCTTGTTATTGAAAAAATGATGACGCGATTTATTCAAGCAATTGGTGATGAATAGTCATTCTCTGAAGTGCTGACACGTCAAAATATTCAAAACAACACTTATTATGATAAGGAAGGGTAAGATATCATGCATCTTCTCAAGACAAATGTACAAAACCACTGGACCAATGAGAATCGACCTTAAGTGTCCTGATTAGCATACGAAACGAAGGTTCGAAATAAAATGGACACGCCCACAGAAATCTGTCGAAGACGCTGGCGTAAAACATTTAGCAATACCTTTCTTATGTTTCATAGATATGTCAGTTACTTGATTATGTAGCACAATCTAATGAAAACTATCGAAATATGTGTGCTGATTAATTGGCTAGTGATGACAAACTCTAAAGAGACATAAATTTTGAATGCTCACTCGACATGCTAGATGGCGCTCAGAGAATTGTGGGAAATATAAAATTTTTGATTTGAGATCCAACAAGGGGGAGCAAATTATGTACGCTTGTTTTGAAGAGATTGATATCGCAATACGCATTGGATCAACCCATCATGGGATCGGCCGAGCCCTACCTATAATAATAAAAAATGCTAAGAAATAAAATCATGAACAATTTCTTTTGGTATGCAGCAGTGCTCCAAGTTGCGACTAAATTGGTTGCATTTGTGACTGAAAATTAGTTTTTGCGACCTTAATTTAAATGAACTTGCAAATTCGAGACCATAAAAAAAATCGGGCGCCGAGTTAAACAAGTTTTGTACTTATGTGTAAGAATTAAAATTTAACCCCAATTCACGCTATTTACGTACAATGTAGTAAATAAATGAAAATAGATAAACAATCGCCGAGGAGAGACTACGAGCGGGAATGTGATATCTTTTAAAAGATGTTGAAACCGGTATTTTGTTGTTAAAAACTACTCAGTCACATGCAAACCTTCGATCTTATATAGAAGTACTATAGGCGTAAACTACGTGGACATTAGGCCACAATTAAAAAATTGTTTGTTTCCCCTCTCCCCGGGTCTGTTTTTTCCAAGTGACCCGGCAGGCGGGTACATTTTTTTTTTGCTGCCAGAACTACATGTAACAAATATGTATAAAGTCGTTTGAATCCAAAATGCACATTACTGTACTCCTTACAAGTTACAGCTGCGCAGTCACACTCTGTGTTTTTCTAATTGATACGATAAAGACTAAGAGCTGGCAGCCGGCGATTTCTCGCCTAGCTCTTACTTCGGGAAAAATCGCCGCCTGCTTTCCGTAAAAAAATATCTGTCATGTCTCAATTTCTATCGCTGGTTAAGTATGAAATTTCTATTTATTATATTGAACATGTTCAAAAGAAAATCACGTTGTCCTGTAAAACCTACTCTATATAAACAAAATTGACCCAAGATACACGATAAATATTTCGGCAACAGGTGCATCAAGTGTTTCAGCGCGGGGTAACGGGTCATTTTACGGCAACGTCAAATCTGCGAGAATAAGATGCACTACAGAACGATTACATCTCGACTTTTTTTACGACTTATAAATATTGAATTTGTATAAATATTGACCACAATGACCGGCGTTTTCCAGTGCATGATAAAGATATACTTTTCTTTTTCGGTCTGTTTATTGTATGTAAACAGCGAAAGTGAAAAATAATTATACGAACAACATCAATTGTAATATTGAGTCTATTATAATTTGATAATGACGTTTACGATGCAAGAAGTTAGCAAGGACCGCCGACAACCGCTAGAGAAACGTAGGTTAATCATAACCGAATACGTACAGTACTATGATCAGGTACTAGTAGTAGTTTTCTTATTCACTCGATTTTATGCATTTAGATAATTATGCCTGAATTATGGTCTCTCTCAGTGGACCCTTCCAAATAAGGGACGGGTCTTTAGAGCGTTCAAACGCCTATCCGTGAAACGAGATTTCACAAGTTGAGGAACTAGATTGGGCACATGCGTATACTACACATGTAAAGCACTCACAGAATTCGAAAGGCACATGCTTCTTTGAAATTTTACATCCGTAGACCGTGCGCTCGTTTATCATGTTCTCAAAAAACTTTGGGAGGATATTTACAAGAGAGAGACATAATTATCAATGTACCAATAATACGTAATTTATGACTGACGGTTCAAAGCCAACGGGAATTGGAAGACGGGGAGTGGGGGGGGGGGGGGGGTACGGCAAGATTTCTTGTAATCATGTAGGAATAAGAAAGCTAATGAGTTGATTTACAATTCTATTTGGATGGAATATTTTAACGTTGAAACTGAAAATGGACATGGCCGTGATTCGATTTCTGGACCAAAAAAAAAATCGGACTTTTTGGCTATAAAAAAATCTGACCCGGCAGCGTTTTTCCTGACCCGGTCGGGGCGAGGGGAAACAAACAATTTTTTAATTATGGCCAATATTTTCATAATGATTGAATAGGGGTGTTTGTCAGTTTTTAATAAGAAAGTTTTTTCTCAGAAATGTACGTTCATTCTTTTTCGACCGTTCTTCGATTTACGATAATAAAAAAATCTTTCAGATGCACACGAATTACAGACGTGAAGTAAAATGTAAAGTACCTTTCTAAAATCGATAAAAGAAGACTACTGACACATATACGTACATGTTGTACACTAATTAACAATGTTTACCAAGGCAACGTCTACCCCGGCAATCCAGTTATGAATTACAGACGTGAAGTAAAATGTAAAGTACCTTTCTAAAATCGATAAAAGAAGACCACTGACACATATACGTACATGTTGTACACTAATTAACAATGTTTACCACGGCAACGTCTACCCCGGCAATCCAGTTATCTATTTAGCGATGAATGCAATTATTTTTAACGTACAATAAATGGCTTCATACACGTATACACTTTAAAATGTCTGTGATTTGTAAGTACATGTAAGAGAATACTCAGGGCGTACGTATGCAAGTAGATCTTGCAAACACCGTATTTATCTCGAGGTTTGCTTTAGACATGATAGAAGGGGGGCCTTCCTTTTTCTTTCTAAATTAAAGTCAAAACAGTCCCGTGCTGCGGACTTAGTACTGCCGGGATATGGATAAATCTGCTCCTCCTAAACTGGTAACTTTGCCAAAGCGATCGCATCTAGTTTTTAGTTTTGAATTATATCAAAGACTTTTCGCACTGAGATCATTTCGTGTAACTTCAACAGACACGATTGATTTTCGAAATCATTATCGTCATCGATAGTCAGCACTTTTCAAGATTCAGCGACTATCATTACAACACTAGAAAAGACATCAGTATGAAAATCCTGACACCCTGAAGAACATGTACCTTTAAGTTTACCCAATCCTTCCCATGGCAAAGGCTGAAAGGGAAGGGGGGGGGGTTTAGCTTGTAACAAAGTAAACAAAGATTTTACCTGGTACATGTTCCTTTTTAGGAGGAAGTAATCATACAAATATGTCTAAATATATAAAAAGTGATCCAAATAGTCCACAGGATCGCCGTGAAATAAAAGCAAGAACAAGAAAAATCAGCGCATGGGTCGAACTGACAAGCCGGCGTCTTTATTTTGGGAAATGCTCGTTAAAAAGTAAATATTAATGACTTAGAAATGCATCTTACCATTTATCGCAATGGGATTACCCAAATAAACATGTTTTGTTTAGTTTCTTCGTGGGAAAACAACTTTCAACCCGCTTCTGAGTTTCCTCTGTATACAAATAAAATGCTCGCCTCTGATTGGTCAATATTTGATTTGAAATTGTGCTAGCGCGAACACAGAGCCCGCTGTATTTTTCGGCGTTTTTTCACTCTCTCGTTCCTTTCTTTTCTTTTCTTTTTCTTTTTCTTTCTTTCTTTTTCTTTTTTTTTTTTGATTGTTATGTTTTTTATTTCATATACATATATTTTGCCATAATGAATTATTTTATTTTAAACCTCGAAAAGAAAATAAATATTCACTAGACCTAGAGGTGATTAGCAGGTGATTTTGTGTTTCCAGCTCGGAGATCCAGACAATTAATATTGATCGAGTATCAGTAGCGGATCAAGCGCTCCTTTTGCTGGGGGATCAAGGGGCGAATTTTGCCGATTTTGTCTGTTGTTTTTTTCTGTAAATGGACCAAAATATACCTGGTTATTTGAAAATTTGGAGTCAGTGCCGTGGATTGACGTTCTTCGTATTTTTTTAACTAGTACATCTACATATTTTTTTTTAAGTTGCCATTTTGATATTTATATGTTGTATATGATAAGGAGAGGGCTTATGTAATGTTGTTATAACTTTTGCCCCATCCTATTTCATGTTATTATGAAATAAAATATGTAGAGCAGATATTAATGTCAGCAGTGGACCCTTAGGTTCATGAGCATGATGAGCGATCAAAAAAACAAAACACAAAACACAAAACAAAACAAAACAAAACCCCATCACTGTAAGTTTGACAAATAATTGTTGATTACAAATATACATAATTATTTTGAGCTTCAATTAATTTATTTCTTTATCTTTCCCTGTAATAGTTCACAGAAAAAAAAAGTTTTGAGGAAATGCACACTCGGGTGCCGATCCAAAACATGCTGTCATGAGGGTGCGCAAATATCTTCAAGTTGGACATGATTTAAAAGTGCCCCTACGCCCCCCCCCCCCCCCCGTGCGACTCTCATATTCATGGGTACGCAGCGTGAACCCTTATAGGTCACAGGATTTTGGACTTCATTAATTTTAATGCTGCTTTAAGCTTTTTTAAAAAATATTTGAAATTTTTAAGGGGGGGGGGGGGAGTTTATAGGGTATAAATTTAAGACACTCGGGATTGAAACCATCCATTCAACTACAAGAACATCATATAAAGTTCAGTAGTCATTTTTATTTTGCTAGGGGCCATTTATCAACACAAATGGGAAAGGGTGGGATATATAGAACAACGTTAACTTGACGGAATTCTTTAAAAAAAAATGGCACTCGCTTATTATTAGAACATATCGATATATAGTCTTGTATTCTCGTGTAAAAGTAACTGACATGCGGATGGAAATTACACGGGTTAGTGATTGTGTACTTGTCAAACTGTCAAAATGTTCAAATACCTCTAAGCACAGAACTGGACACTTACATTTTTCAAAGCAGACCTTAAAATAAAATAAAATAAAATAAAATAAAATATAAAAATGATATCCTGATTATAAATAATTTAAGGAACAAAAAAAAAACGGACAAAAAGAATTGATGAATAAAATCGCTTCTTTTATGATGTAAAAGTAACTGACACGCGGATGCAAATTACACGGGTTAGTGATTGTGTACTTGTCAAACTGTCAAAATGTTCAAATGTCCGGATACCTCTATGCACAGAATTGGACACTTACATGTTTCAATTTAACAAAAGAAAAAAATGGACACAACGAATTCAAGAGTAAAATCAGCTGATAAAAAAATGATTTTTTGAAATAAAGTCATTTATATTGTAATTTAATATACTTGCATATTTCTAAATAATAAGTTGAAAAACGATTAAATATGAAGAAAATGTATTATATCTGAAATATTGAAAAAGGAAACATACCATGCATGCATCATTTACCATATTCACACACCCTCACACACACACACACACACACCCTCAGAGAGAGAGAGAGAGAGAGAGAGAGAGAGAGAGAATTTTAATAACCCATAATGGTAAATAAACAGTTTCTCAATGTATATTTTCCTAAAAACAATATGCGTCTTAGTCTTGAAATTTATAAACTAATTATATAACTATCTAAATAAATAAATAAATAAATAAATAAATAGACAAATAAATAAATAAATAAATAAATAAATAAATAAATAAATAAATAAATAAATAAATAAATTGATTAATTAATTAATTAATTAATTAATAAAACACAGTCGTTTCTTATATAAATACAATAATATAGTGTTATTATTTTATTTAAATAAATAAATAAATAATTACATAAAACACAGTCGTTTCTTATATAAATGCAATAATATAGTGGTTTTATTGTATTTAGATAGATAAATAAATAAATAAATAAATAAATAAATAAATAAATAAATAAATAAATTAATTAATTAATTAATTAATTAATAAAACACAGTCGTTTCTTATATAAATACAATAATATAGTGTTATTATTTCATTTAAATAAATAAATAAATAATTAAATAAAACACAGTCGTTTCTTATATAAATGCAATAATATAGTGGTTTTATTGTATTTAGATAGATACATAAATAAATAAATAAATAAATAAATAAATAAATAAATAAATAAATAAACAAATAAGTGAATAAATAAAACACAGTCGTTTCTTATATAAATACAAAAATATAGTGTTTTTATTGTATTTAAATGAATGAATAGATAAATAAATAAATAAATAAATAAATAAATAAATAAATAAATAAATAAATAAATAAAATGAGGAATCATAAGCACAAGTTTTACAATTGATCAATATATGACACAGAAGACCTTTGGATTATGTTATAGGCAGGTAAAATGTTGTCATTATAATTTTGAACGCTACCATATTTATCGAATTCGATTGGTCATTGCTACGACCTTTATATCCCTCAAATTTGATTGACCGAAATAATTAGGTGAGGTAGGAGTAGCTCATTAGCATAATTGATTGACAGGTTATGGGTGATGTAGTGGTAACTCATTTGCATAATTAGGATTACGTACTGTGTTTTTATGTCATACACTGCTGAAATCATTTGAACGCCGCTATTATCACGCCAATCAAATCTACTGCACTCATGTGAAGTGACAAGGTATTTGAAAACCAAGCCAATGACGTTATCTCAGTTTAATAATAAAAAATAGGTAGATTTCCAAAAGTAATTAATCAAAGTAAATTAAATAAATTCACATGTAAATAGATTATGATATAATTGAATAAAACAAAAAAAAAAGAAATGATGAAAATAAACAAATTAATAAAAAAATAAATAAAATTAAACAGATAAAAAATAAATAAAAATAAATAAATAAATAAGATAATTAATAAATTAAAAAGTAGAATAAGTTAAAATGATTAATAAATTAAAAAATATATTAATAAAATAAATTAATTAATAAATACATAGATTTCTTAAATAAATAAATGAATAAAATAAATAAATGAAAAAAAATAAATGAAAAAAATAAATAAACTAATAAAATAAATTAATTAACAAAGTAAATAATTTAATAAAAATAAATAAATTAATAAAATAATAAATAAAAAAATGAATTTAAGAAATTGAAATAAAATAAATTAAATAGTAAAATCAATAAATTAATGCGATGAATAAATAAATAAAATTAATTAATTAGTAAAATGAAATAACTAAATTAAATAAATACACCAACAAAATAAATAAATTAATGAAATACATAAATTGATGAAATAAATAAAATAATATAATAAATAGAATTAATGAAATTGAGAAAATAAATAAAATTGAGAAAATACATTAATTAATGAAATAAATAAATAAATTAATTAATTGATAAAAAAATTAATTATAATTCAATGAATGAATTAATTAAATAAATTGATAGAATAAATAAAATAAATAAAGTATTAAAAAATAAATTAATTAATAAAATAAATTAATTAATAAAATAAATAAATTCATAAAATAAATAAATTAATAAAATTAATTAATTAATAGAATAAATTAATAAAATAAATTAATTAAAATAAATTAATAAAGTAAATAAATAAATTAAATATATTAATAAAACAAATAAATTAATGAAGAAATAAAAATAGAAAAGAAAGAAAGTAATGATAAAAACTTTATCAGGTTTCCGCAACTGCGTAAACTATAGAAGTAGTTACATATCAAGTTTCCGCAACTGCGTAAACTATTTGAAAAGTTTAATTAGGTTTCTGCAGCTGCGTAAACAAATTTAAAAGGTTTCATCAGGATTCCGCAACTGCGTAAACCATTTGTTCTAAGTTTACAATCTATACTCAGCAAATATACATACTTCGGGTTTGCTGTCTCCTTCGTATTTTCTTCTTTAGTTTCTCTCTCACTTGTATAGGAAGGTGGAGGAGAAGAAGGCAATGAGGCCTGGTCATCTTCTTTTTTGTCTTTCTCATTTTCTGTTTTTAAAGTGGAGTCAAAGGAGACGCCCTTTCTTTTTCTGAGTGAATCTTTCCTTTTTTCTCTTTTTTCTGCCTCTATTTTCCTGACTCTTTCCTCTTCTTCAGTCCTCTGTAAAATATATAAATACAAATTGTGTACGGAAACACCCGCCTGATTTTAAAAATATAAAGATTATTTGGTGCAACAAAAACATTGAATATTTTGAAAATAAAATTCTTTCTTTATTCTTCTCTCTTCTTATGTCCTAAGTGAAGAGAACAGCCCAATGCTCAATAAGTATTATATGCATTAATATATACATGAACCAGTCCTACCTTAACTTCAACCTGCTCTGTCAGTTCTTCCATTGCGCAGGCTTTCAACAGAATCTACAAAATTAAAATCTACTTTCGAGCAACCTATCTTAAAATATCAGTTACCGACTTTATATTACATTTGAAAAATAATTGTTAGATGCAAAAGATGGTAAAGGAATGAGTATGAATTTAGGAAAACAATCGCTCGTGTTATCATATCGAAAAAGTATGGTGTACCAGAAACAAAAATTAAGAAAATTTTGAAGACACGACCTTTCTTCATTCTAGAAATCAAAATAAGAGCAGTAGGTACAAAGTATTCAAATGTTACATAACACTTTCTATAGCTCGTTCTATGTAGACATAACCACTAGCCGTAGTACTTTCTATGTAGACATAATCTCAGACAGTGCCTGTGAGTGTCCCTGCTGGTAGACCAGGAGTCCCCGAGGGCACATGTAGCCAAGTTCGATCAATTTTGGTTGGTCGTTTCTTCAAACGCATTCGAAATTTCACATTTGTAAAGCCTAGGTCCTCCAGCATCATATCCCAGTCAACTTGCTACGTCTTTCGGCATATTTTGTACATAATAATCACACATTTCGGCCATATTTCATTGTTTGGAGTGAGGATCGCTGACGACGGTTAAATGCCCGAGACGTGCATGTTTGATCAAAGCTGTTCATTAATCTCCTTTCAAATGATGCTAATGAATTTGAAGACTTTTAACATTGTTTTGTATATATTGTTTTCATTTCCGTGCATGAATATCGACGGCAGGTGCAGCTAGCCAAACAAACACTCTGGAGCTAGCCAAACAAGGGATGCTTACTCCTCCCGGGTACCTTGCCCCACTTCCAGCTTGCTAGGGTTCCATCGATGCTCAAGTTGGTGCTCTTATGTGAATGCTGTTGAGATTGTCGTCAAATTATTCTTTATCTCATAAAGTATCTTCCCTTAAGGACACTACCTACATGTACCATAGTTCTAATTCATTTTGTTTTAATTATCTCTCTCTTGGAGTACGGTAGTAATTGGAAATCTCCTGTGTGTGGAGATAAGAAAAATATAACACTCTGGAGCGATTACCTTAGTTTTACCAATAAGGGCAGGGTCACTATCGTTGCCACTAGTTCTGAGTACACGGAGTATATCCCGACATTTCTCGGATGCCGATCTTTCGATGTTGCATTCAGTCGTCAGCAAAGAAAACCTGAAACACAAATGAATCACTAAAATTACAATATTTGGTTGCATACAAATTTGATAAACACACTATTCAAATAAGGATATCTTATAATTACGGCTTTTAGACACAAATTTGTAAACTTGAATTAAAGGCATGAAAAATATTTTGTACGAGGTTAATTTGATTTTTCAATCAGTGAATGAAAGGAAAACACAAATTCGAAATCAGATTCAAAAAAAGAAAAAGATTCAAAATCAGAAGTCTTACAAACTCTTGAAAAAACTTTCGCTAAATAGAACAAGCAGGCGGAGACAATAAAAAGTCCATCATTTCACAGATCAAATGCTTTAATTGTTTCAAAATTAGTGCATCAGTCAAATGTGCGATTCACATTCACTATCAAAACTACATGCATTTCAGTTCATTTAGTTGGTGTAAATATGTTGATTACAGATGAAAAACTTTCCTTCCTTTTCTCATTTCTCCGATTATAATCACTTCGTACTTCCAATGAAAACAAATGAATTAATAATTACCGTTTGCAGAATTGCTCGAATGTGAATCTGTAAGGGAAGCCATCCCTCCTTATCTTGATAAGTTCTCTTATTCCACTGTACAGTAACTGTTGTTTCACGTAGTCGGCGTCAAAATGACTGTCTTCACACTGACGATTTGGCTTGATACACCTTTGAAATACAGATAAAAGATAAATTGCCAACAAAAAAGAGACCAATTGATTGGCTAGAAGAATTTAAAAATACAATTTCAGAGGGTCTTCAGAACCTTTCGTTTTGAGATTTCGTTAATCATTAGTTAATGAAATTATAAAATTTTCAAAATGGTAATACAAACGGACAGCAGCATCAACTATACCAATATATCACATAAACTTCCTAGAAATGTTTTGAACTTCCTCTATATTGGCCTAGAGCATTACTGATGGATCATAACTTCTTAAAATGCGCATATCGTGCATTGATATTTTTACAACAGAACATAAATTTCAATATTGGCAATAAAAAGTTTACCTGATAAACAAAGGACGCGTTTTCGACAAATAGTCCGTCAAATGCTGTAGAGATTCCTGCAAGACAAAAGTTTATTGATAATCACATTACTTCTGACATAACTAAAACCTGCAAACCGTATGATTCAAATATGTTAAAAAGTGACATCAAAGGTACTCAAATACTCTTCTGAATAAACCCTACACAAAATTTGGAGCCGCTGATTTTTGGCAAGAGGAAATCAACAGTCTACATTGTAGATGGCGCTATGGAAATTCACTTTGGATTTATTCAACCTGTTTGACATTAAGTACTACTGACGATGATTAAATATCCAAAAAACGTGTCTAGTATGATAAAATTGGTACTATAGAACATGTATTTCAAAATGATATGATCGCTGAGCAATATAAGTCTCCTATCGGCGGCATAAATCTATGTCCTGCAGCTCTGCCTAATATGAATTACTCTTCAATTAAACATGAAATTTTCAATTAACTTACTGTCTGCAGCTCAGTTCTGAGGTTTTATCTGACAAAAACTGACTTTTCCAAGTCATCAAGGTATTCGAAAAATAGGTAAAGCATGACGAAAGTAAAACTTGCTCTGTAACTATCCAAGACCAAGCTGTGTATCAAATTCCACCTGAATATCTCTATTTGTTGCAGAAAAAAGTTTGGAAAACTGACAAAAACTGAAATTTCCAAGTCATCAAGGGGCATAACTCCTCGAAAAATAGATAACGCTTGACGAAAGTTGAACTTGCTTTGTAACTATCCAAGACCAAGTTGTGTATCAAATTTCATCTGAATATCTCCATCCGTTGCAGAAAAAAGTCCGGAAAACTGATAATCGGACAGACGGACGGACGGACGGACAGACGGACGGACAGACAGACCGAGAGGAAACTTAGAGTCCCCTTCGGCGTTGCCGGTAGGGGACTAATGATATATCAATATTGACAATACTTGCTACATGTACCCTTTCGATATTTAGTTTCATAATTAATGCGTGGGTAAATATCACGTGAAGTCCTATCTTACCCTGTATTGCTTTGCGGAACTGTCATTCAACTTTCCACACCGTACTGGCGTTTTCCTTTCAAAATAAATAATCACAAATTAAGTCAAAGTCTTATACATCCGACATTTGATTCATTTGGCAGGTTTGGAGCTGGCAATAGGATAACCACTTCTTATTAAACTTCTTGTCGCCCCAATCTTGTCCCAAATGTTCATTTTTGTGTGGGTGTGGGGGGGGGTTACCTTCTTAGTGTTGCTTATCGCCCTGATTATGGCTTTCTTGTGATTCTATATTGGTTATATGATAAGTAGTTCATACCCGGTGTTATCCTTCCTACTTGTTTTTGTAAGCAAAGGTCTCAATGTTTTTAATGTTTGTTACCTTCCAGTCGGAGGATTTTCGTGTTATTAATAGCTGTATGTATTCAGCTCTTCGGTTGTGGGAGGATTTAATGCACGTTGCGCAGTGAACATAACATTTAAATTCAAAAAAAAAAAACTCTTGCGAGACTATATTGAAATAATTATACATGCTTCTAAGAACACTACTGTGCTACTGAAAGGAATTTTGGCGGCTTATTAAACGCACTTTGGCTGGAAGCATCACAGATGAGTATTCAATATCCGAAACAAGTGTTTGGTTCATAATAAATTGGTTTGAAATTTCCTTCAAGAAGGTATAGGATTGGAACCCTTCCGCATTATTAGCGTCAAAAATGTAGAATGCAAGACAACAAACAATGTTTCAAATAGCGAAATAATATTGTAATTGAACTGATGCACCGAGTATGGTGACGAAAGTGTAAGTAGACATTTGCACGCACTTTGCTTTATCCGCCGGATTCCCTGAGTTCACAAAACGATTGTTTGACTTCTGTAGACATTCCAGCATTCCCTGTGATAACCTTGATCTGTTCTTAGACATAAATCCCTCTGCACTGTAGTTCACCTAAAGATATATTGAAAATCTATCACATTTGAATTGTATATATCTATGATTATCAACACATTAAATATGATTCATTCAATTATAATTTCCGCTTTAAGTATGATTGTTTCTTTTACGACTTCAATACTTTCTTATTTTGTATACAAGAAAGAGAAGTCATTAATTGTATGTAATATGATAATAGGAGACTACAGTTATAAGTTTAAAAAAAATTGAAAAATTTACTCTGAAACTTTGAAAAAATTACTCTGTTCTTCTGCATTTTTGCAGTTTAATGAAATAATCATATTTTAAATTTTAATGTGATTATTTCAAGAAATTTCTCCTTTATATATTACAAATGGTTAAAAAGGTTCCTTTTATAGTCAAAAGAAATATAACAATTAATCTTAATACCCCTGCTAAAAGATAAGAACGCTAAATGACTATTCTAATTAAAACGCCTACCAAATCTGCATAGTGGTTGACTGCAAAACATGTTCCCTCTCTTACTTTTTGGTAGGACTTGAAAGCTGAGAAATGATAGTCATACTTTCTCACAAGGGAAGAATCTGTTGGCTCTGATGACTGGAGTTCTTCGTCTATAAGCCTCAAAATTCCTGTACGCTATTGGAAGTAGGAGATTACAGATTAGCCTGTTTTAATATTCAAGGGAATGCCATAAGGCATAATGCAAGTGGTCTGTTTACATGGAAATTGTTAACCTTGAGAAATGAAAGCAGTAGTAACATACGACAGGATGGCTTTATATAGTAGATTGCTAAGACAAGCTTAACTACATATATATTATTGCTAGTGTGGACAATGTTCGATATTTGACCTGACAAAGAGGAGTTAACATGCTGTATGACACAATACTTTGGACATTTGTTATCGTCCTTGATCGTTATATTGAACATTTTGGAAATCATCGGCAGAGGTGTTATTGAGTTTCAAGTCCAACTGCAAATGCAATTTCTATTTGCACTTCTTGTGATTTTCATATTTTGAATAGGAATAAGGGTACATATTAAAAATTATAACGAATGACCAATCTTTCAACGTAAACATATTTTTCCTACCTTTAAAAATTACAAAACCATAATATATTTCTGTAGTTGCAAAAACATTGAGGTATTCGATGTACAATAGGGTTTTTCCATGCCTGGTAAGGTACTATCAACTATATATTTTCTGAAAGGTTATAATGCCCACTGCTAAGAAATAATCATTTTGGGCCAGAAAAACAAAGCGGAATAACTGATGAAGCATTTAAATTGTTTATTTTATCTATATGACATATGCAAAAAAGCAAAGTTGTACAAGAGTTTTTCCCCTTTGATTTTTAAGACCTGGAACGCTGTACTTAATAAATATTTTATGATGTAAACGTCTTCAAATTGAATAGCATCATTTAAGAACAGATAAATTGGCAACATGGACCAGACATGCACGTTTTTGGTACTTAACCCTCGTCAGTGAGCCTCAAATCTAAACAATGTAATATGGCAACAAGTATGAAAGTTACTATGTTGAAAAAGCGTACCGAAAGACGTAGCAGGATGGGTGGGATATGATGCTACAGGACCCACGTTTCAATTTCAAGAAATTTCAGAATGCGTTTAAGAAACGATCAACCGAAATTGATCGAATCTTACCAGGCATCACATTTTCCATACTTTACCATGGAGATGATTAACACACTATGTAAAATGACTCTATTGTACAACGAATACCTTAATTTACCTTTCCAATTAATGTCATCACTGTTTTGCAATTTGTCTTTTGTTGTTGTTGTTGTTGATTTCGTTTTGTCCATACATGTATTATCTTTTATCATTTAAATTGCTATCTTGGTGTAATGTTGCAATAATCGTAATTTTCTTTATTCCAATCTAAACAAAATGAAATCATTTTCCTACCTCTTTGGTGCCCAAACATAAGTGCAAAACTTCATTGCTCGAATCATGGTCAGTGTAAGATGTACTCATTGTAACCCCTTCTTTGAATAGATCGTCATTTTCAGCCGTGAAAACTGCTTTTCGGAAGTATTGATTCAATCTTTCGTTTGTTATATTAATAAGAAGTTGTTCGAAATTATTCTGCTTCTGTTCAAGCTTTTCAAATCCACTAACATCCAGTATTCCGAGAGTGGTTCTGTTTGAGTTGAAAGTAAGATTTATCACCAAAAAAAATGTCTTCAAAATAACTAAAAACAATTTTATGTAATCATTTTTTTCTCTACATGTACATTAATGTTACTTTAAGTTGAATATAGCCGTGAATGATGTGTTTCTTTGGAGCCAACGATTATGACGTGACGATTTTTTTCAAAAGACAGTTGCAAAACATCCATTTCCAGACCTCTTTCTCGGTGATTTATATTGGCTTTGCATATATTAATGGATATCTGCATATAGTTTAATTGAAATAATTGTTAAAGATCTAAGAACATGCAGGGAATGGTACAACACAATTTAAAATTGTTCTTACTCCGCAGAAGTTGCTGGTTTGATACTCTCGTTTACCAGTCTCACCACTGTTTCAAACATAAGCTTATACAAGTGTTTTATCACAGCATCTCTTTCCTCTTCTGCCTGACATTTTGACTTCCCTCGAACTATTTTCTCTATATAATAAATACGAAAGTTAGCTAAGTGAATAAAGAAAAGAGCCACAAAAACACCGATTTTTATTTGTTTATTACTTGAAGTGACGGGTGAGTTAGCAAGAGAAGCGGGAGCTTCTTACTCTCTCCGGGTACCTGTTCTCATCTCCTTTGGAAATTTACAGAATGTTTTGGTTGTTTTTGTTTGTTTGTTTGTTTGTTTGTTTTTACAGTATTCATGATGTTAAAGCACATCAATGTTAGGTGACATTGAATATTTTGTGCTTGATTTTACGTTGGTCTTAAACCCACTAATCGATTGTACTTTTTTAAAATAATACCTATTTTTCCATAGTTTGAAATGGAATATATCTGTTTGTTATTTACGAAAAAATCAAACGCTGCTGGCAGAGAGCAGCGTTCTCAACTTTAAAAGATCACATCGGGTACATCCCTTAAATCATTTCTTAATCTATCAACTCGTCAAAAATGACATGTACCAAATGTTTTGCACTGTCCATTCAGTTGCTTATTTGAATGAAACCAATACTATTGTCGGATCGGTTCCATGCGTTTTATCCCTTTAATTGAGATTTTCAAGACATATTTTCAAATGATTGTGCTTAGATTTAAAATTTCAATTAGTAACTAAATGAATTTTTTTGGAATCAGTGTTTAAAGGTCAACGACGAAAAAATGTTCGCCAGTATTGGCGAATGATGTTACCAGCCCATCACTTACAAAGAATAAGTGTGATTCAAAAGGAAAAATATACCATTCGAAGCCTTAATAAAAACATCTTCAATACTTACCATTCTTACTGTAGGTTACAGTGGAGCAAAGTGACTCGACAAAATCTTCCATTGTTATGTCCTCCATTCCAAGCAAATTATACGCTGAAATATAATATGTGAATAATTACGAACAATTGGATTATTTTAATTGTCATTTCAAGAAGGTACAGAGTTGGAACCCTTCCGCATTTTCAATCAGTAAGGCACGGTCCATTTGATATTCGGGGGGGGGGGGGGGCTTGGGTTTTTTGTCGGAGCAAGATTATTTTTTTCGCCCCGGACTGGGGCAAAATTATTTTTTTCTCGCAAAGTTGGAGCAAGGAATTTTTTTTTATAACAATTGATGTGAGTATTAAGAATGTTTGTGCTTTTCAATAGAAATTCTTTATTTTTACTTTTAAAAATACTGCAAACATTATTTTTATGTAAAACTTGTATTCACATCTAAACTGAGAGAGGTGAAAGATTTTTACAATATGTGATATATAATGTTTAGTTAACAAAATGTGTAAAAGGTCATGAAACATGTAAAAGGGCCTGATGCAAGTTTTTACATGTAAAAATGAAAACTAGTGAAAAACTTATTTAAATTCTACTTCCAAGCTATTATATAAAATCAGACACTATGGTGATACATGTATCTATTATAGTAATGAATTATATTGATAATGTATATAAGCATTTTAATTGTTTCAGTAACATGCATTCTTTTGATATTTTCAAATATGAACTTGCCGTTACAGAAGAAAAAATTTTTCATAGAAAGTAAAAACTTTGGCGAGCGAAGCGAGCCGAAAAAATTTCAGGAATTTTAAGTGAATTTTATGGTTATTCTTCAAATTCAGATTACTTGTAAGAGCAAGATTATTTTTTTCTGTCACACCATAAGCAAATTTATTTTTTTCATCAAAATTCAGAGCAAAATTATTTTTTTCGAAAAAAACCCAAGCCCCCCCCCCCCCCCCCAGAATATCAAATGGACCGAGCCTAAGTATGGTATATATTTTTCTATATCAAAATGTCAATATCGTTCTCTTGTATAAACTATAAAGGACAAAAAGTTTATGTCTCAAACCAAGAAGATGGCATCGTTGATTTCAAATACAATAAGTAATTCCTTAATTCGTTCATATCTAAATAATTGAAGTTTAAAAAAAGGGGGTAAAATGAAGCAGGAGGACGCATCATCCAATTAGAATTTTAAAGCAGAAGTAGATCATCTTATGTTTGTTATAAACGGGATTAGACAAAGATTTTGTGGACACATGTTGTCAATATTGAAATATATCAATACTGAATAATTTTTTTCAGCTCATAGTGCGGCCCTTTAAAAAAGTTTTATCACTGAGGCTCGAGACAGAAATAGAGAAACGTGAAATATTGAATATATGAGAGAAATTCTAAATATGAAATATTTTGTAGCCTAAATTGACAAATATGGATGATGACCATATTCCAATATACAGCACAATATCGATAATTCAGAAAATCATAAACGGAAGGCATACAAAACCGGGATAAAACAGGAACGAAAAAGAAAAAAAGCCTCCACCACATAAAAGCGAATTCCAAATATTGGTGTGAGATCAAGTGCCCAGGAAGCGTTAGCCTCTCCTGCTTGCATGCAACAATCGCCAGCTAAGAAAACGTTGTGCGCAGTGGAAGATTATCCGTTCGTTTAAGGCATTACATGTACATGTATAATGAAGTACTTTTGTTTTGACTGTGAAAAATGTATGTTTCATATGTCGGCCGAAGTTAACCGATGTTGAACGGAGTTAGGGTCATAAAGCTTTAATGCAGACTTGAAGGGTGGTCCATAAAAATGTCAAAAAGCAGGAATACTTCAACTATGCTATTACTTGATAAACAAAAGTACTAATTTTACATTGAGATTAAACAAAGATTTTACACATATATTTCAAGTTAACACAATCTTGTAATCGCAATAGGACAAATCGTTTTCTGAATTCCAAACCCATAGAAACCAGTGAATTACTGATTTAATGTGAAAGACTGGATAAAGCACATAGTTTCACATTTATTCTTGTTCTTTATGCACATGCATATGTTCTAATCAATGTATTCAATCTTCGGTGTATAATGTATATAATGTATATATGCGGTTGTATGTCTTTACCTTCAATTCGTAAATGGACAATTAAGATGAGAGAGAATTTGTTGAAACGCTCATTGCCAAAAAAGGTTTATCTTTTGTTTCTTCCTAAACAAGTAAAACGAAAATATCTGCAAATTTGTCCACAAAATATAGGTAGTAAGATTAGTGTTTATTCTTATATTCCCAAAGATGAAAATCGTTGGAACAATATGAACATAAAGGTTAACATTATTACTAAAAATGCTTCTTCTTGATCAAGAACATTAACATTGTACAAAAACAGATGAGGTAACACATAGTATCCTAAATAAAAGGTAATTCAATCCCTGGGAGAGTAAATATGAGAAAACAGCTATACCGCACCGTCTCCTACTGACGTAGCAGATGGCCGTCCTAAGTCGGCATCGACTGTCCATTGGTCTCATTTTTTTATAAGTAGTCATTTGTGTTTTATGTTTCGCTGTGATTTGGCGTTCCTTGTACAATTTACGTCTCTTTCTGTGCGTGTCTGCTTTGTGTTTTTACAGTGGGTGTTTTGCTGCTGCAACTAGGTGTTATTGGAGATCCCCTCCTTTCTTTTGTAAAATAATTGCTTTACCCAAAATATTCCTGTTTTGAAATGAAAATTTGTCATTTCAAATACAGAGCAATTCGTGTGATAAAATCTAAAGATCTAGAATGGAAACATTGCTTTTCAAAATTGTTTTGGATAATATACACTATTTCGAAATGAAAATTCTGTGTAATTCAATATCAAGTCATTGAAATTGATTTTGCAAAATATTCATCTCTTAAGGTTTAGAATTTCTACTTCACTAAGACTCGGTGTTTGTTAAAAAGATCAAAAGGATAAAGAGAACGCACCGCGTACCGTCTACCCGTTCGAGATCATTACTTATAAGGAAGATAACGTTTCTCAAGTCTTTGCATTGTTTCTGTTTATTGCGAAACTTAAATGTTTTGTTGCAAGATGAATTGCTCATGGCAATATGTGTACTTAATGAAAATTTCAGTTACCATGGTATCTTTTAAAGAAGTATCAAGATTGCAGCACTGTAAAGACAGAAACCTAATCCATTTGAACTTTTCAACATTTAATCTTTGCTTTTGTGATTGAAAGAACAGAACAAACCGTACCACATTACTTCAAATCTTTCAAGATCAAAAAACTCACTTGATGAAAGACAAAGTCTATATCGATTTTATTCAAAACTGTTAGATAAGTCCTTTTGTTTTCTTGCAAGATGAATTACTTAATGACCCTACAGGAAATTTAGAGCCGCTTACGCACTCCTTGCAAAATGCACAAATTGAATTTAAAAAATATAATAAGAGGGTGCTGTTAAGATGACAAATATGGATAATGACCATATCCCAATACACATTTGGATGGGTCTGAAAATTACATTACTTCTGCATTAAATAACGTACCACTGATGAGGATCTACTATCAGAAACACGTGTCTGATGTCTTAAAATTGGCTTGAAATATTCTTTGAGAAGGTAAAGGGTAGGAAAACTTCGTATTTTCAAGATAATATATTCGCTATATGATTATTTCTGTTAAGATGTTTTAAACATTTAAGGAACTATCAAGATTGCCTCTATATTTAATAATGAAAAATACGAATCCAAATCAATTATATTCCTACACTCTTTTGTAATAAAAAGCATTTAAAATCTGAGATTTATTGAAAAAGGGCAATCTCATTTCAGTGGAAAATAAAAAAGACTCTAAATGAATGATAGTCATTTATTCACTCTAAATGAATGATAGTCATTTATCCACCTGTCCTCTCTGAATGTCAGTCGGACTCCTCGGGTGATTACATACATGAGCTCGCTACAGCCGGCAGAGCACGGACTGTATTACGCATGCCCTCTTTTTATATCCATTTACATATTCATCTGTGTCTATGGGGCCTCTGCGTTTCGCGGTCTTGTTTGTGTGATGTCATCTTACAGTGAGGAGGTTGTTTTACACCACAATTGTACGTTCTTCGAGACCTCGGGGTAATTGGAGAAGTGAGAGGGTTGTGCGCACGTAATCCAGGATAACCACACCATTTGCTACTTGCGTGACAGATGGCCGTCCAAAGTCGGCACCGGTTACCCATTGGTCTCGTCGGTTTATGTGTAGTCTTTTGTGTTTGATGTTTACATGTCATGTGTCTCTTTTCCGTCTCGTGCTGTACTCGTCTTTTGTAATTTTGCATCGGGTGTTTTGGTGTATTACTGTTGATGCTGCAACGGGGTCTTGTTGGAGATCTCCTCCCTTCTTTTTGTCAGATTTTCACTTTTTCGGCCCCAAGCATCGATCACTGACGAGATGTCCAGTATTTGCAATGCGCGCATTGACCTTTGAAATGTTTACGATTCGGTCTTTTCGAAATAGCGAGTTACTTCCCATTTGTGCAGGTATCTGACGTCAATGCATTGTGACGTCATCAAATTATATGGAAACCGGCATGAAATTCAGGGAAACAGGGGTAAATATATGATGTTTTCAAAGGAAATTAATGACGTCACAATGCTTTTACGTCAGATACCTGCACAAATCGAACGTAGGCCTGTAAAATCGAAAAGACGGAATAGAACATATCAGTTTTATTCCATTTAGATGTTGGAATGTTTTTTTTTCCAAAGATACCCTTTCCCTAGCTAGTTCAACAGTGTTTATGTACTTATTTACTGAAATATATTTGTAAATTAATCTTAATACAAGTCTGGGGAGTATCGTGATACGCTTAACGAATATACTTTTTTACCATAGAACATATACTTCAATAGTGATGTTTTTAAATGAAGTTGAAGTTTATCTTTTATATTTTGTCAATTGCTCTTACAAAAGACTACAAGGACACCATCTTACTTATTCAAATAGAAAACTGTATACTTTTGGGAAAAATACGTTTGAATTGTAGAAACAGAAGTCGTTTTATAAGACCTGAATTGTCGAAATGTGCACAATATGCACCTACATCATACTTTTACAATGATACGTAAATCCGGTAGACATGTATGATAAAAGATTACAAAAGATTCATTGAAGTTATGAACTGTGTGTTTATCCGGATGACAGGAGAAGATAGATGATTTCTTACCATTGTGTAAGGGATTATCATCGTAAATAATGATCTCATCAGTACCAGGATCCACCGTGAAATTCACATTGCCTAGATGTAAAATTGCGGCTAGGATCTGCCGGATCTGATGTATTACCTGTATCAAACAAAAAAGAATTAAAGTGCATCATAACCTTCGATACTACAGGAAATTTGGAGCCGCGCACTTTCTGTAAAGTAAATGTACAAATCTAAATTCAAAACATAAAAGAGGGCGCTACTGAAATGAATTTTGGTGGCTCCGCTAGAAGCATCACTGATGAGAATTTAATATTCGAAACACGTGTCTGGTGCAGATAAATTGGTTTGAAATTTTCTTCATGAAGGTATAGAGTTGGAACGATTCCGTATTATTAAGGATTCCGACTATTCCGTCGGAATCCTTTCTGTTATTGCAATGTCTTTTCTTTATTAAGGATTCCGACTATTCCGTCGGAATCCTTTCTGTTATTGCAATGTCTTTTCTTTATTAAGGATTCCGACTATTCCGTCGGAATCCTTTCTGTTATTGCAATGTCTTTTCTTTATTCTTATTATTATTCTTCTTATTATTATTATTTTTATTCTTACCCCCTCATCATTTCCAGAGACTTTATTCAAAGGTCTTTTAACACAGAACAAAACGGATGGTACCATTAGAAAGAGAATATCAAGATCTTCTTTAACTATTTTTTGTTTGTCGATAAGCTCACCAATGCCCCCACTAGAGGTCATCAAAGGTCAAATCTTTAAACACTTATAACTCCTCAACTAACCGTACGATTTGAATGAAATTTGTTTTAAAATGTTCTTTGGGAAAATTGTAAACTTTTATACGCTTACATGCTCGATAAAATATTTACGGTTTTCGCGCTATTCCGAGTTGAAAATGGAACTTTAAATTGGCACAGTGCCAATTTCTACAGTTTCTGAGATTTTGAGTTGAAACTTTGAAAATAGATTACTTATAGGTGGTCATTTAATGTAGACCTACCTTCAAGGTCAAATTTTCATTCTCAAGGTCACAACAAACTTTTGCCTATACAACAGAAACTATTTGACCTTCAGAGTTCAAACTTCATTCATATTATCGTTAAACCAAGCTCTTGCACCTTGACCTTGACCCAAGGTCAAATTCTGATTCTCAAGGTCACAGCAATTTTTTGCCTATAGAACAAAGACTATTTGACCTTCAGAGTTCAAATTTCATACATATAATTGTTCAGTCAAGCTGTTTAAGCTTAACCTTGACCCAAGGTCAAATTCTTATTCTCAAGGTCACAACAAACTTTAGTCTATAAAACAAAGACTGTTTGACCTGGGGAGTTCAAACTTTCCACAAATATTCCTTGCTTCAAACCCTTTCACCATGACCTTGACCCAAGGTCATTTGTTCGAATTCAAGGTCATAACAGATTAGATATTGAGCTTTGCTCAGATTAAAATCAATCGTGATGAGAATAATCACAATACTTTTTTTCATCCAAGACATTGGTTCAAGGTCAAATAATCATTCTCAATGTCATAACAATCATTTACTCTTGTGGAATTCACACTTTTTGTCCTATACTATTTATTCTTTACACTTGTAGTCCTTCTTATTTGAACTTAACATAGTAAAAGAAAGATAACTCTTTTCTTCTTGTTCTGTTTCTTTTTTTTTTTTTCTTTGTAGCATTACATATCTGTACTTTCATGTTGTTGTCATTTTCTATTAATAGAAATTATCTCATTGCAAAATCATTGTGCAATTCTGCTTTAAGAAAGTAATTGTGAAGGATTTGATATTGATAGAGCATGGAATTTAAAGCTTTCGTAAAAATGAAAGGTATTTATTATTGTTTCCTTATATTTTGTTGATAAATAAATAAGAGTCCCAAATTAGACATAAGCTCTTTTGACTCATTTGCTGAAGTGAATAAGGTACTAAAGCAACTATTCTTTTTTCCATCTTCTTTTTACGGATTTTAACACTTCAGTTCCGAGGAAGGTCTAATAAAGGAGGAATCCGTCTGTTGCTTGCAACAGTAGCCATCTAGTTCTTATTATTATTCTTATTATTATTTTTATTCTTACCCCCTCATCATTTCCAGAGACTTTATTCAAAGGTCTTTTAACACAGAGCAAAACGGATGGTACCATCAGAAAGAGCATACCAAGACCTTCTTTAACTATTTTTTGTTTGTCGATAAGCTCCCCTATGCCCCCGCTAGAGGTCATCAAAGGTCAAATATTTAAACACTTATAACTCCTTAACTAACCGTACGATTTGAACGAAATTTCTTTTAAAATGTTCTTTGGGAAACTTGTAAACTTTTATACGCTTACATGCTCGATAAAATATTTACGGTTTTCGCGCTATTCCGAGTTGAAAATGGAACTTTAAATTGGCACAGTGCCAATTTCTACAGTTTTTGAGATTTTGACTTGAAACTTTGAAAGTAGGTTACTTATAGGTAGTCATTTAATGTTGACCTACTTTCAAGGTCAAATTTTCATTCTCAAGGTCACAACAAACTTTTGCCTATAGAACAGAAACTATTTGACCTTCAGAGTTCAAACTTCATTCAAATTATCGTTAAACCAAGCTCTTGCACCTTGACCTTGACCCAAGGTCAAATTCTGATTCTCAAGGTCACAGCAATTTTTTGCCTATAGAACAAAGACTATTTGACCTTCAGAGTTCAAATTTCATACATATAATTGTTCAGTCAAGCTGTTTAACCTTGACCTTGACCCAAGGTCAAATTCTTCTTCTCAAGGTCACAACAAACTTTAGTCTATAAAACAAAGACTGTTTGACCTGGGGAGTTCAACATTTCCACAAAGATTCCTTGCTTCAAACCCTTTCAACATGACTTTGACCCAAGGTCATTTGTTCGATTTCAAGGTCATAACAGACTTTATTTGACTAGATATTGAGCTTTGCTCAGATGAAAATCAATTGTGATGAGAATAATCACAATACTTTTTTTCATCCAAGACATTGGTTCAAGGTCAAATAATCATTCTCAATGTCATAACAATCATTTACTCTTGTAGAATTCACACTTTTTGTCCTATACTATTTATTCTTTACACATGTACTCCTTCTTATTTGAACTTAACATAGTATAAGAAAGATAACTCTTTTCTTCTTGTTCTCTGTTTCTTTTTTTTTTTCTTAGTAGCATTACATATCTGTACTTTCATGTTGTTGTCATTTTCTATTATTAGAAATTATCTCATTGCAAAATCATTGTGCAATTCTGTTTTAAGAAAGTAATTGTAAAGGATCTGATATTGATAGAGCATGGAATTTAAAGCTTTCGTAAAAATGAAAGGTATTTATTACTGTTTTCTTCTATTTTGTTGATTAATAAATAAGAGTCCCAAATTAGACATAAGCTCTTTTGACTCATTTGCTGAAGTGAATAAGGTACTAAAGCAACTATTCTTTTTTCCATCTTCTTTTTACGTATTTTAACACTTCAGTTCCGAGGAAGGTCTAATAAAGGAGGAATCCGTCTGTTGCTTGCAACAGTAGCCATCTAGTTCTTATTATTATTCTTCTTCTTATTAAGGATTCCGACTATTCCGTCGGAATCCTTTCTGTTATTGCAATGTCTTTTCTTTATTCTTATTATTATTATTCTTATTATTCTTACCCCTTTTCATTTCCAGACACTTTATTCAAAGGTCTTTCAACACAGAGCAAAAAGGATGGTACCATTAGAAAGAGCAGACAAATATCTTCTTAAACTATTTTTTGTTTGTCGATAAGTTCACCAATGCCCCCGCTAGATGTCATCAAAGGTCAAATCTTTAAACTCTTATAACTTCTACATTAATCACACAATTTGAACGAAATTTGTTTTATATCATTCTTTGGAAAATTTGCAAACTTTTATAAGCTTACATGCTTGATGAAATATTTACGGTTTTCGCGCTATTTTGAGTTGAAAATGGAACTTTAAATTGGCACAGTGCCAATTCCTACAGTTTTCGAGATTTTGAGTTGAAACTTGGATGGTAGGCTACTTATAGGTAGTCATTGATGATGACCTAGTTTCAATGTCAAATTATGATTCTCAAGGTCACAACAAACTTTTGTCTATAGAACAAAGGCTATTTGACCTTGACAGTTCAAACTTCATAAATAAAATCATTGAGCCAAGCCCTTTCACCTTGACCTTGACCCAAGGTCAAATTTTGATTCTCAAGGTCACAACAAATTTTTGCCTATAGAACAAAGACCATTTGTCTTTGACAGTTCAAACTTGGCGCAAATATTTCTTGCATCAAGTCTTTTCACCTTGACCTTGATCCAAGGTCATTTGTTCGATTTCAAGGTCACAACAGAGTTTTGTTGATAAAATATTTAGCTTTGATTAGATGAAATGGAATCTTGATGAGAATAAACTCAAATGTTTATCTTTTATCCATGACCTTGGTTAAAGGTCAAATAAACTTTTTCAAGGTCATAACAAACATTTACTCTTGTAGAATTCACAGGATTTTGTCCTTAACTATTTTTCTTCACACAAGTAGTACTTCTTATGTGAATTTTACATACTAAGATAGATAACTCTTTTATTCTTGTTCTCTGTTTCTTTCCTTTTTATGCTTAGTAGCATTACATATCAGTAGTTTCATGTTGTTGTCATTTCCTATTAATAGAAATTATCTCATTGCAAAATCATTGTGCAATTCTGTTTTGAGAAAGTCATTGTAAAGAATTAGATATTGATTGAGCATGGAGTTTAAAGCTTTCGTAAACATGAAAGGTATTTATTATTTTTTTCTTCTATTTTGTTGATAAATAAATAAGAGTCCCAAATTAGACATACGCTCTTTTGATACATTTGCTGAAGTCAATATGGTACTAAAGCAACTATTTTTTTTCCATCTTCTTTATTCGGATTTAAGCACTTCAGTTCCGAGGAAGGTCTAATAAAGGAGGAATTCGTCTGTTGCTTGCAACAGTAGCCATCTAGTTATTATTATTATTTTTATCCTTACCCCCTCATCATTTCCAGACACTTTATTCAAAGGTCTTTTAACACAAGGCAAAACGGATGGTACCATCAAAAAGAGCATACCAAGATCTTCTTTAACTATTTTTTGTTTGTCGATAAGCTCACCAATGCCCCCGCTAGAGGTCATCGAAGGTTAAATCTTTAAACACTTATAACTCCCAAACTAACCGTACGATTTGAACGAAATTTGTTTTAAAATGTTCTTTGGGAAAATTGTAAACTTTTATACGCTTACATGCTCGATAAAATATTTACGGTTTTCGCACTATTCCGAGTTGAAAACGGAACTTTAAATTGGCACAGTGCCAATTTCTACAGTTTTTGAGATTTTGAGTTGAAACTTTGATAGTGGGTTGCTTATAAGTGGTCATTTAAAGTTGACCCACTTTCAAGGTCAAATTTTCATTTTCAAGGTCACAACAAACTTTTGCCTATAGAACAAAAACTATTTGACCTTCAGATTTCAAACTTCATACATAGTATCGTTAAACCAAGCTCTTGCACCTTGACCTTGACCCAAGGTCAAATTCTGATGCTCAAGGTCACAACAATTTTTTACCTATAGAACAAAGACTATTTGACCTTCAGAGTTCAAACTTCATACATATAATTGTTCAGTCAAGCTCTTTCACCTTGACCTTGACCCAAGGTCAAATTCTCATTCTCAAGGTCACAGCAAATTTTAGTCTATACAACAAAGACTGTTTGACATTGAGAGTTCAAACTTTACACAAATTTTCCTTGCATCAAACCCTTTCATCATGACCTTGATCCAATGTCATTTGTTCGATTTCAAGGTCATCGCAGACTTTGGTTGATTAGATATTGAGCTTTGCTCAGATTAAGATCATGGGAATAATCACAATACTTAACTTTCATCCATGACATTGGTTCAAGGGCAAAGAATCATTCTCAATGTCATAACAATCATTTACTCTTGTAGAATGCACTCTTTTTGTCCTATACTATTTCTTCTTTACACAAGTAGTCCTTCTTATTTGAACTTAACATAGTATAAGAAAGATAACTCTTTTCTCCTTGTTCTCTGTTTCTTTTTTTTTTTCTTAGTAGCATTCCATATCTGTACATTCATGTTGTTGTCATTTTCTATTAATAGAAATTATCTCATTGCAAAATCATTGTGCAATTCTGTTTTGAGAAAGTAATTGTAAAAAATTTGATATTCATAGAGCATGGAGTTTAAAGCTTTCGTAAAAATGAAAGGTATTTATCTTTTTTTTTCTATTTTGTTGATAAATAATTAAGAGTCCCAAATTAGACATAAGCTCTTTTGACTCATTTGCTGAAGTGAATAAGGTACTAAAGCAACTACAAATGTATTCTTTTTTCCATCTTCTTTTTTCGGATTTTAACACTTCAGTTCCGAGGAAGGTCTAATAAAGGAGGAATCCGTCTGTTGCTTGCAACAGTAGCCATCTAGTTTTACATGTATTTGTATTTATTTCCACCATTTGGAATTTGTGTGTCGCCTCAATTATTTATTTAAATGACGTCGTATATTATTTTTTTACGTTGGAACATTCATTCATAAGTGTTTTCATTACTGTCCGCGCAGATCACTCCAGAAATCGGAAAATTGAAGTTTTCTCCACTTTTTTTTCGTCAATTTTTGCGTTCAAAATTTATATAGGGAGATAGATCTCGAAGTCTCATAACTAACAGTGTATGACATATGTCTGTACAACCAATACTACGCTCACAGCGAAAGAAATAGTTTTAGATAGGGAATTTTCTATGTTATTTTTAGCATGACGTCGCCGATCTTTAATACTGAGTCTATGGAGACCGTCTACGACGTCGCGTTAAAATTAACATAGAAATCTTCCCATCTAAAACTATTTTCTTTCACTGTGATCGTAGTATTGGTCGTACAGACATATATCACACACCGCTAGTAATGAGAGTTAGAGATATATGCCCTTGCATAAATTTTAACCGAAAATATGCCGATAAAGTAGTCTAAAAGAAAACTTCAATTTTCCGATTTCTGAAGTGAGCTGCGCGGACAGTAATATCTTAATGATGTGATATGGTTCTCGTTGTCTCCGTTTGATTGTTCTTTTTTGTCACATCCGTGTGTTTTCCGCTGCCGTCATTGAAATGGCGACATGTAGGGGACCTAGATCTCTTCAATGTATTAGTATTATTGATAAAGTACCTTGATATTGACATCAAGAGAACATAAACCGAAAAGAATCTGTACATATTTAATTGAGAGAAACGAGGATTATACAAGATAAAACGATAATATTCCCTTCATTTGAGAAGGGTATTTGATTACATCATTTTTTTCACAAGCATCAAAAATTTATATCCATGATGATATAGAGCTTTTGATCAATCGTTTGATCATCGTAAAAACAATGATAGCATTTACTCTGAAATAGTACAACGTTCTGATTGCCACAATTTGATTCAAAACATGTTTGCGTTTGGTTGAAATGTGCGAAAAATACGGCCATGAAAAAAAACATTTTCTTTTTTATGTGTATATACGTACCTCAACTGAACATTTGAAATGTTCAGTTAGAATGTGCTCTGCTGTCAGATATTGTGACTTGTATTTCTCTTTCTCCTCGACGCTGAATATCCCGGATGTTGAATCGTTACAATCTTCAGTATCTCTCAGAATCCTTAAAGGAAATACGTACAATTTTTTCAGTGGATATTCGAAGCATTCGTTTTTCTCTTCTAGTACATTAGTATGCTAATTTTTGTCTAAAGATTTTCTGATGACACATGATTTAATCAAATGCTCAGATAAGTGAAACTTGGTTATCATCCGAGAGTGTTCCACTGTGGCTAACCAATCATAAACATATCTTTTCTGTACCAGTACATAATTCTTTATTCTTATGACCTTCGTTTTTGACACGTTTATTGAAATATTCTTTAAAGTGTATTGCAAATTGTTTTTCCAGCAATATAGATTATATACAATTTTTCTACAGCGTGCAAAGATACATTTTACATGTACCTGTAAGAGCTTGGGTTCTCAAGAAGATAGTGGTCTTTCAGTGAACTTGACTGGAACCCAGCAAAGAAACCGTAAAAGACATGGAAATTTGTTTCTCTGTCACCATGGTGAACAACTCGTGATCTTTCCAGTAGGAACGCATCTATTTTCCCTGTTTGAATAATATAATCTCACTAAATCTATTAATTAGATAGTAAACGAGAATTTTGTTAACATTTACATCAAATTAGCAAAACAATTCTCTCTCTCTCTCTCTCTCTCTCTCTCTCTCTCTCTCTCTCTCTCTCTCCATTCTCTCTCTCTGTTTTAATATGTCACTATATCAAGATAACAAAATTAACATGTGTTAAGAATTTATTGAATCATGATCTTATCTTAATCTTATTTCCCGCCATCTTTCTTTTTGTGAGAATATGTTCCGCTGTATTCGCTGTTGGATATCCACTCCCTATCTGTTTTTGTTTTGTCTTGTTTTTCGAGACCTCTGTGTAATCGGAACAGTGGGAGGGTAGTGCGCACGTAATCCGGATAACCACACTGTCTGCTACTGAATTTGCAGATGGCCGTCCTAAGTCAGCACCGATTGCCCATTGGTCTCGTTGGTTTATGTGTGGTCATTTATGTTTGATTTTTCTGTGTGATTTGCCGTTCATTGTACCATTTCCGTCTCAATTTTGCGTGTCTGATTTGTGTTTTTGCTGTGAGTGTTATGGGGTTTTGCTGTTGGTGCTGCAACCGAGTGTTGTTGGATTTCCCCTCCTTTCTTTTTTTACAACATGATTACTATTTGGGCTTTACCTATTTTGGGTCTCTACTAAAATATACTACTCAATAAAGGCATTGGACAACATGCATTTTCCCTTCTTTATTATGCCAATAAGCATCTTGTTCTGATGAAACATTGCCAAAAAATAAACAATAGTATTTAATTCAAGCTAATCTGTCATGTTTGATTAAAGATTACTTCAAATGTACATTATCTCAATTTGATGAAATTTTGTTTTCTTTTGAGCAACGGGTAATTTGAAAAATATTATTTTAGAGTAAAATTTCAAAATGTTCAATGTTATCAAATTCTATTAGATTCTTTTATAAATCTGTACGAAAATCAGCATATTGTAAAGCGGATATCGTAATTCTTGTACACAAATCAGTAAATGCTAATCAATTCATATCATTCTTCATTTCCGAGAACTTTAAAGAAATATTGGAAAATAATATTACAAATCCTTAATTTAAAAACTTCTCTGTCTTTCCTGGAAGGGATGTTTAGACCAATCAGAATTAACAGTCAGGTTAAGTAATCTATTGCCTTTATGGTAAGAGATTTCAAAATTCAAAATGTCGTCCATACTTTATAGAAACTGGGCGTGATAATCATACATCTATAGTGTAATTATACAGTAAATGAACTTGTTGTGCAAAACTTTTTTGAGCAGTTTATTATCTCACTGAAAACTCTGAAAAGTGTTCATTAGATGTCTATGTCGTATTTCTATGGTGCTGTGTAATTGACCCTTCCGAACGCGGGAAAAATTTGAGAAACGCCATGACGTCGCAATGCAATTTCGATGTTTGACCGAGGTTCGAAGCTTGTTTTTACCTGCAATCGGAAGGGTCAATTGCTTTCGTCTATTTGTCAGTTTTTGCGCGAATATCATTTAATGAAAGTAAAACACAAAATCCGAAATTAAATTTCAAAATCACAGTCAATAAAAGGCTTTAAACTTCTTGAAAAAGGGAAAAAACAGAAATTTCGCACAAGAAAAGAAAATGGATAAACAGACGGAGAAAATGACACTGCTTCAAAGAATGACATGTTTAAAAGGCAATCTTGCAAGTTTAGAACAAGTACGGAATGCATTGTATGTTGCGGTGCCTTGCTTATTCGTACATTTTCAACATATTCAAATGTCCAAAATTCTCATTCATATTCTTTCCAGAGTTCGTAAGCCTTTTGATTATGTCTTTTGATCCTTCCAATTAGTCAGGTATCTGAAGTCAACGCATTGTGATGCCATCACATTCTATCAAAACCAGCATGAAATTCAGGAAACCAGGATTACATATTATGACGTTTTTAAAGGAATTGAATTAATGACGTCATAATGCTTTTACGTCAGATACCTGCACAAATCGAACGGACGGAATAGGACGGACTGTAAAATCGAAAAGATGGAATTGTGATATTTAGATTCTGATTCTGGTACTCTTCCTGGGCACCTGATCTCACTCCCATAAAGGGAGTTCGCTTCTCTTCATATGGTGGATGTCTTTGTTTGTTTGCTTTGGTTCCTGTTTTATTCTGTTATGTATGCCTTCGGTTTCTGATTTTCTGAATAATCGATTTTGTGCTGTATACAGGGATATGGTCATTATCCATATTTGTCATCTGGTTTCATGTTCGACTTTTATTCACTGATTTTTGATATGTATCATGAATGAAATATATGTTTTGTTTTTTTTTTTGTCAAAATAACCAAGATAATGAGTTAAAGAAGATCCTGACGATAATCCCAACAGCACTCACAATAGAGCACCAAGAATCATTTTAATCACGTATATGCACGTACCTCCAACAATCTCCCCGTTGCCATCATAATGAAGCTCAACTAACTTTCCAAATCTACTGGAGTTCTGGTTCAACTCTGTCACGGCGTTCCCAAACAGTTCTAGAAGAGGATTTGCCTGCAAAGACAAAACATGCATTGTTTTTCGATGGTGAATGAGTTATAGTAAATGTCAATAAGATTTATTTCCAGGCAAATGTAAATACACATGAGAGAAAGAAGATCCTGATGACAATCTAAATAGCACTCGCAATATAGCACCGAATTGAGCATCGACGCATCCCTAGCAAGCTAGAGGTGGGACCAGGTGCCAAGGAGGAGAAAGCATCCGCTGTTGGGCTAGCCGCATCCACCGTAGATGTTCACGCATAAAGATAAAAACAATATCTACAAAACATGCACTGTCGGAGGTTAGGACTATATAGAAAATACGATGGCGACCATATCAGGGAAAAGTATTTAAAACACTGTCACGTGTATCATGACTTTTGTTCCATTTACTAAATTTTAGAAAATTGTCATAATGCTTGCAATTGATTAAATTCAATGTGAAATTATTAAATCAATGTGAAATTGATTACATTCAATGTAAAACATCTGAAAAGGATAACAAGGATCTTGGGAAGGCATGATTACTTATATTAGAGAACTGAAAAAGATAGACAATAACAAAACAATCAGTTTATGATGAGCTTAATTCTTAAATGTATACCAAAGGCCCAATAAAGAAAGGACTATGTACCATTGGAATTACCCCTTTCGTTAAAGACAATTTACTATATTTCAAAACTAGATTTTAGATCAAACATATCTTACACAGTAAGTATTTTGAATATATTTCCCTGACATGGTCGCCATAGCACTTTCTATATAGACATTACCTCAAACAGTGCATGTATTTTATATACTGTGTTCATTTTCGTGCATTACCATCGACGGCGGGTGCGGCTAGCCAACAGGGGATGCTTACTCCTCCCGGGCATCTGATCCCACATCTAGCTTGTTAGGGGTCCTTCGATGCTCAACATGGTGCTGTATTGTGAGTGCTGTTGAGATTATCGTCAGGTTCTTCTTTAACTCATTATTGATAATAATATCAAAGAAATTGAAATTAAGCAATCAGACTTAGAAATATTCCCTCTCTAAAGTTGACGTGGATACTTGATCAGAGTAATGTGCCAGATTTGTACATAAGGGAATATGTAAATGAATATCTAATACAAATTCCAAGTACATGAGAAGCTGGACTAAGGCTGTTTGGTATACCTGTTCAATCTTAGAGACTAGATCAGAATGTTTGCACTTCGTTGATCTAAATAGATGGTTAAGGACATGTTTTGTATTTTCCGTTTTTCCCGCCCCAGATTCTCCTGTAACCACAATGCATTGTTCTTCCTGTGAGTTGCGCATGTTTCTCTTTGCCACTTCCGCCGTCCAGAAAACATGAGGTGGATTTGCAGACTGCTTGATTGCGTGACTGTACTTTTCATGTTGCTTATAAGAAAAGGAAAAAAACGGTTCACTGAAGTAATTGATTTTATAGAATGTTCTAAACAAGCAGTTTTAATAAAAGATGTTCCTATTTCCAATTCAAATTTTCGATTTTAAGGAAGAAGAAAGATATTGAGGTATAAAAGTCAAATGAGTATGTATTGTTATCGTTACATGTAATATGAACCACTCGAATTAGTATTATATTTCTACATTTCAATTTGCTAATCTTTAAAAGTTCTACGGTTGTATGACTGAAACCGTTTTCAAATTGTCGTCTTTGAATTATAAATCGACCATAACATGGAATAAAATTATTTTTCCGACAGAATAATCGGAATTAACTATTATGCCTTTAATAGTAATTTCAACTTATCTTCAAAATTATGGAGTCGCCTTTCGTGAACCAAACTCATAAATATCATGTTATATGTTAAAATAAATTTCTCACCTCTGTTCTGTAAATTTGGATATCACTGCATGGATTGATTGATATAAGTGTGTCCCCTACATATGTCTGTATAATGAAAATAAAGTGAGAAATAAGAAAATACTTTCATTTAATGCCAAGCTCGAAGATAAAATGTAATATGCCTTTAATTCATCTAAATTGACGTGATTGATTTAGTGAAAACAATTAACGCAGCTCGCGGGGAAACTTTCATCACAATCAAATGTGTTCGCAGGTTTCACCCTCGAATTTTTTTTTTGTACACGCTATGACGTCATAAATCTTACTTGATCGTAATGTCACGTTACGTTGTGCGACATTTATCGATAAGGCGCAAATAATGGCAATTTTTTGTGTGTGAAAAAACTTTTATAATAGTGTCTAAATTCAGTCAATGTATTTAGACACGCTTGCAATGAGAACCGGAAACTTTCAGGGATGTATTCTTATATTTTGACTATTTCTAGAGAATGATAATTATATGAATGCAATTTTTTATTCAAATATTACGTTGGAAATTTAATTTAATGTTTTTTTTTTTCATCAACCCTCCTCCATCCTTATCTAATTTCTTTATTGTACCATATAGACGGACGGAGGAGGCTTTACTTTTTATCACTCTTTCTCTCGCTCTCCTTGTTGCTTGTTTCTGTGCACATTGGGGGAAGGGGGGCGTGTCCGACAGGAAATTAGGAGGGACTGTCTTATAAAATAAAATTACTATTCTCTTTACTTTTTAAATGATATGCAAAGCGGTGATTTACTTTAATAATTTCAGAATTTAGGAATACATAGTGTCTGGAAGTTCGATTATGTCGCATGACAAAGATTTTTTATATCCATGTATATCAGAAAGCAGAGCGAACCAGAATTGTTTTGTAATATAGAATAAGAATGTTTTTATATCGTTTGTTTTTTGTTTTGTTTTGTTTTTGTTTGTTTGGTTTTTTTATGGGTAACGCCACAACATATCTAATCCCCCCACATCGTTAAGAATCTAAAGGTGAAATATTAAACTGTATCAATTACAGTTTGAAGATTTTGAAGAAGTTAAACTTCAAGGTCATTAAGACTAGGTCTAGGTTTTCATTGAAAGATCATGTCACAAGGAATTCCGGTGAGAAATGTATAACCCATATCCCTTCAACAAATTGAATGAAGGTGTAAGTTTTGAAAGAACTTCAAGGTCAAGGTCACTAGTTCAAAGATGGGACAAAAAATATTATCACGCAGGGTCCATTCCGTCATTGTTTATCTTCATGTATAGGTACTTTTCAATGGTCCTTATATTTTTTCTCCCGCTGTTGACTAAAACACAAATGTATTTTCTATCTCAAGGTCATATTGTTGCGTTAGATTTGTCTCAGTATGGTTTATTTGATAAAGCTGATCCAATCAGTTTTCTCTCAGCAGAATAAAACGTAACAATTTCCCCCAAAATGTTGAAGAACAAAAGTCGGACGGAGGGCTGACGGACGGACAGAAAGACGCGGACTTCGCCATTTCATAGACCGGATTTTGCTCCGCAACCTGATAAGAATATATGGAAAACCGAAGATTTTCACAAGTAAGTCATACTCCGAAGTCGAGGTCACAGTGTTATCCACGCAAGGTCTTGCCAAAGAGACTACATATGTGCAAGTTGTTTGTTTGGGTTTATTTAATTATTTATTTTTTTTTATCTATTTATTTATTTATTTATTTATTCATTTATTTTTTTTTTTTTTTTTTGGTTATCAGAAAAAAAAAGAATTCGTACTGTCTTCTTGTGGAATTCCTGAACTCGGAGATTGAAATGGAAATTTCATTTTGATAATGTATAACGACAATCGAGGGGGCTGAAGGCAATGATAGAAAACGAGCATGAAATGAAAATCACGATGTATATTTTACATGGCCCGCCCCTCCCCAACTCTTTTCCGATGTTATAAAGTATATGCAAATAAAAACAAGAGGGAATCTTTTTTTGTATACCCTGCAAAATCATATTGGATCAAATAGTAATGAACATGTCCGTCTATCTGTTCCGTATGATGTTTTCAGATATTTGAAGAAAATATGTTATGTACGGAAAATAAATTTATTTTAACATTAAGATATAAGGTCTAGTTCGAATACGGCCCATATAATTGTTGCTTAATTATCTAAACAAAATAATAAAATTGGGATTCTGGATGTTTTAAAGAAGACCGTTACAGAGAATCAAATATTCCGCATTCTCCTTGACGTCATGTTGACACATGCGATCTGAACACGCTGTGACTTCGACGTTGCGAGTAAAATTGACGCCGAGGACACGCAAAACAAATTTTCAATCTTACATTGCAAAACATATGCCAAGAAGACCTAACAATGTTTTTATATATTCGAATTCAGCTCATTCTCTACTTTTACGTGTAAGAAGGGCTTTAAGGATCTCCACAACTTAATGGAGAAAGTGAAAATGATGCAAGCCGTGTTTTGCCTTTTGAATGAGTGTGCATTTTGGAATAATAAGATGCAAAATGGCGATAAAAATTGCAAATTTCCCCCAAGATAAATAATAATAAGTAGAAATATAATACTCAACATGGCAACAATATTTTCGATCTCCCTTTTCACCCTCCTCGGTCAATTTTCTAAATTAAAATTATTTTACTTCAGAAAATGCATACGTCAATGCCGTCTTTGAGGCTTAAAATCTCGAAAACTTCGTGGAATAATTACATGAAAATTATATCAAAGATTGATCAAATCTTACATTTCATGTAGACAAATTTTCAGGCTATATCTTTCGTGCCGTAATGCCGCGATGTACCTTAAGTAAATAATAAATTAATAATATTAAATATAATTATTCGGTATTTTTTCATCCCTTCATTCATTCGTTCAATCATACGAAACCGTATCACTAGAAATCATTATAAAGCAAAATGCTTCGCAACTAAATTCAATTTCATTTTTGTAAAATCTATATCAAGAACAAAAAATACGTACCTTGTTTGATTATCATTAATCATTTTCGAAAATAGGAGTATATTGTTGCACGGTCTACGTTGTAGACGGTAATTTACACCTTTCCAGACGGTGCAATATTTTTCATTGTGAAGCAATGATTGAATTAATGATTGAACTAATCATTGAATGATCATCTGAGCCGTTAACTGTCCTTAACTGACCTGACGTCCGTTGCCTCCCGTTTAAAAAAAGGAAACGAATGTTCCCTATAACTAAAATTGTTTTCATAGGAAGAAAATCCCGCGATTGAAGGTTCGAAATTCTATTTTAAATGTCATGGGCGGATCTAGATTTTTTTTCCAAGAGGCAGGTCCAGCCCGTTAGTGAAAGAAAGAAAATAGGAGAAAACGGAACTAAATCACCTTTTTTGCAAAATCGGATTTCCAGCCGGGGGTTGGCCGGGGGAGGAAGTGGTACCTACTCCATGTCCACTCTAGATCCATGCGTTTTAAAATGTTTCAATCTGCGTAGGATCAACTACCAACGAAATCAGACAAAACAGTTTTAACTCGTAAGATTTCGATTGAATAATGTAATTCTTACGATTTCGATTCATAATGTACGGACTGGTACCATTGAACAGTTTTGAACGGAAATAAATATATAATAATAGCGGAATATTCCCGTAGTTTTGAATATTTATTGGAAAACTTGTACAGGGCAATCCTAAACCGCAACTCCTAAAATGCGCCTCCTATGTAGTCTATTTACCTTGAAAAATTAAAATCTCAATTTTCTTTTTTTTTATTTTCTCTCATCTAACTCATAGACTGGACCAAATTCTTTTGATTTCCTTTCAGTTATTTTCTTTGAAATAGACTTTTAAAATGCATAAAATTCTTATCTATTTTCTGACCATGAGTAGTTTTCTCCTTCTTGGAATGGCGACTTATAATTAGTCAATCATCGGTGATAATTGTTTGATGGCCTCACAATTGCCGTGCAACAAGTGGGTTATTCAACTGCTCCTCGGGCTACGCCCTCGGAGACAGTAGAATAACCCTTACTTGCATGTTCTGTATACCCTAAGATAGCTAGTTACTAGACATTTTTCATCGTGACGAACTTCGCACTTCGAACATCGTACTTCGCACTTCGAACATTGAAGAAAAAAGTGGCGCAGCTGCCGTAGGCGTATAAGCTCATAAGCGGAGCAACCTTCATTTTGATTAGTATACTCAGTGGAATGGTTTATTGGACTTCCTGGACAATTGGCACGTTTTTTTTTCCGGCAACCCACCTATGAAATTAAAGTGCGAAGTTCGAAGTTCGTCACGGTGAAAAAGTCTAATAATTAATGATAAGGTACGTGCAAATTTAGCTGTGCCGGACATTTGGTCATGGTAAAAATTTAATGTGCAGAACGAATGTTGCACGGTTTTTTTTTCTCTCGGACCAAATCTTTTACACACGCCAATGCATTCTAATTATATAAAAAACTTTTCTTGAATCACAAGTCATTGTTGTGTTTAGCGAATCATTCAAATCCTATGACGGTTTCGATATGTGTGGTAACAATTGTCACTTGAATTATAATGTAAATATTAGTAAAATATGTACTTATGAAATCCAATGACATAACTAATATGCACAAATAAGTTAAGAAGATACTGACGATAATCTCAATAGCACTTACATCAGAGCAAAAAATTGAGCATCGACGGAATCCTAGCAAGCTAGAGGTGGGACCAGGTGCCTGGGAGTAGTAAGCATTCTCTGTTGGCTAGCCGCACACGCCGAAAGTGAATGCCTAACTTTTGTTGTTCCGCTTTTCATATGTTCACATTAAGATTATGCAAGAATGACATTTAGGCAGAACATTATACATATACTTAAAATTGCTTCATGAAGCATATACATTTAGACTCTGTAAAATCTCGTATATATTCAAATTATGACTTATCTGGATGTTTTATGAACGAGAAGGAGGACAAAATTGTGAGTTCATACGAAAAAAAAATCCATTTGCAAATAGACAAATGAGTTAAAGAAGATCCTGACGATAATCTCAACAGCACTCACAATAGAGTGCAAAATTAAACATCGACGGACCCCTAGCAAGCTAGAGGTGGGACCAGGTGCCCGGGAGGAGTAAGCATCCCCTGTTGGCTAGCCGCACCCGCCGTCGATGTTTATGAAGCTTGTAAATGAAAATATAAAAACTTCATGCACTGTCTGACGTTATGTCTATATAGAAAGTGCTATGGCGACAATGTCAGGTAAGTATAATCAAAACACTTACTGTCAAACCCCTCGCGGGGAACTTTTTTACGAGCTCCACGCGGCAAAGGGCATAAGTGTGACACAAATGAGTTAAAGAAGATCCTGACGATAATCTCAACAGCACTCACAATAGAGCGCAAAATTAAACATCGACGATTTCTTTACGTAGGAACATGTAGAGGTCTGGTTTTAAGGAGATTATTACGAGTTTAACCTATAGTGCTATTAACTACAAACGGGGAAATTTACGCATGGGGGTAATTATCGCGTTTTTTCGCGAATAGAGGAATTTTGAGACAATATCCCCCACGCGAAAATATCCCCGTTACATTCTTACAATGGGAAAGACATTTTTATCGCGAATATCTTCCCCACTCGAAAAGTCTTAATGTTAATATCGCGAAATCTCCCGCGCGAAAACAACCAAGTTTATAGTATAAGCAACCGTTTTTTTCATCGATAAGAATGACATTGTGTTGATTCTTTTACGATGTTCATCAAATATAAGCTTGTGTCAAATCATATCAAATTATTTTTCCGTTGCAATTGAATACTGCAACGGCGGACCTTGATTTATTTGTAGTGATATTTATGCCGTTATATGGGTGTAATTTATGGCTTGAAAACATTAAAAATTGGGAAAATCCAGAAGGTCCTTATTCTAGATCCACACTTGTATTGCATTGTGTTCCATCATGCATCCTCCTACATGAACATGACTCTCAAGATTGTTCGTGAGATAGTGTTGTCCGTCGTGTTTCTTTGTTACCGTAGCATTGTATCCGTCAGTTCGTCCGCTGTTTCATTTCTAGTGCGAAAACGTTCTAATGTTTTCACAGTTAGGGAACTGTTTCTGATCTTTGTTTTGTTGAATTTGTGAGCCTATTAGTTGTGATATTTGAATTCTGACTGACTTCAATTGAGATTTGTGTTTGACTCTTTGGCCATATTACATTGTTTAGATTGAGGATCACTGACGAGGGTTAAGTACCCGAAACTTGCATGTCTGGTCCATGCTCCAATTTTATCTGTTCTTAAATGATGTTATTGAACCTGAAGACGTTTAACATTTGTCGCCACTTGGTGAGTGTTACTGCTGGTGGACGAAGGGTCCTCCAAGGGCACATGAAGCCACTGTTCGATCAACTTCGGTTGATCGTCTCTTCAACGCATTCGAAAGTTTCTGTTATCAAAATGTCTTGAAATGTCTATAACTTGGGTCCTGTAGCATCATATTCCACCCATCATGCTACGTCTTTCGGTACATTTTTGGACAAAATACCTTTCATACCCTTTGGCAATATTACAATGTTTAGATTGAGGGTCATTGAAAAGGGTTAAGTACCCAAAACATAATTCATCTCTTCTTAAATTATGCTATTGTATTTGAAGACAGTTTATTTTTCATTCATTAACATCACAAACACTCGTTAAAGAAAACCTTCACACTTATCTTTTCTGCATAATAACAGTTAACAGGCATTTTCAATTGTAATTCTTTCGACATTGTTTCTATTCCGTAAAAGATAATCCTTTACATTTAAAAACATAGGATAAATCGACGTTTGCTAATTTGAAGTTGATGGAGATGGACAATTGGTATCGAAACTTCCTGATTTTTGGTATATGTTCAAGGTAATCAAGTCACGTACAAATTGGTAAAGTCAATATATCAACAAAATCAATATAGTCTATTCAAATCAAGAAGGTAAAATGTTCAGTCATGAATAAAGGAAGTAACTGTAGCTCACGATTGACATCATCGATACTTGGAACTTGGTAATCGATCGAAACAGGATTGTATCCTGTACTTTTAAATGTTTACCTGATTATTGAGAAAAAAAACTTAATATTCTCATAATTAAAATTCATATTTGTGTGACGACCTTATGGCGTCAATTCTTTATATACCGTGTTTATTGTAAACCCAGACTTAGTAAACAAAAATATAATATCAAAATATATTTATTTCATTTTATACAATTCATGCTTTATCTATGTTGTTCAGATTATTGCATTGCTTTCTGATTCAATAATATTTGTATCATTAGCATGCGGGAATCTAGATATGATTTGAAGTATGGTGTAGTATAGTCAATCCAGAACAACGGCAAAGGAACATAACCATATGACGAGAAGTTAACTCGGAAGGTCGATAAGGGAAAATGGTAGAATATTATGACGACCTCTTGTCCAGAGTCATAAATGATATTCTGACGTAGACCCTTTTGTGCCATGACATACCAATTTATGAGTTTGTCTTCCTTTGTGGAAGTTATAGATTGTGACTTTTCTACCGAATTGAAGTGGCGGGTGTTGCATGCAAGCAGGAGATGCTCACTCCTCTTTGGCACCTGATCTCATTCTTTCGCAGGGAGTTCACTTCTCTCTATATGGTAGATTTTTTTATTTCTGTTCGCTTGCCTTCTTTAAGCAGAAGATGCTTATTGGTACTGCATAAAGCACTGCTTGATTGAATTTTTATTCAAAGTTTCAAATGAAAGACTGCTCGATGTTTCATTGAATATATTATTTCTTATACTTTATAACTTTCAAATATAATCATATACGATATTTCGATATTACATTATAATAGTTTTTCTTACAGTCATTATATTATTTGGGTCAGTGAGGAATTCTATTCCTATATCCTTCTTCGCCGTAATACTAGAATTATATCGACACCCAAAATATTTGTGAAAAAAGAACAACAAAAGAGCCGTTGAATAACGGCTGCACAATAGCGTGGTAATTTAATATTTGGGAAATTACTTTCCGTATTGCATAAGATCAATGTCAGAGAGCAACATGGAGGTAAAATACTTTAAATTGCATTATAATGTTTAACGTCTTCAAATTAGTTAGCACATTTTAGAGCAGATAAATTAACAGCATGACCAGACATGCACGTTTCGGTTAGTTAACCCTCATCAGTGATCCTCAATCTAAACAATGTAATATGGCCAAAATATGTGAAAATTATGTCCTAAATATACCGAAAGACGTAGCAAGATGGCTGGGATATGATGCTACAGGACCCAGGTTTTAGAAATTTGAGACAATTTTATTAACAGATATTTTCAAATGCGCTTGAAAAAACGACCAACCGAAATTAATCGAACTTGGCTACATGTGCCCTCGGGGACTCCTGGTCCACCAATAGTGACACTTACCAAGTGGTAAAAATGTTTAACGTCTTAAAATTCAATGGCATCATTTTGGAGCAGATAAATTTACAACATGAACAAGACATGCACGTTTCGGGTATTCAACCCTCGTCAGTGATCCTCAATCTAAACAATGTAATATGGCCAAAATATGTGAAAATTATGTCCTTAACATACCGAAAGACGTAGCAAGATGGCTGGGATATGATGCTACAGGACCCAGGTTGATCGAACTTGTCTACATGTGCCCTCGGGGACTCCTGGTCCACCAGCAGTGACACTCACCAAGTGGTAGTAATTTTTAATCATAGTAATTTTAATCATAGTAATCATTTTCAATCATAGTTATTGCTGTTCTTCACAAAATTGATGGGAAATTCAGAAAAGTGAATTTTTTGATACAGATGAATGGATGTGAATGCCCGTGTGTCTAATTTTGTTTTCGTTTTCTTTCACATCGCGTTTGGTCACGTTGTAATTTGTATTCAGATCAAGATGGAATTATTGAGGACTTCAATTCTTATTTTCAAATATCAGAATAATTGATGCATTTTGCAACCTTTTTATGTACAAATTCTTCCCATTACCTTTGTTTTTAAGTATAGGTCAACGCAAGAAAGAGGGGAGGCGTATATTTAAAAAAATATTTTTGCTGCATAAATCATTCCTTCCTCTTTTTAGACATATTTTGTGGTACAAATAAACGACACAAGTGCTTACGTGCGTGATACGCAGATGTCCGTTTATCAAGAATTAAAGTAATTCAAACTAAGGACACCTAGTTCAAAGCAAAAAGACTCAATTTATCTTTCAAAACCATAGGCTGGTCGATCTTAGCCGGATCATTCACTCTCCTCCGCCTGGACAAACTGTTTAGATTCGCTCTTGCTTATGATAAATAAATAAATGAGAGAAATATTTTTAAACAACATAAATAGAGCGTGCATAAATATATAAAACTTGCCGAAAGTCACTGTGTCAAAATGACGAAAAAGGTAAGATAACGAAAACACTAAAAGATGTCCAATCGGACGACTTGATTTTTCAAACAAGATTGGAAAATGGTCAGTCAAATGCTCAGTCCATTTTGATATATATATGTGCTTAAAAAGTAATTGAACTTGCATAATTTCTGTCTTAAGGTATCCGTTGTACAATTGAGTCATTTTACATAGCGTTTTAATCATCTCCATTGTAAAGTATTGTACATTTTATGCCTGGTAAGGTAATATAAACTATATATTTTCTGAAAGGTAATGATGCCCTGAGTACAGATATAAGACTCCCATGTCTTAAAAATCAAAGGGGAAAACTCTTCTACAACTTTTTTATTTTGCCTATGTTATATAGAGAAAATAGACAATTTAAATGCTTCATCAGTTATTCCCCTTCGTTTTTCTTGCCTCAAAATTATTATTTCTGAGCAGTGGGCATTATAACCTTTCAGAAAATATATAGTTTATAGTACCTTACCAGGCATGGAAAAATGCCCTATTGTGCATCGGATACCTGAATTTAACATAAATGTGACGATAAAAAAATAGATAAATAAGATCACACTTTAACAAACTAAAGTATTGAAAAAATCATTTCAGAATATTCTGCCAAGACTGTTGTGAGAAGACACTAATGCAAATGGGTTAAAGAAGACCCTGACGATAATCTCAACAACACTCATAATAGAGCACAAAATTAAGCATCGACGTGCCCCTAGCAAGCTGGAGGTGGTGCCAGAATGCCCGGGAGGAGTAAGCATTCCCTGATAGCTAGCCGCACTCTCCGTCAAGTTCCAAGTAATGATAGATAATGTCAATTATGGGTTATCGTTCCTTTCTTTTATATTTATTACGTTAAATCTTTGTTCTACACCTTTTACCAGATTTGATGCTGTGATGTTGGTTCAATTAGTTTCAAGTAGAAATTACAATTAAGTTCAAAGAGAACTCCAAACAGCAGCGTATTTAAGTATACTTCTAAAATTCATGTATGCAAAATCAGTCAGGTTCACATTGCACGAGACATAATTGAATGTTACCTTATTACGATATAAAGTTCGGAGTAGGAAATTGAGACATATTTGTTTTTAAATAGAAAAACGATATCTATTTAGAATTTACGAATATTGAAATATTTGGGATGATAAAGATAAAAGACTAATACTCTAAATCGACAAATTTTCGTCCCCTTTGCCTTTAGGCAATGTAAACACAATGTCATTTACAAAGACGTTTACATTGTCCTTTGAACACTAAATTGAGGCCAATGGGCAGACATTTTGTGTTTTTTAGTTTCTGTGATTTTATCAATTAAGAATTACTTCATTTTCCGATTTGGATAGAGAGTGCATTGATCTCTTTAGTGCTTATTTCTGTATCATATCGGTTAAAAAGTTTCTCTCTCTAAGTGTGTATTTGCATAAATTATCTTTTAAAGGTCTAATATTCAAATGCATTTAAATTCTTCTTTGAACTTAGTTGTTGAGCGCAAGAGAATTTGATTCTTTTAGATCTTAAAAAATCCACTTTGTAATAATTGACCTTGGTTGAGACAAAATTTTGGCTTCAAAACTTCCTTATCATACTAATTCTTGGTACAAGAGTTTAAGAATTCATCAACTCTCTGAACTTATCAACAATGTCAACAATAGTCAATACATCTTATTCAAATAAGAATTTTAAAGATTGATTATTATCTGTAAAAAGGAAGTAACGATAACCCAGCCTTTACATCATCGATCACTACTTGGAACTTGGTCATGGATTGTCTCTTCCAATATAAACTTTGCAGATTATTTTAAAAATGCCATTTTCATATTCATCACCTGCAATTACAAGCGTGGCAGATTATTTAAGTATAAGATATTTTCATAGGTTTATATTATAGCTGTCTGACCTAATGTCACTGTTCATTTTTGTATCATCTCAAATTGTACACCCAGACAAATTCAGAACAATTTCAAAGTATAAAACAATATATTTCAATAAAACATATACATTGTAATGTTTTAAACTATTGAATTTCATTTAAAGCATGCGTCATCTTTGTAGTTCAGAATGTGATTTAAGATTCGTGGAAAAGCACTCATTATAATCAGCGATAACATTGAGTACAAAGAGCAGAAAAAATGAAGTAAAATTTCACGAAGAAAAGAAATAATCATGTATTGGTATGGTAAAAATGTTACAATATGAACAAGCGGGGGTTTTGTACACTATATATAACACTGTGGCGTATCACGTGATACGCAAATGATATGTTCCATGGGAATCCCCTGTGATCAAACCAAGTAAATACTGCTTAAATTTTCTTTATATAGATTTATTTTAGGCCTATCATATGGTCATTATTATTAATTATATATATGATGGTAATTTATTCTGGTCAAGAAGAGTCGTATATTTGGAGAACACTTCAGTAGAAAATTTTGCGATGCTCACCACATGTTATGATATGGTGCACGGACAGATAATTGTTTTTATTTTAAGTGTTTTCCAAATATACGACTATTCTTGACAAGAATAAATTACCATCATATAATTGATAATAATGACCATATGATAGGCCTAAAATAAATTCATATAAAGTAAATTTAGACAGTTTTTACTTTGTTTCAGAATGTGATTTAAGATACGTGGAAAAGCACTAATTATAATCAGCGATAACATTGAGTACAAAGAGCAGAAAAAAATGAAGTAAAATTTCACGAAGAAAAAAATAATCATGTATTGTTATGGTAAAAATGTTACAAAACTAAATAGCGGAAATGGTTTTGTACACTTTGTATAAAACTGAAAAAAAGAAACTATGCACCGCATTACCTTTTTTCCTTCTATATAAACATACGAAGGTATTTTTTTCAAATAAATCAATTTGCATTGTTTGATAAGAAATTGACTAAGATGTATCTGATTCCCATTTGATAAAATTTTGTTTTCCTTTGAGGAAGCGGTGATTTGATATAATTTTGTTTTAAGAAATTATCTTTAAGAAAAAAGGAGGATATCTAAATTTTTTACACACAAATTAGTAGATTAAAATTAATTCCTAATATTCTTCATTGCTTACTCAAAGTCAAGTTACGTAATTAATTGTATTAATGTTAGGAAATTCCCACAATTGATTTTACTATCATATTTTATAGAAACTTAGTATTAAAGATATTCATCTATATTGTAACTAAACGGTAAATAGACTCAAGGTGCAACACTTTTTGAGTAGTATATATGAAAACAAAAGTATTAACAAAATCATGTTAATTTTGATGCAATATTAAATCTTAATGGCATGACCACACAAAAACCACTTTACAAATGACAAATATGGATAATGACAATATCCCTGTATACAGCAAAAAATCGATAATTCAGAAAATCAGAAACCGAATGCATACAAAATCAGGATAAAACAGGAACCAAAGCAAACAAACAACAACCTCCACCATTGTTTTAATTGCAAGAATTTAAAGCAATCAGATCAAACATTTCTCAGCCTCTTTCCTATAGGGCTTTAAAAGTAGTCATGACCAGTTTAAGCAAATTGAACGGCACATGTTTAGAAAGATGTTATTCAGTGAAGGTAATAGTAGATGTATCAAATGCATCAGGCCATTTTTTTCTGAAATGAGACACGAAATAACTAAGAAGGCATCCTTTTGTACTATGCATGGACTGGGCGATGCATATATAATTATAATCTGACATTTGCATATAGTTTTTTAAATGATAATAATATCCCTTCTCATGTCAAGGGCTTACCTTTTCATTCGTGTAAAATTTCGCGTATGACTACCACTGTTTCGTTATAATCCCATGTAAGCAATTATCCTCACAAGGACTCGCATGTCAAAGGTGACTACGGTTGCTTTAAAGATAATTGGTATGACCTATCTTGAAGATTCGTTTAGTCAGTTTCTTTGCGATTTCAAATTCCTTTCTAATTCATCGTAAATTTGAAATTGAGATAGTTTTCTTCAATTAATGAATTAATTTTATAAAGTAAGATATTCATCTGAGCAAATGTTTAATTTAAGCAGTCTTATCGTTTTATTTCCTACATAAAAAGTATTATTTACGATCTTAACTACACGTTGTAATCAAATATAAAAGTATTTTCTGCTGAAAAAGATGTAAAGACAACGGATTTGGATCTCCCTTTGCAAATAGTTTTAAATTGCTACAACTGATAGGACAGGTACATGTACATTTGTAATTCTTTTGAGATTTATATCTTAACGCAGAAAAATTATCATAACAAAAATCTTAAAACCCACATTTGCTAGCAATTTACATTTTTAAAACACTAATGTTGATAATTGATATTCTGTGGGTAACAAAAACATTTTCGACGGTTGTTAAAGAAAATCATATGTATTTTCTTATGAGTTTTTTATGGTGTATTTTAAATATGGTTTGCAGATGTTGACAAGTAATGTTGGTATTCAATGCAATTGTTCGACGTCTTCGAATTCTTTAGCATCATTTAAGAGTAGATAAATTAACAGCATGGACCAGACAGGCACGTTTCGGGTATTTTAACCTCGTCAGTGATTTTCAATCCAAACAATGAGATATAGCCAAAATATATGAAAAGGATGTCAAAATTTACCAAAAAACGTAGCAACATGGCTGGAATATGATGCTGTAGGACCCAAGTGCAAGTTTTAAATTGATTTATATCCTACATCAATTTCTTTATGTTATCATTCAGTGAATGTTATATGCAAATTGTTTAAATGTAGGAGAAATAAAGCGTACGCTCAAGCAGAAAGATACGCCCGTCGGAATTTTTTTCACAATTTTTCAACCCTATCTACCATTACTCTGACACGACAAATCAGATTAACATAAAAATCGAAAGGCGGCTTCCTCTCCATAGTTTGACCAATAAGTATAATGAAAATCAGTTGAAGCATACTCAAGTTATTCCGTTCAGTTAGAGGACGGACGGACATCGCCATATTCTAATGTTTCCCGTCAAATGACGGGGCTATAAAAATGAGAAATCTTATCGAAAGATAAAGAATAAGAGATAATGAAATTTTGCATATTCGCAGATTTTTTTTTGTTACTCTATTTTATTTCGAAATGTCTACAGTCAATGTCGTTTTGCCTACTAATCCTTTTTATTCCATTTTCTTTATGAATAAACTTTTCAGAATGAAGCGGGGTGAGAAAACAATTTTTTTTTTTGAATTAATAGGAATGGGCAGTCAATGTCGTTTTGCCTACTAAACCCCTTTTCCCCCATTTTCTTTATGAATAAAGTTTTCAGAATGAAGCGGGGTGACAAAATTTTTTTTTTAATAAATATGAATGGCCAATCAGAAATGAAAAAAAAATCCACTTACATATGGATTTTGATTCGTGTGACGTTTCTCCAAAATCTGCGTGATATAATCAATGTCAAATCCGTCCAGTAAAGTCAAATTTTCACACATCTTTTCGTTGATCCGTACATAGTTTCTTTGATAATTCATATCCGCCATTCTGTTTTTTTTTTCAAAAATTAATTTCACCGGCAGGATCCGTCCGCCGTTTATTTCTTTAAAGATAGTGCTATTTCTTAAAGACTTTAAATAGGGACCAACCTTTAAATATTTGCTTTTAAAGGACACTTTTTGAATAGGGACACAAAGAGCTTCGTGGAATCGGTTACGTTTTAGGTGTTTTCCGTGATCTATTCTAAGACACATTGATTTGACAATGCTTTTAGGTTAAGATAAAATTGTATCAGTCATATTTAATAATTTGTATGATGACATACTTCTGCTTCCTACATGTACATGATAGATATTTTTACAGGTTATGTCGACATGCAAATTAAAAATGTCGACATGTAAGTTACATATGTCGACATGCAAGGTATGTATGTCTACATATAACATATTTTTGACAACATACAACTTAATCAACTTGCATGTTTACTTCTTTTCTTGCAAGTTGACATAATCGTCATGCATGTTGACAACTATATTGCATGTTGATATCAATAACTCGCATGTCGACATAATTATATTGCATATTTAAGATAATATGGAGTTATTTTTCATGCAAAAGAAGGCAAAACTATGCCACCATAAATTTGTAATACCAATTGTGATCTTTATTTATGGTGGCATACTTCTGCCTCCTACATGCAAGATAGTTATGTCATCATGCAAGATAATTATGTCAACATGCAAAATAATTATGTTAACATGCAAAATAAGCATGTTATCATGCAAGATAAATATGTGGAAATGCAAGTAAATTAAGTTGCATGTTGACATAAATAACTTGAATGTTGACATATTAATGTAAACGTCTTCATATTGAATAGCATCATTTACGAACAGATAAATTGGCAACATGGACCAGACATGCACGTTTCGGGTTGTATGTTGCATGTTGACAAATTTATATTGCAAGTTAATATATTTTACTTGCATGTTAACATGTTTAACTTGCATGTTGGCATAATCTGGAGTAAAATATCTTGCATGTAGGGGGCAGAAGTATGCCACCATATTTATTGAACTGCATGCACACTTTCTTATTCATTGTTGAATTTGAGTTGAAGGGAGGTTTGTTTTGAGTACATGCAAGTTGAGGTTATTGAAAAATATAAGGTCAAACTCAATATTTATACAGTTGTGGTGGAACATTGCTTTTGTAAATAGTCGACATATATGATCGCCGATTGAGGGAGAGTAGAATCATGGATACAAAGGGAAGGTTAATTTACGGGTACAATGATGGTGGACAGATTCTTTTTTTTTTCAGGGGGAAATGGGGATTGACGTATGATGCATAGCGCACATGGATTGAAAATGAAAGGTGTCGCGTGTAAGATAAGAATAAATGATTTTCAAGGGCAAAGAAATGGGGAAAATATTACCTGTAGGAAAATGGATTCATGAGTTAAAAGGAGGACTGCAGAATAATGTAAAAAGAGGATAATTTAATCATTAGTTGAGTGAAATTTCAAACCAATTTTCATGCACCTGACACGTGTTTCGAATGTTAAATTACCATTAGTGATGCTTCCAGCCAAAGTGATTTTCATATTATAAGCAGCCCAGATTAATTTCACTACCGCCCTCTGGTGTTATGTTTATAATTCATATTTCTGCATTTACTTTACAGGGAGTGCGCGACTCAGAATTTCAAGTTGCAGGTTTTGAAAATGTTGAAGGATGGTAAACAAATTCTTCTTCGTTAGACATATACACAGTCAACTGTGACATATATGAAATTCATGTGAAATTTATATGAACTCTACATGAAAACTCACATGAAATTTATGTGAAACGACCACGAACATGAAACTTACATGATTTTTTTTACACGAAATTCATGTGAAGTTTCTGAAATGAATTTCTTGTGACTTCAATCTAGCATAACGATCAAAAAGAAAAACTCTTTTGATATTCATGTGAAGTTAATTTCATGTGAAATTCATGTGAAATATATTTTACGTCAATGTTAACGTCTTCAAATTGAACAGCATCATTTAAGAACAGATAAATTGGCAACATGGACCAGACATGCACGTTTCGGGTACTGAACCTTCGTCAGTGATCCTCAAATCTAAACAATGTAATATGCCAAAAAAAAAGTATGAAAGTTACTGTGCCGAAAAGCGTACAGAAAGACGTAGCAGGATGAGTGGGATATGATGCTACAGGACCCAGTTTTAGAAATTTCACGAAATTTTGACAACAGGAATTTTTGAATGCGTTGAAGAAACGATCAACCGAAATTGATCGAACTTGGCTACATGTGCCCTCGGGGACTCCTGGTCCACCAGCAGTGACACTCACCAAGTGGTATGATGTTAACGTCTTCAAATTGAATAGCATCACTTAAGAACAGATAAATTGGCAACATATACCAGACATGCACGTTTCGGGTACTTTACCTTCGTCAGTGATCCTCAAATCTAAACAATGTAATATGCCAAAAAAATGTATGAAAGTTACTGTGCCGAAAAGCGTACCGAAAGACGTAGCAGGATGAGTTGGATATGATGCTACAGGACCCAGTTTTAGAAATTTCACGAACTTTTGACAACAGGAATTTTTGAATGCGTTGAAGTAACGATCAACCGAAATTGATCGAACTTGGCTACATGTGCCCTCGGGGACTCCTGGTCCACCAGCAGTGACACTCACCAAGTGGTATAAATGTTAACGTCTTCAAATTGAATAGCATCATTTAAGAACAGAGAAATTGGCAACATATACCAGACATGCACGTTTCGGGTACTTAACTTTCGTCAGTGATCCTCAAATCTAAACAATGTAATATGCCAAAAAAAAAAGTATGAAAGTTACTGTGCCGAAAAGCGTACCGACAGACGTAGCAGGATGAGTGGGATATGATGCTACAGGACCCAGTTTTAGAAATTTCACGAAATTTTGACAACAGGAATCTTATGTGAAATTTATATAGATTTCACATGAATTTTCATTCGAAATAAACATCAAAGAAGTACATTTGTACCTAACATTTATTCAGTCTCAAAGTCGAGTACATGATACACATTTCATTTTAATTTCATGTGAGGCGCAAATCGCTGTTTGTTGCATAACTTCAATAACCTCTTTTGAGCTGACCAAGAATGAGTTTTATATGAAAAGTTTCATATAACGAACATATGAGGTGTTTAAGAGCTGAATACTGAATTCTGTGTAAAATGCACAATCATTGTAAAACATGGTTTAACAAAAGAACGAAGTATATACGCGTGATAAAGAAGAGGTTTTATGACACTTCATTGCAAACACGAAAAAACGATACCTTTGTGGATTCAAAGTCTGCTAACACGATACTAGCAATCTATTTATATGATTTACTTTGGGATCTTCAACAACAAAACTCGAATGAAAACTCATCCTTGACATTTTAAACTTCCTCATTCCAGTTAAGTTATATTGGGTTTAAATTTTCTTTTTCACTAGTTCATGATCAATTTCGAAATCGACTGTACAATTGGAGCAGAAAGTGCACATGAATTTAGCTATGTCGAACATCGACTTATCCATCCATGCAATGGATACGCTCTTTATGCTACCAATCTTAATTTTAAACATAAACTATTGAATGACGAATATGGATAATGACCATATTCCAAATCTTAGTACAAAATCGATAATTCAGAAAATCATAAACCGAAGGCATACAAAACCAGGATAAAACAAGAACCGAAACAAACAAAGAAAAGCAATAACAAGAACCGAACTTCCAATATGGGAGTGAGACCAGGTGACCAGGAATACTCAGCATCATCTTTTTGCATGATCTCCATTTTATGCTGCTAACATTTTTTTCAATGATGTCTTTTTAAGGTACATATATATGTAACTAAAATGCCTTGACTTCGTTAAATATAAATCTAAGAAATAGGATCTAAAGACAAAGCTCTGTCCTTATCTTATTTTTCCTTATCTTCAAAGACTTTTAAAATTTCTGTCATCAAATTTTCTTGAAATCGCCGACGAGAGTTTAATACCCGAAACGTGCATGTCTTGCCCATGCTGCTAATTTATCTGTTGTTAGGTGATGCTATTGATTTTGAAGACGTTTAACATTTCTAAAACGTAGGTCCTGTAGCATGTAAACGTCTTTAAACTGAATAGCATCATTTAAGAACAGATAAATTGGCAACATGGACAAGACATCATATCCCTACCAACCTGCTACGTCTTTTGGTACATCTTTTTGACATAATAACTTTCACACTCTTTGGCCATATTGCATTGTTTAGATTAAGGATCACTGACGAGGGTTAAGTACCCTAAAAGTGCATATCTCAATGCTGCTAATCTATTTCTTTTTAAATGATGCTATTAAACTTGAAGACGTTTAACATTTTAGATTATATATTAAGAATTCCGCTTTTTATAAATTGATAATTTGCATTTTCATTATTCTGACCTTGAACATCTCTGATGAGGCATTAATTGTTGAAATGCACATATGGAGTAATTAAAGAGTAACATCAGAACAGTTATGTCGATATTGATAAATGCATCAAATTTATTTAATTTATGTTAAATAGATAAATGCAGTTTTGTATATTTTCGTTCAGTATTTGATACTTCATGGTACCCCTATCTTTTCGAAGCATATTTATGAAATACGACAAATCTATTTAAACAAAATACCTGCCACGAATTATCTTATACATCATATAATCACCCTTACCATTTAGAAGATGAAGATAAAAAACTCGAATGATATCAGGTTTTATGACACCCTTATCTTTATAGCTCCTTTGATATTTCTATGAATACATTTTTTGTAAAAATGTTCAACGTACCCTTTTTATCTACTTGAAATAAAATTTTCAACTGAAGAAAATTTTATCCATGAAAAATGGTAATTGCCTGTTTGCTCCTTGATTGTAAGTCTTTGCTTTATTTCAGATTTAATAAATTCACGCTAACATAGTAATCTTTCATAGAAATGGTTTGATAGTATATTTATGTACTTATAATTTAGGAAGTTATATAGATTTCTTTTTTATTTTTCTGCGATTGTCATAGAATGAACATAATTTTGAATATTGTATTATATTCGTTAATCATTTGACAAGTTTACCGTGACGATATATTTCTTTTTTTTTTCTACTGAAAGTCTCAAACTTTTATAAAAAAAAAACTCTATGGAGCAAAAGTTAAATTAAACGAATCAAAATATAGAATAAATGAAGAGCAACATTTTTATAACGACCAAAAATTTCTACCAAAGAGTTCACCAAAGACAGATAAAGAAGATCCTGACAACAACACTCACAATGGAGCACAAAACTGAGCATCGACAGACCCCTAGCAAGCTATAGGTGGTATCAGGTGACCGAGAGGAGTAAGTATCCCCTGTCTGGCTACTGTTGAGCATGCCGTACCCGCCCGTTTTCATAAATGTGCTTCGAAATTGCGCCATATTTCATACATATGCTTCTAAAAGGTGGGGGTGTAAATGAAATATCACATATAGAACGAAAATATACCTAAAAGAAGTGTTTTTATTTAGGTTACATTAACTTGATAAGATAAAGACAAAGGGAGATAACTCTTAGTTTTATATCTTTTTCTCTGTTGTCAGAGAGAAGTTTCTAAAAAGCAATTTCTTAATGAAATACACTTTTAATCCGATAGTGAATGAAAGTTAACGTCTTCAAATTCAGTAAAATTAAACACCAAATCCGAAATACAATTTCAAAAATCACAATCAAATAAACATTAAAGACGTACATTTACCTTTCAGTTATAATGTGTCAAAGTCTCAAAGGCATTTAGATTAACTATGAAATGATGTAAAACAGAATATCCTCAAGAGAAAAGAAAAATCGGACAAACAGATGAATACAAAAACACATCTTTATAGAGACACGAATGACAACTTTATCTTATGAACAATCTCCAGTTTATTATAACAAACATTGATGATATCATGCTAAACCGCATTAAGTAAAGGAGAAACAGTTATGTTAACTTTTGATTGTCTTACTTACGTATATATTCTGCTTCTTGAATCTGGCGTGCAAAACTTCAATAACTTCATGAATATCAGGATGCTCAAGAGATGAAAGATTTTCTTTCGAATCCAACATATCTGTTCTATGTTGCTTTCCATTGATTTTCGTTTCCATTCTTGGATTCAAGTACCGCATCATCTGCGTGTTCGGAGAAGAGCTTTCGATTCCTTTATTTTTTGACAAGAATATACGAATATCTAGCACTGACTTTTTTCAGTAGAGGAGCCTCATAAAAATAGTTAATTGATATTAAGTAGTTACTGATCAGAAATGAACGAAACTTTTACTATCATACCATTTTATACTATTGAGAAAAAGAGTCTGGACAAAGCGTGGGCCTCGGATTTCTTTCTGTTGTAAGCCCACATTAAAATTTTGATTTGATGTTATGACCGTTAATTTTGAAATTAGTGACGTCAATTAACAGAAGTATTGCTTTAATTTTTATGCTTCTTTCTTATCATTTAGCAACGTTTAAACACTGCCCACATATCGAATTACATGTAACCACAAACCGGTTTGTAAAATTGTAAAAAGTGGCAAACGAATTTTAAGGTCAACAAAAACAGGTTATAATCTACCCTTATATTTTTCCAGCTTCAGAAGTTTATGTTGTTAGACTTAAATTGTAGCTTAAATAATGGAAGGTTCTGCTGAATGATTTCACGTCATATCATTGCCTACAGGCCAATTAGATGATGGAACAAATGTAGCAAGATGTTAGTATCATCTGAGAACCTCTCGACCTACAAATCATAGACTTCGCATTTTGTATTAAATTATCAATTTGGAATTTGAAACGTGCATGTCTGGTCCATGCTGTAAGTTTATCTGCTTTTAAATGATGCTAATGAATTTGAAAACGTTAAACATTTGTATCACCAGGAGTCCCCGAGGGCACATTTAGCCAACTTCGACCAATTTCGGTTGGTTGTTTCTTCAAACGCATTCCAAAATTTCTTTTACAAATTTTCTCTAATTTTTGAAACCTGGGTCCTCTAGCATCATATCCCAGCAATTTTGCTACGTCTTTCGGTATATTTTGGACATAATTTCACAGATTTTTGCCATATTCCATTGTTTAGATTTAGGATCACTGACGAGGGTTAAGTACCCGAAACGTGCATGTCTGGTCCAAGCTGTAAATTTATCTGCTTGTAAATGATGCTGATGATCAATGACATAAATGAGAAGACGTTAAACAATTGAATAAAAAGTCGTGGTAAAAGTAAAAAAAAAAATATTTTACATACGAACATAACATGTTAGTGGCAACATGTGTTAGCAAAATGGTAAGTGTAAGAAACCAAATATTTGGTCCTGTATTTATTTGGAGCATTGAAAATTTCACAATCATATGAAAATCGCCATCGACTAAGAAGCTGAAAGGTATCACTCTCAAAATTAAAAATTTGAGAATCTTTTTTGGTAGAAATGACAAGTAACTTGATACACATATGAATCTGCTGTCAGATGGGATAATTTATTAAAATAATACCGATATGTGGGTCAAAATAAGAGGATTTTTTTAAACATCGATATAAATGAAAAACAGAATAGATTGTTTTCCCTCTCGCTGCAGAAAGCCAATTTCACCGAAGGTGTATATCATCAATAATAATACGGAATTGTTCATGAAGAAAATTCCAAACCTATTTTCTGGCCAAATGGGGTCCTGAAACGGGGAGGAGACAATGTCCCACAGGCAAAAAAAAAACGAAAAAAAAGGGGGATCAATGACTATCTTATAACAAGTCCTCAGAGCGTATTAGTCGATCAGAACTGCAAAATGTCTTCATCTCATGGAACAATGTATTCAATGTGTGTTCCGATCAAATATTTTACCGTTAGAAATGAGATAAACAAGAAAGTTGTCTGATTCTACAAAGTGAGTATTTCGCGCCTGAAAGCTTCATCAGTCGCTAATAATGAAAGTATAGAGTTAGATTATAATAAGTACGTCATTTTCATTCTTCAGTTTCTGGATAGGAGATTTCGCCGATTTCATTGATGTACTGTCATCAAAGTTAATTTGTTTATTTAATTATGACATGAAATGGTTCAGAAGCATAATTTACATCTGTTTAAGATAATGTTTTTTTTTGTGAATTTTCGCTCAATATTTGACGTTAGCAGTGCCTCCTAAACTTCGACCTGTAATTATAACATCTTTCACCAAATCTATTCAATTAAGATATCTACTAGCCAAAGGAATCATCTTATACTTTTATCCTTCTTTTTTTCTAAAACTGAAGGACAATGCAAGAGAAATAATCGATAGATTTCAGGGCTAAATCGATTCTTTGTCTTAACAGCTCATTTGGCCTGCAGACTATGACACACGTTGCCCGGATGAAGACCACATCTTCTTCATTTCGTCTATTGCGCATGTACACTTAACTGGAAAAAGGACATCCCTAAAGAAACGGTTGCAGTCGCTTGACCTTTACACACCTCGTCTTCATAGACGTAAAATTACACACTAGCGGAAATAAACGTTCGTATTCATAAAAATGGTGCATGATCGTAAAGTTCACTTTACTAATCAGGGTCATTTTCTCCTACACTTAGAGTATGATTGGAAATATCCCATATATATGCAAGATAGAGAGATAAAGACAAAATCAAAAAGAAATGAAAAAAAAACATCAATCAACAGAAATTATATAAGACATATGGTTACAGCATATTTTGGTTTAACCCCTTTCTGTATCGGGAAGTGGGAGGGCAACTTTTTTGGGTCCTATAGCATCATATCCCACCCATTCTGTTACGTCCTTTGGTACATTTTTGGACATAATAGTTTTCACACTTTTCGGCCATATTAAATTGTTAAGATTGAGGATCACTGACGAGGGTTTAGTACCCGAAACTTGCATGTCTGGTCCATGCAGTTTATTTATCTTGTCTAAAATGATGCTATGGAATTTGAAAAAAGTTTAACATTTGAACTACTTGGCGAGTGTCACTGCTGGTGGACCAAGAGTCCCCGAGGGTACATGTAGCCAAGTTCGATCAACTTCGGTTGATCGTATGTCTTTTCAACACATTTAAAATTTTCTATCACAAAACTTCTTGAAATTTCTAAAACGTGGGTCCTGTGGCATCATATCCCACCCATTCTGCTACGACTTTTGGTACATTTTTGACATAATAATTTTCACACTTTTTGGTCATATTACATTGTCTAGAATGAGGATCACTGACGAGGATTTAGTACCCGAAACGTGCATGTCTGGTCCATGCAGTTCATTATCTTGACACGTACGTCTTAAATGAGGCTATGGAATTTGAGAAAAAAATTAACATTATACACAACAAAAATTATGTATGACCATTATGAAAAATAGGTCTTATCAAATTTTTACATGTTTTTCGGAATACAGATTGATAGTCCAGATAAATGGTGCAGATAATTAAATGAATCGTGCAAATTTTCAGGAAAGCATGAAACTTGGTATAATCGTTCTCTAGGTCTTTTTTTTACAATATAAGCTTTGGACCCACCTCGCGAAATCCAAATAAGCGCTATTTTCAAGATGGCCGCCATTTTTCAGGACAAAATTACAATTCTTCGATTCACTCGTGCAATTATTCTATTTTTTTTTACCGTTTATGTTTGGAACAACTGAAAGTTATTTATGAAAATGTTACAATCTTCTCTTCTGATATTCCTAATCACCCATAGGTAAATATGAACCGTGATTTCAGATGAATTACTTCATATGACGTTACGTTTCTTTTACTTGTACAAATATATTTTCTATTTTGTTGTGCCAAAATTAACATTTGTATCAAATGAAATGCTCGTTTGTGTGTTTCCAATTTCAATTCATCAAGTATTAATACGTTAGTTGTTTATGTTGATGTATTTAACGTTTGTTTAGAGAGATTGTGCCAAGTTTCATGCTTTCCTGAAAATTTGCACACTTATTTCAAAATACAGCTTGATTAAACGATTAATTATGACATTATGCAATTACAAAAGCCTAAATCAGATTCCAAGAACCACAATCAGAAGATGAAAAAATACAAAAACAAATATTCATGGATTGTGTAATAAACAATAAAGAAGTACCTAACCGTTATTCAGTCTCAAAGTCGAGGAGGCAAGGCAAAATCGTGAGAATTCACATCGAAACGGTTGCGAACCCCGCAATGAACAACATTCCGAAATGAGACCAGGTGCCCGAGGAGAGTCAGCGTCTCCTGATTGCATGCAACACCCATCGCATATCATTATATTAACGTTATCATTTTTCGTAATCTTTATCAATTTGTATAAATAATTCTTTATCTTATTAACAAATGTATTGTATTGTGTTGTATTTATTTTAACGTGGGTCCTGTAGCATCATATCCCACGCATCCTGCTACATTTTTCGGTACATTTTTGGACATAATAATTTTCACACTCTTTGGCCATATGACATTGTTTCCATTGAGGATCAATGGCGAGAGCTAAGTACCCGAAACGTGCATGTCTTGTCCATGCTGCAAATTGACCTGTTCTTAAATGATGTTATTGAATTTGAAGGCGTTTGACATTGCAACAACTTTTTAAGGCAAAATATACAAAATATTAATCTGAAAATACGTACGATAAACAAATATTATCAATTTTTCCACTTTTCATGATTCTTTTTTTTTTTACATCATTGAACAAAATCTGACTGTATTTTACAGCTGGCTTTTATCGAAAGTAGCAGTTTATGACCAAAATGAAACCTTTGTAAAATATGTAGAGTAAATCCATCAACTAAAAACCTTATTTACATGTATAAAATAGCTAGTAAGTTTTAATAGGCCAATAAGTGTAGTAAGTTAACTTGACCTTCATAAGATTTTTCATCGTCGTTGTGCAACACGTCTTCCTTTGAAAACTCATAAAAATTTCGGATGTTCCAAATTACTTATAAGTATGCAATAAAAGATTATATTTTCAAAGATGTTAAATTGTGTGATATCCTACGCCTCGTAAATCACAATACTTCAAAACGATGCATATGATCTAAACTAATTGAACTTAAAATCTTTTTCTAAAGACATTTTATCGCGAAGAAATCGTAGCAGACCATGCATGGCATTTAACTAAGAAATTAAAGGAGCTGTTAAGATGAGACGTAAAATCTGCCCTGAATATTCTAAATTCAAAAATGCAAAATTCAAGAAAATTTTTCGGTAAGAATGACAAGGAACTTGATCCACATATCAACAGTCAGGTTTGATAAATTATTTAAAAAAAAAAACGATATTTGGGTCAAATTAATGGATTGCGGAAAAGTTTCTCTACAACATCGCCATTTTCACCAAATTATCTAATATCATTTTTTAAAAAAATACGGCATAGCGGGGTTCTGTACTGAGGGAGGAGCAATCTCCCAAAGGCAAAAAAAAACCGATAAAGGGTGGATGGATGACTATTTTAGAATTGGTCTTCCGGGCGGTAAACTAGATTATGATTTCCCTTTTATCTTTTAATATTATGGAACAATCGATTAAGAGTTTGTTAATATCTAACGGTTAGGAAGGAAATAAACGAAAAGGTTGTCTATTTCTACGCTGTTTGCATTCGCACATGAAAGCTACATGTGTGGCAGATAAGTACGAAATAAAACCGGGTTTCGATTTCCGGATTGCGGATATCTTATTGATATAATGACCTCAATGTTACTTTATCTTATCCACTTTTGACATGAAAAAGCATAGGAGCATAATGAACATCAAATTTGTGTAAAATAATGCACTTTCTGTGAATTTTTGCTCGATATTTTACGTTTTCTATCATCGGTATCCCGAACCCCTTCACCCCGTAAACATAACATCTTAACCCAAATATATTTCAATAAAAATCCTAGGAGTCTTCCAATACTTTATATACTGCTAAAAATTGTTTAAAATCACAATGGGTTTTCTCTATATCATCTAGTCAACTCACACCATTTTGAGTAGACTAATACTATAAGATAATCGATTAGGTTAGGTAAATGATATCTCTATCAGAATCTGTCCGTAATTTGAAAAAAAATGTACCCTCAAGGAAAATCCGAGGATTTTCAAAAAGTGATAATTTTGAATATTTCCCATTTTTGCATTTTAACTAGGACTGGTTATCGAAGCCAGACTTTCGATTCGATACAATACAATACAAAAAGTACCTTTATCCGGTATATCGTATCTAATTTTCTATTTTATTAAACGCACAAATTAACAATTCTATTCACTAATAAAACTCCTTCCCAAAACACAAAGTCAAACAGCTTTCTGGTGGTTAGGTCTAACTTATAGTTCTCAAGCATTTCTTTATACTCTACATACGACAAAGGAGGGTATCTCCAACAACACCAGGTTGCAGCACCCAGAGCAAAACCTTAAAACACCCAATGCAGAAACACAGAGCACACAAGCACAGAAAGAAACGCAAAAGGGACAAGGAACGTCAACGCACAACACAGAAACATCAAACACAAAGGACTAAACATAAACCAACGAGACCAATGGGCAACCGATGCCGACTTAGGACAGCCATCTGCCACGGAAATAGCAGAAGGTGTGGTTATCCTGGATTACGTGCGCACAACCCTCCCACTTTTCCGATTACCCAGAGGTCTCGAAGAACGTACAATTGTGGTTTAAAAAAAAACCCTAACTGTCAGATGACCACACACAAACAAGACCGCAAAACGCAGGGGCCCAAGCAACACAGATGAATATCTAAATGGATATAAAAAGAGGGTGTACTTAATACCATCCGTGTTCTGCCGCCACGAGCTCATGTATGTTATCACCTGAGGAGTCCGACTGAGATTCAGAGAGGACGATAACGTTCCCTGGAGGGTTTTTATGTTATTATTTTCCTTATTTTTATCTATTATTCATAGATAGATTTTTTCATTAGGTCACAAAGTTTCCCGTCAAATTCTTTTCAGATATGTGTTTTAGAGAAAACAAAGACGTGCAGTCAAAGTTCGCATTCCAAAGCTTTCGAGATAAAAATTTAAGAATTAAGTCGATATTACAATGAAGTTTCAATGAATCATGAATAACAAAAATAAAATCTACATGCCGTCTCTCCAATTAAAATTACATGTAATAGTCCTCAATCATTGTTGTTATTCTTAGACTTCGAATCATGAAATAATTCAAATAGCTAGCATGAGAGGCAAGTACGCTCGATGTAATTAAGAACATATCTGCCTTTTACGAACAAAGACATAAGATCAAATAGATATTTTCATGAAAATGCTTGAGATTTCACATAAAAAGCATGTTTTGTGCTAAAAATAACTGTATCTACATGTATCGGAGCAAAAATATCGATACTCGTATCGATGACCAATATCGATACATACCGATATGTCGATATATTGACCAAGCCCTAATTCTAACCATTTCTTGATATCTTCAACGCATTCGAAATTTAGACGTAACCAACCAGAATTATACACCCATGAACACCAAAAGTAAGACAGTCATTTCTTTGTTGACTACTGACCAAAATGGTACTAAAGCGTCAGAACGAAGAAAACACTTTATGTCTTACAATAACATAGCAAAATAAAGACTTACATTATAATTGAGGGCTTTATTCTAAACATTTCTTTAAAAAATTGTTGAGATTTTAATAAATGCAATTATTTTCAATATTCTAGCAGTTTCATGGAAGGACAATTACATTCAAATTGATCAAATATTTGTGTTAAGTTATGTCATCACTTTGTACTGTGAGTAGTGAAATTTTAATAGTTTTCTTTTACTTCGCATACCTTGTGATATATTAGAGTGCCTGTGAATGTATATACGAAAAACGGTAGTGTGATTCAGTACTTTTTGAGCAGTATATTTTTATCCTGGCGAACATTTTCCTAATCTGAAAGGACAGCGCACGAGGAAAAATCAAGTGATTTTAGGGCTAAATATAGCCCTTATCTGAACAACTCCTTTGTTAAATTACAATTTACAATGCAGACTATATTTGGCGTACGTACGTAACAAAAAAGTCATGTTTTCCTGTTGTCTTCTGAAATCATCACAAAAGGTTAATAGGTCATCAACCCAGTGCATATAGGGCGTTTGCTGCTCACCAGAGGTCTTGTGATCGAATATATGATTCATCGAAAGGTTTTATAATGTGTAGTGGAGGTTTTAATATGTGGTAGCCAACCCGATCTACAGATATTTTCTCATTCCATGGTTCATGTACTACCGCTTTTTTCCAGCAAAAATTGCTCCTCGCGACAAGATCCGAGCTAACATGAAGCAATGATAAATGTTACAAAACGTAGTGAAAAAGAATTTTGAAATAATCATTTATTCGAAATATACTAGAAAGAAAAGATAGTGTATCAATAATGCTTTCAGTAAATAGGAGGATTATATATTTTGATTTGAAGACGTTTAACATTTGAACTACTTGGTGGGTGTCACTGCTGGTGGACCAAGAGTCCCAAGGGCATATATAGCAAATTTTCCTTCAAAATTTTTCCTTTAAAATGATTAAGTGACATGAATACTATATTTTCATAAGGTTATCATGAAATCGTTGAAATTCCTTCATACAGAAATGACATGACAGATCTGTCTATTTTGCATAAACAATTCCTATATAAACGTTATATAAACGTTATCATATATCATTATCTTTATAATTTTATCAATAATTCTTTGTCATATTAACTTTATCATTTATGATTTGTATATCATTTAGCATGAATTATTTTTAATCATATTAAGGAATCTATTACACGATTTATAAACATGAATCGAAAGTAGCAGACTTAAGTTAAACTTTGAAGCCAAAATCAATACTGCCCTGTCTTATAATTTAAATTAATAAACTATGAACCTTATTTACATGTATATAAATGATCGCTCTACTAAACACTGTGAGCTAACCTTCATAGGAATTTTTGAAGTCCCAAAAGTATGATAATTCATAAAAAATTCATTCCTATTGAATTACTAACAAGTTTGCAAAAAAGATTATATCTTTATAGATGTTTATTTGTACGGTACACCTACGTCTCGTAAATCATATCACTTTACGTAGATGCAGATCATTAAGACTGATTTACCTGGAAAAATAAACTCGATATCTTTTACAAATAAAAAGAATTTATCGGATAGAACTCTCAGTTCGACGAAAAGAAAGTAAATACAAAAAAACCCTTAGATAGAAGTTATAAGAAAGATAAAATTTGCATTAATTTGAAAGAATGCCATGTCCTCCACTCTATTCATTGTTTGCATAAGTCAAATTTTGTCTTTAAAAAAATAGCTATTTCATTATGATGCAGAGATATATTCTGAATTCAATGGGATGGTAGGTCATTAAATACTGACATCAGGTGACGAGTATCTTGACAACTATACATTCGGTTGTACGGAGCCATATATTGACTTCATTCTATAATACATACAGAAATAGAAGGTATGCGAAGGGTTATGGAGCGAAACTGAAACACCCATTCATCAAATTGGAGGAAAATCTTAAATCACAAAATATATGATATGACTAAATAGAAATATTAATATGGTTAAATATCATTATGCGAAAACTAAGTTGCCACGCTTTTTAATTTGCTTGGGGTTTTTTTTTTTTTTTTTTGGTAAAATTTTATTCCTTTAAAAAAGGATCCATAAAATTTACATAAACCTCTTTTTCTACAGCAAATTTTCCACAGAAGGATGGTTATCAGATAGTGATTGCTTATTTTTTTTCAAAATAATCTTAAAAATAGTTTACTAAAATAAACGCATATTACATCTTTTCTAATCAGTTTTATAGATAACTGTAACCAATTCTAAAGATAACCCTCATGTTTTTTTTTTTTCTAAATCCACGTTCTAATCTGAAAAATATTTCAGATCCAAGTTAAGAAATTTACATGAACAAATATGTCTTCGCACATGCAGAAAAAAAACAGCCAGTTGACACATCAAAATCATTTGAAAACATTGTCAACTTTAATTTCGGAACTTTCGTCTACAAATACTTATATCAAAAGAAATGAAGGTGTACCTAATATTTTGAATAAACATAACAGTGAACTTTCTTCTCTCAAAATCTCTTTTTTTAAAATTATGATGATGATTTTCTGAATGATCGATTTTGTACTGTGTATGGGGATATGGTCATAATCAATTTCGTCATTGGATCTCCCTACAATATATAGCATACCAAAACTACACAAGTCTCCATAGGAATTTCGATACATTGCTAATTCTATCAACTGTTCAACTACAATTTTATCTAGAAATATGACGTCAGCACTCACGACAAGATATCTGATAGCTGTAATGAACAAGAATGATGTTAGCTTCCTTTGGTCTATTAAAATTAATGTGATTGACAAAATGAAATCTAGAAACCCAGCCAAAACTATTTCTTTATACAACGCTTCTAATAATATTATGTACACCACACATCCTCGCAAATCAATGATCGATTTCTAAACCTGTTAAATGGTGTTTTGAACGTGAGAGGAACGCTTATACATGTATTTGTACATCTGAATCAAAGGGTTTCGTTTCCACAACCGAGTTCAAATCATACAATTTCCTTAAACCATTGAAAACATCCAACCACAAAACGACAGATTATACCTCCTTCCTTCTTTCTGTATCTTCCTAAATAGAAGTAGCTGGATGTGATATTTCTGCTGAATTCAAGTGACGGGTGTTGCATGCAACTCTTCCTGGGCACCTAGTCTCACTCCTAAATTGGGAGTTCGCTTCTTTTAATTTGGTTCAGGTTTTTGTTTGTTTGCTTTGGTTCCTGTTTTATCCTGATTGTGTATGCCTTCGGATTGTTATTTCCTGAATTGTCGATTTTGTACTGTGTATTGGGATGTGGTCATTGTCCATATTTGTCATTCATGGACACTTAGTGACCTGTGTGATGCCTTGTTCTTCCTATTGGAACACACATTCATGTCAGAATGAGAATCTCTACAAAGAGGTTGTAGGGATCGCTATGGATACTTACCTGTGCACCTCTTTTTATTGCAGGTTTATTCTTATTCACCTATGAATAAGAATTTATCCAAAATCTTCAAAAGAAAGAAAACATGGTAATTTCAATTGTTTCAATGTTTAACGTTTCAAATTAAATAGCATCATTTAAGACCTGATAAATTTACAGCATGGACCAGACATGCACGTTTCGGGTCTTAAACCCTCGTCAGTGATCCTCAGTCTAAACAATGTAAAATGGCCAAAAGTATGAAAATTATTATGTCCAAAAACGTACAAAAAGACATAGCAGAATGGATGGGATATGATGCTACAGGACCCACGTTTTAGAAATTTCAAGAAATTTTGTCACAGACAATTTCAAATGCGTTAAAGAGACCGACTATCAACCGAAGTAGATCGAACTTGGCTACATGTGCCCTCGGGGACTCTTGGTCCACCAGCAGTGACACCCACCAAGTAGTTCAAATGTTAAACGACTTCAAATTAAATAGCATCATTTAAGACCTGATAAATTTACAGCATGGACCACACATGCACGTTTCGGCTAATAAGCCCTCGTCAGTGATCCTCAATCTAAACAATGTAAATTGGCCAAAAAGTATGAAAATTATTATGTCCAAAATTTGTCACAGACAATTTCAAATGCGTTAAAGAGACAGACGATCAACCGAAGTAGATCGAATTTGGCTACATGTACCCTCGGGGACTCTTGGTCCAACAGCAGTGACACTCACCAAGTAGTTCAAATGTTAAACGTATTCAAATTCAATAGCATCATTTAAGGTCTGACAAATTTACAGCATGGACCAGACATGCACGTTTCGGATAATAAACCCTCGTTAGTGATCCTCAGTCTAAACAATGTAAAATGGCCAAAAAGTATGAAAATTATTATGTCCAAAAATGTACCAAAAGGCGTAGCAGAATGGGTGGGATATGATGCTACAGGACCCACTTTTTAGAAATTTCAAGAAATTTTGTCACAGACAAATGCGTTAAAGAGATTGACGATCAACCGAAGTAGATCGAACTTGGCTACATGTGGCCTCGGGGACTCATGGTCCACCAGCAGTGACACTCACCAAGTAGTTCAAATGTTAAACGTCTTCAAATTCAATATGGTACGTTTAGTCACTTGGATAATATTCTGACTATCGATGATCCTGTTATAAGAATGCTTTATCCATAAGAATTGACAACGAACATAGCAAACGTTACAAACACAGAAACTCCATTTTGGACCTAAAAATCAAAATTTTAAAATGGAGAGTTCCATGCAGGTGTGTACGACAAAAGAGATAATTTTGCTTCAACATAGTTCATTTCCCTTGGCTTTACGTTAATGTTCCTAGTTTACCATCATACGGTGTTTTTCACAACTCATACGGCACGCTATCTGGAACATGTGATAATAGTTTGGATTTTGATAATAGAATTTATAAAAGAAACGTCAAGGTTTTCGCTTTCACAAACTAGTTTAGACTTTCTAGAAAATTTACAAAAATTATTGTCAGCTACGGTAATCGCAAATACAAATTTATTGTTGTGAACTATGACAAAACCTACTTTGTAAAAGAAAAGTCCGATTCTGAAAATAAGTACACTGAAACAGATATTATTCAGATGTTAAACTTTTTGATCGACAACATTTTTGTGGTGTTTGGAGGAAAGGTCTTCCAGCAAATTGTCGGAATTCCAATGGGGACCAATTGTGCCCCACTCCTTGCCGACATTTTTCTTTACTCGTACGAAGCTGAATTCATTCAATCTCTTGTCTCTGAAGGGAAAAGATACTTAGCTTCTGACTTCAACTTCACTTACAGATACATAGACGATGTGATGTCCATCAATAATACAAAATTCGCGGATTTCCTGAGCAGTATCTATCCTTCAGAGCTTGAAGTCAAAGAAACTACAGAGACAAATAATTCAGCATCCTATTTGGACATAATGTTGTCCTACGACACTGATGGTCACATGAACACCTCACTCTATGACAAACGTGACGACTTCAATTTCAGCATTACAAACTTTCCTTTTCTGAGTAGCAACATTCCTTCATCGCCTGCTTATGGCGTGTTCATATCTCAGTTGATACGCTATGCCAGAGCAAGTACCAAATATACGGATTTTGTTCTGAGAGCTAGGCGTCTTTCAGATAAGCTTCTCAGTCAGGGATATGCTTGTGACCGACTAACATCGTCACTGAGGAAGTTCTACGGTCGATATGGGGAACTCGTCATACACTATGATGTCCCACTCTCCAGCATGATGGGTGATATTCTGTCGTAGACCATTTGAACCATCCAACCCAAGATTGTACTCTATGTCTTCCAAAATGGAAGTTACCGAATGTGACAGTTCTACCGAATTGAAACGGCGGGTGTTGCATGCAAGCAGGAGATGCTTACTCTTCCTGGGCACCTGGTCTCACTCTCATATCGGGAGTTCGCTTCTTTTCATATGGTGGAGGTTTTTGTTTGTTTGCTTTTGTTCCTGTTTTATCCTGATTTCGTATGCCTCGGTTTCTGATTTTCTGAATTATCGATTTTGTGCTGTGTACGGGGATATGGTCATTATCCATATTTGTCATTCTTTTGAAATTCGGACCACACAAGCAACAGGGTATATGACTATGGGTATTTCATAACTTGCCTTTTATGATGACATTAAAAACAAAATAAGAAGGATCAAAGGTAGACATAATTACCATCGATATTGCGTCAGAATTGTCAACGCATATAATATCGTGGATATGATCCTGCTGTCACCAGACGGACACTTTGTTTGGGACTTGACCAATGTACAGCGCTCTTGTAAGAATTGCACTCTGACTGACTGTGACGACAGGATTCCATGACGGACCATGTTTAAACCTCTTTAGAGAAGACAGGGTCCCAACCACCTGTTCTCTCTGAATTTAGGTCGAACTCCTCGGGTGATAACATGCATATGCTCGCTTCAGCCAGCAGAGCACAGACTGTATTACGTACTTTCCCTATATTTCTATATTCATTCACATATTCATCTATGTTGCTCGGATCCCTGCGTCATTGTTTGAGTGATCATCTTCTAGTAAGGATCTTATTCGCAGTCTGATTAAAACTACCCCCACCCCCTTCTCCTTCGTCCTCAGGGTCTGGAGTACACCGATTAATGGTCATGTTCAACGAACTTTTGACCGGAATATTCATGACATTGGATTAACCAATCTGAAAGTCCATTTCATCGAACCTTCGAGGGCATAAATTTTCATATGGTTTTTCAGGGATTAAACTGTCGATAAGTTTTACCGCAAATTGGTTTCAAATACATGTAAGTAACCACTTGAACATCTGTATATTACTTGCATATATTTACTCTGAAAGAATTGTTTTATTCTTGGATACACAGCATTTCGGCAAGTTTGAGAAATTGTCATTTGCATAAACAGTATGTAAATATGTCCTATATTCAGCTCAGAGTGAGCGCGCTACTTCAATCAGCAAGTCGCTTGAAAGGACTTTTCTGCATTGTGGCATTAAAGTTCTCCACCAATTTGTTTTTGATAAATGTTTGTTCCTACAAATGTTATCGGCCTTTAGAGTTTACATTGAACTCTATTGAAGAATTAATATATCAGCCTGATGGGGGCTCAAATATGGATGGATGAAAATTTTCTAAAAATTACATTTATCAAAATTTAAGGAAAATCTGTAGTTCACCGTTGAGATATCTCGCAATTGATTTTCTCCATCAAGAGGAAAAACCTCTAATAAATGACCCCATTACCATAAGTCCTCTTTCCGATACCTAGCATTTTAGAATAAAAGTTTGTGCAACATCAAAAGCGATAGGGAAATATGAAATAATTCATACACAACATTTCATTATTTTGGACATGATTCCCTTCATTATACATCTAATACCTTATTTATTTCTTCTATTTCTCTAAAGCCCCTGTCACACCTACACGTTCTCTCGAGACGTTCTTACTACGTCCTTGAAGTCCTTGAAATTTTTCATGATTGTAGTGAGAACGTGGCATTTTTCACCCGGAAGGGCTCTCCGAAACAATAATTGACGACTCCAATACGTGCGCAACACGACCTTTAGCGTCCTTAACACGTTAGTAGCTCGTCCTTCCCGTCTTAAATACGTTTAGTCAAGTTCGCACTACGATCGGTCCCAAGTTAACACTACGACGAAGGCGTCTGTGTTACGATAGTACGGCGTGCTTACTACATTCTCGAAGTCCTTACTGCGTTCATGCTACGATCATTACACGTTCAAAGGATAAATTGTTTGTATGAGGTCTATTTTGATTTTTTTACCTCTAAAACCAAGAACGTGGTTAGGACAGCAGAGACGTGACGATCTCCATATGGTTATATGTAAAAGTTTTAGCCGTCTGTACCACGACCCTACTACGTTCGCGACACGTTTCTAATACGTCCATGAAGTTCTCAATACGTTCGCAAGTAGTCCCTAACACGTTCCGTCATCACCGCGTCCTCACTACGACTGTTTTGAACAGTTCAAAACGGTCGTGGTGGCTAGGCGTACGGTCACAGCACTCACAATAGAGCACAAAATTAAACATCGACGGACCCCTAGCAAGCTAGATTTGGGACCAGGTGCCCGGGAGGACTTAAGACCAGAGTAAGCATCCCCTGTTGGCTAGCCGCATCCGCCGTCGATGTTTATGAAGCATGGAAATGAAAATATATAAAATTCATGCCCTGTCTGACGTTATGTCTGTATTGAAAGTGCAATGGCGACAATGTCAGGGAAGTATATTCAAAACACTTACTGTCAAACCCCTCGCGGGGAACTTTTTTACGAGCTCCACACGGCAAAGGGTATAAATGTGACACAAATGAGTCAAAGAAGATCCTGACGATAATCTCAATAGCACTCACAATAGAGCACAAAATTTAACATCGACGGACCCCTAGCAAGCTAGATTTGGGACCAGGTGCCCGGGAGGACTTAAGACCAAAATGAAACCTGTGTTAGATATGTAGATTAAACTCATAAACTATGAACCTTGTCTATATGTATGAAATAGGTAGCTCTACCAATACAATAAGTGTCGTTAGTTAACTTCACATTCATAGGATTTTTATCGTCGTTGTGCAATGATTCTTTGCTTGATAAGTCATAAAAATTTCGAACTTGTCAAGTTACGCATAAGTATGCAATAAAAGATTATATCTTCATAAATGTTAATTTGTGTGATACAGCTACGACTCGATAATCATATATCATTTTATCATATAACTTAAAAAGGATGCATATCATTTAAGCTGGTTTAATAGGGGAAGAACTTGATAAGTTTGTATTTTATTAAAAAGACTTATTATGGCGGGGCAATGGTATCAGACCGTACGAGCCATGGTAAGGTAAGGTGAAGAAATTAAGTTCAAGAAATTACAGTCCATATCATCTTTAGTGTTTATACATAATAAAGGAAATGTTTCTCGAAAAAAAATCATATCAACTTTAATGCACCCTCTTCATTGGTACTTCTGGGTAATCGGAAAAGTGGGAGGGTTGTGCGCACGTAATACAGATAACTACACCGTCTGCTACTTGCGTGACAGATGGCCGTCCAAAGTCGGCACCGGTTGGCCATTGGTCTCGTTGTTGGTTTATGTGTGGTCTTTTGTGTTATTCCTTGCCCCTTTTGTGCGTGTCTGCTCTGTGTTTTTGCAATGGGTGTTTTGGAGGTTTGCTGTGGGTGCTGCAGCCTATTGTTGTTAGAGACCCCCCCTTTTGCTTTTATCCCTCCAATGCTATTTTTAACATAGATTTTATTTGGATATGCTGCTGAATCGACCCTACCGAAAATGTGGAACTGCGCACTCTCTGTAAAGTAAATGCACAAATCTAAATTCAAAAAATAAGACCAGAGGGCGCTACTGATGTGCATTTTGGAGGCTCTTTAGGGTAACTATAGCTTGTTGCTTCACTGATGGGGATTTGATGTTCGAAATGCGGCGTGTACGGTGCATGTGTATTGTATTGAGGGTCACTGACGAGGGTTAAGTACCCGAAACGCGCATGTCTGTTCCGTGCTGCAAATTGATCTTTTCTTAAATGATGCTATTGAATTTGAAGACGTTTGATATTTGAGATTTTCTTCTGAGAAGGCATAGAGTTGGAACACTTCCGTATTATTTTATTGAATTACGAAGTGATTTCAGGCACAGCCCAATGTATTTTAGTAGCCCCTATACTTTATAGTTTTTTTTAATTCAGATTTGTGCATTTTCTTTGCCTAGAGTGCGCGGCTCGATATTTCATATTGGGTCGATTCAGCAGCCTAGTTAAATCAAATCTATGACATATACATGTATGTGGCATCGGAGGGATGGTGCTATAGAATGTTAACTTCCTTTTATTTTGATAATTTTCTTTCCTAGATAGAAAACTAATATATCTGATAGCAAATTTATAAAGTGTATAATCAAAGTGTCTATCGTGCAACAGGACTGGGAAGAAGTGCATGTAATAATCCCACTTTAAACATTACACAAAAAGTATGTTTTTCTATTGTCTTCTGAAATCATTATCAATGCACTGGCTAACCGATCGCTCCTCACATAAGGTCTTTGGATCAAATTCATGATTCGGCGAAAGGTCTATAATGTATATAGAAATAATGGTGGTCGCTTTAGATTTTCTCCTTCCAAGATACTGCCACATTTCTCGAGTTATAAAGGATTCTCGCAACATGATATGAACAAACATGAATCCTCTATCAAAGTTATATACTGTATCATATTTTTAAAACGTAGTGAAAAAAAGTTTCATTCTTTCAATCTATTTTGAATTCTAAGTCAATACTGTCACAGTAAAAATAGAAAAGTGAAAGTTTACACTTTAAGAATTTTAAAATTTACAAGTATTCGAAATATTCTAGAAAGAAAAGATAGGGTATCAAAATTGTTTTCAGAAAATAGGAGAATTTAATACGGGATAGAGCTCTCAGTTCCACGAAAAGAAAGTAGATGGAATAATCCTAAAAATAAAGTTTAAAAATAATTTAGATCATTCATTATCTTATTTTTTAAATTATTTAAAAAAAATAAAGTCTACTATGACCTCTTTGGGAATACTTTCTTTTAAAGTCGATTTTCCACAGAATGATGGTAATCAAATAGTAATTGCTGAATTATTTTAATAATCCAATTCACGGTTAACCGGACAAAGCACACATAATTTGTAATAAATTTTGAAGATAATCTTCACAAAGAATAGATTCTATTACCAGATGTGATCATTGACGAAGAAATCCAACCCGATAGTCTAGGATTTGCTTTTAACACGACGAGGCTTGCCGAGTCGTGGACACAAACAAATCCTGGATATGAGGATTGGATTTCCGTGTACCTGATCACATCTGGTGATAGATTTTAAATGGGGGGGCGCTCGTAATACAGTTCTTGCTCTGACGGCTGTAGCCCATGCATGTTATCACCCGAGGAGTCCGACTGACATTCAGAGAGGGCACGTGGTCGGGCCCTGTCTTCTCTAAAGATGTTAGGATAGGGATTGTCATGGAGTCCAGTTTGATTATTCTAATGCTGTCTACCTTTCATCCTTCTTATTTTGTTTATCATATCACTATAAAAGGCAGATTGTGTAATACCCAAGTAATTTACTCTGTTGACTGTAAAGATCCAAATTATAAAAGAAGCTGACTGTATTTTTGTAAAATTTCCAGAAAGTCCAAACTAGTTTATGAAAGCGGAATCCTTGACCTTAAAGTTTCTTGGTAATTCGTAAATTTTCATTGTGATTTCCACCGTTAACATCCAAAATATCAGTACATTCACTAGCGTACCGGATGATCTGTGATATGTTAATGCCGTATGATGGTAGTCTGCGAACATCACCGTAGAACCAGGGGAAATTTACTATGTTGAATCCAAAATCATCCCTTTTGTCATATACACTTGTATGAATCTTTCTGTTTACAATATTCATATTTAGGTCCAAAAATGGTGTTTCTCTGTTGGTAACTTTAGCCTTGTTATATGTCAATTCTTGTGGATAATTTCATTATTATATAATTCAAAAGCAGGATTTTCAATAGTCAGATTATCATCCAGGTACCTAGAAGTATTATTGAAATATTTCGAATTATCAAATTTTTTTATTTGAAGATTTTGGATAAATTCTTTTTCGTAAGTGTATAAAAATAAATCAAGAGGCGCATAGTTAGTACCCCTAGGAATCCCTACAACCTACTTGTATAGATCCTATATTATAAAAACTATTACTTTAATATCTACGTCAGCAGCATCCTTCCTGTTATCAATTGATAGCGTATACGCTAAAAAAATATGCTGAATGAGAATGTACACTATGTTTTCAAAGTTTCTTACAAAATTAAAATAGCTTGAATTTTAAAATTCACATGCAGGAAATATATTAACTTAAAACATGACTATGACGTCATCCCATTGTCTAATAAGTTCTTTCTATGTGATATTGTCTCAATATGATCTTTTTTCGTCCAAAATTTTACTTGTAACTGTCCATTAAGTTACATTTAACTGTCCATTATTTTAACAGACAGATAAAGGTCACTTAATGGACAGTCACAGGTGAATTTCTTGACAGAAAGAATCTTCATTATGATGACACGATATCACATAGAAACAACTGTATATATCCCAACAAAAATATCTTTCCGAGCTTCTTTGATTATTTCGATATCAGATTCCATAGCTATCATTCCGTTTTGTAAAACATATTCCTTTAATGAACAATTTTTAAGATGATCCATCGGAAGCGCAGATATCGTAATTTTCACGAAATGGCATTACAAGATCTTACGTCCGAAAATGAAATACACTTAAAATGAAGTAAATGAAACAACAAAATGTTGAAGTCCATCGAAATCCAAGTCGAAACATCAGTTCTCGCTCGATGTCTGTAACTTGATAGTACATAGACAGAAAAAATAAGCAGTCTAAATCCAAAACATTTAACAATGACAAATATGGATAATGACCATATCCCTGTATACAGCAGAAAATCGATAATTCAGAAAATCAGAAACCGAAGGCATACAAAATCAGGATAAAACAGGAACCAAAGCAAACAAATAAAAACCTCCATCATATGAAAAGAAGCGAACTCCCGATATGGGAGTGAGACCAGGTGCCCAGGAAGAGTAAGCTTCTCCTGCTTGATTGCAACACCCGCCGCTTCAATTCGGTAGAACTGTCACATCCGGTAACTTCCATTTTGGAAGACATAGAGTACAATCGTTGGTTGGATGGTTCAAATGGTCTATGGCAGAATATCATCCACCATTCTGGAGAGTGGGACATCATAGTGTATGACGAGTTCCCCATATCGACCGTAGAACTTCCGCAGTGACGATGTTAGTCGGTCACAAACATATCCCTGACTGAGAAGCTTATCTGAAAGACGCCTAGCACTCAGAACAAAATCCGTATATTTGTTACTTGCTCTGACATAGCGTATCAACTGAGATATGAGCACGCCATAAGCAGGCGATGAAAGGATGTTGCTACTCAGAAAAGGAAAGTTTGTAATGCTGAAATTGAAGTCCTCACGTTTGTCATAGAGTGAGGTGTTCATGTGACCATCAGTGTTGTAGGACAACATTATGTCCAAATAGGAGGCTGAATTATTTGTCTCTGTAGTTTCTTTGGCTTCAAGCTCTGAAGGATAGATACTGCTCAGGTAATCTACGAATTTTGGATTATTGATGGACAACACATCGTCTATGTATCTGTAAGTGAAGTTGAAGTCAGAAGCTAAGTATCTTTTCCCGTCAGAGACCAGAGATTGAATGAATTCAGCTTCGTACTAGTAAAGGAAAATGTCGGCAAGGAGTGGGGCACAATTGGTCCCCATTGGAATTCCGACAATTTGCTGGAAGACCTTTCCTCCAAACACCACAACAATGATAGTATTATCTTTTTTTTCAAAGTGTTTTAGATAGAAATAAAACCGAGTTCTGAACGAAAAAGACGTTGTACATGTATATCACAGACGTGGCTACATCTAAATGAATGATTTTCTCAACAACTCAATGATTGACCTTGACATGAAAGTGTCCATTATTAAGACAAAATTATTCGATCGGTCGACTGGCCAGGAATTCAAGCTACGTGCACCTGGTCATCATCTCTTGACGATGATACGGTTCTTAATTTTGAGATGTCCAAATTTCTGCAAAAGGATTACCTGTGACTGTACATTATTAAAACAAAAGATGTCATGTTTTAAGTGGCCTCAAACTATCCATTATGCCAGAGAAAGAACGGATCTCGGCCCTGACGGGCCTCGATCAGTACTTTCTCTGACATAATGGATAGTTTTCGGCTTCTCTCCCTTACTTAGGTCGATTCCGTTTTTCACAAGGTCTGTTTATAAATCCTTGGTCTAACCAGTTCAAGCAGAGATGACTTCTAGCTGAGCACTGTCTGCTGAGTTCTTTGAAACAAGATCATTGATATAAGTTTTCAAAATCAGACACTTTTCTTTTTTTCGCTCGTAGTTTTCCGTAAATCTGACTGGATCACACTCCCCTATCTTATCTGCCGGTCTAGATCAAAAGAACAAATATTTCTGTTTCAACTTTATCTACCGGATAGCCTTTATTGGCAGTAATCTAAAACAAAGTATAAAGTATGATAAACTGCCATAGTTTAAGATGCGAGATAATGACATAGAAAGATGAAAGGGTTTAAATCATATCGTGTCCCCCTTAAAATTTTTATCTGCTGGTCTAGATCAAAAGAACTTCCGTCTTTCCACTCGCCCTACCTACTTTTTGGGCTGTCATCCAAAAGAAACTTTTAAAATTTTGGATGAAAAGATAACTGTCATAGTGTAAAATGCAAAAAAATTAAAAACAAATTTTTTTTATCGTATTTATTTTCTATCCGTTCGCACCAAAAGGCTTTGTCTTTATTCATATAATCTAGATTATGTTACCAAAATCTCATTCCCATTTTAAAAACGATTAGTCCTTGATCATTACGTCATTTTGCTGCTTGGCATTTTGCTTTACCACCTGCGGTGCATTCAGTGCTTGCGCCGGACTCTACAGGTTGGTCATTGGATTGGGGTGTCCTTTATGTTTCTGTTGAGCTGTGTGAAATTATCTTTGTCTGTTTGTCCGATTTTTCTTTTCTGTTTCTACATTTTTTCATAAACCTTTAGGTTCTGATTTCGGGTTCTGTGTTGAGCTTTCATTCACTGATTGTGAGGATGTGACATTGTCGTTTGTTTTAATGCATAAGGTAATTTGTTACTGTCCCCCGCTTTCGCGAAAGCCCCGGGAAATTAAAACGGTCACAGTCACAAGAATGAAACCTTGTCCATAACTTTTGAATGGTAAGTGATAGGGCTTTTATATTTCACATGTTTATTCTTTGTGACAAGACCTTTCCATGGACACCAAAATTGTTTACCTTGTTACTTGACCTTGGAGTTTGACCTAGTGTTGAGACACTTTAACCTTGACCATAATTTTTGAATGGAAATTGATAGGGCTTTCATATTTCAAACAAAGGACGGGATCTCCAACAACACCAGGTCGCAGCACTCACAGCAAAACCCAACGCAAAAACATAGAGCAGACAAGCACAGAAAGAGACGCAACAGGGACAAGGAACGTCAACGCACAACACAGAAACATTAAACCCAAATGACAACACATAAACCAACCAGACCAATTGGCAACCGGTGCCGACTTAGTACGGCCATCTGCCACGTCAGTAGCAGACGATGTGGTTATCCTGTATTACGTGCGAAAACCCTCCCACTTTTCCGATTAAACAGAGGTCTCGAAGAACGTACAATTGTGGTTGTAAATTTCCAATGTATATTCCTTGTGATAAGACCTTTCCATGGATACAAAAACTTTGACCTTGTGACCTTGTGACTTTGACCTTGGAGTTTGACCTACTTTACAAAAAACTTTAACCTTGACCATAACTTTTGAATAGTAAGTGATATAAATTTCATGTTTCTCATGTGTATTCATTGTGACAAGATCTATCCTTGGATACATAAACTTTTGACATTGTGACTTTGACCTTGGAGTTTGACCTTCTTTTCAAAAAAATTAACCATGGTCATAACATTTAAAAGGTTAGTAATTGCGATTTCATATTTCACACATGTATTCCTTGTGACACGACCTTTCCGTTGGTAACAGCATTCTAACATTGTGACCTTGTCCTTGGAGGTTAACTCATACTTAAAAACCTCAACCTCGACCATAGCTTTTGGATTGTAAATGATGCGACTTTAACGTTTCATATTTCACATGTGCATTTCTTTTCACAAGACCTTTCCCTTGGAAACAATAGTTCGGAGATTTTGACCTTTTCTTAGAATTGAATCTATCGTTAGATATAATTTTGATAATACATGAGATATATTATGAAAACTTAAGAAGGGTGGGGTGTCTGTAAGCATTTCTGTAAGCATTTCTGTAAGAATTTCTTTAAAGACAAATACCAAAAGCGGGGGCAACAATTCCTTAAATTTGATTTTTTTTATTCTGTTTTTGGGGTTTTTTTTTTAAACTTTGGTACCAACTAGCCAGCCAGGGAGAAAAACAAAAAGGCATTTAAAACAAAATTGCAGTTTCGTAGCATGTGATAATTTCATTTTATCTGAGTTTCATTATTTTAACTTTGTGTTTTGTTTTTACTTTTGTCCCAAAAACTACAAGCACGAGGACGCAAAACAGAAAATAACAAAGAAAGGGCCTAAACAATACAATTTCACGTCGCATAATTAATTATATAGGTCTAAGAATTTACGAATTACATGGTCCGTAACTTTTTATTTCTATTTTATTGTAGATTTTGAGTAATAAAGAACAGAATCTCCAACAAATATCGGTCTTAGTAACCACAGCTAACATCAAGACATCTCTACATGGAAACGAAGACAAAAACAAATAAAAAGACACATAAAAGGAACATGGAACATTGCAGTTCATGTTTTTCATATGTTTTCATTTCCGTGCATGATCATCGACGGCGGGTGCGGCTAGCCAACAGGGGATGCTTACTCCTCCCGGGCACCTGGTCCCATCTCTAGCTTGCTAGGGGTCCGTCGATGCTCAGTTTGGTTCTCTGTTGTGATTGCTGTTGAGATTATCGTCAGGATCTTCTTTTACTCATTTGTGTCACACTTATGCCATAAGCTCGTAAAAAAGTTCCCCGCGAGGGGTTTGACAGTAAGTGTTTTGAATACCTTCCCTGACATGGTCGCCATAGCACTTTCTACATAGAAATGGCCTCAGACAGTACAGTTCATGTTTTTCATATGTTTTCATTTCCGTACATGATCATCGACGGCGGGTGCGGCTAGCCAACAAGGGATGCTCACTCCTCCCGGGCACCTGGTCCCACCTAAAGCTCGCTAGGGGTCCGTCGATGCTCAATTTGGTGCTCTATTGTGAGTGCTGTTGAGATTATCGTCAGGATCTTTTTTACCTCCTAATACTACATGAAATCAATGAACATAAAAGCCTACACATAAACAAACAAGACCATCGGGCAATCGGTGCTGACTTAAAACTAACACCAGCCACGTTAGCAGAAAATAGAGTGGTTATCCGGACTAGGTACACACAACCCTCCAACTAGTCCGGTTCAGGGTGGTCTCGATGAAAGCACAATTGTTGTGCTACGCACAATAAATCAAATCTGTTTCCAACAATTAATCATGACTTCTATTCAATTTGAAGACGTTTAACATTCCATCTACTTTTTTCCAATGGTATGGTTGACTAAAATTCCTTTTTTTTTTCTTTTTTTTTTTTAGGCCAAATGAAAAAATAATATTATGACCGTTATTTGTACCAACTGAAACTATCTAAGTTACCAAACGAGGATAAATATTTAATTTCAGAGTATTGTTTTAATTGCTCTTGACTTTCCTCCTCTGATTTGTATTTGAAAATGTATTTTTTTTTTTGTATTTGCATTTTACTTCCATTGACTGATTTGTATGAAAAGAACAATTTCCAAGACTTTTTTTTCAGTGCAAAGATTTTATTAATGAAAATAGTAGAAATCCATGATACAGTTATAGATTGATAAGCGAAATAGGATATTCAGAGTTGCATTGAAATTACCAAGGTATAATCTACTGTTTAGATATTTCGTTATAGTGTTGTACAACCGCATGGCATATTACTGCAATATTTTGCCATTTTAGGTTTAACCCGCTTCATGGAAGCTTTGACCTCTGCTTCCGTGGCTTTGAACACTGCAGCGATGTTTTGGATACATACACAATTATTGAAAAGCGAGCAACTGCTCAAGTAACCTGCAATTTTAGTATCCAATTCCTTTAGCCGGTTGGTATCTGCAAGCATTTGGTCAAACTTAGATTTGGTTACAGCACTACAAGATGGTCGGAATGGTGTCAGATCAACGTAGTCAAACGTCTGTATTTTAGGAAACTGGGTGGCAACGCTGCAGGCAACATCTTGCTTAGAAATAAATGTTCCAAAAGATTTCAGCTCTTGACTTTTCTGGACAGAATATGCTACTTTTACCGCACTCATAATGGAATTGAGGGTCGATTTAGGCTTTCTGGCCTCAAGAAGAACGGTTTTGTCCAATATTTCTCTGTTTCTTCTTTTTGTTACATCTCCTTCAATTATAGCAAATGCCGCCTGACTCACATTGCAAATCGGTCGAAAGGGAGGTAACCTGTAGTAATCATATTCATCCTTTTCAATCTGCAATATAGCGGTTGTACATACTATATCCTTCTTTTTAAGCCCTTGACCAAATTTAACAAGGTTTCTCAAAGAGCTGACCTTGAACATTTGGGAAACATCATCCAGGATTTCCTGAACTGGATCGTTCTTGTTTGTTTTTGTTTGAACGGTTTTATACAAAACGTCTCTAGCATGGACTTCTTCCTTAATTGCTAACAAATTATTGCCGAATTTCTTCAAGAATTCAATGTAAACTTGCTGTGTTTGAAGAATATTTGTTCTGCCCAATTTTGTCAGGTCAACTTTCGAAAGGGGGTTATTCGGTTTAACGGGCAGTCCTGCGTAACCAAGAACATTTGCAAAAACCCTATTTTTAGCAACATCATTGATAAGATCATTGAACGGTTTTGAGAGTTCCTTGAAGTTAGTTGTAATGTTCGTCCACTGTTCATTCATAACTTTCTGTTCTTGGGCTATTTTGTCCAGCTGACCCTGCAGATCATTTTTGTATTCCTGGTACTTCTTTCTACCTTCTGCGATTTGGTCTCTGACCTTCGCCCATTCCTGTGCCGATACCGCTGTCATGATAATATCTACAATAATCCCCACAGAATGCATAATTCTGGAAGAAAAGTCCAACTTGAAATTGTCTACGGTATATTTCCGAGAATTAGCATCGAAAATAAAACTCTTCATGGCACGCAGTCCTCGTTTTGGAGCCTCTAGTGATACAGTCAACTTATTCTTAAGCCCATCCCAGGAGTCGATTCTTCTCCATTCACTAAATGTTGTTCCTGCTTTTGCCTTGGCTTGTCCTATCCAGATTCCCGCATTCTCAAACATACCTTTCAGCACTTTCGGTGTCATTTTAAGTCTGTCGAAGAGAGTAATGTCATTTGACTTTAGATTATGGCGTTGCAAAGCAGCCTGATGTTCTGGATGGCTAGGATCCAAAAGAATTGCGGCATCCCTGTGGTCCCCAAGAAAAGCGGCGGTAAGGACTCGTCCATAATTATTTCCATAATCTCTGGAAGCCTTTATTTCCCGAAATGATTTCTTAAACGACGCAGTAAGTATATCCAATGATGCTTCTACAAGGACCTCTAGTAAAAGTCCCATCAATTCGTTGTCTTTCTGTGCTTCAATAATTGCATTTATGTCATCCAAACTTACTTCCTCTTGGCCGATAAGAGTTTGCAAGTACTTTTCTGATGATATGTTTTTCGAAGAGGCTTGGAATCGTTTGAATAATACAGGTACCTTGGTGAACAGTTTTGTTGTGACTGCTTTCTGTTCATCCATCAAAGTTGTGACACCTTTCTTGGCTTCGTTTATGTAGTAATTTATGTAGCCGTTGTTGTTATTGCCGTCCCTTAGGGTTACCCAAGTCTTTGCACTCTTGATATATTCAGCATCATATTTCTTTTTCATTTCTTTTATTTCATCGTTTAGTTTATTGATGGCGTCTCTGTCGGTACAAATACTCGGGTACATGTTGCAGCCACCTGTAAAAGAAGATACATTCTAGTGTTTTATAGAAAATTGAAGTGTTTCAACCCTTATTCTAATATGACTTGATTCTTTTTCCCTATCAGACAACGGACGCGAGCCGGGCTCTATTCTCCAATATAGGCCCTACCCATAAGCCACGCCTACGCATTTTCTGAAAGCAGATAAACCGGCAGGAACTGGTTTGTACCAAGAATCGATTGGTCATCATTAGAATAGAAATAAAAAATGACAAGCTGACGCTGACGCGGCTCGGTAATAAATGTGATTGGCTGAGGACGCTCGGGCATAATGAGACAATAGAGCCCGGCTTGTCATTTTTTATTTCTTAAATGAGTCATACTAGTCAAACTTTTATGAGTCAGATGTGCATAATAAGAGGTGCAAAGTTAGTACATGTACCAATATGATGCCAATATCGAGTTTCTCTAAATCGTACATAAATTTTGTCTAAAAATCGGTTCCCTGATTTGCTTGTAAATTTGCGTGGTGGAAAAGAAATTCTTTCATTCGTGTCGATATGCATCATTTTTTCCCCAGATCAGAACACCATTTAGTAAGAGTTGATAAACCACTTTTGATTTTGCCAAGATATAGCATGAATTGTTCCAAATGACAAATATGGACAATGACAAAATCCCAATACACAGTACAAAATCGATAATTCAGGAAATCACAAGTTGAAGGCATACTAAATCAGGATAAAAAAAACCAAAGCAAACACCAAAAACCTCAGCCACATGAAAAGAAGCGAACTCCCAATTAGGAGTGAGACCAGGTGCCCAGGAAGAGTCAGCATCTCCTGTTTGCATGCAACACCAGTCGCTTCAATTTGGCAGAAATATCACATCGGTTACTTCCATTTCGGTAAATACAAGAATAGTCTGTGGTTGGATGGTTCAAATGGTCTAAGACAGAATGTCATTCACCATTCTGGACAACGGGACACCATAGTGTATGACGAGTTCCCCGTATTGACCGTAGAACTTCCTCAGTGACGATGTTCACAAACGTATCCCTGACTGAGAAGCTTATCTGAAAGACGCCTAGCGTTCAGAACAAAATCTGTATATTTGCTACTTGCTCTGGCACAACGTATCAATTGGGATATGAACACGCCATAAGCAGGCGATAAAGAGATGTTGCTACTCAGAAAAGGGAAGTTTGTGATGCTGAAATTAAAGTCGTCACGTTTGTCAAGATGTTCATGTGACCATCAATGGGCAGCATTTTGTCCACATATGAAGCTAAATTATTTGTCTCTGTAGTTTCTTAGTCTTCAAGCTCCGACGGATAGATTCCGCTTATGTTATCCGCAAATTTTAGATTATTGGTGGACAGCACATCGTCTATATATCTATAAGTGAAGTCAGAAGCTAAGTATCTTTTCCCTTCAGAGACCAAAGACTTAATGAATTCAGCTCCGTACGAGTAAAGAAATATGTCGGCAAGAAGTGGAGCAAAATTGGTCCCCATTGGAATTCTGACAATTTGTTGGGAGACCTTTCCTCCAAACACCACACAATGTTGTCGATCAGGAAGTTTAACATCTGAATAATATCTGTTTCAGTGTACTTCTTTTCAGAATCGGACTTTACGGATGCAGTCTCCTTCGGCAACAATTCAGACCAACCTAAATGCACCAGACACGTGTTTCGAATAGTAAATGTTCATCAATGGTACTTTAAGCCAAAGTGAATTTCAGACAAGGTTTACAATGGTTTATCAATAATATTTTCCTTGAACCATATCAGATGATAAACATCTTTAAATTTGATAGCACCTTTGTAACGAAAGACGTAGAAGGATTGGCGGGATATGATGCTACAGGACCCACGTTTTAGAATTTACGAGTAATCACATAACAGGTACATACCTTGTATTATAGTACCAAGGGCTAGCCCGGCGGTACCTACTCTCAGCGTCATGGCAGTTCCATACACTGAAAAGAAATATGGCTATTATAGCTAAAATACTTCAGAGCGCAAAATTAAACAAGAGACGTTAGAAGAGTATCATACATGGACCTAACTTACCCTAGTACTACCCTCTTTTAGTACCATGAAAACCTAATGTATTCTTTTCAAGAAAAGGAACAATATATGTTTCTATGCGTATTATCTGAAGATGAACCTTCGGCAGTGTTTTAAATGCTTTTTTCTGACACGATCGCCATAGCACTTTCTATATATACATAATTTCAGACAGTGCATGTTTGTAGATCTTGTTTTCAGTTTCGTGCTTGAACATCGACGGCAGATGCGGCTAGCCAAACAGGGGATGTTTACTCCTCCCGGGCACCTGATCCCACCTCTAGCTTGCTAAATGCTCAATTTGGTGCTCTATTGTGAGTGCTGTTGAGATTTTCGTCAGGATCTTCTTTATCTCATTGTTGCTATAATTTCTGGTAAAATTCAACAAAGACATCTTTTACATAAAAATGTCCAGTTCATTTTCTGATAGATAAAATACTCCAACATTGAAGATATAATGATATTTTTATTCCGTTTCTGTATCAAATCCAGTAATTTCGTCAACATTTAATCAATTTTCATTAATGTTGGAACTAAGAAGGTGAAATCTTTTTAAGTAAAGAATATGTCTTATCAGTAGACCTGTACTATGTTACAGTTTTTATCGCCTGAAAATTGAATTATTCATACGACATGCATCCGTCTTTTGAGACCCAGATATGTACACGCAATCCGGATAACCACACGAGGTTCTAGATGTTCTATTTTATAGTGGATGACCGTCTATCTAGTTGACACCGGGTGCGCATTGGCTGAAATAATCATTAAGGAAGTTCTTCGGTCGCTACGGGGATATGACAAAAGCATATCAGATCCATCTTTCCAGAATGATCAGTGACATTCTGCATTATGAATGAATGGCTTTCATCATCACCAAAACAAGATATACTTACCTGATATGTACATCAAAATGTACATCGAGACAATCAACGAAATTGACAGGGTTAATTTCCATTGAGCTGTTGCGACGGGTGTTGCATGCAATCAGATGACGCTGACTCTCCCCGGGGCACCTGGTCATACTTCGGAATGTTGTTGATTCCGGGGTTCGCAACCGTTCCGATGGGAATTTTCACGATTTGGCCTTGCTATCATGACTTTGAGACTAGATAAATGTTTGGTTCTTCTTTGATTATTTATCTAGATATAATATTGTAAATAATGTTTCATGTTTCTGTATATCTGATTTGATTAATTGTTGGTTGATCCGGCATTGATGTGTGTCTCCTTGTCCGCTGATGTTTGTTGAAGTTGTTTTGTCTATTACTCGTTGTTTGTTTGTTTATTTTTGAGGGGGGGGCTGTTTGTTTGTTTGTTTGGGGTTTTTGTTCCGTTGCAGTCAAGAGATTTTTTCCACATCCTTGGATATACTAGTAAAAGCTACATCTTTCCGGAGCCCTAAATGTTATTGCCGGATTCAGTGGCGCAAGCGGATGTGAGTGTATTACTTCTCTCCCTGGATAGAACTCTTGTCTATTGCAGATAAACACCTCTGAGTCATCAATCCAATTTTACAACTGGGTTGACCGGAGCAATAAGGGCGAAGTGTGTTGCCCAAGGGACACAGCCTGAGTCCCGGGATAAACACGGTCTTGTGATAAAAAGGCTTGAATTTTACCACTGAGCCATGAGCTTTAAAGACATTACTTACGTAGAATAGATCCCCATCCTCTCTTGGAGCGATGATGAGGGACTAGGTCTGGGTTTATTTCCTTTTCATCTGAAAGAAAGAAAAGCATCGTTTTTATTCTTGAAATATACCTACAGTTCAATGTACTGAACGTGTATGAAAACGCATGAAAAGCCAAACAATTGTCTCCGATTCTGTTTTTCAGTGAGTCTACGTTTCCACATGGAAAGTGACGGAGTGTCAGCAAATATTGTTCTGGAAAGTTTTGAGTCTACACTAATGCGACGCCATTCTGTGATTTTTTCGACTTTAACAGAAAACAGTGACGTCGTGGAAGGGTATCACTATGAACAAGAAGGAACATTCGCATGACTATAATCTCAAGTTTAAAAGTCATGGTATACTCACTTGCTAAGTCGATATTTGTATACAAGAAGGGAGGGGATCTCCAACCAGACCCTGTTGCAGCACCAACAGCAAAACACCAAAACAGAAGATGCAAAAACACACAGACAAGCAAACAAGAGACGAAAAGGAAATATACGACAATAAAACATCAAACACAAAAGACTCACATAAACCAACGAGTCCAATGGGCAACCGGTGTCGACATTGGACTGCCATTTGCCACGCAAGTAGAAAATGGTGTGGTTATCCTGGATTATCCTGAGTTCTGTGGATATTCTGAGTAATTCAAATTGATAACGCACAGGGCAGTGGTGGATAAGGGCAGACTCGAAACTTTCTAACGTCAACATAGAAAAGAAAGATTATATATTACACTGAATATATCAACTGAAGAAACCGATTTGTATGTCCAATGTTAAAGCAATGGTCATAATGAGAAGAATGTCTTTCTTCCTTTATTCATCCCTATTCGGACTTACAATATTTCGGCCTCGCACCGTACTTATGAGGCATTATGTTTAAATGAGCATATGGTTCATTGAATTATTGTCACAGAATATATATTCCAACATCGATAATTTGATCAAGTACACGATAATGAAATATATTCAAGATACTCCTTACCCTCAGTTGTCGGCGCCGTGGTCTAGCGGATAGGGCGTCGGGCTAGTAATCTTAAGATTGCTGGTTCGAGCCTTGCTAGGACCATGGTTCGGCCGACAGATACTCTTCAATGTTCTGTGTTTATATATACAAAAAATGTCCTTGTCAATGTATTGTTTACATGTCTGTGGTGTTTTTAACAACCCTTACCCTCAGTTGACTCTAGTTGTATACGTTTCTCACCATTGAAGGATTGCCCATCAGCTGGAAAGTAAAAGGTTATGAAATGTGAAACTTATTTTAGTTTTTCACAATGTTTTTTGTAGAATTGGCTGATATATTTACGGATAATTCACAACTCTTTGATTATGATGTTCGCTTAAAAATCATTATCGTGCACTCGCATTCAATGACCATAAACTGTTGATATACTCACCGGAATGCACGATGGCTACTACCACCATGAATCGTAGCAATATCATCCTTCTGACAATTACTGCAAGAAAAATGATTAGCATGTTTTATTTAGTTTTAAACTGTATTTATTCAAGAATATTCATAATGTAATAGACAGACAGAAATGATTACAAGAGATTGGAAAAGAAGCGGTATGCCCACTTATGCTAATTATGTTCTATGGCATGCATCTGATGTTATAACAGTTTTCATGCAAATCATACGGATATAATATGAGTATGTAGACATGTTCGTGGATCTAAAAAAATACATAATGCAACACCGATATCTGTTTATATCATCAAACAAACGAAGTTAACAAACTGTTTAATTCATCCGATGACACAAGCATATATCGGTGAAAAATATAACAAAATTCAAACCAAGCAGAAAATGCATATGATATAAATAAACATAAATGTATACATTGTGAATAGTGCATCAGTGATGAGGCATTAAACATGTATCATTTAGCCGAGACGTTTCAGTTTTCAGTGAGTAGGCCATTACACACAATAATTGTATGTTCTTTGATACAACCGAGTAACCGAGCAAGTAGGAGGGTTGTGTGCACGTAATCTGTATGACAATGCTAAATATTACTAGCGTGGCAGATGTTCGGCACCAATTGACCCTTTCGAACGCGGGAAAAAAATGAGAAAGTCCATGACGTCACAATGCAATTTCGATGTTTGACCGAGGTTCGAAGCTTGTTTGTCCGAGGTAAACACATGGTAAGAGCATCGTGACGTCACGGAATTTTGCATTCTTTTCACGCAATCGGAAGGTTCAATTATCCATTGATCTCATTTGTTCATTTGAAGTATTTTGAATTTGGTGATTTGTTGTTGTATTTAGTGTTCCTTGTCCCTTTTGCGTCTCTTTTTGTGTTTCGCTACTCTGTAATTTGCAGAGTGATGTTTTGATATTTTGCCGTGGGTATTGTAACCGAGTTTTGTTGGAGCTTATAAACATTCTTAATTGCAGAAATGAACCTTATATTTTCTGTTGATGCAGGAATCACGAAGCAATGGACGGAAAATTGCATCCATGCGCGAGGCATTTATTTGAGGTCTTCTATTTATGGAAAACGAAATGTTACCTGAATGTAATACCAATCTATTCCGGCACTAAATTCCGTGAGTACGGTGGTCGCGCAGTGATACAACAACTGCATTCCAAGAGGAAAACAAGGTATGGGTGACAGAATTATCCAAACAGCGAACAATCGCCTTTCTTGCAAAACTTTTTTCTGTTTTTTGACATGTTTTGAGTACAAATCAACATATTAGATTCATTTCATAAAGGTAGCGGTGGCGAAGCGATTCTTACGCCGACCTGTTCTGAATAAAATCTATGACAGAATGGAACTTTTAACTCTGTAAATATGGTTCCTTAAGAAGAAAGGAGGGGATCTCCAACAACACGAGGTTGCAGCACCCACAGCAAAATCCCAAAACACCCATGCAAAAAACACAGAACAGATACCCACAGAAAGAGACGCAAAAGGGACAAGGAACACCAACTCACAACATAGAAACATAAAAGACTATACATAAACCAACGAGACCAATGGGCAACCGGTGCCGACTTAGGACGGCCATCTGCCACGGAAATAGCAGACGGTGTGGTTATCCTGGATTACGTGCGCACAACCCTCTCACTTCTCCAGTTACCTAGAGGTCTCGAAGAACGTACAAATGTGGTGTAAAACAACCTCCTCACTGTAAGATGACGTCACACAAACAAGACCGCGATTAATTATTAGTTCTGAATAGTATTACTATGTTTATATCTTCTCTTTTTCTAATACAGTTTCTTTAATTTCGTTTAATTTCAGATTTGTGAACTTGATTGCTTATTTTGTTATGGATTATCTCGTAATTCTTAGGAGCATTCCCTAAATTTTTGAATAATAATGTGAATAATTTTTTTTTTCAAACTTTAGAAAATTATTCAAATAAAGTTAAGTACAAATATGAAATGTTCATATCCCAATTAAATTCTGTGTCATTGTAATAAATGAAAGATAGGAAACTTTAAACTTATTCTCATTGATCAATTCGTTACTTGTACTGTAGGAATCAATTTTCAGTATGCTTCCAAATACTTCAAAATATTTCTACAAAATATGTATGCGCGAAAATATTACACTAATGATAATATTTTTATAATTATGAGTGTTAGGAAAATATTGAAAAATCATTATTTAAAACTTACCTTTTGGGATTCTTCAAATTATGAATCGATGGACCAACCTTGCCACATTATATAGGCTTTCTCATCACGCCTACCCATCATTATTTCAAAATGCCAAATTAGCAGCTGGTCAGTATTTGACAGCTTGATTAATTAAAGATCTTCACGTTGAAAAATACAGAACTGGGAAACGGGAGATAAAATTTCGTATAGAAAAAATATCACGATATAGATTGACTAATTTTCTATTCTGAAGGCAAATCTAATACTTCATAAAGATAAAAAAAAATCTATATTTATAATATTGAACTTTCAAACATAAGCAAAATTTGACATGAAAAAATCAAGATTTGATATACGTATTGGGTTTATCGCTTCATCGACATGTACTGACAGTAGGCAGTAGGGAAAAATAGGTTAAACACGGAAACAAAGACACAGACATCATGAGGAACAAAAAAATCTCTCAACTCATACATTTAACATTCAACTGGTAATATTGAATGCCGTCGTGCAACTTTGTAGAACTCTGAGGTAAGATCAATGATAAATATGGATAATGACCATATCCCTGTATACATCACAAAATCGATAATTCAGAAAATCAGAAACCAAAGGCATAAAAAATCAGGATAAAACAGGAACCAAAGCAAACAAACAAAAACCTCCGCCATATGAAATGAAGCGAACCCCGATATGGGAGTGAGACCAGGTGCCAAGGAAGAGTAAGCATTTCCTGCTTGCATGCAACACCCGCCGCTTCAATTCAGTAGAACTGTCACATCCGCTTACTTCAATTTTGGAAGACATAGAGTACAATCTTTGGCAGAATGGTCCGAATGGTCTATGACAGAATATCATCCACCATTCTGGAGACTGGGACATCATAGTGTATGACGAGTTCCCCATATCGACCGTAGAATTTCCTCAGTGACGATGTTAGTCGGTCACAAACATATCAATGACTGAGAAGCTTATCTGAAAGACGCCTGGCTCTCAGAACAAAATCCGTATATTTCGTACTTGCTCTGGCATAGCGTATCAACTGAGATATGAACACGCCATAAGCAGGCGATGAAGGGATGTTGCTATTCAGAAAAGGAAAGTTTGTAATTTTAAAATTGAAGTCGTCACGTTTGTCATATATTGAGGTGTTCATGCGACAATCAGTGTCGTAGGACAACATTATGTCCAAATAGGATGCTGAATAATTTGTCTCTGTAGTTTCTTTGACTTCAAGCTCTGAAGGATAGATACTGCTCAGGTAATCCGCGAATTTTGGATTATTGATGGACAACATATCGTCTATGTATCTGTAAGTAAAGTTGAAGTCAGAAGCTAAGTATCATTTCCCTTCAGAGACCAGAGATTGAATGAATTCAGCTTCGTACGAGTAAAGGAAAATGTCGGCAAGGAGTGGAGCACAATTGGTCCCCAGTGGAATTCTGACAATTTGCTGGAAGACCTTTCCTCCAAACACCACAAAAATGTTGTCGATCAGAAAGTTTAACATCTGAATAATGTCAGTTTCAGTGTACTTATTTTCAGAATCGGACTTTTCTTTTACAAAGTAGGTTTTGTCATAGTTAACAACAATAAATTTGTATTTACGATTACCGTTCTTACTTGTAAACGCATTACTTACAATTTTTGCGAGTCTTTCTTTCAATTTAGAATGTGGAATTGTAGTGTAAAGTGTCGAAAAATCAAAGGCTTTGATCGTATGGACCCTACTAAAATGAGTGGATTTCAGATTTTCTAAAAGTTCCTTCGAATTCTTTAAAATCCACATCTGATTGATTCCACTGCGAGAATATACTGTTGAACAATATTTTTGAAGCCCAGATTTGATTTCAGATAAAACTTTGTTGAGTAAGATCGTTGCAGATTTGGTAGAACATTTTGAGGAACCAGCGATGAAACGTTGTTTGTACGGATTCTTATGCATTTTAGGTATGCAGTATAAGATTGGCAAATCTAAATCTAAATTGTTGGTGTCGAAGCCAAAGGAAGCAAGAGCTGATTTGTGGTTATCTATTATTTCAGAGGCAGAAAGCTTTGTCATACGTCGTTATAATAAAATGTATTACTGTATGTATGTACATTTGTTGTAAAGAAATACATTTTAGCTGTGTCTGTAAGTCACTTTGGCTGAAAGCATCCCTGGTGAGGATTTAGTATCCGAAACACGTGTCTGGTGCATAACTAATTGGTTTGAAATTTTCTTCAAGAAGGTATGGAGTTGGAACACTTTCATATTGTTTCGGGAATTTTGTGTATGAAATATGAAACCCTATCAAGTAACATGAAGAGACATTTTCCTTCAGAATTTCTTTGCAAAAAGGTATTTTAGGATCAGAGTTAAATTTTTTAAGCTGCCGTTCCACTGCAATCCCGCTGTACCTACGACCATTCCCGACTGCAATTTTAAAACTTTCCTGACCTTTTTTATTTTTTTCTTGACATCACGCTCTATTCCCGACCGATTCCCGATATATCTATGACCGATTCACGTTCCAACGCGGACTTAATCACGCTTTACCCGCTCTACTCACGATCATATTGCCGACCAAGCCACGTTCTATCCGATCAAACTCTGATCTATTGCCGACCAAAATCGATATATTTCCGATGTAATACCGATCTATTACCGACTGTCCCGACACATTCCCACTCAAAACATATTTTCAAACTTAAACTGATCTCATTTTCATCCAATGATCGTATCGGCCAAGAAGAAGCCTATATTTCTCGTTTTGACCAAGGTGTCGCGATCAAAATTTGAAATTTTCCTTACTTAAAAAGTGGCACTGGATGGCCAAGAATCGTCGCTGCGACATTTTGATATAAGTATTTTGAACAAATCAATATCAGTGCGATAAAATGAATGAAATATGCACAGATCCTATTTGATGCGTCGTTTGGTCGTAACTTGGTCATATAGAGCGTGAATAGGTCGCAATATGATCATGAAAAGGTCTCGGTAAGATCAGCAAAATCTGTAGTGGATAGATCGCGGTAAGAGCGTAGAATAGACGGGTAAAGATCGGGAACAGGGCGTAATTAAAGCGTATCTTATGCGTGAAGAGATCGGGGTTTAGTTAAATGCCGATCAGACCACGCTCAAGCACAGCTCTTTCCCGATCAGGACACGATTAACCTAGGCTGTACCCCCGACTATTCCGACCAAGCGCCGATTATTTCACGACCACAAAGAGAGCGGTTGAAAAAATACGGGAAACTTTTCCCAACCTCTTAAGCGTGCCCGATCTCTCCCGATCCTGCAATTTTCGAGGTCGGGAATGAAGTAGGTACAGCGGGATTGGAGTGGAACGGGGGCTTAAGGTCGCTCTATGTTAAACGCCTTCAAATTCATTAGCATCATTTAAAAGCAGATAAATTGACAGCATGGACCAGACATGCACGCTTCGGGTTTGTAACCCTCGTCAGTGATCCTCAATCCCAACGATGAAATATGGCAAATAATCTGTATTATGTCAAAAATATACCGAAAGACATATAGCAAGATGGCTTCGATATGATGCTACAGGACCAAAGTCTCAGAAATTTTGAGAATATTTTGTAAACAGAAATTTTCGAGAATGCGTTTGAAGAAACGACCCAGCGAAATTGATCGAACTTGGCTACATGTGCCCTCATGGACTGGTATATCAAGTATCTAAGTAATTAGCCCGAGGGCATTACTGAAATAAATTTATGCGGCTTATGAAAATCACTTGAGCTGGAAGCATTACTAATGAGGATGTAATATCCGAGTCACGTGTCTGGTGCATAATAATTTTTTCTGAGAGTTTGAACACTTCCGTATTATTGATATAAACACTTATTTCTTGTTGCCGTGTGGAGCAATTAATCTCGTTCCCCGTGACTCGATGTTTTTAAGTGTATCAATTACTTCCAGCTCTGTCGCCTAAAAGAAGTTTTGGCCCTTTATCAATGTAAAATATAATTTTGCTATTTCGGAATCTTGTTAATTCGTCCAAAATATCATCGAAGTAAAGGAAATTAACATCTTAGCATAATCCCTCCAACGCTTTTTTGCACATAGATTTTATTTGGATATTCTACTGAATCGACCCTTCAGGAAATTTGGAGCTGTGTACTCTCTGTAATGTTAATGAACAAATTTGATTTCAACAAAATAACCAGAAAGCATGACTGAAATGAATTTATGCGGTTTATGAAAATCAATTTGGCTGGAAGCATCACTGATGAAGATTAGATATCCGAAACGCGTGTCTGGTGCATAATAAATTAGATATAATTTTTCCTAAAGAAGGTATAGAGTTGAAACACTTCCGTATTATTTGTAATGTCGAATATGTGGATGAAATATGAAAGCTCTCTCATTTTTACTTGAGGAGATAACTCCTTTAATAAATATTTTACAGAAGGGATAGACGGACAAGGTGTGTCCAATAAAAAAGACTCGGATGTCTGAACATTTGTTGGACTTCACGGTTGATTGATAGTTAGCTCGCTTTAACCAACAGGGTACAATAAAACAGGATGCCATTACTGACATATTTTACGATCAGTTTGTTGGACTGTTTTTTCATGTTCATTTATCTACACTTAGTCTTGTTAGAGGATAAATTGTCGGAAAAATTGTCGGATAAATTGTCGGAATTCCAATGGGGACCAATTGTGCCCCACTCCTTGCCGACATTTTTCTTTACTCGTACGAAGCTGAATTCATTCAATCTCTGGTCTCTGAAGGGAAAAGATACTTAGCTTCTGACTTCAACTTCACTTACAGATACATAGACGATGTGTTGTCCATCAATAATCCAAAATTCGCGGATTTCCTGAGCAGTATCTATCCTTCAGAGCTTGAGGTCAAAGAAACTACAGAGACAAATAATTCAGCATCCTATTTGGACATAATGTTGTCCTACGACACTGATGGTCACATGAACACCTCACTCTATGACAAACGTGACGACTTCAATTTCAGCATTACAAACTTTCCTTTTCTGAATAGCAACATTCCTTCATCGCCTGCTTATGGCGTGTTCATATCTCAGTTGATACGCTATGCCAGAGCAAGTACGAAATATACGGATTTTGTTCTGAGAGCTAGGCGTCTTTCAGATAAGCTTCTCAGTCAGGGATATGCTTGTGACCGACTAACATCGTCACTGAGGAAGTTCTAAGGTCGATATGGGGAACTCGTCATACACTATGATGTCCCACTCTCCAGAATGATTGGTGATATTCTATCGTAGACCATTTGAACCATCCAACCCAAGATTGTACTCTATGTCTTCCGAAATGGAAGTTACCGAATGTGACAGTTCTACCGAAATGAAGCGGCGGGTGTTGCATGCAAGCAGGAGATGCTTACTCTTCCTGGGCACCTGGTCTCACTCTCATATCGGGAGTTCGCTTCTTTTCATATGGTGGAGGTCTTTGTTTGTTTGCTTTTGTTCCTGTTTTATCCTGATTTCGTATGCCTCGGTTTCTGATTTTCTGAATTATCGATTTTGTACTGTAAACAGGGATATGGTCATTATCCATATTTGTCATTTTTACCACTGTTCATGTGTCACTGCTGGTGGACAAATTGTCCCCGAGGGCACTTGTCGGGCAGTATTGTGCTTAAATGGATAGAACTCAAGAGACCTACAAAGTGGCTGGGGCGTCGCCCACTATAAAAAGGCCCCAACCTGTTGCGTCTACGGACACATACGCAACAGGTAACTCAGGTGTCCCTAGAATTAGTTTACACGACATAAGAGATGAGACATTTGTAGTAAGTAACAACAATGAGTTTTGGTATAAACATGCAGATGGGTATATTAAAATCAAGCCCTGTAAGATTGAAGTGGTCGATATACTAAAAGAGCACCAATTTTCACCAAGCGATTGCTCAATTTCTAAGTGCGGCATAAAGAACTGCAAAACTTGTAACATCCTAATAACAGACACTTCATTCTCAAGTAATCTCACAAAAATAACATTTAACACGCATAGTTTTGAAAACCTTAACTGCATGACATCTAATGTTGTGTACGGAATAGAGTGCTCACTTTGTGGATTGATTTATGTGGGTGAAACCAAAGGTCAGCTCCGAAAAAGAATGTCAGGACACCGGTCAAAAATAAATAATAAAGGAACTCAACTCCTTTACCGCCATTTTGACCAGGCGGATCATTCTGTTTTATCTATGAGAGTCAGAATCCTGGAGAAAATATATCACCCCACAAACAATCCCAATTTGAGCACACCTTTCCGTCGCAACAGAGAAGAGTTCTGGATAAAAAATCTTAACACTGCAGCGCCCTATGGGTGCAACGATAACATCAGCACTATAGGAAACTTAACAAGTCCCGGTTGTCAATCGGTAAATGTGACTAGCTTATTCAACAGACCACAAAGAAGACCTCGAAGTCATGGCATTCGAAAATATAATAGGCCCGAGATACATAATTTCTCCTTCGATGACTTGGTTCCATTTTTGAATGAGCCTCTAGGACTGCATTATATTCGTACCAAATTATACTCTGTTCCTTTACGGAAGTTACACGAAATCTACGAATATACGAAGGACCTCACATATACCGATACACGTTCCCCAGAATACAGACTACAGGGAGTCATCTTGGACATTTCTGCTTTTCGTTTATTTCAAGCAGTTCGATCAGATAAATCAGAGGAGAAAACAAACCGCCCTTTCATTAAAGTAAGATTTGCAAACAAAGGTATTGATCAATTGAATCTTGGTCAAATTTTGAATCACAAAACTGTCACAGAAAAAATCCCACCATATTTCAAAAGAAAAGAAACTCCTTGTATTTCCTATAGCTACACACCAACAGTTGCATCTAAAATTTACAATTACAAACGATTCCTGCAGTGTATTGATTTAAGTAATCCCTCACTACATCCACTTCCTTGCGAATGTTCTTCATCGGATTTCAACTACTCTCCTTGTGGACACGTTATTACTGGTGACCTTAGTATAGTCAAGAACGACAAGTTGAGAGAATTGTTAAAAAAGGGTCCCAAATACAGAGAAAGTATGTCCTTTACATGGAACCAAAATTTGAAAATTATCTTGGACTCTTGTGAGGAATATGCAAGACGTTGGGCAAAGAAAGAGGATGTACAGCTCGACACTCTTTCCGAATGGATAAAATCCATCAGAGAGTTACTTTTATCTAGAATTAACCGATTAAAATCAACTGTGAACACCAGATTCGAGTCTATATTTAAAGACCCTGATGTTATCACAGAGCTCACCTACCTCCAAGAACATTATGTCATCACACCAGCGGACAAAGCCTCAAATAATTACACATTTACTTGCAAAAAGTACTATTTCGACAGTCTAGTTAAAGAGTTGGGTTTAAATTCGACACCTGGAAATCCCACTTACACCCCTACAAACCTTTCTGCCTCTGAAATAATAGATAACCACAAATCAGCTCTTGCTTCCTTTGGCTTCCAAACTAACAATTTAGATTTACCATACTTATACTGCATACCTAAAATGCATAAGAATCCGTACAAACAACGTTTCATCGCTGGTTCCTCAAAATGTTCTACCAAATCTGTATCGATCTTACTCACCAAAGTTTTATCTGAAATCAAATCTGGGCTTCAAAAATATTGTTCGACAGTATATTCTCGCAGTGGTATCAACCAGATGTGGATTTTAAAGAATTCGAAGGAACTTTTAGAAAATCTGAAATCCACTCATTTTAGTAAAGTTCATTCGATCAAAGCCTTTGATTTTTCGACACTTTACACTTCAATTCCACATTCTAAATTGAAAGACAGACTCGCAAAAATTATAAGTAATGCGTTTACAAGTAAGAACGGTAATCGCAAATACAAATTTATTGTTGTGAACTATGACAAAACCTACTTTGTAAAAGAAAAGTCCGATTCTGAAAATAAGTACACTGAAACAGATATTATTCAGATGTTAAACTTTTTGATCGACAACATTTTTGTGGTGTTTGGAGGAAAGGTCTTCCAGCAAATTGTCGGAATTCCAATGGGGACCAATTGTGCCCCACTCCTTGCCGACATTTTTCTTTACTCGTACGAAGCTGAATTCATTCAATCTCTGGTCTCTGAAGGGAAAAGATACTAAGCTTCTGACTTCAACTTCACTTACAGATACATAGACGATGTGTTGTCCATCAATAATCCAAAATTCGCGGATTTCCTGAGCAGTATCTATCCTTCAGAGCTTGAGGTCAAAGAAACTACAGAGACAAATAATTCAGCATCCTATTTGGACATAATGTTGTCCTACGACACTGATGGTCACATGAACACCTCACTCTATGACAAACGTGACGACTTCAATTTCAGCATTACAAACTTTCCTTTTCTGAGTAGCAACATTCCTTCATCGCCTGCTTATGGCGTGTTCATATCTCAGTTGATACGCTATGCCAGAGCAAGTACGAAATATACGGATTTTGTTCTGAGAGCTAGGCGTCTTTCAGATAAGCTTCTCAGTCAGGGATATGCTTGTGACCGACTAACATCGTCACTGAGGAAGTTCTACGGTCGATATGGGGAACTCGTCATACACTATGATGTCCCACTCTCCAGAATGATTGGTGATATTCTATCGTAGACCATTTGAACCATCCAACCCAAGATGGTACTCTATGTCTTCCGAAATGGAAGTTACCGAATGTGACAGTTCTACCGAAATGAAGCGGCGGGTGTTGCATGCAAGCAGGAGATGCTTACTCTTCCTGGGCACCTGGTCTCACTCTCATATCGGGAGTTCGCTTCTTTTCATATGGTGGAGGTTTTTGTTTGTTTGCTTTTGTTCCTGTTTTATCCTGATTTCGTATGCCTCGGTTTCTGATTTTCTGAATTATCGATTTTGTACTGTAAACAGGGATATGGTCATTATCCATATTTGTCATATGTACTTTCCGCCAATAGCTCCTCTTACGTCCTACACTACACGATCTGAGGAGACAATCATAACTGACCATCAGAAGGTGTCAAGATAGACATCAATCATTAAACGACATTCATTGTAAACACCTTGTGGTGAATGATAATAGTACTTGTAGCCTTAATGAGTCGTAAAGCTCTGACCTATACATATCGATCTGAAAGGAATATCGTACAGTTATTGAGTTACTTGGCCTTTCGAATTGAATAGGACTTTTCAAGAAAATGAGGAAATTTGCAACATCTTAATACTGTGGGTGGAGAGCTCCTACCAAAATACATGTGAACCCAAGCCAAATACAGCTATCTTAATAACCAGCGTGGATTTTAAATAAAAGAAACAAGCCTGAAAGGGAAAGAACTACTATTGGCCGTAAAAAATATTCAGGTGTCGAAATGATAAACTTACTTTTCGTGTGTATCTTCTCTTTTTGGCTGTCAATTTAAGGGCATTCCTGAGAGTTTTACGTTAATTTAATCTGCAATTTTACATAGAGAATTTGATAAGAATATCACAGGCATATAGAGTATCATTACATATTGCTTCCAGTATGGAATTTGAGATGTTGAAAGTTCGTGTATGGTCAGTGTTTTGATATTTTCTTGTCATATACGTGAAAAAAAAATTCAATTCAAGATTTCTCCTACTGCATAACTTTTGTTTAAATTTGAATTGAAGTGTCAATGGTAAGAATTATTTGAACCAAAGACAAGAAAACAATAGCTTCCCTTCTTTTCATAAAATTGATGTTTGAAACCAGTGTAGTTTTTCTGCAGTATCAAGAACAAGAGAGATAACTCTAAGATTAACCATTACATGCATCCCGATATTAGTTTGAAATGTTTCAAACATTTGAAAAGAAGATGCAAGGAGAACAGAAAATTTCTGCGAGATACCTTTAGAAAAAAATGATTATTATTATTAGTTTTTGTCTTACGTATGCGTTCTTGTTAAATCCTGAATATGCTTTCCTACCATATGTACAGTAAATGTTATAAAGACTTTTTTGCGACAAATATGAATAATTTTCATTTAAACTTATTTTTATATGCTAAAACATGCATGTGATGGCTTTGATATTTAAGAGTAAATGTAAAAAAGTTAGTTTAAATACAACGAATAAGCGAATAAACCTGACCGGGCGGAGCTACTTCAATCATGCGACTAAGACGAATTTATGTTAGAGAGAAAAGCCGAAAACTATCCATTATGTCATAGAAAGTACTGATCGAGGCCCGTCAGGGCTGAGATCTGTTCTTTCTCTGACATAATGGATAGTTTGAGGCTTTTCTCCCACTTAAAACATGACATATTTTGTTTTAACAATGGACAGTAACAGGTACATGTATATCCTTTTGCAGAAATTTGGACACCTCAAAATCAAGAACCGTATCATTGGTCAAGAGATGATGATCAGGTGCACATAGCTTGAATTCCTGGCCAGTAAACCGATAGAATTCTTTTGTCTTAAAGGCCGACGTTGGGAACCATCCGGTCGCTAATAGGTATACCTGAGTGACATACGCTTGATAGGCGTGGCATACCGTCTTTGAAGACAACGCCGTCTGCGAGCGGCGAGTAACATCAAAGACAAACCGACAGGTAATCCTTTATTATGCTAATGAGATACCCGAGTCTCATCTGTTTTAAGCTGTCAATCAAAAATTGATAGGGGTAAAAGAATTATAGGGAACCAATCAGATACCAATAAGAGATGTTAACCCTATAGCGGTCTGTGAGGAAATGACAGAAAATTTACCTGTCCCCTTATATAGTCCCCCGTCTGCCTTTAATAATGGACACTTTCATGTCAAGGTCAATCACTGAGTTGTAGAGAAAATCATTAATTTCGATGTAGCCACGTCTGTGATATACAACGTCTTTTTCGTTTGGAACTCGGTTTTATTCTAAAACACTTTGAAAAAAAAGACATAATACTATCATTGTCAGATGGTTTGGATTTCGACTGGGTTTTTTTTTCTGTCTTTATACTATTTAACTTTTTTTTAAGTTACAGACATCGAGAGAAAGCTGATCTTTCGTCTTGGATTTCGACAGAGTTCAACATTTTGTAGTTTTATTGACTTCATTTTACGTGTATCTTATTTATTTCTATTTTATTTTCGGACGTTACAAGATCTTGTAATGCCGCCCCATGAAAATTACGATTTTTGCGCTTCCGATGGATCTGGATTATCGACGCAGATTCTCTTGTTCATTAAAGGAAGATGTTTCACAAAACGGAATGATAGCTATGGAATTTGATATCGAAATAATCTTTAAAAAATGCTCGGAAATATATTTTTGTTGGGATATACAGTTGTTTCTGTATGATATCGAAATTTACCTGTGACTATCCATTAAGTTATCTTTAACTGTCCATTATCAAAAATAATGGACAGTTAAAGGTAACTTAATGGACAGTTACAGGTAAAATTTTGGACGAAAAAGGATCATATTGAGACAATATTACATAGAAAGAACTGAGTAGACAATGGGATGACGTCATAGTCATGTTTTAATAAATGTTAGGGTAGATAGATTATGATTTGCATATGATTATAAGAGTGAATACTCATTAACTATAACTTTGAATAGTTATATCACCTGGTAGGAATTAAACTATTCCAATGACCAGTTTAAAGTAAGCTCCACCTGGTTAGGTCAGTTTGCTACGACAATAAATACAAGCGTGCAGTTAGAATGGAATTTGCCATAAATGTTGATTTTCCCCTTTTAACGCATACGTTTGCTCGAATCCAGCTTTCTGATAAATTAAAGGTCCCCTCCGAGGAATTTATTTTATCTAGATACGCGATGTATGTGAATGTAATATCTCTCATATCGGGAGTTCGCTTCTTTTCATATGGTGGAGGTTTTTGTTTTTGTTTGCTTTGGTTCCTGTTTTATCCTGATTTTGTATGCCTTCGGTTTCTAATTTTCTGAATTATCGATTTTGTACTGTAGACAGGGATATGGTCATTATCCATATTTGTCATCTAAGTAATACTATAAATGGTATTCATGTCAATGAATAAAAAATGTGTTCCGTGAAATTTTCAACAAAATAGTATCTTTTTGAGGAAAATGGATCGAAATAAAATTATAGTAAGCTAACCCGAGGTGTTCAGTGTGAGAAAGGGTCTCTCTACTTTCGCGGCGACTAGCATTCAGGTACTCATTGAATGATACAAGCTATGAATTTGGTGAGGGTCCAAGGCCTAGTTACCGAGGAACGATGCCGAGAACTTTCCCTTTATTTCATCAAATTCACCAAAAACTAAAAAACTAGAAGAATTCTCCAATAATCTTTATTATTTTCTCCTAATTATGCGATTGAAATTTTCAGGATTCATGCCTAGGTATAAAGATTACATGTAATAATACGGAAGTGTTCCAACAATATACCTTCTTGACTACATGTAATAATACGGAAGTGTTCCAACACTATACCTTCTTGACTACATGTAATAATACGGAAGTGCTCCAACACTATTCCTTCTTGACTACATGTAATAATACGGAAGTGTTCCAAAACTATTCCTTCTTGACTACATGTTATAATACGGAAGTGTTCCAACACTATTCCTTCTTGACTACATGTAATAATACGGAAGTGTTCCAACACTATTCCTTCTTGACTACATGTAATAATACGGAAGTGTTCCAACACTATACCTTCTTGACTGCATGTAATAATACGGAAGTGTTCCAACTCTATTCCTTCTTGAAGAAAATTTTAAACCAATTTTCATGCACCAAACACGTGTTTTGAATATGAAAGTCTCATAAGTGATGCTTCCAGCCAAATTAAATAACTATGTAACGCATTATAAATTTGTTGAGGGTCCAAGGCTTAGTTACCGAGAAACGAGGCTGAGATCGTTGCCAATATTTCACCAAATCTAACGAAATCTAAGCAGAATAGTTGTCACATATACAACATATATTAGTATAAAACAATGTCAAAATGAACGGAGTCAAAACGGAAACTCGATAATACCATTCAGTGAACTCTTCAGTGTAGAGATTTAAAAACTTTGCGTCCTGTGACTGTCCTTAATTTCCTTTATTAGTTTAATAAAATACCCGATGATAATGATCATTTTATTTGTTGCAAAGCGTGTATTTTTTCATATTCTCTTTAAAATTAAAGCTGGACATACTCGGAAGGAGAGTTTTCTCTAAGGATGGGATATCAGACCATGCAATCTAGGGGATATGTTCAGGTCGGACGGCTGTCCAGTCCCGTTATTTTGTCAGAATTATACCTGAAGTCATGGAAAAGAAGTTTTTTGACATACTATTATTCGAAGACGGAATGAGATCCTGGTTCCTCGAATACGGTCGTAGCCGAAACTATAAAATTTTCGACATGGCCTGAAATACTAATCAAAATCACTGAATATCTTAAACATGTTATGTCATATGCATATTTTGTGATATATCTTTGTTGATATAAGCAATATATAGGCCCTGTAGGTAAAGAGGTTATAGAAAGTTTAGTACTCTATGAATTTGTCTATCAAATGATGTAAATTTTATGTTGGCGAATTGTACCCTCAGGTCGTAACAAAAGGAACGGGTAGGTATTGATCCTGTAGTGTGTCCTGTAGCATCATATCCCACCCATTCTGCTACGTCTTTTGGTACATTTTTGGACATAATAATTTTCATACTCTTTGGCCATTTTACATTGTTTAGACTGAGGATCACTGACGAGGGTTTAGTATCCGAAACGTGCATGTCTGGTCCATGCTGTAAATTTATCAGATCTTAAATGATGCTATTAAATTTGAAGAGTTTAACAATGGAATTAGGAAAAATGCTTTTTCTACAAATGAGTCAAAGAAGTTCCTGACGATAATCTCAACAGCGCTTACAATAGAGCATTAAATAGAGCATCGACGGACCCCTAGCAAGCTAGATGTGGGACCAGGTGCCCGGGAGGAGTAAGCATCCCCTGTTGGCTAGCCGCACCCGCAGTCGATGTTTAAACAATATTGATATACCAAAAAGAGCACAAAGCTATCAATCGCAGAATCAATCAAATTTAGGAGATGAAAATATGTTTAAAGACAGAAAACATGCCCACTTCTTGTTTGTTTGTTTGTTTGTTTTTTCATTTTTCATTGTCCTTTGTAGTAAGATTTAATTGTATGGAAGACAATTTACGAAAGCGTATTTTGTGCTAAATCAAAGACGGAAAAGGGGGGTCACTGTTCGTGATAAATTCTGAATTAATTCCATTTTTTTCATTATGAGCTTGACAAACCCTTTCCCGGTCTCGGCCCTCTGGAATCTTTTAGATTTACCCATGACTATCAGCAGCACAACTGATTTATTTCGAATAAAAGTAAACCGTATATAGAGTTCATATCCGAAAGAATTTGCCAATCCGGATGCTCTCTTGTTCAAAGCAAAATAGGAAGGTTTTCTGACTAATGGTTACTCCTTTGATGTTAAGTCTTCTGATTAAGGATATATCCGGCGCCCAAAATTTCGAATATTCACATCGAAGAGTATTCTTTATTTCTGACGTACAAAGAAAGATAACTCCGATTTCAATCATGAAGTTCTTTGAAAAATATTTTGAAATAAAAATTGTAATGTTATTTTACCAAAAGGTATATACAGAAAGGTTTCAAATTCTTCGTTTCAATCATTTAGTAGAATATCCGATATATTGTATTCCAAATCTGAATCATACAACAATGATAAAGTTATTGAGTATAATTTTGAATTTGCCATAGTTGGCGATGGAAAATGTCTGCTTTAGTCTGTTTGGGAGGTACTCAGAACTTCAATATTTCCTACGGTTACCTCATCAAATGTCACTACACACCGCTTTTACATACAATAAGATGAAACTGATTCAAATATAAAGGATATATATCCAATAACTGAGTAAAAAGTATATGGCCTTATTTTTCGTCGATTGAATAATTATAAAGTTGTTTTTCCCTCATGACAACAAGGCAAAGGATGATCGAGGACGCTCTTTAAAAGCGTGACGACAACGTGAACGGCCTAACAACCTTGAAATATTACACATAGATAACTCTCTGATAAGGTTTACGTAATCGTTTAACAATAAAACATTTTACATGCACCATGTGCATATTTCAGTTACTTTAACTAAGGTAGGACACATTTTCTCATAGTATTAAAGAGGTAGGGCCACGAAAACCCTAAATCGACCTTATTTCTTAACAGTTGAATTCATTGTATATTTATTTGTGATTTGTCGCAACATAACGAAACCGGGAGCGGGTCATCAGATTGGAAGCGAAAAGCCGTTTATTGCTTCTGTTTGAAATTGTCATCCTTTGCTGTAATATCATTCCTTCAAAAACATGTATGTATATTTGTATTCGATAAGAAAATTTAAAATTTCTATATCGTTTACCTCCGTAAATTTATTTCTAGAAAGAAAAGTTTTCCTCATTTTATCGTAATTATAAACAAAAACAAGAATAAGAAATACTTTGAAACATTTTTACGTTATAGTTGTTTTTTTTTTAATAAGTTCTATAGTGCTACGATGTATACTAAAATCAATGTGACAATGGGGTAAGAGGAAGCAACCTCCACCTTAACTCCTCCAACCCGATTTGCCGAATTGTTTCCATGTGTATAATTTCAGTTAAAGGTTTGATCCCTTCCTCCTCAAATCTTCTTCTTCATCCACGAGCTAAGGGTCCTGAAGATGACATTTTAGGGTGAAAGATATTTTCATTATGTTATTGCTCAAATTCTTTTTATCTATGTCAGATCAGATGAAGTTTCAATTCATAGCACTTTCATCTGTAAAATGAAACGGTCATGCATGAAATATGACGAGTATTGAATTAAGATGTTATAGTCATCTTTTGAACAAAATCAATCTTTAAAAGTTACTGGTTTTAGATTTCAGATACTGCAAACCTCGGGAGATCCAAGACATGTCATACGTGAGAGAAGGACGGTTTAGCAAGAATTTTGGTGATGTGAACTTTGATTTTCTCACAGTGGACGGGATCGGTGTACCACCCTTCCCCGCAACTCATACGAACGGGAATTTTGCGCAGAGAATATCGGAAATCCTTAATTTCACTTGCCGCCATGATGACGTCATTCTTTTGACCTATCCCAGTTGTGGTAAATTTCTTTAACACTCGCTTTTGGAAAATCAAATTATCGATTTCTCTGCCAATGTGTAAGTCCGCCTTTTACACAATATTGTATAGCGTGTAGACTTTGTACATTGTTTATCTTCAAACTTTGTCTTTACCTGCTGCTTATAGCAATGTCCTTAGCTAACCCAATTTTCACGACATGCACCGTGTGCATATAAATTGTCTAAGTGGTGAATATAAAACGTCTTCGAATTCAATATTTAGCATTATTTAAGAACAGATACATTTGCAGCATGGACCTGACATGCACGTTTCGGGTACTTATCCCTCGTCATTGATCCTCAATCTAACCAATGCAATATGATCAAAGAGTATGAAAGTTATTATGTCAAATAATGTACGTAGCAGGAGTGGTGGGATATGATACAACAGGGCCAACGTTTTGGAATTTCAATGCGTTTGATGACAGAAATTTTCGAAGGTATTTAGATAAAGAAGATCCTGACAACAATCTCAATAGCACTCACAAAAAAGCATTGCACCTACTTGAACATAGAAGGACCCATAGCAAGCTAGAGAAGGGAACAGGAACCCGGGAAGAGTAAGCACCCCCTGATTTGCTAGTCGCACCCGCCGTCGATGTTCAAGCACGAAATTGAAAAAAATATCAACAAAACATGCACTGACGCAGATGTCTGTATAGAAAGTGCTATATGGCGACCATGTCAGTGAAAAACATTTAAAACACTTACTATCAAATCCCTCGCGGGGAACTTTTTTACGAGCTCCACACGGCAAAGGGCAAAAGTCTGACACACATGAGAGAAAGAAGATCCTGACGACAATCTCAGCAGCGCTCACAATATGGCACCAAATTGTAAATCGACGGACCTCTAGCAAGTTAGAGATGGGACCAGGTGCCCGGGAATAGTAAGCATCCTCTGTTTGGCTAGCCGCACCTGCCGTCGATGTTCATGCACGAAAATGAAAACAAATTCTTAAAAAAAACATACACTATTGAAGAAACGATAACGAGAGAAAAGCAAACACACATACCAAATCACAACCCAAAACATCATAGTCTATCGGCATACATACAAAACCAGGAAATAAATGGCTAAACCAAACAACGCAACGAAATCATTCTGCTACGGACAATTTGATGCCCGAATAGAGATGTGATGACTAGGAGAGCAAGAATTCATCCGTTACTAGCAAAACCAGAGACAATGTTAGCCAATCTCAAGTACATGTATATCCCTGGCTCAAAATTTATCGGACAGAAAGGAAGGGGTCTCCAACAACACCCGGTTTTAGTACAAACAGCAAGACCAAATGACCCACTGCAAAAACACTAAGCAGACACGCACAAAAAGAGACACAAATGGTACAAGGAACGCCAAATTACATAGAAATATCAAAGACAAATGACTAAACATAAACCAACGAGACCAATGGGCAATCGGTGCCGACTTAGGACGGCCATCTGCCATGTCAGTAGAAGACGGCGTGGTTATCCGGATTACATGCGCACAATCTTCCCAGTTTTAGCCAGGGGTGTCGAAGAACGTACAATAGTGGTGTAAATAATGTCGAAGGGTTCCAACTCTCTACCTTCTTGAAGAAAATTCAAAATCAATTTACATGCACCAGACACGTGTTTCAAATATTAAATTCTCATCAGTGATGCTTTCAGCGGCGCCACCATAAATAGTTTCAGTAGCGCCCTCTTTAATTTTTTGCAGTGGGACCAGTTGCCCAGGAAGAGTAAGCATCTCCTGCTTGCAAAAAACACCCGCCGCTTCAATTCGGTAGAACTGTCACATCCGAATACTTCCATTTCGGAAGACATAGAGTACAATCTTTGGTTGGATGGTTCAAATGGTCTAGGGTTTAGGAAAAGGTATCGAGATGTTAGATTAACGGACAAAATGTTACAGAAAAATTTAGGAATAACAGGGATTACTTTTATAGCAGACATGATTCTGTTAACTATACACACCAATAGTCTAGCAATAATTGTGAACTGTTTAGATTTATTTTACATGAAAATATGCTACGAAGCTCTTGTATGATTTGCATAATTTGAATCTATAATTTATCAATCAATTTCAGGAACCCATTGGATACATGAAATAATCAATATGCTACTACAAGGGAAAGCAAACTATGTCAAAGAAGCGAAAGAATTAAGAATGCTGGAGTCTATGGAAAATCTCTCATATCTCGACAGCTTAACTTCCACAAGGGTTCTAAACACCCACCTACCTTACAAGTGGCTTCCTCAGAGTCATATTGAAAATGGCGGCAAATTTATCCATACAACCAGAAATCCAAAAGACGCTTACAATTCCTTTTACCATAAATGCACAACGTCGACAGCGTTTGGTGAAGAGAGCAAGGGAATGACGTGGTCGCAATTCTTTGATACATGTGTAATAGGAAAAGGTGGGTTTTACCAATAAGCTACAAATATTTCAAATTAGAAATATTTAATATATCTTGCACAAAGTATAGGTAAGAAGGGTGATTCGAAATATAACAAATTAATTTAACAAACCAATGAAAAACAAAAAACAAATTCAACTTAATTTCCAATTCCAAACAAGACCTCATTAAGAAGGGGGAGGTGGTATTCAAACATACAAAAACAGTTAAGAAAGGAGGGGATCTCCAACAACACACGGTTGCAGCACCTTGATCACGTTGGTTTATGTGTAGTCTTTTGTGTTTCATGTTTCTATATGGTGTGAGTTGGTGTTCCTTGTCCTTTTTACGTCTCCTTCTGTGGGTGTATGCTCTGTATTTTTTGAAATGGGTGTTTTGCTATGGGTTAAAGAAGATCCTGACGATAATCTCAACAGCACTCACACAGCTATGGGTAATGCAACCGAGTGTTGTTGGAGATCTCCTCCTTTCTTGCAGACACAGTCAAATCTACGTTAGTAGCGCGCTGTCATTGAATTTTTAAATAATTAATATAAATGTGTTTCAACATTTCAGAGTGCGTGGCTTCAACTTAGTTGTCGAATTAGTAGCACTCAGTTCATAGTAAATGAAATCTATTATCAAGATAGTATTGGTGGAAACACCGCGTGGGATCGAAACGAATGATATTGTGATTCCCTACGAAGATTTTTGAGATTTTTTTTTTCATCATTTAAGTGATACTGCACAAAACTGATAAGACACTGCAGTAGGGCAATGCCTAATAAGTAAGTCCATATCGTTGATATATCTGAAAAGTCTATAGCTTTTGCGAATACTTCAAGAGTTTGTCAAAAGCAAAGATTTTTTTTGTCGTCAACAAGCTATTGAAGTGTTTGCAAAAACTATGAACTTTTCATATACCTGGACGATATGATTATATTTATTTGGCATTATGCTTCTGCAACGAATCATCAGTTTTGTAAAGTTTAATGTAGAAAATGAAAAAATACAAAAAAAACTATATATGTAAGGAATCACATTACCATTTCGATCCTACGCGGTGGGCAAGGTGCTAGGATTTCAACGTCCTTTAATTTCAATGATACTTTTGAATAATATAGCAAAAATGATAAGTGATATCCAATTGTTAAAATGCCAAAAACAAAGCAACTTTAATGCGAGAGAGTTGGAAAGAATTAATTATTACTTTTTACAATCTGAAGTTTCCGAACCAGATTCTTTTAATGAATTGCACGTACTTTCTTAATGATTGATGTTGTAATTTCTATTATTTAGATACACTTTATGGTACTTGGTTCGACTATCACAAAGAACTTGAATTAGCAAAGAGGACCAACAAACACATATACACAGTACATTTTGAGAATTTGAAAAAGGTAAATGTTTTTCTTTCGGGGGGGGGGGGGTTCTACAATTTATACTATTTTTGCACACAAACTGGAGAAACTGACTCCCGCGGTTACATTGTCCCGCTTTACTAATTCCAAATCCTGGAGGGTCTCAAAATTGGTATTATAGAATCATCATGTACCCATGTTTCTATATGCAACTATATATAGGAAGCGAAATCAAACTGGAAAAAGAGGAGGATCAAGCCAATTCCCGATAGATAATTATGTAAGAATTTGAAGTTTACAAGATTTCAATTCATTTTTCTGCTTTTGAGATTGGAATTGGTTTGTTCATACTCCATATCTACACCATATCACCGGATTCATGTTGCTAGTCTCAAATTTCAAGATTGTTATTAGTCTAGATTTAAAGAAAGATAGAGGGAATAGAAAGGAGGGGATCTCTAACAACACTAGGTTGCAGCACCTACAGCAAAACCCCAAAACACCCATCGCAAAAACACGAAGCAGACATCCACAGAAAGAGACGCAAAAGGGACAAGGAACATCAGTTAACTCACACAATAGAAACATGAAACACAAAAGACCACACATGAAAAATACATGAATCTTAATGAATATTCAAATGAAACAAGTTTACTTTTTGTATTATGTCAGAGGGTAAAACAGATTTCAAACCAGAGGGTAAAACAGAGGGTAAAATACAGAAGGAAAAACACATAGGGTAAACACAGAAGGCGAAACACATAGGGTAAAACAGAGGCTAAAACACGGGGTAAAGCACAGAAAAGACAGTACAGAGGGTAAAACAGAGGGTAAAGCACAAAGGGTAAAACACAGAGCAAAGCACAAAGGGTAAAACACAGAGGGTAAAACACAGAGGATAAAACAAAGAAGGCAAAACAAAGAAGGTAAAACACAGAAGGTAAAACACAGAAGGTAAAACACAGAGGGTAAAACACTGAGGGTAAACAAAGAGGGTAAAACACAGAAGGTAAAACACAGAGGGTAAAATACACTGTTTAGCACATAGTGTTAAGCACAGATGGTAAAACAAAGAGGGTAAACCACAGGGGGTAAAACACAAAGGATAAAACAAAGAAGGTAAAGCAGAGGGTAAATACAGAGGGTGATACAGAGGGTAAAATACAGAGGATAAAATAAAGGGTTAAAAACAGAGGCTAAAACACAGGGTAAAACACAGAGGGTAAAATACACTGTTTAGCACATAGTGTTAAGCACAGATGGTAAAACAAAGAGGGTAAACCACAGGGGGTAAAACACAAAGGATAAAACAAAGAAGGTAAAGCAGAGGGTAAATACAGAGGGTGATACAGAGGGTAAAATACAGAGGATAAAATAAAGGGTTAAAAACAGAGGCTAAAACACAGGGTAAAACACAGATGGTAAAATACACAGGGTAAAACACAGAAGGTAAAACGCGGAGGGTATAACATAAAAACACAGGATAAACACAGAGGGTAAAACACAGAGAAATAGACACATAGTGTAAGACACAGAGTGTAAAACACAGAGTGTAAAGCACAGAGGGTTAAACACAGAGGGTAAAAATCAGAGGGTTAAAGACAGATGGTAAAAACACAGGAAAAACACAGAGGAAAAAACACAGATGGTAAAACACAGAGCATTTAACACAGAAGGTAAAACACAAAGGGTTAACACAGGGTAAAACATAGAAGCTAAAACACAGGGTAAAACACAGAGGGTAAAACACAAAGGGCAAAACATAGACACACAGGATACACACAAAGGGTGAGACACAGAGTGTAAAACACAGAGGGTAAAACACACGGTAAAACACAGAGGAAAAACACAGAAGGTAAAACACAGAAGGTAAAACACAATGGGTAAAACACAGGGTAAAACATAGAGGGTAAAACACAGGGTAAAACACAGAAGATAAAACACAAGAGGAGAGTCAAAAACACACGAAAGAAAAGTGTTACACTTTTTGACCTTCTCATGTTGTTTAGATTGAAGATCACTGCGAGGGTTAATAAGTCGAAACGTACATGTCTGTCTGTGCATGCTGCAAATTTATCTGTCCATTGAATTTTGAAGACGTTTAACATTTTATAAAACACGTCCGTACTGAGGATTCTTGTAAGAAAATATTTTTGTGATAACTCATTTTCTACATACGCTAAAATTAGTTGTCTCGCACTGAAAGGTTGGTAATACGTACGGCCAATAAATTTCGGCGAGTTTGATCGGTACAAATGAGTTATTAAAGAAGATCCTGATGACAATCTCAACAGCACTCTCAATAGAGCACAAAATTAAGCATCGACGGACCCTAGCAAGCTAGAGGTGGGACCATGTGCCCGGAAGGAGTAAGCGTTCCCTGTTGGCTAGATGTATATATGTGCAATTTGATAAACATAAAAGAAATACCGATCAGTTATTCAGTCTAATAGTCTAGAAGGCAATGCAAAGCCATTCGAATTTCCATTGGAACGGTTGCGAACCTCAGAATGAATAACATTCCGAAGTGAGACCTGGTACCAGAAGAGAGTTAGCGTCTCCTGATTGCATGCAGTATGACGTTTCTATAAGTATTTTATTGCGTCACAATATCTGAAATTGGACGTAACTCCAAAAGAAGGAATATCCCATCTTGAGTTGAGTTTTAACCATGTTACTCATTGAGAACCGCCTTTCTAACATTATAGTAAGACTATTATTCTTTATAGAATCCAGAGGTGGAGATTAAAAGACTTGCACAGTTTTTAAATGTGCAATGTACTGATGAACTGGCTGCAGACATCGCCAAAAAATGTAACTTTCACAATCTGCAAAAGTCATCTAACCTAAAGGAATTCCCAATGGACCAATTGGTTGTTGGCATTGGAAGCGATGGTCAACCAAAGTATAGGGAGAGACCGATTCTCTATAGAAAGGGTATATCTATTTTCATATTTCCCAAATAAACAATGAACTGCTAGAAGCGGGATGGCCAATTTACGAAGTGCCAGTTTTGGTTGATGTATACTGTAGCTAAGGCATTGCTAATATAAGGAATATACTAGTGAAATATTAAAGCCCTATCCCTTATAATTTAAAAATACAGCTAATTTTAAGGTCACTGTCTCATATGAAAGGTTCAACGTCAGAGTCTCTTTTCAATGTCTTGGCATAAAGAATCTTAATATGAAATATGAAATCAATGCTCTTATCGTTTAAGAGATATAGTTAAGTTTAATTTTTGCAAAGTAAACCAAACTCAAAGGTAAAGGCCACAAGGTTAAATTTCAAGGTTTTAATAAAAGGTACGTCTTGTTGTAAAGGATTCTACATATGACTGAACTATGGAGGCTCTATCCACTACAGTTCAAAAGATATAACTAAAGTTTATCTTTTTGAAGAAAAAGTCAAACTTCAATGTCAAGAGGTCTTAAGTCAAGGTCACAAATGAAATTACTTATCACAAGGAGTTTGCTTGTGAAAAAAGGAAATCCCTAACATTTTAGCTTCAAACGATATGGTCAATGTTAATGATTTTGAAAAGAAGGTCAAACTTCAAGGTCGGTGTCACGGCGTCGGGTCGTTTCGCCCTTTTTCCCCTTCGCCCCCGGGTCGTTTCGCCCCTTTTCCCCTTCGCCCCGGGTCGATTCGCCCCTCAAGGTGGGTCGTTTCGCCCCTCAAGGTGGGACGTTTCGCCCCTCAATTGTGAGTCGTTTCGCCCCTCAAGGTTGGTCGTTTCGCCCCTTAAGGTGGGTCGTTTCGCCCCTCTAGATGAGTTGTTTCGCCCCTTAAGGTGGGTCGTTTCGCCCCTCTTTTTAGGAATACTCTCTCTGCATGGTGAGTCGTTTCGCCCTTATTTTTTTGTTGTTATTGGTGGGTCGTTTCGCCCTCATTTGATAATTATTTAATTACGCTATTATATTGGGCTTGTGTTGTGACATTAATATTTGTTTATTGGCGGCTTTTATGGCTTGTTGTTAATCAACAAAGAATTAATTGAAAAAGAAATATGTAGGTGAACAAATGAGAATAAAAGACAAAAAAAATTAAATTGAAAAAAAAGATAGAAAATTAATGAAATAAATAAGTGAAGAAATATGCAGGTAGGTGAACAAATGAGAATAAAAGAAGAAAAATTTTATTAAAAGGGAGGTAAAATAACTAATAAATGAATAAAGATGTTACGTATAGAGGGGAGAATCGACTCAAATAGATTAAAAAAAGAAATAAAAAGATAAAGAAATATGTAGGTGAAGAAATAAGAATAAAAGAAGAATTAAAACAAAACCAAATAGATAAAATAATAAATAAATTAATTAATTAAGATGTTACGTATAGAGGGGCGAAACGACCCACCATTCAGAGAAAGTGTTCTTTAAAAAGTGAGCGAAACGACCCGCCATGTGGGGCGAAACGACCCACGATGAGAGGTTAAACAATCCATCTTGAGGGGCGAAACGACCCACCTTGAGGGGCGAAACGACCAACCCTGGAGGGGCGAAACGACCCACCTAAAGGGGCGAAACGACCCACCTTAGGGGCGAAAGGACCCAGGGCGAATGGGAAAAGGGGCGAAACGACCCGGAACCGATGTCACTAGGTCAAAAAGTCAATGTCTCAAATGAAAGGTCTGATCATAGTCAATGATTTTGTAAAGTAACTTGTCAATGACAAATATGGATAATGACCATATCCCTGTATACAGCATAAAATCGATAATTCAGAAAATCAGAAACCGAAGGCATACAAAATCAGGATAAAACAGAAACCAAAGCAAACAAACAAAAACCTCCACCGCATGAAAAGAAGCGGACTCTCGATATGAGAGTGAGACCAATTCTCAATTGTCAATTCTTCTCATAGTTTTCTCCCGAATGACTAAGACACTAATTCAGAATTTTCTATCTCAGGTCAAGGTCAAACTTTGTTGCTGCGTTTGTGTCGTCTCATGATGGTCTATCACCATGAAAAGTTTCATTTGACTGCTATAAACAATTTTCTGAAAAGACTAAAACGCAACAGTTTAACCAAAATGTTGACTAACCGACAGACATCACTTTTGGGCTTAGCAATCCGGCCAAAAATGGTAATGGTAGATCCAGCAATTTTACAAAGGAAGAGCGGTTCTCATCTTGATGTCAACTTGGAGGGGACCTCAGAAAAGTATAATGCATAAATCCTACCAAGTCCACCAATGATTTCATTTCTTCAATCATTTCTTTGTTTTGTATCATGTACCAAAAAGAAATAATATAGATATTTGCTTTTCCAATTAACAGAATTAAATGTGTATGAACTCAAAGGCGGGTTTTTCAATCTGGTTGTCATTAATATGTACACTTGAGCGACATAGGGTTGGTAGGTATGATATACCTGCTTTGATGATTCCTGCATCTACTCAGGTGATGTTCCTTGAGTCGCAAGTGGTTTGTTACATCAAAGACACACCGACAGGTAAACCTGATCATGCTAATGAGATACCCTAATATCATCCGTTTTTAGCTGTCAATCAAAAATTCAGAAGGAATAAGGGATAAATTGGACCAATCAGATTGCGATTACAGATTTTAACACTACAGTGGTCGGGGAGGAAATGACAGAAAATTTACCTGTCTTCTTTTTAAGTCCCCATCTGCCTTTTAAGACATTGCTAGTTAATCGAGTCACTGAGAAAGATAAATTATATGTACACAGTATTTACATGTAGATTCATATTCAGATGTTCTTGTTTGCTTTACAGGTGAGGTGGGAGATTGGAAAAATTATTTTACTGTGGCACAAAATGAACGGTTTGATGAACTTTATGACAAAGAGATGAAAGGTTATGATGTAAAAGTTATCTACTAATGTTTGGAAAGCCAAATTTATAACAATTTTTAAGTATTGACGTGATTTTTTTGCATCATCATAGTAAAAATATCGCCCAAATTTTGCAAACTTTAAGTCTGTTGGTTGTCCATCTGTCTGAATTGCTGAAAAAAACATCTATTGACAACAGATAAGAAAAGGAGAATGTTTTACATGTTTTATTCCTTAGTTCCAAAAAAAAAATTACAGTTGGAAGGCAGTATAACAGGACTAAAAGTCAAATTCACAATACTATCAATCAATTGTTCAAAATACAATTAGTACACGAATAGAATTAATCAAATAAATATGTTGCATGCATACAATGATCAAATAACAGCTCATATGCAGTACGTACACATACATGTTCATGTATAATAAAACAATAAAATCTATAAAACAGAGATAGTTTAACTTCAAAATGCATAGAAAACCACATAACGTAGAACAAATTATCGTCAGTTTAAAGCTTTGAAATGGATTAAATCCAAGAAAGCATGTACTGCATACACAATAAAGCTATCGTCCCAACAAACAAGTAATAACGCTTTTTTTCATGGAATTGCATCATATTTGATATGAAGTTACATGTGTATAAAACAATGAGCAAAAAAAGTTTAATTGGAAAAACTAAACCTAGTTCCTGTTTACGGATATATACATGTACTATATATATATATCAATTTTGAAGTATTTAAAAAGTGATCTACGACTTCACCTTTTGACCCAAATATAGATGCAGTAGGCCTGTACATATACAATTATACTTTTTTACCATGGAATGACACTGATAAAACTCAATGTTCAATAGCATCAAAATCACAGATTCACTACAAAACTACATGACGATGGACCAACTTTAGTATGAGTTTGGCTTAAAAAAGCATAAACGAGCCGCAATGTTGCCTACGGTTGTTGGAAAGTTTTCAAACAAAATGACAATCTACGTTACCATAAAATTGTAGGCTAGAAAACATGGGAGTTATATTTCAGGTACAATAATGTAAACTCATCTTTGGTAGTTTAGAGGGCGATTGTTTAAGTATAGGTCCACGTAAGAATCAGCCTGGGGTGATACATCAACGTTTTTTTGCAAAACTTTTTATTTCTGCTTTGAGACATATATGTGGTATAAATCAAACATATGAAATTCAGTCCTCAAGGTAGCAATGTTGAAGTGAGATATTCATCTTTATAAAGAATTATGAAGGAATACATGGCGGAAAAATTTCTGTATTATATAATTCAACCAAATTCAGTGCACTTATCTTTTTTTTTTACCATTTAAGTACATGTATGAAGAAAATTCCTTCAGGACATATGTTTGGAGCTTGATCTTAGCACATTCGGAAAAAGATAGGTTTTGCAAAAATTTGAAGGCATTTCACCTGCCTGATTCTTACGCGGACCTTTACTTAGACACTGCCACATGTGATAGAACACAAGCTTGTAATATGATCATAATGTAGCCAGTTTTGTTCCAAGTGAGTAGAAAATTAATAGGTTCTATCACGATCTTCTGAGTGATACATAAAAATTTACACAAGTGACGGAAATATCTCTGTCACGAGTGCAAATTTTTATGTCTCACTCAGTAGAGAGTGAAAGGATCTATTTCTTCTTCCATGAAACATAAGCAAAATTGTAATTCAAACAACATTTCATGCCATCTAACGCCATGTTTTCTGACAACGTTACTGTGACGTCACCGTAAGATTCTCTTTTATTATTGGTCAATTAGAGCCTTTGAGACAACTTATGTGTCTCACATAGGCTGTCTCACAGGGTACGGGCAAAACTGGAGAAGAAATATATTTCTAAATAAATAGACTTAACCATTTAACAATATATATAAAAAACAGATAAATAGAGCTAATGGAACTCAATGATTTTAATGCCCCATGTGTCTAGGAAGAAAATACATGTATTTGAATGAAATGCTTACCTATTCACATTGAAAAGATTCTAACATTGCTTCTATATAACTAACTTTCATAAAAGCTCAAATATAGGATAACAGGTTGTATGCTTGACAATTTGAATGAAATATCACAAAGAAAATAGAATGCTGGATAGGGTTTTGACTCATACTATAAAACTTTCTTTGATTTTGACCTTAACATTCACTAGGTCATGTTAAGATCAAAGGAATGAAGGGGAAAGGGGAGGAGGGATGCAAGAGAAATTTTTACCCACTTGAGAGTCTCAAAATTAAAAAAAAATTTCCTCTACCGAGCTTAAGTGTGAAAACTGCATCCTTTTTATTTTTCTTTTGCAAAATAAAAGGAATGGAGGGAGATCTTCATACATGTTTATAAGTATTTTCTCCACAACTCCTGAAGGGATACTGATGAAACTTGGTACAAATGAAGAAATTATGTTCCCAGGACTACATGTGATGTTTGTCTTCTTGATATGTCTACAGGTATTGTTAATTGTGTTCACAGTGAACATGGACATCAGGTGAGCAATACAGACCCATTTTGGCCTCTTGTTTTCTATCATTTACATACATGTAAAATTTGCCAGAATTCAGAACTGTATAACATCTTGAATGATTTTCCATCAAGTTTTGTTTCGAGAAGAAAATATAACAGCTTTGTGTCAAGAAGAAAGTATAATAAGGAATTTCTAGAGATGTTATGAAAGAATACCAGATAGATTGAAGAATTTTCTTTCAGTACAAGACTAAGTGAAACAATTACAAATTGGCATTACAGGCAAGACAAAAATGTGGCTACATCCAACATATTAAAAACAGGCTTTCTACTCTACCTTGATGAAAAAGAAGGAAAAAAGCAGGAGTAGTCAATGAAAAAAAGTAGGAGAAAAATAGGAAAAAGTAGGAATTAATAGGGGAAAAGTAGGAAATTTTCCATCAATTTCAGCAACAATTTTCAGCAAGTATGACACTCAAATCACAGTAAGCAACATTTGTAGACTGGTAATGTTCATCTTTGAGGAAATCACCGAGAGAAATAAGGACAGATTGATTTTTGATGTAAAATATACAGAATGGGCGAGCGAAGCGAGCATGAATTTTTTTAAAACTTTGAATCAGATGTCAATGGCAAGTGAAGCAAGTAATTTTTTACTTTTGAGATGAAAAAGTAGGAATAGTAGGAAGTTTTAAAGAAAAAGTAGGAAAAAATAGGATCAAAATAAAAAAGTAGGAAAAGTAGGAAAAAGTAGGTACAGTAGAAAGCCTGTAAGAAATACTGATCAAAACTTAAAAAACCCATTATACATGTATTTTATGTTTAAAACATTGAAATATCAAATATATTAACAACTACTAGTACATGTAATTATCACTTCCAATAATATGAGAAATATCTTACTATGAATATTTAATGTAAACAAGTAAAACATGGTAATATAAGAAATTCTACTCTTAAATGAAGGGAACCCAAAGTGCAGCTTTCTCTCCAGGGTCAAAACCTCTAATTTTTGGGCTGGGTATGTACATGTGAGCATAATCTTATAGGATAATGACTAATAAAGCAGACATGCAGAATGAAATATGGCATATGAGCAAATGATCAAAGTATGAAATTTTACACATACGAAAAAAAGATGATCAAATTTTGAAAATTTACCCATATGAACAAAAGATGATCAAAGTTTGAAAATTTTCCCATATGGAAAAAACATGATCAAATTTTGAAAATTTTCCCATATGGAAAAAAGATGATCAAATTTTTAAAATTTACCCATATGACCAAAAGATAATCAAAGTTTGAAAAATTTCCCATATGAGCAAGACATGCAAAAGATTACCAAAGTTTGAAAATTTACCCATATGAACAAAAGATGATCAAAGTTTGAAAATTTTCCCATATGAACAAAACATGATCAAAGTTTGAAAATTTACCCATATGAACAAAAGATGATCAAAGTTTGAAAATTTTCCCATATGAACAAAACATGATCAAAGTTTGAAAATTTACCCATATGAACAAAAGATTACCAAAGTTTGAAAATTTACCCATATGAACAAAAGATGATCAAAGTTTGAAAATTTTCCCATATGAACAAAACATGATCAAAGTTTGAAAATTTACCCATATGAACAAAAGATGATCAAAGTTTGAAAATTTTCCCATATGAACAAAACATGATCAAAGTTTGAAAATTTACCCATATGAACAAAAGATTACCAAAGTTTGAAAATTTACCCATATGAACAAAAGATTACCAAAGTTTGAAAATTTTCCCATATGAACAAAACATGATCAAAGTTTGAAAATTTACCCATATGAACAAAAGATTACCAAAGTTTGAAAAATTACCCATATGAACAAATTTTTAAAGATGATCAAATTTTGAAAATTTTGAAGATGGTTCAAATATATTTCTCTGGCACGAAACAAAATTTATGACCCATCGGAAATAGGAAATGCATCTGATTTTGATCAAAGTTTGAAAATTTACCCATATGAACAAAAGATGATCAAATTTTGAAAATTTACAACATTTTCAAAAGAGCAAGTACTATACATGTAATTGACTAAAGACTCTAACATATTTCTCTGGCACATAACAAAATTTATGACCTACAGGAAATAGGAAATTTGACTGATCATTGATTTCCATCTACCACTATTACCACAAGCACTCAATAAAATCCACTTATACTAAAATACAAGCACGCCCTTCGATATAGAAATCGGCAATAAAATTAATAAGAATAAAACACAGTTTCTTAACAGAGCTTTCCATTCAGAAGGAATGGCATATGGAGTTAATATGTGTGTTATCTTTGAGATTTCATGAGAAATACATATGAATATATATGAGGTCACTATCACGTTTAGTACAGGATAACTTGGCATCAATACTAACACGCCGTGAGTATCGGCAGCTAGCCAAATATGGTACTGAGTGATGAATAACTGAAAGTGAAAAGAACAACATCATTATTATGTATTAGGTTGTGAAATGTAAATACTGTAGTATGAAAGTCAAGTCAAATTTTAGTGTGATAAATTTGAGTTCAAAGGGTTTAATGTGAACAAAATATGTATAAAACTTTAGCTATGCTTTCGTTTGTGAGTTGGTAGAAGAACACTGCCAAGGAAAAAAAAAATTCTTCATTCTAATCACTGTACATTATTATCTGAATTGCCTTACTTTATTATGACTTTGCACAATTTATCATTCACTTTACTGTTAGTAAACACATATTTTTTTCTAATTTCCAATTTGTATGTTCATAATTAGCAAATTAACATACATATGTGAGCATACTTTCATGAAAACAAAAAAGTTGGAATACAAAGCCAGTAAAAGTAAAAGCATCGTCGGAAACCCACAGCCTATTGCCCTAAGATTATAGGCCAGTTGTTAGGGAATTCTTGTTTTAATGCATCATACGGTTATTAATAGTAATCAATGAAATAGTCGGTTTGAATAGATTCAGCTCTTCTGTGCTGAAGGGATTTTATAACGCTTGTTCTGGTTGGCTTAAATTCCCTGTTTAGATCATTTTTTAATACGAAGGTTTCCCAATAGACTGTCCCACGATTTCTTACGTAGTATAACGGAGAAGATGCCGTGGGTTTCCGACGATGAAGTAAAAGTTGAAAATTTTTACCTCTAGTGAAATCCTTCCGAACCAAGCAAAGAAAGAACTATAGCGTGTTCTGATCCATCCAAATATGTTACGCACAAGAATAAAACTTACAATCTGTAAGAGACAAAATCAACTTGATCAAGTTAAACAGTGCCGTTACCACACACTATGTACATGTAGGTGCTGTACGTACATGTACATGTATTTCTATTATTAGTTTTTTACATTTTTTTTAGGTACATATACATGTATATGCCATTTAAATTTTGAAAAATTAATTAAAAGTTTCAGAACTTACTGGAACAGCTACTAGATATGAATGTACTCTGTTACATTCGGTTTTATTTTCACACAGGAGGGCAAAAGTGGAATAACTCTGAAAGAAAAGCAAATGTTCATGTCATGTATAATATAGCCACAAATTGGAACTTCTGTAATTTTGAAAGTTTACCCTTTCTAGAAGTCTTTCATTGAAATAAGATTAACATATTTTTCATATTCCATGCCTTCAAAGTCAGGATTTATGGACTAGTACAAAGAACCAACATCTTGTCTTTTCATTACACAACAACCCCCCCACCACCCCCCTTTGCCTGCAGATGGTGAGATTTGTCATCTTTGATAACAGGATGGTTTCTGATATCAGATACTTACACTTGCATCTTTTTTAATGAGACTTCCAGTCAATAGTATCATTATGATATTCAATTTAATTTTTGTTTTCATACACCCCTTCAACTTTCCCTTCTAAATCCCCCCCCCCCCCCCTCCGGTTCAAGATCCATTATTAATAAATAAGTCCTTTTTCTTACTTTACTAAGACTGAAATCTGACATATGCATACTGACTCCATATTGTAAACTCTTTATATTATTATCTCAATCTATCCCATTCTAATACTTTCAACCCCCTCTACCATACCCCCCCCCCCCAACTTATTTCTTGCAGATAACAGGTACATGTACATGTATGTATACACTTACACCAACTCCAATTAGTCCTACTGCCATGAGTAACCATGACATTCCCGTAGAAAAGAGGCTATCACCCGTAGAGTCCCTTATTATTCCCTTCTTCACCAGGAACTGGTAACCAAAGGCCAGAATCATACCATACAAAACGGACTGAAAATACAGAAAGCAAAAGTCAGATGTTAATATCATTATTATTGTTCCACAAATATATGTACATAATATGTGCTGATTCTGGAGGATCAAAATTGTGACCTTGACCTCAGTCTTTGACATGGCATGGGTCATTCCATATATACTGACCGAAAATGCAGAAAGCAAAAATCAGATTTTTAAAACACTTGTTCAATATCATTATTATTGTTCCACAAATTCATTATCATGATTATTATTGTTCCACAAATATATGTACATAATATGTGCTGATGTTAATCTATTCTGGAGGAATAAAATTGTGACCTTGACCTCAGTCTTTAACATGGCAAGGATCATTCCATATATATAATACAGACTGAAAATGCAGAAAACAACATCTGTTTGTGAAACACTTGAGCTTGTACTACAGAAATCAGAAATACATGTAGCATCATTGACACAATATGCGTCCATAACAGACAACTTCGAGTAACAAAATTTTCACCTTGACTTCTGACTTTTCATTCCACATAACCATGATAACATTGTAATTGCAGAAATTGACTCCTCATATCACATAACATTGTCATTGCAGAAAACAAAATCAGTTTATGAAACACTTGCACATATGACATCATAAACAGTATTGTTCTATGAATGGCATAATACATGTACATGTATGCACTTATGATAGGCTATTTTGGAGTAACAAAATTGAGACCTTGACCTTTGACTCGAGACAAAGATCATGTCATATTATCAGTTTATGAAACACTTCTGGTAATGACATCATAAACAGTATTGTTACACAAATTGGCATAGTATGAACTGATGGTGGGCTATTTTGGAGCAACAAAATTGTGACCTTGACCTTTGACCTCTGCATTGCTCTGAGAAATCAATAATCCATCTTCCTCCAAACATAGTGATTTTAGTAGTAAGTTTGAAAACTCTAAGGCTAAAGGTCATCATCCCATCCGCAAGGTTTCAAAAGTAAAGTGGACTGTGACCTTGACCTCGTTGGGGCTCCCTCCTCTTGTCATGATTACTTTGACAAACCTTCAGTTATTTCCTTTTTTTCTTTTTCTTTTTCCATATACAAGTTTTACTTACATATCTATCTAACTCCCATCTAAACCTCCACTCATGTAAAGAATCATCAGATGTTACGAATAAGGATTTGATAGGTCTAGTAAGGAAGACTTTCTCAAAGAATACCTGAAATATTGAAATACATGTATGTGATTGAAAAGAAATATTATTACAGTAACTTCTGCATGAAGCAAGATCAGAAAAGAAGCAAACTTTCATTTTGAGGACAAATTATTAGTAAAATAAATTTATTAAAATATCCAATATACATGTACCTAAATTTTAATTTAAGGAATGCCTCAATTTTTGTCTCAAAACCAAGCAAAATCAGAATAGCAGCAAACTTTCATTTTAAAGACAAATTTACATGTAAGTAAAAAATTTAGTCAAAATATCCAATTTATCTCAATTATAATTTAAGGAATGCCTCAATTTTTGCCTCAAAACCAAGCAAAATCAGAAAAGTAGCAAACTTTCATTTTGAAGACAGATTTAAGTAAACTGAATTTTTTTTCCGCGTTTTACATTTGTGTAAAGCATTCAACTGACCGGGACATCAAAGCGTAAAAACGAGTTAAACATGAATGTTGCCTCGGTGCAAATCATGGCCAGCGCCACACAAATCCTCCCTTGATTGATCATCGGTGGATATAGTGAAGGATGCACCTTGCACCAACTTTATGAGAGCATTGTCGCTGGCTGTATCGATCTTGACAGTTGGAAATTTCCCCATAAATATTGGGCAAACATCAATACTTGCATGGAGGCTTTTTTTATTGATTGAGGTATCAACGTGTGTAATACAGTACTAGCTCAATCTTTTGTATTTATAACTTGATCAATAAAAAGTATTTTAAAACAATGATTCTTTACATAACAAGCCCTGAGGCTCGATTTTCCCTCCTTTAATCTTACAGTCCTACTTACCTCAGATAGATAAAAGAGTGCTATGGCAGTTCCCAGTAACACAAACTTCAATATCAGGTAAAAGTAGTGGAGACTGTTGGCTAAAATGACAAAAATACATGTTAGATACATACTCAGGTTAAATGATACAATTTAGCACATTTCCTGCAGTTTCACGATCACGCTTGATTCATTTACTAAGTCTGGTTTGATAAATTCTTGAACATCAAGTAAAAATAGTGATGAAGGTAAGGCCAAAGTAATTTAATATTTTGTTTTATGTCCCAAACTTTTTCTGAAAACAATACGAAAGATTTTGGAAAGGATGCTGAAGAAAAATATCTCTCTCAAGTGAAGTGAATGATTCTGAGTTTACTTTTAGAAACACTAAAACTGTTTAAATATTTGAAGGAAAATTGGAGTAAAACTAACCTTCTGTTGAAGCCATGGAAATACGTGGCCATATCGCCATGGTGACGTACACTATCATGAACCAGAAAGACACCAAGGGTACGAAGTAATAAAACTGGTACGGTCGATTCATCACAAAGCATAGCACGATAACTAAAAAGTTAAGTCTGAACATCACCTACAATAGAAAATGACAAAGTAATAAAACTGGTACGGTCGATTCATCATGAAGCATAGCACGATAACTAAAAAGTTAAGTCTGAACATCACCTACATGTACAACAGAAATTATTATTATAAATGATCATGGATTATTGCCGATTTTGCTTATTTCTGATTGGTGGAGACACAGTTTGACAGAGTGTACCTCAGAGTGAATTGACTGCTAATGCTTGAAAACGGTCTATTCAGGATTCAGTGCATAAAATTAACCAGCACCAGCACGTGCATTGGTTTTTGTAGTTTTAGATCTTTGACTTTGCATATCACAATAATTGTATAATGAAAATTTGAAAGTACTAAAACTGGTACGACTGGTGATATAAAAGCATAGCAAGGAAGTTAAGTCTTAAGATCACCTACATGTATATTTATAACATACATGTACATATAGATAAAACTTAAAAGGCCAATTTATTACAAAGCACAGCACAATGATGAGAAAATTAAGTCTGAACATTACCTTCAATAGGAAATGACAAATTTCATTGAAAATTTGTAAGAATTTGACCAACCCAATACCTATGCAATTTTTTATGTGTGAAATATAACAATAGTTATCATTCTCATCATATGAAATTCGATGCTATTTCAAAGTTACATTTGAATTGTTAGAATGCATTGTTGTATGCCCTAAGGCTTTTATCTTTACCTTAGAAAATATGCCTTAAACTTTCTAAGGTTAAAGTCCAAAAATGTTTTGCTTACCTGACAGTATCTATACAAGCTGTAATCTCCCTTCTTCCAGAAATATGAGAAATGTCCGTACCCCGTCAGAAATAGGTACGTAGATACCATAACTCTAATGTGCATGTAGATCGGAAGCACCTGGAAAATCATAGAGATTTTTTTTCACACAGAGTACACATAAAAATGTATAAAGTACAATTCCTACATGTACATGCACCTGTACAATATTATGTATTGTTATACCCTTATCAGTATTTCTATATAAAATCTCCATAGGAATAAAGCCTGTGTTTGTGAAACACTAATGCCCCCGGTGGCATCATTGTTAGTATAAACTTAATTTTCTGTTAAGTATGTGAAAGGTCAAGTTCAACAATTTTGGTATCAATGGAAAGGTCTTGTCACAAGGAATACACATGTGAAATATGAAGGCCCTATCACTTACCATTCAAAAGTTATGTCCAATGTTAAAGTTTTTGAAAATTAGGTCAAAGGTCAAGGTCAAGGTCACGAGGTCAAAACTTTTGGTATCAATGGAAAGGTCTTGTTGCAAGGAACACAGATGTGAAATATGAAAGCCCTATCACTCACCATTCAAAAGTTATGCCAAATGTTTAAGTTTTTGAAAAGTAGGTCAAAGGTCAAGGTCAAGGTCACCAGGTCAAAAATTTTGGTATCAATGGAAAGGTCTTGTCGCAAGCAACACACTTGTGAAATATGAAGGCCCTATCACTTACTATTCAAAAGTTATGCCCAATGTAAAAAGTTTTTGTAAAGTAGGTCAAAGGTGAAGGTCACGAGGTCAAAAATTTTGGTAACTGTGAGTGTTACCTTGCTAGCACCAGTCAGGTGATATATGAGAATCACCAGTTAGATTATATGTAACTGTGAGTGTTACCTTGCTAGCACCAATCAGGTGATATATGAGATTACATGTAACTGTGAGTGTTACCTTGCTAGCACCTGTCAGGTGATATATGAGAATAACAAGTTGCATCCATCCCTTCCACTCATCTGTTTGATCTCTATGCAATACTGCTGTCTGTAATAGAATCAGAAAAAGAAAATTGACGTTTTTTTTCAGCACTGATTTTTTATACTGGTAGTGCTTAAGGTATTCAGCCTAATGCATTTTCAATAATAAATATCAAAAATAAGAATTTCCAGTCTCTTCAAAAAGACTGCTATACATACTATTCCAGCTAACATTAGGGATTGCACTTTCCATACCATGATCTACTCTGTCTCCCCGAAGATTCCCGATTATGAAATCATCGGTATTTGTCGGGAAATTATGAAAATTTGCATAAATTTTAACCAGAAGTATTCTATTAGGGTGCGGGATCCTTAAAGCTCTTTTGTAAGGCTGTGGTCAAGTATTCTGTCTTTTGCTTTGAAAGGCTTATGAGTATGTTCAATTCGGGACAATATCTACATACATGTAAAAGCATTATGACGTAAACGTAATTTAATTCTATTTGAAGGATTGTATCCCCGAATTTTATGATGTCATTCATTGAATTTAAAGACATCATAAATAGAGGTAAGATGACTATATTTAGAAAAGACAAAATTCAAACTTAAGAAGACAAGCATAATTTGTGAAATGCACATCATGACTTCAGATTACAAGTAGTGAAGAACAAGGTAACTGAAAGTCAGTTTGACTTTCTAATCATAAAGCTGTCAAAGATTTGTAAAGGGAAAAAATAATAATAAGAAAAACATACTTGTTCTGTGCTCTCTGTGAAGAAGAATCCCAGAATCATTACGTAAGCAAACGGGAGGAAGAAATTCACATGCGTGTAATACTTGTTCTCCTTCATAAAGAAATTGGTCCTGTAGAAAAGGAAAGAAAAACAAAATAAAACCTGTGTCTGTGAAACACAAATGCTCCCGTCGGCATCTTTGTCAGTATTAACAACACTCTCTGTTATCAAAATAGGTCAAACTTGATGGGCAAGGGTTAATATTCAAAGTTTTTTCAAAAGAAGGTCAAAGGTCATGAGGTCTTTCGATGGAACGGTCTTGTCAAAAGGTATACAAATGTGAAATATGAAAGCTGTTTCACCCTCCATTCAAAAGAAATGCCTAATGTTACAGTTTTTAAAAGTCGGTCAAAGGTCATGGTCATGAGGTCAAAAATGTTGGTATCTATGGAAAGGTCTTGTCACAAGGACTACACATGCGAAATATTAAAGCTCTATCGCCTTCCATTCAAAAGTTACACCCAATGTTAAAGTTTTTCAAAAGTAGGTAAAACAGTCAAGGTCATGTGGTCCAAAAAAAATGTTCATATCAGTGGAAAGGTCTTGTCACAAGGAATACACATGTGATATATGAAAGCTCTATCACCTTCCATGCAAAAGTTATACCAAATGTTAATTTTATCAAAAGAAGGTAAAAGGTCGAGGTCATGAGGTCAGAAATTTGGTGTCGATGGAAAGGTCACAAAGAATACAAGTGTGAAGTATGAAAGCTCTATTACCTTCCATTCCAAAATTATACCTAATGTTAAAGTTTTTCAGACAAACAGACGGACAGGCCGAAAACTGTATGCCACCAAATCTTTGATTCCAGGGGCATAGCAATGAATTTCACCATCTACCTTATACATTTAATTTACTGGTCTGAAAACCTTCAAACTGAAGCTGCAATTGAATGTTTAATATCACATCATCATAATCATGTACAAGGCCAATAATTTATTAATTACCTGTCGCAAAGGAAGAAGTACGCCATAATGATCCCCAGCTTAAACAGGGACGACATTATCTCATACCAAACTTCACACGTCTCCTTCTCCTTGGTTCCGTTCCTTTGTCCATTTTCTGTAACAGATAAAGCATGGGCATTTCATCAAACGAACAACCTACATGTAAAGCAGTACAAGAGAAAAGAGGAGAAGGGTCGATTACTTTCAAAAACCTGATAGGGGATGAAGAGGGACACTTTCTGAAACCTGACGTTAGACAAATATTAATTCTTAAGTACAGTTTTCTACAGGAGATTCTGTGAAATATATTGATGACAGATTACTGAAACAAATGTTTTTTCTCTTTGAACTTTATGTCATAATCTTTTAGAAGATCTTTAATTAACCATCTTCATCACTGTCTGTGGTACAAGTGTATGTATTTTCTACTAACAGACTAAGATATAAAGAACCAATCAATTTTGAAAGTTTCCTCTAAATGAAATGTGTGTCAGACTCTGTAGATTTAGTCTTTATGCATATATTATTGATTGTAACATTCTAGGTACATGTAGCTTACTACTTACATGTATAAGTAATTTCATACGAAAAGTTAAGTGAAACCTAGAAAAAATATTCTCTGATAGATTCATTAAGATCCTAATGTACAAATTCACAAAAAAAATAAATTTTCTTAACAAGATTAGTACAACCATAATTCTAATTCAGACATCACTCATTAAAAAGTCAGGTCTGACACATGTACACAGCCAATTGTGCCTCATATGAATTTCATGTGAAATTTACATAAACTTTACATAAAAGTTCACATGAAACTTATGTGAAACGAGCACGAACATCAAATTTACATGAAATTTTTTACATGAAATTCATGTGAAGTTTCTGACAAGCATTTAAACAAAAATTCATGTGAAAAAAATTAAAGTGAAATTCATGTGAAAATTATTTAACATAAATCTCATGTGAAATTCATATGAATTTCATGTGAGGAACAATTGGCTGTGTATAGTCATGTTGAGTATCTGGCCTTCATAACATATGTTACCAATATAGTCTACTAAGGTAGACAGGACCATGTGAGGCAAAAAAAACCCCACTTACATTTACATGTATATTTAAGGGTAAAAATAATTCCAAGGAATGCATGTGTCGCCTACAAACATAGCAACACTCAGGAATCACTTTTATAGGGTGTGACATCCAAGTGTGACAGACAGACGGACAACAGACAAATGATCCCTAAGTGTCGCTATCCTTCGCAGGCAACACAAAAATTAAAGAAATCAAATCATCATTTATTTATACTAAAATGGAAATAAAGAATACGAATGGCAAGCAAAATCAATAAAACCCTCCAGTGGTAGGACAATTGGAATAAATCTATATGTATGCAAAAAGAGTAAATCATAAAACTAAACAGTAGGATGGAACAAAGATAAAACAAAACAAAGCTATATGGGACAAAAGAAAACGAAATAAAGAATATAACAAGAGGCCAAAGGGGCAACAACACTCTCCTTGGAACCCAAATCTCATACTGACCTGAACTAAAGAAATTCTGATATTTGTATTTTACTACCGGCATAAGAATCTTAAACGACATTGTGAATCTTTTTCTATGTCATTCATCTCTATCTTTTGGATAGAAAATAACAACAGACTGATTACTATGACAATAGCTCACTTGAGCAAAGAGCTACATTTTTGTTCAGTTGAGATAAAAAATAAGGCAACCTTCTGATGAAGAAGATGAAATGATACGCCTAAGCCATATACCCACAGATATAGGAGGGAAAAAATTATGTATGAAAAAAACATGCTGAAGAAATAGGTACATTTCCCCCTCATTTGGCCTTATTCGCTATTTTTGAAAACCAGAGTTACTTCCCATTTGGGATGGTATCTGACGTAGACTGATTGTGATTGTGATGTCATAAGATTCTATGGAAACGTTCCTAAAAGTCTGGGAAATGACGGTATAAAATCAACGTTACCATACCATTTTGGTGACGTTACAATGGTTTTACGTCAGGTACCGTCTGTAGGGGGAAAAAATTCTGTATTCCGCAAAGTCTCAATTAAGCAGGCCAAATTACATGTATGTTGCATTGCAGTTACCCTTACTTTAGACATTCATTTTTTGTGAATAAATAGCTGATTTTCCAATAGATTCATAAGGCGGACACACACCAGACATCACAAAATTTGGCGATATTTTCATTGTGACGTCACAATAGAAAGCATGACAACACATCAAGGTGCTTCAAGACAGTGCGATCAGATTTGACGTCACAATTGAAAATTTTGCCAAATGATGTGATGTCTGGTGTCTGTACATATAAAATCAAGGTTTAAAACGGTCATAGATATTTTCTGGAAAATGGACTATTACGTTGTCATAATAACAGTTCAAAATACATGACATTGTACACAGTCATATAAACAACTAAGTAATGTCAGATATTGCACTTGCTGGCGGACTTTACATAAATATGACGTCATAATCGAAAGGCCAGTCAAACTATGCTCAGGCAGGTTATTCATAGATTATGACGACGTAATGCATCTCTGTCAATACATCCAGTGTGAGATATATGGTGATTCCTCAATTTATGGTGGGTAGTTTATATACACAGTCAATTGTGCCTCACATGAAATTCATATGAAATGAGCATCATGTAAATTTCACATGAAAGTTCATGTAAAATTCATATAAATTTCACATAAGATTTATGTGAAAAATATTTCACATGAATGTCACATAAATTTCCTTCACATGATTTGTTCATGAATTTTTCTAAGTGACTTTCACAGGAAACTGAATTCACATAACATCCATGTAAAAATCTTAACATGAATTTCATGTGAAAAATTTCATGTAAATTTCATGTTCGTGCTTGTTTCACATAAATTTCATGTGAACTTTCATGTAAAGTTCATGTAAATTTCACATGAATTTCATATGAGGCACAATTGGCTGTGTATGGTTAATATGGTACATGTATATCTGCACAAATTACAAACAAGTATATACATGTATCGGGCCATATTCAGGGGATGTCTATACATGTACCTATTTCTTTCGAGCCCTTTCCCTCATCAAAAATTTCTCCCATACACGTCCCGGAAAATAAAAGTATTAAAATTACCAAGCTACTGACCTTCGTTTACAAATAAATATTGTAAAAATCCTGTACACACGGGCTTTACACACGTGCATAATGATGCATCTTTAAAATACATTTAATAAATTTTACTGTCTGAATATGTATTTTTCTAAGAGAATGACAATACAATTATACATTTTACCAAGTATATTTCTGATTTTTTAACTCCATGTATATTTATTTTGTCATATGAATGGATGAAAATTAGTAAAAGGAAAATAGATAGCTTACATATAGACTGCCCCCTACTAAAAGAAAGTTCCTCTACAAGTTCTTACTAACCATTTTCAACCAGATGGATAATTCCAAATACAAAATCTACATAAAAATGTAGGTCACACAGTGTATTGATATCAAAATAAATGTGTTAATTCAACAAATTGTTACCTGCACGAGCCTTTGAACCGTTTCTCCGTAATCTTCTTCTGTAGATGAACAGTGCTAAAGCTGACAGCATGCTGAAAGGGAAAAATCCATTTTAATAATAATACAGAACTCTTTACCTTCTTGAAGAAAATTTCTTTCAAACCCATTTAAATGCACCAGACATTCGTTTCGTACAGTAAATCCTCATCAGTGATGCTTCCAGCCAAATCGTTTAACAATTGAAATTCGATGTACACAAGTAATTTCTTGTTAAGTAAGAATTTGACTGGAAACATAAAGGTTTCTGGTTCGAGTTTCCTCACTCAAAGTCAGGCATCAGTGGGTTTACATGTCTGTGAGAAAATATCAGTTACACGTAAGTACAATTGTAATCTCTGTTGTGAAGTGACAAATTTGCAACCTACAACACGTACAATGTATTATGTTAAAAGTTTTAAAATATTTCATTCATCTATTGTCTCTATTAACTTCAATTTGATTTTCCTTGTCTAATCTTTTTTTAATAAATCAAAAATTGTTTAATATGACATTAGGTTCATGCAGAAATAAAAAAGAAATTTAAGTGATAGATTATTTACAAAACAGTTGATTTTCAATACCGATAATTTTGAGGGTTTTTTTTTTTTTGTAATGGTGACTTAGAGTTATACTTTGTCAACATGGTCAAGTACAGTCTATATCTTACCATACAAGAAAGAATGCTGCCGTAATAATCTGTAATGTGGTGGCGCCATCTGGTATTCGGCAGCATGTTCCGTCGTTATAATTCATGTGATCGTTACAATACATGTTCAGGAGCATCATTATATCCTAGGCCAAACAAATTGAGATACATGTACATGTACGTATATATCAAAAAATGCAACAGTGTAATTTTATTTATTGCCTGATAAGAATTTGTTCTTACATACATGAAAAGCATATTCAGAGTTCATGTTTTAAAATACCTTCAAAGAACGCAAAATAATATCAGATTTACTGGAATTCCACAAGATGTTCTTTTTTTTCAAATGGTTAATATTTACAGAAAGATATTATGACTCCATTGAACATCAAAAACATCTAAAGGGTGTTAAAAATTGACAATTTTTAATGAGCAGAGACTCTACAAAACAGAATTCTAGTGGTAAAATTTAAGGTAAATGGTAATCTACAAACATGATGAAGCAGAATTTTGCTTAAAGCAAGAAAAATCATCTCTGTATTCAGTTTTAAAGACACAATGAGGTAAACCTTTGGAAACATGCATGAATAGGAAAATTCCTAAAATAGCAGACTGCATGTAAATCACCAATATAATATACTGTAAACGGGGAAATGATTGCGGTGGTTTTATATTCGCTATGTTCGCGGTTTTCGAATTTTCCGCGAACATTAAACAGTCTTCGTGAAAACTCACTAGCCCGACCGCCCTGGTTACCAAATACTTCCTCGGGCTACCAAAATTTGATGCTGAACTAGCCCGACTGGCTAGTGACTTTTAATGAAATGCAGTGTTCTGATTAAGGGCCGACGGCTGGCGATTTCTCATCTTATACATGGGGTAATATCGCCGCCTTCTTTCCATAAAAGTACACGTTGCGTCTCAACTTTTATCGCTGGTTAAGTATGAAATGTATATGTTAATGAACATGTTTCAAATGAAATATAATAAGGTTTTCCTGTAAAATATGTTTATTAAAATATTGTCCTAAGATACAAGATAAATATTCCCGTAACAACGGTGCATTGATTTCAGCGCGGCGTGACGGGTTATTCTACGGTACTGAGTATAACATGTTCAATTAAATATCTAACAATTTCAAAAATCTCGACTGAACACTGAGATCAGGGACGTATATAAAATATATATATATATACGTCCCTGCTGAGATGAAGAAATTCTTACGAAAATTTTATAACTATTGGCCAAGTGCCGCAAGCAACGGCCGGCCTTTTAGCGAGTATGATTCAAATAAGTTCTTTTTTTTTCTCCGTCCATTTTCTGCAGACAAAAGCGTATTTGAAATTATAATTTTACAAACAATATCATGCATTCATTGTAAAATTGAGTCCATTGTTAATGACGTTGCTGACATCTGCCATAGAAATGATCGGGTGGTGGTTTAACTTTGTTCGATTTTATGTACAGGTATACTCTATATTTGTATGAATTTTTGCCTACTCAACGGACCTAGCTGAAGAAACGATGGGTCTTTATAGCGTTTTTATTTTTTTTTCAATGGCTAGAGAAAATTTTGGGTGGCTAGTAGATTTTGGCACTCAACTAGCCCGGCTGGCTAGTGGTCAAAAAAGTTTTCATGAAGACTGTTAAACCCCCGCAATGATTTTGTATATTAGACAAAACAAATAATAGATGCAAAGATGTTCATATGCATTTGATGCATGAAAGCTATTGTGCATGTCTAACTGAATTGTTCAATTCTCTAAACGTGGTTAAGTTGGTTAAATAGTTTGTACAGTAAAGGGTATCGACAATTTAACTTACGATGCATCTATATTTTTATAAAAAGCACTATGACACACATATCGCGCTTAAGATTTTAAGTGAAAACGCACGCAGTAAATTAGTTTCAATCTACTTTTCCGTATTCTTTAATTATTGATATTCAACCGTTTCTGTGTAATTATCCCTAATTACTACGTGTTTGTCATTAATTATCACGTGAAACACTTAGAACTACAAACGACAATCAAATTACACGTGTGCTTGTGTGACGAAATCTTTATGGATGTATCTAGTTCTTTTTTTCTTCTGCAACTTTCGATACCGCGAAATTAAAACCACTGCATTTGGCTACATTCAGAAAACCGCGAACTTTTAACACCGCGAAATTAAACCCGTTTACAGTACATGTACTTACAAGAGTCAAAGCTGGCTTGGAAATATGAAGCCCATCCAGTGAGTCCCCACCCCTAATACCCAGAGCGATTAAGTGTGATGAACTCCAAAACGAACAATAATGTCTATACTTACCAGAGTTAGAGCCGGCTTGGAGATATGTAGCCCATCTAGTGAGTCCCCACCCCTAATGCCCTGAGCAATTAAGCGTGATGAGCTCCAAATACGGGCCTCTGTGTCACTCCTGAAAACAAAATTATTAAACAATCCATTTAACTTGCGACTTGTATAAACATTGAAGCAAAATTAAAGCATCATTTCTAAAGCATCATTTTCATTTTTTTTTTCGGAAATCTTTACGTTCATGTATGACTAAATAATTTTACTGAAGCCTAATTAAAGCATCACTTTTACTAACACGTATGCCAAAGCCTAATCAAAAATCCATTTTCTCAAAGGACATGGGGCTGAGAGAGGACAGAGAGAATTTAAAATTAATATGAAACTGTGCATGTAATGAAAACAAAATGTACTCACAGTGTATTAAGGGCCACTTTGTTATATTGGTCCACTTGATAGTTGGTGATCATTGACCGATTGGGACTTAACTTGGACTGGTCTACAGGATCTGTAATAAAGTGAGCAATTATATTAACTCTGTATAACATAGTCTTCATCATTCTTTCCCCCACACAAATAGACAAAAGTTGAGAAAATGAATTGCTTGTCACTAAATCCTATAAAAACTACAACACAATCAGATCTTGTCACATGTGAAAGTAACTCCACATTCCCTTCAACGTGAAATGCATACATGTATATTAAGAGTCATTCTCTGTAAGCATCAAAGTGGGTCGGAAATCGCATGTCTCAGATTTGGATGATTTTCACTATGTAAGCCAAGTTTGACCCCCTGACAATGAAAATGACATTGGTTTGTGTATATGGCCATCCGTTGCCATGGTAACCATACCACCCCATTTTGGCCAGAAAATGGGCTTTTGCAAGCTCAAAATGAGCAACTTTCATGTCTGTTTTTCACAATGATAGTCCATAGGTGGATTATATTTTGACTTATGATGTAAAACTACTTACATTGATCTTTGATATGGGACATCAACTTTTGGTCGAAATGTGGGAGAAAAGTATTATTTTTTATTGCAAACTGTCCATATTTTGACATTTTCCAAAAATACAAAAATACACCATTTTTGGCGATTCATAGAAAAATAACGCAGCATAAGTTAAATAGTGGAATAGGCCCTTATGAATCATTGATCCATTATGAGAAAAATATAAAAAATCCAGAGATGTTATTTTTGTTTAAAGAAAATAAATTCAATTTAAAAATGGTTACCATGGCAACATCTGCATTTTACATGATATATGTTTTATATTAATTATCTCAATTCATAGACAAGATAAACAACCAATTATGGTATATTAAGTAAGTTCATAATCTTTCTGACATTTTAATATCACATATGTTGGCATTTCATCATCGGTTGCCATGGTAACCACGCCCAAAAAGGTACAATCTTCACTTTTTATTCAAAATTTCCATTGTGTTTTTGGTGTTTTTGTACATTTGAATTAGATTAAAGAGACAATTTCTACGTTTTCCTATGAATTCCATTACATTTTCCAAACTTCATTGAAATTCGAGAGACATGTTAGAAAAAAAAGCAAGAAAGTCTCCATAGCAACGCACACTATTCTATCAGATACAAAGCTGAAGCAAAGTCTTGATATGTTTTACATAAGTATCTCAAATCATGAAAAAAATAAGCAACCATTTTCGGTATATTAAGCAAGTTAGCAGTTACTGTTACACTTTTATATCAATTATGTCAATATTTCATCATCGGTTGCCATGGTAACTATCCACATAAAGGTACAATTTTCACTTTTTATACTAATTTCCAGTCATTGTTTGATGTTAAAATGAATTAAATTAAAAAGACAATTCCCATGTTTTCCTATAAATGAGATTCCATTTTTCCAGAATTATTGAATGTTTTAGAAATATATAGAAAACATGCAAGGAAATCTCCATAGCAACACACACAATCATATATGATACACAACCAAAACAAAGCAGTAATATATGTATTACATTAAGTTTCTCAAATCATTGAAGAGATAAACAACCAATTATGGTATATTCAGCAATTTTACAGTATCTGTGATAGTCTTTTGTTCAATAATGTTGGTATTATGTAATTGGTTGCCATGGTAACCATGCAAAAAAGGTACAATTTAAGCTTTTTCTGCCAATTTTCAATTGTTTTGGACTGTAGTGGTACATTTAAATAGAATTGAAGAGACAGTTCCTATGTATTCCTATACCTTATTGTCCATTCACTAACATCATTGGATTTCTTGAGAATTATGTATAAAAAATGCAAGAAATCTCCTTAGCAATGCAAATTTTTCATTCTTCTTTTTTTTTTCTTATTGTTTTTGTATATTTTAATTAAATTACAAAGACCATTCCTGTGTTTTCCAATAAATTATATTCCATTTTCCATTGTGCAAATTCCTAGTTGTTAAAGATAAGATGAGCTTTATTTTGAGTCGGCATGTCAAAGTAACAAGTGCAACATAAGCTCTTATGAGCTTTTAGACTGACATTTTTTTTCAGTGTTTTGGTGAAAAACTTTTATTTTCGGTCTTTTTCTCTAAAATTTGAAGCAAAAAAATATTTTTGAAACTTGATAGATAAAATATGAAGCCTTCAAAAGAAATACAGGGGGGAAATCATGAAATGATATGGGAAATAGCTGTATTTTCAATATAAAAATCACCAAAAAACTTCAAAAATTAATTTGTTAAAGATGTACAGAATTGTATCTTTGTATAAACTTCATTTTAAATGATGATTCTCAATCAATTAAATCAATTTGGGAAGTCAAGCTGTCTATATTTTTGAAATGGTTTCCAAAGCAACCGTGCTTTATAAGATCTGATTTGCTGATTTTCTGCAATTTCCAACTATTTAAGGCCCTGTTTGATAATGTAGGAGCCCTATAGGAATCACGTATTCCGTCTGTCCGACGCGATAGCTCAAGTAAATAGTGTACATCTTTCAGATAAAGGATCATGAGAGAAACATGCCTATAAATTTTTAAACTTCATGGTCTAATGTCCAGGTCAATCTTTGGCAAAATTCAATGAAATATCATTAATTTGGTTCTGACCCGGAAAGTTCTGACCCGAAAAGTTTTCAAGGTACAGCTTTCACATTTCATACACAAATTAAAGATCATTTATGAAATATGCGTATAAATTTTGACCCTTCAAGGTCAGAGGTCAAGGTCAAACTTCGCAATTTCAATCAATGAATATAATATACATACATGTATAAAGAATCCATAGTTGTACATGCCTATTAATTTTAAACCTTCAAGGTCAAGTCAAGGTCAAACTTTGGTAAATCTTTATTAAATATCAAGACGTACGTACATGTATTTAAGGAAGCTTTTTTATGCTTCATATCCTGGTTTAGAACTATGATAGAAACACACCCAGAAATTCCAAACTATAACAGAATGAAGTCAAAGAAGCTAGGCCAATCTTTAGCAGATCTAGTAAGATCATTATTTTTATATGAACCGATGACTCCAGCTTCCAAGGTATACATGTAGCTTTTCAACTTAGACTTTTGAAATTCGACATACTGATGAAGAATAATGAGAAGAGCATGCCTGTAGGTATTCAACTCTCATTATTTTCATAAAATGTACTTATTTTATGCAACAGAGTATTCATTGGTGAGATATTAAAAATCCCGAAATTTCAAAAGCTTTAAACGAAATTCTGGCTTTGTATTAGTAAAAATTGTGTGCTTTGCCATAGAGACTTGTTGCATTTCTTCTACATATTTCTCCAGAAGTTCAATTACTTTTAAGGAAAATTAATTATAGGAAAACATAGGAATTGTCTCCTTAATTTAGATCAAATATACAAAAACAATAAAAAAAAAAGAATGGAAAATTTGCTCAATAAGTGAAAATTGCACCTTTTTTTGCATGGTTGCCGTGGCAACCGATGACAAAATATCAAGATTTTATTGATATCAAAATGTCACCAAAACTGTGAACTTGCTTTCTACATCAGAATTGACTGTTTATCTCTTTCATAATTTGAGCAACTGAATGTAGAACATAAAGCATGGCATTGTTTTAGTTGTGTATCATTTCTAATTGATTGCATTGCTATGGAGATTTATTACATTTACTGAACATTTCTCAAACAAAATTCAGAAATATAAATATCAAGTATAGGAAAATATCGGAACTGTCTTTTTAATTCAAATGTACATAAGCATCAAAAAAGTAAAGAATGTATCTTTTTTGCATGCTTTATATACCACAATTGGTTGTTTATCTTTCCCATGACTTCAGATACTTAATGTAAAAGATATATCATGGCCTTAATACAGCTGTGTATCTGTAATAATTGCATGCGTTGCTATGGAGACAATCTTGCGTTTTTCTATATATTTTTCCAGAATTTCAATGATTTTGGGAAAATGGAATATTATTCACAGGAAAACATAGACATTATCACTTAGATTTACTTCAGCTTTTCAAAAACTCTAAAAAAAAAAATGACGGAAAATTTGAATAAAAAGTGAGAATGGTACCTTTTAGAGCATGGTTACCATAGCAACCAATGATAAAATATCAATATATTTTATATCTAAATGTCACAAAAAGTGTGAACTGGCTTAATATTCCACAATTGGTAGTTTATCTCTCCCATGACCTGAGATACTTAATGTAAAACATATATCATGGCCTCGTTACAGCTCTGTATCTGTAACTATTTTGTGCGTTGCTAAGGAGGCATTCTTGCGTTTTTTCTACATATTTCTCCAGAATTTTGATGATTTTCGGAAATGGAATATTATTCAAAGGAAAACATAGGAATTACCACTTTAATTTACTCAAACTGTACAAAAATTCTGAAAAAAAAGACCGAAAATTTGAATAAAAAGTGAAAATGATACATTTCAGGGCATGGTTACCATAGCAACAAATGATAAAATACATATATACTTGATATTTAGATGTCACAAAAAGTGTGACCTTGCTTAATATACCACAATTGGTTGTTTATCTCTCCCATGATTCGAGATACTTATTGTAAAAATCATATAACATGGCTTTGTTTAAGCTCTGTATCTGCAACGATTGTGTGCGTTGCTATGGAGAAGTTCTTGTGTTTTTTCTATATATTTCTCCAGAATTTCAATGATTTTGGGAAAATGGATTATCATTCAAAGGAAAACATAGAAATTATCTATTTAATTTGATTCAAATGTACAAAAACTCCTAAAAACGACAGAAAATTTGAATAAAAAGTAAGAATTGTACCTTTTCAGCCATGGTTACCATAGCAACAAATGATAAGATACCAATATAGTGGATATTAAAATGTTACAAAAAGTGTGAACTTGCTTAATATACCATATTTGATCGTTTATCTTGTCCATAAATTAAGGTACTTGATGAAAAACATATATCATGTTAAATACAGATGTTGCCATGGTAACCATTTTTAAATTGAATTTATTTTCTTTAAACAAAAATAACATCTCTGGATTTTTTATATTTTTCTCAAAATGGATCAATGATTCATTACGGCCTGTTCCACTATTTAACTTATGCTGCGTTATTTTTCTATGAATCGCCAAAAATGGTGTATTTTTGTATTTTTGGAAAATGTCAAAATATGGACAGTTTGCAATAAAAAATAATACTTTTCTCCCATATTTCAACCAAAAAGTAATGTCTCATACCAAACATATATGTAAGTAGTTTTTCATCATATGTCAAAATATAACCCACCTATAGACTATCATTGTGAAAAACGGACATGAAAGTTGCTAATTTCGAGCTTGCAAAAGCCCATTTTCTGGCCAAAATGGGGTGGTATGGTTACCATGGCAACGGATGGGCATATACAAAAACCAATGTCATTTTCATTGTCAGGGGGTCAAACTTAGCTTACATAATTAAAATCATCAAAATCGGAGATATGCGATTTCCGAGTTTTCTGAGAATTCTTTGATGCTTACAGAGAATGACTCTTAACATTACTGGAAGATTTCCCATATTCAACACCCATTATGCTAACTAAATTATATTCCAATCATTCTTGTTGCCTATTGTGATGTCACTTTCAAGTTTTGAATGTAGCGAGAATTCATCAACGTTAAAATACTTCTAATTTAAAAGCTGTTACACACAATATTAGCAGTGTTTGAGCAAGCATAAGTTTCTAATATTTGGTACGAGTGTACAATCATGTATATACATAATACAAGCTATGAATGTCTTACTTTTGGTTGTATAATTCTGGTTGGCCACATGGAAATTATCTGACAATCCCTTTGAAATTCATGGAATTCCCACATGACCTACCAGAATTACACACCTATGAACACCAAAATTAAAACACTTGTTACATAAGAAAATAGGAATGCTTGTTTCACCTGCGAAGCGGCTTGTTTTAAACAGTGGATGAAATGTGTAGGTCAATGCCACTTGGATCAAAATTATTTGTACAACATGTATCAGTAGGAAAGTCTTGTTAAATGAACATGATGAAATTTAAAACATGTGAAATATTTTACCTCTTACTTACCAATTAAAAGATATGGTCAACCTCAAATTTTCAAAAAAGAAGGTCAATCATCTACATCAAAGTCACTAGGTAAAAAATTTTGGGTAACAAAAGAAAGGACTCGTCATATGTGTAAAATATGAGAGCAGTATCACTTACCAATCAAAAGATATAGCCAATCATAATTTTTATGAAAAGTAGGTCAAATATCTAGGTCAAGGTCACTAGGTAAAAAATTATGGTATGTGTAGAAAGATCTTGCCACAAGGAATACGCATGTGAAATATCAAAGCCCTATCACCTACCAATCAAAAGTTATAGGGAGTGACACCCAAAGTGTGACAGACAGACAGACAGCCTGATGGACAAAGGGTCGACGCACAAAGTGATCCATAAGTGCTGCTATGCTTCACAGGTGACACAGAAAAACTTACATGTGTAGCATAATTTTCACTTTAAATTTGCATAAGTTTACAATGGATACATCTAACCTATAAATTAATGTGAGTAATCATATACAGTGGAAAGGTGCATGCAACAGTGTATATGCACATATCATTAACTCACCTTGCAGCATCCAGATAAACTTTGTACTGTCTTTCAGTTTTTGTATATATGGCTCAATCATAGTCAAATTTACTGAAACAGAGAGTTCATATAGATAAAAGCAAAGCCTTGTCCCTTTTAGTTTAAAAGAAGACCAAAGGTCATGGCCAAGGTCACTAGGACAAAAATTACGGTATCAAATAAAAGCTCTGGTCATGAGAAATCTATATGTGAAATATCAAGGTCACTGGGTCAAAAGTCAAAGTCTCCAATAGGTCTGGTCATGAGGTATCCACATGTGAAATATCAAAGACAAGTACATGAGATGTAGCCCAGTTTAATTTTTTTTTTTCAAAAGTATTTCAAAGGTTAATGTCATTGGCACTACTGTCCTATTCACAAAATCCAGAGCACCCTGTTTTCCTGGTTTTCTCTAAAATATGATACTGTCATCTTCCAAAAAGATATCAATTTCATATTACTGTACTCCTTTAGTTGTAACAGAAAATACCATTGTTTTGGTTGTGTGTCAATTAAGTTAGAAATAGGACGGAAAATAAAAAGTCTACAGGGATTTTCTATAGTAAAATCGCTGAAAATGCGTGACATCGGGAGCTTTGACGTCACTGTTTACTATTGTTGACACGGAGAACAAAATGTCGGCGGCTTGAAATCAACAAGGAATATTCCCATAGACATTTTATTTTTTACATTGCGGTTTGAAGGCAGCTGATAGGGCAAGTTGAAGTTAATTTCCAGTTATGACTAAAGGAGGTCAATTCTCGGAAACTATAATTTATAGGAAAATTCTTCAGATGACAGAATAAATCGCCAAAACACTGTCCTCTGGATTTAGTGAACAGGACAGTAGGTCTAAAGTCTAGGTCTCAAATGAAAGGTCTGCTCATGAGGTATCCTCATGTGAAATATCAAACCATACCATTTATGGTTCAAGTTATTCATTTGCAAACATCCCCCCTTTAAATTTGCTAAGATATCTCAAAGATGTGATAAAATTTCAAAAAACCGGTAATATATATGACATTACTTATGTATCAATTGAACTATACAAAGTTTGAAGGCGTTTCAGGGAGAAATAGATTTCATATAATTTTTTTAGTGTTTTCCTTAAAAATTGAAAAAAATAGGACAAAGGTCAAGGACAAGGTCAAAAGGTAAGAAAATTTGGTACCAAAAGATGCGTCCTCTCAAGATACAAAAATATAAAAGCCCTTTCACTTACATGTATATATGAAAAAATATGCTTTAAGAACTTCTTAACCAAAATATAACTATAAGGTCAGAGTTCAAGGTAAAGGTAACTAGGTCAATGGTATTGGTATCAAAATGTAGTACTTATTATTAGTGATGGGCCGATTATTGATAATAATCGATTAGCGGCGTGTTGAAGTCATCCGATTTTGATAATCGATTTTAAAATAAATAATCGATAGCGTGAAAGTACAGAAGGGGGGGGGGGGGGGGGGGGGGTTAGGCCGCTCAGGGATCAGAGGAAATTTTGTCCAATAGATTAGTCTAAAATATTTCCTATAATTTCTCTACTAAATGATTGTTGTTATAATGTTGTAGAATAACAGAAGCTAGCAGCATGAAATTACAGAGAATAATTGTAAAAGCTAGTAAATCATTTATGAATTTAATGGCAATTTTCACACCGGACTTTTAGGGATTGCCGACGGACCGACAATGACGGTATTTAAATTCTTCAATTCTAGTCATTTTCTTAGCTAAGCTGATTTCATTACTTGCTTGTGAAAAGTTGAAGATAATCTTGTTTGATGTTACTGTTTATGTTGACAGATATTTTGCAAATACTATTATGAACCCCCCCCCCCCCCCCCCCTTTCCACTCTTCAACGAACACAACTGAAAAATGATTCTTTTTGAATACTTTTCATGCATTTTTTCATGAAACAATGAAAAGGGTATAGGGAGTTATTTTTACATAGATCAATTTAAGTTTATTCAAGATTGAATAAATCTATTATCACATGATCACATACATGTATATGCATTGCGTATATTACAAAATTAATGTAGGTTTTGTTTGGATAAAAAATAGTAAAGGAGCTGATAAGATAAGGGCTGTATTTAGCCCTGAATCTCACCAAGTATTTCTTCTACACAATGATCTATACGCAAGAAAAACTTGATCATTACTAAAAATGTAATGTATTTGGAGATTCCTCATACAATTTTTATTTTGGTAAGCTTATTTTAAGATATTTTAATTATAGTCCAAAGAGTAGGGGGTAGCCATGTTGAAATGAAGCTACTATTGATAAAAAAACGTAGAAAATTAGGAACAATCTGGCTAATATGGATATACATTAACTTTAAACATAGTTATAGTCTAAACAAGATACTAGAAATCAAATTTAAAAGACTGGTCTCAACTTTATCCACTAATTTTAAAATCTTGAATCTGAAATTCGGTTGTATTTTTTATTAATTGGCTATAAAGTAGGCATTTTGCCTAGAAATACACACTGTGTAGAAATAAACAGCACTCTCTTGTTTATTTCATTCCAAAATATTGTGTATTTCATGTGAACATGTCTAGACTGAATAAATGAATTACTTTAAAAGGAAAAGTATGAAACTTTGCTTATATTATGGCCTAAACCCCAGATTCGTAAAAAAGCCCCCCACCCTCCATTTTTCAGTTTTTCGTCTCTGGGGCATTGTTCCCCCCGTAGCTACAGAACCCCACTTTGTCAAAAGATGTGTATTAGTGATATACTCCTTCTGTAAAAGTGGCGTTCTGTAGCTAAGGGGGGGACAATGTTTCAAAAAACTTTTCCATTTTCAATTGATTTCTATGGAAAAAAGACATATTTTGCCCCAAAATTAAGGAAAACGATACATGATAAATCTTATCCAACTGCTGATTATGATTAAACCAAGGACTGACATCAATTTTGTGAAAGAATTTTCTTGATGTTCCCATTTTGAAAATTCCACTTTTTCAGGGCAGAATTTACGCCTTATCTTATCAGCTCCTTTGAGAAGAATTTGATAAACCGATTATAATCGGTAAAATCGCATCGGATACACCAACCGATTCTAAGCGATTATCGATTATGATTCTAAACCGATTTCCCATCACTACTTATTATGGTGAATGTATGTGTGAAATATGAAAGCCCTATCATTTATACTTAAAGAGTTATCAGCTTTAAGAACTTCTTAGATGGAAAGGTCGACAGACGGACAGAGTGTTTCCTATGTACCACACCCCCTAACTTTGTTTGCGGGGGTATAATGACAGACAGACGGACAGAGGGACACACTCCTTTTACTCTTTTTCTGAAGTGTACAAGTATAACAATAATAATTATAAAATTTTTAATTGCAAAAAATATTATCTCAGTCGTGTGCATCAGTGATTTATTTTGCAAATCCTGAAATTTCAAAATATTAGGCCTACTTAATTTTTAAAGATTCATATCAGATGAAGTATTACATGTACATGTATATGCAAACTGGCTAGTGGCATATACATGTACATTTGTAAAAAGAAATAACTTTGTCATCAGTATTTCCTGAGGTGATAAACATACGGTTTTTCAGAAGTGTCACCTTCCTTAAACCTAGACATAGTGTTTCCTGATTAATGTCATTTAATTTAGACAGATCAAATAATTATATCTTTCCTCTTCAGTCAATATGTTTGTAGCACTCATTTAAATAATAAATTTGAATATTTAAGTCCAATCACCATGTTGTAAAATCATGTATAATGTCATATTACCTTAGAAATTTGGTACATGTAAAAGCTACATGCTCGTATATGTAGCCAAATGGGTGATTATCATACTCTTATTAAACATCTCAAGAAAAGTCATTGCAAAATACAACAGCAGCCTGTCTTATGTTAACCCCCTTGTTACATAGTGTGAGTGTAACTTGACTCTGAGGATGGTCTAGGCTTTTGCACAAAGAATGAATAATATCTCTTCTAGTCTGCTGTATTGATAAAATACATGTAAGGCCATGCAAAAAAAAATTTCTGGTTCTCAGATAATTGATCTAAAAAATATGGGTAGGTAGGTAGGGTTTTTATTTTTTGTTTTTATTTTCCGAAAACTACTTAAGCACAATTTTTTATTCAGATATTATACAGACTGTGATCTATAGTGACTATATTTGTTGTAAATGTTCAACTCTTCTCATAATTCCCCCGAAAATAGTTTCTCACATAACTGTGTCATTGAATAGTTCGATTCCAATGGCAATATAATCCACGGCACGACTGTGTTGCCTTTAAAATTCACCTTCAAGCTGACAATCACTCGTTCCTCCACCCCGGTCGCCATTTTGCATCTTGTGTACAATAACAAAGTACAGTATTTCCCTCCACAGAAGTCAGAGCACCTAAGCGTCTTGGTCGTGTAAAGTCTTAACAAAACCGACAAGCGCTGTTAAAACGTGAAGCGCTGTACTGAAACAGACATTTCTACTTTTCGTTTGTACAGAAATCCCTGTTCTATTAATAGAAAATTATATTTATCAGCATGAGAATTCTGGCGGGCGGCGGCTATTTTTTTCCCTTCCCACGATAAAAACGTCTCATCGGGAGGAATTTTGAGCGCGCGGCGGTGTCTGAGAACCAGGATTTTTTTTTTATATGGCCTAAATATAGACAGATGGACAGTAGACAAGGTGATGCCTATGTGCTGCTATGCTTTACAGGCAACTGGCGGCACAAAAATGATAACTAAGCTACAGTTTAAGTAATTAAAGTTACAGAGAGATGACCAGATAGACAGTCTATCACCAAAAAGTTGGACAATTAGACAGATAGATTGTTTGACAGATGGAGGAACAGAAGGGATTTAGACAGACAGACAGATGGTTTGACAGACAGTGGAACAGAAGAAAGTTAGACAGATGGACAGACAGATGGTTTGACAGACAGAGGTTAAGAAGAGAGTTAGACAGATGGACAGAAAGATGGTTTGACAGATGGAGGAACAGAAGAGAGTTAGACAGACAGGCATACATGTATGGTTTGACAGACAGACAGACAAACAGACAGATGGAGGGAAAGAAGAGAGTTAGACAGATACATGTAGTTAGATAGACAGACAGACAGATGCTTTGACAGATGGAGGAACAGAAGATGGGTAGACAGACAGAAATATGGTTTGACAGACTGTCAGAGGAACAGAAGAGAGTTAGACAGACCGACAGACAGACTGTTGGTTTGACAGGTGAAGGAACAGAAGGGAGATGAACAGTCACCCTTACACATAACACAAATGACATGATTAAGACATTTACCTTCAAAGTTTTTGATGGCTTCTTCACTAGCATTGTTCAGCTTGATGCTCCACTGGACAAGAGAGGAAAAAGTTTTAAAATACCTTCATATTGCTCAAGATCCAAAATAAACAACATAAGAACTTGACATCAATTCTAAGGGAACATAATAAGACTATGAATTTTGAAAAACAACAGAAAAATATTTACACCTATAGTATGGCCATGTAAAATAAATTCTATGTTTCTCAGATAATTGGGTCTAAAAAAGTGGCAAGGTAGGTAGGGTTTTTATTTTTTGTTTTTTTTTTTCATCAAGAATGCTCTTATTATTCATATTCATATTATTCCCCCCCCCCCATTATTCATGCAAGGCAAAAAATCTTATGCTGCCCCCCCCCACGTTTTTCTTCATAGAAAACTGTCTTTGAACCGTCAGTCAAAATAATGGTACATGTACATTAAAATTTATGGCTTTCTCCTGTAAATAAGTTGATTTTTTTAAGTAAAATAACCTATTCCTTCTGAGAACGGGGAGTCGTAGCTCATATGTCTGAATGAAAGAAGCTAATCGATTCAAAATTTGATATACGAAGTATGACATGTTTTGATTGCCTTGAGTATTTAGTGGAATCGCGTAAGAGACTCGACGGCTGTTACAGTATTTGCTCACATCTTGTTTAAACCCAGTTCAAATTAAATACGACCCCTCACTTCCTCGGATGGATCTGTTCATATGGTAAATAAAAATTTGGCCGATAGCGTATATCTTCCGGAAGTCAAGTCTGGATGAAGCAGAATCTTAAAGACTTTAGAAATCGAATGAAGTGTTCAGCATTAACCACCGTCTGATAAAATAATGTACACGGCCCGGGTACAATATGCATTCTTTTATTCATAGATTTAAGGACTTAACTACGTTTCTCTTGCGTTCGTCGGCGGTCCTTGCTTATACTTTTTACAGCGTGAATGTCATTATTAATAGATTCGGAAGTATTTAATTACAATGGACACTTGCTATTGTTCGGCATAGGTATTTACATATGCTGTGGAGATCAATAAAGAAAACTATACGAATGTTTTAATACATGTAATACTCGATGTATTAAACAGGCGAATAGCCAGCCGTCCAAGTGTCCGCGGCACGTCGTCAATTCCCTTTAAACGACGCGTGGATAAAGTCTTTACCCGTAACGTAAATACGGAACGCGCCGTGATTTCTCCAGGCTTTTAAAAGTATTTATTCATCGGGTACAGTTTTGACGATCTTAAAGGACAATAAACATGTTCAATGAAATAAATGGATATTTCATTTTTAATCGACGATCGAGGATGAAACACGACGTATATTTTTTTCTGAAGTTGCAATAAAAACGTCTAGTTAAAATTATAGCGAGCGGCGATGTCTGAGAAACATAGATTTTATTTTACATGGCCTATGTGTTCTTATTCTAGCAGGATTCATATTATTATTGATTTAGCACTGTTAAGACTGCAAAAATTCTAGAAAATGCTAAATTATTTCACTTTTTAAAATTATAATGTGAAACAAGTCAAATATGCTAATTCATGATTATATCAATTTGCCCAATTTTGTGCCATTTCTGCTAAAATTTCATTGCACTAAAGTAAGTGAACACACGTGCAGTATATTGTCATCTGCGATAATCATTATGAATTATTCCCTTCAAAAGTATTTTTCATGAAAATTACCGATATAAGACAGATTTCATACTACTTTATCTAGTACGAGATGAAGCTTCATTACAGTCTAGAACATGTTAAATGAAAAGAAAAAATAATGAAAATGTCAATATTAAACACTCACAGTACCACTTCCTGTGATGACCAGATTTGGCCGAGCGTTGGTCTCTAACATCAGCCAACTCTTGTATACATAATACATTGACGTGTTCACCATGGGGTGCCATAGAAAATCCTGCAGTGAAATGTCAAGATATCAGGAACAATGAAAAACAATACAGATATGCACTACCAATGCAATTGGCCCAGATGTTGGAATGTGTTACAATTTCATTCGAAAACATTTGTACGTCACATTTTTAAGTTTGTGTGTTTTTTTTATACCATTGTAACTGACCCTTCCGATTGCGGGAATAAAATGCAAAATTTCGTGACATCACAATGCTTTTACCTCGGACAAACAAGCTTCGAACTTCGGTCAAACATCGAAATTGCATTGTGACGTCATGGAATTTCTCAAATTTTTCCCACGTTTAGAAGGGTCAATTGTCATTTTAAACTGATAATGATTTTATTTCCTAAAATTGAAACTACCATTTTCCATCAGCTTGACAGATGACAGTAGTTGTTTCTCATTTACTGATAAACAAATTTATTTGCTTTATAAGACTACAGTTACAAACGGTCCTCTTTGTTTCCATCAGTATGATAACAATATATTTTGCGATTCCATTTTTCGAAAACAGTACTCATTTCAATATACACATACGGCAAAGCGTTTTTTTACTGAGCCCACCTATCGCGGCTGGCTTATTTAAGGTGGAATTCCACCTCAGCATCGCCGCTGACCCCCGCAAATCACTTCATCGCGGTGCCAAGATCGCCGGGAGTTGCGGTGGCGTTGCGGTTGATTGCCGCGCTGACAATTACCTGTCCAGGTGTTACCTGGCCAGGTGCTATTTCTTACGGATGAATAGAAACTTGTTTTTAAGCATGTCATGTATAAATAAAATGATGATGTAAACATTAGGACATGAAACATAAGTACATTTTGTAAATTGAGCCTAAAAATGTTTCTGATAACCTGACTCGATTCCAACGATCCACAAGAATATCCGCTTCTACTTTCCTTATATATATTGACTATAGAGAGACATGAAGGGGCGGGTGTCATTGAGGGTTGTTGGCATCGATTTGTGTATCACGTTAAGCATTACGCCGTCTGTAGTGACCAGACAATCAAATTTCCAAACAAATTAAATAGTGTTAATTATACAGGTGACAGGTACATTGCTGGACAAACAAAGCCATTAGAGCGGCGATCTCTACACTGTGATGGGTACTCGTCTGACCCCGGGGACGTAAAAGTGCGGATCCGCTCACCATAATGGTTCTTTTCTATTATGATACAATATTGATTTTTCTCCGACATTCTTTTTTATCCTCGTTCTGCGCCTGAGATTTAAATGTCCAACGTCCACTTACGTATCTTATCTACGTAAAGGTACTTGTGTATGCGTTCGTCCGTAAAATTATCATGTCATTTTAAGTGGTCAGTCAATGGGTACAAGTTGAAGTAATCAAATTTGAAGAGTGAGTTTTGATACCGACATATAGATATGTACAAGGGAGCTCGACCGGGAGTTTGGAGTTATATAACCCTCCATTTTAGAAATAGCAAGAGGGAGCTACGTGAACATGCATTTGCGGCATCTAATATTTCTGCAATAACATATTTTCTTCAGTCGCTGCCTATTAAAATAAAATACAGAATTTACGCCAGCACTCTGGGCTGGTAAGATTTATTTCTCGATATTTTTTTTTTTTTTTTTTTGTACAAAGTCACATTTCATTTTTTTTTTTTTTTACAAAGTCGCATTCCAACCCCCCAACCCCCTTCAGATTTCCAGAACGGTAAATCAAACGGCGATTGAAGGTAGATGATACGCCGATAAGGTGTGAAAACACGTCAACTAGTAATCCCCACTGCCAGACCTGAACCAGATGGAAGATCCTACCTGTCAAATGCGATTGCATTAACGCGCCACTCCCCCTCCCCCCCCCTTTTTTTAAAATTCTCTTTTTTTAAATCAATGGGTGGGGTTTTAACCTTTTTTAATCGCTTTATAAGCACCCGTCTTTAAACGGGTATAGCTTTGAATTGTATGTCAACACGCCGATCTAGAGATAGGAGGTCAGGATCCAGTCCCCACCTCCTGGAATTTGCCATGATAGTAAAGCTGATTTTCATAGCCCCCCCCCCCCCCCCCGTGAGTTAGATCTGCCCATTGATTCAGATTGTAAAAGTATCGCTCCCAGTGGCGGATTCAGGGGGTGCGGAGGGGGCGTCCGCCCCCCCCCCCCCCGGCACTGACCCAAAATTTTCCAAAAACAGGTATAGTTTGGCCCATTTTCAGTAAAAATCGGCAGAATTCGCCCATTGACCCCCCCCCCCCCCCGGCAAAGGGGGCGCTGGATCCGCCACTGGCTCCTTAGCAATAATTCAATTCACGATGATTTGACTTTCAGAGAAAACCAATTGAAGACCATACGATAATGCAATTTAAAAAAAAAGGAAAGAAAAGAAAAAAGTGCGTGCCTCTTTTTCTGGTCAAACAAGTCCGCAAAAAAAAAAAAAAAAAGAAATCGATTGATGAAGGACGTGTATCCAGACAAAGATGAATCATGTAAACGAAGTAAAATAAAAAAAAAAAAAAAAAGACCAGCATACAAAGAAAAGCAAAAAAATAAAAAAAAAAAATAAAAAAAAAATGAGGATAGCCTAATAATAAAACAGATGTAATACAATAACCCCCCCCCCCCCTTTTTTTTCGCACTGAATTCCAAAAGTAAACCGGTGAACGCAAAACCAAAACTAAATCAACAAACGATGTCTCACAAGTTGTTCACACCTTTTCAGTTACCCTGCGCTTCTACCTGTATAACAATCATCCCCTGTACGGGGAGAGGCGATGTCTTCACACCTTGTAAGACCAGACATATAGGCACGCCCATATATAACCCTTCCCTAATCAATATTGACAGCTACGTACACGCGACACGTCGTCACTCAAGCAGAACTAAGGAGGTTTTACATGGAAAAATCGACGTAAGCGACTTTTCCAGAATATATGCAATTTTATGATAATTATTTACTTCAAGTAAGAAAATAATAAGCAAACATTGTACCAACATGACTAAGCCGTAGATAATAAATAAATTTTACATAGTATGTACCTGGATTTTTTCCGAAGAATTGAATTTAAACTTTGCATGTTCCTTAACTGCATGAAATTGAGATTTTTTTTAAAATACATAAAATTAATGATATATATGATTAAAATCTAAAAATAAGACTGAGTGACCAAATATAACTCAATTCAAATCTTATCTATCATAATGTCTAGATTTTTTTTTAGTCCGAAGAAAATTAGGCATATTGTGACAGAAAGAAAATAAAATTACGCTCAAAGTTTAATCAGGTTTCCTGTATATAATGTTTACGTACGTTATAATTCTTTTTTTCTTGAGAAAGAAATAAAATAGTGTTTACATATATTTTTTACGGAAGTCGAAGAGACAGGAAGACACCCAGATTATTTCGATCCACACAAACATCGTCTACCCCTGTATTAATCTAATGATCTTATTAGTAATTTTGGCTTCACGCCTTTTTGAATCGTGAAGGGAGGGGGGGGGGGGGGGGTCGCGATTTCACACTTAACATGGACAGAGGGGGGGGGGGTTGCATTACAGCGCAAAATGCTTATAAAGATGAAAATAGTATGCATAAGGTCAATAAACGGACAGGCTAGAAAATTTATTCTACCATTTATAGGAAAATTACCCCCCCCCCCCCTTCTCCCGGACGGCCGCAGGTGATTAATCTACCTCTGAGTCCTGCGTCCCTGGCGCAAAAAAACGGAGCTTTTTTTTGTATGAAAAGATAAATATGCATTGTGAAATGGGAGTTTAACTTCTAGATACATGTTATCTATAAAAAATCTTCTATAATTGTAAACTTTGCAGGACATTTTGAATTATCTTTTGAAATTGTTTCACACCTAATTACCACCTTGAAGTTCGTAATTTCGTATATATATATATATAATTGGTTTGTTTGGATAACGTTTTACTATACATCGCTTCACTTGCGCAAACAAAACAACCAAATAAACAATAAATTACTAAATAAGGCTATCAAGGCTATATTTGACTAATTGGGAGATTGACGTTTTTCAACATTTTAACATACGAACTAGCGAACATAAAACACCGCTAACTAGTAATCTCAAACGGAAGAATCTACAAAAAGAAACGGTCTCCAGTGCTTTGGACTTGAACAGTAAAGATTACAAAAAATATCGTAAAGCCTCGGCTCCAGTCGATGTATCTCTCAAAGTCGAAAGACGGAGACTTTAAACCCATTTTTGCTTGACCGTACCGCTCCCGTCGACTGCCCATTGTTCTCTAATCCTTAGATAAACACAGCTGGACATTATTACTAGTTCTATCATTCAGTCACACGGTTCTCTTTTCGTATGTACAACGTAACGCTTTTAAAGGACATTTTTATGTCACCAATGATAACAATACATCAAAATAAAGGACGTAAATTTTAAAAGAATAAGTAAAATATAAAAGAATGGTTATAGTACTGTTACAGGTAAATAACAAGTTATTAATTGCCGCTGAGAACTGCGGCGATCGCCACCGCGTATCCCGGCGATCGTTGCGGTGAATTGCCAGGATCGGTGTCCGCGTTGAGTCAACTCCATTGTTAATCCATGACCGCGGGGATTTAATACCCTTGGTCAAAAAAGATTGCGGGGATGATTTGACAGGGTAAAAACACGCGATGCCGGTAGTGTACATGTAAGCATAACATCAATCTTAACATACATATTTCACAATTACATACCACTTTTACTCTAATCTTTTTATCCTCGAAATGCAGATCTCCGTGAACTTTTTCCTCCTCTATTTTCTTCTTACTGAGCATATTGACAAATTCATAGTAAAGTTGCCGTATTCGAGAGTCGCCCAGGAACGTGATGTGATTCTGTCCACCCCAATAGTTTATGTAATGCATACATCGTCTGGCATCCCTGTGTACGTATAATAGTTTTACATAATAAATTCATATTTGCAAGTCAAGACTTCAATAAGCAATCCATATTTCCCATCTTCAGCTTGGCATAAATTATTTTGAACATGCAAATGAGACAATGAAAACTGAGAAATATACAAATAGTTAATACAATGTACTGGTACCAGCAAACATATCTAGATATCAAAATGTTTCTTAAAAATTAAATATTAGAAAAAAAGTTTTCATTCCTGAGACAATTCACCCCCTCTGTAGATGTCTTTTGTCAGTAGGTTATCTAGGTAACAAGGTCAAACCTTGGTACTAAAGAAAGTGTCTTATTATGAGAAATGAAGAAGTGAAATAAGAAAGCCGTATTCACTAACCATTCAAAAGTTTTGTTAAAGATTAAAGACAAAACAAATTATCCCAAAAATCTACAAAGGCATTAACTTACGTAGTGGTATAGGTGTGCATCATACAACCATATGGCTGCCATGTGTTATACCCAGCGAACCTTCCGTCACTCAGTAACCACTTACATGAATCATTCCCTGTAAACAGAAAAGATCAAAATCATTCAAAGCTTGATGTGGAAATATACATTGCATTTTACATAATATGATTATCGTTAAATGTACATGCTTCTTTATAAATGCATTTTAGTACAACAAGAGTTGTCAAAAAGTGTCAGTACTATGATAATGTCTGATAAAAATCATTTTTGACTGTTAAAAATTCTTTTGGACTGTTCAAATTATGTTTGACTGTTCAAAATTATTTTGGACTGCAAAAAAATTATTTTGGACTGTTTTGCGGTACTTTTCATCATGTCCATTGTCCAGACTGACAAAATTTCTGAAATGTTTGAAAAGAGTGAAACAGTGAAATTTCGACATCTCTGAATACAATGTTAAAAAAGAATTCAAATGGAATGAGCAGTACCAAGTTGAGCCTCTCTCTCCCGTCACTGAAAATCTTATTTTATCTAGTTGTCTTTGAAGAATTTTCACTTTTTGACACCTTGACCATATGCAATACATGTATAAGGGTATTATAATGCTCCACTCTGCATTATTTTCGTGATGATAGGTAGAATATAGCTCAAGTTATGACCTAGGAAATATTCTCCTCTCAAGATCAAAAGGGCATATTCTGAAGATATGCCATTGTGATCCAGTAAGTGTTTTAAGTTTCAGGATGATAGATACATGGAATAAAGACGGGTATGATCTTGAAAACAGGGCTGTCACAAGATATTTTGGGAATGGGGCCGAGGCCTTTCAAATTTGGAAAAGCCACAAATTACTTTGAATTTATGTACTTTTTTACTTTATATCAAATCAAAGTTACAGCAATGATATGTTGGGGTCAGATATTTCCAATTCCGTTCTCCCTTTTAGACCCCCCCCCCCAAAAAAAAAACTCCCTGCTCTCCTTTCTCACTTCCTGATATGAAACTTTTCTCCTAACTTTTCCTTTTAAAGTAAGACTGATAAAGGGTACGTTTAAATTGATTTGTCATTTTGTATACTACAGCCATCATCAATTATTATCCACCCAGTGTCATTAGGACTATCTACATTTTACCTGGCCATATCAAGAGATCTGATCAGTCATGCATGAAATTAATTAGTTTGACAGACTGACCATGTCCAGTCTAAACCCTTCCCTGTGGTCAATGTCCATTCAACAGGAGTGTGAGAAGATAAGATGAATACAATGGCACGACATGTACCTAAGATTAACTAACGTGGGCTACATAACTTATAAGGCTTCATTAGATGTGAACCTATACTGTTAAATAGTAGATATACCTTTTTGTGCTGTTTAAAAATAGTAGATGTTACAATGTATATATCACAAGGAAACTACATGTGAAATATCAAAACCCTATCTCTAATAGATATAGAGAAATAGCTATAAAAGTACTTTTTAAGTAGGTCAAAGGTCAAGGTCACTTGGTCATATGTTACAGCAAATTGAAAGGTCTTATGATAGGCATCCTTCATATATACTAGTTAAATTTAATACAACATTTCTATTGCATACCGTTCTTGAGATTTTTCTTCAAACAGGGTCAAAGTCCAAGGTCAAGGTCACTAGGTCAAATTTCCATCCTTCATTACTTATGTATTGCATTGGCCAATCCAATCAGAGACCGCGATATTTGTTCACAAAGGGTCAATCCTTGTCTGATACTATTATAAATAAAGCCCTGTAATTGTGTTATTATTTGGATTGTTTGTTACTTGTGCTACTTTTGGATTTATTTATTTTGTGATGTTGTACCACAGGGACTACATTACACAAAGAATCCCCATCCGGAGGCCTCCTCTAGTACTATTTATATATACAAACCAGAAGTCTCTGATGAGACTGAAGCTCTCCTGGTTTTAATTTAAGTGCCACACTCATATTCCAAGACCTTGAGATCAGATTAATATAATGGAAAAAGAATTAACTCTCTATCAATTATACTTTCTGAGAATTGGTGTTCACAAGATTACATGATAGAGTTATACATGCATAGGCGAAAATTACCATACCCATTTTCCATGAACATGGGGGTCAGGGGCTAAAACAATTATAAAAGGTGCACATCTAGACCACTGACTGAGAATAATGCAAAAACAATCATCTTTCTATCAATTATACTTTCTGAAAATTGATGCTAACAAGATTACATAGTTTTATAGGAGAAAATGATCAAATCCCTTTTCCAAGATCCTGGGGGTCAGGGGCTCAAACAAAATATCAGGTGCACATCTAGACCACAGACTGAGAATAATGCTAAAAGAATTATCTTTTTATCAATTATACTTTCGGAGAAATGGTGTTCACACGATTACAGAGTTGTACAGGAAAAATGACCACACCCATTTTCTACGACCCTGCAGGTCAGAGGTTCAAACAAAATATCAGGTGCACATCTAGACCACAGACTGAGAATAAAGCAAAAACAATTATCTTTCTATCAATTATACTTTTCTGAGAATTGTTCCTCACAACATGCACAAGTATAGGAGAAAATGACCACACCCCTTTTTCCTATACCCTGGGAGTCAGGGGCTCAAACAAAATATCAGATGCAAATCTAGACCAGAGACTGAGAATAAAGCAAAAACAATTATTTTTCTATCAATTATACTTGCTGAGAATTGGTGCTCACAAGATTACATAGAGTTAAATAGAAGAAAATTACCACACCCATTTTCCAAGACCCTGGGGGTCAGGGGCTCAAACAAAATATCAGGTGCACATCTAGACCACAGACTGAGAATAAAGCAAAAACAATTATCTTTCTATCAATTATCTGATTATACTTTCTGAGAATTGGTGCTAACAAGATTACAAAGAGTTATATAGGAGAAAATGACCACATCCATTTTCCAAGACCCTGGGGGTCAGGGGCTCAAACAAAATATCAGGTGCACATCTAGACCACAGACTGAGAATAAAGCAAAAACAATTATCTTTCTATCAATTGTACTTTCTGAGAATTGGTGCTCACAAGATTACATAGAGGTATAAAGGAGAAAATGACCACACCCATTTTTCAAGACCCTGGGTGTCAGGGGCTAAAACAAAATATCAGGTGCACAACTAGACCACAGGCCAAATATAATGCAAAAAGAATTTACTCTGTACTATTCACAGATACAGAGGATTCGTGCTCACAAGAAAAGTTTAACGGAAGGACAGACAGACGGCCGGACACAGGGCTATCGCATAAGCTCGACTGGTCTTTGACCAGTAGAGCTAAAAACTAGGGGCCTCCCGCAGGGGATTCTTTGTGTAATGTAGTCCCTGTAGTACAACATCACAAAATAAATAAATCCAAAAGTAGCACAAGCACTTTGTGTAATGTAAGCCCTGTGGCTGTACATCATGTACATGTACATAGTGTGAATATAATACCAACTTCATTACTTTGTTTCATTTAAATAACATTTAGAGTTAGATACAAATGTAATTCTCATCTGGGATGAGTGTGAATAATACTTAGTCATCTGGGACGGCTGGAATTCTCGTCTGGGATGAGTGGTATCAATACTTTACAGTGACTTAGTCGTGTGGGACGACAAATTTGCAGATTGTCCAAGTAAAACAAGCTACCAAAATTACAACGCAGAAAAGGCTACGCTACATATGCCGCATTTCAACATAGCCTTTAACAACTGTATATTAAGATCTATCCTTCTCATATAATTTTTAATGGGCAAGTAATTTTTACATGTTTTAGGGTCCGGCAAGAGAATTTCATGTCTTCAGTTGCCCATGGCAACATGGGCACGAAAAAGATTTTGAAAAAAATTCTGGACCCCTGCCTGGCCATCCACTCCGTAGTCATGCACGTTACCGAGGGAGTTAAAGGGACATCTCAATAGTTCACATACTGAACTATCGGAACCTGTACTGCTAGAAAAACTACTGCATTGCACATGATAGGGCTGCAACGATTCACCGTGGCAGTGTTCTCCCCAGGCCGTTTTAGCGTGGCGGCCCCGCCACGCTATCGAGATTTACCGCCACGCTATCGGGATTAGCACCACGCTATATTTTACGTCCGCCATGCTATATTTTTTCCCCTGAAAATTCGTGTATTAACTATCTTGTGTACCCATTTGCGTTAATAATCTTAATTGATTGATTTAACCACTGCATTCCTGATTAATTAGCCCCGGCTGTATACAATCGGAGGTGTTAAACGTCTTCTACCCCCCGCAAGCTTTATTTACCTGAGCTGAGAACATGCCTGGCTTCTACGGCGCACGTCAATCTATCGGACAATTTAAAATAACTGCGTTGTCAATGTCTATCGAGTGACCAACAAAAGACGACCATTCTATAACGTAGTAATCGCTAGATCGTGTTGACCGGCACGTGTCATATAGTTACAGCGTGACGGTAAATTGGAAATAGAAATACGCTATTTCAGATGTCATTCAAATATGTTTTAATCCGTCTTACTGTTCGACATATTACCCGACCTCGCCGTCTTTGTCATACAAAATAATTGCCGCACCGCTTTTACAAGATACGAAAGAAGTTATCCCGCTCGCGCAAAATAATTTTACTTTGAATAAATAACGAGTCGGTATGAAACTACATGTCCGTATTTTTTTTATTGAATATAGTTAATAATAAGTTTAGACGGATGGACGAAATTAATCATCAAAACTTAACACGGTGCACGGACCATCGTTTTATCAATGGGTCTGAGCGCGATATAGAACATTTTGTATACAATTGACATATAAAATAGACCTTGGATTCGGGGGGGGGGGGGGGGGGGGGGAGAGGGGGGCAGGATTGCTCCATATTGTGGGCAAAGTAGAACAATTGTCAGCTTTCTTTGCCAGAGATGACCACAAACAATATTGCAATGGCTAATAAGGAGGGGTGGGGAAGGATTAAATGTTTCCATATTTGGACCCAATTTGTACATTATACAAGATAATTTTCAACCTTTTTAAAAAGGTGAAACCTGCCCTTTCCTTAACTCAAGCAGTGGCGGATTTAGGGGGGTGCGGAGGGGGCGCCCGCCCCCCGGCACTGACCCAAAATTTTCCAAAAACAGGTATATTTTTGCCCATTTTCAGTAAAAATCGGCAAAATTCGCCCCTTGACCCCCGGCAAAGGGGGCGCTGGATCCGCCACTGTCAAGGTTAGACTCCCCTTCCATAACACAATGAGACTCACTAATATCAGTGATTGGGATGGACAGAGGACATGCACCATAGTCCCATTAATTTGCAAAATGGCCCATTGAAAACTTAGTATTTTCTAAAGAAATGGCCCATTAATATTTTAGAAAATCATGGAAAATGGCCCATTCACAGAATTTCCTTCCAAATCAGTGTATTATGCTAAATTCTTACACTAAGCTACCTGGAGTTATGGTCATGAAACATTCTCAAGATAATTTTCTCAAAAGGCCCAAAACTAATTGAGTTTTAAAACTTATGAATCTCTCTTTACAAATAGAACACCAATGATCTCACTGTCTAAAATCTAATGATGATTAGCATGTGGATAAGAATGTAGTATTATTAACACAAAAGTTATTTTGAAAAATTTAGTAATAAAGCAACAACACATAAAACAGTATGCAATGATGCAACATTGAATGACGCAACGCGCAATGACGCATCCCAACGCAAGGTGCATCGCGAAGACTTAGCACCATGCTATCGGAAATTTCTGGGGAGAACACTGACCGTGGTTCTCGACTAATCGTGATTATTGTTAACGGTATGATACACAGTAAGGAACTGTCTCTCTATTGAGCTTTTTCGATACATTAGGAAAACAACTTTACAGCATTTGCAAACGAAGATTCAAAATGAATTATGTACAAGGAACTTTATATAAAGACATGCAAGATATCTCAAGCCAAGGTGATTATTACTAAATAGTACATGTATTGCTCGTATATTTGGAGTCCTCTTTTATCTGTTTATACTTGTAGAAAATACAAGGAGTTGTAAGAATAAGAAGTAAAATCTGCCCTGAAAAAGTAGAAATTTCAAAATGGGAAACTTGAAGAAATTTTTCAGTAGAAATATCAACTAACTTGATGCATATTTGAATCTTATGTCCAGTTGAATAAATTATCAATAACAATACCGATATTTGAGTTAAAATGTGCATTTTTTCTCTAAAAATCAATGGAAAATGGAAAAGTATCTACAACATTGTTCCACCCCAAATTACAGAATGCAACTTTTACCGAAGGTGTATATTATTAATTATACCAATTTTCTGACGAAGTGGGGTTCTGTATTTTACTCGGGGTGGAACAATGTCCTTAAGATGGAAAACGAAAAAAGGAGGGATGGGTTATTTTTTATTAAGACCTAACTTAAAAGTGGTTAAACATGTTAAATAGATCAAAGCACTGAAGGTACTGAGAGCGAATAGCTAAATATCAGAATATGCATCATTTATGCTGCATGTCATCAAACTTTACTTCGTAGACAAGTTTATCCATATTGATGTCATTAAGACATTAATGATGTCATTAAAAGATGACCGTCCTCGAACTAGCATGTTCAAAAGCGTTAATACAAGTGGCCGACCTAGTGGATTGACTTAGGGGGTAGGGAAGGTAAGTATAGCGGAAAGGGGGAGTTGGTTGTCGAACAATCTGAGACAGTCTGTAACAAATATCTTCCATTGACATTCCTTGAATTCTATAAAGACCAAATGAAAAAAAAATTCTTGAATTCTTTAAAGATCGAATGAAAAAATAAATTGTATTTTAATCAAAGTAGCTTCCAGTTTCTGGTTCCTTAGTGTTATAAGAGTTTTTCGTCTCTTATAACCTCAAACCCCATACACGTGTATTCTTGCTGTTTGGAATGTACGAAACTGGCGACGTTTTTTTGTGTAAATTTTAATAGTCTACGCATGTCGTGGGGAAGTGGTAATTATCATCTACACATAAAAAAAGTTTGCTCGTTGCAAGGATTTATTTGAGAAAGAACTTTTTGATATATAAACAACTAATACTTATCTTCTCGATTATTTTTAGACTTAGATCGAAATTAAGAAAGGGGAAACGGGACGGTGCATACAACTAATATATGGTTCTAAATATCTTTGTTTTACATTTACATTCTGAAAATGACATGAAAATTGACGAGGGTATAACAAGCTGGCAAAAAAATAACAAATAAAGAATGAATAGTGCTAGATTCAGTATTCTGTTAGAACAGTTTTATTTTTCAAAGCGGCGAGCGCGGCGCAAGTCGATAAGTTTTCGGTTATACTTACATGTATATATTAATTTTCTTCCACGGCTTTTTTCTGCAAAGTTTCTTGAAAACGATATGGTGTGCGACTGTACGTAATAATGAACAATTTTTCTTAAACAATTTTAACGTCGGATTTTCTAAAACTTTAACAACAATAAAACGTCTTCCGTAAAAATAATTTGATGCATATACATGTAGTTGTATACCCCTCTCTCGGGCTCTCTTACTTCACACTAGGGACATACATACACCCGTGTTCACTTTTCAGTCCAACAGAAAAAGGACAGGAAATTGGATCAGTACAGCTACTTTCAATTAGTTATGAAACATTTCCCCGATTAGTATAAGGTAGGTCGTACAGTGTATACATAATTTTACCTTCCTCGTCATCAACGACCCGTAATGCTTTCTATGACCCCTCCCCGACAATGAAATAAACGCGTATCCACGGATGTACATTGTAACATGTTCCATTTATCGTGTTTAAAGCAGTTAGTGTTCATCTCATTACATAAACATGCGCTACTACGTAACAAAACAGCTTGATTCTAAAATAAGCAGAGTTACATCGTTTATACATAGAAGCAGCATCGGCCTTTCACTTTATGCGGCGGAAGAAGATTAGAATATTCATACGTCACTATGCTGAAAACCCTGTGATTTGATTGGTTCGTGTTTCAAATTATACATGTATGGCATTGGGGCCCTCATGCGTGAAACAAATCAGGCAATCACTTAGAGCTAGTCGCTCAATAAAAATTGCCCATTTCTTCTTGTTAAGTTATACAATGGAACAATCTATTCTGAGTGGATTCTGATGAAATATACAACATACATGAATGAAATAAACCATATCAAGATGTCCATTTCTTACGCATTGTGTGTTTCAAGCCTGAAAGCTGACAATGTGGCTGTTTAGTTCAAAACAAAACAGTTTTCATTTCAGCTTTCAGTTTCCGGATTGCGTACTTTACCAATTACATTGACATACTGGTTTCGAAATTATATTTTTCTTTTTCATTTTAAAAATACAAAGGGAGCAAAACTTAAAACACTTAAAATTTAAGTAAAAAATGCATTTTTTTTGTATACATGTATTTCCGTTCGTTATTTGACGCTTTCAGACAGTTGGCCCATGCCTATTCAAGCTGTAATTATCAAATCTTACATCAATTTTTTTATAATAAAAAACTTAAGAAAAATCTTCTAATACATAATATATTTATCCTTAATAACATTTTCCTTAAAAGGAAGGACAGCACACGAGAAATAATCAAATGATTTCAGGATTAAATCAAGCCCTCATTCTTACAGCTCCTTTGATAATTAGTTCCCAAAACACTATCTGATGACAATTATATCTTTCAGCAGATAAATCAAAGCATTGTCATACAAATCGTACCGAAAGCAAATATGATGATACCTATCGTATCATGAGCATAGCGTATCATTGCAGCCCTAGCACATGAACAATATGGGGTGGCGTAGCTCAGTCGGTAGAACGCTTAGTTCGTCGACTCGTGGCCAGTGAAGCATGCGACTGTCCAGCATCGAATCTGATGAGCACCAGGTGGAGGGTAGAGCCTCGCCAGGTGTTGTGGGCTAACACCTTGTATATAGCCAAGTAACCCCTGCCTAGTCTTTCGGAAGGGACTATAAACAGGGGTCCCATGTCTCGGATAGGTGTAAGCATGTAAAAGATCCCCCACTGCTTTGGGTTGGTCCGTTGCATAGGTCAAACTTCCAAAATACAGCTTACGTCTTCGGACAGTACGCCTAGTAGAGGCGGAATATAATATGAATCAAGGCAAAGCCTTTTGTGCGAGCGGAGAGAAAATAGATATGATTATATAAAATAAAAAATATTTTTCTTTTTTATTTTGACTATGACGGTTTATCTTATCTGACAAAACTTTCTGTTTCAATATTCTGACTTCTGACAGTACGAAACCACCCGAGACGAGAAAAGCAATCAGAGCGAAACGACTCGTTTAAAACCGGAAATGTCGGATTTCCCGTGGTTACGCCGCCTTGTTGATGCTTTATCGTTACCTGATTTACGAAAAATATTTTCAATAAATTTAACTTATAAACAAAAATCGAGTATAACATATACGTCTACTTGGAGTCGAAAAAAAAATCTAAATGGCAATATCCAGCATCTCCGCAGTAACTCTGTCTGCGAGGGGACGAAACTTTTTGAAAGCATAGTAGTACATTCTCATTCTTTGATTCAGCATATTTTCTCAATAAGATATGTGTATACGCGTTACCATAAGGGCGAGCTTCGCTCGCAAAGGTCCTTCGGGCCTTTGCAGCGAGCTCCGCTCGCTATAACTGAACTGAACATGATGAAGAATGAATGTTGTTTGAAGGGTTCTAAATGAAATAATCATTCCATAAACGATCATTTTATCCTGTTTTCGAGATTTATGTACATAATTTGTGCCTTTATTCATCTCTAAATTCTAATGACATTATTAAAATGATCAGAGGAAACTCCAAACAAGAGCAAAATTTAAGCTACTTCTAGCAATATCATCTCACCGTATTTCAAATGCACAACTCCATGGTACATTACAAATCCCACAACCATAAGAAAAGCGAGAATTTTAGCATTTTCAATATTTAAATAATGAGTAATTTCATGTGTTGAAGAATTCGGATTATTTCGGACCTCCATCATATCGTCGCAACAATCTCCGTCTTCCAAGCGCTTCAATGAATTTAAAGTGTGTACAACCCACCTCTCTTCAGAGCACTCTTTTTGTGAGACGCCAATTTTCTTTTTATCGTAACGTACCATATTTATCTAAGTTGCTCGTGAGGGGGATTGACGACTACTCCCTCTCTCTGCAATTCCCCCAAATTGTTCCCTATTTCATTCATTCATTCATTCATTCATTCGTTCGTTCGTTCGTTCATTCATTCATGCAATATCATTAATTCATTCGTTCATTCGATCATTCATTCATTTAAAAATGCACAATTATGTAAGTGAAAAATAGTACTTAGATAAATGAACGAGTGGTTGAGTTTTTGAACGGTTGAGCGAATGAGTGCATGAGTTATTGAGAGACTGAGTCAGTTATTCAGTGAGTTATTGAATGTATTAGTTCAGTGGTTGAGTGAATGAACGCGTGGTGGTGTAAGATGCTGAATGAGTGGTTGAGTGATAAGGAGTGAGTGAGTGAGTTGAAAAGTTGAGTTGTTGAGTGAGTTATTTAGTGAGTGGCTGAGTATATGAGTGGTTGTGTGAGTTGATATATGCGTAGTTGGGTGCATGGTTGGTTGGTTGGATATAAAGTTGGTTGATCGATAAAGTGGCCACTGAGTGAGTTAGTTAAGTTTGTCATGGGTGAGTGAGTGATTCAGCCAGTGAGTGATTCAGCCAGTGAGTGAGTCAACATTGATTGAGTCAACCTATGAGCGAGTTAGTTTACTGTGATAGAGTGAATGGTCGAGTGAGTTGTTGATCAGAGGTTGAGTGAGTGATTTAGTGAGTGGGTGAGTGCATGAGTGGTTGAGTAGTTGAGCAAGTGATTGAGTGAGTGATCGGAATAGTAAGCCAAGGAGTGAGTCAGCCAGCGAGTGAGTCAAACAGTGAGTTAGTATAGTTTACTGTGATCGAGTGAATGATTGAGTGAGTTGTTGAGTGGTTGAGTGAGTGATTCAGTGAGTGGTTGAGTGTTTGAGAGGGTGTTTGAGTGTATGAGTGAATGGTTGAGTGAGTGAAACAGCGAGTAGTTGTTCTAGTGAATGCATGAGTGGTTGAGTGAGTGTTTGGTTCAGTACTTGGTTGGTCGGATGCGTGAGTTAGTGATTTTCAAGCTCCCCGGTCGAGCTCCCTTCGAATCTGAAGGCGCTCGATCGCTGGTAGAAGTTTGAGTTAGTTTAGTTTACCGTCAGTGGGTGAATGAGTTAGTGAGTCAGCATATGAGTGAGTCAGTTAATGAGTTAATTAGCCAGTGAGTGAGTGAGTGAATGAGTGAGTGAGTGAGTCAGTAAATATGTGAGTCAGCAAATAAGTGAGTCGACAAATAAGTGAGTCAGTAAATAAGTGAGTCAGCGAATGAATGAGTTATTCTAGTTTACTGTGATCGAGTGAATGATCTAGTGGGTTGTTGAGAGGTTGTGTGAGCGTTTTAGTGAGTTGTTTCGTGTATGAGTAGTTGAGCTGTTGAGTTCAGTGAGTGGTTTGTTTTAAAGGAGTGATTGAGTATTTGAGTTTGTTGGGGGAATGCACTAAGTGAGTGAGTGGTTGAGTGAGCGAGTGGTTAGATGAGCAGTCTAATGAGTGGTTGGGTGATTGATTAAGTGAATGGTTGAGTTAGTGAGTGAAAAAAGTCAGCTAATGAGTTAGACAGCCAGTGAGTGAGTAAGCGAGTGAGTGAGTGAGTGAGTGAGTGAAACAGCCAGTGAGTGAGTCAGCCATTGGGTGAGTGAGTCAGCCAGTGAGTGAGTCAGCCAGTGAGTGAGTCAGCCAGTGAGTGAGTGAGTCAGCCAGTGAGTATGTGAGTATACCATTGAGTTAGTTTATTTTACTCGAGTGAATGATCGAGTAAGTTGTTGAGAGGTTGAGTGAGTGATTTTGTAAGTGGTTAAGTGTATGAGTTGGTTGTTGAGAGTATAAATGAAAGATTGAGAGAATGAATCAGTGAGTGGTTGTATGAGTGAGTATGAGTAGTGAATGAGTTGTGTGAGTGGGCATATGAGTGGTAGAGTGAGTGGCTTGTTTAAAAGGAGTGATTGAGTATTTGAGCTTGTTGGGGGAGTGCACTAAGTGAGTGAGCATTTGAGTGAGCGAGAGGTTAGGTGAACAATCTAATGAGAGGTTGGTTGAGTCATTGTATTTTTGGTTTAGTGAATGGGTGAGTGGTTCATTGAGTGGTTGAGTAAGTGGTTAAAAGTGAGTGGTTGAGTGGTTGAGTGAATGAGTGGTTGAGTGAATGAGTGGTTGAGTGAATGAGTGGTTGAGTGAATGAGTGGTTGAGTGAATGAGTGGTTGAGTGAATGAGTGAATGAGTGGTTGATTGGTTGAGTGAGTGAGTGAGTGAGTGAGTGAGTGAGTGAGTGAGTGAGTGAGTGAGTGAGTGAGTGAGTGAGTGAGTGAGTGAGTGAGTGAGTGAGTGAGTGAGTGAGTGAGTGAGTGAGTGAGTGAGCCAGCAAGTCAACCAGTGAGTCAGATGGTAAGTGTTTGTTGGTTGTTCGAGTGAGAGGTTGAGTTAGTGGTCTAGTTAGTAGTCCACCGTTTGTTGTGTGGTTTAGTGGTTAAGTGAGAGAGAATAATTGAGTGGTTGTGTACACGGTTGAACGAGTGAGTGAGTCGTTGAGTGTTGAGTTCGTTGGTTGGCTAGATGAGTAAGTGAGTGGATTGGTTAGCCGTCTGGTAAGTGGTTGGTTGGTTGTTTGGTTGAGTGATTATACTTTACTGTGTGTGTTTGTCAACAAAAGATGTTGGTTGAGTACTTGGACGAGTGGCTGGTTGAATGCTTGAGCGAGTAATTGGTTGAGTGCTTGAGTGGTTGGTTGAGTTATTGAGTGTTTGGTTGAGTGAATGAGTTTGTAGTTGAGCAAATAAGTGAGTCAGCGAGTGCGTGAGTGACAACCAGTGACTCAACTAGTGTGTCAGGCAGTGATTGGTTGGTTGATTCGTTTGTTGAGTGAGTTATTGGTGAGAGACTTATTGAGTGAGTGGTTTGTTGAAGAGGAGTGAGCTAGTGTTTGAGTGAGTGATCTATTTAGTTTTCACCTTTGGTTGAGTGCTTGAGTGAATGGTTGAGTGAGTGGTCTCAAAAGTGAGTGAGTAGTTAAGTGAGTGAGTGAGTCAGTCAGTGCGTGCGTGCGTGCGTGCGTGAGTGAGTGAGTAAACCAGTGACACAACCAGTGACTTGAGCAGTGAGTCGGGCAGTGAGTGTTTGTTGGTTGATTTGTTAGTTGAGTGAGTAAGTGGTTGAGAGGGTACTTGTGTTGTGGAGTTTTAGTACTCAAATATTGCAAGGAAAATATGACTGAGTGCTGGGTAAATTGGTTCTATCACTCACCAAAGGCGGAGCTGTGTCCCAGGTCGGTGTACAAAGAAGTCCCTCTGGTGACCGGGTAATAATCACTATTGTGTGAGTTACTTGGGTTCAGTCAGGGTCACTGCATGGGTCACCAGGGTTCAAACAGCCTAAACTGGGTTTATGTCTATTTTAAAATAACTTATAATGCTTATAGGTGCATTACAGAGTTATTCATATAATTATATATCTATGGAATGACGTTTTTATACAACAGTTGAGTGAGTGGTTTGCTGAAAAGAAGTGAGTTAGAGGTTAAGTGAGTGATCTATTTACCGTTGGTTGAGTTGTAAAGTAGTTGAGTGAGTGAAATTAATTGAGTGGCTGTATGAGTGGTTGGTCGAGTGGTTTGTTGAAAAGAAGAGAGTGGTTGGTTGGTTGGTCGAGTGAGTGAGTGTGTGAGTGGTTGGGTGAGCTGTCTGGTATGTGGTTGGTTAGTTGATTGAATGGTTGGTTGAGTGAGTGACAGAGTGAGTAAGTTTAGTTTATTGTGATCTTTAGAGCGTGAGTTTGTCATTCTTTGAAAGTGGTTGGTTGAGTGAGTGGTTGAGTGAGTGGTTGAGTGAGTTGTTGAAAGCATGGTTGATTGATCGATTGATTGATCGATTGATTGATCGAGTGAGTGAGTGAGTGAGTGAGTGAGTGAGTGAGTGAGTGAGTGAGTGAGTGAGTGAGTGAGTGAGTGAGTGAGTGAGTGAGTGAGTGAGTGAGTGAGTGAGTGAGTGAGTGAGTGAGTGAGTGAGATGATCTGTCGGTGGTTCGGTTGGTCATTGGGTGGGTGGGTAAGTCAATCAGTCAGTCAGTCAGCATGCCCACTGGGAGTCAGTGGGGGAGAGAGTATGCGTGTTACATGTAAAATGATTTGATTTGTAAGGTTTGATGATTATCAGCATCAGTGAACATATGAGTTAAATGTCTGCCACTGTGCCCTTATGACCCGGGGTCTCCCAGATATTGGTAGAGAACAGGGGTGCGTTCTTTTATCTGGAAGGTTCCGGCTTTTTCACTCAATCCACTGTTGCTATGGAAAAGCTATTCTTGCAGGTTTTCGTTCCACTATCAGAATGGGATCGATCCGGAATGTTCCGGCAAATGGAACGCATTCCAGTGGTCAGTGAGTAAATGGGCACAAGCCAATGTGAATTCGATAAAAATTAAAGAAGATCGAAACATCCTCTAATCGAATACGAGAAAGACACAGGAAGTTCGACGTCACTTGCCCAGCAACCATAAACAACCGAAGCAGTGCGCGTTCGGAGAAACACTTTTGAAATTAGGCTTTTCTAGTTTGTAAGTATCAGATATGAAGTTTTAGGATTTAAGCATTGAGTTTGTCATTGAAATTAAAAAAACGAATTGACTTCGAATATGCTAACTGTTCCTCGTAAAACGTGCAGACATTTTAGGTTGCCGGATCGAATTTCCTCGTACTCATATTGCTTAGGAGACACAAATCCTGTTTTCTCGTGTCTCAACAGTCAAAAGAACTTAGATTTGTAACTCCTACAACATGGCTTGGGCATGTCACTTTTCAAGTTCCTTGCCTATGGATGCTGCAAATCAATGCAGACATAATTCAAGCTGTTGTCAGTGTTGAAGCAAGATTGTGCTTCTCTTTTGCACTGTCTGCGCAGCCCACTTCCAAGATTGAAGTTTTGTCTACTTTATTGGCAAATGTTTCAACTGATATCTATACTGGTGTCAAATTAGTAACCGAACAATTACGGTGTAGGGTGTATTTAAATTAAAGAAATTGTATAAAATTAAGGAGACTAATAAAGATTCACTAGAAATCAACATAAGTGTCAGCATTTTTGTAATAGGGTGACTTGATGAATAGTTTTTGGTCATTTATTTTAAGCAATGATAGTTTGGATTTTATACTAGTAGAAAATACAATATGAGAGTTTCCAAAGCTCTTTCTGAAGTTGGTTTCATCTTTCAGCAGAAGAATCATAGAATTGTGATAGTATAGTGAACATAGCGTTTCATTCCAGCCCTTGCATCTATAGGAAAATTTTAACTAAATACCATTTCAGTCTTCCAAAAAAATTGTTCAAGATCAAATGTTTGAACTCCTTTTTGTTAGTAGTCGGTAAATAGCTCAAAAGAGCTAATGTTGTATTGTTGACATGTCCGACTCTAAATAAATATTATTTGATTTGATTTGAGTTATGTTTTGATAGACAGAATTCTACTTATTGATAATCTTCTTAGCCAAGTTTAAAAGTCAGTGTCTCTCTAACAAGTAGAGATATGTGTATACATGTGTACTCCCAACAATATCTCTTACAACAGCGATAAAACCATTGCATTGTGGGTTACATCTAGTGCTGTGCCGATTATCACCAACGTTGGCAACATCGTTACCAGCTAGACCCTTCTGATTACGATAATCAATTATAATCGGGAAATTTAAAACATTATAAGTATGAAATATTTGCATCATTAAACTGTATTTTTGCTATAGAAACAGTTCAATGTATGTACGTTGTACATATGATATAAGTCAACTGATATATCTTTGACTTACGTCAGTATGCATGTCCGTATGAAACATTTTGCGGACTTTCCATAAAATTTGCTCTCAATAAAAAGTATTAAGTTATGGACAAATCATGAAATATTTTACAGTTTGCATTATCCGATGATAATCAATAATCAATGGAAAGGCTTATCCAATTAATTAAGTTTGATTACTCCATCCGATTTCCAACACTATAGTTACATCTGTGTGCTACCTGTTAGATTTTATTTGTCTAAACATTTTGAGACCATACGCATATATATAAATAGCCTCCAACAGTAGTGGTGTGGTAATAAGCATGAAGTTACTATGTGACATAGCAGTTTCAAAGAATGAAATTAATCTGTCATTTTCAACGAATGTAGGGGAAGTTAAATCATCTTCTTACATAATGAATTTTGTAATTGAACATGTTCACCAACAATGATAACAGTAATTTTGCTAATTAATTACATGTTATTATTTTCCTTATCAGGAAAAAAATATGAGTTTGTTCACTATGGGTGATGATAATGAGAAATCATTGATGGTAACACAATGCACCTAATGTATATATAGTTTTGTCCATGTTTTAGTCTTGTCAATTTCTTTTTCCAGTGAAAGTGATTTAAATTTCATTTTTGTCGGATGGATGTCTTGAGAAAAGCACACTTTGATAGAAATAAACACATTCAAACACATTGCATGCTTTGTCACTTTATGAATTTAGATGACACCTCTCAAAAAAAAATTGTTGTACTAATTGTCTTTGAAAAGTAAAAAAAAAATCAACCAGAAAAGTTCGACCTATCCGAATTTGAAAGTTCCACTAATATCCAAATTTGAAAACTGTTATTTACTAATTAAATCAAAGTGATTTTCCAATATTCAGATTTAACCAAAAAAAAAAAAAAAAAATTCCCATACAGGCTGATCTAATTGTTATTAAATGTTTCAAATAAAAAAAAAAGACTTCAGAAAGTCTTTATACAATCCATATAAATGTACACGTTCATCATTGACAATGAAATTAGGGCACAACGACACATATATTTTATTTCTTTTTTTCAAGTGCTGTATACGTAATGTCTTGTGGAGTGACTGTTACTGAATAGACCTTCTTCATATTACCGTCAGACTTGCATTTTAGTCACTCCAAGACCCGACATCACTCCTGACGTTATTTCTAATTGTGACATCATAATTCAGATACGACGTAACAGTTAAAAGTTACGTCAAATGTTGCCATGTCGGGTATGTGTAAAATACAAGTCAACTGCGGTAATGTAAAAATCGTCTATTTGAAATGTTTCAATAGTGAAGAGTTTCAGAAATACAGATACTGAATATATAATAGAATTAAGATCTGTGTAAAATAATGTTGAATTTCTAATGCATATAAGTCAAGATTTACAGTGGTTACATGGGATAATCATACCTCTTGATGTTTAAATTAGTATGTTGAAAATGCATACAATTATGTGAACCTCCAGAGTGTTTCCATTGACAGACATCTGGCAAAATTCATTGGTAAAATTATCTCACCTATCCATAGCCTTTGTACATGTACTAGAATAAGTGTTTATATAAACATGTCAAGTGATTGTTAATTCCTGTATTAAAGAACTTCCTACATCAAAATATTCATAATACATGTATTGCTTTATTTTAGCTATATCCAGATATAGTGAATATTGTTACAATTTTTGGCAGCGTCTCTCTACAAATCTACCTAATCACCAACTTTATGCTTGTTTAATACACTTAGCTGTAAATTTGACATATTTTGACTTGATATATATTTCTTTCAAAGGACTACCAGCCTGGTCTTCAACAGCAGGGAAAGAATAGAAAGAAGAGAAAAGGGATGGCGAGAAGGAAGGGAGAAATACAGCTCCAGCAGGAGATAGAGACTCAGGAAGAATGGGAGGATATGCTCTCAAAGGAGGGGCTATATGGTACACATATCGTTATATAATTCTATTTTACATATATGAATCAGAAATTTGTTAAAGTTTCTGTGACGAATAAAAGGGGGGGGGGGGGTCAAAATTTCAATAAGAGACAAGATATGACCTCTTTGCTTTACAAAACTTGCCAATCCATATTTTTTTCTGATCCTTTATTCTCTCATATTATGCATGATATAAAGTAATAAAAATATCTGCCTCATATTTCTGAATCGATCACTCCTCAAGTAAGTCTTATTGAAAATCCTGTGTTTTTTCTTTGTATTAATGGAAACAGCAATTTCCAATAAGAGTTTAATTGACCCTTCCGATTGCAGGAAAATAATGCAAAATTTCGCAACGTCACAATGCTTTTACCTCAGACAAACAAGCTGTGAACCTTGGTCAAACATCGAAATTGCATTGTGACGTCATGGAATACTCAAAATTTTCCCGCGTTTAGAAGGGTCAATTGGAGAATATGCTCTAAAAAAAGGGGGGGGGGGGGTTCTTTGGTATGGTCATTTGTCAGATTATAATTGATTATATGACTTTATTCACAGCTACATTCAATTTTTCATATTTTTATGTTGCATAAAACAGTTACGGTATTTATTGAAGCTCCAGTGCAATCATTATATCATTCTATCTGATATATATTTAAGTGATTGATGTATACCAAGAATGGTGTGGACCCTGCGTGGGCATGGTGGGCAACTTTAAAAAGGCAAAAAATGAATTTGGTGATCCAATTCTTAAATTTATGACCGTAAGTCAGTCTGTTCAGAAGCAGTGGAAAAAACCCAACTGACTGTTTGATGCTATAGCTTTGTCTATTAACAGAACATAAACTAATATTTGTAATTATGTATATATAATTTTGCTTAAAATGTTAATTTTCCTTTGCCGACTAATCAACAATGAATTTATACATGTAATACTACGGTCTTGTTTTCCCGTGTTTTGTATATGATAAATGTTTAACATATGTCCTATTATTTATTAAAATAACACCGCTGTACAGAATACAATATTAATAGTGTATACTTATAATTATTGTCCTGTTTACCTTACCCATGTAAAAGTGATGTGTTTCAATACATGTACCTTACGTATCTTGACCTCATATGACAGTATTTCAAATGCCACTCAAAGTCATTTGTGCCCACTGTGACATGTGGAAATGGTGAGAAACATTATGACTGTACTGTAAAAATATAAGAAAAAAAGGGTCTATTATAAAATATAAACTCTGCTCTTAAGACACACCTATGAATTCAAAGAAGTATTCCAACCCTGCTTCAAGTCTTTCACACTTAAAAAAATAGGAACAAATTGTAGGAAATTAATCTAAAAGTGTAATGATCATAATTCATTTATTTCAAACAGTTGTAGATGTTTACCAAAATTGGTGTGGCCCATGTATTGGTATCACATCTGGATTAAAGAAAATTAGAAATGAGACGGGTGACCCTCTCCTACATTTTATAACTGTAAGAGGTTTGGCCTCTGAGTTGCTCTTTTATTTTGGATTTAAATGAAAAAAGGCATTTGACTTTCTTGTTTCAATGCTTGCTGTGAGTTCAAAAAGCTTATCAAAGAAGATGTTACCCATGCTAGGAGCATTTGCTTCTTTGAAAATTTGCAACTCTTCAAAAATGCAGAGTTTTGCATTAGCAAACTGTTTTTGGAAAGTGAATTAATTTTCTGAATTTTGTATGTATTAATAATATTAAGATAAAAAAGCTACATCTTTAAATGAAAAGTATGATTTGAATAACGTAATTGTCTCTTAATCTCTTCAACCATTATCATGAAAGAAAATTGTACAATTTCGAATTAAGACTTTAATTTATTTATTGATTTTTACCTAAATCTTCCTTGAAATACAAAAGTGATCGAACGAAGAATTTCTTAAGTGATGTACCATGACAACTAAGTTACACTACCTCTCTTACTGATGTGATACTAGAATATGTGAAGTGCATGTTTAGGGTTACCATAGTGATTATATTGCTTTTAACTTGACACATAGTGACATAAATGGAAGGCTGAGTCACGATTTATATATTGTGTCACTGAAAAATATAAAGTCACAAATTTAAGGAAGAGTAGGGGATCACTTTATCTTTCATCTGTCCTGTCTATCTGTGAAAAGTAGGCCAAGCATGTTATCATTCATTTGAATGGTCAAGACTGAAAATTTCAACATGATGCATGAACTCTGTTGCTGTTGATAGTTAAACAGATTTTCACTCATTTTATAACTTGTTCCAGGCAGCACAATTTTGTTCCTTAACTGCTATAATCATTGTAAATATATATTGTATATAAATAGATAGTACTATGAGTATGGGCCGTATCTTCATTACACACGTCAAGATCAATTTTGGATCTGCATACCTGTATCACTACTCAGCATAGATAAAACACTTTATCAGAGGTCCTGTCTGTCTTACTTGTGAAACCATCACTGATTGGTCAGTTTAAATTTGAAACTCAGAGCTGAATTTGGATTGGCTGTTTTCAATTTGTGGTGAATAAAGTTAGCTTACAAAGCCATCACTGATTGGTCATTTTAAATTAGAATCCAGGCTGATTCATGGCTGTTTTAAATTTGATTTGTAGTGAGTATAGAGTGAGCGGATCCAAATGTTAGATGTCATATCCACTAAATATAATATATTTATCACACAGTACTAGATATTTACCAGGGATGGTGCGGCCCTTGTCAATCAATGGTTTCCTATTTCAAAAAAGCCAAGAATGAACTTGGCGATGATCTTTTGAAATTTTGCATCGTAAGTGAAAAATCTGATCATTGGTTTTTGATCAGATACTGCATGAACAAAATTCTGTACGACTCTTTGGTTTGTGACATTATTCACGTTTTTTGGTTCTGTTTTCTGCCCATTGGCAATTATAGTTTTCTTGATCACAAGTCACTATTATATAGAACACCAGGTTCTTCCTCCAGAATTTGAAAAAAAATGAAAATAAATGATAAAATACGAAAAATTTCTTGTTTTGAATTAATTGACTTTAGAATACCTTTGTTAATTTATACAAATTGACAAATTCTGTTTGAATTCTGGAATCTCATAGGGAAGTTAGGAAAATTAAAAACAGCAATGTAAAGTGATGAAAAAGTATTTTTCCGCAAATTCCGCAAGGGCAGATAACTTTTGGAAAATGACAGAATAGACCATTTGACGTACTGTTCTACATGCATGTTTTGCACTTGTATTGTCATATGTGAAGTATTCACTATATATACATATTCAAATTAAATGTACTTTTTTTTGTGTGATTTACAAGAAATGAATCAAAGTTACAAAAATCAAATTTTATTGTGAAATTATTAACTTTTCTTTTACTATTTCCTTATAATCATGACAAAATTTAAAACTGAAAAGAAAAATTGATACATGAACTCTAATTCTATCCTAAGGCTTATAGATTTATTTCTTGTAAATGTTTGCAGTTTATCGCATATATGCATGCTGTTTTTATTTTGATTGGTTGATTTGAATTTGTTTTTCGTTATTTGTGTGTGAATGCTAACTTTAATACATTCTTCACAGTGGTTGATGTGTACACGGAATGGTGTGGACCATGTACATGTATTTTAGCAAATCTACGCAGGTTAAAAAATGAACTTGGGGATGATTCGCTACGCTTTGCGGTCGTAAGTTCCAAGTCAAACTTAATCATTGTTATATTCTTGTAGAATTTAGATACTAATAGGTAGAGTAGCCTTTCTTTTACCTTCAAGATCTCTGTATATTGGAATAGAATATTATTATTTTAGGCCTTTAAAGGGAAAAGAAGATATGATAATTTTTACTGTTTGACTGTCGAAAGACAGAAAATATGAAGGGTGGTACCAACTGCAGAAAGTAACCTTAATTCAAACTACTGCTGTTCACACTGGTTGTCTTTTGGCTATAAATTCATTTACTGGCTAGCATAAGGATTTACTTAGACAAAGATAGGATACTTTCCTTCTATAACTTTTTGAATGAATATTTTCCTTTCATCTGCCAGAGTTCTTTACTTTAAATGTAATTTACAAACTTAAACTTCAACATAACCTGAATTTGTTTACATTATCATAAATAAGTTGATTCATTCACTTGAAGTAAATGATATCAGTGTTGCCCAAATTAAAATTCAATTATGAAACTTTTCATGATTGAAAATGTAGGTATAAGAAAATTTTGATTGGCTAGTCGAGTGAAACAGAATTAAATTCATGTACTGTAGATAGGAAATAACAATATTTACATTTCGTTGCTCTAAGCTAAATCAGTTGGACAATATACAATTTTTTAAAGGTAAATTCACTCCCCTAATCTTCATAAAATCATCCAATGGTATTTGAAGAAATACTTTTCTGTGAAGATGATGTCCTTACTTCCATAATACATGTAAGTAGTTGGTAGCTCTTATTCGTTGGCCAGGGGCCAAAAGGAATGTATGACATTAAAACAATATATAGGGAACAATGTCATGGACACAGTATCAAGAGCACAATGTTAAAATGTCAAGGACAGTATTTCAAGGACACAGTTTCAAGGGCACAGTATCAAGGCACAGTCAAGGTCACATGCAATACCAAACTTTAAGCAGCTCAAGTTTACATTCAGTTACCCTACTCTACAACATCGCTGCCACAGACTAAAGCCGCCATACAGCATATCTTAACGTTACACTTCTATGACGTCATAGTTACTTTAGTACTGTCTGCAATTACATTATGGCAGGATTCTTGGAGTCTATGGCAGAGATTGTTTTGATTGTAAAGAGAGGAGAACTCTGTTCGGAGAATAATACACTCGTAAATCGTGTCCATCAGAATTTATTTATAATAGTTTAGGACTGAATGGAATTTTATTTTGATAATCTGCATTCCTAGTGAAGTTTTCTCAGCATGAGCTTGACAGAATTTCCAAGAGTACACTTTAAGACTTTCTTCAAGGGGCAACAACTCTGACTTCTAGATAGCTGATGAAGAATGTAGTGTTTTCTCCCTTTCTTACTTACACTTACTAAACTTAATACTTAATCTTTACAATTTACCTAGTTGTTTAATTTTGTGTATTTCTATTAGTATGTTTGAAAACATATGGATATCTAGATATTTTTTTTTAATTTTGTTACAATTTAATCTCAAAATATAATCATATCAATATTTCATGGATGTCTCATTGTCAATTGAAAACTGAATACTTGATGATCAATAATCATAATTATTTAGATGCATTTGAAATAAAATCTTTGCTTTAAAATAATTTAGAATGAAACAAAATGTGACATTATTATTTATACAAGTATTCTCATGAGTACAGTATTTTGTTTGAGATGCCTTACTTATTTTCCACTTATTTTCCTCTTATTTTCCACTTTCATAAACCAAACATTTAATGCTTTTTTTCCAATGATAGGCCAAAGCAGACAACATCGATGCCTTGGAGAAATACAGAGGTCACTGTGAACCATGCTTCTTGTTTTTTGCGGTAAAAATCACTACCTTTTTGCAATAAAAAAAAAGTGTTAGACTCAAATTAATATTGAAAAATATTGTCTGAGATATCATGCAATAATTATGCACTGAGGACATTATGATGAAAATTGTTAGAAATGATTGAAAATTGAACATGCATGCATATTTATTGATGTTTTTGTGTCGCCCGCGAAGCATAGCAATGCTTAGGGATCACTTTGTCCAATGTCCATCTGTCCATCCATGTCTGTCACAATTGAATGTCTATCACAGTTGGATGTCTGCCACACTTGGATGTCTGTCACACCCTATATATAAGTGATTCCTAAGTGTCGCTATGTTTCACAGGCGACACATGCATTCCTTGGAATGATTTTCTTGTAATTAAGATGAAAATGAAAGCAAAAAACATTATTACAAAGGATTTAAAAAAATCTAATTAAGCATTAAAATATTTCAATTCAGAAATTTAAAATGAAATCAAAGGACATTTTTTTTCAAAATCATTTCGAAGGATTGCCTAACAAAAAAAAAGAAAATGTGTTAACAGAAATCATAATTTTCTTAACTTGAATACATTATGTCATTTGTTATCAGGGTGGCATATTGGTAGCGGCAATAAGGGGAGCTAACTCACCTAAAATTCTACGGACCATCACAGAACAACTGGCACAGGAACACAAAGTCATGGACGGTCAGTCTGAGAGAAAAGAAGTAAGTCAGTCAAAAATATAGGACATGATTATAAATTCTCAAACCTAAAAATGGCAACCTAGACTTTTGATAAAAGCACAATTGTAATGCCAGTTTCTTGGAGTTTTTCCAAAGTTCCATGAGTACGGCTTTTCATTTTCAAAAGAAGTTACATTGTTTGAACAGTTCTGACGATCTATTTGAAAAATATTGTTTGTTTTTACCTTGCTTGTGACCTTGAAATGACACTGAAGTCATCATGATCTTGTGACCTTGAAATCCCACTGAGGTCAAAATGATCTTGTGACACCTTAAAATGACACTGAGATCAACATGATCTCGTGACCTTGAAATGGCACCGAAGTCATCACGGTCTAGTGACCTTGAAATTCCACTAAGGTCAAAATGATCTTGTGACCTTGAAATTCCACTGAGATCAACATGATCTTGTGACCTTGAAATGGCACTACGGTCATCATGATCTTGTGACCTTGAAACAGGCTTTCTACTGTTCCTACTTTTTCCTACTATTTCCTACTTTTCCTACTTTTTTATTTTGATCCTATTTTTTCCTACTTTTTCTTCAAAACCTCCTACTATTCCTACTTTTTCATCTAAAAAGTAAAAAATCACTTGCTTCACTTGTCATCGACATCTGATTCAAAGTTTTTAAAAAATTTCGGGCTCGCTTCGCTCGCCCATTCTGTATATTTTACATTGAAAATCAATCTGTCCTTATTTCTCTCTGCGATTTCCTCAAAGATGAACATTACCAGTCTACGATCATTGCGTACTGTCATTTGTGTGTCATACTTACTGAAAATTGTTGCTAAAAGTGATGGAAAATTTCCTACTTTCCCCCTATTAATTCCTACTTTTTCCTATTTTTCTCCTATTTTTTTTCATTGACTACTCCTACTTTTTTTCTACTTTTTCATCAAGGTAGAGTAGAAAGCCTGTTGAAATCACCATGATCTAACCAACCACGACCTTCAATATAAGTTGCACTTTTTTTTTTTTTAATTTGACCCATTTTATTCATTGCATAGAACTTTATTGAAGAACAATGCATAAAGTATTTCATGAACACGCTTTAGTAGCTATTCACATCAACAACCGTATAGATATCTCGGCTTTCCATCTTTTTCTGTCCATGTGTCAATATGTCTGCCTATATCAATATGTTCAGTAAAATTCATCATAGATAATATGCAGCTTATATTTTTAGTCTTCAAACAAAGTATTTTATTGTTACTGAAAGATTCAACCCAGGTAAGTAGCCAGGCGTACGCAAGTACGAAGACGCTTCCATATCGTTCTGCAAATATGTAGAAGAACAAAAGACAGCTCTAAGTACAAAGAGTCATTTTAACATAGGAAACTGCACTGTTAATGTGTAAATCAATAAGATACGGTGGCTTTGCCCCTGTAATCCCCATAAGGGCTTCTCCTGGATCCATTTGGAGCCTCAAAGCAATCCCCAAACCCCCTGACGGAAAGTGCTTCCACTTGATAAGTATTCCTGCTACGCGCCTGAGACCTGTCTTTGTTTTGATTCAAATTTCAAAAGTTTCGCCAACTTTCTGGCCATATATTTATTAATGTCATAAATTTTCACTTCTTTCAGATCAAGGATCCATATATTGCTCAGTTAGAATCAGAGGAAAAAGTGGATGAGGAAGAAGATAAGGAAGAAGAAGAAGGTAAAAATCATATATTATATCATATATATTATATAACAGAATATATTAGCTATTTCATATTGTTTTCTCGATTTCCTAGAATTTTCTTGTTAGGATTGTAGGTGATTTAGCTGTAGGCATTATTGCAATTAAAAAGAAACAATTTGTAGTTAAAACTCGGTTTTCAATAAAAATTATTATCCCGTAACCAATGTACAACATATTCTTTATTGTATGTCCTACGATACAATAGCTGCTATATTTCTTCAATATATTGATTATACATGTTCATATATTCGTCTATTTCATGAAAGTTATATACTACATTGTAGATTCTTAGTTATAGATATAGTATATAACATTTCTCATTTAATTGAAATAATGATTGTGTAAATCATAAGTTTCTAATATAATAGTAATAATTTTATTATCGGTAGGGAAATATAACATGTAAATAATTAATTCATGTCACTTCGTAGAAATAGCTGAACGTAGAGTAAAAGCTAGAATATCTAAGCTGTGAATTTTCACTTTTAAGAATTTAAATTAATTATTTTTCTCCTTTATTAAACTTAAAGACTTGGAAGGTAATGTAGCATGCATGAATATCTTATATTAAATTCATACCTTATACCAAATTCATACCTTATACCCATCCACCAAAAGTATATAAGTCTATCTTTAAAATCTATTCTATTAATCTTCATAAGATCTCACTATTTCCTCTGACATTGAATTGTTATATACTGTATAATTTCGACTGTAATTAAGTTTATTTGGTCTTTCGATATAAAGAGTTGATTCCCATTTTGGGACGTTAACGTTATCTGATGTAAAAGTATTATTCTAATGCACTCTGTTTGCAACACGCATTTTGATTGGTTGAGCAATGAAAACCCTGCAAGGGGATTGAAGTTTCACTGTAGTTTTTGCTATGATACATTCTCATGGCGACGTCATTAAAAGCAGACATTTTCTAGCGCATTACTGACAAAATCATTAGAATAGGGTTACCAAACTGATGTTTTACAAAAAACGACAGGGTATCGGCAGATTCCCTGTCAGAAATATCCATTTTACCGTTCTGGTGACGCCTCATGGTAAAACACACGTATGGTAACCCCTGATTATAGAATGAAATCCCTACAAAAATGAAATTCATGTTGATTTCCAAAGAATTTGATTACATCATGATTAGTTTACGTCAGATATCGTCCCAAATGGGAAGTAACTCTTTATATCGAAAAGACTAAGTTTATCCTCTTCTAATTTTCTAGGGCTCCCATTTGCCTCATAGAGCAATTGTAACATTCTAGCTTTGAAATTCTCTAAAATAATGGTCCTCAAACATCCCACTAAAATTTTCTTCCATGAAATATATTCTACCTAATAATTCAGATTTATAAGGAATCTACTAACAATTTCCTTGTTTACAGCTTATTTCCAACAATGATAACAAATATGGTTACAATCTATTTGTTTATAGAATTCAAAGAAATTTTTTACAACAATTTTTACTGATATTGCACTTTCAAACTTTAGAACCAGGTCGCAAGTCAAAATTAGCAGAAGGTACTATAATGGTTGATGAGAAATTAATTGTTACGTTAAAATTATATGTTATAATTCAGCAGGATGGTGCAGAACAATTTTCTATCATTCACATAGAAACTATTATACCTTGATCAATCTGATTTTTTTTTTGGACACACTCTCCCCCCCCCCCAAAAAAAAAAAAAAAATAGATTAAAAATTCAATTACGTACTGTCATTAATTATTGAAGATTAAGAAATAATACTGAGAAAATGAAAATAAAATTTGAGTTAAAAAGAAGAAATTTTTCTAAACTTAATGACTTTGTGAATCAATGCCAGAATTTTGTATGCACCATCTTGACTAATTTATGATATTGATGGTTGTTTTCAATAATAAATATAAACGCTTACAAACCAAAAACAGTGATTGACAGTTAGAAAATTTGGCAATTTCTTAATGCTTCTGTTTAGAGTTCATTTATAATCTTAATATTTGGTGCCGTCTTTGAATTAAAGGCATACATGTTTGAAGTGCTTCATTTAGGGTTATATATTTACCATAAAGCAATACTGTAAAGGACTTAATATTTGTGTGACCTTATTTTAGTGACAACTCAACGACAGATTAATTCGCGTGACTTGAAAGTGGGAAAATTAAAAATACAGAGAAAACCCCTATGATTATTTTCTTCTAAAAGATTTCACATTCCTATAATGTTTGTCTGGGTAATAACGCTAATTGATTTAATTGCTATGTTTGCTATTCAAATATCCCAAATACAGATGCATACAATCTCCGTTAACTTGTTTAATGACGGTAATTAATTATAATGTAAATGAATGCAGTTAAAGGGAAAAAGGACATTTAATTTCTTAATCCGTCAAATCTTATCGATTTCTTATCTTTATGACTGACTATTAATTAGCGAGGACTTTGATTTCGTGTTGGATTAAGCTCGCGAAATTACGCGAAAATAAAGTCCTCGCTAATAAAAAGTCGTTTACAGTACTTATTGAATGTTCATGACTTTGTATATAGTTGTATGTTGAATTTTTATTTTTAATTTATTAATCAAATTGAATCTTTGCTTTCTGACATTTCTCTGCTAAATCACTGTATTACAGCTGTAGAGCTATTCGTTATTTTCCCCTTGTCAAAGTCTGCTTGGTTCTTGTAGTAATGGAATCTTTGATACCTAGGGGATATAGAATATTTTTCCTAGGGTTGGGGTGGGGGATGGGTGGGGGGTGTAGAAAAAAAATGTATCATGGAAACAGATGACATTTTACTTTTAATTAATTTCTGAATATTCAGTCAGTGTCCGACCCGAACCCTTATAGATTTTGTATGTTGTACACTTTTAAAATCATAAATCAGGAAGGGGTGGTGGTAAGAAAGAAGCTTTTGATAAGTAAACTCTTTATCTAAGATATTTCCCTATCTTTTGTTTTTCTATGAATTTTTGATGAAAATTTAAGGGCTTTTAGTCAGTTGTTACTAATAATGATCAAATGCATAATGTATATGTCTGTACTATCTAAATACCCTCACCACTGTGGTCCAGTCAGACTGAATCTGTATATTAAAGCCCTGCTAAATAAAGCATTAATAAATATATTCTAATCACTATATTTTGCAGCCAGTCGCTTGAAGTTTAAGGGAGAAATCATTAATTTTGGCGACTCCCTTGATTCACCAGGTTGTAAACACATAACATCCAAAATTATAACAACCCCTCCCCAGTATATTATCGAGCACATAGATTTTTATAGATTGTTTATAAGATTAATTTATTTTCATAGCCCTGTAATCAGAGATTTTGGGGGCATTTAGTTTTTGGCATGTCGGTTTGTTTGTCTGTTTATCTTTTTGTTCACACAAAATTAAGCCTTGCACATGTTGCATGGCCATAACTTTTGAATGGTTAGTGATGAGGCTTTCATATTTCAAATATGTTGCAAATGTGTATTTCTTGTGGCAAGACCTTTCTGTTGGTATGGAAAATTTTGATCCTATGACCTTGACCTTGGAGTTGAGCTACTCTGAAATACTTTGACCTGGCCAAAACTTTGAATTGTATGTGATACCTTCACATGTTTATTCCTGTTAGCAGTAATTCTTCATAATGGTTTTAAAGTGTTTGAATTTGTGACCTTGACCTTGAAGTTTGACCTACTTTTCAGGCAAGAGCTTTTAGCCTTTAATACTGACAAATTTGCCAATAGGAGTATTCCTGATTCACGAACACATTGTGTAAATTCTTAAAATAATCATGCTTTTGTTCAAATATTATGCTGCAAACATGGAAATTTTTGTGTTGGGGTAATTTTTACGTATTTTGCGAATCAATGGACTTCTTGAAAATTTCCCCCGTGCTAAAAATAACCCTGCTGCATTTATACAATGGAAGATTTATTTATATCCCAGATATATCCCCAAGCGTAACATTTTGATGTTTATTTATAGTCACGAAATTTTCCCACAGCGAAAATAACCATGTTTATAGAATCAGGAAAAAAAAAATCTTGATTTGTCTGTTAGGAGTCGTGTAATGTTTTATATCGATCCCAAAATTGGATCGTATGGGCAATATTGTTTCACAAGCACTCTTTAGCTTGGCTCAATATCAGTCTGCTTCCATAACTTATTTTCTTAGACCATATGCATGTAGTTTGGAATATAATTTTAAAAAATTGATTAAATTATTATACTAAATTAAGAAACAGTTATGTGTACTAGTAGCCTTTTCTTAGAATAGACATTTTAAAATATTTACCATATACAATATACTAGTGCTTGCATTGCATAACATGCTTGTTTTTCATCTGATTTTCTACAACTTCAATTTCTTGATATTATCATATGATATGTGAAACAATTTAGTTGCGCATGCACATCCAAAATTTTTAGATGTGATTATTATAAAGCATGCATTCCTATTTCTTGTAGATGTTTTTTAAAGTTCATGAGACAAGAATTTAGTAATTTCAAAATTTACGCAAAGTGAAGATTTTGATGTATTGAGATAATACACTTTCAGTTATTAGATTTTTAAGTAAATTAAAGTTAGATCAATTTTATATATCCATTTTATAATATTATTATATAAAAACGATGAAATTTTGTACACTTACCAATTATGAAAAATGATGTTTTATATGGGATTTGATTAGAAGAAATTCTTTAAAATCTTGATCAAGTAAAACTATTCTTTTCTCCAAAAGACTTTGAACTTATATTTTATATCCTTTAAGTGCAAAAACAGAAAGCAGTGTTGTGTTGTAAACAATATCAATTTGATATTTAATGGTTGCTTGACAATTTACATCAGTTTCAATGATATATTTAAATGCTTCTCAGACTTTTATACAGTCAATTTCTTTCTGAAAAATCTCTATTAATCTATCATGTCTATGAAAATGTGGTGTTAGCCTATTATAAGTGAGAGAGTTTTGTCTATTTCTCATTTCTATGATATTTTTCAATTGCATAATTATGCAATTTATATATTTGTTGGTTCAGAGTAGTTTTGATTATGTTAGACTGCTAGTAATTTGTGCAATTTGCTTATAAGATCTAGTCAAATCTAGTATGCATTTTCTTGATTTTAATGGGTTTGAGCTGAATTTTTAATTTGATTTCATTGTGAGTTTACCATAACTTTTTTTAGCCGGAAAGAAGGAGTTTACAGTGGCACTTATCAAGCCAGACGCTGTCCAGGCAGGAAAAGTGGACGAAATCTTGGCTGACGTAAGTTAAAAATTTATTTGTTACGCTATCTATAGTATATGTAAATTTGCCACATATAAGAGTCTCTATGGATTAATCTGAACAGGGTACGGGGTACGGATGTATATTATGATAAGAAAAAAAAAGTTAAAAGTATTTATTAGGCTCCTATTAATGGTACATTTTGATTCACAGCCTAGGAGAGAAAAAAATGTTATATTAGACACCTTTAAAGTAAAAAAAAAAAAAAAGCTATTTTAAAAATACATGTATACATGTATACTAAGTTATAACAATTCCTAGCTTAAATGAATGATAGCTGTGTTTTTATGGCCTTGGTAATAAGATACTTTGTTTAAAATTTAATATGCAGAATATATTTGGCAGTTGTATAAAAAAAAACAATTGGTATGTAAAAAAAGAATATATTTCCATAAAAATTTTCTACACATTTATCACCTCTATCTTACAGATCCAGGCTAAGGGAATACAGGTGCTTAAGCATGAGGAGAGAACTCTGACAGAAGACGAAGTTAAAACATTCTATTCTCATTTACAAGAAGAGGTAGATACTGTTAGATACCTTAAATAATGAGATGTTGAAATGGATTTAAAAATTACCTGCAAAGATGCAGACCCTTTCTCATTGTCTGCAGTACCATTTATATGCATGCTCAGTTCTGGGAAATGAACATTGTGTTCTTCAGTTTGACATCATTATGATTGTTATAGAATGCTGTGTGCAGAATTGCGCCCATTAAATTTTCATTAGTCCTGCAAAAAAATGTATAAATGTAAATGATATCTGGTGACCAATCTATTGTTTCTTACCTCGAAATTTTATTCTGCAGATAATGTGAAAGGGTCGATGCAATATTACAAGTCCCAAATAAACTTTTGGATGATCTTTTAGTAAAGTCAAAAAGCAAGTCTTCTAAGTCTTGATAATAGTCTACTATATTCATTCCAAATCAATCATTGCGTATATTTCATGCCGTACTTATTTTGTCTTCCAGGCTTTCTTCCCCGATTTTGTACAGTTTATGGCCAGTGGCCCCAGTCATGTTTTAGTCCTCACAAAGGGACCTACAGGAGAAAACATCATCAACGAATTCCGAGACCTAATCGGCCCAACTTCCGTGGAGGAGGCTAAAGAAACACAGCCAGAGAGGTAGATCGAGCTGTGATGTCATTATAGAGCTCAGAAAAAATACGCAAAATATTAACAATAATAAATTTTGATTAAATATTTGAAACAAGATTTTATAGAATATGAATTTTAAAGATTTTTAAAAGAAACTTTTATGCAAATTTTAAAATCAGATTGAAAGAATGTGAATTTTATACATTTTGTTAGTTGTTTTGCTTTGAATTAATTCTATCTCGGTTTGATATACGACAAATTGATCATTTATTTAGAGCACAAAATATCATTCGAACACTATGGAAATTACATTAACTTTATCATTTATTTAGAAAAATATCTTTAAATTCTTTAAATACTGATAAGCATGAATTATGAAGAGGATAAAACATATTTCTGACAGTCTGAGAAAATTTGACGAAATTCTGTCGGTTTTTTGTATGGTAACTTATAACTTAAACATATCCTGTTCTCTTTATATTAGTTTACGAGCCAAGCACGGAGAGAAAGATTTCATGAATGCCTTACATGGCAGCAGTTCAGAGGATATGGCTATGAAGTAAGTTATATAGAGAATATCATTATTATTTCATATTCCATTCTGTATCAGTATGAAATTAGATTCAAAATCTTATAAACATACATGTATGTCTTGAATAGAGAATGCTGTAATTAAAAAAAAGTCAACACCATTCAGAATCAATGCTGCTATCTATGATTTTTGATAAAAAAAGGGATTTTTGGCAAATCCATGGGGGATAGGGAGTCCTGACCCCCCCCCCCCCCCCAACCCTCATACCCCCACACCCCCACACCCCTGCCATGGCCAATAGATAATTAAAACAAATTATTATGTTATTGCATTGAGCAGCATATATTCTGGAATGTAAATTAGAGATCACCAACAGTCTGACATCACACTTTCTGACGGAGCTTTAACATAACATTTTCGTAATTTTAAAATGGCCCGTCAAAAAATTCCTTGACAGTATTTGATTGTGACAACATAATATACAAGTCTGCAAACATAGCCATGTTGGACTTCGTCAATTTGCATTGAAAACAGGAATGTATTTTAATTTTGATTTCTAAGATTGAGGTACATGTAAGTATATAAACTTTGTCACGTGTCATAATTGCTTTTTCATTTGATATTGATATTTTTGTATATATATAATTACCGTTTTTCAGAGAGCTGGCTTTCTTCTTCCCAGACTTTGTTATACCAGAGAGAGAGGGTAAACCTAAAATACAGAGAACATTGGCTCTCATCAGACCAGATGCCTTCAAATTACACAAAGGTAAGGCCAACTCTAATAGCTACACATATGTACTTTACAGAATCTGTACCTAATTAATTATTTTTCAGGATCAAAATGTTGTAAGAAATGTAGAGAATGTTTGTGAATGACCCGATCCAGGTCTTGATGTATGGCATTTTAACACCTGCTTTAATGGAATAAAATATACGTACAAAATTGATTCTCAGAAATATCTAATTTTAGAAATTTAAAATTGTGGAAATTTGTAATGGCAGACAAAATGACCTAGAATATTCAAGTTTGGAACTTTTTGCGCTTGTTTTCATTATTACGTCACAGAGGGATTACAACTTTAATTGTAACGTCATGATGAAGAATAACGCCAAAAGACGTCAACTCGAACATTTTTAGCTCATAAACAAGATGGAAAATGGTCTATTCATGCTGTCTTTTTTTACACTCATAAATGTTCTAATACCTATCTTCTTTGCACTTCCTTTTCTTTTTTCACACTTGTCTAAAATAGCTAACATCCTATCTACTTGCAGAAGAGATTTTACAGAAAATTAACGATTCCGGTTTTGAAGTTGCGATGCAGAAAGAACTCAACCTTACGAAGGAAATGGCAGAGGACTTCTATAAGGAACATCAAGGACAGGAGTACTTTGATGAGCTCACAACTAGAATGTCAAGGTAATGTCAAGGTTATAAGGTTAAGGTCAAGATTATGATATCAAGGTCAGGAGTGCTTTGATGACTTTTACAATTAGAATGTCAACCCCACCACTAGAATGTCAAGGTAATGTCAAGGTTATAATGTCATAATGTCAAGGTCAAGGTTATAATATCAAGGTCAGAAGTGCTTTAATTACCTTACAATTAGAATGTCAACCCACCACTAGAATGTCAAGGTAATGTGAAGATGTAAAGGTCAAGGTTATTATGTCAAGGCCAGGAATACTTTGATAAACTCACAAGGAGAAGGTCAAAGTGTAAAGGTCAAGGTTTAAAGGTCAAGGTAAAAAATACTAATGATGAATTCACAACTAAAATGTCAAAATGTAAAGGTCAAGGTAACAATGTCTTTATATGTGTGATGGGAGAAAACAATCAATTCTTGATAAATGTTCTGCAATGATGTTGTGAGGTAAAAGTTTCATTAACATTTTTCAATGTTTATAACATTAGATGTAAGAATAAGTTTTTCATCAGCTATATTGATGCTTCTATTTACATGTAGTACATTAAACAGGTTACAAACTCAAGAGTGATTCTGAATTGTTCAAATATGTGATTGATTTTCTATGACAGTGGTCCAGTGCTAGCCCTTGCCCTGGCTCGGGAGGATGCAGTAGAGGGATGGAGGACGATGTTAGGTCCTAAAGAGTTAGAGGAAGCTAAAGAAAATGATCCAGATAGGTATAATTGGAAATAAATGTTAAAAGTTCTAAAGGCATTTTTGGAACAATGCATTTTCAAAGTAGTCAAAAAATTTTACATCTATATATTTTAATGAGCATGCATAGAGAAATGAAAGAAGATTAAAGAATGAAATTTTGTTAAACCATAACGTTTTCATAAGAAATTTAAACATTGATTACAAGGGATCTTTAAAAAAAACACTGATTGACATTTAAAAAGCTTTCTTGTAAGCTACATGTATAATGTTTCAGCTGTATGAATACTAAAATAGATCAATCATCATAGCTTCTTAGTGGATATCTGACAAAACCGAAACCTCTAAGCTATTTTGTTACTTTTCAAAAAATATCTGATTATGCCAAAGAATATTTTCAAAAAAGTCATTAAGTTTTTATACTTGTCAAATTAAAGATAATTTTATTTATTTCAATTAAAAAAACTTAGAATTTAAGATTGAATTTTGAATTCTATATTGAATTTTAGATTTGATTTCTTTTAGTTCAAAAAACTAATATTTAAAATTGAATTCAAAATCTGAAATTAAATTTTGAATTCTAAATTAAAAATTTAAGATTTTATTTCTTTCAGTTTAAAAAAACTTAAAATTAAACATTAAATTTTGATTTGAATTCTAAATTAAATTTTAGTTTTAAGATTTGATTTCTTTCAGCTAAAAAAATTTTAAAATTTATAATTGAATTTTGAATTCTAAATTAAATTTTAAGATTTGATTTCTTTCAGTTTAAAAAAAGTTTAAATTTATAATTGAATTTTGAATTCTAAATTAAATTTTAAGATTTGATTTCTTTCAGTTCAAGAAACTTATAATTTAAAATAGATTTTTTAATTCTAAATTAAATTCTAAGATTTGATTTCTTTCAAATTCCAGTTTACGTGCCAAATTTGCCGTAGAGGGAACAATAATAAATCAACTCCACGGTTCAGATTCAGAGGAATCAGCAAAAAAAGAATTAGAAATGTTTTTCCCTATGCAGCAAACGGTAGCCGTCATCAAACCAGACGCTTTTGGCACAAAGGGTAGGTTTTGAATAAAATGTTCCGGACAAAGTATAGAAGGTTAAAACAGAGAAAAATCTCTTATAACTGTCTTTATGATTTTATTCAGATTGTTGACAATAGTACACCTTTATAGAATGGAATAATTTGTCTGTAATACTCTTAAAATCGTGTACATTTTGTATTAAATACTGAATATAAGCTCTGATTTTATTTTTGCCAATTTCGCCTTATGTAAGGATTAAGACAGAACAAATGAAAGTGTACATCAAGGATTTAAAAAGAAAATGTGAAAGTGAGCAAATTCAACACTGAACCCTATATACGATAGGTGTAAATAAGACTTTGCAAATTCAAAGCTGTAATAATATACAGTATTAAAGGAAAGTTAAAATGAATCTAAAAGATATACAGGGTAATGATATTACCTATTTTGGCGTAATCCATTGTGCTTATTATCTTCACAGATGAGATCATTGACAAGATTCACGACGCTGGTTTCAGGATAGCGGCACGCAAAGAAACGACACTTTCACGAGAAGTCGCGGAAGAATTTTACTCAGATCATAAAGATAAAGATTACTATCAGGATCTGGTCGAGCATATGACAAGGTGGGTTATAAAGTAAACAATAGGTAGAATAAAAAATATAGTTATAAATAACAGCTTCCAATTTGATTTGACCAATTCCATATGGTCAAATTGCTTTGTGTGTTGTTAATAGACTTTTATCTTAACAAAATCATCAATAATTTAGATTTCATATTCTTTATTTCAGTACATGTATTACACTGTAAATACGAAGAAACAAATTCAATGATAATCGGATTTAAATTTCAGAATCTTTAAGTTCCTAACAACTAGTTGTTAAGATAGACTACACTCAGTCCTTCACACATGCCTAAGAGCTTCATGTTAACAGCATCACAGTATCACTAACAACTGGTTGTTAAAATGGAAATGCTTCTTAAGTATAAAACTACATAATTCGTTACCTTCTTGACAACCAGTTGTTAAACTTCAGAATCTTACAAGCAATATTTTCTTAACAACTGGTTGTTAACATTTCTGACTTAATTTAGAATCCAACAAGGAACACTAAATTCCTAACAACTGGTTGTTAACAACTGTTTGTTAAGATAAAAACGCTCAATGACTTCAATTTCATACTTTGCATTTACAGTATAAATTTTACTAAATTAGCATGTTGATTAGTAGATAAGTAATGACATTTATAAAACAAATACAAATAATTCCCAATATTTAGTTAAAATATGTAGCTTTATTAATATTAAAACATTATCTCTGATGTCAGTAACAACTTGTTGTTCAGATGTGAGTGATCTTGATTTTCGACTCATTGTTCTTAGGAACTCTTGGATACCTTTGCAATATGTTTGAATATCCCAGTAAGTTTGATGCAAATTGGTAAAACATCGAACTGTAACAATCACTAGACAGCTTTTTCGCAGTGAGATGAAAATCAAGGTATGCATAAAAAAGTTACACATTAACAGCCATCGTTCACAATTGTCGTTTCTTCTCCTTACTTTATTCTGTCCAAAGCAAATGTCTTGTATAATACATTTCAGAAGCAAATGTTTCCATTCCTCATTATGATATCTTGCCCTTGTCCTCACACATACGGGTTTTTAATGATTCTTGGCATCCATTTTCATATATTTTAGCATTCGAATGTTCATCTGCATGCTTAGTGTCTACTATTTGGGCCTCTACCATTATTCTTTGGAACCACTAATTTGGTAGTCTGGGTGTTTGTACTTTGACTCCATCCTTCTTGCCTTCAATTAGGTTCACACAAGATAAAGTCATCCTTGATCAGTTGATACATCAAGTAAACTTGCTTGAAACGTGTCGAAATCAAAGTGTTCGACAAGGCACGGTGATTAATTCATTTTCAAAAGGTGTTTTCAATACTCCATTGTCCTGAAGACGTTTGAAAGAATAAAGAGGTCTCCTCAAAGAATTCTAAGGGCTCTGAAGATTAACTAAATCATTGTCTATTCAGCTGTTTCTCTCCTGAAACATTACAGAATATTGTGTTACAATTTGGTTGTCAATAAATATTTACCAATGTCTTCATGCTTTGTTATCGTGTATGCTTATTACACTAAATGATATTCTCATTGTCTAGAAATAATAAGAGAGTAAAGAAGTAAATGGTAAGAATTGGCCATCCTACACCAAAAAAATAGCAATATAAGGAATGCTTGTGTCGCCTGCGAAGCGGCTTATTCTTGAAAGCGGATAAAATTATTGGTATCAGTTGAAAAGTCTTGTCAAACATTTTTGTCAAATGAAATTCATTTTTGTGAAATATCATACCTATTAATTGCCAATTAAAAGATATGGTCAATCTCAATTTTTCAGGAAAGAGTGTCAATCATCTAGGCCGTATGCATTTTGTGTTTACACAATGAATTTTCAATTATGAACAGAGAACAAATGTCCATTTACTGAAAGATAAATCACATTCATTTATAAGCAGAATTGCAATGTTACAAATGTACAAATTACAGAACAACAAATCACAAATCTTGATTTACGCATTTGCAATTGCAGAGTTGCAATGTTAGAACGTTAGAACTGCAGAGTTGCAATGTTACAAATATATATTTACAGAACAACAAATCACAAATCTTGATTTACGAATATACAATTGCAGAGTTGCAATGTTAGAATTGTGACCCCTTTGGCTTTCCATAGATACAGAGTTCAATCTTATTTTAAAGTATTAGGTGTGAGAGAGAGAGAGAGAGAGAGAGAGAGAGAGAGAGAGAGAGAGAGAGAGAGAGAGAGATCCTAACATTATACATGTATGATATATATCCTTGACCAGTGGTCGGCTGGCTCGCCGCTTTGTTACATCAGAGACGAATACTTTTACCATGCATCTTGATCTTGTAAAAATAATCAAGCAGCGGGGTTTGCTTTGAAGTGAAGTCGATAAGAGACTGTATACGCATCTCATTAATATTCTGGGAGTGGCTAAGGGCTAGTGAAATGTTTCCACATTCCACTTTCTGTAAATATATATCTCATTTTCTTAAATTTATTTTTCATTTTTCTAGGTTTATTTCTCATTTTCCTAAATATATTTTTCATTTTCCTAAATATATTTCTCATGTTTCTCAAATATATTTCTCATTTTCCTAAACATGCCAAGAAATTTTGTCCAAATCTGCCGGTCAATCATTATAGCAGCTGGTACCATAATAGATGGTAATTTATAACGGTTTACTCTGTAGAAACTAAACCTCTATGGGAGAGTTATCGGGATCATACAGATCCCAATTATTGCATATCTAGGTCATTGTCCTGTCAAAAAGTTCCTATAATTTTTTTCCACAATATGTGGAAAATGCGCATACTCCGTATCTTGAATTGTCTCCCTGTCAATGTTTAATAAATAAATGAAATAATTTAAAGTGCTAATACGAGTGAAAATGGGTCGTCAGATCAGTAAGATTCGAATAATCCCGGTCCCGACCCAGGTGCGTGACTTTGGAAAGATAATTTTAAAAGTGTGTTCTTTGAATCTTTACGGATTTTTTAAAAATTAAAATTTCTTATCATTGATGATGAATGATAAATGTAGAAATGCTAGAACCAGCACAACCCCCCCCAACTCCCGGCCACTCTTTTGTATTCAACTTGATCATGTTGATGAACACGAATATATTTGTTTTGAATATTATTTTCATTTAATGGATATCAACTTCTTTATAACTGAAAAACTTGCAAGTTCAGAGTCTAGCCTACGGGTTTGAGTTCATTTTAGCTTATACCGTAGGGACAGAGAAAAATGCGGGATTGTGAAATTAGGGGGGGGGGGGCGTTTTTGCCTTATTGCAAGTCGTATATCGTTATATGCATACTTTTATTCACCTGATAAAGTTCGTTAATGGTCACTGACAAAGAACAAGGAAAAGAATTACAATACAAAGCCATAGCTTTCTTTTTCTTTATGATTTTACGCAAGTTTTACAGATTGTTTTTATCCTTCTCGGGCCTCGCGGGAAAAAATCATATAAATTCAAAAAATACAGCAGGAAGTTTTTGTATTTAAAATATCCTTGGATCAAAGTTGAAAGAAGACAACACAATTTATTTTATGTAAATATCTTCATTTGGAAGAGAACAGGAGAATTTTGAAAATTCAATGAATTTTGCCAGATATTGCGTGCTTAGAAATAGCCATGCCAAGGAATTCTGTCCAAATCTGCCGGTCATCCCGATACGGTAGATTATTATAGCAGCTGGTACCATAATAGATGCTAATTTATAACGGTTTACTCTGTAGAAACTAAACCGCTATGGATTCCTTGGCACGTATATTTCTTATTTTCCTATATTTATTTTTCATTTTCGTAAATATATTCCTCATTCGCTTCTTTTTCATTTCTCATATTTGGCACTAATGGGCTTCCGTACTCACTTGATGATGACATAATTATAAAAAAAATATCAAACGATCTCATGAAAGTAATTTGAGACACCTTATGTTACTTGTGTGCATTTAAAAAGTTGTTATAATGAAATTCAGTGTACCGACCATCAAGAGTTTTGTTTAATTCTTGCGAAAAGACCCCCCCCCCCCGCAAAACAAACATATCATTATTTCTTCGTGATCCCCTTGGTTTTCTTATCTGTAAGTGGACGGATGCCCTACAAAGTTCTTCGTTAGCGATCCTTAGGTTATCAGTGAGCCGTATCAATTTATAGCAGCAGTGGGTAAATTATTCTACTGCGCGTTCATTGTGTGAGAATGAATCTTTAATTAATGGGACGTCAATTCTTGCTTATTCATCTGCAACCTTAGATTCCACTAGAAACAAAGCCCGAGGACAAAGATCGGTGTTTTTCTGCAACAACTCCCCCCTCCCCAAAAGACTTTCCTTTTTCGTCTTAGAAATAATTTTTTTTTTTAGATATTTCAAATCTAAATAAAATTATTGATGATTTCGAGCTTTGCCATTTTTCTTAACGCCCTCTTCCCGGCCCGGCCTTGAAACAATAAATTTCTATGAAAAAAAAATTAATTTTTTATCAACATTTCTATGAAAAAAAAATTATTTTTTTATAGCGTGAAATATGTGTCTGAATTCCGAGAGTTACAAACAAGGGATAAAGACAAAATTCTTCCGACCTAAAGAATAATTTATTCTAAAATATTATTTTGACCCGAGAGGAGATCGAGAGTTTTTTTATTTTCTTGCATCTCTCTGGTTTTTTTTTTCACTGTCTTTTTTCTTCTGTTTTCGATTTATCCTATTTGATTTATCAGTTCCTAATGAAGAATGAATGGAAAGAGGGGGGGGGGTTACAAACGTTCGAGCTGCGCACTTTCTTATTATTAGACCGATTACAAGTCAAACGTTTTGTAGTTTTTAAGATACAGAAATAGAAAATAGCGAACCGTTTAAAATGTTGAAAATACTGGGTTAGAAACCAAAAACAAACAAACAAACAAATAAAAAACAACCCCCCCCCAAAAAAAAATACGGGGTTTTAACACAGGAATTTTGCAAGAGAATTATGCAATCGCAAATTTTATTCATATTTCACTTAAAACATTCTGTGATATAGAGGCAATTCAAAATGGTCGTCGCACATGCGCGAAAAGAGGTAGGGAGAAGGGCTCACCCCTTGGCACTCTGAAAAGTTTGGAAGTATTTGACGATAGGATAAACGGAAACGTTATTTATTCATATAAGCCCTTGTGTCGAGAAAATGTTTACATAATATTAACATACATATGATGAAATATCTGCATTTTTATCGGTAATTATTCGCTGGTTGCAACACCAGACCCCTCCCCCCACCCCGAAAAAAAAATGTATCAATCTTAAGATCCTCATCTTTTGGGTAACAATGAAATTTAAGGAGGCAATAATGTAATGATTCTATAATAGAAAGGAGGTATCATAATGTAATATATAAAGACAGAATGCCTTTTAATTGAAATTTAACTATCTACAGTTAATCTGTATTCCAAAAGATTTCCAACTCGCTCCGCTCTTGAAAGTTTCACTTGATTTTTTAGGTTCATCGATCTCCTTCCATGCATTCTTTCAAATATATTTTGAGTCCCCTAAAGTATATTGACAAGGATTAATGGGACAAAGTCTGTATTATTTTAATTCCATACTGTAAGCAGTGAAATTCAGTAAAAGCTAATAGGCCGCACTTACTAGCGCGGATCTAGAAAGGGGGGGGGTCCCAATCCCTAGCTACAGTGCAACGAAGACGCTATTATCGGTTAACCGAATACGAAAACAGCGTCTTCGTTGCACTGTAACTACCCGACCCTCACTTTTTTTTTGCCCGATGTTTTGGAACCCCCCCCCCTTCAAAAAATATTTCCAGATCCGGTATGAGTCAGAATATTTAAATACGATAGAAATAGATAAAACAACAAAACACGGGATGGCCTCGGAACTCCGTCATGCCCCATCAGTTTATATCACCAATGGGTTAACAGTTTGATATGGTTAATTCAAGTAATGACCAGCGTCCATCTTTAATTTATGGGAATGTCAATTCTCCATCTGCAAACCCATGATATTGACAAAGTGATGCTCTAAGTGGCATTTCAAGCAATCTGTATTGGGAAATCAGAAAATGAAAGTCGTACTAGTTTTTCACACGAGAAATATAATGTTGCAATATTGACCTAATGCGAACATCAGTTTTTATTACCAAAACGCTAGATTTATATGTCATTTTATTCAGATTCAGAATAACTGATTGCTCCCTATCAAAGATTATTCAAATTGAATTTTGATATTTGATTATTTTAATTTTTCTTTCTATTTTATTTACTTCTTTCTTTTTTTGTAGGGGAGGGGGTCGTTAGTTTTTCACCTTAAACTGTTAAAATCTAGTTTAAGTGTTTTGTTTTGCGTTATGTTTATTTGATTCTGTAGCTGGGGGTGTTAGCAATTTCTGTTCCATATTTTGGAATCTGTTATCCCCCTCCCAAGGTATCCCCATATTAACTGCTCTAGATCCCGATAACGTTCAGGGAGGGGGAGGGGGGGTGAAGGTAACCTTCGCTTGGTATACAACACTAAGACTTTTTATTCACTTCAATCAATGTCATTTAAATATTATCTTAATTAATAGAAAATATAAAATACTGTCACAGTGGTGTATTACTCTTTTTGCTTCTGCGTAAAAATACGTTAAAAGTGAGAAACGAAATGGGTGTGTAGGGGGGTGGGGGGGGCTAGGACACCATCGTCGCATCGACAGTTTATCCGCATGGTACACTTACATAAGAAAGAAAACTTACATATTTTACTTTGAACACATATCTGACAATCTATCAAAGAAGCCAAGGAGATAAATAAGAAGACTTACCATGTACATGATGTTCACCAACTCTTTGTTTTCTTGTTACTAAACTCGAATTAATTGTCCTTGTTTGCGCTTTTTGCTCAACGATTGAATTGCACAACTCATCCTCCATTAGTACCATTGCCAGTGATCATTCAAATTCAGAGATGAAATCTCATTGGCTTACCATTACTTCCGGTTACCATTTTCAGCCAATCATTTCAAATCAATTCCTTCTGAATCAAAATGTCTAAAACGGAAAGCAGCTCGGATTGTTGCAGTGAGGAGGTAAGACATTTTTAAAAATTAATCACAGAAAAATATTTTACATCTTAATGAATGAAAAATTAATAATGACAATGGAGCACTAGTATTGTGGTGATTTCTTTTGATTTATCATCGGAGTTTAGAAATGATAGAGCTTTAAATCCGCCCTAAATACTTCTGAGATGGTGGAGTTTTGATAAAGGTGCGTTGAATAGATATATCAAATTCATATCTTTCGATTTCACGTATGATATTTTCTGTCCAGTAAAACATTCAATCGGGATGATATACTTATGCATTAAAATTGATATAATCTATTAAAAGTAGGTTGCTCGATAAATTCGTAGACAAGGTCAATAAAAGTTTTATCGTTATCGTCAGATGTATGTTGTTTATATACAATTTTATTCTTTTAGATTGTATGATATTCTCATTGTACAAAATTAAAAGCAATTGGTCAATTATGAAAGACGTACGGTGTAAAACTCGCATTTACTATCATCCATATAAAATGTTACACTTTATACCTACATATTAATCTTTATATCATTACAATCTTAACGCTGTTTAATTTTGTCATACTTTGAGTATTGGGTTTCTAAATGACATCCTTAATTTCTTTTTCTGAGGTAAGAGGTGGGGGGATCTTCATTTACTTTTTATCTAATTGATTAAAGCAATATTAGGTGTCAGTAATTGCAATTTTTTTATTTGCGTATTTTCACGCATGTTATTATTCATAGCAAATGACGGAGGTTTGATAAAAAGGTTGTTTAAAAAAAAATTAAAAAAAAAAAAAAATAAATAAATAAATAAAAAAATAAATAAATAAATAAATAAAAAAAAAAAAAACGTCGGATTAATGCCTTTCTGGACAAGAATGGTGGTTTTCTGAATTCTTACAACCCCAACAAGTTTTAATTCATGTGCCCTTACGTTGACCTTTCTCAGCTTGCTTTCTGTCCATGCGCAAACTTTGGTCAGTGAACATTACCGATTCCAACATGTGTAAAGAATGAGAAAATAAGGACGATTTAAATATATTCACATGACAGCAGAGCACATAGAGGTTTCATAGATAAAAATCAAATAAGCTTTTCACGTCTGCACATGTTTTTACCCGATTTATTTCAACATAGCATAGTTGTCGAAGTATAATTAACCAGACATCTTCTTTATGTAACCAGGATGACTTGTGTATCATCTTTTAATAACACATTAGAAGGTATTAATACAGGTCAAGAAGGTGTATTTATTGGCGGAGATATTATATGTATCATACGAGTATGTAGTTTATTTATAACGAGTACTTGCAAACGTTTTAAAATTTAAAAATTTAATCAATCCTTTTGTCATTCTACCTATGCGTTTACGTAACCGCAGCTTTACTGCCTGCTAAGAACGGGTTTTTTCTTATTTATTCATTTACATATGCACAATTTTTGATTTAGTAATAAGAAATGTTATCTATATGCAAATATGCAAATAAAGATTATAAAAAAGAAAAAAAAAAGTATTTTCACGAACGACACGTGAGAAAGATTCCCGCTTCACCAATGGGACGATTAGGGTATGCCACTAAGGGAATACATGCATAATCAATCTTTAACGCAAGGGTGATTTAGCAGGGATCTGAAGAAACCACGACGACTAGATGCGATATATCAATGATTGATTTTCCTCGTGATCACGATAATGTGTCATGGAAATATAGTTAACAGAAATGAATTTTAAGCATAATCATGAGAATCATTACTGTCTTGTAAATGGTTTCATTTGAAAAGGAGGGCTTTGGCAATAAAAAAAAGTAGCTTTAGAGGGGATATGTACTTTGCGAAGTAAATTTACTCAAAAATGATATTAAACAATTTACGATAATAAAATATTAGAGCGAAATGAAAAATATTTATGAAACCATACGAAAAATGTTGCACAATGACGTTGCATTCATCATATAAACTTTGCTCTAATTTATCATTCATCAGATATATGTCTGGCAGGGTGTGTGTGTGTTTGGGGGGGGGGCAAAGCCCCTTAACTATTATTTTTCCTTAAACGTGCGCAATATCTTCAGTATCTATGATACGTTAATTTGTCTAGCTTTTTTAAGAAATGATTTTAAATCTGGATTCTAAATGGCATTTTATCAGGATTATAATAGTTTGGTCATTATGCAGAATTTGCTATATTGCTGTGTGTAAACGAAAATACATACTAAATTCTACAATTTCTGATAGCAGTACAGTATCCAAATTCTGGTGCATTGACTGGTAAAATGCCGTTGATTGCTTTTAGTCTAAAGAGGACCACGATTGTTTTGGAGGTCAAACTTTGTTCGGGAAAAGGAATACCTGAACAATAATCTGATCAGATTTTCCAGAAAGCAACGTCTGCTTTTCATACCGTCACTCATTAGTCCCCTAGTTTCCAGCCTGTTTTCGGTTGGTCCGTCTGTCTGTTACACTTCAGCAGATTTGATTTTTTCGCAGTTGTTACAGTTATTGAACTATTCTTTTTTATTTGATTGGCTGGTACATTTAAACTTCTTTACAACCACTGCAAAAAATTTTATTAAACCTTAAGGAAGCAAATACTCAAGGGCCTCCTACGTATACAATTTTCCACTATCATTCCTTTGTCTGAAACTCAGGTGAGCGATGTGGCCCCCTTGGGCCTTTTGTTTATTGACCGTTTTAACAAAGGTAATAATCTTTGGGCTTTGCTCATTTCATTGTTATTTTCACAATTTGTGTGACTTTCATTCACTAAATTTCAGTATCCCGTACTTAATTGATACAGATATTGAACTTATATTTGTTTGAATATTCATCCTTCTGGCCTAAGATAAATTCATACCTAAATAGATACCCTGATGGCTTTGATGTCAAAGGGAGATTAAAATCAAGTTCAAACATAATTGCATTTGTGGACAACAGCATTTTAAAAAAAGTTTTTCCAAGCCATTACATCAATAATTGTTGACCTACAGCGATTAAACTTCAAGATGAAACGTCACATATTGATCATGTTGGTTTTCAAGATCAGAGGTCATAATCGGTGATATCAGAAAAACCTTGCTGACACTCTAAAGGTATATTATTACGTTTATGCAAATGTATAAAGTTTTCAACACCAAAGTTCATTATGTTTCTTCTCTACACTTGTTGTTTATTTGCACTGCATCAATCAAAAACGTCATAATGCTAATTTTCATATTTTATTCATATCCAAACATAATTTTTCATATTTTTGTTTAAGTCCAGTAAATAATTCTTAAACATTCAATTGCAAAGATGATCTAAACACTCACTAAAACATTATAAGTAACATAATCTTAATTATACAAAACTCCTCCTCTCTCAATGATTTGACCAATGAAAATAGGGAACACAATACGGTCAAGAACAGTGCTAGACAGTAGTAATTAATTATGTTTGACAACCAAAGCAAATAGAAAGGAAACTGATTCTTAAGATCAGATGTGCATTGATAAGTGTAGATCCCTTCGATCGCAAGAAAGCAATTTGTGTTTAACAAGTTGTCAAGATAAAAATCCCTCACATCTGTGAAAATGTTGATAGAAACGAATATAAAATGTAATAATCAAAACCAATTAAACAACTTTATCAGCTATCAACCAGAAATTATCATGAAATTAGAAAAATAAATTCATGTCTAAAGATTTATCATATGAGAAATCATTTATTTTAATATTCATGCAGTAAAATTGTACAAAATGATTTATCATCTATGAACTCTGCATACAGAAATATAAAACTACCATTTCCAATGTAAAACGTCTTCAAATTCAATAGCATCATTAAAGAACAGATAAATATGCAGCATGGGCCAGGCATGGACGTTTCGGGTACATATATACTTAGCCCTCATCAGTGATCTTCAATCTAAACAATATAATATGACCAAAGCGTGTGATAATCTTCATCAAACTTTGTATGTTAGTTGGACATGAATATGTTGAGATGTCGAAACCCATTGATTTTCAAGATTAGAAGTCAAAGGTCAAGGTCACTATTGATAATCATAGGAAAACCTTATGGACACTCTAAATATTACAATTCACTTTCAGTTTCTATCAAACTTTGCATGCAAGTTGTAAATGGTGAGAGGGCGACACCCAATGTACGATGTTCAAGGTCAGAGGTCAAAGACCAAGGTTATTCTGGACGGTAATAGAAAAACTTTGTGGACACTCTAGAAACCACAGTTTACCTCCAACATTCATAAGACTTTTTGCATGTAAGTTGCCCGTAGTGAGAGGACAACTTTTTTGCATTTCAAGTTCAGAGGTTGAAATCAAGATCACAATGGGGAATATAAGGAAATGCTATTCATTTTAAGCTGATTAGATAAAATAACTTAGATTTTTTGTTGTTCTATGAGGGGATGCACGCTTTGCATGGCTGGTGTTTTATTTGGCACATACAAAAGTAAACAAAAGCAAATAATTCTATTAGAAATCATTATACATTTTCCCTTATCTTTTCTTTTTGAAACAGAAATCTTCCTTGTCTGGATAACTGGTAGATGTACAGAAGAAAATGAATGAAATCCGATTCTAAATCAAGAAAGAAAAAAGCGAACTTTAAGGTAAGATACATGTAACCCAATTTAGTGTATAGCGGCGAAAATCATGTCAATGTATAATGTCATAATTGTATAAAATAAGGAATGGTAAGATTCAAAATATCTCCATTAGAATCAAGGCCAAAGCATAAAAGGTAAGGGATTAGTTATTATGCATTGTACATTCTTCATGACAAGAGCTTTCATACCAAGACTTTTGACTAGTTGACCTTGACCTTTGGACTATATGTACTTGAAAAAAATACCCTGTAAGGTATTTAACTTTGTGAATATCTCATAATCGTAGATATCTAACATGTGAATACCCCGTGACCAGTCACCCCTCAGTTTTTAGCTCACCTGAGCGTAGCTCAAACGACCTATTTTTAAAGCGTACAGTTCGTCGTCCGTCCGTCGACTGTCGTCAGTCCGAAGTAAACTTTTCAAATTCTCGAATCCTTCTCCAGAACCAGTGAAGGGATTTTGTTGAAACTTGATAGGTATAAAGTACTCATAGTCCCTTACAAGTGTTGTTGTTTTCGATGTCAAGCAAAGGGAGCATAACATTTTTGAAAATATGATTATTGGAAACTGCGGCATGCGAAGCTTGATGGAAATAATTGTGAATTTGGTGGTAATTCTTCAAGTCGAGAAATATATATGAACAGTGATTGAATACATAAGAGCAAGATCATTTATATTTAAATTTATTTCCCTTTTTAGTTACATGTACTGTTACCCTCCACACTATATCTCTTTCTCCTCCTCACTACTCCCACCCCTTCTTCCCCCTCCCTTTCACTCAGTCCAACCCCTCATAGTTATGTTCCTTTTGTATTGATTCAAAAGCTAAGTTCACAGATTTGACATACCTAAAGTTCTTGTTTGCTCTCGAGAGGGCGCATTTTTTTTTACAGAAATTCATCAAAATGTATTTACTTTATGTGCAATAATCATAATTGTATTCCTCTTCGATGTTCAAAGTTCAAGGTCGCACATAGTATTTACTAAAGTAGATTATATAAAATCTTTAGACCAGATTTTTAATGGAAAATATACCAAGTCTGGATCTTTATTGTGTCATAAGGTTAAAGTGAAATATTGGCAATTTGATATGTATGGCTTTCAGCTAATATGCAAAAGATAATGATCAGAGATGGGACTTTATTAGAATCGTTTTGTCCACTATATACGGTATAATTTTAACCATATCTTCAGCAATTTGAGAATATTTTTTGAGAATACATTTTAATAGTTTTTGTGTTGCCTGCGAAGCATAGCGACACTTAGGGATCACTTTGTCCGTTGTCCATCTGTCTGTCCGTTGTCCATCTGTCTGTCCGTACGTCCGTCCGTCTGTCTGTCTGTCACACTTTGGGTGTCACAGCCCATAACTTTTGATTGGTAAGTGAGATGGCTTTGATATTTCACATGCATATTCCTTGTGACAAGACCTTTCTATACATAACACGATTTTAACCTTGACCTAGATATTTGACCTACTTTAAAAAAAAATGAAGATTTGCTATATCTTTTGATTGGTATGTGATAAGGCTTTGATATTTCACATGTGTGTTCCTTGTAATAAGACCTTTCTACAAATACATTTTGTACCATAATTTATCACCTATTGACATTGACCTACATATTTGACCTACTTTTAAAAAAAGGTTAAGATTCGGTTTTTCTTTTGATTGGTAAGTGATAGGGCTTTGATATTTCACTTGTGTATTCCTTGTGACAAAACCTTTCTACACATACCATGATTTTAAAGAGCGGCTCCCATCAGCCACGTACCTCAACTCTCTTAATTAGACCCGACATTAATTTAGTGTTTCGGCGGTGTGATACATACGAGGTTAATTTAAATATGAATATGCAATTTGCAAAGTTTTCTTTGTATTTCAAACAATATATTTTTAATATATTGCAAATCCACCATCGACAGGAGTCCATTTGCATAGTTATTTAATTTTTGCAGAAGTGAGCATATCGCTCAAATTTTTATGCCTGCAGTATGCAGTGATTGGCATGTTTGAAAAGACTTTCTTACCATCTCATCGCGGATATCCTAGAGTGGAGATCGATAAAATAATCAGTCAATCAGCAAAGTATTTAAGAAATGAATTACTTAAACAAAAAAGACAAAAATAGAATACAAGAACTACCTCTTGTATTTATAACACATTTCAATCAAAGAGTACGTAAACTGGGTACACTATTACGCAAACGTTGGGCATAATTAGAAACAATGACGAATTATGCAAGATTTTCCAGAAGCCACCGACAGTTGCTTACAAGAAAATAAAAAATCTCATAGGACTGTTATTTACCTAGAATCAACCGACAGTTGCTTACAAGAAAATAAAAAATCTCATAGGACTGTTATTTACCTAGAATCAACGTGGGGCAATTAAAAAATTGACCTTGACGCACGCTCGGCAGCAAATAGCAGACAGACATAAATTTCCTCAAACTATATTGCATCGAATATCATGCTTGGTCTCCAAGTAATTATGACACTGCCTAGTTAAACAAATAATGCAGCATGAATCCAAACCTCTATCAAAGGACAAAATTGTACCACATATTTGAGTATTATAAAAATATGGAGAAAAATAAATATATAAAACATAATTAAACAATATGATTTGTGCATGGAAGCGCGCTTCGCACGTTTCTTCTGAACTGAAGTTCCAAGTAGATCAAATTGATGCGAGATTAAGCCGCGTTTACACAATCAAAGTTTTCTTGGTCAAAGTCCGTCAAAGAAAACTTGGTCAAAGTTTTCTTGGACAAAATTGTCTGTTTACACTATCAAAGTTCTTTGAATGACTTGTACAAGAAAACGTGGTAAATTTTTCACCAAAACAGATATGGTTCCTGTAAATACTGTGAAAATTTTTCATGAAAATTAATAGTTTATGTTTGTAGTTGTTCATTGGTCTATATGGAACCTTTAAGCACGAGTTCAAGGATTTTTAAAACAAAAAAACGTAGATGGAATTCACTGCATCACGTCTTCTGTCTTTGTCCCTATATTCTTTACTTTTAACGTCCTAAATTACATATATTTCTTTCTTTGATACTTTAAATACGTCTGAAATAATTCTGAATCTCTATTCTGATTGGTCTATTCCCGTCAAAGTCCGTCAAAGTTTCAAGAAAAATAGGATGGAGTTCTATTCCGTCAAAGTCCATCAAAGTTCTTTGACGGACTTTGATCAAAGTTTTCTTGGATCGTTTACACTATCAAAGTTAGCGTCAAAAACTTTGACCAAGTTTTCTTGTACAAGAAAACTTTGATAGTGTAAACGGGGCTTAACATACCATCACCAGCTGCCTAAACCGTAGCGGTACACAGACGGTCATAAAATGACTTAATAACGGTCAATTGAAATCAAACGAAATTCCATAGATAAATGCATCAGCCACCTATATTACAATACCACATAACATTAACGATTTGCACAAATTAAATAATCTAAGATAGAGAACGTCCGTAAATGAGCTAAAACCACGGAAAATACTCTGAATAATAAGTCATCATATCATATTGTCACTAATAGAGTGACATTTTTTTTCATTTATGATCAAATTTGAATTTTCAGTATGTAAATATATACATATTCTAAGAATAGAAGAGCAAGATGATTTGTTGAACAAATAACCATAATCATTTTATCCGATTCAATCATCAATACACAATCAATCAACTCGACCTCCTAGTGGCCACACACCAAGGAGTTATTAACCTTTGATTGCCCTGACTTTGCGCTAGTTTAAGTCTGCAGGTTATGACAACTTGATGTGATTAAAGTTACTTTGCCATTGAACAAACAAGACACCATTGATTGCAACAATCTGACAACATTCATAATAATACATGTTTGTTGCAAATTCACATATTTACTAAAATTTTAATTAATTAAATTTTTGGACGGACCTCTGATGGGTGGCAACCCTTGTAAATGACCTAAAAGTGCCTGAAACACTGGTAGGTGTCACGTCCTCATATTGTCGCATACGTGGTGCCGGGTGACAATTTTCACACATTGTAAGAAGTCTTTTCATGCCAATCATAGCATACCGCAGGCAAACAAGAGGCCCAAGGGGGCCACATCGCTCACCTGAGTTGCAGACAAAGGGTTAAAAGTCACAAAAATACTTCTACAGATCGAAACCCTTGACAGCCATATTTGTTGACCTATTGTCAAGAAAAATACAAACTTGGCAGAGGACCTTGAGTACTTGCTTGCTACAAGGTTTCGTGAAATTCTGTGCAATGGTTGCAGAGGAGATTTCGAAAATGTGTCAGCCAATCAGAGTCCTCGGCGGCCATATCTGTTGACCGATCAGCACAAAATACACAATCTTGGTAGAGGACCTTGAGTACTTTCTTCCTGTAAAGTATCATGAAATTCTGTGTAATGGTTTTTTTGCAGAGAAGATGTTGAAAATGTGTTAGCCAATCAGAGCCCTCGGCGGCCATATTTGTTGACCGATCGGCACGAAAAACACAAACTTGTTGGAGGACCTTGAATACTTCCTTCCTGTAAAGTTTCATGAAATTCTGTGCAGCGGTTGCAGAGGAGATGTCGAAAATGTGTCAGCCAATAAGAGCCCTTGGCAGCCATATTTGTTGAACAATCAGCACGAAAAACACAAACTTGGTACAGGACCTTGAGCACTTCCTTCCTGCAAAGTTTCATGAAATTCTGTGCAGTGGTTGCAGAGGAAATGTTGAAAATGTGTTAGCCAATCAGAGCCCTCGGCGGCCATATTTGTTGAATGATCTGCACGAAAAACACAAACTTGGTAGAGGACCTTGAGTACTTCCTTCATGTAAAATTTCATGAAATTCTGTGCAGCGGTTGCAGAGGAGATGTCGAAAATGTTTCAGCCAATCAGAGCCCTCGGCGGCCATATTTGTTGACAGATCGGCACGAAAAACACAAACTTGGTAGAGGACCCTGAGTACTTCCTTCCTGTAAAGTTTCATGAAATTCTGTGCAGCCGTTGCAGAGGAGATGTCGAAAATGTGTCAGCCAATCAGAGCCCTCGGCGGCCATATTTGTTGACAGATCGGCACGAAAAACACAAACTTGGTAGAGGACCCTGAGTACTTCCTTCCTGTAAAGTTTCATGAAATTCTGTGCAGCCGTTGCAGAGGAGATGTCGAAAATGTGTCAGCCAATCAGAGCCCTCGGCGGCCATATTTGTTGACCGATCGGCACAAAAAACACAAACTTGGTAGAGGACCTTGAGTACTTCCTTCCTGTAAAGTTTCATGAAATTCTGTGCAGCGGTTGCAGAGGAGAATCGAAAATGTTAAAAGTTTACGCCAGACGGACGACGACGACGACGGACGGACGGACGGACGACGGACGACGCGCTATGACAATAGCTCACTTGAGCTTCGCTCAGGTGAGCTAAAAAGTCTGAGCGATATGCTCACTTCCGCAAAAATTAAATAATTATGCAAATGGACTCCTGACGATGGCGGATTTCCAATATTTTGAAAAATATATTGTTTGAAATACAAAGAAAACTTTGTATATTCATAATTAACCTCGCACTTATCACACGATCGAAACACTAAATTAGTGTCGGATCTAAGTGAGTTGAGGTAAGTGGCTGACGGGAGCCACTCTTTAAAATCTAAAATAAAGTTAAGATTTGGTATATCTTTTGATTGGTAAGTGATGGGGCTTTGATATTTCAATTGTGTATTCATTGTGACAAGACCTTTCTACACATACCATAATTTTGGACCAAGCGACCTTGACCTTCATAATTGATCTACTTTTCAAAAAAGTTATAATATATATATATATATATATGACCTAGTGACTTTGACGTAGATATTTGACGTTCTTTTCTAAGAAATGAAGATGGAATATATCTATTTATTGGTAAGTGATAGGGCTTCAATATGTCACACCTTGATTTCTTATGATAACTTCGCTTTGTTACCGAACTTTTAACGTAACGACCTTGACCTAGATGACTGACACTCTTTCCTGAAAATTTGAGATTGACCATATCTTTTAATTGGTAATTAATAGGTATGATATTTCACATAAATAAGACTTTTCTACTGATACCAATGATTTTATCCGCTTTCAAGAATAAGCCGCTTCGCAGGCGACACAAGCATTCCTTATATTGCTATTTATTTTGGTGTAGGATGGCCAATACTTACCATATACTTCTTTACTCTCTTATTATCTCTAGACAATGAGAATATCATTTAGTGTAATAAGCGTACACGATAACAAAGCATGAAGACCTTGGTAAATATTCATTGACAACCAAATTGTAACACAATATTCTGTAATGTTTCAGGAGAAGAACAACTGTGGAGAGGATAATGGAATTCATCTGCAGAGCACTTACAATTCTTTGAGGAGACCGTTTTATTCTTGCAAACGTCTTCAGGACAATGGAAAATTGATAACACCTTTTGAAAATGAATTAAACACCGTGCCTTATCGAGTACTTTGATTTTTACACGTTTCAAGCAAGTTTACTTGATGTATCAACTAATCAAGGATGATTTTATCTTGTGTGAACCTAATTGAAGGCAAGAAGGATTGAGTCAAAGTACAAACACCCGGACTACCAAATTAGTGGTTCCAAAGAATAATGGATTAATATATACATTGATGATATTCGTGATTTATATACTAGGCATTTCAACAAATAATGTCTCAGCAGTAATGATAGAGGCCCAAATAGAAGACACGTAGCAGACAAACATTAGAATAGCTAAAATTAGCAAAATGATATATATAAAATGATTGCCAAGAACCATTAAAAAACCGTATGTGTGAGGACAATGGCACGACATCATAATGAGGAATGGAAACATTTGCTTCTGAAATGTATTATACAAGACACTTGCTTTTGACAGAATAAAGTAAGGAGAAGGGATTCAGAATATCGTTCATATTAAAATAAAACAGATGTCATCCATGCTGTATATGTAAATGTACAGGTAAACGACAATTGTGAACGATGGCCGTTAATGTGTAACTTTCTTGTGCATACCTTGATTTTCATCTCACTGTTAAAAAGTTGTCTAGTAATTATTACAGTTCGATGTTTTACCATTTTGCATCAAACTTACTGGGATATTCAAACATATTGCAAAGTTATCCAAGAGTTCCTAAGAACAATAATTCGAAAATTAAGATCACTCACATCTGAACAACAAGTTGTTACTGACATCAGAGATAATGTTTTAATATTGATAGAGCTACATATCATAACAAAATGTTAGGAATTATTTTTATTTGTTTTATAAATGCCCTTACTTATCTACTAATTAACATACTAAATAAGTAAAATTCATACTGTAAATGCAAAGTATGAAATTGAAGTCATTGAGCGTTTTTATCCTAACAAACATTTGTCAAGAGAGGATTGTTAACAACCAGTTGTTAGGGATTTAGTACTCCTTGTTGGATTCTAAATTTAGTCAGAAGCGTTAACAACCAGTTGTTAAGAAATATTGCTTGTAAGATTCTGATTTTAACAACTGATTGTCAAGAAGGTAACGAATTATGTAGTTTTACACTTAAGAAGCATTTCTATTTTAACAACCAGTTGTTAGTGATACAAACTGAATCTTATTTTGATGCTTTTAACATGAAGCTCTTAGGCATGTGTGAAGGACTGAGTGTAGTCTATCTTAACAACTAGTTGTTAGGAACTTAAGATTCTGAAATTTAAATCCGATTTATCATTGAATTTGTTTCTTCGTATTTACAGTGTAATACATGTACTGAAATAAAGAATATGAAATCTAAATTATTGATGATTTTGTTTAGATAAAAGACTATTAACAACACACAAAGCAATTTGACCATATGGAATTGGTCAAATCAAATTGGAAGCTGTTAAATATGGTTTTGAGATGATCTCTACTTAAAAAATTATGTGACTGTGTACTTGTGTACTTTATTCACATACATGTATATTTCCAACTTTTATGGTACCAGGTAATCTAGAAAATTAGTATTACAAAAATTGTGTGTGTACTTATGAGTACTTTATTTACATATATTTCCAACTTTCATGGTACCACGAATCTAGAAAACTTCTATTACAAGTCCCATTGAAATTTTTGGAAGATGTCATCTTCTCTTCAAACTATATGTAAATAAAATTAAAAAAACTAGGATTTTCTAGGTATAGTGACTACTTGTTTTTTCTGCCTCGAGTGGTATTAATCCATTCTACAAAACTTGACATTAAAAAAGAACAAAAAGTAAAAGAAGGATAAAAAAGAATGATTTTAATGATAAATATCAGCATTTTAAAGATGATATTTATACAATACATTTGACAAATAGTTGATAGACTGAGTTTGATAGACTGAAATATTTGAAATCATTATTTTCTGAAGCTAACACTATATAATGATTTGATCATTGTTCCGTTTCAGTGGTCCAACAATGTTTATGGTGCTATCACGAGAAGATGCCGTAGAAGGCTGGAGGTCGATTATAGGGCCTACCGATCCAGATAAGGCCAAAGAAGAAAACCCAAACTCGTAAGTATACGGGAACACTGGCAGTGTTCTTGAAAAGTATTATTTAATTTAGACTGATAAAAATTACCGATATCTGACATTTCACAGAAATTTTAAGATTACTGTCCGCGCGGCTCACGGAAAGTTGATAAACGCAATTTTGATAACTTTGTCATGCAAAAATTAAGATAAAATCTATATCATTGAATAGATCTCTCGCTTAGTCGTAAATTTTGGTATATGTTACATGGTCGAGGGCTTATGCAATCAAATTATACAGACAATATAAATTTTAGATGGGGCGTTTTCAGTGGTAAATTTCAGCATGACGTCGCCAAGTTTAACATTGAGCCTATGGAGAGCGTCACAACGTCACGGGAAAATGGCCCATCTACAATTTGTTTTGTCTATTAATTTTGATTGCGTGCATTGATTCTCATATAACTTATACCAAAATTTACGACTAGGCGAGATCTATTGGATGGTATCAATTTTATTTCAAGTTTTGCATGATGAAATAGTCAAAATCGCGTTTATCCAGTTTCTGAAGTACGTGAGCCGCGCGGACAGTAGTTTATAGTGGTGTCTAATAGACCATTTTCTGATCTTTTTAATGAGCTCAAAATCAATGACATCTTTTTGCATTATTTTCCATTTTGACATCAAAGTTAAAGATGCCATTCCATTATGAAAGTAATCCTTATTTTCGAAAAAGCAGAGTTACTTCCCATTTGGGACGGTATCTGACGTAGACAAATTATGACGTCATCAAATTCTTTGGTAAGATCCTAAAACTCTGGGAAATGACGGTATAAAATCGGCTTTATCATAATAGTTTTAGGTCAGATACCGTCTCAAATGGGAGATAACTCTGTTTTCCGCAAAGACTTAATAATGATAAAGAACTCAAAATGTTCCTTGCTCAAACATTTTCGCCATTTTGTCAACCATTACGAATTTCGGAAAGTGGTCTATTAAAATTCATGTAATTCATATTACTGTAAACGTGGTTATTTATGCTGGGGGAAAATTTTGCGATTATAACATCAAGACGTTTCGCGTGGGGAAAATATTCGCGATAAAAATGTCTTCCCCATTATAAGAATACAGTGGGAATATTTTCGCATGGGGGAAATTTTCGCGAAATATTTCAATTCGCGAAAATTGCGAAAATTACCCCCAAGCGAAAATTTCCACGTTTGCAGTATATGTATACATGTACTTAAACACTGCACATCTTTCATTTCAGATTACGAGCTGCCTATGGACAGAGCGTTTTACAAAATGCTATTCACGGCAGTTCAAATCCAGAACATGCCCAGGAATCTATCAAAAGAATATTTGGTGATTTACAATTTAACGCTGATGGTACTGTGAAAGGTATCCCATTTTATCAGCTGCTCGGTCAAGTTAACATGTGTGAAGTAATCTACATGTATATCATTTGATACTTTAAAATATATTTGGAGTCAGAATCGACAAATTTTGAATTCCGATTTTAAATACACTGAAATTCCAAAGAGGAAAATCAAGAGGAAAATCTGATTCTTGAAAATTTTTACTTTCATATATTTTATAAATTCTTTCATAATTTAAAACTATTTTGTGGAATTTTTAGTCAAACTATTTCATTAGTTGAAATCTCTTTCAAATTTATGCATATAATTTTTGAATCAAATTAAATTGGTCACTTCAAAAATGCAAATCTAGATTTGTGAATTGGCAAAACAATGATTTCATGAAAAATGCAAAAGTTTGAGATTTAAAGAAAAATTTCATTCAGCAATACATCTCGGGGTCTTCTTTCATTTGCTACTTTTAGATATTAAAATAACGCATTTCATCTTCAGCCTGTAGACTATAGTTCCCTCCCCTTGCACATTTTAAATAATAATAGTCAAATCGCATGAGCATGCCATACTAAAGATTTTTCTTAATTTTTGTTTTACATTTTACTCTGCATGCGTAATACTTTAAAAGAGAGAAAAAATCCTTGGAACATAAATTGCTTGGTGTATTAAAAAAACGCACTGTAGTTTCTGTACATTTATGGCACATCTGAATTGATGAAATTCAGGTCAGCTATCTTTGGACTATTTGCATGTTCAAATCATGTAAATTTATATTATTGAAAAGTTTCGACAGGCTTTGTAGCTGCAACAAGAATAGTTAGTTTCACGTGAGTACAGTTTGGATCCCGGCCTTCATAATGGGTCCAAGTTATTAAAAACTTGCAGAGGATTGCTATAAACATGATACAAGCAGTGAAAATTAACGGAATTGAAGATTGTATAAGCCTGTCATGATAACTGTTTTCAGGCTATTTCATTTTTAATATTCCACATTAAATAAGATTAAGAATTCTTAAATATTTTTAAAATGGAAGACATCATTGTCAAGGTCACTCATTATTGCAGATTTAATTCATAGTATACATGAAATTATATTGAAATATTGCATTTGATACATACAGATTGGATTATCAACAAATGCATTTATTGTACACTGAAAAAGTAAGCAATACTCAATCATTCATTCGGTGAAGATGGGTAAATTTTCAGTGGATTAGGATTGTCAAGGGGAAAAAAAAACATGATAGCATTGATGAATCTGTATTGACAGAGAGATGTGCCTTTTTTCATTTTTTTTTTTTTTTTTTTTTTTTGAAAATGAGCAATTATGAAGGTCAAACAATGAACCATAATATGAAAATTAGAAGGAAACAATAACATCTGCAAACAAAGCCCTGCATTTATTCAGGCTCAAAACTCGGCACCAATGTAAATTCATTTTGAATTCCCACTATCTCCGTGAGCTTTCTCATATAACCTTCATTTGTGTATTGCAAGTTATATACATGTATCAAAATTGTTATTTGCACACTGCTTCAAATCATTTTTCACTTTTGAATTTTTTTGTATATATTTAATATTAACTGTGAATAGTTTAGACAAAATATGAGGGATTCAAGAACATCATTTAGTAAGTTTTCTCCAATCCTTGGGATTCTAGAAAGGATGCTATGGTCTACAGATTCATGATTGTGAATAAAGCTGAATTTGAATGATGAAATTATGCTTTTGGTCTATGAAAAATTCAAGGGATGTGATTGAAAAAATTGAATTCTAATAATAATTCTTTATTACTTCATTAAAAAGAACAAAAAAAAGCGAGAATTTCTTTAAAAAAAAAATTCAGATGCTGTCATTGGCAACAAAACCACCATTTAAAGGGATGAAGAAAAAAAAATAAATCTTTTAATGATCAATACATTTGCTCTTGATTGTGTTTCATATGAATGTGTACAGAAAATAAGGTTGGTATTTCACAATGGGAAAAATTTCAATAAAATAGGGAAATGATTACACTCAGATCAACTTGATCTCGACAAAATCACATGTTACCTACTGAAAAGCTTGAAAAGAGTATTTCTGACGTGATAATTAATCTGTGTGTGAAGTGACAATCAAACCAGATGTGATGTGATGTGAATATCTCATTTAATAGTGTGAATATCTCATTTGATAATGTGAATATCTCATTTGAGAATGTGAATATCTCATTTGAGAATGTGAATATCTCGTTTGAAAATGTGAATATCTCATTTGAGACATGTGAGATGAAATCTTGTTGAGATAAGGAATTTTACATGATGTATAATTATAGCACATTGAGACAGGTTTCAGTTTCTAGGAATAGGTGAGATAGTTTTTTTTTCAGGGTTTTGCAAATTTCATGTGAGATAGTTATTATAGAACAGAGATATGCGCAAATATCTGATGAGATATATTTTTTTTAAAAAGTGTCAAGACAGGTATCAAATAAAATAATCAAATGATTAAGACCAGCTAAAATATTAAAGTTGAAATATTGACAATTTCAGGACATAACATGAATTGTAAAATCTTAAAACAAAAAAAGTTAAATGTAAGATTCAAGGTGTACTTTAAATGCTGAAAAAATTCAGTTCTGAGAAACTAGGTTGCTAGGGTAACAATGTTGTTAGGGCAACAAGGTTGTTAAAGAAACAAACACAAACAATTTTTAAAAAGGACTTGAAACAAGGTTGCGCAATTCTGGAGAACACACATCAAATTCCGGAATCAGAAATAGTCGTTTCTTAGTAAAGTGGGATAGTTGATTTTAGTACCGCCTTTTTTATGCATGACTGTATAGTTACTAACCTTATCCTTCATTATTACAATTTTATTATACATTTTCAAAGTTAGTAGTTTTTTTTTTCTCCTGAACCTTATTTTAGGTGATTTGGTTAGTCATAATGATTATAGATTTTGCAGTGTCGTATATATGGGATATAGCTACTAACATTTTCACCCTCGGAATTTAAGATATGGGACTTAAAATATTATATAATTATACCCTTTCTGGTTATTTGCAATTTCATGGGTTTGCCTTTAAAAAAATAACTTATTTATAATTATAGTTTTATTAAGTTAAGAAAACATCATGAAAGGACACATGACACTCTTTGATTCTTATTTTAATTTTCAAACAAGCTAGGGGATGAATTAAAAAAAAAACCCACTTATTTCAAACTGGAAAATAAAACGTCAAATTCTTATGACAATAAAGGAATTGGTAATTTGCAAATTGGAATTGCTTATTTCTAGTGATTGCTCAAAGCTTGACCTTTCAACCTTGACCTCTGAATGCTTTAATTGTCCCCTTTTTTCAACTTAGTGCGAGTCCTATTCAAATTGAACACTCAAAAAGTGATTTCAGTATAATTTAGGATATATGTTGAACATCTACTTTCTATATATCAAGGACTACTTCCCAAAACTTTGACCTGTGGTCAGTGATCTTGACTACTTCCCAAAACTTTGACCTGTGGTCAGTGACCTTGATCATGACTTTTGACCTTATTCAGCAGTTGTGCTTGCTTTCTCATTGCCCCTACTCGCTCATTGCCGTATCACAAGTACACCTTGATTTTCTTTTTCTTTGAAGTTCTTTAATTAATTAACTTTCGAACATTTTAGACTTCTTTATTTATATGCTTAGCCACAGTTTGTGTTGCGTTTTGTTTTGTTGTGTATATAGACTCTTAGCTGCTGAGTTAAAGTTAAAGATATTATAAACATTAGATGTATTATGTTGTACTTGTTACCTAACATAAGCCATGTATATGTACACTATACAGATTTCACCATACATATAGTAGTATATTCGTATGATAATCTGTCAATCTGTGTTTGTCAGCACTAACGCACATTGGTTTTGTCGTGGGCATAAGTTCATTGAATATTTCAATATGTATTAAAGAATTCTATAAGCTAATGATACATACCTATAACTAGCATGGTAAAATATTTGTACGTATGAAATATATATTTCTAAAATTTGCAAGGTTTTAAAATTTCAAATTCTGTTAAAATTGAATATCATATTAATTAAAGCTAAAACATTTATACTGTGCTGTGCGAAATGAAGCTTAATTTGTATAAAAAGACAATCTGAATGAATTTTTCATTACGTTTAAATTTCTTTATTGCATGGTTTGAACAAAACATACTAGTTATTTGCATAATAAATTAAATTTGAAATTGATATTGACACATACAGTTAATTTTTGGAAATTTTTATTTCAGAAGAAGAAAAAGAACAAGCAACGGGACAACAGCAAGGTAAATATGCTACAGTTGGTGTGTGTTGTGGTTTTGGTTTTGACAAAGAGTGGCGCCTTAAATTTCATGTTTTTTTCTAGCAACTAGTTTTGATTTAACAAATATTTTGAAATTTAAAAGAAATTTTAGATTTTATAAATAAAGTTAACATTTTTTATATCTATCAACCATTGTCAAAATGACAGTACTTTGATATATTTGTTTTGTTAAAAGAATCCAGCAAGTAGAATTTTAATAATGAAAACACAGAAATAGAGATTAAGAGAGAAAATCACATACCATCGAGCATTCCCTATGAAAATCATGGAAAGTGCAAAAATTTACATTTGAAATTTTCTTATTTCATTGAAAGAAAATGTAGGATTCTTAAACAAAACGGCGCATGATATTGATATTTAGTCAATTTTTCATAGTTTTTATGGCATTTAAAGTTGTTACCATGGATACCGCTTTTTTGTATATATCAAAATGTCTAAAACAGCAAAATGTACACTATGTTTTCTTTAGTTTAAATGAAAGGTGTCATAATTTCTGAAATGTGATATCATAGTTTGAGGTTTGGTCTTTGAATATGATTATAGAAAAATCTTCTGCATATATTGAGTATGTTGCTATGGTAACCGGAAGTTGACCTAGTTTTCATAAAAGGCCTCAACAAAATTTCATCATTTTTTAGGGTCAGCTGGTTCAAATCTGCAACCAGGTACAAACGAATATAAACTTATTCAGTATAGTACTAAAGTTTATTGAGTTATTTGAAAAATAAAATTGGGAAGCCTCTTAACGGTTGCTATGGAAACGAAGCTTAAACTTTCTTAATTTTGTGAAAAATCAAAATGACAAAAACTGATATCTTACTCTTTTTCATCTGTATTGACTGGATTCATTCGTCATTTTGCCGTAAAATCAATTTATAAATGTTGCATTGGTGTTGAATGAAATAATTGAATCCTTTTATATATTTTTTTGTTTCCATAGCAACCATTTACTCCATAGCAACTCCTCAAAATAAGAGTTTAACAGAGATTTAGAGACCAAAAATATAGATTGCGTTTTTGTTTTATGCCTTTTAGAGTGAAACAGTGATATGCAACCTACGCACTACATAGCAACCATTCATGACATCCATAGCAACCATGAATATCCATAGCAACCGTTGATGTTTCTTTAATCATATGCGATGTAACCATATTTCTAACAATCTTAAATCTCTATTAGCCAAATTGTACCATACACGTTTTAAAAGACTTCATAAAAGATGCAAATTAACCCCCATGCCCTCATAATCAGTATTTTATATGTCCTAGCAACGGATTAGAGTATAAAACAAAAGGCTATTAATAATGACTCTATTTATAAACCAAAAGCTGATATGTCTGGGAATAAAGATCAAGAATAACTGATATTACTTACGAAAATCGATAACCTTTTTAAGATAATTAAATTGCTGCAGAAAATAAACATAGAAAACACTGTTGAATTTTAAGATTTTCAAGGTCAAAGGTCAAGGTCACAGATCGGAAATAATCAAAATCATAGTATACAGTCTAAAGATTGCACTTTTAATTGGATCTGTATTCAACTTCATACAATTATGACTTATGGCAAGAGTAAATACCCTATTGATTTTCAAGGTTTCAAGTCAAGGTCACAGGTTGTAAATATATAATATGGATTCCCTGTAAACACTTAAAACAGCTGGCCACAGCATGTCATGGATTTTGATTAAATTTTCTGCAATTATCAAAATTGATCTAAAAACAATGAAAACAAACTATATTATTGCATTTGAACCATGGTTACCATCGCAATGGGGTCTATCTATATGACACCATCAGATATATGAGAAATAAGACATATTGTGGCATTCTGTTGTCATGGAAACCATGTCAAAAATAAGGTCTATTTTATGTCATTTTTTGCCTGTTTTTGACTATTTTGAAGGTTGAAAACCATAATTGGCACATGTTATGGGTATTCGATGTCACATTGACAAAATTAATGTCCATTGCTGAAAAATGAAAGAAATAAAATTTAGGGTGAAATTCACCATTTTGTGATGAATACTTATCAAAAACTTTGAATCAATATTTCGGAGTACCGCATATTTAAAAACATTGTTCTTCCCCATTTTATAGTCCTATGATCATGAAATAGGATACCTGTATACAAATTTCGTTTACCATTATCACTTGACATTCTAATCATTTCAAGGTCATCTGTCCAAAGCTCTATGTCATTTCTAACTTTAAACTAAAATTTACACAAAACAGGATTTCAAATTATTTTAAATTGATTTCTGAGACATGTCATGGCCAAACATGTCAGATTTTTTTTGTAGGTTTTTTGCAGAGAATCCATATTAAAATCCTTGTATACAGCCCAAAGGTTGCAGTTTTGATTGGATCTTCACCAAACTTCGTACAATAATTGCTTAGGACAAAGAAAGTACACAATTGATTTTCAGGGTCAAAGGTCAAGGTCACAGACTGCTAATGTTTAAAATCTTTGTATACTATGTAGAGAGTACATTTTTGAATGGGTCTTCACCAGACTTCATACACTTATTGCTTATGTCGTGTGTAAGATTACTATTGATTTCAAGGTCAAGGTCACAGATTGGAAATGTTTAAAATATTTGTATACATCCATGATGTCACAATTTCGATTGAAGCTTCTGACTAGCCAGTAAGCCTCGTCCTGGAGTTCACTGATCAAGGTAGATGAATTATTACCATACAATGATATTTCTTTATTCCATTCATCATTAAATAGTACACATAATTTTACAAAAAGGAAACACTTTACATTTGAAAATTCCATCTGACGGTGCTTAGCAGAAAAACGAAAAATGGTTGCTAAGGTAAAAAGTTAGTTGCAATGGAGAATTTTGTAATCTGCCAATTATTGTGTTTCCATATATAAGTATGGAATAAAAATCCATTTTGGTAATATGAAATAAATCGGTATTATGCAACTATGGAGCTAGAGGTATGGTAACTAAGGTGTATATCTCGTTGCTATGTAAAATGGGCAATTTCTGTGACATTTTAGATAAAAGATAAGCTCCATTTTAAAAAATCGCACATATAACTAGATAAAGCCACGTCGTTAATAGTTAATTTCAATTATTTGAAATGGTTGCTATGGAATACATTTTGTTGCTATGGATGATTTTTCACATCATATATATATGTGATTTCTTTTGTTCTGCATATCACTGTAAGTCTTACCATAAATGAGTATACAATAAGTATCCATGCGAGGGAATATAAATAAACCGGTATGATGCATGTACTGAACTGAGAGGTATGGTAACTACAATGTACAAAGGTGTACATATCGTTGCTAGGTAAAATGGGCAATTTTAATGACCTTTTCGATAATAGATACATTATTAAGATCATAAGAAAATATCCTTTTATGAGCCAAATAAAAAATTGCATACATAACTAGATAGAAGCCAGTAATAAAATGACAAATTTGATTAATGAAAATGGTTGCTATGGAATAGAATTGGTTGCTATGGAATAAAATTGGTTGCTTTGGAGGATTTATCATATCTGATGTAAAGAATTTTTCATGTTTTGTAAATTGCTTATCATTGTAAGACTTTCAATACATTAGTATGGAATAAATATCCATACTTGGTAATATAAGATAAACCGGTATTATGCATCTATGGAGCTGAAAGGTATGGTAACTAAGATGTATATCTCGTTGCTAGGTAAAATGGGCAATTTTAATGACCTTTTTGATAATAGATACATCATTAGGATCATAAGAAATTATCCTTTTCTGAGCAAAATAAAAAATTGCATACATAACTAGATAGAAGCCAGTAATAAAATGATAAATTTAACTAATGAAAATGGTTGCTATGGAATAAAATTGGTTGCTATGGAGGATTTATCACATCTTATGTATAGAATTTCTCATGTTTTGTAATTTGCTTATCATTGTAAGACTTTCAATACATTAGTATGGAATAAATATCCATACTTGGTAATATAAGATAAACCGGTATTATGCATCTACGGAGCTGAAAGGTATGGTAACTAAGATGTATATCTCGTTGCTAGGTAAAATGGGCAATTGTAATGACCTTTTTGATAATAGATACATTATTAGGATCATAAGAAAATATCCTTTTCTGAGCCAAATAAAAAATTGCATACATAACTAGATAGAAGCCAGTAATAAAATGACAAATTTAATTAATGAAAATGGTTGCTATGGAATAAAATTGGTTGCTATGGAATAAAATTGGTTGCTATGGAGGATTTATCATATCTGATGTATAGAATTTCTCATGTTTTGTAATTTGCTTATCATTGTAAGACTTTCAATACATTAGTATGGAATAAATATCCATACTTGGTAATATAAGATAAACCGGTATTATGCATCTATGGAGCTGAAAGGTATGGTAACTAAGATGTATATCTCGTTGCTAGGTAAAATGGGCAATTGTAATGACCTTTTTGATAATAGATACATCATTAGGATCATAAGAAAATAGCAATCCAAGGAATGCTTGTGTCGCCTGCGAAGCGGATTTTTTTTAATTGAAAGTAGGTCAAAAATCAAGAGTAAGGTCACAAGGTCAAAAATTATGGAATGTTTAGAACAGTTTTTAGCTCACCTCGACGTAGTTGAGTGAGCTTATGCTATAACCCCATGCGTCCGCGTCCGCGTCCGCGTCCTCGTCCGCGTCCGCGTCCGTGTCCGCGTCCGCGTCCGGTTAAGAAGTTTGGGGTAGCTCAGTATCTGACAAAGAACTAATGCTACAGTAACCAAACTTGCACAAGTGATTCATCTTTGGATGCTGAGGTGAACCCATGCATCGGATGCAGCATCTGACCTACATTTTCCGCTTGAGTGACTTGGTTAAGAAGTTTGGGGTAGCTCAGTATCTGACAAAGTACTAATGCTACAGTAACCAAACTGGCACAAGTGATTCATCTTTGGATGCTGAGGTGAACCCATGCATCGTATGCAGCATCTGACCCACATTTTCCGCTTGAGTGACTTGGTTAAGAAGTTTGGGGTAGCTCAGTATCTGACAAAGTACTGATGCTACAGTAACCAAACTTGCACAAGTGATTCATCTTTGGATGCTGAGGTGAACCCATGCATCGGATGCAGCATCTGACCTACATTTTCTGCTTGAGTGACTTGGTTAAGAAGCTTGGGGTAGCTCAATATCTGACAAAGTACTGATGCTACAGTAACCAAACTTGCACAAGTGATTCATCTTTGGATGCTGAGGTGAACCCATGCATTGGATGCAGCATCTGACCTACATTTTCCGCTTGAGTGATTTGGATAAGAAGTTTGGGGTAGCTCAGTATCTGACAAAGTACTAATGCTACAGTAACCAAACTTGCACAAGTGATTCATCTTTGGATGCCGAGATGGACCCATGCATCGGATGCAGCATCTGACCTACTTTTTCCACTTGAGTGATTTCACTTTTAAAAGCCAATATTGAGCAAAGTATAAGTGCTACATGTACCAAACTTGCATATTGGATGTATCTTTGATCAAACTTTCATAAAATGACCTTGACCTTCTTTTTCCGCTTGAGTGATTTTGCCTTTAAAAGCCAATATTGAGCAAAGTATAAGTGCTAGATGTTCCAAACTTGCATATTAGATGTATCTTTGATCAAACTTTCATAAAATGACCTCGACCTACTTTTTCCGCTTGAGTGATTTTGCCTTTAAAAGCCACTATTGAGCAAAGTATAAGTGATACATGTACCAAACTTGCATATTGGATATATCTTTGATCAATCTTTCATAAAATGACCTTGACCTACTTTCCGCTTGAGTGATTTTGCCTTTAAAAGCCAATATTGAGCAAAGTATAAGTGCTAGATGTTCCAAACTTGCATATTAGATGTATCTTTGATCAAACTTTCATAAAATGACCTCGACCTACTTTTTCCGCTTGAGTGATTTTGCCTTTAAAAGCCAATATTGAGCAAAGTATAAGTGATACATGTACCAAACTTGCATATTGGATATATCTTTGATCAATCTTTCATAAAATGACCTTGACCTACTTTTTCCGCTTGAGTGATTTTGCTCTATAAAGCCAATATTGAGCAAAGTATAACTGCTAGATGTATCTTTGATCAAACTTTCATAAAATGACCTCGACCTACTTTTTCTGCTTGAGTGGTTTTGCCTTTAAAAGCCAATATACATGTACTAAGAAATATGTTTGAATTGAATTTTGCTGTCACGAGGTGAGCTTCGTAATCTGTGATTACCTATGTTTTCATATGGAATACACAAGTGAAATAACAAAGCCCTATCACTTACCCATCAAAAGATATAACCAATATTAGATTTTTTGAAAAGTAGGTCAAATATCTAGGTAAAAAATAATGGTATGTGTAGAAAGGTCTTGTCACAATGAATACGCATGTGAAATATCAAAGCCCTATCACTAACCAATCAAAAGATATAGCCAATCTTAGATTATTTGAAAGTAGGTCAGATATCTTGGTCAAGGTCATGAGGTCAAAAATTATGATATGTGTAGAAAGGTCTTGTCACAAGAAATACACATGTGAAATATCAAAGCCCTTTCACTTACCAATCAAAAGATATAGCCAATCTTAGATTTTTTGAAAAGTAGGTCAAATATCTAGGTCAAGGTCATGAGGTAAAAGATTATGGTATGTGTAGAAAGGTCTTGCCACAAGAAATACACATGTGAAATATCAAAGCCCTATCACTTACAGATCAAAAGATATAGTCAATCTTAGATTTTTTGAAAAGTAGGTCAAATATCTAGGTCAAGGTCATGAGGTAAAAAATTATGGTATGTGTAGAAAGGTCTTGTCACAAGAAATACACATGTGAAATATCAAAGCCCTATCACTTACCAATCAAAAGATATAGCCAATCTTAGATTTTTTGAAAAGTAGGTCAAATATCTAGGTCAAGGTCATGAGTTCAAAAATTATGGTATGTGTAGAAAGGTCTTGTCACATGAAATACACATGTGAAATATCAAAACTCTATCACTTACCAATCAAAAGATATAGCCAATCTTAGATTCTTCGAAAAGAAGGTCAAATATCTAGGTCAAGGTCATGGGGCAAAAAAATATGGTATGCGTAGAAGGGTCTTGTCACAAGGAATACACATGTGAAATATCAAAGCCCTATCGCTTACCAATCAAAAGATATAGCCAATCTTAGATTTTTTGAAAAGTAGGTCAAATATCTAGGTCAAGGTCATGAGGTAAAAGATTATGGTATGTGTAGGAAGGTCTTGCCACAAGAAATACACATGTGAAATATCAAAGCCCTATCACTTACAGATCAAAAGATATAGTCAATCTTAGATTTTTTGAAAAGTAGGTCAAATATCTAGGTCAAGGTCACGAGGTCAAAAATTATGGTATGTGTAGAAAGGTCTTGTCACAAGGAATACACATGTGAAATATCAAAGCCCTATCACTTACCAATCAAAAGTTATGGGGTGTGACACCCAAGTGTGACAGACAGACGGACAGACAGACAGACAGACGGACGGACGGACAGACGGACAACGGACAAAGTGATCCCTAAGTGTCGCTATGCTTCGCAGGCGACACAAAAATATCCTTTTCTGAGCCAAATAAAAAATTGCATACATAACTAGATAGAAGCCAGTAATAAAATGATAAATTTAACTAATGAAAATGGTTGCTATGGAATAAAATTGGTTGCTATGGAGGATTTATCACATCTTATGTATAGAATTTCTCATGTTTTGTAATTTGCTTATCATTGTAAGACTTTCAATACATTAGTATGGAAGAAATATCCATACTTGGTAATATAAGATAAACCGGTATTATGCATCTACGGAGCTGAAAGGTATGGTAACTAAGGTGTATATCTCGTTGCTAGGGAAAATGGGCAATTTCTGTGAAATTTTGGAAAAAGATGAAATATTTGCAACATAAGAAAATATCCTCATATGAGCCAAACAAAAAATCATATACATAACAAGTTAAAACTTGTCATAAATAATCAAATTTAATTATTAAAAATGGTTGCTATGGAATAAAATCGGTTGCTATGGAGGATTTTTCCCATATTACATATAAATATGTCTCCCTAAGTCTATTTATACAAAATAAGAGGGAAAATTCATTTGTAAATATGAAAAGTTATTTAAAATTATTTGATATTGAAAATAATAAATTTTGAATTTTACTGAAAAAAGGGACTTTTTCAAACAATTTTTTCCGTGTTTCCTCAAAAAGGCTTCCCGATTTTTTTAATGATTATAATAAAGCTATGATTGGTTAATCATACGCAATCTGTATTATATGTCCTGACTGTTGCAGATTTGAAATATTAAATTATGTTTTAGAGACATAATTTGAATTTTTCAAAATTTAAAAAATAGGCCTACTTCTGGTTACCATAGCAACGGAGTCACTTCAATTTAATGCATGTTATTCAATTTTTCTTTTACACTATACATGAGACATTTGTTTGATACTTAATTGAATTTAATTGAGCAGTGGGAAACATGAAAAAAATACGTTGGAAATCTTGCAAATTTATAGAATTTTTTTGTCTCACTGGCAGGTTTCCATGGTAACAACTAAAATACAGGCAAATATTCTTTTAAAAAGTTAAAAAACCTTTTTATTGCTATAAATGGTCAAGGAGCATCAAAATGATTACAAAAAAGGTGAAAAAAGGAAAATCAAAATTTTGAAGTTTCCATGCAATGCTCGATGGTCAGTGATTTTCTCTCTTAATAATGTTTTATTTCATTAAAAAAAGTCCATTCATTCATTTGTTTCATACAGTTTGAAATGAACTTTTTTTTTGGAGTTACTGTGTGTTGTGTGTGTAGATAATGATAATATATGTGTGTAAATCTAACAGAGGAGGCAGGAGAAGGTTCAGAGCAAAGAGATGGGGAGGAAGGTCCTCAGCAGCAACTTGAGGAAGGAGCTCAAAATGAGGAAGGTCAAATAGCTCAAAATGAGGAATCTCAAAAAGAGGAATCTAATGTACCCGAATCTGAGAATCCAGACACAGAGCAAAAAGGTTGACACCAAAACTTGCATGGAAATCTATATAACATTATATGTATTTCAAGTTGTATTGATTTCTTATAACCATATTCGCTATTTTCGAAAACCAGAGTTACTTCCCATTTGAGATGGTATGTGACGTAGACTGATTATGACGTCATCAAATTCTATGGAGACAGTCCTTAAAGTCCGGGAAATGACAGTATAAAATCGATGTTACCATACCATTTTCATCACATCAGATACCGTCTGTAAGGGGAAGAAACTCTGTATTCCATAAAGACTCAATTCTTCTGCATGTATATTAGTCTTTCCTCCTTAGTTCTGTCCATATTATAAATATTGCTTTTATGTGATGGTTTTTGGGGATGCACGCTGATCTAAGGTTGAGAATTCTTAATGAGCATATGGAGAAGAGGGGGTTTGCACATGTATTTTGAATTCCTGGAACATTAATTCTGTGTAAAGCACATTATCACATTATGAATATGGCTTTGATATTTGACAGTTTTTGGGGATGTAGATCTAAGGTTAAGGAATCTTAGTGTGTATGGAGAAGAGGGGGTTTTGTATATGTATTTTGAATTCCTTGAACATTTTGTAAAGCACATAATTACATTATGAATATGTGTTTCAGATATGTTTTTTTCATGATAACAATTTTTTTTCGGGGGGGGGGGGGGGGGGGGGGGGGGGGGTGGTTGGGATGTATGACTGTAAGGTTCAGAAGGCTTAGTGTGTGTGAATAGGGGACATTGAAGCACAGATTTGCACTCTGATTTATAAATTTGGCTTACTAACTAAAGTATCAAATATCATGGTTTCACCCTAGTATGACCGTTTTAGTGGTATTAGATGAAAGGTTCTGAAAATTAAGTGGGGGGGTGTATAGCCATGTGATCAGAATTACCACACCATATACATTTATATTAAATCCTGGTGACATAAAAAGAATGGGGTTTCCTAAAATATAGAAGTTTTGGGGTTTTCAAATGATCATGAAATGTTCAAGTGTAGTTAAGAATTCTTTTAATTTGCAAAAATTATTTCACACTGCATTTTATTTTTGTTCAAATAGAAGTTTAGTTTTATGCAAATTATATTGATTTTCAGCATCAGCTCTGCTTTCCTTATACATCCTCTTAGTGTCTTGCTTGCTCGATTAATACGTACATTTTTACTAACTTAGAATCGCCTGTGGTTGCGGAACCCTCGACAAATGTAGCTGAAGTATCGCCCGAGTATAAAAATGCAATGAAAAAAGGTTAGGCTCAAAGACGGATGTCTTACATTCTATAATTTTACTACAGCTACAACACTCATCATTATGCATGGTTACACATCTTATGATTCACCTTAAGACACCTTAACTTAGATTGATTAATGCATTTTGCATGTATAAAATGTAATCTGTGTGCATTTCTTTTTTGCATTTCAGCGCAAAATTTCATGTCAGTTTGCAAGTGATCAAAATTAAATCTCTGTTTATGCTTGAAGACTTTCGAGGGGAAAAATATAAAGCAAAAAATTAAAATCTTCAATACGCGGGAATAATTTGAGAAATTCCATCACGTCACAATGCAATTTCAATGTTTGACCGAGGTTCGAAGCTTGTGACATCACAAAATTTTGCATTTTTTATTGCTGGAAGGGTCAATTCTAAGAATATATAGCAGAATGAAATTAATTGATGTATATTGATTATGATTATGCATGATGAACATCTTTCAAGATTCTGAGCTCTTACCTTGATTGATTAATGCTTTTTCCATGTACAATTAGAATGTTATCTTGGATTACATTCAGTGCAATATTTTATATGAGTGTACAAACAATTTAAGAAAATTTTATGTCAAATTGACAGGTTTTTTAAAGGAAAAAGTAAAAAAGATCAATTTATAGTTTCTTTTTAAAAATAAAACTTTAAGAATCTTTAGGGAATAGAAATAATTTGTGTATTTGTTCTCATTGGACTTTTAGGTATTGATTTTAAAGTTTTGAAAGAGTTTTCTTAGTGATAGTCCGTCATTAATGCTGAAAGTGCATGATGCATGACTTCCCAATATTAAGAAATATTCCAGAAAAAGAGTAATTAAATTAAATTAAATTAAATTAAATTAAATTACTCATTCAACTACCGTTTATAATTCCACTTTCAAATAAATATGTATTATTTATATGAATAAATAGTAAATTTATTTATTACATGTATTTATATGAATAAATAGTAAATTTAACAATGTGATTACAAGTAAATTAATTAATTCAACTTTCAAATAAATATTTCTTTAATTTAGTGCAGTAATCATCTATTTAGTATATGAATTTATTCAAATTATAGTAGAACTCTTACTTTAGCTATATTGCATTCTTATGTAAAACAAAAACTGGACTATTTTGTATCTGAAAATTTGACAATCTTAAAGATAGGCAGGCTAACGTCTTCATAATCAAGCTATTTTGTCCGGCCAAAGCTGTTTCTTGCAAATTTTCATCCTAGTCTTATAGTGGGCTGAACAATTTTACCGTTAAAAATCTTATCTATTTTTATCTATTTTACAGAAGCAGCAAAAGAGGAACAGAAAACAGAAGAGACGCCTGCTGAACCTTCAGGTAACCTTATTATCAATATCATAGGCTGAGACAAGGGCAATATATGATATATTGGACCTGTGAGCAAAGTTTTGCATGTGGTCAAGGGCAAAGGGCTTTATTTAATTTGTCTGATACTTTTCGTGAAGCAAATTTTGAAATGAACAAAATTGTCCCAATTGCTCGATTGCCAAATGTTTTGACATCGCAAAATTCAAATTTAAATATTATGTACCTGTTCTGTTGTTTGTGTCAAAACTTTGTTCAATTGTCTTTTCTATTATTACAGGAGGTGCAGAAAGGCAACAACAAGAACAAGGTAATTTTATCACATAGATCTCTGTCTGTCTGTCCATCTGTCTGTCTATTCTCCACCATTAATCTGTTCATCAATCTGTCTGTATGTGTCTGTATATCTGTGTCTGTCCTAATGTCGATCCGTCTGTCATTTTATTGGTCTGTAGAGATTCTTGAATTTTACTTCATCTGATATTATAATTTTAGTGATGATTGGTATATATTGGTATAAACTAAGGGATGTTTATTATGACTAGTGACCTTGAAACAATACATTAATCTAATTCTTGAAATGTCGAGGTCACATTTTTCTTACACTTATATTTTATTAAATCTTAAACTTTTTTGTATGTATGAACAGAATTAATAAAAATAGAGCAAAGGAAATCTCCAGGACCTACATATTTAAGTAAAACGGAATAAAACGTTCATTGTTATGTTTTGTTTGTTTCAGAGTCCAAACCAGAAGAAAAACCAGAAGAGAAACAAGAAACACAAGAAGGTAGATAACTCTAATATGATAAATGCATAATACGGAAGATCGCAAATACATATACATCTAACACTTTCTGATTGTTCTCCATTGTATTGACGTCATCAATTTACTTGGGCAGAAAAGCTGGCCAAGTTTTGAACAATGGTTTAGGCAGTTGACTAAGTGCAAATCAGAACGGACATGTTGCCCCCGCTGTAGCTGCTATCTTGCTTATTATCAATAATTATGAATGCAATTATCAGTAATCATTCCAGCTTTTCATATAAGATACACCATCTTCTTCATTCTCAATTTGATATGGGCCCAGCATCATCAAGTCATCCTCAGAAACCCAGGCTCCATTGCGTTACTTTTATTTAAGATAAGGGTTTTCAAGGATGCATAAACTGAAAATCAACGTAGTTAAGTGAAATTCTCCAAATACAATATACCAAAGCAGTGAAAATTATAAATATAGAGTTAACATTCTTTATAGTATGAAATAAAAAACATTGTTTTGTGGAAATTATTTGAATAATCTCAAACTAATTATCACCAATATTATAATGATACAAAAGAATATTGAAATTTAGACTAGCGTCTAATCTTACTTTATGATGCCACCAGGCATTGATGTTGAAAATTCTGTACAATGTTAAGAGATTGACATGACTAGATATTAACGTATCCATTGTACAAATGGAGATCTCGCGGACGTCTCGTCCATTTAAACAGTGTTAAAATTATCTCGGTAATCTTCGGCAGTGTCTTGATAGTTTCCATGGCTTAGTTAGCGGTTGGGGATGTTGACCTATGATATTGGAAACCAACTTTTATGTTGCATTACGGTATATTTAGGTAAAGATATACCGTAATTCTAACTATATGTAATACACAAGTCTTGATATTTATTTGTATAACGGATACGTTAAATGAGTTAATATTTTTTTAAATTTCAGAAGCTAAAGAAGAACCAAAGAGTAAGTTCCTTAAGATTGCCAGTTAGCATCTTCAGTATGAAGATTGTCGCTTTTTAAGATCTTTTCGATATATTTTCTCCACTCATCACAATTAGATACAATTTCTTTGCACTCCAAACAATGTCATATACTGCTGTGCTACAGCATCATAAGAGTGTGCCTTTTGGAGAAATAGTCATAAGGTATTCAAGGGGACTAGTGAGAGGAAATTTTAAGGGCATCAATTCATTCAGACAGAATTTGATTTAATTTCTGAGAGAAAATTTTAGGAAGCTGATTTTTTACACAAATAAAAAAGGCTAAGTTCTATCCTAAGGACCATTAGCCAAAAACTCACTTATTTTCAAAGCTCCAGTAATTAGTGGTACTCAAAGCCAAAACAATTTAGAAAAGCCAAAATAAAATTTAATTGCATTCTCATTTGATTTCAAAATCTCAAATTTCTTTTTAATTAAATTCATTTTTAATTTCATACTGTATAATACTTTAATCACCAGGTGAGGAGGCTAAGCCAGATGAGGCCCAACAAGAGCAAAAAGCACCTACCCCAGCACCGGAGGAACAAAAAGGTATAATGTTATTTAAAAGGAAAAAAAAATAAATAAAATGGTGAAAAAAATAGTGAGAAGTTGTATTCTAAAGACTGATAAAAGATCCTTAACAAGCAAAACCATAATTTTTAAGGGAAATTGATTGGTTACGTTAACTAGGCTTTGTTCTATTTCACAGCTTTTAAGAAATTAAAATGAACATGAGTTGTTCACTCAATCTTTTTTTTTATGGGGAGGGGGGGAGGGTGCTGTTTTAAGATAATAATAATTATGTTTTATACCTGTCTAAAAGGCGAATTGAATATTGCATTCATATTATTATTTAGTTTTTTTTGTCTTTTTATGGAATATGGTCTTAGTTCTTACAAAATATTATACTATTTATGTAAAATATGAAATCTTATATTCTTTAGAAGCTGAAGAAGAAAAGAAAGAAGAAGAAGCTAAACCAGCAGAAGAAGAGAAAAAAGAAGGTAAATTGATCTTAGTCAAGCTGGCTTGTTATTACTATTCATATGAAGCCTCTGTCAAACAAGGCTTGCGCTCTCATGACGTTTGCATGTCGCTCTAAACTTCTCAGAGCACCATGGGATCGTAGGAAAGAAGTTAAAATTTTTGTACGAGATGTCAAACTTCATCTGCCTTCTCAAGGTGCTCTCTCTGCACTCAACTTTGTTTTTAAATGTAATTGGTGCAGAACAAGTAGAATCGCTGTGATCACAGTGAACATGGTAAATGCAATTTCATAGAACGCCTAAGGGTAGCAGTAGAGTCACAGTGTAGTCTCAAACATTACCTTCCTTGTGTTTCTGCTGTGAACTATCAGCATTCTTATTGCCTTATAGGAGACCTTACTTGCTATCATGGCAATTCTACTGCGATTTAAATTGACGGCTTTTCCACGGCGATAGTTTTGCGCATGCTCATAACAAACGCCATGATTTGGTGTCCTATGCGATCTCACAGAGCTATTGCAATGTCACAGCAATGCTACGATGCTGCTGGCAATTATTCCACCGTGCTCCCACAATGTCCTTCATTTTATAGGACACCAAAGGATGCTGTCCTGGTGTGACAGGGGTTTAAGTTTAAGACCGACATGCCAACATTACCAGTACTTGATTAAGTAAATTAAAACTGACTTGTCATCATTACTTATACATCAGGCTGATTTGTGAAAGTTTTGAAAAATCTGCATTTTAAAGGTTCTTGTTTGCTGGTGTAAATGAAGGCAATTGCTAATATGACTGTGCTATTTGAATAGGCATTAAAGAAGTACCTATCACTTATTCAACCAAGGACCTTATTACTGTGCAGACACACTTGCTAAATGGACTTTGCTGAGCAAAACCTATTTTGACCACTCTTTCAGCATGCTGTCATGATTATTTCACTGTATCGAATATTGAAAATACCTTGAGATTGTTCAAAGAGCAAATGAATAAAATTCTGAAATAATTATTGTAGAAGTAGAGGAGCCAAAGCAAGAAGAGCAGAAAACCGAGGAGGAGCAGAAACCGTCTGAGGAGGAGCAAAAACCATCAGAGGAGCAAAAACCATCAGAGGAGGGAGGAGAAACCAAACAGGAGGAGGAGAAAAAGGAGGAGGAGAAACCTGCTGAAGGTGAGAACTGAGAATTTTGTATGGAACGGTGTGGTTTATTGTTGTACAAGCTATGGAAGATGGATTTTTTTTTTTTTTTAAGTTTCTGACTTCTTTTACAGTGTTTCTGTTGATTTTGTAATTTGTCATATTTTGACATCGGCTAAAACTATACCTTAGAGGCAAAATATAAGAAAACATTGTTGAATAGAATTAGGTTCATTATCCTTCATTTTATGCACAAAAATCAATTTTGAACAGGTACTAAGTAATCGAAGGATGGATATTAAAATACTAATCCATTATGAAGTCATGGTGAGTGTCCCATACATTATAGCATATACAGAGATAGTCAACTGAAAAATAGCTAGACTTAGAACTGCACATGTATACCAGTAGTCACATGTATATTATTCTCTTTTTCATTCCAAATATGCGATTGAATTTCATAGAATTCATGTCGGATCAATCAATTTTGTCCTTTTGATTTTACTGGCATTTGTTCCGTTTTTATGGTATTTGGTGTAAAAGCATTTTGACGTCATTAAATTCCTTCAAAAACATAATGACTTGTGTATAGCCCTGTTTCCTTGAATTTTACACTATTTTCCATAGAATTTGATGACTCACAATTAATTGACGTCAGATACCTGCATAAAATGGAAGTAACTCTGAAAAGACCGAAATACACTGAATATTAATATCAACAATTAGGAAGTTAGTTTCAGTTACACATTGTTACATAATGCAACTCCAGGTTCACCTTACGCAAATTTTGGATCAGTGTACTCTTTCAAAAAGACACTGCATGCAAATTTAATAAAATTTGAATATCTTTGCATAACATAAATAATAACTTTAGATTATCAGCACAAAAATATGAAAATCTTTCAATTTAAAAGAATCATTTACCATACATCTGTGATTTACTTTTCCTGACATTTATTTCTATTTTTTACTCATTTAGAAAAGTACATTACTTGATCACTAAATCTAAAGTCTTTCTATATATGCCTCTCTGCAGGAATACCGTATAACCAGAATTTTTTGCGAGGTCCCAATTTCCACTATATTTAGGCGAATTACTTCATGACAAGAAATTTATAAAGATTGATTCAAAAGACAATATTTATTAGCTGAGTTGCAAAACTCGGCTCTTAATTTGATGTGAGACGGGCGGGCGGGCGGGCGGTTGGGCGGGCGTCTGGGCGGGCGTCTGGGCGGGCTGGCGGGCGGGAGGGCGTCAACAATTGGTTTCCAGACTATAAGTCAACTACGAAAGAGGCTATAACAATGAAACTTCATACACTTACTCACCATTAGTCAAGGATGAGCCCTATTGATTTTGGGGTCAAAAGGTCAAAGGTCAAGGTCACAGGACTCAGATGATTGAAAATGGTTTCCGGACCATATTTCAGCCTGTATTGCACCTATAATCATGAAACTTGCCAGAAATGTTTCCCTTGAATCAAGGATGAGGTCTATTGATTTTGGGGTCAAAAGGTCAAAGGTCAAGGTCACAGGACTCAGATGATTGAAAATGGTTTCCGGACCATATTTCAGCCTGTATTGCACCTATAATCATGAAACTTGCCAGAAATGTTTCCCTTGAATCAAGGATGAGGCCTATTGATTTTGGGGTCAAAAGGTCAAAGGTCAAGGTCACAGGACTTTTTTGATTGAAATTGGTTTTCGGACCATATTTCAGCCTGTATTGCACCTATAATCATGTAACTTGCCAGAAATGTTTCCTGTGAATAGAAAATGACCACTTTTGATTTTGGGGTCAAAAGGTCAAAGGTCAAGGTCACAGGACTCTGATGATTGAAAATGGTTTCCTGGCCATATTTTAGCCTGTATTGCACCTAAAGTCATGAAACTTGCCAGAAATGTTTCCCTTGAATCAAGGATGAGGCCTATTGATTTTGGGGTCAAAAGGTCAAAGGTCAAGGTCACAGGACTCTGTTGATTGAAATTGGTTTTCGGACCATATTTCAGCCTGTATTGCACCTATAATCATGTAACTTGCCAGAAATGTTTCCTGTGAATAGAAAATGACCACTTTTGATTTTGGGGTCAAAAGGTCAAAGGTCAAGGTCACAGGACTCTGATGATTTGAAATGGTTTCCTGGCCATATTTTAGCCTGTATTGCACCTAAAGTCATGAAACTTGCCAATAATGATTCCCATGAATCAAGAATGACCCCTATTGATTTTGGGGTCAAAAGGTCAAGGTCACAGGACTCCGATGATTTAAAGTGGTTTCCGGACCATATTTCAGCCTGTATTGCAATTATAATCATGAAGCTTGCCAGAAATGTTTCCCATGGATCAAGGATGACCACTATCAATTTTGGGGTTCAAAGGTCAAGTTCACAGGACTAAGATGATTAAAAATGGTTTCCCGACTGAATTTGAGCCTGTATTGCACCTATTATCATGTAACTTGCCAGAAATGTTTCCTATTAATTTTGGGGTCAAGAGATCAAAGGTCAAATTCATAGGACTCGTTAATTGAAAATGGTTTCTGAATTATATATGAATGTGGATCAACCTGAAACATGCTAATAATGTTTCCCATCTGTCGAGACCATATTCATATCATGTATATTTTACTTATATTCAAGTTTTGCAACTCGGCACTTTGCATCTTTGATGCATTTTAAGCTTATCATATTTATTCTCCTATCTCCTTTTCAAAGAGCAAAAATGTGTACTCCCAAAAATAAAGACTCAATTTGTTTGGCACTAAAATCGTGAAATTTGATACTCGCAAAAAAAAAAAATTCTGGTTATACAGTGATCGCTGAGCTAATACTGTGGGTATAAGTCATATAAAAATGCTTTCATCCTGATTAAACATATTACAGTCATGTAGCAGATAACTCAGAAGAAAACTCTAAAAAAATCTTCCCAAGTGACTTTAATTTTTTTCATACCAAAGCATCCAATTAAGCTATTGTTCACTCTAATGAAATTTGATTTTTAGAATTATTTCAATATACTAGAAGCAAAAAAAAATTGTATGATAAATTCCATTTTTTATAAATTTACAGGCTAAAATATGCTGGAACCAATCAAACTTAACAGTGACAGTGAAAAAGACGATAACTGATCCAACGATAATCGATTTTTCATTGGACTTCTGTGATTACCGTGAAATTCAAGAGGAGGACAATGTGCTTCTAACTTCAGGATATGGAGAAATCACTCATTGACAAGTGCTCCTTCACTTAGGAAATCTTTCTTTACGTTACAATGTAGACCTTCCGATATCCGATTCTGTATTTTCCGCCTTGAAGCATTGAGCCTTTATAGTCATTCCGTCCACTTTAAACAAATTCACTCGAGATTTAGATCTTTTAAACGACACACAATTTTATCTTTATTCAAATACTGCCTTATTGGGCATCAAAGTCCAAAATTTGTGATACTGATTGTATTTATTATTTTTGTATTATTTATGTTTAATATGTTACTTTATATTGAATAAAAATTTTATTGCTGAGATTTTTAAAACATATTTTGGACAAGACAGAAAAATAGCATTGTGTAATTACTATTTTGTTTGTAGATTATTCAAAGATGAAGGTCATGAGATATTTTTGTTGCAACTAGAGAAAGATTTTGTCATTTCTAGCTCACCTCGACGAAGTTGAGATGAGCTTATGCTATAACCCCGACGTCCGCGTCCCCGTCCGCGTCCGCGTCCGGTTAAAGTTTTTGGGGAAACTCAGTATCTGACAAAGTACTGATGTTACAGTAACCATACTTGCACAAGTGATTCATCTTGGGATGCTGAGGTGAACCCATGCATCGGATGCAGCATCTGACCTACATTTTCCGGTTGAATGACTTTGTCAATGTCTGGTTAAAGTTTTTGGGGTAACTCAGTATCTGACAAAGTACTGATGCTACAGTAACCAAACTTGCACAAGTGATTCATCTTGGGATGCTGAGATGAACCCATGCATTGGATGCAGCATCTGACCTACATTTTCGGGTTGAATGACTTTGTCAATGTCTGGTTAAAGTTTTTGGGGTAGTTCAGTATCTGACAAAGTACTGATGCTACAGTAACCAAACTTGCACAAGTGATTCATCTTGGGATGCTGAGGTGAACCCATGCATCAGATGCAGCATCTGACCTACTTTTTCCACTTGAGTGATTTTGCCTTATAAGGCCAATATTGAGCAAAGTATAAGTGCTACATGTACCAAACTTGCATATTGGATGTATCTTTGATCAAACTTTCATAATATGACCTTGACCTACTTTTTCCACTTGAGTGATTTTGCCTTTAAAGGCTAATATTGAGCAAAGTATAAGTGCTACATGTACCAAACTTGCATATTGGATGTATCTTTAATCAAACTTTCATAAAATGACCTTGACCTACTTTTTTCGCTTGAGTGATTTTGCCTTTAAAGGCTAATATTGAGCAAAGTATAAGTGCTACATCCAAACTTGCATATTGGATGTATCTTTGATCAAACTTTCATAAAATGACCTTGACCTACTTTTTCCACTTGAGTGATTTTGCCTTTAAAGGCCAATATTGAGCAAAGTATAAGTGCTACATGTTCCAAACTTGCATATTGGATGTGTCTTTGATCAAATTTTCATAAAATGACCTTGACCTACTTTTTCCACTTGAGTGATTTTGCCTTTAAAGGCCAATATTGAGCAAAGTATAAGTGCTATATGTACCAAACTTGCATATTGGATGTATCTTTGATCAAACTTTCATAAAATGACCTTGACCTACTTTTTCTGCTTGAGTGTTTTTGCCTTTAAAGGCCAATATTGAGCAAAGTATAAGTGCTACATGTACCAAACTTGCATATTGGATGTATCTTTGATCAAACTTTCATGAAATGACCTTGACCTACTTTTTTTCACTTGAGTGATTTTCTTAATATACATGTACGTAGAGATATGTTTAAATTGAACTTTGCTGCCGCGAGGTGAGCTTCGTAATCTTTGATTACACTATGTTTGTTGCTAGAGAGAGATCTTGTCGCATGGTGAAAACTGCTTTATAATTTGAAAAGAAAGTCAGTCTAGTATTTCACATAGAAATTTAAGACCAGAAAAAAGACAAAACTCAAAATTCATATTAAGTAGTTTGATCCTGAAAATGAGATGAAACTTGAGATTGCTTTTGCTAGCAAAGGATAAACTGTTTTTCAAGGTCACCCAAGGTCATTTCTGAAAGGTCAAGGTCACTTACTAACTTGAACTTAAAATATCTCCTACACTTTTTCATCAGAATTTGGTCATGCTTCACCAAAATGCTTCAACAACTTTTTGTGAAAAGGTCAAGGTCACTTGTGAATTTATATTTAAGATGCATACTGCTTACACCTTTCAGCAGAATATGATCAAACTAAAGAAGATACTGTTATGCAGAATTTTGGCGTTTAGAAATAGGCCTTCAAGAAAAATCTAAGGGTTCAACTCTGCTGCATTCTGGGCAGAAGTTTATAACCGGGCTGATCCAGACTAATAGAATCTATTACCCCTTTGTACAGGGACAGGGAAATCCCATCTGGGTATCAAAGATTTGCAGTCCATGACAAGGCTTGCCGAGTTGTGGACCTTGCAAATCTTTGATGGGTGGGATTTCCCTGTCCCTGTGCAAAGGGGTGATTGATTATTTTTCTCTCACCCATATATTTTCAAATAATTCATGAATAAACATTGCTTGTTTTGCATTAAATGTTGCTCCATGTGACATGAAAGACTGCTAAACCTACGTAAACGTCTATGACGTCACAATAGAAGGTTCGAGACAAATATCAGGGGGTGCGAGACAGAGTTGCCTCAGAACGGGTAAATCTGTAGATATCTCTGTCCAGGGTGAGAGAAATACATGTCTCAGCTGATGCATCCTCATCAGTGATACTTGAAACAAAAATGATTCAAAGCTGAAAAACAAGTTAGTATGGCACCCTCTTCTATGTTGTATCTAAGAGGTCTAAATTTACCTTATGGTCTTCAAGGTCATTATCTTGTTAAAGGTAAAAAATAGGTGATTTTTTATACCTGAAAGGTCAAGGTCACATATTAACTCGTTAAAGGTTAAAGGTAAAAGGTAAAAAATAAGTATTTTTTTTATATCTGAAAGGTCAAGGCCATTCAGAGGACTGAACTTCTGTTATCAAAATTGATGTGATTTGGGAAGCCTCAATCAATTTTGCGGATTTTCTTGTTGTTTGCTTTCCTGTATTGAATAGTATTATTTGTAGATTTACCTTGCAATGATTGATGTATGGATTTAGCTACTCTTGTGTTTGTGAAGACCTAAGTATCTAAGTTCAAATATTAATCTTATAATTATTAGTTGGCTCTAGTTTCTATTCAGTTGATCTGTGTAGTCTTGTATATGTCGTGTTCTCGTTTTGCACATTTTACTAATTCAGATAGTTTTAAATCCAGGTTTTGGTCCAGTGAGAGGGTTTTGCCCATGTAATCTGAATAACCTCTGTCACCATTTTCTTATGATGGACGCCTGTTTCAAGTCAGTTTCAAGTCTGTATGCTTATTTAGTTCCATTGATTTGTGTTGTCTGATATGTTCCCAGGATGGTTGTATTGAGGTTTTGATATAGATTAATTACTTTACTTACAGATATTAGAACTCTTTGTGGTGATGCTATCTGAGCTCGCTTCACCCAGCAGAGAGCAGACTGTTTTTCATGCATATCTCACTCTTTGTACATATCGATTAAGGGATTTGAACAATGCAGACGACGACATTTATATTGGTATATGATTTGAATATAGTGCAAAAATCATTTCTTACAGTTTTTGCAAGGTACTCGACAGGACTACGAAGCAAAAATGATACGAAACATATGCACGTATATAAACTTGATAAAAACCACTAAATGCACGTATAGTTGTTTTTGATCAAATTTAACGCGTGCTTCAATATTCTGAAAAGCGACTCATGCACTTTTGAACTCCTCTATGACAAAAAATGTTTTGAATTCTAATTCTCTTTTACTAATATAGGCCACAATTAAGAAATTGTTTCCCCTCCCCCGGGCCCGGGTCTGTTTTTCTCAGGTGACCTGGCAGACAGGTACTTTTTTTTTTCGCTACCATAATTTGAATTCAAATTGCACATTTTTTGGGCACCTAGCTAACAGCCACGCATATCTGATATGATATATACCAAGAGATGACAATTGACAACTGAGATTTCTTATGTAGGAACAAGAAAGCTATATCTATTTGGACAGAATATTGTAACGTCAAAATTAAAAATGGATATGGAAGTGATTCGGTATTTTACAACAACAACAAAAATGGGACTTTTTGGCTACAGCAAAATCTGACTCGGTGGCATTTTTCCTGACCCGGTCGGGACGAGGGGAAACAAATAATTTTTTAATTATGGTCATATCTATTTTGCAATATTATTAAAGTAAGACTAATGACGACAATGTGTGAGGAAGCCGATATTCCATATTATAAGGACACTTCTTCGTATGTGATCTGTTTGGTTCACATTTATTACCATTACAATTCGTCCATGTAATTTTTTTATTGGTAATTGATGTATTGAACTCTATGTTGAAAATATCATGAATTTTTCAATACCTCTAATTAGTCCATTTGAACCTGTGATCAAAGTGTTGAGAAATAGGATCGATCGATGTAGTTCAAGAAATGAAGTTTTCACAAAAACAAAACATCCATAATAAATGAATAGGTCCAATTCTGTATACAACTCCTCGGCCTATAGAATCTGAATGATGATTTTTTTTCAGTTTCAGTTCGCAATCAATAAGCTATTGTTAACGAACGCGACAGAGCGATTAATAATTATCACGATCAATATTCAGTACTATATTATCAATTGTCCAAGTAGATGGATAATATGGGTTGGGCTTTTCATTGCGGATCAACTATTCCGTGTTCGTGTGTCGCTAATGATCCCAGTTTTTTCTGTGTTTTAGAAAAGCGCTTTTCAAAAGAGTCTTTGAAATGTCACGTGGTATCGATTGAGCGGGAAACGACACGTCTTGGATTGGAGAGATAAAAGAATTTTCTTTTTGTCGATTGGGATTTAACATTTTCGAGTGCAATTAAAGTAGATTTTCTATGGATGACAGCTTTTGTTAATATCGAAACTTCGACGATAAGCTAATCAATGACTGAATTGCTGGTGCTCATTTGATGGAACATCTCCCATATATGAAATGACATGTCTTGATTTTTTTTTTTGGCATCATTTTGAAATATCCTGCTGGTAATTGTCCCGAATTTAAGCAATCTTATGTTATGATCATTTCTCCTTGAGGCCAAATAAATAGATTGAAAAGGAAAGACTAATTGCTAAAATGTTTGGCGACCCTCAGATTTTTTTTTTTTTTTTTTTTTTTTTTTTTTTTGTTGTTGTTGTTGTTGTCCTTTTAAATTCAGAAGTTGATTTGATAGCAAAACATGGCTAGGAAGGTATTTGATTATTTTTTCTTCACCTTGACTGATTTTTGTTTTAAAAAGCATATGTCCAGTAAATATACTAGTAAATGCCCCAATAAATGTTGCCGTACAGGCGCGTAGCCAGGCGTATGCAAACTGCGCAAGTGCTTCCACATCGTTTTGCTTCGCCTCAAACCCTCTTCCTGAAAGTGCTTGCACTTGAAAATTACTCGGGCTACGCGCCTGCCATAAGAGGGAAACTATACTCCAACAAGACCATGTGCAGCGATGCACACGCACATGCCCAAAAAGTACTACTCAAAGGACACGTGGATGGATAGACATACAGACTGCAGACTGCTTTGCAAGAGATATACTAACAACACGAAAACAACAAATTACAAGTTAAGTTTAGGTTCATAAAATAGATTGTCACCTGTAATTTGGTGGATATGTCTTTACATGAAACAGCTGTGACGTCAAGAAAGGCTCTGCTTAGAGCTGTCAATCAAGTTCAGTCGACCAATCGGATTTGGAATCTACGATAAACTACAGAATTGGCTTATAGTTCTCGATTAAAAACAGTTCATAAAGCAACAGTTACAAAGAAATGATGTAGTTATCCGGATTGCGTTGTTCAAACTTTCGAAATTTCCAGGAACATGCATATGCCGAGGCTTCTAAATATATGCATTTTGTTCATAGATGTGTTCACGCGGAGAATTCAGGGTAAATAAGGAGCTCAGGGGTTTTTTTACATATTGATCAAAATTTGGGGTCAAGAAATGAGTACACGACGTCAAACATCGATGAAACTATAAAATTAATGCAGATTTAAACGACATCAATGAGAGAATTACCATCAAAGAGGCACAAATACGCAAAAGTAAATAGTACACGCGGTGCATTTCCATTGTCACTTAGTGTTGGTCCGGGACTCCTGCAACTATCACATGCAGTTTATTAAGGACTTAATGCCATTCCATCGATTTCAGGAGATGATAGTATCAGGTTTTGTTTACTCAACCCTATGAATTTGTTGACTATTTATTTAGAATATTTGTTTTACGGAAGTCGGATTATTATGATTATTATTGTCACGATTCCACATTGAGAAATGTATTGCACAAAACAGTCAGCATGTTCTAAGAACGAAGACATCATAGAGAGGGATAGAGAGATCTAAATTTTATTCCAAAATAATGAATCGGTGATTTTTTCCTTTGCATTTTCGGGCATTTCCGTTCCACGCTAAAAACCCTAGTTTCCCGACCGTGCGACGTACGTAAAGGCCCGAACGTGCGACGTAAAGGCCCGAACGTGCGACGTAAAGGCCCGAAAGTACGACGTAAACGCCCGAGTTTGTTCACTTTTGTTGAAATCACATTTGAGTGTTGTAAATATCTACTGATTTCGTATCTTTTTCCGTTAAAGGTCGTGGATGATGATGGTCCTGCATGTAGGAGCTCGAAGCCACGAGTCCAAAATGGCATCTTCCTCTTCTTTGCCTTTCTTAATAAAATGAAAGTAGATAAGGGGACAATTTCATTGAAGGACGTTAGCGTCGAGCTCGTTTATATTTGCAACCTTGACCTTTGAGCTTGACAGCCAATTCGATTCCTATTGCAATGGTCGATGAATTTTAATTTTTTACCAGTTTCAGCATCCTGTTCAAAAGTTTTTAAACATGTTCCTTTGGCTGTGACCTTGAACTATGACATTAAAACTCCAGTGTAAATGGTTACCTAATCCAAGTATATATATGAACTTCAAGTATTTCTGTAATCCTTGATTTATCAAATTTCTTATTTCTATGTGGTGAAGTAGAATCTTTAAATTATATCTGGTTTTTAAATTTTGATAATCAAAAGGAGTGTCTTTGAAAGCTTGTGCAATATTAATCGTCTTGCTTTCGTAAGCGGTAATTTTACATCTAAATACAAAATAAAAACTCGAAAAACAAGTTTAAATCTTAATAAAATAACGTCTTTACAATATCAATTATGTGAAATTGACAAGTATTCTAGTTGACTGAATACAAGTAAATAAGCAGAATAAAGGTGTCATATTTATTTAACAGTACAATGTATGATCATTTACCTGTCTTTTTGGTAGGCAAAGAAAAGAATGAATCTTGGTAAATCGCCATAATGAAAGCAAAGACCGCGGAAGAAAATAATCTTTTTTTTCTCATACACAGCGAAGCCACCTGGATCCCCCCCCCCCCCCTGCGACGGGTTTTGCATACAAGCAGGAGACGCTGACTCTCCCCGGGCACCTGGTTTCACTTCGAAACACATGTATTGTTTATTCCGAGGTTCGCGACTATTCCAATGGTTTTGCCCTAACCTCTTGACTTACTGATAGGTGGGTTTTTTATGTTTTACCTTAGCTGTCTGTCTCAAAACTTTTTGATAAGCTACTGTGATTTCAAAGAAGTGCTGATTAGGGTTTAATCCAGTATTTCACAATTCCCATTAATTATGGGTATGTATTTCACAATTTCCATTAATTATGGGTATGGGGGGGGGGAGTAAATTGTTTTGCCGAAAGTGCGACTGTGAATTGTAAAGTTTAACTACGGAGCTCTCTAGTAGTCTCTACATGCTCAAGCTAGCAACATCAAGGTTACGAATTTATAGACCTCCTCAGTTTCCATTCAAAACCTCAAATTAGATATTACCCGTTAAGTTTTGTATGCGCAATGTTCCTTCTTACACAAGTAATTCCTTTCTCGTACTTCCAAGCTAGACCATAGCACAAAAGTGAAGTGCATGATGACCTTGAGTCCACGGTGGTCCCTTGCACTTTTTTTTCAAAATTCAAGTTTCTTCAATCCATACTATCTGATTTGCCCCCCCCCCCCTAGAAATTTATTCTAGATCCGAACCTATTAGACCTTCCCCCTGGTACATGTACCACGGTCCATTTCAATACTCCATGCAATCAGTAGCAGGGAACTTTTTGCGTATATCGATAAATTTGTGACAGGAACGAAGCAACACGATAACTGCAAAATATACGTTTGATTAACTATTCTAAAAAGCTTACAAATGAGCTTTTGGAAAATATAGGATTTCAAACTTTGTATTTAAATGTCCCTGTATTATCTTTTAATATTCTGTTCAAGTTTAAGCGGCATCGTAAAAAAAACAAATTACACCGTTAAAATTCATTTTGATCATTCAAGCATAATTTTGAACATGTCGATTTCTGCACTTTTATTGATCAAAATACAGATATATATCACAAAGTAATGAAAAATTCATTATCACAGAAAAGTTCTCCTAAAAATGAACACAGATGATAGGTAAAGGTATAGGGTAAAATGTTTAACAACCATAGAATATGTAGTCGGAAGATGACACATGACAGTTAAATGAAGGGTCACAGGTTAAGGTCATTGTAAGAGGTCGAGGTCGGAGTAGGTCGAACTCTGTATGATCTCGTATTCGGATCAACTTTTTTATGAATTCTAAATCGATCCGAAACAAAACTACAGGTAGAATTATTTTTAAAAGTATTAAAAAGCATCCCAGTTATTCACGAAAAACTGACAGACGAAGTTACTGACGAACGGACAGACATATCATCATGCAATGTATTTAAAACCGATCGATTTTCTCTACAATCCGACAAAAATAGCTACATAGATTTTAATTTTTAAAATCTTGTGGTATTTAGTTGTGTTAAGCGTACCATATTTTACAATTTAAGCTTAGAGGAAGCTATAATTCAGTTTCTTTTAGTTAGCTGAAAATAATAAAAATAGAGTATAATTCATTCTTTCCACCTCTCATCCCATGAGACATATGTACCCTATTTACCAGCACTAGCAGAGAAGTTTATCTTGCAATACCACATTTTATTATTTTCGGTGTCCAAGAGCTTTCCCTATATGATATATTGTGACAATACATGTACAAGTTCCTTGGAGTTCATAGAAAATCTTGATAAAGACTCTTAATATAGTACACGTATACAAAATGCACTTCTTCGTAATTTAACTTACCCTTTCGAAAAATCAAAACAATTTCACAACACATCGTTCTTTTCTACAATAAATACTACGAAATAAAATTATCAAAAATCTAGGATATCTACGATAACATGTTTTCTGTACTACTAGTCTAAAATAAATATCTAATTAGGTTTTCACCTGCAACACTTCATTAATATCTAGTTATAAAAATTCGAAACACACAATATTAAAAGTAGATCTAGAAAAATACTGAATCGTCTGAGCACAAATGTTATGTGAATTCAAACATGTATTTACAATACGTAGGTCGCCGAGCTCTTGTACACGACAGTTGCGAATGTCTTTTCATGCAGAAATATGGATCCACACCGTATTTGTCACCTCTAGAAAACCACATTTTTCAAAATTCATTTACATATCCATGGCATTTTGACCCCGTCACCTCAAACAGTTTTCTCTCGTCAGCGCAGCTTTGAGCTCAATAATATTACCATCTTCCCCTTCCAAAATCAAACGAGATATACTTCCGCGGGAAAACTCGCACTTGCGCACTTCATCGAGAGCGTTCTTATCTGCGTCTTTCTGCGCAGCTTTCCTATCATCGAACCAATCGCTCGTCAGTTCTTCCCTTTGTCCGAAACCGCCATATATAGGGTATTCTGCAGACCATCTGTAGCGAACTTCTTTTTTTCCGCCCTTAGACGTGACGTGTTCTTGTCCCCCTTTAGACATATCGATCTTCTTCAGTAGATGCACTCACGAAATAAATTTCTTGGAATGAATTTGGCGAAGAACAATTTCTTGCGAAACGTCTCCGTAACTTCTTCCGTCTGTAGTATTCTTTCGAATCTGATTAAATTTTCTTAGATCGATTTTCTCAATTTGCAAGGATTTTTTTCTTTTTTACGTTCACCAAGTAGATGATGATTGCATTGAAACACAAAAATACGAAGGTGTGAGTCAAAGAAACATCCTTTCTTGCGGTATTGTTCCGTTTCTAATAAATTCACATTATGTCGGACTATTTTCCCAGGAAATCTATACACTATTTCAGATCAAGAAAATTTTGCGCTAGTTGTATCGGTTTTCCAACTCTTTAAGGACTCTTTCAATACAAGCTTTATTTCCCTTGGGAACAAGTACCTATCGTATTCGGAAACTACCGAACTCGGTTTATCGAACGATTTTCCCCGGTCAGAGTGAGAATTCGTGTTTTAACTAGAAATTATTCCTTTGTAATTACCGTCCTTAATTACTATTGTTAATTTGCTGCGCGGAGTAAGAAATGAAACGTATAACAACACTTAATAAGTTTAATGTTTTCCCTTATATTGGAAGAATCCATAAACCACACGCACCATCCGTTTGAAAACAACTGGATGGGAGAGAGAGGTTTTTGCTGTGTATTTTCACTCGATCAGTCAGTCGTACCTGTTTTGTATTAAATGTTGTAAACAATAAATAGATTTCCCTCGACTTAGTCCTTTAGATCAATAATAGAAATGGTTCGTTGTACGCAAGAATTATTAAAGGTAAGTTCACACGCGGATGCAGGGGCATTCACTTGAAGCTAGTTTGGAACCGCCTTTCAAAATACTTCTACAGCTAGTTCTGCTCCTTTTTCGGATGTCAAAATCATCTCCGCTTATTATATTTTCTAACCCCCCCCCCTCCCTCTCCCTTTTCTAGGATGTTCCCGGATGTGGGCAAGCTCTACATGGATCCAGAGGGGGATAATAGAGGGTCAGGACACCCCATGGATTTTTTCCAATTATTTTGATTTCCCCGCCTTTAATCATGGGCTGGACCCCCTCCTCCGGACAGCTTGGACACATTGGGAAAAAAACTAGATCCCCTACGTTAGGATAAGTACTCCTTCGCAGTATCCCTGGATCCGCGCCTGGCTTGACGTGAAGGTAAATCTTATAAAAAAAAAATGTATAAAGCAGCTTAAGCCACTGATGTCCCCCAAACAAAGATGTCGGTGCGAGGATTTAGAAACTACACAGATTACTTCTTAAATCATATTATAATTTGTTAGCATGTAATTCGGTTTTAAGCCCTGAAGGTCAAGCTGGGAATTGAGTGTGTATTAATTCAATAATGGACTTTAATAATCTGTATTAGGAAATTTATATGTAACAGATGGGAGTTCAAAAATTCACGGCAAGTGCGGATCTAGAGAGGGAGGGGTAGAGGTCAGGATCCCCGTTTTCAGGGGGCTTTTATTAAAAATCACAGACTGGACCCTCTGGCTTTTTTTCTAGATTTGCCCATGCTGAAGAACATTCACATAATGTCCACATGTGAGTGACTATCATTAAGACCAGAAATTACGCGAACATGTCAATTTCACAAAGTTGTTACGAATATTTTCAGAAATGTTAAAGACAATTAACATAAGACATGCTGTTCTGTTAGGCCAGCCTTCATAGCTTCATATAAAGGTACAAGATACTGATGACGTACTTCCTGTTAAATTTGACGACACTCATTTTAAAAAGCGTGTAAGAAATTTGAAGTCAATGAAGACAAACATAAAGCGGTGTACGTAAAATATGACATTTTATAAAGCGGGTACAGAGCACTGAAACTATATTAATAGCCAATGACGACGCTCTTGGATGGAATTGACCCTTCCAAATTGCGGGAAAATAATGCAACCTTTCGTGACGTCACAATGCTTATACCTCGGACAAACAAGCTTCGAACCTCGGTCAAACATCGAAATTGCATTGTGACGTCATGAAATTTCTCAAATTTTTCCCGCGTTCGGAAGGGTCAATTCGGATGCAGAGAAATATAAAATAGACATCGGCGGTCCAAACTTCTACCAGCAATCGGTTACCTAAAAACCTGTCAGAAGGGAGCTCGACCGGGGAGTTTGATTGGCTGTCCTCAACACAAATTTTGGCAGATCGATGCAATGTACTGAGTATTTGCTCACTCTCACTCTACAGTTTCATGATATCTTGTGTTGTGGTTGCAGAAATATCAAAAATGAATTGTACGATCAATTTTAACCCAAGGCAGCCATCTTGTTTTTGCTAAAATACATTTTAGGAAAAGGTCTTAATTATTTTCAGTGATTCCTGCGAAGCTGAAACTCAATCTGATCTATTTGCGACCAACTTCACATTGAACGTCAGTCACGTGACTTTGATTTGAGCATCACATGTGAATGCTGCCAGGTGTTCGACTTCTTCTTTAATTGAAAAGAAAAATTAATACAGCAAATACACATGACTACCGTTTATAGACAGAAAGTGCAGAGAGACCAGGGGGTTACCGATACTGAAGGGTCAATCGCAAAACCTTGAGCATTTCCGTCCCGAGCTCCTACGGAAAGACGTACGTACCCGATGATGTGCGATTGACTGAAGGCTCCTAATTTTGCTTTTCACCTAGTTTTATATCGCATGTCATCCAGTTCAAGTTCAGCCCAAATCCCTGTCCCTCTCTGCAGGCTTCCCCTTCTGTCCCCTTTCCCCTTCTGTCCCCTTTCCCCTTCTGCCCCCTTCCTTTATCGTCATCATTTTCTCTTAAACCCGACATTCATCAGTAAAATATCTAAGGTCATAGCAAACACCTTGTTCAGAAATATCAGATATCAGCTCATCTAAAGGTAATATACTGACGGTATTGTTGTTAGCAAGAACAAACCTGATGAAACATTGATAAAACTGATCGATCTTATGTAAATCTGCAGCTTCTAATTGACACACAGAGAGAATTGTCAAAGCAATCTGTCATGCATTACAAGTCTACAGAACAGAGAAAAAAATCAAAGAAAGAAGAAAGGATTCCGAAAGACTTTTTTTTCTAGTTTCATAGTTTCAAGAAGAGATGCGACTTTTTGAGAATCCAGCAAAGCTGTACGATATATAGGTCCAATCTTGTTTTCTAACCATACGACGTGTAAAACTATAAGACATACACGTTTTTTTTTTTCTCATAGAATATACATGTATTTATAGTCGTATATTTAGCTTCCATAAATGTACATTATTACCGGTACATTATAAGTCAAACAAGGGTACGAGACTGAGTTATAACTATTACATGGACAGCCGTCTAAATACAGACTCAGACGCCTGAGATGGACAGATCTCGACAGGGCTTATGTAAGCTTAAAGGAGAAGAAGTATATTTTTCAAAAAAAAAGCAAAGGAAAAAAAACAACAAACAAACAAGGAACAAAAACCAAAAAAAAAAAAAAACCAAACAAACAAACACAAAAACATGCGCATGCTCTTTTTAAGGATCTAGGGTTTGCCAAAAAAATTATTTTTCCCGTTTCAACGTGTAATCTTTTTTTCAGAAATCATAGGCTTGACCCTCCGTGACGGGCTGGAACCCCCCCCCCTCCCCCCTCTCCCATAAAAAAACTGTGACAATCTAAATCCGCCCATGCTGTTAAGAAAAAAATATGATTGAAAAAAAGAGTTGTCATTGGGGTCGTATGACCAAGTTCACACACAGTGAATCAGGAAGTAGTCATAATCTGAAGAATCAGATATATCAGTGTGGAATATTGATAAACAGCCATCGACAAACAGAGGGCAGATGAAAAATTGATAACTAAAATCGATTTTTACAAGTCTAGGCGATTAAAATACCATAAATGTATTGTACAGATGGTGCGGAGCAACGAATAGATGTTTGTAGGACGTTTATAGCATTTCAAGTATTACAGGGTTTTACTGTCTCCGATTTACTGAACATTCCGTCGGAATTAAGAAACTTAATGCAGTATTACGTAACTTGACTTTTTTGTTTGCTTTTTTCCCATGTGCAGATCCAGAAAAAAAAAATCCTGAGCTGGGGTCCATCTTATAATGGCTTGTATCTTATTTATGCCGATGAAAAATACATATTTTAAAGGCATTTTTGACAAATGCCAGGGGGGGGGGGTGGTAATCGACCTGCCATACGGTGTTTTACCGTAATAAATGGCATGGAATTTGCGCTTGGCCAAGTACTTTAATTCTGTTTTGCGCTTTTTTTTTTTTTGGAATAAGAAAAGCCTTGATCCAATTGCTTTATAAACAAAATAAATAACCAACAGACGGTAAAAATTCAATAGTGCATATTGACAGAGTCAAATATAGATCCTTGCAGTTCCTCTACATACATCAGTACATGTACATACTAATTTATCAAATCGTGAAGAAAAGGACATTTAAATTGTATGGATTTTATGGTATTATTTACTTGTTCTCAAGGTTTCCCACCGGCACGTAGACAAACAAAAAACAAAGAAATGACCTTAAAACTAAGGTTAATTTTTTTTTTCAAAAATTGCGGACAAACCAATAAGGCTTACTTTTTGACACTGTGGACCTAAGTGAACCATATGGTCATAGTCTTGAAATTGATCGTAGAATGAAAGCGCGGATCTAGAGGGCGAGAGGGGCGGACAAGAGACCAATCCCAGCGACCCCCGCCTGGAAGTTTCCAAAACAATGCTTTTTCCTGTTTTTACTTTCAAGTCTCTTTCAGAATCATGCGCTTAACCTCCCTACCCTGACGGACTGGACCCTCTGTGAAAAATATCCTAGATCCGCGCCCGTGCAATAAAAAAATCAATTGATAATTATGAAATATTGTAATCTCGAAAATATGCATCGCACATGGGGCCACTGAATTAATATTGGAGTGTCAGAAGATACTAGATTCAGTGGCGGATTCAGGGGGTGCGGAGGGGGCGCCCGCCTCCCCCCTCCCCAGGCACTGCCCAAATTTTCCAAAAACAGGTGTATTTTTGACCATTTTCAGTAAAAATCGGCAAAATTTGCCCCTTGACCCCCCGGCAAAGGGGGCGCTGGATCCGCCACTGAGATTGACAGCCAGTGGCGTAGCTACCGTATGCTTTGATGTTAGAACATCCAGATTTTTTTTTTTACTGATAAGCACTTAATTGTTTCCTCATGAAGTTGTTAGCACTTTCCAATGGTTATTTTTGCGGAGGACTTTTTTTTAACTTCTTACCTATGCCTCTAACCAAGCACTTGCTAAGGTATCAATAAGGCCATACATACCCTGAATCATGAAAATTATCAACTCAGCTTTGCCATAGCTATGCCACTGACAATTATTTTCAAGATTAAGGTGACAGTGTTACATGCAGGTAGGGGCAACTTACTCTTCCTGGACACCTCATCTCTCTCACTTCAATAAAGTAGTGATAAGTCAAAAATGTAGTTTTCATAAATGCCAACTTTAAAAGGTCAAGGTCACTATGTCAAAGGTAGCTGCACAAATAGAAAGGTCTTGTCACTGGCAACCTGTCTGGATAGGTCAAGAAATACTTGATAGTGCACAAACACTACTTAACATACATGCAAAATGATCAAGGACATTTATAATTGCAAAAAGAAAAAAAAACCGACTTCAGAGCTGTGTATATTGAATATATATAAGAGTTAACCGTGCGAGTCTCATTAGAAATGTCCAGAGAGCTATTTCATACATTTGACAAAACAGATAGCCAAATTCAACTTTGACCTTTTATCCTGAAACATACTTTTAGAGGTTATCACAGTAGGTGAGGAATTATTTTAATTATGATGCAGAAATGCTGTTTAATGATATGCATGCCAACGCTGACCTTGACCTCTGAAATCCAAAATTACATTGGGCTCATCCATTTAGTCTAAAGCAATCTACTTGTATATATATGTGAATTTCATCAATGTATACTTGAGTTATGAGGGCTGATTGATATGTTATGAGCCTCGGTTTTCTGGGTTGCAGAAGGTATTCTGCTGATAGATTATCTCCAAAAAGGACAAACAATCAATGGCACATACTATGCTTCACTTTGACACAATTACGGTAAAATATTAAACTTAAGCACCGTGGAAAGCTCACTAGTTAAAGGTGCGTTGTTCTATCAGGACAATGCTCCTGTTCACAAGTCTGTCACTGCCATGGCTGCCATTCATGATTGTGGCTTTAATTTGATTGAGCATCCGCCTTAATCACCTGATCTTGCTACATGACAGACTTTCATCTATTCCAAAACTGAAAGCAGCTATTTCTGACACCCACTTTCAGTCCTATGATGACGTCATCCTTGCAGTGGAAGGCTTTCTGACCAGTCAAGATAAGGAGTTCTTTAAAAGTGATATTGAGACCCTTAAACACCGATGGCAAATGTGTATAGATACTGAAGGGGATTATGTAGAAAAATAATGCAAAATATCTGATAAAATTCAAATCCTTTAATACAAGGCTCACAACATACCGGTATCAATCAGCCCTCTATGGTGTAAAAATCATGTTTCATGATTTGTTTTTTATATAAATGCAAAATTTGGCCTGGATCTTGACCTTTTGATGACAAAATCATTAGGGCTCTTTCTTTATATACATGTGTACATAAATTATAAATTCTAATGTCATTAGAAATCTTTGTGAAAATTCCTCACTCACAGTACATCAAGAATTACTTGAGTTGTGGTGGAGAAACAAAATCTTTGTACAAGAAAAGACATAAGGTCAGACATGGTGAAACCTGTACATCCCACTCAACTTGATGGCAGGATTATAATATAATATAATATAATATAATATAATATAATATAATATAATATAATATAATATAATATAATATAATATAATATAATATAATATATATAATATAATATAATATAATATAATATAATATAATACATATAATATAATAATTCCCAAATGCCAAATCTATGGGGGCATACTAATAAACTATCAGTTTTTAAGAAGTTCAAGCAAAGAAAGAAAATCTTGATGAGATTTATAGAAATGACCTTTTTTAATTTTATGAACATTTCCCTTTGAACATTCTGCATAGAAATGAGGGTGATATAACCTTAATCTCTGACCCTCTGACCCTAAAAATCATACTATAATTAATGTTTACACTGGTATTTATTAATAGCTATTTACATATCAAATTCTACAACTGATATGAAATCAAATTGACTAATTCTTTTGTTTTTCTACTTTCTTTCTTTTTTGTTGTTGCAATTTTGTATATAAAAATTCAATATCAACAATGGATGCATGATTGTATGTACATGTATGAGACATCGACCTTTGTCCAAATTGAACAAATTCTGAATAACAATGAATTTAAAATATACTCTTGAACTTGATAACGGCTAATTTAGCTTCATTGAATAGAAATGCACCACAGCAGATCTCTAAGAATTCTTTTTTATTTATCATTTTGATTCAATTTTATCATATTGCACAGTTTTATCTTCCACAAAATTCATAAAATCAATTCAGTCAATACATAATAAATTATGTTATTCAAATTGTGAAACAGAAAATGTATGATGTACTAAATCACATCCAGACAAATTCATCAAATAAACCAAAGCTTACAGGGAACACAAAAAAGTGAGGGTTCTTATCACACAACCCACCCTTTAAAAGTATCTGCGCAGTAAAAACATTGAAAATTCGTGAAAAGCACATCCTAAGATTTTCTTTTCTGAGCTCCAAACTGCATGAAAATTTACTAAATTGAGTAAGTGTCTGCGTTAACATTTATTTTGATATAGAAAAGATAGAAATCAGGCACCATTTTAATTTTATATTTTGTTATTTTTTTCCCTTGAAAAATTGACATTTTTATGAAGAGACTGGAAAAATTATAAAAAGATAATTAGCAATGAAATGATAGCTAGAAGATCTTAAATCAATGAAGCAAAAAATTGTTCATTTTTGAGAAAAAAAGGACAAAGTATTAGGTGGGTACTAATTAATCATTATGGTAGGTAATGTATGTATTTAGATATTTAACGTAAAAGTTGTCTTCATAAACATCCTTGTATGAAAAATGTTTAACATATTTAGATATACAGCATAATGTAAAATTTGTCTTTATGAATTACATTGTATCAATAACATATTCATCCTGCAAAAATGTAGCACTTGAAATACAAACATGTCCCATTCTTGTACAGCAAAAATCAGCTCTGTTTTAATGCTACCTCAATTCTGTTTAAAGCTGTAAATAAACATCAATTCATATATACATGTAAATGTAAATGTATGTAAAGTCATCTAAACTCCAGTAAAATAAAACTTATTACCATGATACACATTGGGTAATCAAAGATTACATAGCTCACCGTAGCAGGTTTTTGTCACAATTGAATCAAATAAATTTTAAGATCCAAAAGGTATTGTGATGAGGAGTATGTGTATGTAATACTGGTATTAGTCATATCCCATAGAGAGCTATAAAGATTAAGTCTAAGTATGAGTAATTGGAAAGAAGGTCAAAGATCAAGGTCATTAAGTTAAAGGTCACTGTCTCAAATGAAAGGTCTTGGTAATAATAAATCTATGCATGAAATATCAAAGCCTTTTCTTATATTTGAAGAGATATAGATCATACTAATTTTTCAACAGTAGGTCAAAGTTCACACAATCAAGGTCAATATGTCAAATGTTGTGGAGTCAAGAGATACAGCCAAGGTTAAAATTTGAAAAGTAGGTCAAAGTCCAAGGTCAAGGTTCATAGTGTCAAATGAAAGGTCTTGTTACAAGTTACCTACATGCCCAACCCCTCATAGTTCAAGAGATGTAGCCCAGGGTAAGATGTTTGAAAAGTAGGTCAAAATCCAAGGTCAAGGTCACTAGGTCAAAGGGCATGGCCTCAAATGAAAAGTCTGGTCACAAGGTATCTGCATGTGAAATATCAAAGCCCAACCCCTTATAGTTCAAGAGATGTAGCCCAGGTTAAAGTTTTGTCTTCTGACGACAATGCCAACACAAATTACAACAATAACCCCAAGGGTAATGGCATTAGCTCCCTGGACATGTAGCTTACTTTTCGATTCCTACTATTCACAAGAAATGAAGATCAGTCTTACTTTGGACAGTAAATTTGATTTAGAAGTAGAAATTTTCTTATCTTTTGAGATACAGATAAAGGAAAACTTTCAAGTGCCCTTTAGAATTCATAACAATACTATGACACCTGACGTAAACCTAATCAATATGAGAAATAGAGATTTGAAATCTATAGATACTGGACACAATTTCAACTTTTGTAACAATTATAATAAAATAGCAATCCAAGGAATGCTTGTGTCGCCTGCGAAGCGGTTTGATTATTATTCTAGAAAGCGGATCAAAATTATTGGTATCAGTAGAAAAGTCTTTTCAAATGAAATTCATTGGAATTATCAGACCACTTAATTACAAATTAAAGATGTGGTGATTCTCAAATGTTCAGAAAAGAGTGTCAATCATCTAGGTCAAGGTCAATACGTAAAAATTGGTAACAAAAAGGTCTCATCATAAGAAATAAGACCTATCACCTACCAATAAAAAGATATATACAACCTTAGAAAAGTAGGTCAAATATCTAGGAAAAGGTAAAAAATTATGGTATGTGTAGAATGGCATTGTTAAAAGGAAAATACATGTGAAATATCAAAGCCCTATCACCTACCAATCAAAAGATATAGCCAAAATTACTTTTCTTGAAAAGTAGATCAAATATCTAGGTCAAGTTCAAAAGGTCAAAAATTATGGTCTGTGTAGAAAGGTCTTGTCACAAGGAATACTCATGTGAAATACCAAAGCCCTATCACTTACCAATCAAAAGATATATCCATTCTTAATTTTTTTTTGAAAAGTAGGTCAAATATGTAGGTCAAGGTCAATAGGTCAAAAACTATGGTATGTGTAGGAAGGTCTTGTCACAAGAAATACACATGTGAAAAATCAAAGCCCTATCACTTACTAATCAAAAGATATCGCGAATCTTATCTTTTTTTCAAAAGAAGGTCAAATATCTAGGTCAAGGTCACAAGGTCAAAAATTATGGTATGTGTAGAAAGGTCTTGCCACAAGAATTGCACATGCGAAATATCAAAGTCCTAACACTTACCAATCAAAAGATATATCCATTCTTAATTTTTTTGAAAAGTAGGTCAAATTTCTAGGTCAAGGTCACTAGGTCAAAAATTATGGTATGTGCAAGAGGGTCTTGTCACAAGAAATACACATGTGAAATACCAAAGCCCTATCACTTACCAATCATAAGATATATCCATTCTTAATTTATTTTGAAAAGAAGGTCAAATATGTAGGTCAAGGTCAATAGGTCAAAAACCGTGGTATGTGTAGGAAGGTCTTGTCACAAGGAATACACATATGAAATATCAAAGCCCTATCACTAACCAATCAAAAGATATAGCAAATCTTATCTTTTTTTCAAAAGTAGGTCAAATATCTAGGTCAAGGTCACAAGGTCAAAAATTATGGTATGTGTAGAAAGGTCTTGCCACAAGGATTGCACATGTGAAATATCAAAGCCCTAACACTTACCAATCAAAAGATATATCCATTCTTAATTTTTTTGAAAAGTAGGTCAAATTTCTAGGTCAAGGTCACTAGGTCAAAAATTATGGTATGTGTAAGAAGGTCTTGTCACAAGGAATACACATGTGAAATATCACAGCCCTATCACTTACCAATCAAAAGTTATGGGCTGTGACACCCAAAGTGTGACAGACAGACTGACAGACGGACGGACGGACGGACAGACGGACAACGGACAAAGTCATCCCTAAGTGTCGCTATGCTTCGCAGGTGACACAAAAATCAAATTCAAGGAATTGTGGTCCCCCGCTTTTGAGTGTTTGTCTTTAAAGAAATGCTTACAGACATCCCCCAATTCTTAAGTTTTAATAATATATCTCATATATTATCAACATTCTAAATATGAAAGATTAACTCCAAGAAAAGGTCAAAAGGTCCAAACTTGTGTTTTGTTTCCAAGGGACAGTACTTATGAAAAGGTATGCACATGTGAAATATTTAAGACCTATGATTTAAATTACCATCAAAAACTTATGGTCGAGGTTGAAGTTTTTAAATGTGGGTCAACCTCCATGGACAAGGTCACAAGGTCAGAATGTTATTACCAACAGAAACGTCTCATCACAAGGAATACACATGTGAAATGTGAAAGCCCTATCATTTTCCATTAAAAAGTTATGGACAAGGTTATAGTTTTTTGAAAAGAAGGTCGAACTCAAAGGTCAAGGTCAAAAATTTTGGTATCCATGGAAAGGTCTTGTCACAAGGAATACACATATGAAATATCAAAGCCCTATCACTTACCATTCAAAAGTAATGGTCAATGTTAAAGTTTTTAATAAGTAGGTCAAAGTCCAAGGTCAAGGTCACAAGGTCAAAAATTTTGGTATCCATCGAAAGGTCTTGTCACAAGGAATACACATGTGAAATATCAAAGCCCTATCACTTTCCATTCAAAAGTTATGGTCAAGGTTAAAGTTTTTAATAAGTAGGTCAAAGTCCAAGGTCAAGGTCACAAGGTCAAAAATTTTGGTATCCATCGAAAGGTCTTGTCACAAGGAATACACATGTGAAATATCAAAGCCCTATCACTTTCCATTGAAAAGTTATGGTCAAGGTTAAAGTTTTTAATAAGTAGGTCAAAGTCCAAGGTCAAGGTCACAAGGTCAAAAATTTTGGTATCCATGGAAAGGTCTTGTCACAAGGAATACACATGTGAAATATCAAAGCCCTATCACTTTCCATTCAAAATTTATGGTCAAGGTTAAAGTTTTTAATAAGTAGGTTAAAGTCCAAGGTCAAGGTCACAAGGTCAAAAATTTTGGTATCCATGGAAAGGTCTTGTCACAAGGAATACACATGTGAAATATCAAAGCCCTATCACTTTCCATTCAAAAGTTATGGTCAAGGTTAAAGTTTTTAATAAGTAGGTCAAAGTCCAAGGTCAAGGTCACAAGGTCAAAAATTTTGGTATCCATGGAAAGGTCTTGTCACAAGGAATACACATGTGAAATATCAAAGCCCTATCACTTTCCATTCAAAAGTTATGGTCAAGGTTAAAGTTTTTAATAAGTAGGTCAAGGTCCAAGGTCAAGGTCACAAGGTCAAAAATTTTGGTATTCATGGAAAGGTCTTGTCACAAGAAATACACATGTGAAATATCAAAGCCCTATCACTTTCCATTCAAAAGTTATGCACAAGGTTAAAGTTTTTGTGACTGACGGACAGACGGACGGACGGACAGACGGACGGACGAACCGGTTTTAATGTCCCCGCGCTTTCGTGAAAGCGCGGGACAACAAGGTGATGTTGACAGCATAGAAATTCGAGAATGTGAGGCAATCGTTATCATGGAACAAACAATAAAACTATATTTCCATATTTATCGCTGAATCATAAATCTTAGTGATGATAGAATTTATCAATATTATACATCATTCCAAAGGAATAAGTACGTAATAGATACCTTCTTCTAGTAAATGTGGACGAGTAGTAAATATGATTCTAAACCATCCAGGTTCAGAACTTTTAAAGGATCCTCCATTCAGCACTGACACTCCCGATGTATATAACTTTGCCATAAGTTTTTCTTCCTCTTCAAATGACTTACTTTTCATGTGCTGAAGAATAAACAAAAGTAACCCATTTAAAGATCAGTTTGCCAAATATTGAAGGTAACTATACAATTCTAACAATATTTCAGTTTCTTTTACTTTTCTGTAATGAAATAATATACAAACATATATTAGTATTTCTATGAAAGAAATGGGATGTTGGACTATAAAAACAATTCTTTTCAAATAAATTGCAATTATGGCAAATTACTAAAAGCTTATTACATACATAAACAATCTAAATATTTTCACATGATCAAAAATCTATATTCACATAATTAAAAATCTTTCAAATTTTTGCACAATTCTTCACAAAATTCACATAATTTCCAACTGCTTTTTAAGGTTAAACTTTGAAGGGGATTTAAGCAGAGGAAGTCAAAGTCAAACATTAGTACCTTTGAAACATAGAAAGGGACTTTATAAAATTGAGACAAAGTCATCTTAAAGGTCAAGGTCACAGAATACGAGTCAAACATTAGTACCTTTGAAACATAAAAAGGGGCTTTATAAACTTGAGACAAAGTCATCTTCAAGGTCAAGGTCACAGAATATGAGTCAAACATTAGTACCTTTGAAACATAGAAAGGAACTTTATGAACTAGAGACAAAGTCGTCTTTAAGGTCAAGGTCACAGAATATGGATCAAACATCAGTACTTTTGTAATATTGAAAGGAACTTTATGAACTAGAGACAAAGTCACCTTCAAGGTCAAGGTTGACTTCCTCTGCTTAAATCCCCTTCACATAATATGGGTCAAACATTAGTACTTTTGTAACACAGAAAGGGACTTTATAAACTAGAGACAGTGAAAGTCATCTTTGAGGTCAAGGTCACAGAAAATGTGTCAAACATTAGTACCTTTGAAACATAGACAGGGACTTTATAAACTAGAGAGAGTCAAAGCCATCTTTGAGGTCAAGGTCACAGAATATGAGTCAAACATTAGTTAGTACCTTTGAAACATAGAGAGGGACTTTATAAACTAGAGAGAGTCAAAGCCATCTTTGAGGTCAAGGTCACAGAAAATGGGTCAAACATTAGTACAGTTGAAACATAGAAGGGGACATAACCAGAGACAGTAAAAGTCACCTTCTTGGTCAAGGTCATTGAATATTAGTCAAACATTACCTTCGAGAAATTAGCCCAGACAAAAAGCCCTCCCTGGCATTTAGGATGTACTGATACATCCATGGATGACAACTTTTCTTTGGTGTACTGGAAACTGGATATAAGTTTGTCTTGGTAAGTACGTAAGAGGACGTTATCTATCCAGTCTGAAATAGAAAGGAACGACATTAATGTAGTTTAATATATCCTCTGTATAATCATTTAACAGAATCTTGTATTCATCATTAGTGTATAGGGATTAGCACGGCATGATTGGAATGAAGATTACTTAGAGATTGCACGAGAGCTTGATTAACCAAGATCAAGTTTAATTGGCATGTTGACCCCTAATGTTGTAAAGCAACTGTATAAGACACATTCATGCATTTATGTATTGAGCAGAATTCATACCTTGAAAAGAGAATTTCTTGAAAAATTTCTCAGAATTTTTGACATGTAAAATCTACATAAATGACATATCAAAAGTTGATCAACAGAAGATTACATACCAGTATCAGATAGGAAGGTATTCATTTGTAGTTGTATAAAGGTGGGTACTTGGAAGGCATCGATAATCCTCCGTACATATTGTATAAACGACTTACTCCAACTGTGAAGAACTCCTATACGATAACCAGACATGCCAAAATCCTGTAATGTCAAGTATTGCAGTGTTCAACTATAATAAAATCATACCTATCTTTTAACATGTACACCTATCTTTACAAAGTGCAGATTCTTTACTCTTCTATTTTCTAAACTAAAGCTTTAAAAAACTCTTATAGCAATATAGAAGATCGCAAATACTTCTAACCAAGACTATACGAATGTTTTTGCGCACTCTTCGATTGTTCTCCATTGTTATGACGTCATCAATTTACAATGTACTTGAGCAGAAAAGTTGCCCAAGTTTTGAACAATGGTTTAGGTAGATGACTGAATAAAAAAATCAGAACGGACAAGTGAACATGCTGTATTTGCGATCTTGCATATTTTTTGTGTTATTTCCGTATAATTTTCTTGTACATAGCTAGAGGAAAGGGGCAACATGCAGTTGTAAAATAAGTGTTTTCTGTTCTAAATTTATATCAGTTTCTACCCTCTAGAAGATCATAGGGAATTCAATTATTGTGTTTTACATTTTGACAATTCCATTTATTCCAACTGGACTCTTTAAAATCATTGTCCAAAATGACATCATGGGTGATATTTTGTGTATCATTTTTTTTTCTGACGACACAACTGCAACATGATCTGACCTTTGAAATCACAGAACTATATATATCAAGTTTTAAAACATACATCATAATAATAGTCGACTGACTTGATTCACTTTTTTACACTTCAACACTTTTTAATAACATGCACTAGCTGCCAATTTGGACCCCATTTTAAATACTAATAGTATTATCATCACTATTTTTGTCCCTTTGACCCAGCAGTTCGATTTCAAAATTTGATGATTACAACTATTCAAAGAAAGAAGATCATATGCTACATGTACATGTAGATTATAATGCCCTGTTTACACGGAAGGTTTAATGCACATTAAATCAGATTTAATGCGCAATAGATTTTGGTTGCGTTCACACGACAAATTTAATGCGCATTACTTTAATTCGTAATAGATTTAATGTGCATTAGATTTTGTTGTGTGAATGCAAAGCGAATCTAATTCGCATTAAATCTAGCGCATGTGTATATGATGTATTTAAGTATTATGATATGTATAGACCACAACTTGACAATTTCAACCACCCTTTGATCTCGAATAATGGAATAAGAGGCCAAAATACTGTCTAGTTCATTATGCAGTTAAACGCGTGTTTTGACCTACGTACAGTAAAGCTGTACTGTGGTAAAGCTGTACTGTGACGTCATTTTATCTCATAATGACGTCATGTATCATTCTTTATCCTTGCTAGAACTTTAAAATTTATGATGATGAAAAAATATATGAAAATACAATGAGTTGGCATAAATTCTACCGTTTATGATATGAAAATGATGGCTATCAGTACAACTGTACCAAAATCTAATGCACATTAGAATTTACTGTGTGAACACAATGCGAATCTAATTCAATGCAGATTCGCATTGAAATAATGCGCTTCAAGTTTAATGCGAATTAGATTTAATGTGCATTCATGTGAACAAGGCATTACGCTCAAGATCAGCAAATAATAAATACCTTACTCAGTCCCCACATAAAGTGTGTCCTTTCTGGATCAGGGATCGTATCCAAAGTAAAAACACTCTCAAATTTACTTTCCCCAAATACCGAGAGTCCATAAATCTCATCCATCACTACGTGTAAGCTACATCTGTACAACATACAAAACATGTGATATAGGAGAAATCCATATAAAAGGTAAATTCTTTGAATAATCTACTGTTTAAGCAGGAAATTATTCTCAAAATTGTCAAATGAACATTAATACTTAGATTTCTCATTTTTGAAAAGTTTAATCAACCCTGTTCTAATTCGTTTTTAAAAGTACATTTCATGTCGTCACAAAATGCAGCATTGCTAAGTACGTCATGACGTCGTTTTTAATTTGAAGGCATATTAAATAAACGTAATGGTTTTAAAGCCAAAAATTGCACGTCGTCAGCATACCTGTCAATTCTCCCGCATTTCGCGGGGCGGGAGACTCCCGCGTTTGAACCTTATCTCCCACGTTTACATTCCTCCCGCTGAGGAGACCGAAAACTCCCGCGTTTTGATCCTATCACCCAATTCCCCCCTCTGTCAAGTTTTGAGCTTCACAGAACATAAGAAAGATAACTCTAGATCTAGCGACTTTTGGAACGTTTCGTACTTTATACTAAAAGTAAAGTTTGTTTACAATGTGAACGATTTACAAGTAGTACACGGCGTGTGTATGTATCAATGCCTAAGGGTAATTAATTAAGCTGTGAAAACAAATTAACTGATCATGTAGGCACTTTATTGACTAAATATTGTATAGCACTGATTAAGATTTCTTTCTGACATTTAGATATGTTGATAACTTATGGGAGATTAATACAGGTCACGTAAAATTGATACTGTACTTAAGTAAACAATCTTTAAACTGTTTCAAAAAAAGTTCAGAATGTTTTGTCATGAATGAAAAGATAAATCAAACTAATATTTTATCATAATTATATTGTCTTCTCGCCAGAAGAAGGCCTACTAGCCACAGCAACAGGCGCTGTACTCATGTACAATGAACAAATGCAGTCTGCAGAACAAGAAGTAATAAAATACAATCAATTCTTATGGAAATATCCGTCTTCTTAGACTTGGCATGGGTACATTCAATGACAATTTTTGAAAGGTTGTCCACACGAAATGTTGCATTTTATAAAAAAAATGTGGCAAAAATGGTTCACACGCAATCTCCCCCTTTGTCAACTGCCAAAGAGGGAGATCTCCCTCTTTTGAAAAATTCAAAGTTGACAGGTATGATCGTCAGCCAATGAGATACATTGTATTGCATATGATCGAGCTGAATTAGAATATACTTTATTTTTTTCTTCACTTATGCACCCTGTAAATTAACAAGATGGCAATCATGTCTAAAGTATTAACTTTTTCATCTACCTATTGACCTGTGCCATATCATTACACGTACCTGTGACAAAAATTCAGTACTTTTTTTATTTCTTCTATTGAAAAAATTTCTCCGGAAGGATTCGTTGGGTTCATAACCAGAACAGCTTTCACTTTCTTTCCCTTTAAACGATGAAAAGATGAAGATTAAGTACGTAGAGTCTATCTACAATAAACATCCCTCTACAGACAAAGGAAATGTGAATATAAATAATTGTAAATTAAAATTTAATTGACTTGCATTCTTTAGAAATGAATATCTAAGTTACATGTATTAATTAATTAATATATTCCGGTGCCCAGTTTCACAAAAATTCTAAAGGAAAATTTTCGTAACTAAATTCATCATGATCATCCCTCTGGAAGAAATATTTGAATCTACTTCGTAATATCACTTCTACATACTAAATATAAATTCAGAAACAAAACGTCACAATGTTTAGTTTATAAGAGGCGCTAAGCCGTCAAAAGTTGCAAAAATTCCTAAAATATTTCATAAGTATTTTTGTGAAACAGGCTGATGTGTACTGTAGACTAAGCATACAGAGTTACTTCCCATTATAAACAATATCTGACATATATTTTATATAACATCATCAAATTCTATGGAAACCAGGGTAATTTTCAAGGAAGAGATAGATAACTTCAAATATTAGTGTTTCTACAGGATTTCACTACACCATAGTGCATTTACGTCTGACTCAGATCTGTTCCAAATGGGAAATTACTCTCGAAACCAAAAATAGATGTTAATATATAATTCTAGCTGACCATATATAATTTTTTCCAATAATAACTTCATAATAATAATAATCATTTTATGTTACCTGTCAATCAAATCTAGACAACCAATCAGAAAACAGTAAATGAGCAACATATAATTTAATTCTACTGCAGTAAGAGCGTTAAATTTATAGAAGTTTCACCTAATGCTGTTATTTCCGCTGGAGGAAATTTTCGTGATTTTCACATCAAGACGTTACGATTGGGAGAAAATATTCGCGATATAAACGTATCTTCCACTGTACGAATGCAGCAGGGTCAATTTCACATGGGGGAAATTTTCGTGAATTCCATTGACTTGGTCTCAAGAAATACGCAAAATTACCATTACATGAAAATTTCCGCGTTTACAGTATTAGTTCAGTGGCGGATTCAGGGGGATGCGCCCCCCCCCCCTCCCCCCCGGCACTGACCCAAAATTTTCCAAAAACAGGTATATTTTGGCCTATTTTCAGTCAAAATCGGCAAAATTCACCCCTTGACCCCCCGGCAAAGGGGGCGCTGGATCCGCCACTGTAGTTTGTCAGTATCCCCATCCCCTTTCCAAGTTAACTGGATATACCGTACCTCAGATTGTGCTTTGGTATAAGTGGCCTCCAAACTATCTGATAATGATACTCCATTCTACAATAAAACATTAAGGTTGATAACATTACTCTTATTCTATCTCATACATTCGTTAAAGCATCTGCCAATTATCAGCTTTTTTTCCTAGTAAAATGTCCGAGTAAAAATGTATCAAGATGGGTTTTACAAATGTGTAACTAACGATTACATGTCTGTAATTAATTGCCTGAAGGTTTTTCTCTCAATTTTGATAAAATCAGAAAAACTTTTGAAAACAAATATAAAATTGCTTTTGTGCATAATTAGTCTTTTTAAAAAGCACTTCAAATTAACTTTGATAATTATCAAGAAAATTTGGTAATTAGTAATTATGAAATAAAGAGTTTCTTCCTATTTGTGCAGGTATTTCACCTAAACTAAAAGTGAAATCAGCCCTTATTCAACAGAAACCAGTGCACTTCCAGGAAACAAAGATACAAATAATGTACAAAGTTTCTTTATGAAGAAGTGTCAATACATACATGAATCATGCATTATATAATAAGCATATGAAAATGAATAATACCAACATCATTTAAAAATCCTAACTTTAAATTGCAGATCAATACAAAATTGTATCATATTTCTGGGTAAGCATAATTAATTAAGCTTTTCCATTTCTATTTTACTACTAGTATGTGTGTTACATATCATTCAAAGAACAAATATTAAGATGTAGCAAGTTATTGAAACATTTTTATATGATATAATTTGAACTCCCATTAGAATAAGCAAAATTGTTAAACAATATACTGTAAGCCGTCCTTTGTTTGCGGCGTCTTTAATTCGCGATTCAACTAACGTTTACCTTTTTCGTGACTTTTAAGTTCACGAGTATTGAGGTTATATTAAAAATAGCAATCGAAAAAATGCTTGTGTTGCTTGCATAGCGGCTTATTTTAAATAGTGAATGAAATATGTAGCTCAATGTCACTTGAATCAAAATTATTTGTACAACATGTATCAGTAGAAAAGTCTTGTTAAATGAAATTTAAAACATGTGAAATATTATACCTCTTACATGTACTTACCGATTAAAAGATATGGTCAACCTTAAAATTTCAAAAAGGAAGGTCAATCATCTATGTCAAGGTCACTAGGTAAAAATTTTCAGTAACAAAAGAAAGGACATATCATAAGAAATACACAAGCCGCATCACTTACCAATAAAAAAATATAGCCAATCTCAATTTATATGAAAAGTAGGTCAAATATCTAGGTCAAGGTCACTTGGCCAAAAATTATGGTATGTGTAGAAAGGTCTTGTCACAAGGAATACACATGTGAAATATAAAAGCCCTATCACTTACCAATCAAAAGATACAGCCAATCTTAATTTTTGTGAAAAGTGGGTCAAATATCTAGGTCAAGGTCACTAGGTCAAAAATAATGGTATGTGTATAAAAGTCTTGTCACAAGGAATACACATATGAAATATCAAAGCCCTATCACCTACCAATCAAAAGTTATGGGGTGTGACACCCAAAGTGTGACAGACAGACAGCCGGACAGATGGACAAAGTGATCCCAAAGTGTCGCTATGCTTCGCAGGCGACATAATAAAGTAGCTTTATTGAAACATGTTTCTGGCGTTGACTCGTGAATATCGCAAAAATAGAATACTTGCAAACAAAAGACGGTTTACAATATTCATTGAATTTCACACTCTTATATAGAGAGCAAACCTTGTGATACAATAGTCCATTTTCCAGAAAATATTCATGACTGTTTTAAATTTTGATTTTATATGGGCAGACACCAGACATTACATCATGTGGCAGGATTTTGAATTGTGACGTCATATTTGATCGCACTGACATTTTGTGTTGTCATGTTTTCTATTTTGACGTCACAATGAAAATATAACACCAAATTTTGTGATGTCTGGTGTCTGCCCGGCCAATCATTCTACTGGAAAATCAGCTATTCCACAATGAGATCGACATGTTTGACAATCAGAAGGAAAGATGAAACCATAAGCAATTTCTAAAAAAAAAACTTTTTGCCATCCCTCTTCCTGACAGTGAAAACAAGAGAAAAAAAAAATCCAGCCATAAAAACAAAGAAAAATTACCACAATTTTTCAGTTAAACTTAAGTGGCGTAGCGCCCTAATTAATGGCCTCTGGATAATCTTCAAAGATAAGGTTTTGATGATGTATTATCATTTCATTTTATGTAACATTTCATATTCATTTCTATGTTTAATCAAACATAAAATACACATTGCAACTTTATTCAACCTATTAGTTTTAATCTTTTTTTATAATGAAAAGAAGCCTAACCTCTATGGGTGCCCCAATTATCTGTAGGTGTCCCAGTGCAAAAAGGTCAAGGGTCAATGCATGGTAGTAGGGGGCAGGTACCAGAATGTAATCTGTACGTAGAAAAGGGTGAATTAGTGGGCAATTCTTATAATGATAAAGTTTAACATGTATTTTGTACATATAATGTAAGCAATACCAGCACCAAAAATCCCTTAATCAATGGAAATTGTATACTACATCAAATATAAAAACCTCATTGGACTCAATTTGCATATGCACTGAACCATGCAAGTCAAAAGTAAAGGTTAAGCGTCCCCTCTCCCCCCCTAAAATATTATATAAATTAAATTAAATAAATGATAGCAATGCATGTGTAGCATCCCCCCTCAACTGCATTGTTCTAGATTTTTAAAGTACATAGTGACCTTGACCTTTGATTCCTGACCTTAAACATCAATAGGGTTCATTTTCTCCCAATAGGAAACATATCTGGAAGATATGGTGATCCTTTGATGATTACTTTGTCAACTAGGCTGTTCACAAAGATTTTAAGCCAAAATCCACAGTGACCTTGATGTTTGACCCTTGACCTTGAAAATCAATCGGTTTCATCCTCTTCTGATAGTCTACGATGATTGCTATGTCCCCTATGCTGTTCATAATGATTTTAAGTCCAAGTCTACAGTGACCTTGACCTTAAAATCAATAGGATTCATCCTCTCTCCATGGGAACCATTTGTGGAAGGTTTGATGCTTCTATAATGATTGCTTTGTCTTCTACACTGTTCATAAGAATCTAACACAGTCACAAACACACAGTGACACACGGCAATGATAACGTTATATTGCTAATTCCTAACCTGGATGCAAGGGGCTACAAAACAGTACATAATGCACATAATGCAAATGCATTATTTTCCATATTACCTCAGGCATGGGGGCGTGTAGGAGCTCTAATCCACCTAATGAACGTAAATCCATCCCAAGTCGATAGTAATACGGACAAGGTACCATTATGTACTCTACAAGAATGAAGTTCATGCTCAACTATTTTGGTAATCTCAATTAACAAAGTTACTGGCCATTTAGGACAGTTTCTGATGGAAATTTTCCTAAAACTCTGGGAAATGACGGTACAAAATTGACATTACCATCCCAATTTTTTTATGACATAATGGTTTTATGTCAGATACCGTACATAAATCTGTATTCCGAAAAGACTCCATACAAAATTTACAAAAGCCAACTTATTTGATAATCAGCAAGAAACTTTAATGTTGATAATAATTAAGAAAGAGAAACATAGGCTGTGATTCTTGTTTACCAATCTTTTCTAATTTTTATTTTTCAAAGTGGAAGTAACTCATGTACAGTTCTTCTTTAAAAGTTACAGTATTTTTAAAACTTAATTTATAGGTGACCAAATGCCATTTTGAAAAACTTGTGCTTGCCTGTTGGCTATTTCACAGCTATGACCTTGACCTTGAAATGACTATATGCATTCAAGATCGCATAATTGACTCTTTAGTCCATATCTTACTCAGAGGCATATCGGGAAAGACGGACTAACAGTAAGGACCATACCTTTACAAACTTGGTTAAAATAAGCATATCTATTATTAGTAAAAGTAAATTATGAAAACAACTTGAAGGCTAAAATTAAGTTCAAATTATAACTTTTCCCAATAATCTCCTACATTACATGAATAAGAAGTGTTACAGAAAATTCAAAAATTAAATGATGGAAATAATTAAGTATAATGAAAGCCAGCATACAAAAACAAAGAAAGCAAAGCTAATTATATTGTTAATACATACATGTATATGAAAACATTTGTTTTAACAATAAAGTAAATGTATATAATATTTTTCCACTGTGACATCAGATTTCTTACCACCACTGTCAGCTATTCCCATGGATACTATACCAAGTAAAGATGTACACCCAGTGGTCACTATTAACTGAAATAAAAGAAATATATTATGACATATTTGTGTTATTTATGATAAAGTCTTTACAATATAGACTTTGAAATGTAGTGAGTGAACTTATATCATGATCCAATTTCATTCAATTTATTAACTCCCCCCCCCCCCCTTCCCCGCCCTAAGATAAGTACTGTACATCTCACATGCTTTTGCTCAATTCAGGTAAGTTTTTCTATGGTTTACTATGAAACCATATTAGGTCATAATACATGCGTTTTTCAAACTTAAAAACTCAAACTTGATCTGTATCACATTGAGATATATCCACATACCATAAACATGATAAATGAGTTCAATATATGCAACAACAGCGAAAAAAAGTCCAGAAAACTAAAGTGTGACAGACGGACTGACAGACAGACGGACAGACCGAGAGGAAACTAAGAGTCCCCTTCGGCGTTGCCAGTAGGGGACTAATAACAATGTTTTCATATACCGGTTCTGCTGCTATGGGGAGGAATTAAGCCCAAGAGAGAGTGATAAAAGAATTTTGTTGAAATGAAATACATGTTTGTCATATTTAAAGAATAATCTATTCCTATACCCTATTAGAATAATTTACCGGAACATGATTTTATAACAACATACCTGTTCTGGGTCCACCTCTTTCACTGCCTTCATGTGCCTTGTTAAAAATCCAGCAAATGTCTTTCTCAAACTGAAAAGAATATTTTTCTGTGCTTACCAGTATTCTCTAACATTACAGAACCTTTCACATTATATACGGAATATGAACTAGCTTCAAAGCTCAGTTCCAGAGGACAAACTATGGATTCAATTGATTGTTATAGGACATTTAACATGGATTCATTAAGGATAATATGATGTACTGAGAGTGAATACCAGACACTTTTATGGAGCAATCTTGATTTTCAAATTTCCCAAATTAGTCGCACCAACATAATATCTCCCAACTACATTGTATTTTAAATAGAATGTCAGAGGAATAAGTACTAGATAAACACTAAACCGCTAAAGGTGGTATGGCCGAATTGCGAAGCTCTAGTTTTAGTTTATGTATACTTCATATTGTTACTGCGTAAGGAGTCTAACAGTGAGATATTAAAGCACTACCCCTTCTAACTCAAGAGATATAGCTAATTTTAAGGTCAAGGTCACGGTCATAGATAACAGATTCAAGGTCAAGGTCACAGTCTCACTTGCAAGGTCTTGTAATATAGAATCTTAATGCAATTATTCCGCTTATGGTTCAAGAGATACATTCATGTTTAAAGTTTTAAAAAGTTTACCAAAGTTAAGGTCAAGGCCACTAGGTCAAAAGGCTGGGTTTCATTAACAAGAGGCCCTAGGTGGCCACATTGCTCACCTGAGTTGCAAACAAAAGAATGATAGTGGACAATCTTGTGGAGACACTTGAGTACTTGCTTCCTTTAAGGTTTCATAAAATCATTAACAAAAGTTTTGGAGATAACAAATATGCGTCAGCCAGTCAGAGCCCACAGCGGCCATATTTGTCACACAATCGGCATGAAAAACACAAACTTGGTAGAGGACCTTGAGTACTTTCTTCCTGTAAGGTTTCGTGAAACTCTGTGCAGCGGTTGCAGAGAAGTCGAAAATGCGTCAGCCAAATTGAGCCCTCAGCGGGCATATTTGTTGACTGATCGGCACCAAAAACACAAACTTGGTAGAGGATCTTGAGTACTTGCTTCTTGTTAGGTTTGTTAAATTCTGTGCAGCTGTTGCAGAGGAGAAGTCAAAAATGTAAAAAGTAAAAAGACGGACAGACAATGGACGAACAGACGGTGCTATGACAATAGCTCACTTGAGCTTTGCTTAGGTGAGCTAAAAAGTGTTGTTGTAAAGAATCTATGAGTGAAATATGGAAGCTCTATTCATTACAGTTAAAAATATAACTTAAGTTTTTCTTTTAGAAAAATAAGTCAAACATCAAGCTTAAGGTCATTAGGTCAAAAGTCAAAATCACAAATGAATGGTATGACCACAAGGTGTTTGCACATGAAATATAAAATCCCTACCTTTTAAGGTTCAAAAGAAATAGTCAAGATTAAAGTTTTTGAAAAGTAGGTCAAACTTCAAGGTCAAGGTCACTAACTCAAAAGTCAAGATCTTAAATAAAAGGTCTTATCAAGGTTAATAATTATGTAAAGTAACTTTTTAATTCTCCTCATAGTTTAATCCCTAATAGCTAAAACACAAATTAAGAAATTTCTATCACACGGTCAGAGGTCAAGGTCAAATTTTGTGACTGTATTTGAATTGTCTCATCATGGTCTATTACCATGCGAAGTTTCAAGTTGCTGCTCCAAACAGTTCTCTCAAAAAAGACTTAAATGCAACATTTTAGCCAAAATGTTGATGCACTGACAGATAGACAGATGAATGGACGGACAGATTTCAGCATTCAATAGACCAAATTTTGCTTTGGAATCCGGCCAATAAAATTATCACTTATTTCTTCAGAACCTTTAAATAATTCAACCTACCTTTCCAGGCCATAAGCAGTAGTGTAGTACTGTGTGCTATTTGAGGTAGGGTAGCATTCTTTTAACTGTAAAACAAGAGGTCCAAATGGGATAGCATTGCTCACTTTGGATTTACATAACAACATCATTTCCATTAAATATAATAATATTATATTGTACAATGAAATGTCCATGTACATGTACTAATCAAGGCTAGTAGATACCAGAAGTTTCTGATGAGACTGAAGCTCTCCTGGTTGTTTGCTTAAATTAATCTAAGTGACACACCCATGTTCCTAGACCCTGGGGATCAGGGGTTAAAACAAAATACAAGACCAGAGAATGATTAAGTATGATGGAAAAAGAATTCATTCTTTATCAATTATACTTTCTGAGAATTGGTGTTCACAAGATTACATGAGAGAGTTATACATGTATAGGAGAAAATTACCACATCCATTTTCCAAGACCCTGGGTGTCAGGGGTTCAAACAAAATATCAGATGCACAACTAGACCACTGACTGCGATTTATGCTGAAAGAATTATCTTTCTTTTAATTAGACTTTCTGAGAATTGGTGCTCACAAAATTACATCGAATTATATGGGAGAAAATTACCACACCCATTTTCCAAGACCCTGGGGGTCAGGGGCTCAAACAAAATATCAGATGCACAACTAGACCACCGACTGAGAATAATGCTGAAAGATCTATTTTTCTATCAATTTTACTCTCTGAGAATTGGTGCTCATACCTGTCAACTTTGAAATCTTAAATAGAGGGAGATCTCCCTCCTTGGCATTTGAAAAAGAGGGAGATTGAGCGTGAACCAATTTTGCTACATTTTTAATGAATCGCAACATTTTGTGCAAAACCAATTTTCAAATAATTTCATTGTGCTGACAATTCAATGCAAAACATTTATAAACTATGATACAAATGTATATGTATCGATACTTTATTGCATTTTATACATCTTTTCTTACATTTCGTCATGCAATTTCTAATGAAATGCTCTGAATGTCGCTATTTAGAGTGATTTTCTTTGGTAAATATGCCAAAAGATGGAGAAAAAGGAATATTGGGCCAAAAAGAGGGATATTTTGGTCTCCCTTGATGGAGAAATGCCAAAGAGGGAGATAAGGTCAAGAAGAGGGAGCCTCCCTCCAAAAGAGGGAGAGTTGATAGGTATAGGTGCTCATAAGATTACATAGAGTTATATAGGAGAAAATGACCATACCCATTTTCCAAGATCCTGGGGGTCAGAGGCTCAAACAAAATATTAGGTGCACAACTACACCACAGGCCGATTATAATGCAAAAAGAATTTATTTTGTACTATTCACAGATTTAGAGGATTCACACTCACAAGAAAAGTTTAACAGACAGACAGACGGACGTCCGACACAGGGCGATTGCATAAGCTCGACTGGTCAGTATTTTATACAAAATTCCATATTGTTTGAAAAAAAATTAAAACACTGTCAATTTACTAAATAGTAGAGTACGTTAACTTTGGAAAAGATTACAATTTAAAGCTCAAAACATTTTGTTCTATGTGTTGACATTTCAGTCATTATAGCTCCTTTGACAACTTACTTTAACAATTACGACTCCATAGAATAAAATTAAAACAGTACATTTTATAGGCCAAACATTTGCTACATCTTGGTAAAACATGACCATTATCCTTAAACTAAATGCAAAAATCATTATGGACATTAAATCCATGAGTCAAATTTCTGTAGAAAAGTCCTATTTAAAAACTAACTTTACTTTCAGGAAAAAACTAATTCTAATGCACTCTGTTTGCAACGTGCATTTTGATTGGTTGAGCGATGAGAAAAAATGGAAGGGGATTCACATTTCACTGCAGTTTTTGCTATGACATCATCATTGTTCCCATTGCGACGTCATCATACTGATGTTTTACAAAAACGGACAGGGTATTGGCAAATCCCCTATCAGAAATATCCATAAATTTCTGACAGGGGATTCGATGATTACCCTGTCAGTTTTTGTAAAACACACGCATGGTAATCGCTAATTCTAAACTTAAATTAAACAAAATGTTTTCATAAAAAAACAGATGTCTCCCCCCTCCCTCTAAGTTACTTTGACCTTAGGCCAAAATGCAAAATGATGTGAAACCTTTGAGTCATGGGCAACATCATACTAAAACATGAAAGTGATTCATTACATTGTTTGAGGTAAAGGCCAAACATGATTGGCATATACAATTTCGTTATAAGCATATTTAAAGAAATTGACTTTGGTCACATGACCTTGGATATAGGTGATCTGAAACCTACACTCACTGACGAGGGTTAAGTACCCGAAACATGCATGTCTGGTCCATGCCGCAAACTTATCTGCTTTTAAATGATGCTATTGAATTTGAAGACGTTTAACATTGTATGGATCATGAGCAACAAAAAACTGAATTAGTGATTGGATACATGGTTCAAAATATAAAGCATTATTAGCAAAGACAAGTTCAGCCTGGACATGCTTAGCATATACAATTTCATTACCAAAGTAAGAAGCTAACTTAACCATGTGACGTTGGGACAATGTGATAAGAAACATTTAGTCCTTAGAAACAACATACTAAAATATGAAAACAATTGTAAGAAGGGTTCAGGAGATATAACCCAGACAATATTAGTATTTAAAATTTCATTAAAAAGAACTAAATGATCTTGACCTTGGACACATGACCTTGGGTCAAGATGATAAGAAACCCTCCAATCCTGAGCAACAGCATACTATAGTATAAGAGTGATCCAGTATACGATTCCACAGATATAGCACAGACTCAATACTAGTAATAATAGTAGCATTTACAATTTCATTAAAAATGTAATACTTGACCTTAGTCATATGACCTTTGATCAAGGAGGTGTGAAACCTTTGGGTCATCAGCACCATCATACTAAAATGTGACGTGATCCGATCACGGTTCAAAAGATTAAGCCTGGACATAATACATGTAACAAATACAATTTCATTTAAAATATACTAATTGACCTTGATTTTGGTCACATGACCTTGAGTCAACGTGATGTGAAACCTTTACGTGATAAGCAACATCATACTAAAATATGAAAGTGATCCGGCAAACGGTTCAAGAGATATAGCCCGGACAAGAATGTATGCACAATATCATTAAAAATGCACTAAGTGACCTTGACCTTGGTCACATGACCTTGGGTCAAGGTGATGTGAAACCTTTACGTGATAAGCAACATCATACTAAAATATGAAAGTGATCCGGCAAACGGTTCAAGAGATATAGCTCGTACAGGAATGTATGCATAATTTCATTAAAAATGCACGTAGTGACCTTGGTCACATGACCTTGGGTCATGGTGATGTGAAACCTTTGGGTCATAAGCAACAACATACTAAAATATGAAAGTCATCCGGCAAACGGTTCAAGAGATATAGCACGGACTGGAATGTATGAACAGTTTCATTAAAAATGCACTAAGTGACCTTGACCTTGGTCACATGACCTTGGGTCATGGTGATGTGAAACCTTTGGGTCATAAGCAACAACATACTAAAATATGAAAGTGATCCGGCAAAGGGTTCAAGAGATAAAGCCCGGACAGGAATGTATGCATAATTTCATTAAAAATGCACTAAGTGACCTTGACCTTGGTCACATGACCTTGGGTCAAGGTGATGTGAAACCTTCGGGTCATAAGCAACAACATACTAAAATATAAAGTGATCCGGCAAACGGTTCAAGAGATATAGCCCGGACAGGAATGTATGCATAATTTCATTAAAAATGCACTAAGTGACCTTGACCTTGGTCACATGACCTTGGGTCAAGGTGATGAGAAACCTTCGGGTCATAAGCAACAACATACTAAAATATGAAAGTCATCCGGCAAACGGCTCAAGAGATATAGCCTGGACAGGAATGTATGCATAATTTCATAAAAAATGCACTAAGTGACCTTGACCTTGGTCACATGACCTTGGGTCAAGGTGATGTGAAACCTTCGGGTCATCAGCAAAACGAACTAAAATATGAAAGTGATCCAAATAACGGATCAAGAGATATAGCCCGGACAGGAATGTATGCATAATTTCATTAAAAATGCACTAAGTGACCTTGACCTTGGTCACATGACCTTGGGTCAAGGTGATGTGAAACCTTCGGGTCATAAGCAACAACATACTAAAATATGAAAGTGATCCGGCAAACGGTTCAAGAGATATAGCCCGGACAGGAATGTATGCATAATTTCATAAAAAATGCACTAAGTGACCTTGACCTTGGTCACATGACCTTGGGTCAAGGTGATGTGAAACCTTCGGGTCATAAGCAACAACATACTAAAATATGAAAGTGATCGGGCAAACGGTTCAGGAGATATAGCCCGGACACGATGTGTGACAGACGGACAGACAGACGGACGACGAAGGCAAAACCAATATGTCTCCTCCCCGTTGGGGGGGAGACATAATTGTCTACTTTGACTTTGTCTGTAGGGGATTGATAAGTACAACATTCTAGTTCTTTTATTACAAATGAAAACATTACAACATGTTAATACTATCTTACCTTTTCATTTATGATGTCCTCACATAGTTTATTTTCTGCCAATCCCAGATCAATTACGTCCTGAAATGGATAGATCAAATCATGCAAGAGGTGAAATAATTTTTAAATAAGCTCAAAATGCATCGAAGATGCAAAATGCCGAGTTGCAAAACTGGAATGTAAGTATGAATATGCAGACTAACATGAAATGTGTATGGTTTGTAACAACATTTTGTGGTCCTAAATGAAAATTTCTGGATCAAGAAATGGTCTTCTCTTTATTCTATATCAGCGTGTAATATATTTTCAAGGATACAGATTTTCAATCTCATCATACAGAATACTTTATGTCCTAATTTTCAATCAATGATTATAGGTGCAATACAGGCTCAAAAATGGTCTGGAAACCATTTTCAATTACCTAAGTCCTGTGACCTTGATCTTTGACCCTTTGACCCCTAAATCAAAAGTGGTCATTTTCTATTCACTGGAAACATTTCTGGCAAGTTACATGATTATAGGTGCAATACAGGCTCAAATTCAGTCGGGAAACCATTTTTAATCATCTTAGTCCTGTGACCTTGACCTTTTAACCCCAAAATTGATAGTGGTCATCCTTGATCCATGGGAAACATTTCTGGCAAGCTTCATGATTATAATTGCAATACAGGCTGAAATATGGTCCGGAAACCACTTTCAATCATCGGAGTCCTGTGACCTTGACCTTTGACCTTTTGACCCCAAAATCAATAGGGGTCATTCTTGATTCATGGGAATCATTATTGGCAAGTTTCATGACTTTAGGTGCAATACAGGCTAAATATGGTCAGGAAACCATTTTCAATCATCAGAGTCCTGTGACCTTGACCTTTGACCTTTTGACCCCAAAATCAAAAGTGGTCATTTTCTATTCACAGGAAACATTTCTGGCAAGTTACATGATTATAGGTGCAATACAGGCTGAAATATGGTCCGAAAACCAATTTCAATCAACAGAGTCCTGTGACCTTGACCTTTGACCTTTTGACCCCAAAATCAATAGGCCTCATCCTTGATTCAAGGGAAACATTTCTGGCAAGTTTCATGATTATAGGTGCAATACAGGCTGAAATATGGTCCGGAAACCATTTTCAATCATCTGAGTCCTGTGACCTTGACCTTTGACCTTTTGACCCCAAAATCAATAGGCCTCATCCTTGATTCAAGGGAAACATTTCTGGCAAGTTTCATGATTATGGGTGCAATACAGGCTGAAATATGGTCCGGAAACCATTTTCAATCATCTGAGTCCTGTGACCTTGACCTTTGACCTTTTGACCCCAAAATCAATAGGGCTCATCCTTGACTAATGGTGAGTAAGTGTATGAAGTTTCATTGTTATAGCCTCTTTCGTAGTTGACTTATAGTCCGGAAACCAATTGTTGACGCCCTCCCGCCCGCCCAGACGCCCGCCCAACCGCCCGCCCAGACGCCCGCCCGCCCGTCTCACATCAAATTAAGAGCCGAGTTTTGCAACTCGGCTAAAAATTCTTTCACTTGTAGGGTACCATGCATGAGTACCTCATACCTACAAATTGTCATGACAATCTGAAGAGTGGTTATAGAAAAGAAGCAGAAAATGTATGAAAATCACCCCCCCCCCCCCTTCCTTTTTTACATAAGAAATAAATTCATAAAAAATCAAAAAAATAAAATTTAAGCATAAAATACATATCAAAGCATTAAGTAAGTTAAATATGATAAATATGTAATAAATGAGTGTGTAAAATCATACACTTATTGAGTTATTTAAAGAAATAGTGCAAAAATGCATCGAAGATGCAAAATGCCGAGTTGCAAAACTGGAATGTAAGTATGAATATGCAGACTAACATGAAATGTGTATGGTTTGTAACAGCATTTTGTGGTCCTAAATGAAAATTTCTGGATCAAGAAATGGTCTTCTCTTTATTCTATATCAGCGTGTAATATATTTTCAAGGATACAGATTTTCCTGTGACCTTGATCTTTGTCCTTTTGACCCAAAAATTAATGGCAAGTTTCATGATTATAGGTGCAATACAGGCTCAAAAATGGTCTGGAAACCATTTTCAATTACCTAAGTCCTGTGACCTTGATCTTTGACCCTTTGACCCCTACATCAAAAGTGGTCATTTTCTATTCACTGGAAACATTTCTGGCAAGTTACATGATTATAGGTGAAATTCAGGCTCAAATTCAGTCGGGAAACCATTTTTAATCATCTTAGTCCTGTGACCTTGACCTTTGACCTTTTAACCCCAAAATTGAAAGTGGTCATCCTTGATCCATGGGAAACATTTCTGGCAAGCTTCATGATTATAATTGCAATACAGGCTGAAATATGGTCCGGAAACCACTTTCAATCATCGGAGTCCTGTGACCTTGACCTTTGACCTTTTGACCCCAAAATCAATAGGGGTCATTCTTGATTCATGGGAATCATTATTGGCAAGTTTCATGACTTTAGGTGCAATACAGGCTAAAATATGGCCAGGAAACCATTTTCAATCATCAGAGTCCTGTGACCTTGACCTTTGACCTTTTGACCCCAAAATCAAAAGTGGTCATTTTCTAATCACAGGAAACATTTCTGGCAAGTTACATGATTATAGGTGCAATACAGGCTGAAATATGGTCTGAAAACCAATTTCAATCAACAGAGTCCTGTGACCTTGACCTTTGACCTTTTGACCCCAAAATCAATAGGCCTCATCCTTGATTCAAGGGAAACATTTCTGGCAAGTTTCATGATTATAGGTGCAATACAGGCTGAAATATGGTCCGGAAACCATTTTCAATCATCTGAGTCCTGTGACCTTGACCTTTGACCTTTTGACCCCAAAATCAATAGGCCTCATCCTTGATTCAAGGGAAACATTTCTGGCAAGTTTCATGATTATAGGTGCAATACAGGCTGAAATATGGTCCGGAAACCATTTTCAATCATCTGAGTCCTGTGACCTTGACCTTTGACTTTTTGACCCCAAAATCAATAGGCCTCATCCTTGATTCAAGGGAAACATTTCTGGCAAGTTTCATGATTATAGGTGCAATACAGGCTGAAATATGGTCCGGAAACCATTTTCAATCATCTGAGTCCTGTGACCTTGACCTTTGACCTTTTGACCCCAAAATCAATAGGGCTCATCCTTGACTAATGGTGAGTAAGTGTATGAAGTTTCATTGTTATAGCCTCTTTCGTACTTGACTTATAGTCCGGAAACCAATTGTTGACGCCCTCCCGCCCGCCCGCCCGCCCAGACGCCCGCCCAACCGCCCGCCCAGACGCCCGCCCGCCCGCCCGTCTCACATCAAATTAAGAGCCGAGTTTTGCAACTCGGCTAAAAATGCAGTTGTTTTTTTTTAAACGAATTTTAAGAGACTACCTTTAAGGAAACATCATGTCAAGGTCATATAAGATAGGTGGTTTCATAATATGTACAGTTGGTTGTTAAGATTATCTTAACTGTACTTATAATGTTTTCTGAGCCATTATTTAAGGACTGTACACATAATTACTAAATATGTGAGAGATTAAAAATCTTCAAGAAAACAAGGTGAAAAATCATCGTCAAGGTAACCTAACAATTCTAACACATTTGACCTTTAAATCACTAGTAAAATTAAAACTGTGTTTGTGAAACACGCATGCACCAGTCGGCATCTTTGTCAGTATTAACACATTTTCTGTTAAGTAGGCCAAACTCGATGGACAAGAGTTATGTTAAAAGTTTGTCAAAAATAGGTCAAAGGTCAAGATCAAGGTCACGAGGTAAAAATTTTTGGTATCAATGGAAAGTCCTGTCACACGAAAATACATGTGAAATATGAAAGCTCTACCACCTTCTGTTAAAAAAGTATCACCAATGAAAAGTTTTTCAAAACTAGGTCAAAGGTCAGGATCGATGGTTACATTTTAAAAAATGTTGGTATCAATGAAAAGGTCTTGTCACAAGGAAAACAAGTGAAATATGAAAGCTGTATCACGTTCCATTCAAAAGTTATGCCCGGTGTTAAAGTTTTTCTGACAAACAGACAGACAGAATATGCCCCCGAATCTTTGATTTTGGGTACATAAAAATCTAACCTCTGGATCCACCACTGATTTTGCCTTGCTCATTAGGTCGTGAACACTTCCTGACTCCAGGGCAACCAAAGGAAGGTCGAGGACTTTTTTGGCACGAGATGACAGGGCTGCCATAGCTAAAGGTATGCTTGATGTATTTCTATACAATCCAAACTCTGAAGTAAAATGAAATTAAGACAAAGTTAACATAGTGATTCCCCTACCAACTGTATTTTCTATGTAATTAGCAAAACGATTATAAGATCAAGTCCATAGTGACCTCGACCTTCAAAATCAATAGGTTTCATCCTCTTAAAAACAAAAATGAAAAAAGGGAACATCAATCGAAGGGATGATTCATTTGTCTCCTATGCTTGAAAAGCTTTTTTCATGATTTTAGCCTGAATTTAAAAGTGACCTTGATCTTTATCCCTTGACCTTTAGGTTTTCATTAATAGGATTCATCCTCTTAATCCCATAGGAAACATTTGAGGAAGGAATGATATATTAATGGTTGGTTTGTCTTCTATGCTGTTCAAAAGGATTTTTAAGTCCAGTGACCTTGACCTCAAAAATCAATTGAGTTCATATTTTCCACATGAAATACATTTGTGGAAGGTTTGATATTTATTCTTCTCGACTTCTTCTTTGGGTATTCAGTGCACCATCAAAACTGAGGATTATTTACCAATTATGCATGCATGGCCTCAACAGTATAAGTAGCCAATTCTGTCCTCCATGATGTTCACAAGGATTTTAAGCCTAAGTTCGACTAAGGAATGAATGTTGATGTATGGAGGAAAGAAATGTCACGGAATTATTTTGTATGAATTTAATCTCCCTGAGACTTTGGCCAGACGGCATCTGAAGGAAGATCATCTCCCTGACTTCTCAACTTCTCCAACTTGACATCTACATTATGTATGTGCATGGTCTGTAAAACAAGGACTTACACACAGAAGGATTTGCAACTCTCTTCCTGACCTATAGAAATCTGACGGAATAATCTCCCGTGTAACAAGATCTGAACAAGATAAAAACATATCCAAAATCCTAACCGAGAGGGCTTACTTCCATCTTGAATTTCGCAAGCATCACATTGTAAACACATGACATACAATGGGTGGAATTAGGATTCTCCTCAAGTACTTTAATAGAAAACTTTAACATTGGCGATAGAAATACTGGTACATGTATATATACCAGTAATGTTCATGCTTTAAACAATACTGGTAGAAATTTTTGTTCCAGTATCATTTGGTTTTTCAGTATTGTTGGGATAAAATTGTTTTGTGAAAGTGACAATACTGGAATTCCAGTCCAGTAAATTCAGTCAATACCATGGTGATTTTCAACTCACAGGACATTTGGTCCTGTTAAGAAGGTCCAGGACAGCCAGGCTTAAATTTGATCCTATCATTTAATTTTCCTAAAAATTAAAAATGTTAATAATTGAAACATACTTTTTCTACATGCAAAGTTTCATCAATTTTTTACCGTTTGTTTTGAAGCTACGCACGTACATATATACCCATTGAAAGCCCCCCAATGGGCCGTAAATGTGACGTTAAAATTAACACTTTTTAGGTAATGAAAAACAGTTACAAATCTTCTGTAGAGGCAGAATATTAACAAGTTCTGTATCTTTCATTAAGATATGATGTGGGCAATCGGATATGTATAGAATTATAAATGATTACTTAAAGACTTTTAAAAGAAATTGTCGATAGGAGATAAATCTATGGCTATTTTCAATACGTTTTTGAGTTGTTAACTTTTGATGATAAAGTCCGTTTATCTGAAACCCTATCATTTATTTTCCTTAAAAACTTGATATTATCTTCTTCATATGTCAAGTGAAACACCGATAAATTCCTATTGAAATTTGACCGTCAGTTTTTAAGTTATAGTGATTTTGTTACCCCCTCCCCCTTATTTCTACGTTACCTAATCCTGACGTTCTTGCGAAAAAAGTGCCAATGTCGCCGTTTCTATTGTGACGTCATAATTGATCCAGAGCTTTCCAATGTGGTTCTTTCGGATACTGTTCTGGACCCTCTTAAGTCATAGATCTTACCAGACTGAAGGAAGTTTTACAGGACTGAAGGAAGGAAGTTTTACAGGACTGAAGGAAGGAAAGAAGTTTTACAGGGCTCAAGGAAGAAAGGAAGTTTTACAGGACTGAAGGAAGTTTTATGGGACTGAAGGAAGTTTTTAGGGACTGGAGGAAATTTAAGAGGACTGATAGTCGGGGAGCCAGTGGGGACCCCCATGCACCCCCTTGAGTACTTTTTTTCACGGGTACCATAATGTTCCTTATGGTCTACAGAATCGGTTTTCAGGATGTACTCAAAAATAAACTCATTTAGGCTATGTGTTTTTCAACCGTTTCCATGGCAACCCCCTGCTAAGGTCACGAAAGCACTATTGGTTAAGTAAAATACCCCTATCTTGGCCAAATGTTGAGCTTAACATCTGAAACTGGTATCAATATAACGAGGAAAGGTTGTTCTATTAATCATGTGATCATATGCAAAATAACTATTTTGCATATTCATGAATATTCAAGAATTGAAATAAAAATGCTTGCAAAATACATAAAAATTGACACTTATCATTTTGTTTTGGCTCCTAAACTCTATAGTTTTATCTATGATCGTTATTAGATTATATAATAAATACTTACAAAGTCTTCTCTCTCCAATGACATAACATTTGGCTCAATATTTTAGTTCAATGGCTTCTAAATTGATATTTTTTACAGAAAAATGGCTATTTTAAGTAAGATAAGCTGATTTTTGTATACTAATTATAAGATATTTACTACTTATAAAATCGAATATCTGGACCTGTTTTCTAGTGTATTCTCATGTTTTTCTCATGTAATAAATGTTTACAAAACATGATATACATAATTTTGGTAATTTTGGGGCAAAAACCGTATTTTTCAGTGAAAAACAACAGATATCTGGATATTATCTATGGTACCCGTGAAAAAAAGTACTCAAGGGGGTGCATGGGGGTCCCCACTAGCTCCCCGACTATGAAGGAAGGAAGGAAGTTTTACAGGGCTGATGGAAGAAAGGAAGTTTTACAGGACTGAAGGAAGTTTTAAGGGACTGAAGGAAGTTTTACAGGACTGAAGGAAGGAAGGAAATTTTACAGGACTAAATGACATTTACAGGAATGAAGGAAGTTTTACAGGACTGAAGGAAGGAAGGAAGTTTTATAGGACTGAAGGAAGTTTTACAGGACTGAAGAAGGAAGGATGTTTTACAGGACTGAAGGAAGTTTTACAGGACTGAAGAAGGAAGTTTTACAGGACTGAAGGAAGTTAAACAAACTGAAGGAAGTTTTACAGGACTGAAGAAGGAAGGAAGTTTTACTGGACTGAAGGACGTTTTACAGGACTGAAGGAAGTTTCACAGGACTGAAGGAAGTTTTACAGGACTGAAGGAAGGAAGGACGTTTTACTGGACTGAAGGAAGTTTTACAGGACTGAAGGAAGTTTTACAGGAATGAAGGAAAGTTTTCAGGACTGAAGGAAGGAAGGAAAATTTACTGGACTGAAGGACGTTTTACAGGACTGATGGAAGTTTCACAGGACTGAAGGAAGTTTAACAGGACTGAAGGAAGGAAGGAAGTTTTACAGGACTGAAGGAGGGAAGGACGTTTTACTGGACACAAGGAAGTATTACAGGACTGAGGGAAGTTTTACAGGACCGAAGGAAGGAAGGAAGTTTTACAGGACTGAAGGAGGGAAGAAGTTTTACAGGACTGAAGGAAGTTTTAAGGGACTGAAGGAAGGAAGTTTTACAGGACTGAAGGAAGGAAGTAAGTTTTATAGGACTGAAGGAAGTTTTACAGGACCAAAGAAAGTTTTATAGGACCAAAAGAAGTTTTACAGGACTGAAGGAAGTTTTACAAGACTGAATTAAGTTTTAAAGGACTGAAGGAAGTTTTTCAGGACTGAAGGAAGTTTTATAGGACTGAAGGAAGTTTTACAGGACTGATGGAAGGAAGGAAGTTTTACAGGACTGAAGGAAGATTTATAGGACTGAAGGAAGGAAAGAAGTTTTACAGGACTGAAGGAATTTTTGCAGGACCAAAGGAAGTTTTAAAGGACTGAAGGAAGTTTTACAGGACTGAAGCAAAGTTGAAAAGTATCATTACCTTACCGAAAAAAAATTTCCACACCCATTGCCAAGACCCTGGGGGTCAGGGGTTCAAATAAAGTACAAGGTGCACATCTAAGACCACAGACTGAGAATATTATGCAAAAATAATAATTTTTCTGTCAATTATCAGTCTGAGAATTGGTGCTCGCAAGATTTCAGTTATAAAGGAGAAAATGACCACACCAATTTTCCAAAGACCCTGGGGTTCAGGGACTGAAACAAAATATCAGGTGCGCAGACCACAGACTGAGAATAATGCTAAAAGAATTATCGTTCTATCAATTATACTTTCTGAGAATTGGCGCTCATATTAGATTACATAAGAGTTACATTTGTATATATGAGAAAATGACCACACCCAATTTCAAAGACCCTGGGGATCAGGGGCTCAAACAAAATATCAGGTTCACAACAAGACTACAGGCCCATTATTATGCAAAAAGAATTTATTTTGTACTATTCAGATTCAGAGGATTGGCACTCACAAGAAAAGTTTAAAGGACAGACGGATGGATGGACGCCGGACACAAGGTGATTGCATATAAGCTCGACTGGTCTTTGACCTGTAGAGCTGAAAACCTATATTGGCCAATTTTCAGTAACAATCGACAAAATTCGCCCATTGACACCCCCCCCCCCCCCAGCAAATGGGGTGCTGGATCAGCCACTTGTGTAAAACTTGCAGAATGGTAAACTTCTATTGGTCACTCAATAGAAATATATACGCTGATAGTCCGATTCATGCAGATCTATGACGGAGTTATCTATTTCACGAAAAAACAGTTATACCGTCGTAGGTCTGCATGAGTCGGACTAATTAAGTACGCTGACATAACACAACACAATTTTGCAATGAAAGCATTATTTAAAAGAAACATTACAGAGCGACGGATAAATTATGAGATGATGAAGACAAAATTATTTCTCCGGTAAATACCAAGATGTTTGACACTTCGGGTTGAAAGCAGCTGGAGTTAACTATCTGCAGGTATGCAGTGGTTAATGAATACATCAATACGCGAGTTTCGAGATCCTGTTACGGACCGGAATTTTTCTACTTTTATGTGCGCCATTAACAAAACAGTCAAAAGGCGGGACACCTGTCGATAGTGCGTAATGTAATATCTAGGAAATTTCTCAAATAGTGCAAAATCGTGTGAAACCAACTGTCGGAATTAATTTAGAAATCAGACTAAAAGAATTCTACAGAATAAGAAGATCATTTTAAGATAAATAATCACCAATATTAGGATTTGAACATGGAAAATCGACCGTTATCACGTACTGCTCACTTTGAATCACTTAATTGATCTCAATCTAAACTTAAAATAAATGCTTATAAAGTGTCAATCCATACTTTTGTAATATTCAGAAAGGCAGCAAGCTTGTCCTTGAACTCAGCTCATATATTTTTATATGACTCCTCTTAAATTTATTACAATTCAAAACAGGCGGCCCATCAACTTGCCAAACTGCGAAATGTAAACAGTCCCACTTTTGTACCACGTGACCTGAAATTCCGTGTTTAAAAATCAAATAGTTGCGGTCCGTATTCAGGATCTCAAAACCGACGTATTACAAGCTTCAATGATTTTCGTGAACCTCAGGTGAAGACCGGTCATTTGGTCTGACAGCTTTCTACAATTCATCAGTGCAGTCTAGAGCACATTTTATCAGGTTGGGGAAAGGTACCGATCGAGCTAATATACCTCGATTGGGCTAATCAATCTGAATATTTTCAGTAGTAAAAAATTAAAACATTCTCAAAATTATTCTTTTGAGCAAAATCGCATCAGTTCTTTATAATAGAAGTTATGTTTACAAAAGAAGCATACCTGAAAAGTGACTAGTTACTGAGAAAATATACCTCCATTTTTCTGAATATATTGCATGGGTAAGATTTCTCGAAATCTAAAATGTTTTCAGGCATAGTTGCTTTTTAAATATTATTTCTTGATATAAAAGCTGGTGCGATTTTGCGCTCAAATATGATTTGGAGGAAAAAAGTACTTTTTTCTGAATAAAAAAGTCAGATTGATTAGCCCGATCGAGGTACATAAGCTTGATCGAGGTATATTAGCTCGATCGGTACCTTTCCCCAACCTGTTTATCGGACTTTGCCTCATGTCCGACAGACCTTGGGAATGACTGTAAATTTTACAATAACAGAAAATACTGGAAAAATATTAGATTGAAAAATCCACCTCCTCCTTTTTCTACACCAATGCCATGGCAATGTCCATAACACGTGCAACAATACTTACATAGAATCATATAATCATGCAGTAATGTGATTTTGGAAAAGTAAGTATGCACTAAAAGTGAATACAATAAAAAAAATGTACTTGATTAAGTATAATACTGAAATATTACTGTCAACTTTTTATTCAACTGCTGACTGCTAGCCTGCTAGCTGCTTGTCTTATGAAGAGAAACAGAAAGTACAGATTACAAACAAGTGCGACAACTCTCGTTTACAACAGTACAAATCTAATCAATAAGTGCACTATTTATTTAACCCGGCATCTTTTGATTGACTCATTAATAGAGTTAATATAATGAGAGAAAATCCTTTTCTTAGTACAAAGTACCGAATCTCTTTGAACAGTAAAATGAAAAAATATGAAAATTTGAACACCCCCCCCTTTCCAATCTGCATATATAGAGTATAAGAATTTCTATAGATGCAAACTTGAATTCTATTCATTTATAAAATTTTACCTCAGAGTTCTAGAAATAGAATGGAGCTGAGAATATATATCAACATTTGTAAACAGGTTAGAGGAAATGACTGAATAAGGAAAAATGCTATTTTTAAAAACTTGAATTAAGAAAATGCCAATTGGCAAAACCACAAATATGTATCAAATGGAAATAAAATTATTCACTGACGAATGATTTAACTGGAAATGTTTATAAAAAGGTGAGAAATAGGTCCCAAAAGAAAGAACAATAACAACAAAAATTGTCCGCGTCAAGATTAGACCTCACATCCCTTAAGATTCATTTGCACAGAAAACATACCTAATTAAATTTTTGTTCTGAAAATCTCATGAAAAATTCAAAATATGATATTTGAGACATACAGATACATCCGACAGGGATTTATCGCGCTTCCCGTTTGCTTGATGTACTATATGGGTTGTGTAATCCTATATACATAAGCCCATAGTACATCAAGCAACCGGGAAGCGCGATAAATCCCTGTGATACTGTAATAAAATAAAGGAGGATATTTCAGGGAAGAAATTGAAAATTATAAAAATGATAACCCCTAATTCCTCTTGAAATCGCCGCGGTTTAAAAAATCATATAAAATCCAACAACAAACTTCTCATAAAAAATCAGCATCAAGACAGAAAAGAATAATAGAAAAAAAATATGGATCTCTTTTTTGCATTAACTTAAAATACCCAAGTCGGAAAAGTCAAAAATTAGTACTTCATGCATCCCAAATTTCATCACTTGAGGATCCTCTGATCGAGTGATTTTGGAGAAAGTTCAGACGGACGCAAGAAAAGCTATCAATAATGGCAATAGCCCACGTGAACCTTTGATTCATGTGAGCTAAACGAATTCGACACCTTCTAAAGAAGTATATGCTCAAGTGCTCAACTACTGTTAATTCTAAAATAGAAATATGCGCTGGATTGTCACACAGACAAACCAGTCTGGAGAAAATTGACGGACACTCACTGACTCGGGGTTCCTTTTCTTTTACTTTGAGTCTTGTTATGGGGTCCCTTTGGAGACATTGTTCTTATTCTGTGTTATAATTCATTTTTACACAAACAAACAAATCTGGAGAAAATTGACCGACACCCACCCTTTCTAAGTTTGGGTTCCTTTTTCCTTACTTCAAATCTTCCCAATCATGATGTCTTGTTGGAGACATTTTATTTAGAGCTACTATTCAAAATTTATGTCTTCTCTTCTTGTGTCAAATAAACATGAAAAATTTTGTTTTTTTAAATTAATTTAATGATAACAATCAGAAACAATGGGGAACATAGCTGTTTGAAAAAAGCCGGATAACGGATGAACTCTCCTTCGCTTGTGGAAATTGGATAGATATCAGCAAGCCTTTTTGGATTGGATCTGAAAATAAGGAATGAGAAATACAAACGTTTGACAAATTTTGAAATGAGAAAATGAGAGTGAGAAAATGAAAAGATGCGAACTTTTGACAAATTTTGACACCAAAAGCAACGGTTTGGATTTCAAGATCCAACCATATACGGACCTTCAATTTTTGAATTCAATTATTCTTGCCGCGTCGAACAAAGTTATAAACTTTCTTATGAAGGATACTTATTGTACAGTAGCCTGTTTCACAGAGAGTTTTACGAAAAATTTCAGGATTTTTCGTAACTTATGGTTGATTAGTTCTACTTTCTAACTAGATTTAGCGAAGTTTTGTTTCTAAATTTATAATTAGTATGTAAAAATGATATAAGAAAACATAAAACATTCTAGAATAGAAAAAGTTAACAACATTTTATTCCATGATGACGAAAATTCCTGAATTTGTTCGTAAGAACTTTTGTGGAATTTGGCACAGGGTCTTTAACTATCATAACACGTTAACTGTCTAATATCCAAAACTTTATCACCCCCCCCCCCTCCCCACTTAAAAAAAAAAGATCTGTGCCCAGTTTTACAAACTTTTCACGAAAAAATTCAGGAATTTTCGTAACTTTTTTCATTTAATAAAACGTTCCAAAGATTTTCCATTTAGATATTGTACCGATATTTTTTAATATCCTTTCTACGTTCTTAATCTAAATTCAGAAACAAATATCGACATCGAAAAATTCTTGAACTTGTTTTGAATATTTTTGTGAAAGTGGCTGCAGGTTTATATTAGAATTGCGAAGAAAATGATAATATCTGGATCCACGCACGAACGCGTAGCAAAATATTTTAAGAATACACGCATGGCATGATGGGTAACATTTCGAATTTCAAAAAGACGCGTGTATGCGTAGCATTTCATCATTCGGATTAGCTTCGACCTTTTTATTCGAACAGTCTCGGATGTCAGACGATGCCATTTTAAAGATAGTTCCCCGTTGATTGACAAATATGTCACTCACTACATTACTCACTAATGTTGAAAAAGTGCCTGTTTACTTTTACATCGATTTGATGCAAATCTTTCCACTATGGTTGTATCGATAGTCGCCGGTATCGGCCTTAAATATTGATCGTCGCTAAGATATCCAAGTCCGTCACCAACTATCGATTCTGTTTTCGAAAATCGATTAATCAGAGGTAATCCACTTATACTGTATTTTCAAAATGTTTTCTCTTAGAACTCGCAAAATGACACTAGAAATTTATCAGAGTGGAAGACGTGGCTTCGGACGCTAGCACATATATGTAAGAAGAGTAACGTGTATAAATCTGGATATGTCAAAGTTTATAACTAAGTCGAAAAAATTTAAACTTTATTTATTTTACAACGTTTAACAAACAAGTTACACAACGTATATTAATGTCTCACGTTGGCTCAGATGTTGGCGTGAGGGGGTCCAAGGAGCAGGAGGAAACCGGAGTACCCGGAGAAAAACCTCCTACTGAGGCCTGGGTGGGGGACCACCTACCCTCCCACATAAGACCCTTCGCCGAATCTGGGATTCGATCCCGGGACCTTAGAGGTGAGAAGCGAGCGCGCTACCACTGTGCTAACCCGGCCGTCGAGTCGAAAGTCATGAAGAAAAAAATATACCATCCTTCTGAATTAAGTTTAGAGGGGTTAAAAGATTGAAAAGTTGAATCATATCGATTATCGAGAAAATCAATCGAAAGTAAATTTGATCCGAATTTACAGCCCTGCCTTCCACAATAATTGGTGTCCGAGTCTTTTTAAAGGGCGAGGGGATCCGAATGGCATTTATAATTTCGTATTTCAAAAAGACATTTCAAATTTCAAAAAGACTTACCACTGCTTTAATAATAGTAATAGTTGGGATAGTAAGAAGGATATTGATTGTATTGAGGGTATTGAGGATAGCTAGGGAATTGTTGCTGGAATTGAGGATACACCTGAAAAAAGAAAAGAAAATTAAAGTAAGTTAGTGTTTGACCAAAAAAAAAAAAAAAAAGAGAGAGAGAAATAATAATATATCCACAATTTTTTGGCCTCATGGCCCTTATTAAGTGGACACACAGGTAAAAAAAATTCTCTTATATCAATGTCTGCTAGTAAAAGGAGACTGATAAGATGCTGAACTATTTTTTAGGTATCTGTGTTTACAATTAATAAAGGTCAAGAAAAATGGTCATATTGAGTGTTTTTAATCATCAATTTATATTTTCTTAACAAAGAAGGACATAACTTTGTTATTTTATTTGGGAACATACACTACCCCCCCCCCCCCCCCATAAATAAGTATCCTGCTAGTATAAACATTAGACATTTCATGAAATGCTCGTCCTAACATTTTCTCCTTTTTGAGCTTAAAATACATGAAAATTTTCAACACATTGTTTGCATAATTCATCTTTTTACAAAAATGGAAAAAATAAAAGAAGATTCTTAGAATTTTTTTCTGTCAAAAATTGACATTTTATGAAAAATTTCAAAAATTCATTAAGAAATTTAGTCGGGAAATTTACTTGAATTGATTGCAGTATGGTTAATCTTTAGATTTTCAAAACAATATATGGACCACAAATCTTTCATTTTTTTAAACAGGAGAAAAGTATGATATGGGTACTAATTTAAGGTTGGTAGTGTATGTCAAATACTTCATTCATGTACAATGTACGTTAGGAAGATAAATTTAAGCTGTTTGTTATCATTGTTTCAATTGAGATATCTCTATCATGATACATACAGGTCTTAGAAAATTATGAATTTGTAGTTTAGGCCATTTCTTGTTTTTATTCTGTTTTGCGTCCTTTTGAAATTGAGAAACCTACCAGCAAACCAGGAAGAAAAACAAACAAGCATATAAAACAAAGTTGCAATTTCATATTAAGTGACTGCGTGAAATCTGACAGAAACTTGTTTCATTTGATCATCTTGACATACAGGTATTTTAGTCAACAAAAAATGATAGACAATGAGTCATTGCAGTCCTTTTTTCATTTTTACATGAAATATAAGAATTTATACAATTTTTCGTTAATTTTTACAGAAAACACATTTAATTTGCTGAAGATATTTCTATTTTAATTTTGTTCTGTTTTATGACTTTGGGCTCAAAACCTACCAGCATGATGACGCAAAACAGAAAATAACAAAGAAATGGCCTTAGTATCATTAATCAAGGGTTTGACAAAAAATCTTTTTGTTTTTAAATTGCTTTACTTATTATTTTCAAAATCGTACTTTTTGTAAAATATTTTTACCATCTAATCGATGCAACTTGTACTAGTAATGTTTTCAGATTGATATGTGGGGTTTCTAATTTTCTAAGTTTCTATAAATTAAAAACGGTTTTCTAAGTAGATAGAAAATATACGGTAAATAAGTTTTTAAAAATTTTATAATACTTAAAATATTCGAATTAGTTTTATGCAATATGATTATTTTGTTCTCGTACCGTTTCAACAATTGGAACAGTCTGATATGTCTGAAAGTAGAGAATTCCACCTTTCTGGGCTTCAGTCACGGTGGTCAGTGAAACAATGCATAATGCGACAAAGATGGTAGAAATCAGAAAGCGGTTCATAATGATGCTAGGTCTGACTATCTGTAAAGAAAATATAACACAGTTAGTACAGTACTATCTGGTTAAAAATATTATATAGTATATATAGGGAAAAATACTTCTAAGAAGTTCTTTGTTATCAGTTATTCAGTCTCAAATTTTAGAGGGTACGGCAAAATTATAAGAATTTCAATTAGAGTAGTTGCGAACCCCGGAATGAAAATGAAATCATGCAGTAAATAAAGTAAATGAATAGATTAAATAAATAGAAAATAACTGAATCCCTTTTACTCAGCTTAAACAAATGTATCACTCTAGATCTACTCACCCGATTGAGTAGAAAAAAATATCAACATAGGAATCTGTTTTCATATTTTTTATTTAAAAACCATGAAATATATTGAAGAAAGTGTCAATTATTAAAACTACTCAATTTTGAATTTGGACTAGTCCTTTTTCGTCAATTGACAAAAATCTGACTCAAAAAGTAAGTTGTCACAAAGCAGAGGTATTATATTATTTATGTAGGGATAAACGGTTACTTCCGTTTATGTAAAGTTGTTTTCGTTTTTTTTAATAAATTTTATTTTTTAATTTTTATAATCTTTGAAGAAAAATTTTATATCAAAAAATGAAAATATATGTATTTTTGAATTTGTATTTTTTTTCTTTTTTGAAGCCACATAGGATTTTATGAATACATTTATGTGATTGAATGGATCCTATCCCTGTAAAGTACGAAACGAAACAAAAACGAAACGAAACGCAACGCAACAAATCGAAACGAAACGAAACAAAAAAAAAAAAAAAAAAAAAAAAAAAAAAAAAAAAAAAAAACCGTGGAGAAAATGCCATATAGAGGGGAAACGCCGCCGAGAGCGATTACGTAAATTCTAGATATGCATGTTATTGCCTTTTGATATAGCAGTTTTAGTGGCTAGAGGATCTCTTGAAAGAGTAAAGTTGACCTTTAAAACATAAATGTTATGGTAAATGCCATTATTGCATTTGGGAGGATAAAATATTGGGGAGGGGATAGATGACCTCGTCATAGGCCGATGAAAACTATTATTTCGCAGGGAGGAGTCTAGTGCAGAGGAGACGGGACTGTTCAATTCTGTATTTTTAAAAACGTTATCTAGAGCTTCTAAAGGTCAACTTCGACTATAATAAGATACCCTCTATAGCCACTAGAACTCATGGACATGCATGCAGTTCTTGTCTTCAAGTGTTTGTTCTCAGCAATTTTTCCTCTTTATTTTTTTTTCAAATTCTTCAAGTGTTTTTTTTTTTGTTTCGTTTCGATTTGTCCCGTTTCGTTTCGTTTTGCACTTTACAGGGACCCTTAAATAACAAGCTGTTCTATCTATTGGTTTGAAAAACGTAAGATCTACACTAGAATTAATAAGTTACCATGGATCTAAATTTCAATAGCAACCGTTTCAATTGGTTTGAAATATTAAAGTTGTAGACCCTGTAATCGTCAAAAATCGGATAAAATTTAACTTGTAGAATACGAACTGTATTTTTCTAGCATTGCCAAAGTTATTTACTTTCCATTAATTGCAAAATTTTAGCACTAAAGCCCTCCAAGATATCAAAATATAAAGATAATTTATCGTATTTTTTTCTGGCTCACAATATTTACAACGAAAATAGAAAACCCCGAATTGTGTTTGTAAACTTTGTATATTCGGTGGCTAACACACATGAATAAAAGATGCTATGTTTACATACCTAGGACAATTGAACGTTTTGTATGTCTCTTTATCCAATAAAACCAAAATGATAAAATTAGATAATATACCGGTATTCCATTTTCTATAAGATACAGGGTATTCATCTTTAAGACTTTCTGAGTTTGATCGATAAAAATATCCACTTGATCACCAAAATGTGACAACATCTTACATTTGTAATATCACATATAATGCACTCTTTCAAATCTTTTAAAAAAAGTTGTGGGGTTAACGTTACCATGGCAACCATTTCTAAAATTGATTAGTTTTAAAAAGAATTGATATTTGAATATTTTTTATAACATTAATTTTCATTTCTTAAGAAATGACTTTATAAATAAAAATTATTTTGATAAGTACTGGACAATGTTTAGTGTGGAAAGTATGACCACGAGACCAATTTACCCAAGGTTGTTTCTTGTTTCGGACTTATTTGAGGCTTTGTAATTATTCTTTTATACTGTAAAAATGAAAACTCATCTGACATTAAAGAGGGTTGCTTAAACATTTTTAAAGCAACAAGTTTTTTTTTTCAATTACATCCATACAAAATGGTCGCATCCGAGGAAACAAACAAGCTTACTTTAAATTTGAAGCCAAAAACTTAAATATATTTCCTCGGCAACGGCTTTTTTAAGTATTGAGCGAAATCTTTTGAATCGAAACTTAAGATATGATTGAATAAATCTGTTTCATGCTTTTCCTTTTGATATTGTCGGAAATAAGGTCTAAAATCTGAAGTGAAAAAGGTCCTTTTTCGTGGATACTATCTGTTACCTTGGCAACCAGGAAAAATACTTGTCCTAGATTATTATCTGATTAGTCTTAACTACCAAAAAAGTTATCAATTTTCCATTATTAAAATTAAAAATGACAAAATTTCTAGATTTTCAGATTATGATAGAATTGTTGCCATGGTAACTTGTTATTTTATTCCCCCCCTTCATTTGATGGTTTTATCAGAGAGAGTTAGGGTACAACATTAGAATTTAGTCACGTTTGTCTGTAGAAAAAGTGTAAATAAGATTATGTGTTGCTTAAAAAGATGTTAGAAATAGTACTTTTCAGTGTTCACACATCGTTTCTATGACAACCTGCATCACTATGAGTAAATTTTTCGTCAATTTCAAATATTTTTATTATAGCCTCTCATTTTCATAAATAATGTAATGATCTGAGACATAGCGTGTCCAGACCCTATTTAAAATTCCTAGTGCTTACAGAGAATTGATGTCGATTTTGAAGTCTGAGGAGAACATTTCATATTCGCCCTCACGTTCATTCATCAATGCACATTGATATTTAAAAAAAAAAACCCATAGTCTGAAGGACTTAATCCGGACCACGTATATAGGAAATTAAGGTTAGGATTGCGACTACAGGGAGATAACTCTATTTTCATATCACATAATATTTGAAACCGACATAAACCATACATGGTATAAGCTCAGATTGCTACATTATTTTAGGAAAAAATAATACTCTTTGAAACTTTAATTGCTGAATGGATATTTTGGGGGAAAATGCATATTTTTCAATGAAAAATCACCGAAAATAGGAAAAAATTTGTCACTTTCGCACGAGTTCTGCTACCAAAGTTTCAAACATCAGAATATTTACTATCCATTATACTCTTTAAAAGTGAGATAATTAGAAATTCGAACTTCAAGTTAAACTCTATGTTTTTGGGTCAAAATGTTGATTTTTTTGCATAAATTATTGTGCTATTTATAGAAACAGTCATTTTGTTCAAAAACTAATTCGGGTACATATTGATTTGACTGTTTTAGGATAAAGCAATGCCATATGTAGAAAAAATATTGTGTAGCTGGCGACCTTCTAGCTATTAATAAAATAACGAGTTGTTGCCATGGCATGGCAAATGTTGAGTTTTTGGTCTGAATAGTTTGAGGAGATGTTCCTCTACATATGAATCTATCCATTTTTCTTCTACCTCATTTCTATTAAAAGTCGCCATCCTGACCTTAAGAAATGATTTCCTATATTTCAAGTAAACATATATAGAATGTATATGTAGAATTATTAACAAAAAAGAAGAAAGACATGATAATTACTAGTTAGATAAAATATAATTATTTCAAGAAATTTTCGAATTTTTTGAAATAAAATCAATTGGAAATAAAAAAAGAATGAAAATTTTGAAAGTGAATAAGTAACACTTTAAAGATAACTAGAATTTAATATAGAAATAAAACTTACTTTGAAACTAAAAAATTCAGTCCAAAGCTTCAAAACGATACTTCTGTCGTGTCGGTAATTTAGCTGTAGTAAAAAATGTTGAGATCATGACCTTATATAGCCCTTGTTTAATTAGAAAAAGGGGGGCTTTCTCATTTCAAAATATGACGAATCACTCATCTAATATCTTAAAAAAAAAAGAATAATTAGGGTACAAAGCAATGATATGTTTAATTTGACGGATTTAAGTACCACCTTCCGAAACATTTCTCAGAATAATACAGAATTGAGGTTAGCTGGATAATGCCTACATTTATCATCTAACGATAGGATGATCTAATATAAACTCTAATTAATATGAAAATTAATTAATGATTGATGGTACAGACAGTTTGACAAATGAAACCCTGCACGTATGTTATATTAAACCTGCAGTTAAGGCGTTACTTTTTACCTATATAAATAATGTATGAGGAGATTGTTGTAACTTTAAAACAATAATAATTGGGAGTGAAAGATAAGGAAAGAGAGAGAGATAGAATTAGTATCATACACTGAAACAAGGGGGATCGACTATTATGTACAGTTTTAATGGCGAGACCAGTTTTTTTTATCTAAACTGTTAAAAGATCTACCTTTAAATCATCTAAAACGTTCAAAATAATTGTAATGTACATGATGTCTTTTAGGTTTTAAACTTAAACTAAGTTAGGCACTTCTATTTTGCCTAGATTTAGTAAACATTTAAGAAAAAGTAATTAAAATATTAGTTATCACACATTTTGGCCATATTTTATTGTTTAGATTGAGGATCACTGACGAGGGTTGAATACCCGAAACGTGCATGTCTGGTCCACGCTGTTAATTCATCTGCTTTTAAATGATGCTAATGAATTTGAAGACGTTTAACATCCAAAGTTTAATAATCTTAACAATTAGGCTATAACAGTAAAAGATAGTATGATACATTTTATTATCATTTATACGTTTTGAGAGCTGAAAGTATTACAAGTACATATATACCAAATTTTAAGAAGTTTGCATTATTACATGAGATTGTTGCAAATTTAAATACTTTAAAATTTTTATCACTATCCCAAGATTAGCGAAAAACCTATGTGGAAAAATACTCGACCATTCATACTATTTTCAACATAGTGAATATTGCTGATTATGACTGATAAATGAGGTTCGACCTAGCTTTTGTGCAAGTCATAATCAATAATGCGAAAGTGTTTCAACTCTATGCCTTCATGAAGAAAATTCCACAGCAATTTTTTCTGCACCAGACACGTGTTTCGAATATTAAATTCTCATCAGTGATGCTTCCAGCTGAGCCACCAAAATTCATTTCAGTAGCGCCCTCTTTAATGTTTTGAATTAAGATTTGTACTCAAGTGTATTTTATGGTCCTTAAATAAGGCCTCATTTCATGCAAACAGGGGAAACTAACTCTTCCTGGGCAGCTATGGTGGAATTTTTTGTTTGCTTCGGTTACTGTTTTATATTATGATTCTATATGCCTTCGGTTAATGATTTTCAATTTTTTCCTCTGTATTGTCCATATTTGTCGTTCGATGATTTTTCAATCTATTTCTGATAAACTATGCAAAATTTGCGCCTTTGTTCCTTCCTTAAATGAGATAAAGAAGACCCTGACAATACTCTCAACAGCACTCAAAATAGAGAACCAACTGAACATCGACGGATCCCTAGCTAGCTATAGAGGTGGGACCAGGTGCCCGGAAGGAGTAAGCATCCCTTGTTTGGCTAGCCGCGCCCGCCGTCGATATTCACGCACGAAAATGACAATAGACAAATTTAAATTAAAAAAAAAGAGAGCGCTTATGAAAGGAATCCATGCAGCTCATGAAAATCACAATGAATGGAAGCATCACTGATGATGATTAAATATCCGATACACGTGTCTGACGCATAATTTTTCTTCACGAAGATATAGAGTTGGAACTCTTCCGTATTTTTTACTTGAAATCGTTCCCCGTGACCTGATGTTGGTCAAGTGTATTAATTACTTCTTTCCAGCTCTGTCACTCGAAAATAGCTTTGTTTTGGCCTTTCATCAATGTGACATCATATATATATATAAATATATTTGCCATTTCGGACACTAGCCATTTCACCGATAAATATCATCGAAATTTAAGGAGTTTTACATCTTAGCACCATCCCTCCAATGCTATTTTGAACATAGATTTTATTTTGATATGCTGCTGAATCGACCCTGCAGGAAATGTGGAGCCGCGCACTCTCTGTAATGTAAATGTACAAATCTAAATTCAAAAAATTAAAGAGGGCGCTACTGAAATGATTTTTGGTGGCTCCTCAAGAAGCATCACTGATGAGAATTTAATATTCGAAACACGTGTCTGGTGCATGGAAATTGGTTTGGAATTTTCTTCAAGAAGGTATAGAGTTGGAACCCTTCGACATTATTGATTTGGCATACATTCTTTTCATTATAAATTATCGTCGAAATGTAGGAGGTTAACATCCATGCAACTCCTCGAAATGCGTTTTGGCCACATATTACATTTGATTATTTATCTGAATACATCTTACACAACATTTGGATCCCTAAAACCTAGCAAAATAAACATAAGGAATTTAGAAATGAATTGTATGGCGCCACGCTAGATTTTAAAACTTTGAATAATTTCGGCTTTAAGTTACATTGACGATGATTTATTATTCCAAATGTGCATGTATGTTGTACCTCATTTAGAAATTTCTATACAGAAGGCGTCTCACTGGCATCAGAAAGGGCCCTCCGTTTTGCATGCAAACAGGAGACGCTGACTCTCCCCGTACACCTGGTCTCACTTTGGAATGTTGTTTATTATTTCATTAGAAATTCTGATTATTTTGCCTTGCCTTCCCGACTTTGAGACTGAATAAATGATCTGGGTACTTCTATGATGTTTATTCTTTTGATTCCGGAGCTAGAGCATGTTTCTTTTATGTGTCTTTATGTGTCAGAGGGGTTTGAATATTTTCCCCTGACATGGTCGCCATAGCACTTTCTATATGAAAACGACCTCAGACAGTGTATGCAATTTAGATATTGTTTTCATTTTCCTGCGTGAACATTGACGACGGGTGGTGCTTACTCCTCCCGGGCACATGGTCCACCTCTGGCTTGCTGGGTGTCCGTCCATGCTCAATTTTGTGCTGTATTGTGAGTGCTGTTGGGATTATTGTGAGGATCCTCTTTAAATTAATATGTGATTTTTTCCTCAGACACATTTTAGCTTTACATATATTCACCATTTGGATTTTCTCTATTTTGGCTTTCAGCATCATATCGTGCCCTGACATTAATTCAAGGAGGTTAATATCTTAGCACCATCCCTCCAATCCTATTTTGAACATAGATTTTATTCGGATATGCTACTGAATCGAACGTACAGGAAAAATGGAGCCGCGCACTCTCTGTAAAGTAAATGCAGAAATATCACACTAGAGGGCGCTAGTGAAATTAATTTGGACTGCTTATGAAAAGCACTTTGCTGGAAGCATCACTGTTGAATTTAATTTTCGAAACACGAGTCATGTGCATGAAAATTGGTTTAAAATTTTCTTCAAGAAGGTATAGAGTTGGAATCGTTCCGCATTATTCACAGAACAAAGATTTTAATATTAATAAATGCATACCCACCCATCTTCACTCCGGCACAAGATTGACATTTTCTGCCGTCGTCTTTTGAATGAGATAAAGAAGTTCCTGACGACAATATCAACAGCACTCACAATAGAGCACCAAGTTGAACTACGTATAAAATTACAAACATTCTGGAACTTAATATTGATTTAATGATAACAATAAGAGACATTATGAAAACATAATCGATTGTTTGATGCAAATGGTAACAGATGAAATTCCTTTGTTAGAATTGAATCGATCACAAGAAGCCTTTCTGGATGTCTGGGTATGTTCTGAAAATAGCAAGAGAAGTTCCTTGATTATATAAAGTAGATATGCGTTGCTTCAGCGTAATTCAAAAACTGATCATATTTTCGTAAAACCAAGTTCCATAACTAATTAAGAAAATTCACAAAAAATTACTAGCAACCATAAAATGAGAATACCGGTATAAAGAGGAGTTTAAAATGGAAAGCTTGGAGTTGCCTTCTCAAAAAGCTACAATTTTCCCCCATTTTTAAGATTTAGAAAAAAAAGCCTTAAAGCTAGTCCAAAGCTCCATGTATTACATGATATGTTTAGTGTGCAAATATGTACTTGGTCAAAGGAGAGATTTAATGGATGTAATCTGAATCAGTGTCCTGCTTTACAGAAAGTCTAACATACAAATTCCTGACAAAGTTTCCTAACTCTTTTTTTTTTGATAACTAAAATTCACAAAATTAAGTTTCTGAATTTCTATAAAGTATTAGTATATTATATAAATGTCAACACTGAAATATACAATTAAGGTGGGTCCCTACTCGAACCGTTATAGGTTTTTCCTTCTATGCAGTATGTTTGGATCGAAATCAATATCATTTATGAAAATGTATACCTGTATGTGATTTTTCTTCATCTATGGACATTATCTTATGAAAATATGCATTATGAACAACTTCCATCAGGTATTTTATTCCAAAAGATGGATATAGTATATCGGTATATTCTTAGTTGAAAAGCGATGAAATTGTAATGGGGTACCCTTAACTTTGGAGCGATATCTGAATCATTTATAAAGCTGTATACCTGTATGTCATTTTTCCACAATCTATTTACATTATAATATGAAATAATGCAAAATGCAGAACTTCCATATGGTATTTTATGCAAAAAAGTGGGATATACTATATATTCTTAGTTGAAATTGCGATGAAATTATAAAAGGGTACCCATATGTTTGGAGCCATATCTTGATCATTTATAAAACTGTGTACCTGTATGTGTTTTTTTCTTCATCTACATACATAATTTCCTGAAATATTGCAAAACGAAAAAAAAATCATCTGTTTTTTTTTCTGCAAAAAGTTGGATTTAGTATATATTATTGGTAAAAAATGTCATGAAATTATAAGGGGGTACCCTTATGTTTGGAGACTTATCATGCTCAGATTTATGTTTGAATTTTATTTTATGTGTTACATTTCTTCTATATGACTTGTTATCATAAAATAAAACGAAACAAATAAACATATTATTATCATAACTGAATTTGGAGGGTTCAAAAGCATATGCTTGATACTAGTATTTGATATTTCTCAATCTTAATGTGCAAGGGTACCTTTCTATAATGTACTGTATCTTTGATGAGAAAAAAAAAACCGTATCTATGTCTGTGTTTTATTTCTCATTTGGACCATAGTGTTTAGGAAAAAACCCTAAAATACAAATTTCATCTGTTAATTGTTTGAGTAGGGACCCACCTTAAGTATAGTATGATATGAATTGAAACTGTATTAACCTTATATTCAGTGAAGAAAATTTCGAAACTTCATGAAAAGTTTCGTACGCTTTCATTACTGAAATGCATATTTATTATAAAAGAATCAGTGCACAAAATGCATATTTAAATAAGTAATGTCTCATCAGATATGGTCAAAAATAGCGGAAAAACAAATAATGAGGAGCGAAATCCAAAAATGACCTAAATTTGGACCAATGACCTGACTAAGGACAGAGTTATGCCTTCAGGAAGATATCCAGACTTTCTGCGAAACCGGAAACTACATACGCTTAGAATTGCCAGATAAACAAATGTCGGACAACGCACCTTACTGACGTCATAATGAAGTCATAATCAATGACGGTTCTAAATATTCTTTAATAGTTATTTGACTATGACGTCATAATGTACAAGTCGACCACTAGATGCGATGACGGACATGTCGATCGAGGGTTTCCAGTCACACGGGGAAGTAGCCGGATGTGACATTTCTACCGAATTGAAGAGACGGGTGTTGCATACAAGCAGGAGATGATTGCTCTTCCTGGGCGCCTGGGCTAACCCCCATATTTGGAGTTCGCTTCTTTCCATGGGGTAGATGATTTGCCTAGCTTCGGTTTGTGATTTTCTGAATTATCGATTTTGTAGTGTGTATAGTACATTGGGATATAGTCATTGTCCATATTTGTCATTAGGCAACCATTTGATAAAGGACGGAGGAAGAGGCGTAAGAGATCACTCGAGGAAGAAATGGAAGACGTGAGAGCTGACTTGACTAACTAGTACAAGATCGTCTGATTTCGTCTGATTGACGCGTTATGTCACCACTAGCTTAAATTACCTTGACAGCTTCAACCAAAGTATGTAGCTTGGCCTCCATGGTGTCCATGACCACCGTGGTGCATGGAATTTGATTGTTGGTAATAATTATAATATGGGTATTTTGGATAAGCTTTTGGATAAGCGTACACCTGTAACGAAAAATTAAAGAAAAATCGACTTATCTTTCTTCTTCATCTTTAAGATGCTGATTTAATAGGGAAATGTTAATTGATTAAAATCGCAGTAGACATAATTCAAATTCAAATAAAAATACAGACACTGACGTACATTTTCGACCATTTGCTTTTGTCAGACGTTAAAAAAACAATGCAATGTACGCTCATAATACGAAAAAATGGAGTTAAAGTTTACATTTGATAAAAAGGCCAAAGGGCCGAAAATTTGAGTAAATGAGTATTTCATTTGTATCATTCTTTGTCCATTTTGGATTCAAATTCGTTCCTGTGTTTATTTTATAAAATTGAACTTGCATATACATTTTTCGTTTATTTGCTTTCGTAGATACTAAAGTGATCTTTAGTTGTTGTAAAGATAAAAATATTGTAAACTGAAAAAAAAAGACTCAACATGTCATAAGACATTATACTGCAATTGCCTGTCCGCTTTCATCTATTTATCATTTCAGACTTTCTCAGTCAAAGAGGAGAAGAAAAAAAATCTCATAACATGTAATTTATTGCCTCTTCACCATAGTAAATACAGTGGCAAACAGAGAATATAAATTTTATTTGACACAATAGAAATAGTATATAACATGCGTGAAATATAAAACTGAATGGAGAGATACATATCTAAAGTGAAATGAGCGAGAACAAAAATGATCTATCAAATAACATACATTATAAGCTGACGTGAGATATAATTATTTCAGATATATTTGAGAATTTTTAAGCGGTGGAGCATAAATCGTTTATTGTTTTTACAGATGTTGATACTATTCTAAGAAATGGCGTTGTTTTACAATATGACGTCACTGTTAAAAGACGCAATTCCATTGTGACGAAAAATTAAAAAAGTGCGCGAAAATTGCCTACCTCGGACATTTTTCGTCATTTTGTCAGTCATTATGAATTGTGGCAAGTGGCCTTTATCGAGCAAAGTACATTTTTGACAAAGTCTATTTTCGCGTGGGATATTATGCTAACGTCCAATTTCGAAAGGGAGATCATTATTACAAGTTCTAAATCTGCAAACGTAGCTGTACATCTTTTTTTGATAGGACATTTAAGTAATTTTCAAATTGTAGATTTTCTTTGAATATTATGTAGTATAAAGCTTTTAAATAGGCGAATTTTGAAGGATCGAAAACCAGTCTTGTTCACAGAATGCGATCGTTAAAGGAACTCCAATCCCCATGCCAATAATTATGCAAGCTTTTTTTGCAACAATTATTATGTGGAAGCAAACCCTCGACATTAGAATGGAAGTTCCTTGACAATAATCTCACTCAGTGATAGATTCTCTCACTCTATAAAACTTGAATTTCACTGTGTCTCATTCAAAAATATGATGATGATGATAATAGTCATGTTTTGCCTTACTCTGAACAGGTATACCTTAGTATGAACATCTTTATCTTTTAGATTTTTACATAAAGAAGATCTTATCATGTACATCTAATTACGCTAATGACAATGTAATTGGAATGAAAATCAGTCTTTTAAAACGGGGAGAGGGGATTTTTCCCGCTGTTTATTCCCCACAATGCATATTGGCTGGATATTCTATTCAAAGGTCGAAAATGTGAGAATCATCTTAAGTTTATCGCTCATTAAACTTCAAGTTGTTTTACTTCATATCAGTTCATTTGAATTTATTTTTTGTGACCCTGGAATACCATCAATATCAAAATTATAGAATGAGACTTACTGGCATAGAAATTATTGAAACTGATGGAGTCTACCGTCGGGTAAATTTTGTTCAATAAATTCGCTTAATTGTATACAAATTCATTTAATTTTTCTTACCGTTTCTACAATTGGAATATGCTGATAAGCCTGAAAGAAGAGAATTCCTTTTTGGGCTTCAGTGACGGTGGTCAGTGAAACAATGCATAATGCGATAATGATGGTGGAAATCAGAAAGCGGTTCATTTTGATGCTCGTTCTGACTAACTGAAATAGACAAAAATAATATGATATAATATAATATGATATAATATGATATAATATAATATAATATAATATAATATAATATAATATAATATAATATAATATAATATAATATAATATAATATAATATAATATAATTGACTCTTTTTTATAATCAGAATGAGATATACAATATAGATTATCTCGTTAATAGAAAAATATAAGTATGGGTATATATTTCTATAACTAAAGATTAAAAAAAAAATTTTGTCGTGATTTTTGGATTCTGATTTAAGGGTTTTGTGTTCGACATTTCAATCACTGATTGAGCATAGATAATCCTACATAACAAATTAAAATATTTTTTATAAGCTATTTTTCTTCTTCTTCCTTAGTATGACCCTTCGCTTATCGGAGCACTCCCCAGAGGAGATTACATATTATTAAACATGACATTACATATCAAGACAACATTTCAAATTCCTCTCTTACTCCTCAACACTCACAACTCATCACTTGATCACCATCTCTGTACAATTAAGGTACCTTCCACTATGTATGCAAGTGTATGCAGTGTATGCGGGGAAGGTGTTATTTATGTACTACAGTGGATCGTCCGTATTTCCAACGGCCTTTAACGTGCCATCACACGAGGCAATCTCCTCATCCGCAGCTGCCGAGGCCGTTTTAGTTCTCTCCGAGTATAAGCAAAGTTATATAAATTTGTTTCTGCGTAACAAAAAAAAAAGCTTCTGTATACCCTGTATACCCTCCTCCTCGATACCGAGGTTTAAATTGATGAACCTTCACTCTGATCAGATAAAGAAGATCCTGACGACAATCTCAACAATAGAGCACCAAATTGAGCATCGACGGACCCCTAGCAAGCTAGAGGTGGGACCAGGCGCCTCCCCTGTTTAACAACTACAAAACATAGAAGTGTTCCAAACCCCCCAAAACAAAATTCATGGGTTTTTTTTTATATCGAAACCCTACTGTTTTTAAGACGTAAATAATATATCAACTATTTCATCGATCTCCCTATATATAACGAAAAAACAAAAAATCGAGGTAAGATAAAATCTGTAGACTTTAACTTCAAGTGGACTCGAATTTTTATTGAGATATTTTCACTGTGAATTGCTGCCAGGTTACAAGACAGAAAAATGGCGAAGCAGAAAATCTAAAGATCACAGTTTTGAAATTAAATCTATACGATATTTTTGGAATAAAAATATGAATTGTATAAATATTGATGTAAGAAATATTTCTTAATAAACCAAGATGATTATATTTCGGTCTAAAAGTACCCTGTTTGGGATCAGGAAAAAGATGCATCTTAGAATATCTGAAAGGTAATTGTTATTCGATTCCATTTCAAAATCATACTCTTTGAGTTCTAAAAAAGAGCTATTTTAATCGATTGATAAGTAATAAAAAAAACCCCTATTAATTGCACGTGCCAGAATGAAAACATCAAATGTAATATAATTATAGCGTCATTGCAGAACAGATAACTTTGTAGCATGGACCAGACATGCACGTGTCGGGTACTTAACCCTCGTCAGTGATCCTCAATCTAAACAATGAAATATGGCCAAAGACTGTGAAAGTTATGTCCAAAATAGACCGAGAGGCAAAGCAGAATTTGTGGGATAGGATGCTAAAGGATCCACTTTTCTGAAATTTCATGAAAATTTTGTGAACAGAATTTTTCGAATGCATTTGAAGAAACGATCAACCGAAGTAGATCGGACTTGGCCCACCATCAGCCACACTCACTAAGTGGTACAAATGTTCATCTAAACTTTTCCTGACCCTAGATAACGTTATTTTAATGTATGTGAATGACCAAAGATATGGGAAATCAATAGCAAAAAAAAAAAAAACAAACAAAATAAATAAATAAATAAATAAATGAAAAATAAAAAAAAAAGAAGAAGAAAAAGAGGCTAAATATGATGTCTATTGTAGAATAAGATATTACAATTTTTTCAGAATAAAAATAAATCACAGGATCAAAGGACTAATCAAAAAGCTACAATATGAAAACGACTTACTTTAAAGTAAAGAACTTCAGTTACAAGCCTCAAAGCGAATCTTCTTCTTCAAGTCAAAGGTTTAGCCGATACTGAGAACTTCTCGTTCTTTTATACATTTGCTTAATTAAAAAAAAAACTTTATTTTTTCAAAATTTGGTGATCACTCATTATAGCTAAAAATAATCAAAAAGAGGGTACAAAGCAATTACGCCTTTTATTTGACGAATTATTGCATCAAAAATTTTTTGTTCTCATAATATTATGCAATTTTCAGTTCAGTTGAAAATGCCCCCGTTGATCAAGATTTGATTGGTTGAGGTTTTTTGGACTGTTATTAATATGTAAATAAATCAATGATTGATCATTCATATGTTTTTGGAAAAAGAAACAAAAAGTGCTGCACATGAAATTTAAAACATGCATTCAAGGCTATAATTAGCACCTAATACTTCGCATATATAATTCTTATTTATCAAATGGGAGCTTTCTTACATATAAATTGAATGTCATGGAGAGAGAGAGAGAGAGAGAGAGAGAGAGAGAGAGAGAGAGAGAGAGAGAGAGAGAGAGAGAGAGAGAGAGATGTTACAAGTTTTGCTTAAACTAAACAATATTTAAAGCTAGATGTGGGACCAGGTGCCCGGGAAGAGTAAGCATTCCCTGTTGGCTAACCCCACCCGCCGTCGATGTTCGCTCACGAAAATGAAAACAATAAAAACATGAACTGCACTTTCTGAGGCCATTTCTATATAGAAAGTGCGATGGCGATCATGTCAGAAAAATATTCAAAACACTTACTATCAAACCACTCGCGGGGAACTTTTTACGAGCTCCACACGGCAAAGGGCGCAAGTGTGACACAAATGAGTTAAGAACCTGACGATAATCTCAACAGCACTCACAATAGAGCACCAAATTGAGCATCGATGGACCCCTCAAAACACTTTCATTGCTTTTGATAGAAGTATTTGTAGACGAAAGTTTACAGAGTCGCTTACAATTAAAATGCTATATGATGATTTAGACATATCGGGAATATGTTTCTCATGCTGATTATGTACTCATCGTAACGGAATGGTATTTGTAGAAATAATGCAGGTGTATGCATTACATTTTGACACGGAATTCTTAAAAGTTCTTTCTAAGTGCATATTGATTTTCGTTAGGAAATATGTAAAGGATTTGTTTTGACAATGACTTCATTGAAATTGGCTTGATATACAATTTTAGAATCCTTCTTATATATGATGTAGTCAAATGTAGGCTAATGATAATAGCAATCTATAATTAAGTCCCTACTTGACCAAACATAAACACAACCAGAAAGTTCGAACTTCGGGCCCAATATTGAGAATCACTATATAATTTAAGACCCTGTTGGTTTGAGAGAAAAATGTAGCTGAACAGCATAAATTTGTATTTATTTGAAAAAAATTTAAAAGTACTCATCAGTTATTCAGTCTCATTGTCGAGAAGGCAAGGCAAAATCATTAGATTTTCCACAGGAACGGTTGCGAACCTCGGAATGAACAAAATTCCGAAGTGAGACCAGGTGTCGTGGGAGAGTCAGCGTCTCCTGATTGCATGCAACACCCGTCGCATCAGCTCCATGGAAACCTGTCAAATTCGGTGATTGTCTCGATGTTCATTTTGATGTACATATCAGGTAAGTATGTCTTGTTTGGTGATGATGACAGTCATTCAATCACAATGTAGAATGTCACTGATCATTTGGAAAGGGGGATCTCATATGCTTTTATTACATCCCCGTAGCGACCGAAGAACTTCCTAAATGATGATTTAAGCCGTTGTGTAACATATACCTGAACAAGTAGCTTACTTTAGAAACAAAAACACCATAAGCAGGAGAAGACGGAATGTTGCTACTCATGAAATGGATGTTAGTTATGTGGAAGCTGAAATCGTCACGCTTTTCATACAGTAATTATTTCATTTCCGTGGCAAAATGAGATTTTCCATCAATAAGGTTCTTTCTTAGCGATAGGAATCTATAAGACATTTTTCTAAGGTTAAGTATCCGAAACGTGCACGTCTGGTCCATGCTGCTTTTAAATGATGCTATTGAATTTGAAGACTTTTAACATTTAAGATAACGTACTCCGAACTTTGCACTTTAGGGATCATTTAAAAGAAATCGATGCGATTAGAAAAGAAAATTTTGAACACAAATGGACAGAATGGCAATGGAGAGCTATAAATATGTATTTTCACAAAAGAAAGCCGATAAATTCCTCACACACAGCATTCTGAGTTCATTAGAATAAGATCATTTTGCCTCTTTGACACAGTCCCTTCGAATTGTGAAGTGCGAATTGCGATGTCCACAACATTTTGCCTCTTTGACACAGTCCCTTCGAATTGTGAAGTGCGAATTGCGATGTCCACAACATTTTGCCTCTTTGACACAGTCCCTTCGAATTGTGAAGTGTGAATTGCGATGTCCACAACATTTTGCCTCTTTGACACAGTCCCTTCGAATTGTGAAGTGTGAATTGCGATGTCCACAACATGTGACATGGTCGCAATAGCACCTTCTATAGAGTAATAACCTCAAAAACACCGTGAGAAAGTGAATGTTTTGTAGATATTGTTTTCATTTTGGTGCGTAAACATCGACGACGGGTGCGGCTAGCCAAATAGGGGATGCTTACTCCTCACGGGCACATGGTGCCACTTCTAGCTTGCTAGGTGTCCGTCGATGTTAAATTTGGTGTTCTATTGTATTGTCGTCAGGATCTTTGCAGATCTCCTTACCTTTGGTATCATCAATTTATTACAGCGAAGGTAGGGACTCGTTTTTGGAATGAAACCGAGTTGGCTATATTTGCGTACAGTTATGCTATCTGCTATGTAAAAATATTTAGGTTCTGAGCATGTTGTATTTAAGATAGCTCCATTGGATTGTGATAAAAGTCGTAGACATTGACGTGAGTCTATTGACTTCTTCTACCGTTCTACTCATCTAGCAGAATTGCTTAACCTTTATTGAACTTTTATGTATTTTTGTCTAAACGATTGTGCATGAAATAAAGGTTCAAACTACAAAAATTGCCTGACATTAATTTGGAAAAATTAAAGACGTTAAGGAGTGTTCGAAACGTTGATACATTATTTCTTAGTATATCTATTATCAATATTTGTAGGTTATTAACCAGTGTATTCCATATTGGCACTGTTATTCCGTCGAGATATGTCGTGTTGGCCCGAGGCAATACTCTGGTTAATGAACGCAATTTTTTTCAACATTATTGATTTTCAGATTTTCTTTATTTCCATTCGAAAATATCAATTAAAGAAAGGTTATTCTTTAAATTAAATTAGATATTGTTCAACATCGTTCATGAGTATTCCAAGCGTCTGAAATATCCGCCATGTTTGTTTCCTTTCTCACAGATAAAAGTTACGTCATTTTCAATATTGGCCGTTTTTCCGTATTGGCCCGTTTTTCCGTATGACAAATATGGATAATAACCATATCCCTGTTTACTATGAAATCATTAATTTTCGCGGGGTTCAAATTTTGTGGATTCGTGAGATTCAGTATTTTCATCGGAACATAATTTCGTGGATGCGGCATATGCCAACTGGCTTATTGCTACTCACGCCAAGATGTCGCTTAATAGACCTCATTAAAAAGATGGTGTCGCAAGGTTGGCTAGTGACACAGTTGTAAAATCAGTGCTGACAAACATTGCAATAGACCTTCTTCATATTACCGTTAGACTTACATTTTAGACACCCCAAGACCCGACATCACTTCTTTGGACGTTTTTTCTAATTGTGACGTCATAATGAAGATACGACGCCACAGTTAAAAGTTACGTCAAATGTTGTAATGTCGGGTCTTAGGATGTGTAAAATACAAGTAAACTGCGATAATATGAAAATCGTCTATTAAAAACAATTGATGTGTGTTATTGGGATGTGTTAATTATACGTCCATTGCCTGCAACGAGAAAACAAGATATGAAGTTGTTCTAATTTCTTGCTTTATGTACAATTATTCATTGGGGATGAAAAACAAAAGAGGGGATCTTCAACAACACCAGGTTGCAGCACCCACAGCAAAACCCAAAAACACCCAATGCAAAAACACAAAGCAGACAAGCACAGAAAGAGACGCATAAGGGACAAGGAACGTCAACGCAAAACACAGAAACATCAAACACAAAGGACTACATATAAACCAACGAGACCAATGGGCAACCGGTGCCGACCTAGGAAGGCCATCTGCTACGGAAATAGCAGAAGGTGTGGTTATCCTGGACTACGTGCGCACAAGCCTCCCACTTTTCCGATTACCCAGAGGTCTCGAAGTACGTACAATTGTGGTGTAAATCAACCTTCTCACTGTCAGATGACCACACACAAACAAGACCGCAAAACGCAGGGGCCCAAGCAACACAGATGAACATGTAAATGGATATAAAAAGAGGGCGTACGTAATACAATCCGTGCTCTGCGGCCGCGCTAAATTCATGGATGAGGCTATCACAAAAACAACAAAAATTGGGCCCCCACGAAATATAATGATTTCAAAATTTCAAAACATACCTTGTTTTTAATATTGGCCCTGTTTTTATTTCGTATGGTACGTGCTATTTTTAATGATTATATTGGTTCAAAATCACTTTGATTGATAAATAATGAAATATACGTTGTATTGAAAAAAAAAAAAAATCCATTGCATCGTATGCACATTCCAACAAGTAATGTCTCATCAGTGATGCTTCAGGTCGAAATAGAGAGAAAATCAAATAGTGAATCATGAAGAGAGAAATTCTAAATATGATCTAAAGTGTATGCTCTAGAACCAGCTGAGGACAGAGCAATGTTATTTTATTTTAAGAAATTAATTTATCTGATATATTTATTTGATGACGGAAAAATATATTTCACACTCCGTTGAACTAGTGTAACGGTATCCTCGGGGATTAACAGTCCACCAGCAGATAAAGATAACAATCTATGCAAAAAAAAATCTTTGCACCATATGCGCAGGTCAAGTAGGGTCATAACTATTCATTAGCAATTAGCATTGGTAAACCATTGATATCTGTACTATATATGTAGGATTCGCATGTTAAACTTCATCAAATTCAATTGCATCATTTAAGAACAAATAAATTTGCAGCATGTACCAGACATGTGCGTTTCGGATACTTAACCTTTATATTAAAAAAACTTTTATGAATATCATTTTACTTACTTAATGTCACTTCCTATTATGTTAAAAAACTTTCTTGACTATTTTATTTTGTGTACCTAAAATGTCTGAACGAAGAGATTTTTAATAAGAATAAGCATACAAGTACACGTATATCTCAAATACAGTCTCACTTTCTACTCATCGAAAAATTGAAATGAAAATACGATATGACCATACTTTTCTTGACCTTTATTTGTAGTGCTTCCTTAAAGTAGTGCTAATTAAGGAGTTACCTACTTTTTATATGGAATAATTGATATGATATTATACGTGTCATTTATATTTGATTTATAGGGACAATTTGTCTTCCTCTTTTCCCTTTTGAGCGATAGCTGTCCCTGTCTATAAATTCGAACCTGAACTTGATTATGTAATGAGTTATTCATAAAACAAAGTCAGCATAATTGCAAAATGCATACATATTTATCATTGCTAAGGCGTTGTTTAATATTTCTAAGTTTGTTAGGAGCAAAATCCCTATATGCATCCTCTACACATGTATCATAAATATATTACACATGATCCCTAGTAAATAATGTGTCAGTACAGGAGAGTTTTTTTTTTCTTAAAATGTAATGTTTTTAGTTTAATAGAAGAAAATATTTTGAGAGTTTCACTGTATTCTCTCATACGGACATATAAGAATGCTAGAGATGATTAAGGTATACGTTGTACAATAGAGTAATTTTACATTGCAAGTTAATAATCTACATTGTAAAGCATAGTGAATGTTATGCCTGGTAATGCACTATAAACAATATATTTTCTGAAAGGTAATGGTGCCTTGAAAATCAAAGGGGAGGGGACCCTTTTTACAGGTAAGGTATTTTGTATATGTTACATGTATATAGAAATAAGGACAGGTTAGTTTTTGTAATAATCATCAAAGAAGTACCTATCAGTTATTTAGTGTCAAAGTCGAGAAGACAAGACATAATCCTTAGAATTTCCACTGGAATGGTTGCGAACCTCGGAATGAATAACATTCCGAAGTGAGACCAGGTGCCTGAGGAGAGTCAGCATCTCCTTGATTACATTCAACACCCGTCACATCAGCTCCATGGAAAATTCCGTCATTAGGCTATTCGACTTTGTTTTTCCAAGTGACCTTGACCTATATATTTTATCAACTTTTTAAAAATATGCCGCTTCGCAGGCGACACAAGCATTCCTCGGATTGCTATTTTTTTTTAAAATTACATGTGATATTTTAGAAATAGCATGTCATGGATTTTTATGATTTTCTCCATAAACGGTATGTATAATGCCCTGAATACAAAATATTAATTTTTTGAAAATTAATATTCCGGTTGTCATGGAAACGAGGTATGTCTATTTATAGCACTTAAGATTTTCAAATAAGTCATCTTTGGTTATTATGTTGCCATGGAAACCATTGTAAGAGTTTATTGGTATAAACAACTTATAATCTCTATTTTTAGAAATATTTACAATTTTTTTGAAATTTCTTTCAAACAAGCCAAATCCTATCAAATCAAAATCAGTCAAGAATTGCCATAAAATAAGGTCAAAATTAAGGCCTATTTTTGACCAATTTTTACCATTTTTAAGCAAAAATAACACAAAATGTCAGGCTGAAAAGACCATCACTGTTGTCAGAACAATATATATTTCATGTGAAAAATATAATCACTGAAAAAAAAAGTGGGACCTTGTTTTGTTTTCCTACATTTTGAGGTCAAAATTGGTTGCCATGGCAACTTTTCATGTGACACATGATTACTATATCTTTTCAAATTGATTTTTAGCACGGTTTAAATAACTTTTATTGCTTAAGCAAATCAATAATGCCCTTTTATATGCACTGATAAAAAAAATGCTTAAAATATATTACGGACAGCTAAAAATTTACCGGTAAATTACTCTATGTGTAATAGTACTGAACAAAATGTCACCATGGTAACCATTTTTCATAACCTTTTGAATAAAATTGTGAAGAGGTCCCCCACAAATTTTTACATTTTCTTAAAGATCGAGGATTAAACTTAAAAGATAATTGGCAGTAGAAATCAAGTTAGCCTGACATTAAAGATTATTTGCCCTTAAAATTGAGCAAAATCATGTTAAATTAGGAGCTTTTTCGGTCTTAAAAATGGCCTCTTCAAAACATTTGAGCATATTGACAAAAAGAATAGCGGAGGAAAGCTCCTTGTGTAGTATTTATACAATGAAAGATCTAAAGAGAAAAATTAAGGAAATTTCAGTTTACTACAATACCTGTTACCATGGAAACGAGCCATGTGAAAATGCCATGTTACAAGTATTCTACTGATGCGTAAAATTTCAAACATGGTTTCCATGGCAACGAAAACCTAATTTGAAAAAAGGAAATTTATTTTGGTCTCAGTACATCATATACACCTTCCATACAAAAAATCTCCAAAATTGGAGACATGATATTTCAACATGCTATTGAAATTATTTTGGTCCTTACAGAGAACTGCTATCAAGTATATTATTGTGTTTAAAATGTTAGATACTCTCTCTTTAGATTGAGAATCAATGACGAGGGTTTAGAACCCGAAACGTGCATGTCTGGTCCATGCTGCAAATTATCTGTTCTTAAATGATGCAATTGAATTGAAGACGTTTAACATACATAATTTCATAGATCCTGCCTGTAATAAATACAAGAGTCCCAGGGGGCACAACTGCTCACCTAATACCCATGCACACACTTAACATATTGGCAATGCATAATGATAATACATGTATTACGTTTAAGGATTGTGCCAGGATTTGATTCCACAACACATGAGTTAATATGTACAGTAAGATAACGATTCATAATTGAAAAAAAATGACAATTGGAAAAGAGAGATGGGAAAATTAAAACTATATATCAAATGAGTTAAAAAGATCCTGACGATTATATCAACAGCACTCAATACAGCACCAAATTGAGCATCGACGGGTAAGCTAGAGGTGGGACCAGGTGCCCGGGAGGAAGCATTAAGTAGCTAAATATAATAAAAATGCAATTGATTAATACAAAAAAATGGAGAAAAACATTTTGTCCAATAAAATGGAATTATTGGTATTCAGATGAATTAAAATTGAATAGAAAGCTGCTAAAATCAGAAAAATGAAAAGCGAACAAAAAAAATTATGGGAGAGGGTGTATAGATTTCATCCCAAAGCACTTCAATTCATATGTACAATAAAATAGATTTACAATTCATAAAGAACATCATAAAATAAAGAAAAAAAGAAAATAATAGAATTTAAGCATATGACAAATATGGATTATGACCATATCCCAATACACAGTACAAAATCGATAATTCAGAAAATTATAAGCCGAAGGCATACAAAATCAGGATAAAACAAGAACCAAAGCAAACAAACAAAACCTCCACCACACGAAAAGAAGCGAACTCCTAAAATGGGAAAGAGATCAGGTGCTTAGGAAGAGTAAGCAACTCCTGATGCAAGCAACACTCGTCACTTAAATTCGGTAGAATTGTCACATCCGGTTATATATCAAAACAATCAGTAACTTTAATATGGCAAAAATGTGATAAAATGAGTGCATACGATCATACATTCATGATTGATTGAGTAATTTATACAAATATTTCGACTTTGACACTGAATAACTGTTAGGTACTTCTTTGATGTTTATTATCAGAAAGGAGTGTGTAATCAAAGATGATTTGCAATATGTATGAAAATCCCCCCTACTCCTTTCTTACATGAAAAATTATGAGAATTTAGTAACATAAAAGTTTTATCCAAAATCAATATAAAACAACTGCATGACGTAAATATGACGAATATGCAGTTTGTACATATGAGTTGACAAAAACCATCATTATATAGAGTTATATAATGAGTTAAGTACCCTCATTATATAGAGTTATATTCAATGAAATGCTTCAGAAAAGAGCATTTCTGTCGAAGTCAAAAAATACGTCAAAACTCGTCAAATTTGTCTTCGGAGTGGAGCCAAAGCCGCAACATTTCAAAAGTCATCATTTTAGATCACCATGATGCTTTCGGCTCATCAATATGTTTTTCGGTTCTGAAGAAGAAGTTTGTCAAAGGAGGGTACCTCTTGAACTACTTTTGCCCGTGGTGGCACCATCTATTGATGGATCCGGACGAAAAAACAACAATATTCGTAGGAGACCATAAGTACTTCATTCCTACCAAGTTTTATAAAATCCCTTCCGTGGTTTTGGGGAAAAAGTCGAAAATTTAAAAAGTTTACGGACGGAAGACGGACGGAAGGCGGTGGGCTATGACAAAAGCTAACTTTGAGCCTTTGGCTCAGGTGAGCTAAAATCATGTTAGATAGTGACTTACCCGGTTGACAGGCCTCCATTCTATACGTAGTATGAGATGCAATCTCACCATATCGCACCGCAGATGAGAGCAGGTATTTAGTTATTCGCCCAAATTGAACTCAATAGGTTGAAAACAAGCATCATTTCTGCATTCTGAAATTGAGATGTAGAAAACAAGTCAATATATCATCGTCTAGTAGAATTTGAAAAGACCTTGTAATCTGCTTCGTCATTTGCCGAATCATAAGATGTTGCAATATTCCATACTTCCGTATTATTACACTTACAATAAATGTCTTTTGCAGTTTGAACAATTAAACATGTTTCACTTGATTGAGTGTTTAAAGTGTATTAAATAATCTTTCACCCGAAAAAGCTTTGTATTGACTCTTTATCTTTGTATTGACTCTTGATCTCCTCCCTTCTTTTTATCAGTTTGGCATGCCTATATTACTGTGCTTCTTTGGAAATTTGTCATTTCATCCTAAAATGTCATCGAAATTAAAGGAAGTTGGCATTCTGACACCATCCTTCCTATGCTTATTGGTCATAATTGTTATATAAATCGATAACCGAATCGACCCAGCGGGAAATTTGGAGCCACGTACTCTTTGGAAAATATATACACAAAATTCAAATAATTAAACTGGAGTGCGCTACATTAGAATGTTTAGCTGCATGTGTCTGAGGATCAGTTTGACTTGCGGTGGCACTGACGAGAATTTACTAACCGAAACACGTGTCTTGTGCATTAAAATGGTTTGAAAGGTAGCTCAAGAAGGTTATCAGTTGGAACACTTCATGTTCTTGCAATGAAACTATTATATAATTGATATTTCTTGATCAGATATCCTAAAAATTATATTTGTGTGCAACTCTTATTCATTGACAATAATTTTTGAATAACTGCAACATTATGATAAAAATAGATATAAAAGAACTGTTCAACTCTGCTGCATATATCAGAGAACCTGGATAAATCATTTCTAAATGTGGTACACGCATTATAACTTAGGATAATGATTCCTCATCAGTGGTAAGCAAAAATAGTTGAAAGTTGAAAAAACACTTATTGTGTCGCTCTCTTCTTCAAGTCTCAACATTCAAGTGCCCGTAATGTGCATGTCTGGTTGATGCTGCAAATTTATCTGTTCAAACGCATTTGAAAATTTTTATTTACAAACTTTTCTCAAATTTCTAAAACCTGGGTCCTGTAGCATCATATCCCAGTCATTATGCTACGTCTTTCGGTATATTTAGGACATAATTTCCACAGATTTTGGTCATATTACATTGTTTAGATTGAGGGTTACTGACGAGGGTTTATTACGAAACGTGCATGTCTGGTCCATGCTGTAAATTTATCTGCTCTAAAATTATGCTAATGAATTTGAAGACGTTAAACATCTGAAATGATGCTTTAAATTTGAAGACGTGTATCATTTCAACTGGTTTCCTTTAATACAGTGTACTGCGTGGATCCAAATGAGTTAAAGAAGATCCTGACGATAATCTCAACAGCACTCACAATAGAGCACAAAATTAAACATCGACGGACCCCTAGCAAGCTAGAGGTGGGACCAGGTGCCCGGGAGGAGTAAGCATCCCCTGTTGGCTAGCCTACACTAAAGTATCCTTTAGTGTCTTTTCAGAAACGCAATCAGATGAAAAATATGGCAAGAATAGAAACTCTTACCCCTTTGTAGACCGTACTCCATATATTGCTCGTCAAATCATAGAAAGATTAATTTCTAATGCGTTATTCGCTAATTATTATCACCGTGCAACGTACATATTCGTGCAAAGATACACTCACCTTAGTCGTCTTGGAGATGTCTTCCATGGTTTTCATCCCTATAATGATTCTTGTGAGATGCTTCTGTGCAGCGCTGCATTTCATCTTTGCAAGTGTCTTGTCCATGCAAAAGCCACTTCAAATGATGCAATTTAGCAAGTCAGCACAATTTATAGTTGATACATTAAGCTGTCAGGCTTCTGCATTATGATTTATGGCACTGTCCAAATCTTAATTGATAATATATGTATACATGTTCATTAATGCATCAGTAAAGTGCTTAATTAATTTAGAATAACTTAAAGGGACATGTCAATTTTCATGTTTTAATGTTTACGCACTACATTGAAATTTATTCTAAATTTCCTGTCATCAAATAAGACATAAATTTCTAAAACTAAGGGGTTTCTCTCTGTCCTTAGCTGGGGTTTAGGCACAGTTTTAGGCTCCTTGAGCCTACCCTCCAACGATTTTTGGCCACATTTTTCAGAATATGCCTCTGAATAAACCCTACACAAAATTTGGAGCCGCTCATTTGGCAAAAGGAAATGAAAGCTCTGTATTGTAGATGGAGCCAGGAAACTTTCACTTTGGGTTTATAGCACAACAAAATTGGTAATATAGAACATATATTCAATTATTAACAATTTCAAGCAGCAACAATTGATGATTATCTTTTGCCATGCAGTTTGGCTGGCGATCTCTTTCATATCCTAAATTTGGAATGGACGGAATAAAACTTTAGTTATTTCATTAGACCCTGTCTTTATCAACAAACGGACCCTGTCCTTTATCGTTGTCGACCAGTGAACCCTGTCTTTTATCGACCAAATGATTGTGTCCTTTATCGTTGTCGACCAGTGAACCCTGTCTTTTATCGACCAGAAAACTGAGTCCCTTATCGACCAGCGGACGTGTCCATATTCATAGGTGCTGATGTTGTACAAAGTCGGTACACTCTGTCGAAATGGCAGGGTTACATGAGTGGGAACGACCTGCTTTGAATGCCGTAGGGGTTTATCGACTTTGTGTATAATTTTTTCGGTCAAGTGGTAGCGACAGGTGTTACATGCAATCAGGAAATGCCTATTTTACCAAGTCATATTCAATCAAATTTTGACCCTTCATGGAACTGTAACTACTACCAAACTGCATGAGAAGCAAGAAAACGAACGTAAAGGAAGAAATGATGACTCCAAGAGGTAGAAAGGTAGAAAGGATGACTCGAATTGCTCATTGGTCTATTGGTTTATGCGTTGTCTTTTGTGTTGCGTATTTCTATGGTGTGAGTTCGTGTTCCTTGTCCCTTTTGTGTCTGTTTCTGTGGGTTTCTGCTCTGTGTTTATCCATTGGGTGTTTTGGGGTTTTGTTGTGGGTGCTGCAACCGAGTGTTGTTGGAGATCATCTCCTTTCTCGTAGATTGTCACATTTCTTTAATATCATCATTGTTTCTAAATAGAGCTCCAAAAACATTGATGGACTTATTGTGTTTAAGTATTTCACTATTTTCAAAGGAATGTCCATGGTCTAGAACGCCGTTTATCCATGTTTTATCATTTCATAAGTCTTGATACTTGACATTTGATATAAGCCTTCCGTATCATTGGTGAGGATTTTTCTTATCACTTTGTTGTCCATTTGTCTCGTTGGTTTATGTGTAGTCCTTTGTGTTTAATGTTTCTGTGTTGTGCGTTGACGTTCCTTGTCCCTTATTCGTCTCTTTCTGTGCTTGTCTGCTTTGTGTTTTTGCATTGGGTTTTTTTTTTGGGTTTTGCAATTGGTGCTGCAACCTGGTGTTGTTGTAGATCCCCTCCTTTGTTTTATAAAATCAAGGGGGTCTCACTTAAGGCATAACCCTGTTCTTTCCTATTTCTTTGACAAACATTTGAGATCAATTTTAGAATTTGGCTCTTCATATAAATTTGGTATTTTCGAAAACAAGACTTAATTCCCGTTTGAGACGGTATATGGCGTACACTTATTGTGACGTCATCACATTCTATGGAAACAGTTAATTAACCCTGGGAAATAACAGTATAAATCGACACTATAATGCAATTTTCCAACTTGCAACAAGGTCATAGGCGGCACAGGCTTGCAATATAACTTGAGGTCATCGCTATTTCCCTACGCCATTTCACGCAATGATAAAATCCGAGAGACATCGCATGTACGGCATGTCGTCACAGATACGTCATTCGGACCTCTTACGTAAACAGTGCTAAGGATTCAAGGGCAGAGGCGCATATTTGAGTGTTTAGGGGCAGGTAAATGGTCAATGAAGGAAACGATTCTTATCTTAATGTAGGAAATTTTACAAGACTCACGTCTAAAGACGGAAGGCTTCGATCTATAGCTAGAATTTGTATTTTTATTGGAGACTTCTTGCTCAGCTGATCTCTCATAAATGTAGTTATACCTAATGGTAAATACTTGCTGTACTTTATTTACAAATTCGAAGCCCTAGTTTCAGTCTGCAAGAATCTTGCAGACAAACAATAGTCGATGGCGGCAGAGGTAGATTTCAAAGTGAAGAAAAGCGAAACGAAAATTGGACGCATGCGTGGGAAATTGACCCTTGTTATGCTGTCATAATGGGTTTCCATCAGATACCGCCTCAAATGAAGGAAATATCTCTGTTTTCCGCTCAATGTCTCCTTCGCGATCGGATTTCCTCAATTTGGCTCTTCATATATACATCATTCTTTTTTAATTTTCCTCTATGTCAGCCCCGACCATCACTGATATAAGATTGAAATGTACATACGATGAAATACATGTCGCTACGGGAATATGATAAAAGAATATCAGATCCCCATTTCCAGAATGATCAGTGGCATTCTGGATTGCGATTGAATGGCTGTCATCATCACAAAACAAGACATATTTACCTGATATGTTCATCAATATGTACATAGAGACAATCACCGAATTTGACAAGTTTTCATGGAACTGTTGTTACGGGTGTTGCACGCAATCAGGAGACGCTGACTCTCCCCGGGACCTGGTCTCGCTTTGTAATGTTATTCATTCCGAGGTTTTCAACCGTTCCATTGGAAATTCTAATAACATTGCCTTGCCTTCTCAACTTTGAGGCTGAATAACTGATAGGTAACATTTTGATGTTTAAACAACTATGCGACGTACTAATTTGTCTGTTTCTTTTTCTCGTCTAATATGTGCTTGTGTGATCCACTGTAATCAATGCATGTTGCATAGTCATGTTGGAGATATCATATCTTTCTATGACAAATATAGATAATGACCATATCCCTGTTTACAGCACAAAATCCATAATTCAGAAAATCAGAAACCGAAGGCATACAAAATCAGGATAAAACAGGAACCAAAGCAAACAATCAAAACCCTCCACCATATGAAAAGAAGCGAATTCCCGATATGGGAGTGAGACCAGGTTCCCAGGAAGAGTAAGCATCACCTGCTTGCATGCAACACCCGCCGATTCAATTCGGTAGAACTGTCCCTATTCAGTACTTTCCACTTTTAGTCAGAATAACTGCAGTGTCCTAATGTTCCCTTTCGTTACCAGCCAGTATGCCCAATTATGCTAAATTTGTATCATATTTTTCAAAATCCTTGCATTGCATCATCTTTGATGCATTACGCTGTAACTTTATCAATGCGCAATGCATGTAACACTTTGATCTGACAAGAAGACAAGAGCGCATCATGACTTTTTGTAGTTTATTATTGATCGCAGACGGAAGCTGACGAACGTTATTTGTGCACATTTATTCTGTAGATCCTTTAGATCTACATAAATTATGCAGAGAGAAATAATGTATTATTTCTCTTAATATTGCTTCATTGCACTGTATCAAGTAAATCGTATGTAAATGATGCTCTATTTCAAAACAGGATACAGATAATCTTAAATCCGGGAATTGACTGATTACGTTTGACTTTTATTCCAAATTTCTTAACCGATTTCTTGTTAGAATCATTTTAATGTAGATCTTTATACCTGGTTTCTTTGGAGTTGGTAGAAAGCATCATTTATAAGGATCGTTTAAAAATTTCAATATAAACATCAATGCTCTAAATTCTGTGCTTTTATAATGAATTTAAATCTAAGATAATACAATTGAAAAATTCTAGAGGAAAAGACTACTCTCTATTTAAAAAATCCACGAAAGAAAACCCCAAACCAAAACAAAATTGTACCCTCCCCTAAAACACCAAAAAGAAAAACTAACAACCCTTCCCCCGAATGAATGAATGAATGAAATGAAATGAAATGAAGTAAAATGAATAGATAAATGAAAGCAAAAATCAAACAAAAATTAATAAAAAAAAAATTAATTAAAATAACAGAAAGAAAAAGAAGCAATAAATAATTAGATAGAATAAGTAAATAACAAATATGAAAAAAATACATAAAGAACAATTTCTTATTTAAAGACCCGACATATTTTCTGTCATGTCATCAAACAAGAGGTGTACAAAATCACAATATTTTTAAGACAATACCTTTAACGATTTTTTCGCTTGTTACTGACAACTTTTAACGTCGAAAAGAAAATAAAAATCGAAAAATAATAATAATGATAATAATAATAAAAAACTTTTAACGTCGAGATTACCCCTTCTTTAAATGAGTTAAAGAAGATCCCGACGATAATCTCAACAGCACTCACAATAGAACACAAAATTAAGCATCGACGGACCCCTAGCAAGCTAGAGGTGGGACCAGGTGCCCGGGAGGAGTAAGCATCCCCTGTTGGCTAGCCGCACCCGCCGTCGATGTTTAAGCACGAAAATGAAAACAATATATTAAGTTCATGCACTGTCTGACGTTATGTCTAGATAGAAAGTGCCATGGCGACAATGTCAGGGAAACATTTTCAAAACACTTACTGTCAAACCCCTCGCGGGGAACTTTTTTACGAGCTCTACACGGCAAAGGGCATAAGTGTGACACAAATGAGTTTTCTTTTTGGGTTTTTAGGCCAGGACAAAATAGCTGTATGTGTTTCAAACTAAGACTGAAAATAATATTTATTGCCTGTTCTCCTGTGTAGACATTAGGTTACAATCTTGCGTCTACACGACATCAAGTTTTGCTCGCATTATATGCTATATGCGTTTTTGCCTTCCAGAGTTCCTTCTGAAACATTTGACTCGATTCTCAAAATAAAATTAAAAATCATTCCAAGGAATGCATGTGTCTCCTGCTAAACATAGCGACACTCAGGAATCCCTTTTATAGGGTGTGACATCCAAATGTGACAGACAGACGGACAGACGGACAAGGGACAAAGTGATCCCTAAGTGTCGCTATGCTTCGCAGGTGACACAAAACCAATTAGTTCATATGCTATTCGTCAAAGTATCTATGAACAATCACAAACGACTTTTCTGGAAACGCAAGTGATTGGATGATTTTCAAAAAGGTTTTAGATAATTATAGGCTTGGTACTTTTTCTTCTGGAGTTCTTTGTTCGCTATTTTAATTTCGTGTAATTATTTTGAAACTTAGGAAGATAAGAACGCCCATGGGACTACTACATTTTGTATACAAACGAGAACAGAACTCCTGGTGTCCAGTAGAACCCGAGAATAGTTCGCAGGTAACCAGGATAAAATGTTATTTCCCATTAACATTTCAATATTGTATTTTCCTGTATAGATGTCTCTCAAACCTTCTTAGTGTAAACTTTTTTAACGAAAGTATCAATCTAATCATGCGTTGCATAGGTCTATTTCTGTAAAAAAATATCTCTGTGCAATGACTGATGAAATAGAGCCATTCATGTACCCTACGCGAAATTATGGCTATTAATGTGTAGTTTCTTCAACGCATTCTAAAATTTTTGTTATCAAAATTTCCTGAAATGTCTAAAACGTGGGTCCTGTAGCATCATATCCCACCCATCCTGCTACGTCTTTCGGTACGCTTTTTCGACAAAGTAACTTTCATACTTTTTTGGCATATTACATTGTTTAGATTTAAGGATCACTGATGAGGGTTGAGTAACCGAAACGTTCAAGTCTGGTCCATGTTGCCAATTTATCTGCTCCTAAATGATGCTATTCAATTTGAAGACGTTTACATTGTTGTTCTTCGATGGCAAAAGAAGCTTTTTTTTTATTTTACATATAAAAAAAAAGATGGCAAAAGAAGTTGTTCATTTCATAAAAACATTATTTGACTAATGCGGTATCATCTGCTGGTGTGTTTAATGCATATCATGTCTGTAGAAATATCTCACAATAAACTTTTTCTTCGATCTTTATTTTTGACAAAATACAAGAAAAGGCCTGGTCTTGTAAGACATTATCTTCATAGTAAGTCAAACAGCACAAGGAATTAATGAAATTTGAACAGTACCTTCGTTGATACAACGAATAATTACACTTATCGATACTTTAGATTAAACAATATGTTTCCTTTAACTAAGATATCATTATGCAATTCAACTGTAAACGCCCATTGCACTTCACGTGCAATCGCTAATTAATCATATTCTTTTCATCATTTATTGATCATGTTGATATTTTCTTGTAAGCGAACGAAAATACATTTTCCTTGACAATATTTCAATCATTCAAGATGTTTAATTTCGCATTGTCATATGTCATGATTTATTGAAGGTAAACGTCTTCAAATCGAATAGCATCATTTAAAAACAGATAAATTGGCAACGTGGACCAGACATGCACGTTTCGGATACTTAACCCTCATCAGTGATCCTAAATCTAAACAATGTAATATGCCAAAAAGTATGAAAGTTACTACTCCCACAAAAAAAATTATGTTCTTTACTGGTTAAAACAAATAGTAAACATGGACAACCGACGGTTGTGACTAAGATTCCAGTTGATGTTTAAATGACTAAAGATAACTCTTAAAATATGATAAAGACAAATTCAGTAAAACTAATGGATGATCTCCTAGCACAATAATTTTGATACCGAAACTATGATTTTCTGAGTGCATTTGACCTTTCAGAAATTATCATTAATTGATTTGCCATATTACCATTGTTGAAATTGAGGATCACTGACGAGGGTTAAGTAACCGAAACGCATACATGTCTGGTCCATGATGCCATTTGATTTGTTCTTAAATGATTCTACTAAATTTGAAGACGTTTAACACTTGACCTTTAACCCTGATATGACCTTGGAAACTTTTGTCCGAAGGCCCACATCCTGCAAAACAGATCACGAAGTAGGATAACATTATCAGCCAGAAGTTATGTATGATGCACCCCTCCCCCTTTCTGAAACCGAATCTCATCAGTGCAGTAAAAACATTTATTTCATCCAAAAATATCATCGAAATCTAAGGAGATTAATCTCTTGTCACCATTCTTCCTAACCTATTTTGAATAATATGCTACTGAATCGACCATAGAGGAAATTTGGAGCCGCGCACTCTCTGTAAAGTAAATTGAAAATTTTGAATTAAAAAATAAAACTACAGGGCGCTACTGATATGATTTTTGACGGTTCCTGAAAATCACTTTGGCTGGAAGCATCACTGGTGAGGATTTAATATCCGATGCACTTATCTGGTCCATAACAAATTGCTTAAAATTTTTCTTCAAGAATGTATAGAGTTTGAACACTTCCGTATTATCAACCATTTAAACGAATACGCGTTTTTCTTCACAAACAAATGTTATAGCCATTTTGAATTGAAATAGATATTTTTTATGAATTTCTGAAATTTTTATAATACCTTTTTCAGCCTAAAAGGGCATTGAGCTTTTTGAGTGACATTAAGTGACCTTTACCCTAAAGAATTTATGATGAAATTCTCATAAGCAGCCCATATACAAACATTGGATAAGCATTCATCTGAAGTTATGTGTAACATCCCCTCTCTTTTGGTACACAATTTCTCAAGTTCGCAATAAAAAAGCTCAAAATCTGTCACGTATATATGCATTTTTCTGTTATTATTCAAAATTTCAGTCCATTCGGAGAAAACACTTATTGTTAATGGACTTTAATTTTTATTGCAAAATAAGCTACTCTTTATTAATGACAAAGCCTGGAACTGGCATTGACCCTTGATGATTGACCTGAGGTGACCGTTGTCAAAAAGGATCTATCCTAATGAATTTTGTGTATTCAGGACAGACTGACATACAGACAGACGGACACGACATCGACTATATGATCCACAGAAAATGTTCGGGATCATAAAAATTATCAATAAGAATGGGATCTAGATCTACAGAATGTCAATATGCATATCGCTTGTCAGATCTGCGGTCTTGCAAAATCATTTGAAGCAGGAGAGTTGTATAAGAACAGACCTTGAATTCGGACGGGACTCAATAAAGAGCCAAACAGAATCAATCCTACATATACTTGATTCACGTTATTGTTTTACTCTTCTTGCTTTTGGACATGATGATAACCTTTGTATGTTACATACAGAGTTATGAAAATGCACAGTTTTAACCATTTTAATTACCACATATTTGTGCTCTTAGTTCACTGCAAATATGTAAAACTTGCTTGACAACAGTAATTGTGCACTGCCGAATAGTTGAAAAAGAGAGAATTTGCTATAAGCAATAAAGTAAGAAACTTCTAAGCAGTTTTAAGTAGGGTTGTGCGCACGCAATCCGGATAGATACACCATTTGCTTCTTTCGTTACAGATGGCAGCACTAAGTCGGTTGATTATCCATAGGTTACGTTGGTTTATGTGTGGTCTTTTGTGTTACATGTTTCTATTCGTATGTCTCTAACTGTGCTTGTCTTCTCTGTGCTTTCACATAAGATGTTTCGGTACTTTGCTGTGGGTGCTGCAATCGAATCTGGTTGGATACCCCCTCCTTTCTCTTAAGGATATGAATGTATCAATGGATACTTAATCTAGGCTCAATAAATTCAATACAACAGATGTAGATTATAATTAATTCACTTAGATTATTATCAAAATTAGATACAAGAATATGTATGTGAAGCCAATTATCTATAGTGATATACAAGAACCATACAATTATGTTAATTGAATTGTATATGAAATACTAACATTGCCAAATATTATAATACCATACAGTTATAATTACATTGTTATTACATTACAAATATGGACAATGACCATATGCCAATAGGCCACTTGCCGAAATTCATAATGGCTGACAAAATGGCGAAAAATGTTCGAGGTAGGCAGTTTTTCGCACTTTTTCATTGTTACGTCACAATGGAATTGCGTCTTTTAACAGTGACCTCATATATTGCTGAAGAATTAAAAGCTATTGTTTTGGTCAATTTCATATGATTTACTCCTCCTATGGTACATTAATTGGTACCATTTGCTCTTTTTGACAGCCGAAAAAAGAAGATATGGGGTAGTTCTTATCATAAGTGGGATAATTTTATATCTATGCCAGCTCTCAAATCTAGAATGAGTTAAAGAAGATCCTGACGATAATCTCAACAGCACTCACAATAGAGCACTATGTTGAGCATCGACGGACCCCTAGCAAGCTAGAGGTGGGATCAGGTGCCCGGGAGGAGTAAGCATCCCCTGTTGGCTAGCCGCACCCGCCGTCGATGTTAATGCACGATAAAGAACACGGTTTATAAAAAAGTAGATGTTACGATCTTCAATGCAGGTACATAACGTCTACCAAACTTACGTCACTCAGGTGTGCATATTAATTACCAGGTGGGTGAAAAATCCGGCGCTTAAACTTTATTTATATTTAACTACCTGGAAATTATGGAGAATCACGTACAAATACAAAAAAAAACATAACATGCATTTTAAATAGTTTAAATTGATATAAATATAAATTAAGAATTTAAGGCGAATATGTTTTGCAGTTGATCAAATGCAAATCGCTTTATTTTTTCCTCAAGGTAATCTACATACCTCTCATTGGTACCAATCGAAGAATGTTATTAACAAAACTTTCCTAACACACAAAAATATGTTTCTGGTACAATTGTAATAAAAGCGGACAAAACACAAAGGACATGTGCTGTGAAATAAATCAAGAGTCATTTTCAAAACAAACAAATAAAATTATTTGTAATTGTAAATAAGTGTCCTTCTTAGAATCTCTTGTAAATGAATCAGTATGTATACCAGGGATGTGATCGTGATGCCATCATAAACATAGAAAACGACACTGGACGAATCCATAGATCTATATCAGTATCAATATAACACACTACCCAACCATGAAGATAGGTTCTTTGACGGTTGTTTTCCAACCCCCAAAAATACCGTACGGTATTTGTTCGTTATGAAAACTCTGAGCAGGGATGATTCGACGTCGTGATCAAATATTATTATGATATATGATGGCTTATGAAATTTGACATACTTGTTTTATATTCATCTAAATTCTTTGTAATATTCAAATGATACTGGGTTTATTGATTCATTTCGTATTCATTCCGCGAATGAATTCTTTCATACATTTCTACACCCAAGTTAGTAGGTAAATTGTCATAAAGACAACAGAAATATTTAACTTAAAATGAAAATCTTTTTGAAGAAAAGGAAAGGGGGGGATCTGCAACAAGACTAGGTTGCAGCACCGACAGCAAAAAAAAAAAAAAAAAAACACCCCAAGCGAAAACACATTCGGACTTCTGACGTAAACAATGCGAAAGGTTCAAAGGCAGAGACACATATTTGAGTGTTTAGGGGCGAATAAATGGGCAATGAAGAATTGATGTTGGAAAATTTATACAAGACTCATGTCTAAAGACGGTAGGTTTCGATTAATAGCTAGAATTTGTATTTTTACTGGGGACTTCTCGCTCAGCTGATCGTGTTGGCAATGTACGAATGAAGAAAGAATCCCTGATACTGCATCGTATTGTATCGAAAGAAAAGCATTGCATGTACACTGTATACCTCAGAAATGTAGCCAAACCTGCTGGTATATACTTGCAATACTTAATTTACAAATATGAAGCCCCAGTTCCAGTCTGCAAGAATCTTGCAGACAAACAATAGGCGATGACGGCAGAGGTAGATTTCAAAGTGAAGAAAAGCGGAACTGAAATCGGACGCATGCGTAGGAGATTGACACAGTAAGAGACACAAAATGGACAAGGAACAGCAAGCACGACATCAAAACACCAAACACAAAGGACAAATAAACCAACAAAATCAATGGGTAACCGGTGTCGACTTAGGAGGGCCATCTGCTTCGTCTAGTAGCAAATGATGTGGTTATCCGGATTATATAAGCACAACCCCCAACTTTCCGTTATGAGCTATAACAAAATTGTCAATACCGTGCTATAGGTTGAGTATCACATACATAGTAAAAAGGAGGAGGTCTTCTACTTAGAAACACTCCAAGCAAAAACACAGATTAAACATATATAGCAAGGGACGCAAAAGTGACAAGGAACACCAAATACGTTATCAAAACACCGAACTCCAAAACATTGGAATATGACAAAGTTATATTAAGGTTATAAGCGGCCTAAATGACAAATGTGCATAGTAATCATATCCCTATATACAGCACAAAATCGATAATTCAGAAAATTTTAAACCGAAGGCATACAAAATCAGGATAAAACAGAAACCAAAGCAAACAAACAAAAACCTCCACCACATGAAAAGAAACGAACTCCCGAAATGCGAGCGAGACCAGGTGCCCAGAAAGGGTCAGTATCTCCTGCTTGCATGAAACACCTGTCCCTCCATTTCAGTAGAATTGTCACATCCGGTTACTTCAATTTGGAAGATATAAAGTATAATCTTGATGGTTGGACGGTACAAATGGTCTATGACAAAATATCATCCACCATTCTGGAGAGTGGGGCATCATAGCGTATGACGAGTTCCCTATATCGACCGTCGAACTTCCTCAGTGACGATGTTAGTCGGTCACAAACATAACCCTGACCGAGAAGCTTATCTGAAAGACGCCTAGCCCTCAGAATAAAATCTGTATATTTGGTACTTGCTCTAGATTTTGCGTAGCGTATCAACTGAGATGAACACGCCATAAGCAGGCGATGAAGGGGATGTTGCTACTCAGAAAAAAGTTTGTGATGCTGAAATTGAAGTCGTCACGTTTGTCATAGAGTGAAGTGTCCATGTGACCATCAGTATCTTGCTCTAAAATTAAGAACCGCTGTTAAGGTTGTGTAAATGATCAAAGACCTTCAGGAAAAGGTATAATCATCGGTTTTCAGAATTATCAATGAGTTTATTGAAATAATCTTATAAATTGTTTGAACTTGAACTATGTCTAAACAACCCATTTCTGATCATTTCTGTTAAGATATAAACCTAAATGCTGGCAAAATCAACTGAAATGTGCCTACCCTTCCTGAGTTTTGGTTGAACTATAAACAATAAGCCAGGTGATGATGATAGATTTATGCAAAAATGTTCGTACGGCTAATTAGGAAAATCGACGAACAAACACTTATTTGTCAATGACAAATTCTCCCCGAAAAGATATTAGTTCATGTTCAAATCAGAGAAAACCAAAGAAAGAAAAAGTAGCATTCAATAGTAGACATATTTACATAAAGCCACACCACAATATTAAGCATCGACGGTATCGATTTATTGGCATAATATTTTATTGATTTTTACCTGAGTGGCCGTGTTTACAAAATATGTGATCAATATTTTTCACTCCTCTCATGCATATGCAATATTCAATACCGTAAGCGATGGCGATTTATCCGGATTTGCCAAATACCCCTTTCACTAAAAAAGAGATGCATCACACATAGTAAGATTTATAAACTTTAAAACCAAAATTTCATAAAAAGCATTTTTTTTTTCCAAATGGATTATTGTGTTTGGTTTTATTTCGTTAAATAATGCTTGAACGGAAATTGTAAGGATTTAGCCAAAACAGAAAATCCTTCACGACTTGTCTTTGGCTTCGCTCATAGTTCTGTACAATTAAAGTGGTTTTTAAAAAAAAACGTTTCTTATAGTACTATTCACCTTTTGGAAAATCTAGGAGACTCACGTGTTTACAAAGTATATTGTCTACGTGCATTTTAGTTCAAAACAATTCTAACATACATACAAATAAAAGGCGTATTTGTTTAGTACTTGATTAAATACGATTATTTTATTTTTCAAACGATGATGTAATTTCCTACAAATGAGGTAACATGGCTTAGCAATATTTGGTGCCAATCGAAGAATGACACAAAATTTTAATGAAACAAAAGTATTTCTGGTGCAATTTGAATAAAAATATGAACAAAACATAAAGGGCAGGTGCTAGGAAATACAACGTGATTCTTTACCTGGACATTAACATGTATATTTGATATGTTCCTTATTCCTTTCCATGAAACTATAATAAAGGAATCATTGTATTGAGCACAGAAAAAGTTAAGTAAATATCAGTTCTTTATATAATAATACGGAAGTGTTCCAACTCCATGCCTTCATGAAGGAAATTTCAAACCAATTTGTCCTGCACCCAACACGTGTTTCGAATATCAAATTCTCATCAGTGATGCCTTCAACGGAGTCACCAAAATGGAAATATTAAACGTCTTCAAATTCAATAGAATCATTTAAGAACAAATAAATTTGCAGCATGGACTTGACATGCACGTATCGGGTACTTAACCCTCGTCAGTGATCCTCAATCTAAACAATTTAATATGACCAAAAAGTATGAAAGATACGGTATGCCAAAACATGTACTGAAAGACGTAGCAGGATATGTGGAATATGATGCTACAGGACCCACGATTTAGAAATTTCAAGAAATTTTGATAACAGAAATGCTCGAAATTTTTCGAAACGATCATCCGAAGTTGATCTAACTTAGCCACATTTGATAACTATAATCCCCAGCACGACGACGTTCCGGTGATCACAGCGTAACACACACGCGTGTTACAAGAAAAGAGGGGCAGCAGACAACACTCTCACGATTTTATTCTGCAGTATCATAAAAATGTTAGAGGTTTAAAACATCCTTGCACCATCCCTATAATAATTTTGGACACTGTTTTCTTTTAAATTACTTCTGAGTAGACCCTAAAAAATTGCGAACCGCTCACCCTTTGCAAAATTGATATAAGCATACATTAGGCTTGGGAGGTCTTTACTAATTTTTTTCCGATTTGAATCATTTTGGCTTAAATGATACGGAAGTGATCCAACTCTATACCTTTTGAAGAAAATTTCAAACCAATTCATTATGCAGCAGACACGTTACGGCTATCAAATCCTCATCAGTGATGCTTCCAGCCAAAGTAATTTTTAGGAGCCACCAAAATTCATTTCAGTAGCGCACTCTGGTTTAATTTTTTGTGCGCGGCTCCAAATGTGCTATAGGGTCGATTCAGTAGCATATCCAAATAAAATCTATGTTCAAAATAGCATTTGAGGGATGATGCTAAGATGTTAACCTCCTTTAATTAATTTCGATTATATTTGCGCTACTGATATCAATTAGTAAATATTTAGTCAAAAAAAAAAAAAAAAAAAAAAAGCTCAGCAGCGTTATCAGATCGTGTTATTATAAATAATGTCTAATAAGATTTGTCACACTTGGTTTTTTTATCTTTATTCTTTTTAATATTCAAATGATACCGAGTTTATTGATTCATCTCGTATTCAATCCGCGAAAGCATTCTTTCTTCGAATATTACATTTTCTACACCCAAACTGTCATATAGACAATAGAAATATTCTCCTTAATGGGAAAATGGTTTTTAAGATATTTGCTAAGCCATGTTTATCTGTATGTTAAGATTTGATTCATCTGACAAAAGCTGTCAATTCTGGCGTGTAAAAAAGCTGACAATTTGATCTTGCAATTGCGGTTTAGTTACATTTGATTAATTTTGAACAAGCTAATTTGGTCAACTATGAAATATAAAGATTTACCCTCAATCGTTACAAGATTTTGGTTAAGATATAATATATGCACATAAAATTTAGTCAAGCGGGATTTTCATAGGACTTGGTTGGAAATTTTCTTCAATAAGATATAGAGTTGGAACCCTACCGCATTATTTATAACATAGAAAGGGAGAAAGAGAGAAAATTAATAAAATTGTGAATATTGAAAAATCCGATGTCTTTATTGGTGACGTTTTAAGCATACTTCAGAAAATGAGCCATGGGCGGATCCAGATTTTTTTTCCAAGGGAGGAGGAGTTTATCAAGAGGTCAGGGAAATGGTTTTGAAAGAATTTTAAATTTATTAGAATGGGAAAAAATGAGCATTTTTTGCAAATTCAATTGATAGAGGGCTCCTTTCACCCTGAACATCCCCTCTCTAGATCTGCGTTTCATGAACCATATTATGTTTGAAGTTTAAATATGCGCACATCAACATGATCAACAACTTATATTTTAGCAGTAATGCTCTCTCTCAAAACAGAGGAAGTCCAAAAGTGGGCATGGGAAAGTATCATTCTAAAATGACATAAATGTATGCAAAAAAGCCAGCATGATGGATGTAATCAATTAAATAATACCTTCTCCCCCGGATTAATATACAGAATACGGCAAAAATATATTTCAGTCAGCTCATAATCAGCCCTTGAAGTTTCCAACGTTGAATCCATTGATCAAGACAAATATGGACAATGACCATATCTTAATACACAATACAAAATCAATAATTCAGAAAATCATAAACCGAAGGCATACAAAATCCATTCAGGATCCAAAGCAAACATAGTGTTGATTTATTAACAAATCATGACAGAAGCGTTTTCTAAATGTCAAAGTGTATTATTAATAGTATTTATGTCTTACAAAGGTGAAAAATAGGTCAAATCTTTGGTAGATCATACTTTTTCTTGGAAAACTTTAAATTCAAAGTAGACGTGACATATTTTTGATAGTTCATACGTGGAATTGAAATAGAAATGTCATGATGTAAATTAATGGTCACGATGATTGATAATCAATCGATTTAACTTTTTCATTCGTCGTTATATGGAAATGATAAAGAAAGAAGTGATCTAAGCCAGTCAGATGTGTGTACTGAATGCCATATTAACATTTTCTTGATAAATACAAGAGACCCATTCACCATATATAGCTTACCGCTTTGTTCGCTTTCATAAACTAGTTAAGCCTTTCTTGAAATTCTACAAAACTTATTGTCAGCTTAAATTATGCGATTGAATTTGAAGACGTTTAACATTTGTACCACTTGGTGAGTGTCACTGCTGTTGGACCAAGAGTCCCCGAGGGCACGTGTAGCCAAGTTCGATCAACTTCGGTTGATCGTTTCTTCAACGCATCGGATGTTTCAAACTTTCTTGAAATTCCCAAAACGTGACTCCTTTGGCAACATATCCCACCCATCCTTCTACGTCTTTCGATTTATCATTTTTATTTTGACATAATAACTTCCACGCTCTTTGATCATATCACATTGTTTAGACTGAGGATCACTGACGAGTACCCGAAACATGCATGTCTGGTCAATGCTGAAAATTCATCTGTTCTTAAATGATGAGATTGAATATGAAGACGTTTGACATTCTTATGAAATTCGGACCTATACAGAGGATACTACTATAGGTATTTTACAACCTTCCTTTTATGCTGACATAATAAACAAAATAAGAAGGACCAATAGTAGACAGAATTGCCATCGAATGTGTGTCAGAATCATAAAACGCCTTTTATACCATGGATATGATCCTGCTGTCACCAGACGAACACTCGGTATGGTACTTGACCGATCTACAGTCTTGTACCAGCGCATTCTTAAGAGGTCCACTCTGACTGACTGTGATGACAGAACTTCGTGACTGGTCCTGTCCAAACTAACTTCGTTAGAGAAGACAGGGCCCCTAATAATTGTCCTCTTTGAATGTCGGTCGGTGATAACATGCATGAGCTCGCTAAAGCCGACAGAGTACGGACTTTAGTACGTGCGCCCTCTATTTTTAAATCCATTTACAAGTCTATCTGTGTTGCTGTTGTTTGGGCCCCTTGTTTGGAAATGTAATCTTACAGGGAGGTGCTTTTAACTACTATTGTGTGTTCTTCGAGACCTCTGGGTAACCGGGAAGAGTTAGAGGAATGTGCGCACGTAATTCGGATAACCACACCGTTGTTTACTGGTGTAGCAGATGGCCATCCTAAGTCGGCAACGGTTGCCCATTGGTCTCGTTGGTTTATGCGTGATCTTTTGTGTTTGATGTTTCCCCTTGTCCCTTTACTGTCTCTTGCTTTGCCTGTCTGATTTAACATCTGTTGTTTTTGTGTTTTGATGTCGTTGCTGCAACCTGGAGTGTTGTTGGTGATACCCTTCTTTCTTGACTTATCAACTACAAATAATACAAATTTTGTAGAGGACCTAAAGCACTTGCTTCCTGACATTCTGAGAAATTTTGGGGATGACTTGTCAAAAATGTATCAGCCAATCAGAGACATCGGCAACCAACTGTGTCGACATATCGACAGAAAAGGCACTAGTAAACTTGACAGAGGACATTGAACGCTTACATGTACTTCATATGAGGTTTCGTGAATTCTGTGCATTGGTTGATGAGATAGGCCTTAATTTGTATCAATTGAACTAAAAGACTACGTATAAGGTAAAGATGATGAAAATGAAAACAATTTATGAAAATCTCATTCTTTTCCCCTAAATATTAGTAGTAAACGGATCTAGTAAATTTTGCCGCTGAGGTATGTTTATTTATTCGAGTATTTGCTCTTTTAATGGGAAGAAAGAACAAACTTTAAAGCTGAAAGCCTTCTTTAATTTCTTTTGTCGTATCGCTTGTAACAGGATTTGATAAAGGATTTTCCCATCCTTTTCCATTAAAAGCATCTTTTCAAGTTATTCTCTTATGTCAAGGTGTATTAACAATGGATAGTTCTATAAATCAAAAGCCTTGCTCAATGAGTTATACGTTTTATTTTATACAAATTGAATATCATTGCAGTTAATTATTATTTTAACTTCACAGTAATCCGGCCTTGACATTTTGATACGATGCACAATTATGATTGATGTAAACTCACATTTTAAAATATGATAGAATAAACCTTTACATTTGCAAAAGAGGATCATACATCAATTGGAACATATATAATTAACGAATGCACACATCAATCATTGTTCAGGAAACTGTTATGCATATTTATCGAAAGAAAATGCTTAATCACTTGGTCTGACGTTATGAATGAAAATAATGTAATTTTACTAATCGAGGAATTAGCGTCTAAATGAGGGTCTTTAACAGATTATTCATACGCTTGGTCACGTGCAATTCTTTGAGTTGAGACAGAGTTCTTTGATATTTTGGTACTTTCTGACCTCATAAATACACCTGAAACTACCGCAAAATACGGTAGTCATTTGTCGTTGCCATCGATGATAAAACCGTCAAGAAAAATACCCGGCATATTAAGGTTACAATACTTATCGATTTCCCTTTTACACAAAGGGTGATTTTTAAGAACTCCATAACATTTACGGAAGAAAAGATATATTACCCAACAGAAAGTGAAATTCATCCAACTTGATAGAGATGAATCACAATATGTCAAGCACAGGGGATTGTTGCCAGACAATTTTCATACTTTTTATAATCATACTGCAATCAACGATTTCCCGCGGATTCTTTATATACTAAACAGAGTGAGAAGACACTCTATGCAACATAACAAAGTCAGGGTCATGTAGCAATCCGTGGCCAGATTCACCAAAAAAAAATACTTGCGAAATTTTTTATTTGGAATTTTGGTAACTTTTGATCACTTGGTTCTTCTTATCTTTTGTTTTGATATTAATTTTTTTTTGAGTTTATATCTTATAGAAAAGATATTAGGAAGCAAATGTAACCTAAATGGAAGAAAAACTGAATTTTGAATTATCTATTGAAGAAAGTTACAAAAATTCCTGTATATGTTCGATAGTATTTTTATTGGTCACTTGAGTCAATCAGTTTAATGAGGATTTAATATCCGAAACATGCATGTCTTGTTCATCGATTTTGAATTTCTAATGTCAGCAAGGTTACTCGCTGGCACCACAGTGTTAAATGTCTTCAAATTCACATCATCATTTAAGAACAACTGATGTTACTGTTTTGTACCTTTCATTATTAGGAATGTGACGAGTACACTCAATTCACGTCTATTTGCGTTTAATTGGGAAAAGTAAAGCATGAAGCATGTAAGATTAGAACGAAATTGAAATTATATACCAAATTATGTTCTGACTTATCAAACACAATTTTCCGCTCGCGAATAGAGCGAAAATTAGTATCTCGCAAACTTTTATGGTTATACGGTATTTGATTCTTTAAGGATGTATTGATAAGCCAAAAGGATTCAAAATGGAAAGAATAATTTGGTGAAACGCCTCTTTGTTTATTTTCAAATGTTCATATACCTATCATGCAAACAATGAGCTGGTCCAAATTTTGAGTATGGTCAATTCAGAGGGGTAATTCAAAAATGGTCAAAATGATTGGAAGAATGGTGTAAGGGGTTTACCTCCTACATTTTGGTGATACATCATCTTCGTGCATGAACATCAACGTCGGGTGCGACCAGTCAACAGGAGATGCTTACTCCTCCTGGTCCCACCTCTAGCTTGCTAGGGGTCCGTCGATGCTCCATTTGGTGCTCTATTGTAAGTGCTGTTGAGATTATCGTCAGGATCTTCTTTAAGTCATACAATTTAGAATTAAATGGTTTATTCAAAGACATGGACTTTCAAAATATCATTCTCTGGTATCATCGTTGGAAAGTAAATTGTTGAAAAGGTACTTGGGGGTACATTTCTACAATATCGACACCGCAACAAAGAATACAAATGGTAGTGTTAATTATATCAAGGAAAACGAAGTATCCAGCTCTTCTTCTAGACAGACTACTAAAAAGCTTCTCACTGGCAACATCGTTGAAAGTAAGTAATAATTGAAAGAGCACTTTAAACACCAAGACGCGGGGAGCATTTTTACAAGCTCCACACTGCAACAAAGAATATTAAGTGTGAATAATATCAAGAAAAACGATATATCCAGCTCTTCTTCTAGACAGAATTCTAAAAGTATTAGTATATTTTCATGTATATAAACAAACTTCGTGCAATTCAATTTGAGATGAATTCTTGTAAAAAAATATAAAAAAGCGTATTTTGAATCTAATGCATTTATACCACATTAAGCTATCCTAATTTTTTTTCGAACTTAATTGACTCATGCAGGTGTAATTCTTCGACATATAATAGGTCACCTGGTTATAGTCGCCCCCATATCAGGACCTATATATGCTTCGTCATCTTATTTGAATAATTCAAGTACACCATCTGCGTATTTCAAACAATCATGCTCGATACATTGATACGAAAAGGAAGAAGTCTTAGTTAAATGTTAAATGTTATAGCGGGAGCAAGAACGTATTCTGTATATATCCAAGTTTTTTGAGGCGACTGATCATTTTGCCGCACATTCGATGAAAATTTAGTATACTTTTGATCCTCCTTATTTTGTTTATTATAATAAGTCACAACAAAAGGAATGCTGTGAAATTTCCAAAGTATACTTAATAGCAGGTATAGATCTGAGTTTCAAAAGAAGCCGAGGGTAATGTTTGTAATATTTCCAGAGAGTTTTTAAAGTAGTTTATGAAAGCAGAAACCTAGCTTGTCCTCAAAGTCTCTGAGTAATTTGGTTTTTTAGTGAAAATCCAACGCATAAGTACATGCTCTGGCATACTGTGTTGAGATGTAAATACCGTATGATGTATCGGTAGTCGAATTTACTAGGTTGAATCCAAAATGATATAATTCCCATAATAACATAAGAAGTCAGATGAAAGCAAGATGTTTAAGCAGTGTATACCCTTATTTATAGAGAATGCTCAGATGAGTATTGCCGATGTATGTTAAGAAAAATAATAATCTAAAGTGTGATTCTATTCAAATTGATGAAAGAAATAATAGAACTGCAGCCTGTTTCAAAAAACTAACACGACTAACCCGCACTGACCACAGCGGAACACACCCACAGCATTCAACAAACAACGAATATCAGACAGAACAACATTAACGAACGACAAGGGACGACGAGACACACAACATCACCCACACCGAACTTTCTAATGACTTAAAAAGATCCTGACGATAACCTCAACAGCACTCACAATAGAGCACTAAACTGAGCATCGACGGATCCCTAGCAATGACAAATATGGATAATAACCATATCCCTATATACAGCACAAAGTCGATAATTTAGAAAATCAGAAACCGAAGGCATACAAAATCAGGATAAAACAGGAACCAAAGCAAACAAACAAAAACCTCCGTCATATGAAAAGAAACGAATTCTCGATATGGGAGTGAGACCAGGTGCCCAGGAAGAGTAAGCATCTCCTGCTTGCATGCAACATCCGCCGCTTCAATTCGGTAGAACTGTCACATCCGGTTACTTCCATTTCGGAAGACGTAGAGTACAATATTTTGTTGGATGGTTCAAATGGTCTATGACAAAATATCACCCACCATTACGTATCGAATAGTGTGGTCATTCGGATTACGTGTGCACAACCCTCCCATTGACCATTTTCCGATTTTGTTCGAAAGCACAAAATGTCCAAGTCAACATCTTTTGGCGTTGTTCCACATTATGACGTCACTGGTAAAAGACGAAATTCCATTGTGACATAACAATGAAAAAGTGCACAAAAATTGCCTACCTATGATATTTTCGTCATTTTGTCAGCCATTATGAATTTCGGCAAGTGGTCTACTACACGATGGGGATCACATCACACCACAATTGTACGTTCTTCGAGACCTATGGGTAATTGGAGAAGTGAGAGGATCCAGGATCCAGGATAACCACACCATTTGCTACTTGCGTGACAGATGGCCGTCCAAAGTCGGTACCGGTTACCCATTGGTCTCGTCGGTTTATGTGTAGTCTTTTGTGTTTGATGTTTACATGTCGTGTGTCTCTTTTCCGTCTCGTGCTGTACTCGTCTTTTGTGTTTTTGCATCGGGTGTTTTGGTGTTTTACTGTTGATGCTGCAACGGGGTCTTGTTGGAGATCTCCTCCCTTCTCTTTTTTTCGTCTCATAGTACAATGATGAGATTAATAGTTCAATGCAAAATTATGCTCATACCGCAACTGATACACTATTCCAGAACAAGTGCAAACTACAACATTCAATCGGCAAAGCAACTTACCGAATACTCAATCGGCTTATACACTGTAGTTATGATAAGGACACTCGACATGGTTCAAGACATACTTACAGTCTATTTTAAAAGTGTTCTTCATTCCTTGAACACTTCAACTTGACATTTCAAATATAAATGTATCGAGCTACTCAAACTTTTTAAACGAGTTCTAAGCAGAAAATGTACGTCAGAAGCAGCATCTATTGCAAGGATACACCTCTGCATTCTTAAATGAACTTGTGCAGGTTTGGTTGATGTAGCATCTAAACATCCTAAAATGAACAGCTTGTTCAAGTTTGGTTACAAAAGAAATCAAGAGGAAAACCCAAGTCAGATGTAGCATCCACATAATGGGTATATCCTTAGCATCCTAACATGAACAAGTTAAATTAGAAATAAAGAGAAAATGTAGGTCAGATTCAGTATCCACTTAATGGGTATATCCTCAGCATCCTCACACGAACAAGTTACAAAAGAAATCAAGAGAAAACGTGGGTCAGATGTAGCATCCACTTCATGGGTATATCCTCAGCATCCTAACATGAACAACTTGTGTAAGCTTGGTTACAAAAGAAATCAAGAGGAAATTTAGGTCAGATGTAGCATCCACATAATGTGTATATCCTCAGCATCCTAACATGAACAAGTTACAAAAGAAATGAAGAGAAAACGTAGGTCAGATGCAACATCCATATAATGGGTATATCCTCAGCATCCTTACATGATCAACTTGTGTAAGTTTGGTTACAAAAGAAATCAAGAGAAAACGCAGGTTAGATTCAGCATCCATTTAATGGGTATATCCTCAGCATCCTAACATGAAAAAGTTACAAAAGAAATCAAGAGAAAACGCAGGTCAGATGCAGCATCCACATGTGTTTATCCTCAGCATCCTAACATGAACAAGTTACAAAAGAAAAAAAGAGGAAAATGTAGGTCAGATGCAGCATCCACTTAATGGGTATATCCTCAGCATCCTAACATGAACTAGTTACAAAAGAAATCAAGAGAAAACGTATGTCAGATGCAGCATCAACCTAATGGGTATATCCTCAGCATCCTAACATAAACTAGTTACAAAAGAAATTAAGAGAAAATGTAGGTCAGATGCAGCATATACTTAATGGGTATATCCTCAGCATCCTGCCATGAACAAGTTACAAAAGAAATCAAGAGAAAACGCAGGTCAGATGCAGCATCCACTTAATGGGTATAACCTCAGCATCCTAACTTGAACAAGTTACAAAAGAAATGAAGAGGAAAATGTAGGTCAGATGCAGCATCCACTTAATGGGTATATCCTCAGCATCCTAACTTGAAGAACTTGTGTAAATTTGGTTACAAAAGAAATGAAGAGAAAACGTAGGTCAGATGCAGCATCCACTTAATGGGTATATCCTAAGCATCCTAACATGAAAAAGTTACAAAAGAAATCAAGAGAAAATGCAGGTCAGATGCAGCATCCACTTAATGGGTATATCCTCGGCATCCTAACTTGAAGAACTTGTGTAAATTTGGTTACAAAAGAAATGAAGAGAAAACGCAGGTCAGATTTAGCATCACATTAATGGGTATATCCTCAGCATCCTAAAATGAACAAGTTACAAATGAAATCAAGAGGAAAATGTAGGTCAGATGCAGCATCCCCTTAATGAGTATATCCTCAGCATCCAATTATGAACAACTTATGTAACTTTGGTTACAAAAGAAATCAAGAGGAAAACGTAGGTCAGATGCAGCATCCACTTAATGTGTATATCCTCAGCATCCTAACATGAACAAGTTACAAAAGAAATCAAGAGGAAAACGTAGGCCAGATGCAGCATCCTCTTAATGGGTATATCCTTAGCATCCTAACATGAACAAGTTACAAAAAAAATCATGAGAAAATGTAGGTCAGATGCAGCATCCACTTAATGGGTATATCCTCAGCATCCTTACATGAACAAGTTACAAAAGAAATCAAGAGGAAAACGTAGGTCAGATGCAGCATCCACTTAATGGGTATATCCTCAGCATTCTAACATGAACAAGTTACATAAGAAATCAAGAGAAAACCGAGGCCAGATGCAGCATCCACTTAATGGGTATATCCTCATCACCCTAACATGAACAAGTTACGAAAGAAATCAAGATAAAATGTAGGCCAGATGTGGCATCCACTTAATGGGTATATCCTCAGCATCCTAACATGAACAAGTTCCAAAAGGAATCAAGAGCAAAACGTAGGTCAGATGCAGCATCCACTTAATGGGTATATCCTCAGCATCATTACATGAACAAGTTACAAAAGAAATGAAGAGAAAACGTAGGTCAGATGCAGCATCCACCTAATTGGTATATCCTCAGCATCCTAACATGAACAAATTACAAAAGAAATCGAGAGAAAACGTAGGTCAGATGCAGCATCCACTTAATGGGTATATCCTCAGCATCCTTACATGAACAACTTGTGTACGTTTGGTTACAAAAGATATCAAGAGGAAAACGTTGGTCAGATGCAGCATCCACTTAATGGGTATATCCTCAGCATCCTTACATGAACAACTTGTGTAAGAAATCAAGAGGAAAACGTAGGTCAGATGCAGCATACACTAAGTGGGTATATCCTCAGCATCCTTACATGAAAAACTTGTGTAAGTTTGGTTACTAAAGAAATCAAGAGGAAAACGTAGGTCAGATGCAGCATCCACTTAATGGGTACATCCTCAGCATTCTTAAATGAACATGTGTAAGTTTAGTTACTTGTACTAATCAACTGGACGCAGGGACACAGGGGAATACCAAAACTTTTTGAACTGGATTGAGATGAGCTTATTCTGACATTGGGAATCGAAGAATAAAATGATATAAAGCGATTATATGACTCCATTTATTTATCATTTGATCAGAAAATTTTCAGCTCAAAAATAAATTCTACAACAAACTTCAAATTTAAGACAGTTATATCCAAAACAAAACAAATATAATAAAAGTCTCTATTTTCTCAAGTTATTTCTAAATGCATGCAATGACAAGGCAACTTGATTTAGTGAAAACTGGTGGGTGTGAATAGGGCATGTGTTAATAATAATGCATACATGATTCCACAAAACAACAAAAAATTTAAAGGGATAGAAAATGACGGTTAATACAAGCAGAGGCCCTATAAATCTGAATACTAAAGGCCAAATACAAAATTTCAGGTAATCTGGGAAGTGCAATTCTTCATTATTATTAGTAGAAAAATATCATGCAGAATTCTGCATCATTAAAAGTAGGAAAAAATCATGCCTGATAATGAGTACAAGAAAAGATCTAAATAGATCTGAACTACATGTAACAACTACTGTGTAATTAGACTATCCGTGAACTTTAAAATAGCTTGAGTGACCTTGACCTATGACAAACTGCATGTAAACCAATAGCCGTGGCCATCATATCAATCTTTTGTACTTTTTACCAAACATGCATTTCCTATTTTATGGAAGGAAATGACACAAAGAACATTTCTGGTCTAGAAGTGACCTTGACCTTTACACTTCTTAAACAATGAGGATCATCTGAAGTTTCCTGTAGGCAGTCTTTCATTTGCGGCATCTTAATTTCGCAAACAGGAGTGAGGTAACTGATTCGAGATTTTCACGACATAGTATAAACATATCTTTCTGAATATGTGGTGGGATAATTCGGGGCATTTTATTTTTGAGAATCAAAGGATTCAAGAATAATGAGAAAATATAAGGCTCGCAAATAAAAGATTACGGTTTACAGTAATCGGAACCAATATTACAAGCTTGAGGTCTATGTCTATCAGAATTTTCAAGTCCATCTTTATATGACCTGGATCGAAATATGCCTTGTCTAGAGATGACCTTACCTTTAACCACTAGTCAAAAGAGTTTAATAAGATTCAGTCTACCTCTATAGTGTATAATTTTTTTTTTTTACTACAACAAAGGAGCACTAAATATTTTAACCAGACTTGTCAGAATGACAACATAGCTCGCCGGTGGCAACCATATGTAAATTGCAACAACAACAAAAAGTAGGTAAAATTTCAAGGTCAAGGTCACTAGGTCAAAATTTATGGTACGGCATGAAAGGTCTTATCACAAGGAATGCACATGTGAAATATCAAAGCCCTATCACTTACCATTCAAAAAATATGGCCAAGGTTAAAGTTTTTCAAAAGTAGGTCAATCTCCAAGGTCAAGGTCACAAGGTCAAAAATTTTGGTATCCATGGAAAGGTCTTGTCACAAGGAATGCACATGTGAAATATGAAAGCCCAATCTGTATTGGTTTAAAAGTTATAAGCAAGGTTAAAGTTTTTGTGCACGCGCACGCAGACGCAGACGCAGACGCAGACGCCAACGCCGACACCGGGGGTATGACAATAGCTCTCCGGACATTCGTCCCGGCGAGCTAAAAATGAAATTGTCTGAACTTAAATTTTGGCCAGGAAAGTAGATTCTTGGACTCTTTACTTTCTTTTTCGAGACCTTTATTCAAAACAATATGCTGATCAAAACTAGACTGTTGAAGAACAGATACAAATGTATGATGTAGCCATCACATATCTAATCCTAAATGTACCTTAAATGTAACCTTGACCCTTTCTGGTTGTTAAGTCTAATCATGCTAGACTATCCCTGCAAAGTCGATGGCAGTATGATATAAACCTAGAAAGTTTTAGCAATTAATGTGAAAGTATGGCTACCAAACAGAAGAACAGATGTCGAAGAAAAGCATAGGGATATCTATGTCACCCATCCATTGCAGGGACATAAACATAGGGTAATCAAAGATTACATAGCTCGCCTATACAGGTTTTTGTCAGAAACCAGGTTAAAGTTTTTGAAAAGTAGGTCAAAGTCTAAGGTGAAGGTCACTAGGTCAAAGGTCATGGTCTCAAATGAAAGGTCTCATCACAAGGTATCTACATGTGAAATATCAAAGCACTACCCTTTATAGTTCAAAAGATATAGCCCAGGTTAAAGTTTTGTCTACGGACGACGACAACGACAACGACGCTGAGGGTATGGCATTAGCTCTCCAGACTTTTTCGTCCTAGCAAGCTAAAAATGACAATTACAATGGCAGAATTTCAAGGTGTGTACATGTAGCCTGTGAAACATACATGTACATGTAGGGAAACTAAAGTATCATTATAAGATGTGGCACCTATAGTGTGACAGACAGACAATAGACAAATTGAGTGTATGCTTCACATGCCACACAAAAAGCATGAAACAGTAGTTTCAGTTTGAAATGGACATTTTTACCTTAAACTTTTTGTATACATGTATTATTATATTCTATGAATTTTTCGAGATTGACTGCATTTGATTTTGCAAAAATCAAGAAATTAGCCTGAATTTCTTTCTGTTTCCAGAACAGTGGAGTTCAGGTTAAAGTAATGAAATTTTGTGGAGACATCTTATGTTAGTAACTGTCAAATTTTTTTTAGTTAGTTACTGTTAGCTACTTATTGACTGGCTACTAATACAAATGGACCCAGAGCTTCCATCCAAATAAAAGGCTTGATGCAGACTCTTGGAACATGTCATGACGCCAATTAGTTAAGATTCCAAGATCTTCCAGTGTTGACTTGGTAGTAAAAAGTGAAGGTTTATCATAAAATGCAATGCTTGTTAATGCAGAATTTCACTCATTGGATTTGTAAGCTAGGAGTTGTATAAAAACTTTCAAAAATCTACTTAAGAGTACTGTAAGTAAATGTGTTTGTTTACTTTTTGGTATAAATAAAATATTAAATCTTTCAGTATACATGTTGGGGATAAAAGGTCATCTTATATCTTATCTTAGAAACTTCAACATTGTACATCACAAAAATGTATAATTTTGTCAAATTAAAAGCCTTTTTTAGAAAACATAACATACAATTATCTTCATATTGTCCAATTATCCATAGACAGACAGACATACAGACAGACACACATACAGACAAACAGAAAGGCTGATACTTTCATAGTATCTTCCTCATATATAAAATGTAAATTCAATAAATATAAATAACTTATCATTTATAAACCATTAATGAACACTCATAACAAAGTCATAATTATATAAAAGTCCATTCTCAACTTCTGATTGCACAAAAAAGGGTATAAAGCTTCAACAACAAATATGACACACACTTAACTATAGGAAAGCATAAATACACAATGTCATGTGTATAATAAGCACTCATACAAATACAACTTTGGCCTAAAATGAGATTCAAATATCAGTTCCGATAAAAAATAAAATATTTTCTGAAAAAAATCTCTATATATTAATATGAAAGACATGAAGGTTCAGCTTCATAAGCAAGCACAGTGACTTCTCAAACATTTGGCAACAACATGTTTACACAAAGAAAGATTTATCTTTCTTGTACAGATCTCCATCTGGTTCTGCAGATGGCGCCTCCCTACTTTCACTTTCTCCATCTTTAGTTTCACTTTCCTCACTGTTGTTCTGTCCATGAGATGTAGTGATGTTTTGTGCTAGATATGAGTTGTCAATTGTAGTAACCTCTTCTTGATTTTGATTGATAATGTTCGAATCATGTCTAGTTTGCCTTCCATTTGATGGCTCAAGATTGTAAGAATGATCTTGATTATCATTAAGTTCAGTTCTTCTAACCCATACATCTTCTCCTAGATTGTGCATATGACCTCCAGAAACCTCATCACTGATTGGCTGAATACAAAGTGCATCAACATCCAAATTATGTGAAGTCAATACACTGCTGTCTTTTGATTGGTCAAAACATTGTGATGATTGTTCTGATTGGTCCATTGGCTCTGTTTCATCTTCACTATCATGATAATATGCCTTGTCTTTCAGTAAACTTTTGATAAACTCTGATGAATAGTGGTCCATTTGATAAGAAGATTCCGGATAATTATCCAAGTCAATAAGTTCCTCTGAGGCAGAACCATCCAAATTTGTCATCCCATCACAAGCCTCATCTTCACTCTTATCATAAACAACTTCCTGCTCGAATGGGGAATCCTGGGAACTGTAAGATATCACATGATCAGCATGTGACTCCGCTGGGCTACACAAGACAAATCTATCCATCTCGTCTTCCCCTGGGGTATTAGCAGCTATTGCGCTTAGCACCGAGTATTTTGATTTTTGTTTCTCATGTGACCTTTGATTTTCCTCATTTGACCTTGACCCTGACGATATTGAACTAATCTTCATACTTCTATTCTCAAAGTCATCAGGTGTGGAGTATTCCATTGTTGAATCAAGGGGTGACAGCATGAAACCTTCATCATCAAATATTTTAGATCGACTTCTTCTAGGAGGGGTGACACTTTCCTGTCGTGAAGTAGTAGGATAAGATTCCGCATCAGATGCTTGGATTCCTTCTTGCATCGACAGCTGTCGTATATTTATCTGAGGGAATGTTTTTACCTTATCTTTGTCCTCTATATGTAGATTTGATACAGATATGTCTTTAATTATACCAAAGCATGATCCAGAATTTTCATTTGTTTCATGTAAGCTCGCTGCTGATTGGTCTGTTATGCAACCTCTTTCTGGAGTTTCTTTTGGCATATCTGATTGGTTCCTGGCTTTACTTCTGGTAATCCTATTGTGAAACATTGGTTGCTGTTGTGGGATTGGTGATGTAGGTACATGTATATCTGCATTAAGGCCAAAGTCCAATGATATCAAATCCTCTCTGGGAACTAGATGAAATAAAGAATTGAAATTGCATGTACAATGTATATGTAAGTATTTAAAAGTACCTCTCTTATGATTTCATTGTAAAACTTACTTTCAAAAGAAAATGATATACATGTATATAGAGTCAAGATATCTATGACTTAGACATTAAAATATAGAATTTGTTTTAACGCATTTAATTGCGTGATCACCAAATGCAAGAATTGCACCAAAGACAGACTTTTACATTATGATGTCATCATCAATGGCCCGTTAAATAATGTTTTGAAAGGCCGTTTGGTTGTGATGTCATAGTGAGAAAGAATGCCAAAAATGTCTGGCAATAGACGATTTTCACATTACTGAAGTAGACTTGAATATCACACAGACCAAGACCCGACATGACAACAATTGACGTACATGTAACTTTTGACTGTGACGTCGAAACATATTTATGACGTCATAATAAAAAATAGCGTAAAAAAATGTTATGTTGGGTCTTTGGAGTGTCTAAAATGGATGGTTAATGGTAATATGAAGAAGGTCTATTGGTGATCCCTCTAATAACTATTGTTGAAATATTGATACATGTACTTTAGTACAAGATTATACTTGCTATAAATAAACACACAAATAAATCATACCCTCAGGTAAACAGTTAAGGCAATCATCATGTTGTGTGTCATCCATACTTTTATTAGGGACACTAGGTACGCATGGTGATAAAGCTTCCTCGTGTCTACTACGTTGTTTATTCCCTCCGGGGGAGGAGACGGGAGGGGGCAACATTGTCCGGGAGACCAGGGACTCTTCTAATTCTGCAAAAAAAGCAAAAAATTCCAATGTGCAATTTTAAAAGATTTAGCTACATGTATCATCACCTTTCTGCTGTACAAATGATACATGAATTTTGAACAGTTAAGAATACAGGGAATGGTATGAGGAAAAGATGGTGTAAAAGAGAAAATGACATGATACAAATGTTTTATTTTCCTAAAAATATAAAGAAGTAAGTTCTGAATCAGTATCTTAAATGTGAAATCCTTATGAAATTTTTGCTGAAAGAAACAGAATATCTAAAGAAAAGGTTGCTATTATCATATACATGTACGAGTTTAGGGCTGTAACAATTCACTGTGGTTCTTGATTAGCCATGGTTTTTGTTGACATTTCGACTCAGGGTATCAAGCTTTTTCATTTTTTTTTTGAAAAAAAAAGTTAACAACATTTGCAAACAAAGTTTCAACGTAGCTTATGTGTAAGGACCTTTATATAGTCATTCAAGATACATGTATCTCAAGGTGATTAACACTTCATAGTATTCAATATTGTTCTGGTGTTGGAATTTTTCTTTCATACCAGTAGCGAATACAATTTAATGAGTGCTCAAAGCCCTATCTTATGTCCGATTTTCAGCTGAAAAAATCAAAGAATTGTATATGAATCCTACAGAAAGCATTTAGCCCTACATACATGTATATCAACATCTAGAGAAACTTCTCCACATACCTAAGAAATTACCTGTTCAGTGAAAGTCCCCTATTATCTGTCTTGGACATTTACAAACAGAGATGCTGTAATAAGCCCTAATGATTTTCATTCACATCCTTTTTGTAGCTCATTTCATAAGGGTCAGAAATAAAAGTGTTACACAGCCAATTGTGCCTCACATGAAATTCATATGAAATGAGCATCATGTAAATTTCACATAAGATTTATGTTAAATATTTTTCACATAAATTTCACATAAATTTACTTCACATAAATTTTTCTTTGTGTCCACCATGTGAAATTGAATTCACATAAAATGTTTGGCAGAAACTTCACATGAATTTCATGTAAAAAAAATTCATGTAAATTTCATGTTCGTGCTCGTTTCACATAAATTTCATGTGAAATTTTAAGTAAAGTTTATGTGAATTTCACATGAATTTCATATGAGGCACAATTGGCTGTGTATCCACTGTGCAACCACTTTCAAACACTTTTGTTTTCTGTGACAAACTTGAAACCAAAATAAAGCGTAATGGAGGTCATCTTGGCTTAAATGGACTCTCATATAACGGAAACTCATATAAAACTTCAACAAACCTGCAGGGCTTATAGATGAAATTTCTAAAACTCTCTGTATTTCTAGGTCTAATTCTTCCATAGCGGCTTGTACACTCTTTCTTCCTTTACCCTTTCCTCTCTGTTTTGACCCTGGTGATTTTTGTTTGGGTGATCGTTGCCGTGACGATGACCTTGGGGACTTATCCTGTGACCTCTGGACAGGGGAATCTTCTGGTGTTGCTTCAGTGGTGTGAGGAGATTCAAGAAGACTGAAAAAAAATATACATGTATATAGAATTTAAATGAGAACTGACAAAATTTTCTCGAAATTTCTGAAATGTGGGTCCTGTAGCATCAGATCCCATCCATCCTGCAATGTCTTTCTGTAATTTTGGACGTAACTTCCACAGTCTTTCCCTATATTTCATTGTTTGGATTTAGGATCACCGACAAGGTTTAAGAAACGTGCATGTCTGGTCCATGCTCCAAATTTATCTGTTCTTACTGTGAATTTGAAGACATGTAATATTGGTATGAAATTGAGATTATTGGTATCTTTCATCATGTTTTGGGAGAACAAAAAAAAAAAAAATTCAAAGAAGTATCCATGAAATGGCTTGCTGCATCTTGAATGTTAATTGAAAATGGACATGATCTATAACCTGTTTCTCACATTTTCTCATGTTTACATTTTACTAACACTCAAAGAAAAGCAACTCAAACAACTGTGTCAGACATGAAAGAGTAAATCTCTGCTAGAATGGGATGAATTGTGCAAAGAATATGCAGGGTTTGATAACAAAATCTCTTCAAATCAAAATCAAGCATTTTTCTTTTTAAAAGTTTTATGGAGCAAGCTTATTTTGGATTTTTTTTAGGATATTGCAAAAAAAAAGGGGGGGGGGAAATCATGAACTTTATACCGACCTAGCTGCAATAGATCCTCTTTCCCCAGATATAATACCCTGATCATGTAGATATTGGAAACATGACATTTCTAAGGCTCGTAGTGAGATAGAAGTACAATAGCAGATGATTGACCCTTTCGAACACGGGAAAAATTTGAGAAATTCCATGACGTCACAATGTAGTTTCAATGTTTGACGGAGGTTCGAATCTTGTTTGTCCGAGGTAAAAGCATTGTGACGTCACAAAATTTTGCATTTTTTTTCCCACAATCGGAAGGGTCAATTACAAGTTATACTAACCTAGCAGCAATAGATCCTCTTTCCCCAGATGTAATACCCTGGTCATGTAGATATTGGAAACATGACATTTCTAAGGCTCATAGTGAGACAGAGGTACAATTATAGCAGATAATTACGAGTTATACTAACCTAGCAGCGATAGATCCTCTCTCCCCAGATATAATACCCTGATCATGTAGATATTGGAGACGGGACATTTCTAAGGCTCGTAGTAAGTCCATCTGTTCATCCATTATAACTTCTTGTACTGGTTCTGTAATCACAATTTTTAAATATCAAAGTCATGACAGCACATACTCTAAATGTTTATGGAAATTTTTTTCCCAAGCATATTTCACGAATTTAGGGACTTTGTGAATATTTCCCCTTGCCAAAGTAAACCTCTTTCTTTCTGTTTGGGCACCTGGCAACCCTCTATTGGGTCAGCTGGCTGTATTGATGTTATATTGCGGGGAACTCATAGCCCCTTCTATTATTTAAGGGGCGGAGTACTACCCCATTTTAATGCCCACCCTCCACTTGTGTATGTGATGTATGCATGTATGCAGGAGGGTTGTATAATTATGTACTGCTTGGATGGTCCATATTTCCAACGGCTTTTATAAGGTGCCACCACACCTGAATACCCTTGCCGCAGCATGAACGTGGGTACCCAACCAGGCCCTTTATAGTCCTCCGGTCAGGAGACTCGGTAGGAACGAACAAATGGATATGAATTTCAACTCTCATATGACCACACCGTGATTCGAACCCCGGTCATCTGTGTGAGAGTTGAACGCCTTATCCAATGGGCCATCCCTACCTCATCTCTACCTACTGTATTCTTACAGGCAGAAATGTTTATATCGCCAATATTTTCCCCAGGCATAAAACGTCTTGATTTTAAAGTCATGAAAATTCTCCTGGTGAAAAGAACCACGTTTTTACAGTAATTTTTTTCATATATCCTTCATTCTTGTACGGCAAACACAGGTTGACAATTTACAAAAATGCAATGATCGCTGTGCGATATAAGTCCCCTACCGGCGGCATAAATTTATGACTTGCATCTCTGTTCATCAGTTCATCTTCTGCAACAACAGCCAAGAAAAGTCTGGGAAACTGAATTCACGAAATTTGTTAAGTCCAATGGCCATAACTCTTGTGAAAATTAGTCAGTCTAAATTAAACTCAAATCTGCATCACACTATAATGTATTCACATACAAAAAATCAGCTCATTATCTGCAATAACAGGCATGAAAAAGTCCGGGAAACTAAAAATTTCATGAAATTTGCTTAGTCCAACATGTCCAAGGGCCATAACTCTTGTAAAAATAGGCCAATGGAAACCAAACTCAAACTTGGTCTGTATCACACTGAGATGTCTTCATTTACCAAAAATCAGTGCATTATTTGCAATAGAACCAAAGAAAAGTCCGGAAATTGAAATTTTCATAAAATTTGCTAAGTCCAAGGGCCATAACTCTTGTAAAATTAGGTCAATCGAAAGCAAACTCAAACTTGATCTGTATCACATTGAGATATATCCACATACCAAAAATGAGTTCAATATATGCAACAACAGCGGAAAAAAGTCCGGAAAACTGAGATTTTCATAAAATTCGCTAAGTCCAAGGGCCATAACTCTTGTAAAATTAGGTCAATCGAAAGCAAACTCAAACTTGATCTGTATCACATTGAGATATATCCACATACTAAAAATGAGTTCAATATATGCAACAACAGCGGAAAAAAGTCCGGAAAACTGAAACTTTCATAAAATTTGCTAAGTCCAAGGGCCATAACTCTTGTAAAATTAGGTCAATCGAAAGCAAACTCAAACTTGATCTGTATCACATTGAGATATATCCACATACCAAAAATGAGTTCAATATATGCAACAGCGAAAAAAAGTCCGGAAAACTGAAAATGGGACAGACGGACAGACGGACGGACGGACAGACAGACAGACCGAGAGGAAACTAAGAGTCCCCTTCGGCGTTGCCGGTAGGGGACTAATAAGGAGGGATTAATTAGATAAAACTAATGAGGCCTTGGTACTGGAAGTTGAACAGATTTGGCCTAGAGGCTTCATGTGTCTCTAGCTATAAAACATCAAATGGCTTTCAGCTAGTAAGACAAGTAAGGGGGTTTTACCTCCACTCCATCCCACAAGGGTGTCTGTCAAATAATTCTCTATTCTCCCATATTCACAGACTTATCCTCATAAAAAGTGCAAAATGACAAATCAATCATCCACAGGGAGGTGAATGATAAGCTACACGTGCGAATGTTGAATATGACATCATAAAAGACTGACGAGCCGCGTCGCGTCAGTCTTGATAAAAAGATGGCAGAAAAGTATTGGAAAATTATTATTTTTGACATTTTTCAGACATAGGGAGAAAAATAATCAATTGCTGGGTGTGATCAATGACAAGAAAATCCAACCCTCGTGTCAGTAATTTGCTTTTATACATGACTCGGCAAGCCTGGTCATGGTATAAGCAACTCCCAGACACTCAGATTGGATTTCCATGTAAATACTCTCACCCGGTGATAAGATTCTATTATTCTTTCAAATGCTTTGTTAATTTTCCACATAAAACATGGGCTAGACGACCATAACTATGCAACATCCCCTCCCCCATCCCTTCCTTCCTTCCTCAAACTACTGAAATATTTTTGTGGATCCACCCATGAAAATTTCTAGCAATTTTAAGTCTACATACCAGACTGCTCTGGACTTTCCAGTTTGTCATCATACATACACTGCCTGCTACAATACCCGTGTATCTCTCCTGTACGGGGATTTTTGGCTCGTGGTTTTCGGCAGTTTTTGTGTTGGCACCGACCTGAAGATACAATTTTTTTCATTGAGGAATCACAAGATGTCCATCAATAACTAAAGTTAATTTCAGTTCTTTTAATCTAGTGATCCTCAAATTTCCCACATCTCCACCTACTGGTACATAACCGATTGTGCCTCACATGAAATTCATATGAAATGAGTATCATGTGAATTTCACATGAAATTACATGTGAAATTCATGAAAATTTCATATAAGATTTGTGTGAAAAAATATTTCTGTTAATTTCACATAAGTTTACTTCACATGGATATAACATGAGTTTTTCTATGTGTAGTTCAGATGAAATTGAATTTACATAAATTTCATGTGAAAAAAAATCATACACATTTCATGTATATGTGAGTGCTCATTTCACACTTGCAAGACCTGTCAAATGTTGCGATGCCAAATGCATAAGATTATGTAAAGAACAATTACATGTATTTTTTTTTTTACAGATTAAACAAACCTGATCTTTATTTTGAAAGTTGATATCCCAAATAATGATTTATCAACTATTTGAATTTTGCCTACATTAACCTTGGAGTAATCAATTTTCAAATATTTCTATGATCATACACTGTAAAAGGAAAGACAAATATGAAAATTTATATCAACTCTGTTTCAGTCCATTTTACTTGAAAGACAAGGCGCGTTAAATATACATGTATAACTTGAGCCCAAAAATTGCTTCAGAGGATCAGGAATGGCTTAATCAAAAGTGCAAGTATAAAAAAAAATCATACATGATTCCATAGTCATCACAAAATCTGAAGGAGGTAGAAAACAGTCAACAGGCCCTAATAACAAAGACTAGATGTAAAAGTTTTTGGTAATCAAGGAATGAAATTCCCTTTATTACATAAAAAAAATATAATTTCCGAAATACATGAATACCTTGTTGCATTGTATAAGCCTCTTCAATATCAGAATCATCACTGTCTGGCCAATCAAGTACGGCCATTACGTTGGTATGACGACCAGATGCGTCCTTGATCCATGGATTGGACAGATCAACTTCCTGCATGGAAGCCATGATGGCTTTCCTTAGCTCGTCCTGTGAAAAACAGATATTGTAAATCATATAATTCTTTTTCTTTTCTTTAAACCCCCCCCCCCCAGATTCTAGAAACTATTCACTTTTACTACAATAAATATGATACTTTAGCTGCTAGATTTGAAGAAAATTGCTTCTACTGTATCAGAATAAGTAAGCTGCTGTTTCATGGAATTCATATTTGAAAGAATACCTACAATAGGCCACTTGCCAAAATTCATAATGGCTGACAACATGACGAAAAATATTCGAAGTACGCAATTTTTGTGCACTTTTTCATTACTATGTCACAATGAAACTGCATCTTTTAACAGTGACGTCATAATGTAATACAACGACGTAATATGTCAGACATTTTGTTCTTTCAAACAAAATCGGAAAATGGTCTATTGCAAAAGAACAGTGGATGAAATCTACATAAACACAAGTATGAATCTTACATCTTCAAAATCCATGCTGTATTTTCTGCGTCGGTGTTTCCTTAACCCTGGAGGCGTTTCTGGAGGGACTAAGCCTTTAGAAATTGCTAGGATGAACTCATGCCGTTTTCTTTGCACAATATGCGCCTGTTCGATTATTTTCTTTCGCGGAGTGCGGAGATATAATCTGTTGACCATCTGGGATAGAATTTCTGTACATTCTTCTAGCTCTGTCTGTAAAATCACCAAGGCATTGCGATTGAAATATTTATATTCATTTGTCCCTTGTCTACATTCTTTCATACCTTAAGTGTCATGTTTTGTTATTTCATGCAGAAATGAATTACACAAATTTTCAGCACCTTGGCCTTTATCCACTGTAAAAAAAAAACGACAATGTATTTTAATTCAACACTGAGTAAAGGCCTTGGGCCCGGAAATTTGTGTATTTGAGTGTTTGTGTTTTTATTTATATCATCCCTTCCCTCTGGAAGATATAATTCAATCTGCTGAAATAAATTACTATTGTTTCATCTCCTACGTACTGTGAAATCATTAAATTTCGTGGGGGCTCAATTTTTGTGGATAGCCTCATCCAAGAATTTACATCCCCAAACGAATAATTTAACAAAAAGATAGAAATTGGAGCAACATTTTTAAAATAATAATGTTGACACATACATGTATGTTAATTGCTTTTAATTGCAATGTTTGTCAACACTGTTTTTACAACACTGTTTATCATAAGCCAACCTTACGAAACCCCTTTTTTAATAAGGTCACATTTCAACGACATCTTGTCGTGAGCGGCAATAAGCTAGTTGGCATGGAGGGGCTTTTAGGACGGCATCCACGAAATTACGTCCCCAGGAAAACACCGAATCTTACGAGTGCACGAAAATTGGGCCCCATGAAAATACATTGTAAACAAGTTAAAAGTCATGTTTGTAAAACATTAATGCCCCCCTACCCCTTCTGTGATTAAAGTCTGTCACAACTTTATACTTGCATTGATACAACCTATAGGGGTATAAAGTAACAGTTTCATTTCAATACGTAACTCCACTCAAGAGATATTGAACAGAAACCCTGAAGTTTTGGTATTTTTCAAAGTGCAAGGGGCATAACTCTGTCCAAATTTTTTTGATCAGACCTAAATATGAACTTGACCTAGATTGTCATTTGATGTATCCGTATACAAAATTTCATTTCGATATGTAACTCCACTCAAGAGATATTGAACGGAAACCCTGAAATTTTATTTTTTTTGGAAGTGCAAGGGGCAATAACTCTGTCAAATTTTTTTCGATCGAACCTTAATACCAACTTGACCTGGATTTTCATTTGATGTGTCTGTATACAAAATTTCATATCAATATGTAACTCCATTCAAGAGATATTGAACGGAAACCCTGAAATTTTGGTATTTTTCGAAATGGAAGGGGCATAACTCTGTCAAAATTTTTTTGATCGGACCCAAATATGAACTTGACCTAGAATTTTGTTTGATGTGTCTTCATACAAAATTTCATTTCAATATGTGAATCCGCTCAAGAGATATTGAACGGAAACCCTGAAATTTTGGTATTTTTCGAAGTGCAAGGGGCATAACTCTGTCAAATTTTTTTCGATCGGACCTTAATACGAACTTGACCTGGATTTTCATTTGATGTGTCTGTATACAAAATTTCATTTCAATATGTAACTCCACTCAAGAGATAATGAACAGAAACCCTGAAATTTTGGTATTTTTCGAAATGCAAGGGGCATAACTCTGTCAAAATTTTGTTGATCGCACCCAAATATGAACTTGACCTAGATTTTGATTTGATGTGTCTGTATACAAAATTTCATTTCAATATGTGAATCCACTCAAGAGATATGGAACGGAAACCCTGAAATTTTGGTATTTTTCGAAGTGCAAGGGGCATAACTCTGTCAAAATTTTTTCGATCGGACCTTAATACGAACTTGACCTGGACTTTCATTTGATGTGTCTGTATACAAAATTTCATTTCAATATGTAACTCCATTCAAGAGATATTGAACGGAAACCCTGAAATTTTGGTATTTTTCGAAATGCAAGGGGCATAACTCTGTCAAAATTTTGTTGATCGGACCCAAATGTGAACTTGTCCTAGATTTTCATTTGATGTGTCTGTATACAAAATTTCATTTCAATATGTAACTCCATTCAAGAGATATTGAACGGAAACCCTGAAATTTTGGTATTTTTCGAAATGCAAGGGGCATAACTCTGTCAAAATTTTTTTGATCGGACCCAAATATGAACTTGACCTAGATTTTTGTTTGATGTGTCTGTATACAAAATTTCATTTCAATATGTGAATCCGCTCAAGAGATATTGAACGGAAACCCTGAAATTTTGGTATTTTTCGAAGTGCAAGGGGCATAACTCTGTCAAAATTTTTTTGATCGGACCTTAATACGAACTTGACCTGGATTTTCATTTGATGTGTCTGTATACAAAATTTCATTTCAATATATATGCACAACCAATGTAATTCCCTGAGATGTTACTATTGAAAGGAACGTGCTGCAATTCGTGTATTAACACTCGTGACGTCACAATGCATAAGATCTAAAGAAACATGCCGCGACGGCTGTTCTAACCTGCAAACTGAACCCGCGGTGAAATGAATTTTGACGTCACTCTTTTACCTAGAAAAGGCAATTTCAGAAAACAAGAATGAAATAGACAACTATAGTGCATATATATAGAATAAATGTCATAATTTGTGTTTTGTTACGGGTATACAACACACAGCAAGTGCATTTATCGCATGAAATGCGCTAACGCGCATTACATGTACGATAAATGCACTTGCTGTGTGTTGTATACCCGTAACAAAACACAAATTAAGACACTTATTCTCTATATGTAACTCCACTCAAGAGATATTGAACGGAAACCCTGAAATTTTGGTATTTTTCGAAATGCAAGGGGCATAACTCTGTCAAAATTTTTTTGATCAGACCCAAATATGAACTTGACCTAGATTTTCATTTGATGTGTCTGTATACAAAATTTCATTTCAATATGTGAATCCACTCAAGAGATATTGAACGGAAACCCTGAAATTTTGGTATTTTTCGAAGTGCAAGGGGCATAACTCTGTCAAAATTTTTTTGATCGGACCTTAATACGAACTTGACCTGGATTTTCATTTGATGTGTCTGTATACAAAATTTCATTTCAATATGTAACTCCATTCAAGAGATATTGAACGGAAACCCTGAAATTTTGGTATTTTTCGAAATGCAAGGGGCATAACTCTGTCAAAATTTTGTTGATCAGACCCAAATGTGAACTTGACCTAGATTTTCATTTGATGTGTCTGTATACAAAATTTCATTTCAATATGTAACTCCATTCAAGAGATATTGAACGGAAACCCTGAAATTTTGGTATTTTTCGAAGTGCAAGGGGCATAACTCTGTCAAAATTTTTTTGATCAGACCCAAATATGAACTTGACCTAGATTTTCATTTGATGTGTCTGTATACAAAATTTCATTTCAATATGTAACTCCACTCAAGAGATATTGAACGGAAACCCTGAAATTTTGGTATTTTTCGAAATGCAAGGGGCATAACTCTGTCAAAATTTTTTTGATCAGACCCAAATATGAACTTGACCTAGATTTTTGTTTGATGTGTCTGTATACAAAATTTCATTGCTATATGTGAATCCGCTCAAGAGATATTGAACGGAAACCCTGAAACTTTGGTATTTTTCGAAATGCAAGGGGCATAACTCTGTCAAAATTTTGTTGATCAGACCCAAATGTGACCTTGACCTAGATTTTCATTTGATGTGTCTGTATTCAAAATTTCATTTCAATATGTAACTCCATTCAAGAGATATTGAACGGAAACCCTGAAATTTTGGTATTTTTCGAAATGCAAGGGGCATAACTCTGTCAAAATTTTTTTGATCAGACCCAAATATGAACTTGACCTAGATTTTCATTTGATGTGTCTGTATACAAAATTTCATTTCAATATGTAACTCCACTCAAGAGATATTGAACGGAAACCCTGAAATTTTGGTATTTTTCGAAATGCAAGGGGCATAACTCTGTCAAACTTTTGTTGATCGGACCCAAATGTGAACTTGACCTAGATTTTCATTTGATGTGTCTGTATACAAAATTTCATTTCAATATATAACTCCATTCAAGAGATATTGAACGGAAACACTGAAATTTTGGTATTTTTCGAAGTGCAAGGGGCATAACTCTGTCAAAATTTTTTTGATCGGACCCAAATATGAACTTGACCTAGATTTTTGTTTGATGTGTCTGTATACAAAATTTCATTTCAATATGTGAATCCATTCCAGAGATATTGAACGGAAACTGATGTCGCGGACCGACCGACAGACCGACCGACCGACAGACCGACCGACAGCGGCAAACCTATATGTCCCCTCTTCTTCGAAGGGGGGCATAATGATTTCACAGTATATGGAATAAAGTAAAATTTTTGACATTCATAATTCATACGCGCATTCAAATTGTGGGGCCTTATGATATAATCTGTCATTGTTGTTAATATAGAAATAAACGACAACAGTTCTGAAAGAGCATAGATATATGAGAAATGAAGGACATTTTAAACATAAAACTTTGTTGGTTGCAGAAAACTTCTGTCATGTGAAAAATTTTCTTAAATTCTTTATTTGAGAAATGACACAATTACATATACATGTATAATAATTACCTGCATAAATTCAAACACAATTTTTTTGTAGCCTGGTCCATCGAGGTAGTAACCGTAGACGTATGAACATTTCAGAACTCTCCGAGCTTTCAATAATTGTTGTACAGCATGCTCTACAAACTGGGTCTCAGAGTTGGCTGTAGCTAAAAATAGATTGACTGATGATATGGACAGTGTGATAAAATTATCGACTTTTTAAAATTATTATTATCAATAAATGGTCTTTATTTTTAAGAGGTCCATAAATATTTAAACGTACAATGTGGGAAACACTGATAATATCTACATGTTGTAAATTGATCATCTTCAGTACTAACTTTCACATACATGTACATGCACCAAAAAGACATTAATTTCAATTTCTCTTTGTTGAATATATTCAGTTCATCATCTCATTGTTTTCTTTGGACTTAAAATTTGATACATGTACATATATAATGTTTTTTTTATACAAGTTCATTCATTAAAAGCTTAACTTTACATGTAAAACAATTTGAGTTAGATGTATCATTTCATTTAAACTACATATAAAATGATTGTTGCACCATAATGAGTATGAGTAGAATTTTACCTAAGTCAGTGACTGCCTCTGCTAACTTTAGCATCTTATTTTTAGTTGTACTTAATAGTGGCTCTTCTAGCTGAAAAAGCAAAAACGGAAAGTTAAATTTTCTGTACAAAGCAACAATGATCCTTATACATTGTTATGAGATAAAATTGCAGAGTAAATTTCACGAACAGCCTGCCAACAGTTGATATGTTAGCCTTAAGGCAATCTGGCAGAAGTCCATTTTCAAGTTCTCGGAATCGGCCATTCAAAACCTTGATTTTACACATCAAGTAACTTGGCAAACTTTTGAATTATTGTGTCATAAATAATTGAAGGTTTAACATTATGTTTCCAGTGCTTCGTGTGTGACGTCACAATGGAAAACGTCGCCAAATTCTGTGATGTCCGTAGTCTAGCTATCAAATGAAACATCTCAGAAATCGTCTACTGCTCCTTTGATCCTACATTATAACATAGGTAATCACAGATTACGAAGCTCACCTCATGGCAGCAAAATTCAATTCAAACATATTTCTTAGTACATGTACATGTATATTGGCTTTTAAAGGCAAAATTATTCAAGTGGAAAAAAGTAGGTCAAAGTCATTTTATGAAAGAGTTTGATCAAAGATACATCCAATATGCAAGTTTGGTACATGTAGCACTTATACTTTGCTTAATATTTGCTTTTAAAGACAAAATCACTCAAGCAGAAAAAGTAGGTCAAGGTCATTTTATGAAAGTTTGATCAAAGATACATCCAATATGCAAGTTTGGTACATGTAGCACTAATACTTTGCTCAATATTGGCTTTTAAATGCAAAATCACTCAAGCGGAAAAAGTAGGTCAAGGTCATTTTATGAAAGGTTGATCAAAGATACATCCAATATGCAAGTTTGGTACATGTAGGACTTATACTTTGCTCGATATTGGCTTTTAAAAGCAAAGTCACTCAAATGGAAAAAGTAGGTCAGATGCTGCATGGGTCCATCTTGGCATCCAAAGATGAATCACATGTCCACGTTTGGTTACTGTAGCATCAGTACTTTGTCAGATACTGAGCTACCCCAAACTTTTTAACCAAGTCACTCTGAGCTACCCCAAACTTCTTAACCAAGTCACTCAAGCGGAAAATGTAGGTCAGATGCTGCATCCGATGCATGGGTCCATCTCGGCATTCAAAGATGAATCACTTGTGCAAGTGTGGTTACTATAGCATCAGTACTTTGTCATATACTGAGCTACCCAAAACTTCTTAACCAAGCCACTCAGAGCTACCCCAAACTTCTTAACCAAGTCACTCAAGCGGAAAATGAAGGTCAGATGCAGCATCTGATGCATGGGTTCACCTCAGAATCCAAAGATGAATCACTTGTGCAAGTTTGGTTACTGTAGCATCAGTTCTTTGCCAAATACTGAGCTACCCCATACTTCGTCGAGGTGAGCTAAAAATTAGATGTAAACATAAAGTTCCAAGTATTTGATACACATTTTTTTACCTTGTAACTATTTTCATGATTCTTAAACCTGGTGTAGTAGTGGACAAACTTATTCAGCTCCTGCATCTTCTGATTCTTCTCCTCCGCCTGTAATTAAAATATACAGTAAATTGGTTCTAAATATAGACCAGAAACATATGACAATTTTTGTATAACATCCTATCATCATCATTCAATACCATGCAGTTTAGTCCTTGATTATGTCATAAAAATCTTGAGAGAAATTCTTAACCACAAAATCATGGGTTTCAAAATATATTTATCAAAAAGCTACATGTACATGTGCTAAAAAGTCCAGTAGACTGACATACATTCATGCATGAAATTAAACAAAATGTTTTTCATAAAAAAACAGATGTCTCCCCCCTCCCTCGAAGTTACTTTGACCTTGGGCCAAAATGCAAAATGATGTGAAACCTTTGAGTCATGGGCAACATCATACTAAAACATGAAAGTGATTCATTACATTGTTTGAGGTAAAGCTCAAACATGATTGGCATATACAATTTCATTATAAGCATATTTAAAGAAATTGACTTTGGTCACATGACCTTGGATATAGGTGATCTGAAACCTACACTCACTGACGAGGGTTAAGTACCCGAAACATGCATGTCTGGTCCATGCTGCAAACTTATCTGCTTTTAAATGATGCTATTGAATTTGAAGACGTTTAACATTGTATGGACTTGGGTCAAGGTGATGTGAAACCTTCGGGTAATAAGCAACAACATACTAAAATATGAAAGTGAATGGGCAAACGGTTCAAGAGATATAGCCTGGACAGGAATGTATGCATAATTTTATTAAAAATGCTTTAAGTGACCTTGACCTTGGTCACATGACCTTGGGTCAAGGTGATGTGAAACCTTCGGGTCATAAGCAACAACATACTAAAATATGAAAGTGATCCTGCAAACGGTTCAAGAGATATAGCCCGGACAGGAATGTATGCATAATTTCATTATAAATGCACTAAGTGACCTTGACCTTGGTCACATGACCTTGGGTCAAGGTGATGTGAAACCTTCGGGTCATAAGCAACAACATACTAAAATATGAAAGTGATCGGGCAATCGATTCAAGAGATATAGCCCGGACAGGAATGTATGCATAATTTCATTGAAAATGCACTAAGTGACCTTGACCTTGGTCACATGACCTTGGGTCAAGGTGATGTGAAACCTTCGGGTCATAAGCAACAACATACTAAAATATGAAAGTGATCGGGCAAACGGTTCAAGAGATATAGCCCGGACAGGAATGTATGCATAATTTCAATAAAAATGCACTAAGTGACCTTGACCTTGGTCACATGACCTTGGGTCAAGGTGATGTGAAACCTTCAGGTCATAAGCAACAACATACTAAAATATGAAAGTGATCGGGCAAACAGTTCAGGAGATATAGCCCGGACACGATGTGTGACAGACGGACAGACAGACAGACGGACAGACGGACGACGAAGGCAAAACCAATATGTCTCCTCCCCATTGGGGGAGAGACATAATAACAAGTCATACTAGCTAGTTTTCTATATAAAATTTAAATGAAAGTTTCATGTACATACATGTATACATCATGTCTAAAATGGTGGAAATTCACAAAACATTTATGTCATCAATAAACATTTTCATAGAGAATCAGAAGGTTACTGATTTTAATGACCAAGCAATACCAAACTCACATCTTACTTATTAGGTACAATTGAAGAGCATATACACTGTGCATTACTTACCTGTGACTGAGCTTTCTGGGTTTCTTCTTGAACGACTTTAACTGCCTCGTACCGGTTACACTTAAAATAGCCTCCGGTACTGGAATTATGTCGCTTCCATTGGTCCAGACATACCCAACAAAAGTCATGTTTACACTGTAATCCAATGAAATGTTATCAGATCAAATTGTTAGGGCACATGCAGAGAAGATTCTGTTAAAAAGAATTTACAAGAAAACAAAGCAATGTAGATATAAGTGAATTTTGAAAAATTTCAGGATTTTTTTTATGATAATTTTATTTTTATATACTGATGGTTTTTAATACCAATCCACATCTAACAAGGTTCCATAACTCTACCTTCTCTTCAGACAATCTCTAAGCCTCATTCAACATAAAAGACCATTTTCCGATCTTGTTAATGAGCTGGAAAAGTCATAGCTGAGAACTTTTGGCATTGTTTTTCATTATGATGCCACTGTGAAAGACGTGATACCATAGTGACGTAAAAATTAAAAAGAGCGTGAAAAGTTCCTACCTCGAAAATATTTTTAATTTTTCATTTAATTTCAATTCAATTTTTTCATCTTTTGTAAATTTTGGCAAGTGCATGTAATAGAAATGAAAACTATGTTATCACAGATACAGGAAACTAACCTTGGAGCATTTCATGTGGTTACATCCCTCGTTTTTCTGTATAGGAGATTTACAGTTAGGACACGGTTTAGAGTTGGTCACTAACCACAGACAATTAGCTGCCGCTTTGGTATCTTCCTCAGTACCGGACACTGTGAACAGAAAGATAACTCTAGTTGAACAAATTTATACACAAAAAAATATTTGTAATTCAGTCTGATGCTTTGCTAGCTACCTGTGCAAAGAAAGATAACTCTAGAAGAACAAACATACAGAAAACTGACTTCATTAATAACAAGTATTAGCTTTTACAAAAAGCTTGCCATCAGTTAGCTGACTTTAAATGTGTAATATTCTAGATTTCGCTAATCGCATTTTCCAGGCTTTTTAAGTGACAAAAATTTCGGAAAATCTGTGATAGTTATAGGAGGAATCGGTACAAAGACTTTTCGAAACATATTTCGGAAGAAAATACACTGATGCGATATGACTTTCATTTGTCAGGTCATTTAGACTCTTAAGCCGACCTGGTGAGAGAATCTTATATACAGATTCTGAATAACCTAGATGAATATTTGTATTTTATGCAATTGTCAACCAATCATATTGCCATCATATTCTATCCGTGCAAGTAGGTTACGAATGATTACAATATACCATCAGTCATGACTGACGGTAATCATTTTCATGTAACTTAGTTTGAAACAAGAAAGGTTCATCATGACAAATCTAAATGGTTTTTTGCATTGGATGTCATAAGTTAAGTCATAATAGTTAGGTATCACGAAGTCAAAACTGTCATTTAGTTGTCACAGTCAAAAATTTGCCAAATGATGATATGTCAGACTTTTGTCTACTCCTTGGAGAAATGTCAAATATATCTGTTGCCTCTCCTTAGTAAAACTATGTATATTATGTAAAAATGTGTTTAGACGTCTTAGAGATCAAACCCATGTAGGTGATCAATGCCTTAAGGATTCCTCACCCTAATAGAGTACTTCCGGTTAAAATTTATGCACATTTTCATAATTTCGCGACAAATGCCGATGATTTCATAGTTGGGAATCTTCGGGGTGACAGAGTAGATCATGGTATGAGAAGTGTTAGCCCTACTTTTAGCTGCTGGAATAGTATGTATAGCATTCTTTTTGAAGATATCAAAAATTTTCATCTCTGGTTTTTATTACTGAAAATGAATTAGGGGTTGAATACCTTAACTGACAGAAAATGGGCAATCATGAAGTTTGAATGGAAAGATAATACAAGTACTTTTAAGGAAATAATTTTTCTCTAAAAGCTGTTATCACATTACTTATATTACTACTACCTACATTCTTCGGGTTTGATTTCGGCCACTTTTTTGTACCATTTTGTCCAGTTCTCGCAGCTACTGGGTTCATGGGCCTCGCCTGAGCAGTCCCTATTCAAAATAACATGAAACATACTTCATTTTGGTGGTGAAATTCAAATAGGGTAAAACCCTTGGTATAAAATTATCTAAAACAACTTCCTTTGTTCAACACTAAATTTGCTTTATATGAGATTTCAGCGAAATATCTTACGAAAGATTTAAGTTTCATTGCTTTCAATATCCAAAGATGAACCTTGCAGATATCATTTCTAATATCAAATTTCCTCACTAAAAATCTTTCGATTTATTCCCCTCATTTTTTGCATAAAAATGTCAAATTTTAACAGAAAGGGTTGAAACATTACCAAAGGATTTATAAAAATTTTTGTCTTATACTGATCAGTGCAGACCATATCTAGTCAATTTTATGCGTTTTGGACCTCAAAAACAAATTCTATTGGGATGAGCTTTTTAAAAAATTTCCAATATCTTAAATACCTTGATAAATTGTGTGTAGTGTATATGATTAAGAAATGACTGTCTTACTTTTGGTGTTCATGGGTGTATAATTCTGGTTGATCACGTGCAAATTCGCGATTCTAGGAAAATTTGCACGTGTCCAACCAGAATTATACACCCATGAACACCAAAAGTAAGACAGTTATTACTTATATTTACATTTATTCTAATTATCGGTCATTTTTATTACCATGAACATCGCACATTTTGCCTGTAACAGCGTTAAATGTATCTTAACTTTGGTAAATTCTCCGTGCATGCAAAACTTGAACGTGAAGTCACAATAGCAACCCAAGTTATTGGAATATAATTCTAGTTGCCTAATAGGCGTTCAACATGGGGAATCTACTAGTAATGTAAATATTGGTACATGTACTTTTAAAGTACATGAAGTAAAATAATACTTTTCTACATGTATTCAGTCACACATATCCATGTATGTGCATGTGTTTCAATTTCTCTTACCAACAGAAGTAATGGCCGTTCCCACAATCCACTGCCCTGGATGTATCGGTTGGCTCCGGACGCCTAATCACCTGACTTCTCCCAGAATTCTCCAGTTCAGGAAGTCTGACTGCCCGGGCACAGCCTGGGTAAGGGCACCACTTAATGTTAGGGTTACTATCCACAAAGGCCTGGAAAATAGAGATTTCATTTGATGGAAAGTTTACTGTCCAAAAAGGCCTTTAGAAGATATACATATAAAATTTTTGTGGAGGTCACTTTCCACAGAGGCCTAATAGTCTATGGAACATATAGACATCACTGTATGGAAAAGTTACTGTCCATAAACATGATAAAGGCCTTTGGAAAAAAGCCAATAGAAAATATGGATATCTGTTTTTGTGAAGGTTACTTTCCACAAAAGCCAATAGAAAATATCGATATCAATTTTTATGAAGGTTATTTTCCACAAACATGACAAAGGCCTATAGAAAATATCGATATCTATTTTTATGAGGGTTACTTTCCACAAAGGCCAATTGAAAATATTGATATCTATTTTTGTGAAGGTTACTTTCCACAAAGGCCAATAGAAAATATCGATATCAATTTTTGTGAGGGTCTCGTACTTTCCACAAAGGCCTATTGAAAATATAGATTTCATTTTTTATGAATGTTACTATCAACAAAGGCTTACGGAAAGTATAGATATCTTTTCCACTTAAATATAACTGACAATAAAATTCTACATGCATTTATAAGGAATCAAATTTTTCAAATCCTTTAAAAAATACTTTCTGTAAGAATTTTATTCTGAGTTCAAAATTAAGAATAGTGACATTATCAAGTATCTTATTAATCTTTTTAAGTTGCCACATCTAAATGGACACATTATGATGTAGTTTTTATAAATGCTTCTAATATTGATATAAATTCACATCGCATTAACAATTTCCAAGTTTCCTATAATATTAACAATTTTCAACATGTTTCCCATAATTTTCAACAATTTTAAGTATTTTTTGATAAGGAAACAAAATACATTTGTGTAAATATTGAAGTGTAAATCTTCATTTCCACAATTCAGTATGTGGAAACTTTTCAACATAAAATCAAAGCCTTTAGTTTTTTCCTGTAACCTTGTGAATTGCGATATAAATTCTAAAAAGAAGAACTGACCTTGATATCAAACTGTAAATACCGTCTGGCCATATCTCTAGACACCACTCTCTCAATCATCTCTACAGGCACCAGTATGTCACATTGGTAGGCGGGGCACGTTATATGGTGGGCGTCGCCCTCCTGAATCTTTAAATTCAGGTATCTGAAATACCACAAAGTACCTTTTTATACATACAATGTCAGAAAATATAAGGGAAAGGGTGCGATACTTCTGTGTAAAAAAAAATGTCGGAGAGATTGATTTCCACATTTTCATTTCTGAAAATTAGGTCCACCAATTATCCTTATTGTTTGATAGAAAAGGGATTGTAGAGTAGGAAAGTTTTTAGTGAAAACTATGAATTTCTATTTTCATAGGGGCTTAATCAAATCCAAACAGACCAATGAAAATGTTCTGAATAATATTTGCGAATAAAATAGTGTGTTCCCAGGTAGCAATATTTCCTCAAAATTTGCGAGAGTTATCTCCCTCTTTGGATTAAAATTCTCTGACTTAATCCATTTGTGCTATGTTAGAATTTATCTACTTTAACAATTTTTTTATGTTTTCACATCGTTTGCATCAATCACTGTCTTGATGAGAATTACAAACAACAATTTCCAAAGAGAAGTCAGAAGATTGATTATGATATCTCTTATGAAAAATTATTTCTAAATCTATTAAATGCTTTGCATGGTAGAAATGGATAATGTCCGAGAGTTGTAATCCAATATGGCAGTTAAGTTGGAGGTATGACATCATCATTGGAAAGACACTATACTACACATAAAATACATGAACATGTATTTTACTCATTACACAAGTACACTCTCTCCCTAAATTTAATTGTGTTTTGGTGACTTTACTACATGTATTTCAGAAACTTACTCAGTCCAGCAATCTTTACAGAATTTATGTTCACAGGAAATTTCTATGTTCTCTTTCTGCATTCTGTATGACTGAGTGCATATATCACACTGTAAAATATTTATGATAAAATTAAAATATTACACATGCTCACAGAATCAATTTTATTTGATATCAGCCCTGAGAGAACAATAGTACTTTATTATGCTTGAATTCATTTTTGCAGTAAATTTTTTATTTCAATTACATAAGAACTAAAGTACTAACAGCCAGTTAAGAAAACAGAAATTTTGATTTTTACGTGAAAACGCTTTGAGATAGACACATATGAATATCGAGAAAAATATTCAATTTTTAGAGCACTGTTTGAAAATGAAATTTCATTTTGGTATCATTTTTGCGTTTCCCCTCTGCGCATATGAAAATAACATAGTAAATCATCATTTCCATGCACTAAGTCATTAAAACATACACTGGTCAAGTTTGATTAATGCAATAGCCATAATCATAGTTGTACACATAGATTTATGCCTGAACGATCAGTGAATATCTTCTACCTGTATGAATAGGTATTGCCGTTTTATTTAATATACTCGACCCTTGTTTAGAAAAACGACTTAGATAATTTCTGAGCGAAAAATGTTGCTATTTTCCTATGAGTACACCAAAAATGATGTCTTATATGGTTAAAAAAGCTAGGTTTTTGAATAGTGCTTTTCCTTCTGCATTACCATTTACATTTTCTGGTAATATTTTTTTGCCGTTTACAAATAAAAGGGAAATTTCCGTTTTCTCAAGAACCTATTAGTACTTTAGTATATCTACTGCAAATAAAGAAAGATTTAAGCTACATACATGTATATGGTTAGTTATTATTTTGCTTAATAATGATAAATGATTAGACTTTAAAACCGAGAAGAAAATTGGCAAGGAGGAAAAGCAAAGCTTTATGTAAAGACCCTTTCAAGCTAATATTTATTACGTTCATTTTTTCTCTTTGTACAACATTTTTGCCCACCAAACTGAATTAATCAAATGACACCTCTTCCACTCCAAATCATAGCATGTGCTGTTATGGTTGGTGTCATTTGATTGTTCTAGTAGGCAAAAACACCCTACATTTATAAGTTATAACAGCTAAACAACTCAAACTAAAAATAGGGGACAACTTGTCAATTACATGTATATACATGTACACGTAAGTTGGTACCTTATTATTTTTCCTAATTTGAATAGGACAACTTACCGTTAAGGTAGATAAGGTGAGTTCAGCGTTAGAATGGCTGACCAGTGATTCCTGTACTTGAGGTTTGTCACAGAATACACTAGGAGGGGGGATAACTCCACATTTATCACAGCAGGAAAGGGGGTCGGACATCCAGGCTTCTAGCAGAGTCTCTCTGGACCATTCTAAAATACAAAAGAGTACTCAGTAAAAACTGGCATTCCTCATCAATGTAAATATCCCCCAACCTCCAAATACGATAATAGATTAAGATTTTGATAATCGATTATAATCTGGAAATTATCAGAATGAAATATTTGCATCAGTGTATTTTTGCTGGAGAAACAGTTCAAACGTCGTACTAATAATATAAGTCAATTGATATATCTTTGACTGAGGTCAGTATGCACACTCATATAAAACATTTTGCAGAGTTCCCATAAAATTTGCTGTCAGTACAAAGTAAGTTATGGACAAATCATAGAATATTTGACAATTTTGAAGTGTATTATAAGGATCCGATAATAATCGATAATCAATCGAAAGGCTTATCCGATTAATCGACTTTGATTACTCCATCCTATTCCCAAAACTTAAAGCTAAACTTGATCATGAATCCAAACTTAATCATGAAACTCCATGTATGAATTTTACTCCCTTCATCATGGCTTGGGGATGTACAATCACACAACTCAACGATGAATACTATCAAATAGAAACTAATAACATATGAAATAGATAATCATTTGAGATCCTCAATTTACTAACCATGGTTTCTCAGCAGAGCTTCAGCAGTAAAGAGTGGTACACTTAACATGTCTGCCGTTTCTACTAGGAGTTGGTCTTTGGCCTCCTGTAAGTCCTGGGCTCTAAGACCACTGTAGTCCTATTGATATAACATAAGACAGATTTTAGCTCTTCTTCCTACATGTTTAAATACTGTACGCCTACTTATTTTAGCGGGATTCATATCTTACCAGAGTTAGCGCTATCAAGACTGCCCTAATTCAAGACTATGCTAAATTATTAAACTTTTATAGATTCATGTTGAAAATAAGTCATATGTGCTAATTCATCATACTTGCCATTGTCCCGGCCAGGACAAAAAATGTCCCGCATTTTCGACCGAAAATATCTGTCCCGGCCGGGACACGGAAAATCCCGATTTTTTGACGTTTCATAAAAAAAAAAAACCAGGCGTAATCATGTTAATATTGATTATTCTTTGTCGATTTCAGTCGTTCCGTCTTTTCTTAAACTTTCATTGTTTATTTAAACGTCTCCAATTATCTACGCTATATACCCATATACAGTAATCAGCCGATAATCGACCTATGTTTTGATAGTAATACAATGTAGGTTGATTAAAGGTCGACTGTCCCACAAATGTCGCTAAATACATTCATGCAGCCTTTCTCTTGTTGATATTTTTTTTAGCTCACAAAAAAATTCGATCATTGAAATAAATAAAGCAATAGCAATAGTTATACGATGTGTAAGCCAAGATACGAATTTATTTTTATGACAGGAAACAACGTGATGTAAAACATGTAAACAAGATTTAACAAGAGCCCCAGGGGGCACAACGCTCACCTGATACCCATGCACGCTCTAATTGACATACTGACATTGAATACTGATAGTGCCAGTACCAGGATTTTAGCCCACAACCTTTCTAACAAGATTTTTGCCGGATGCAGACAAGTTTTTTTTCAGACAACCTTTAAAAGTACAAACAAGAGAAAATAGTCACATTTCAAAACAACAACTTTTCTACTGATTTGAAAAGATGGATTATGCGATCCAAAGTCATATGCCCAGCTAGTATAGTTCGATTATGCAACATCAAAAATAAAATCATTTTGTAAAATTCCACATTAATGTGCAACAGAAACAGAATAAAACAATGAAATGATTTCATAAATTAAGTTTATTTAAAATTGAACACCAAACCTTTCATTATTAATAGCTTGTATGCCAGAAAATAATAAAGCCTGTGTTTGTGAAACACGAATGCCCCGCGGTGGCATCTTTGTTGGTATAAACACCATTTTCTGTTAAGTATGTGAGAGGTCAGGGTCAGAGTAATGTTGGTATCAATGGAAAGATCTTGTCACAAAGAATACACATGTACAATATGAAAGCCCTATCACTAACCATTCAAAAGTTATGCCCAATGTTAAAGTTTTTGAAAAGTAGGTCAAAGGTCAAGGTCAAGGTCACGAGGTCAAAAATTTTGGTATCAATGGAAAGGTATTGTCACAAGGAATACACATGTGAAATATGAAAGCTCTATCACCTATGCCCAATGTAAAGTTTTTCGGACAAACAGACAGACGGACAGGCCAAAAACTATATGCCCCCGTATCTTTGATTCCGGAAGCATAAAAAACAAAGACTTTTCGGTTTTGCCTTTATTCATATTAAATTATACAGAAATCTATGAATGAGAGCTTTTGAATAGTACTGATTTCATCTTAATACATGTAACGTACAGTCAAAATCGTGTTAATCCAATTAACAAAGACAAGTTGTTAGCGGACAATATTAATTCAAGTGAGTTGTGCAGAAATTGAGCCAATTTATTTTCCAAACAGCAGTGTACGGTGTATCAAACCTCATGACCCAGTGAAGCCACTTGGACAAATTATTTTCGGTAAATATGCTGAAATGCGGCGCTTGGAAATGTATTTTTAGCATATTGAATCAATAGTCGTGATAAATTTAACTTCGAACTTGATCTTGTCTTTTATGCAATCTACAGATAGGTTTGAAAATATGCAAAATTCGGAACATTTTCGATGAGGACGCAGAGTTCCTGTAAAAAATAGCAATCCAAGGAATGCTTGTGTCGCCTGCGAAGCTGATTTTTTTTATTGAAAGTAGGTCAAATATCAAGGGCAAGGTCACTGGGTCAACATTATGGAATGTTTAGAAAGGTCTTTTCAAAAGGAATACACATGGGAAATATCAAAGCCCTATCACTTACCAATCAGAAGATAGAGCCAATCTTAGATTTTGTGAAAAGTAGGTCTAATATCTAGGTCAAGGTCACGAGGTCAAAAATAACGGTATGTGTAGAAAGGTCTTGTCACAAGGAATACACATGTGAAATATAGATATAGCCAATCTAAGATTTTTTTTAGAAGTAGGTCAAATATCTAGGTAAAGGTCACGAGGTCAGCAATTATGGTATGTGTAGAAAAGGGATTATTTTTAAAGTAGGTCAAATATCTAGGTCAAGGTCACGAGGTCAAAAATTATGGTATGTGTAGAAAGGTCTTGTCACAAGGAATACACATGGGAAATATCAAAGCCCTATCACTTACCAGTCAAAAGATATAGCCAATCTTAGATTTTTTGAAAAGTAGGTCAAATATCTAGGTCAAGGTATGTGTAGAAAGGTCTTGTCACAAGGAATACACATGGGAAATATCAAAGCCCTATCACTTACCAGTCAAAAGATATAGCCAATCTTAGATTTTTTGAAAAGTAGGTCAAATATCTAGGTCAAGGTCACGAGGTCAAAAATTATGGTATGTGTAGAAAGGTCTTGTCACAAGGAATACACATGTGAAATATCAAAGCCCTACCACTTACCAATCAAAGATATAGCCAATCTTAGATTTTTGAAAAGTAGGTCAAATATCTAGGTCAAGGTCACGAGGTAAAAAATTATGGTACGTGTAGAAAGGTCTTGTCACAAGGAATATGCATGTGAAATATCAAAGCCATATCACTTACCAGTCAAAAGAAACAGCCAATCTTAGATTTTTTTGAAAAGTAGGTCAAATATCTAGGTCAAGGTCAAGAGGTCCAAAATTATGGTATGTGTAGAAAGGTCTTGTCACAAGGAATACACATGTAGAATATCAAAGCTCTATCACTTACCAATCAAAAGATATAGCCAATCTTAGATTTTTTGAAAAGTAGGTCAAATATCTAGGTCAAGGTCACGAGGTCAAAAATTATGGTATGTGTAGAAAGGTCTTGTCACAAGGAATACACATGGGAAATATCAAAGCCCTACCACTTACCAATCAAAAGATAAAGCCAATCTTAGATTTTTTGAAAAGTAGGTCAAATATCTAGGTCAAGGTCACAAGGTCAAAAATTATGGTATGTGTAGAAAGGTCTTGTCACAAGGAATACACATGTGAAATATCAAAGCCCTATCACTTACCAATCAAAAGTTATGGGGTGTGACACCCAAGTGTGACAGACAGACGGACAGACAGACAGACAGACAGACAGACGGACGGACGGACGGACAGACGGACAACGGACAAAGTGATCCCTAAGTGTCGCTGTGCTTCGCAGGCGACACAAAAAAGTGAAATTTGCGAAAAAAGGACATGCATGACCCCCCCCCCCTTTTTCTTTACATTTTCATGCGTGCCAAAGATTCGCAATCAAAAAAGACCAATTTTACAGACTTCCGGGCATTTCAAGTCAGTCAAAATTTTTAGTGTGCACCTTTTTATTTCCTGTAGTTACCCCTACTAAAGGGGCAAGGAGGTATTGAACCAATCAAATCTGTAACACAAGATATATGGCGACTATGCTTACCATAGATACAGAAATAAGACAGAGAAAATAATCATTAAATAGGGAAAATGTACTGAAATATGTTCTGAAATATGCATGTATGAAAAAAAAGCAATCCAAGGAATGCTTGTGTCGCCTGCGTAGCGGATTTTTTTTTATTGAAATTAGGTCAAATATCAAGGGCAAGGTCACTAGGTTAAAAATTATGGAATGTTTAGAAAGGTCTTTTCATAAGGAATACAAATGTGAAATATCAAAGCCCTATCACTTACCACTCAAAAGATATAGGAAATCATAGATTTGTTGAAAAGTAGGTCAAATATATAGGGCAAGTGCACGAGGTAAAAACATAGGTAATCACAGATTACGAAGCTCACCTCGTGACAGCAAAATTCAATTCAAACATATTTCTTAGTACATGTATATTGGCTTTTAAAGGCAAAACCACTCAAGCAGAAAAAGTAGGTCAAGGTAATTTTATGAAAGTTTGATCAAAGATACATCCAATATGCAAGTTTGGTACATGTAGCAGTTATACTTTGCTCAATATTGGCTTTTAAAGGCAAAATCACTCAAGCGGAAAAAGTAGGTCAAGGTCATTTTATGAAAGTTTGATCAAAGATACATCTAATATGCCAGTTTGGAACATCTAGCACTTATACTTTGCTCAATGTTGGCTTTTAAAGGCAAAATCACTCAAGGGGAAAAAGTAGGTCAAGGTCATTTTATGAAAGTTTGATCAAAGATACATCCAATATGCAAGTTTGGTACATGTAGCAGTTATACTCTGCTCAATATTGGCTTTTAAAAGCGAAATCACTCAAGTGGAAAAAGTAGGTCAGATGCTGCATCCGATGCATGGGTCCATCTCGGCATCCAAAGATGAATCACTTGTGCAAGTTTGGTTACTGTAGCATAAGTACTTTGTCAGATACTGAGCTACCCCAAACTTCTTATCCAAATCACTCAAGCGGAAAATGTAGGTCAGATGCAGCATCCGATGCATGGGTTCACCTCAGCATCCAAAGATGAATCACTTGTGCAAGTTTGGTTACTGTAGCATCAGTACTTTGTCAGATACTGAGCTACCCCAAACTTCTTAACCAAGTCACTCAAGCGGAAAATATAGGTCAGATGCTGCATCCGATGCATGGGTTTACCTCAGCATCCAAAAATGAATCACTTGTGCAAGTTTGGTTACTGTAGCATCAGTACTTTGTCAGATACTGAGCTACCCCCAAACTTCTAAACCAAGTCACTCAAGCAGAAAATGTAGGTCAGAGCATAATCTCACTCAACTTCGTCGAGGTGAGTTAAAAATGATGGTATGTGAAGAAAGGTCTTGTCACATGGAATGCACATGTGAAAAATCAAAGCCTATCACTCAGCAATCAAAAGAAATAGCCAATCTAAGATTTTTTGAAAAGTAGGTCAAATATCTAGGTCTTGGTCATGAGGTCAAAAGTTATGATATTTGTAGAAAGGCCTTGTCACAAGAAGGAATACACATATGAAATATCAAAGCTCTATCACTTACCAATCAAAAGATATAGCAAATCTTAATTTTTTTGAACAGTAGGTCAAATATCTAGGTCAAGGTCATGAGGTCAAAATTATTGTATGTGTAGAAAGGTATTGTCAAAAGGAATACACAAGAGAAATATCAAAGCCCTATCACTTGCCAATCAATAGATATAGCCAATCTTGGTTTTTTTTAAAAAGTAGGTCAAATATCTAGGTCAAGGTCATAAGGTTAAAAAAATATAGTATATGAAAAAAGGGCCTGTCACAAGAAATACACATGTGAAATATCAAAGCCCTATCACTTACCAATCAAAAGATATAGCCAATCTTAGATTTTTTGAAAAGTAGGTCAAATATCTAGGTCAAGGTCACGAGGTAAAAAAATATGGTTTGCGTAGAAAGGTCTTGTCACAAAGATTACACATGTGAAATATCAAAGCAATATCACTTGCCAATCAAGAGATATAGCCAATATTAGATTTTTAGAAAAGTAGGTCAAATATCTAGATCAAGGTCACAAGGTCAAACATTATATGAGTAGAAAGGTCTAATCACAAGGAATACACATGTGAAATATCAAAGCCCTATCACTAATCAATCAAGAGATATAGCCAATATTAGATTTTTAGAAAAGTAGGTCAAATATCTAGGTCAAGGTCAAAAGGTCAAAAATTATGATATGTGTATAAAGGTCTTGTCACAAGGAATACACATGTGAAATATCAAAGCCCTATCACTTACCAATCAAAAGTTATGGGGTGTGACACCCAAGTGTGACAGACAGACGGACAGACGGAGGGACGGATGGACGGACAGACGAACAACAGACAAAGTGATCCCTAAGTGTCGCTGAGCTTCGCAGGCGACACAAAAAGTCAACATCTTAAAAATAAATTCAGCGTATATTTGATAGCGTATGTGGCCAAGTTAATTCGAAGTATGAAAATAAGTACACAAAGCCAAACTAGCTATAGCTTGTCTTATTTTAAAAATCATTAAAAATCTAAAAGTTGATATTTTGACAAAATTCTTTCACAGTTTCATTTCTAGCGATAAATATAAAAATAAAAAGAGAAAAAAAACTGAAAAAGGGGAAAAAAAATTGTTGGGGTCCCGCCGGGGTTTGAAGCTACTCCCCATGGGTCCATTTGGCATGGAAAACATACATTATACCTATGTACAATCTTAAAAAATATTCCTTAAAAATCCAAAAGTGGATATCTTGACAAAATTCTTTCACTTGTAGGGTACCATGCATGAGTACCTCATACCTACAAATTGTCATGACAATCTGAAGAGTGGGTATAGAAAAGAAGCAGAAATGTATGAAAATCAACCCCCCCCCCTTCCTTTTTACATAAGAAAAAAATTCATAAAAAATCAAAAAAATAAATTTTAAGCATAAAATACATATCAAAGCATTAAGTAAGTTAAATATGATAAATATGTAGTAAATGAGTGTGTAAAATCATACACTTATTGAGTTATTTAAAGAAATAGTGCAAAAATGTGCATTTCTGACTAAGTCCGAAAAGACGTCAAAAACGCGTCAAAAATTTGACTTCGAAGTGGAACCAAAAATAACAACACTTCTTAAGACATCTCTCTAGATCATCCTGATGCTTTCGGTTTGTCGATACATGCTTCGGTTCTGAAGAAGAAGTTTGTCAAAGGAGGGTACCCCCTGTGACCTACTTTTGGCTGTGGTGGCGCCACCTGTTGACAGATCCGGACGAAAAACAACAACACTTGTAGGGGACCATGAGTACTTCATACCTACCAAGTTTCATCAAAATCCCTTCAGCCGTTCTGGAGAAGAAGTTTAAAATGTGAAAAGTTTACGACGACGACGGACGACGACGGACGACGACGGACGACGACGACGACGACGACGACGGACGACGGACGCCGGACGCAACACTATGACAATAGCTCACTTGAGCCTATGGCTCAGGTGAGCTAAAAAAAAAAAGAAAAGAAAATACGCAACCACGGAACGCTCTAGAGTAACTGTAATATGCTCTTTATTATTATCACATCAAAAAACTCTCAGTATCAATCAAAGTACGTTTGCTTAGTGTCGTTTTTAATACCCGAGTCGTTAAGTTATCGATTGTGTATTTTATTTAAATCACCAACGTCAACGCAGGCAACAGCGCAGATGTTCAATACTTATGTTCAGAAAGTTGTGAATATAAAACGTGAACAATGGAGTAAAAGACTTTTAAAAATTTCACAGAGGAAAATTAAATAGGGTAGACAAGTTCAATGAAGCGCCACTTTTAGAAATGCGTTCGACGAGGAGCCATCTACGTATACGACGCGCGTTAATATGATTTATTTTTTACTCTGACGTTCTTTCGTTTGCAGAGGGCAATGATCTAGTGCAATTTTGGATTGCAATATCTGAAGTTCAACCTCCTAAAAAGTGTCACTCTTTATGTCCCTCAATGGCGTTATATTTGTCCCGCATTTTGATGATTTGTCCCTCTTTTTGTCCCTCTTTGCAATGACAAAACTCCGAAAAATTATGGCAAGTATGAATTCATGATTACACTAATATGTCCGTTTGCCCATTTTTGCCCGGTTTGCACTATAATTTGGTTCGAATTAAAAAGTACACATACAGTAGCAGAAATCACAAAATTCGTCAAATCTCTGTTATGACATAATGAATTACATGTACTTTAATAACATTCAAAATCACTGAAAGCAATAATGATGCCATAATGAAATCTTTTTTTCAAAGTTGCTAAAAATATGCTTGTTCTTTTATTTTCATTTATACTGTTTTTAAAAAAAATAAAATTATACATGTAATATTAATAATCATAACATGAAAGGAAACTTTGTTTTCATCATTTAATACAATGTACATGTATGTGCAACTTAAAGTTAGGCAAACTTCAAACTACAAAGAATCAAACAGAATATTTTACAATTCTTTTGAACCAGCTATTTCCCTTTCATAACATCCTAAACTCCCTTAAATCATCCTTTATCAAACCTTATCTCTCGCAGCAAGGATGTTAGAAACAACAGCCACACTGACTCCAAATTACATCTTTTTCCTATCTATAAAGATGTTGTTACAGTATCAGTTTAAAATATTACAGACTTCTATAAAACTGATACTTTTCAGGAACTTTGGCATAAAATTACATCATACCTCTGTTTCAATAAAGGAGACAGTGTCTTCCGTCCCTTCCTCCTCTGATCCAACATTCTGTACAAGTAAAAGAATGAGCAATATATTATACATGTACATGTATATACAAAAATAAAATTAATTTATCACATGATACACCCACTATGCAGTAACACAAAGTCATTTCATAATTACCGGTAAATGTTATGATAACACATTACAATATCTCTTTGGGTGCATGTTCATTGGATGAAGCACTCAAGATCATTTGTGATGTCACAATAAAGACAAAAACCTTGGCATCTTACATTATTTGCAAAAAATAAGGTAAAAATTTTAATGTTTTGATCAATTTGATGTAACTTTGTTCAATTTCATTGTATCTCATGTAATAAAAAGAATCTCAAATGATGTTTCTATTTCATACAGTATTGATGAAACTAGTTTTGAGATTTTAATTCCCTCGCCAAAGCTCAGGGATGTAAATATCACACAACTGGTTTCATAAATACTGTATGAAATAGAAAATTATTTGAGATACTATGCAGTGTGTGAAATTAACCGCGGCCCGATGGCCAATGTCTACAATAAATTGGATCGGTCTATAGCGATCAAAAGTGCTATAGACCAACTTGTCTTAAGGAAACTTGAGTATTTTTAGAAATATTAGCTTTGTAAATTTAAAACACCTGTGTACTACTAACTACATGTAACATCTCAAATCTGAATTGTGCAGCATTCCATAAAACTGTATTAGTACAAATGGAGGAAAAAGATGAAATGATCAGAGAAATTGTTTGAGATTAAAAAAGAATACAAAATGTATGAGTATTGTTTTATCAAATAAAATGCATAAAAGATTAGATTTTAGGGGTCTTTTTATTTTGGTCTACAGGAAATTGCTGCGGTCTATAGGAACTGAAATTACAATATAGACCAAATGTCTATAAGACTTTAAAAGTCAATTTCACACACTGCTATGCATATATCGTGTACATGTATATGTATAACCTTTTAGATCCTCTCTTAAAGTTTGTAAATTTCTCTACATGTCAGTCAGCAATCTTTAATCCAATAAGTTTTAAAGAGACATTTTTCAAAATGCTAGAATCTTGTACAATGTACCTTGCCTTTTACTTAACAATTACATGCATAAATGTTGACACTGAATTCTGACAGACAGCTACAAAAGTAGGAGAAACAGATGGACAGAACATAGGGTAATCAAAGATTACATACACATTATATACAGGTTTTTGTCAGAAACCAGGTTAAAGTTTTTGAAAAGTAGGTCAAAGTCCATGGTCAAGGTCACTAGATCAAAGGTCATGGTCTCGAATGAAAGGTCTCGTCACAAGGTATCTACATGTGAAATATCAAAGCCCTACCCCTTATAGTTCAAGAGATATAGCCCAGGTTAAAGCTTTGTTTATGGACGACGACAACGAGGACAACCACGATGCCGAGGGTATGGCATTAGCTCTCCTGACTTTTTCGTCCCGGCGAGCTAAAAACGTAGAAATCTTTCCTGTCTCCTCATTTGATCAATGAGGGAGTTGTAACTTACAGAGAAGACCATTTTGGATTCCAGATATAACGCAATTTCAGCATGACCGCCTCTCTCCGCTGAATCACACGGCGTCTCCTGGTCGTTATTCTCAGTGAACAGTGGAGCACCATACTGTACCAGTGTCTGAAGATGATAATTGTATATATGTACGATATCATACCATAAGTTTCAATGACATACATGGAGAGATGTATAAACACATAAACAAGTAAATCCCTCACCTGGGAACTGCTTAAAGTTAAATATAACATATATCAATTACATTGTTCCATATCAAGCAAACAATTCATGTCAAAGGACAGACGACTATTACCTCGACACAGTATTTCAACCCAGAAGCCGCTGCATAGTGTAGAGCTGTATTCTCATTCTGCAAAAATAAAAAAATTAAATAAATAATCAATTGATATCATTAAACTATCTAATTTTATGAAAAAGTTATGAAGACAAATTGCTATATATCAGCATATCATACATTTTTTTCTCTCTGTCTAGCTACATTTTACATACATGTACATGTATAATGAATATGCAATTTCAGCTGCATTGATATACATGTACATCATAAATCATTCAATAAAACACAATATTTACATTACTAGTATATTCCCCTTGTTGAACGCCCATTAGACAACTAGAATTATATTCCAATAACTTGGGTTGCTATTGTGACGTTACGTTCAAGTTTTGCATGTAGGGAGAATTTACCGACGTTCAAATTCATTTGACGCTATAAAAGGCAAAATGTGCGAAATGCATACAAATAACAAGGTAAACCAGAAGTCTCTGACGAGACTGTAGCTCTCCTGGTTGTTTTGTTTTATTCACTCATTGACAAGTGAATAAGATACATTACACATAAATATCAATTACCATTTTTTAAACCAAAGACAATAGGGAGCACGCACTCTAACAAATTATAAGTTGTACAATAAAACAACATATCCATTCGACTGCAACTAGAATATCCCTCATATCCTTAATTAATAATATCCGAAATATAGTACATTGTATTTACATAAAAAAATGCTACACTCATTTTCCAAGATCCTTGGGGCCAGGGGGTGCTGCCTGAAATGAAACATCAATGACACAACAAGACTATAGATCCATCATATTGCATAAAGAATAAACAATCCATCACTAATAGCTTTAGAAGTGTTGAGAGCACAATTATATAGGTGGAAATTACCACACCAATTGTCTAAGACCCTGGGGGTCAGGGGCTCAAACAAAATATCAGGTGCACAACTAGACCACAGACCCATAATATGCAAAAAGAATTAAGCCTCCATCATTTATAGTGTCAGAGGAGTTGCAACACAAGATTACATAGAGTTATATAGAAGAAAATGACCACACCCTTTTTCTAAGACCCTGGGGTTCAGGGGCTAACACAAAATATCAGGTGTACAACTAGACCATACACCCATCATATTGCAAAAAGAATTAAGTCTCCATCATTTATAGTGTAAGAGGAGTTGTGAGCACAAGATAACATAGAGTTATATAGAAGAAAATGACCACGCCTCATTTTCTAGGACCCTGGGGGTAAGGGGCTCAAACAAAATATCAGGTGCACAATTAGACCACAGACCCATAATATGCAAAAGAAATTAAGTATCCATCATTTATAGTGTAAGAGGAGTTCAAGCACAAGATTACATAGAGTTATATAGAAGAAAATGACCACACCCTTTTTCTAAGACCCTGGGGGGTCAGGGGCTCAAACAAAATATCAGGTGTACAACTAGACCATACATCCATCATATTGCAAAAGAAATTAAGTCTCCATCATTTATAGTGTCAGAGGAGTTGCGAGCACAAGATTACATAGAGTTATATAGGAGAAAATGACCACACCCTTTTTCTAAGATCCTGGGGGTCAGGGGCTCAAACAAAATATCAGGTGCACAACTAGACCATACACTCATAATATGCAAAAGAAACTAAGTCTCCATCATTTATAGTGTCAGAGGAGTTGCGAGCACAAGATTACATAGAGTTATATAGGAGAAAATGACCACACCCTTTTTCTAAGACCCTGTGGTTCAGGGGCTAGAACAAAATATCAGGTGCACAACTAGACCATACACCCATCATATTGCAAAAGAAATTAAGTATCCATCATTTATAATGTCAGAGGAGTTGCGAGCACAAGATTATATAGAGTTATATAGGAGAAAATGACCACACCCTTTTTCTAAGACCCTGGGGGTGAGGGGCTCAAACAAAATATCAGGTGCACAACTAGACCACACATCCATCATATTGCAAATAGAATTAAGTCTCCATCATTTATAGTGTCAGAGGAGTTGCGAGCACAAGATTACATAGAGTTATATAGGAGAAAATGACCACGCCCATATTCTGGACCCTGGGGGTCAGGGGCTCAAAATAAATGTCAGGTGCACAACTAGACCACAGACCAAGTGTAATGCAAAAAGAGTTACATTTCTATCTCTTATAGTTTCAGAGGAGTTGCGAGCACAAGAATTGTTTACGGACGGACGGACGGACAGACAGACGGACAGACGCCGGACGACAGGGTATCGCATAAGCTTGACTGGTCTATGACCAGTAGAGCTAAAAATGACCGATATTTAGAATAAATGTAAATATAAGTAATGACTGTCTTACTTTTTGTGTTCATGGGTGTATAATTCTGGTTGGACAGTTGCAAATTTTCCAAGTCGTTTCGCGATTCACAGAATTTGCACGTGACCAACCAGAATTATACACCCATGAACACCAAAAGTAAGACAGTCATTTCTTAATCATTTGCGAACCATTGCCAATTTCTACAATGCAAAAAATCCCAGTCATTATGTCTATCCTGTAATACACTAATTTGAGCTGTCCCATACCTCGTCTTGGGCTGTTAGATCAACTCTCTCTTTCTCTCCGTCCTTCAGTTCCGCCCCTCGCCATTTCAGCATAATATGCAGACAGTCAAGTCGCTTCTTTTGTATGGGGTAAAACTGGGCGTGTGTCGGCTTCTCTGTACATAGGCAGTGTAAACACGTCTCCTTCTTCCCATTTGTTTTGTTTGGGTTTCCATGGTGATCATGGATAAAAATTCTAAATAAGGAAAAAATTATAAAATCAGATTTCTCTGCTGAATGGTCAAAGTTCTTCTTTCATTAAGAAATTTCAGACATTTCTTCTATAGGTGGTTCAAATGTTTTTTCTGCAAAAACTTGAAAACTGGTATGAACATATACTTCTTTGGCTTGGCTTAGAGAAGCACTTAGAGTGCAATAATGTAAATGTACATACAATTGTACATACATTTGTAAAAATGCTTCAGCAGATTTTTGATACCATGCCATGTTCGGCAGTAACCATTATAAGTGCAGCGTACCAATCTAACTTAAATTAGAGTTTAAATCTGCTCACTGTGATCACTACACAAAACATCCAACAACATTTGGTAAGAAATCATGTCGCTGCTGATATCAAATCCAGAACATTGCCTTAAGAGTCTCATGGCAACTTTTGATTGGCTCAATACTAGTATATAAATCGAAATATGAGACCAACATAAACCCTTTCCAAGTATTATAATAAGAAGTTTTGAGTTGTGATCACAGTAAGAAAACCTTAGCTCTAGTTCTAATTAGATTGGTACCAATACCTACATACCTTAGTAGACTTTTCATGCCATGTTTCGCTGCGTAATGCAGTGGTGTGTCATGATTGTGGGAATCCCCATATGAGGAATTTGGATCCAGTCCTTTCCGCAAGTCACTGTTGTTGTTATATAGGTTTAAAGCTGCTACTTCATCACCGTTACTTAAATGCTTGCGGAATTTAGAGGAGGCACTTCCCATGGTGCACTATGTATCTTCCGTAGCAGCCAAAGATTAATTTTGTTTCCAAAGTTCTGATCAAAGTCCCATCTTTTCTAAGAAAAGCTGAAAGTAGTTATTACAACGTATTGTACTTCCTTTGAAACAAAATCTTTTAAGGGAATGTTTTCCAGAAAATTGTCGAAACTCAGATAAGACAATCACTGAAGTAATCTTACCATTTTTTTTTTTAATTTTACAAGGTTGATAAACAACTGCGACTTATATTAATATTGTCTCCTGTTGTCTGAGATGTTTGAGGGAGGGAGTAAATGTTACCGGTACAAGAGGAAACTTCTAGTACCCTGGGAAAGGTGCAGTATTATCAGTATTCGGTGTTTTCGAAATACAGAGTTACTTCCCATTTGTGCAGGTATCTGACGTCAACGCATTGTGACATCATCAAATTCTATGGAAACCAGCATGAAATTCAGGGAAACAGGGTTACATCTATGACATTTTCAAAGGAATTTAATGACGTCACAATACTTTTACGTCAGATACCTGCACAAATCGAACGTGGAACTGTAAAATCGAAAAGACGGAATTACCATTTCGACCCCATTTGTAAAGATGTTCCGATATTCATTACTTTCTAGTTTACAACAAGACAATGACATGGCGTATCAATTGTTTTCATAGTTTCATAGTTTATTTTCAACGTAGAAATGGATCAATTCAAATACAAAATGCATCAATGAATGGGCAAAATTTCGATGCAGCATTACGAAATTAAGTAGCAATCCAGCCCTCGCCAATTATTTTTTCATACAAAAAAATAGATTTCTGATCGACCTTTCAATTTGCATATAACAAATACTTTGGGTGAGGTCTGGCATGCAGTCAAATTTTGAAGACTTGTGTATAAAATATGATTATATTTTCTTTGTTTCTCGTTACTCATGGTAAATGATGTCATACTTCACACATGTGACGTTACCATGCTTACCAGGGCTCAAAATTATGATGCCATATTTCCTCACACAATCAGCATCGCAGTTAGTGGTAATCAATTATTGCCTTTAATAAAATAAATTCTTATCAAAATTATGAGGACTATTTTTGGGGTTAGCACACCTGGTCCTTTTTCTTGATCTAGGTAGGTGACCACATTACATGTACCTCACAAGACAATTTGCCAAATCTGGGATTTGTTCCCTGACGTAAGAGGTGAAAATTGAGCCTACTACCTCTGAGCTAACACAGATGTTCAAATTAGGGAGAAAGGCCTAGAACAATCCAATATTCACAGGAAAGAACAATGTGAGGCATGTTAGCGCCGAGCTTTGTTCTTTCCTGTGAATATTGGATCGCTTCGAGGCCTTTCTCTGACTAATAAAACATGACTTGATTAATCAATCAAACAATCATTGACAAACAATAAACAAATCATTCTTTACTGGTAAACTGAATATTTACATTTGACATGGCACCTGAGTAGCATTTCTCATCAGACGGTCAACTTGATAAACTGATAATTTTTCAGTGATTCATTTCATCCTGCTTTATTGAATTTCATGCAATGATGCATGTCACACTATACTTTTGTGAGAAAAAAAAAAACAAATAAAACATTCAATTGTGGAAAATATTGAATTCTGTTAAGAATTAACCAATTTTATTTATATAGTGTCACAGTGTTTTAACATGTTTAAGTTGAATTTATATGAAAAGTAGATTCAATTAGCATACTACGGTAGTCATATCATTTGAGGTTTTTTTTTTATCAACTATCAAAGACGACAAATCGATCATATACAGGAATAATCAGACTGTCAAAAGTTCATAAAGTAAATGATGAACAGATAGTTTACAAGATTTTGGAAAATCAACATATTTAAATTTTCATCGCGATTGAAGACATATTGAGATCTCTCTTATTTTCTTGTGATTTTTTAAAATTACATGCACTGATATGCTGTTGGCTGTTGTTGACCCTCCCCGAGTCGAGGTCACTTGTGCATGTGGAAAAAACAGTACGTTCTTTAAAGAATGGATAGTCGATTCTTTAAAAAGAATGTATCGTTTGTTCCGTCCGAGTGACCACCAACAGGTAACTTCCAGCGGAAATAGTTCAATACCCATGTGAAAGTACAAATAGAACAAGTCTACTCATGTGCCCCCCCCCTCCCCCCCCCCAGGAGGTATGCAAGCAGTGTGCGAAACTAACTTTTAAGTCCTATAGACATTCGGTCCACAGTAATTTTAGTTCCTATAGACCTCAGCATTTTCCTACAGACCGAAATAAAAAGGCACAGAAATCAGAATGTTATTGCATTTTATATGCTAAAATCATCTGCCAATCATTTAGTTATATTCTCTCTCAATTTGGTAGACAATTTGTGTGATGGGATTTTCATTTTCAAGTTCATTTTGTTCTATTTCCCTGTCAGATTCACTGTCAATATCTGATTCATCACTAGAACTAGCACATGCCAGGTTTCGTTTCGTGCCCGGGTGTGCACCTTCAACATATTTCAACCGGTCAAAGAAAGACATCAGGACCAAGACTAGATGACGAAAGGACGATAAAAAATGGAAGTACTACAACACATCAACGTTTTACAGGTGCTTAAATAATAATTGGTAGTATAAATAGGCTGGATTTAGGCCACGTAAAAATATTTATATCCATTCACGTGTAAAATATTGAAAAGAAGGCGTCCTAACGTTACCGTAAATATGGAACTTGCTGTGATTACAATTAAATATTTATCGGGTACCTTTTGGATAATTTAACTTCTTTTATACGTTCGATTGAAAATGACACACAGCTGGTTTTTTTTCTGCAGTTGAAATAAAAACTTCTCATCAGCGGCGGTATCTGAGAAACGACCGATTAATCTTATATGGCCTTACCTGCTCTTGCTAAGCTATTGCTGTGCAAAGAGCAAACATTTACATGACTCGGGTCAGATTTCTTATAGACAAGTCGGTCTACCGAGTTTTTGATCTTTATAGACCGACCAGAATAACTATAGACATTGTCTATCGGTCCACCGTTAATTTCGCACACTGTGCAAGTCATACCACACTCTAGAAATTGAGAATACATTACACACACAATATTTGGTACCATACATACATGTAGTGGGATGCAATCCATTTCACAAACAAAAACCAGAGTTGCCAAGAATCTGTTAAAAATCAATTCTTCTGCCTAACAGTGTGTTGTACTTCCGTGTAGCAGTGATGCGTATATGCAGACTAGAACAGACAAGAACTTTGTATTCCGTCTCCTCTGTATAATGTACACTTTCTCTTGAATTACTCAAGATGACCTCATTCAATATGATCTTTAAGTCTTTTTAAGGTTTCATAATAAGAAGTTTTTCTTGGAAATCGGTTTCTTTATGAAAGATAATCCAATGACTAATTTTCCAGGAAAGCCCCCCCCCCCTTTTTTTCGATAAACATGTACCTGTACATGTAGCAAGTTAAACTTGGAAACATTGATGGTGTGTTCATTAGTGTATAAAGCTGCCAACAAATATCTTCAATTATTCAAAGTATGATTCACACATATTTTTTTCTTCTTTCAGTTCATTCAGTCCAATTTCAATTTACATAATTTTTCATTCTTTCGACGTATATAGCTGCTTTCACTTTGTGATTCTTCTACTCATGTAGTCAATTCGAGCCTCAAAGATTTCTACCTTCGTTAAACTTACTTAAAATTTGAGCTTTGTAAAATAAAACCCTTTGTTTTCCTTTGTCTGAGGCTGTGTTATCATTTGGCAAACTCTCGACCTCACCGGAAACAGATAAAATCGATGTCAGTCAGTCGTTTCTTTCTGTTCTACTTCGTTCCCCAGACGTTACGCGCTCGTGACAAAACGTAACTTCATGCAAAAATTATACTTTTTATTATATAAATAATCACTTAGTGCACCTTAATTTGATTTGATCGATGTAATATGAAGGATTCAATAAAATATCTATCTATGCATGCAAGGAATTTGCTTATAATTCTTGGCATAACCTTCTGAACGGAAAATTATATACCGTCCCGTGGGTGTTATTCTTCTGTGTAACAGTATGTTGTACTTTGCTTTTATGAAAAGCACTTTGGCTGGAAGCATCACTGATGAGAATTTGATATTCAAAACACGTGTCTGTTGAATGAAAATTGGTTTGAAGTTTTCTTCAAGAAGGTATAGAGTTGGAACACTTCCGTATTATAAATATAATCACTTATTTCTTGTTGCAGTGTGGAACAGTTATAAAGAGCCAGGACAACAGAACATGAGTTAAAACATGACTATGACGTCATCCCATTGTCTAAACAGTTCTTTCTATGTGATATTGTCTCAACATGATCCTTTTTCGTCCAAAAGTTTACCTGTAGCTGTCCATTAAGTTTGCCAATACTGTCCATTATTAAAAATAATGGACAGTTAAAGGTAACTTAATGGACAGTCACAGGTAAATTTTCGGACAAAAGAATCCTGATTATGATGACATAATATCACACAGAAAGAACTATATATCCCAACGAAAATTGTTTTCCAAGTTTCATTGATAATTCCGATTTCAAATTCCATTAATCCATTAATATTCCTCTTTTTTGGGTAAAACATGCTCCTCTATATTAAAAATAGCAATCCAAGGAATGCTTGTGTCGCCTGCGAAGCGGCCTATTTTTAAAAAGTTAATCAAATATGTAGGTCATGGTCACTTCGTTTAATATTTGTACATGTATCAGTGGGAAAGTCTTGTCAAATGAACTCTCATGCCTCTTACTTACCAATTAAAAGATACATGAATGGTCAATCTATTACTTTTAGAAAAGATCAATTATCTAGGTGAAGGTCATTAGGTACACATTTTTGGGAATAAAAGAAAGGACTCATCATAAGAAATACATGTTTTAAATATTAAAGCCATATCACTTATCAATCAAAAGATGTAGTAAATACGTAGGTCAAGGTCACTAGGTAAAAAAAATATGATATGTGTAGAAAGGTCAAATGACAAGGAATACACATGTGAAATATAAAAGCCCTATCACTAACCAATCAAAAGATAAAGCCAATCTTATTTTTTTGGAAAAGTAGGTCAAATATGTAGGTCAAGGTCACTAGGTCAAAATTGATGGTATGTGTAGTAAGGTTATGTCACAAGAAATACACATGTGAAATATCAAAGCCCTATCACGTACCAATCAAAAGGTATAGCCAATCTTAGTTTTTTTTAAAGTAGGTCAAATATCTAGGTCAAGGTCACTAGGTCAAAAACTATGGCATGTATAGTAAAGTTTTATCATCAGGAACACACGTGAAATATCAAAGCCCTATCGCTTACCAATCAAAAGATATAGCCAATCTTAGTTTTTTTTAAAGAAGGTCAAATATCTAGGTCAAGGTCACTAGGTCAAAAATCATGGCATGTGTAAAAAGTTCTCATCACAAGGAATACACCTATGAAATATCAAAGCCCTACCACTTACCAATCAAAAGATATAACCAATCTTAATTTTTTTGAAAAGTAGAACAAATATCTAGGTCAAGGTCACTAGGTAAAAAATTATGGTATGTGTAAGAAGGTCTCATCACAAGGAATACACATGTGAAATATCAAAGCCCTATCACTTACCAATGAAAAGTTATGGGGTGTGACACCCAAAGTGTGACAGACAGACAGACGGACGGACGGACTGACTGACTGACTGACAGACGGACAGACGGACAACGGACAAAGTGATCCCTAAGTGTCGCTATGCTTCGCAGGCGACACAATAAACGAAAGAATCCATCGATGCGCGGATTTTGCAATTTTTCAAGCTGGTAGGTCCGAGAATACATATAAAATGAAATAGAAGTAAATCAAATACATGTAAAATAAAGTAAGTAAAACTACAAATGTTGAAATCTGACGAAATCCAAGACGAATTACATCCTATGTTTCGCGTCCTTTTTTAGAAAAGCGACAGTCTATATCCAAAACATGATGCTTCAATTGAAAATGATCAATTAGCTTTTTAAAAGCATTTATTTGATAAAAATAAAGACGAAGTGCATACGAAAAAGACGCTGTATATCACAAGCGTGGCTACATCGAAATGAATTATTTTCTCAACAACTCAGTGATTGACCTTGACATGAAAGTGTCCGTTATTAAGACAAAAGAAATCGATCGGTTGACTGGCCAGGGATTCAAGCTACGTGCACCTGATCATCATCCCATGACCAATGATACGGTTCTTGGTTTTGAGGTGTCCAAAGTCTGCGAAAGGATCTACCTTTGACTGTCCATTATTAAAACAAAAGATGTCATGTTTTAAGTGGGAGAAAAGCCTCAAACTATCCATTATGTCAGAGAAAGAACTGATCTCGGCCCTGACGGGCCTCGATCAGTACTTGATAGTTTTCGGCTTTTCTCCCTAACGTAGTAGTCAAAAACTTTTCAAAAGCCACTGCAGACTAGATGTACGGAAAAATTGTTTCACTGATAGAGTCGTCAACGTATGGAATAGCTTACCAGACACGTTGTCACAGCCAATACACTAAACTCGTTCAAAAGCAAGCTTAACAACCACTGGAAAGGACAGTCAATCAAATTTGAGCCAACATGCCTCACCCCTCATTCTGAACATCAAAGATTAAGCAGACATACAGGAATGGATCTAGATGCTACTGAATCGACCCTACAGGAAATTTTGAGCCGCGCCCTCCTTGTAAAGTAAATGCAGAAATTTAAATTCTAAAAATCAAACCAGAGGGCACTAGTGAAATGAATTTTGGCTGCTTATGAAAAGCACTGTGGCTGGAAGCATCACTGATGAGAATTTGATATTTGAAACACGCGTATGGTGCATGAAAATTGGTTTGAAATTTTCTTCAAGAAGGTATAGAGTTGGAACACTTTCTTATTATTACGTAGTAAATATTAAAGAAGTACCTATCAGCTGTTCAGTCTCAAAGTCGAGAAGGCAGGGCAAATTCATTAGAATTTCCAAAAGGAATGGTTGCGAACCTCGGAATGAATAACATTCCGTGGTGAGACCAGGTGCCTGAGGAGAGTCTGCGTCCCCTGATTCCATGCAACACTCGTCGCTACAGCTCCATGGAAATTTGTCATTGAATTCGGTGATTGTCTCGATGTACATTACATATTGATGTACACATCAGGTAAGTGTTTCTTGTTTGGTGATGATGACAGCCTTTCAGTCACAATCCAGAATGTCACTGATCATTCTGGAAAGGGGGATCTGATATGCTTTTATTATATTCCCGTAACGACGTAAGAAATTCCTCAAAGATGATTTCAGCCGTTGTGCAATATAACCTTGAACAAGTAGCATACTTGCAAGCCGTCTGGCTCTAACGATCAAATATTCATATTTGGATCATGCCCTGGCGTACCGTATGAGCTGGGAAACAAAAACGCCATAAGCAGGAGAAGACGGAATATGTTGCTACTCATGAAAGGGAAGTTAGTTATGTGGAAGTTGAAATCATCACGCTTGTTATACAGTGAGGTGTTCAGATGGCCTTTTGCGTCGAAAGATAGAAGTATACATATCCAAGTACGAAGCGGACCTGTCGCTCTCTGTTTCCTTGATCTCTAGTCACGAGGATGATGATCATTAAAGTTCGGATTATTGATGGATAACACGTCATCTATGTATCTGACGGAAAAATTTAATTGAGATGCGAGGTGCTTTCGCTCAGTCTAGAGTAAGGTCTGGATGAAGAAACTAAGATGACGGAACTCCTTGATGAGACCCAAATTTAGACCATGGCGAATAAACTAGATCATAAACTTTGATATAAATCCATCAAGGGAATATTTAACTTCACATGTCCATACAGGGAACGGGGGATTAAGAATAATACTGTGACGGGAACACATTATGTTAGGCTATTTTGATACCCCTATTTGATAGTAAGAACACCCTTTTTGTATTGATCTACCTGTATAACTTACCTGAGCTCAGATTTAACAGATTTATCGTATATATCTCTCGATAAAGATTTAAATGGTCGTCACGGTACTATATTTAGATTGTCAGGTGATCCGTAGAGTATATAAGGCGCAACATTGAGCTTGTTAGCCGGGGAGCTACCTATATTGCCGAAGGCAATCAGCTCTCCCTCTCCTCCTCTCTCTCTCTCTCTAGCCATGGCTTAGGTTGGGTTCTGATAACTATGGGCGGGGGGTAGATATTCGGACTTAGGCTAAATATTCTCTCTCTATATGTACGTTTTCTGTTGTATTTGTCGTATCTATGTTGTTTTTATTAAAGTATTTAAATGTTATCCGTTTTCCTAGTCTTCTTTCATGTTAGTCTGTCATGTAAGGTGTTGGCTACAATATAGAAATCCTTCGGACCTGAAGACAGGCGCCCGCCCCTACCGGGTCCTGTTACAAAATTGGCGAGCTCGCCAGGATTTCTGTCACTTGTAGCTAACATTCGGATAGACTTTCAAGAACGATGCTTGGGTTATTTTTGAAATGTTTAGTACATGTACATCGTTTTCTTTGGATACGTTTATGATTTAGTGAGAGTAAACCGAAGTATTTACCCGTGTTAAAAAATCAGTCAAGTGTGTACGATACACCTGTACAAAGTTGATTGCGTACTCACTATACAGGTACATGTAGACTGACGGATAATCACTGGAGCGTACCTTTAATCTGTGATCATGTAACCGTTAGGCGTGAAAGTAATTTCGAACACTCTCCTAAGGAAGATTTAATTCAATCGTGGATAGATTTTTTTTATTTAAATTTGTCTTTTCTTTAAAATCGGATTATGTTAACGTTGTTAACTTTCATATATTATATTGGTAAGGTTGACTGCCTAGTTCTTGGTTTACTTGTGAAGTTTGAATCTTCGTTGGTTATTTTAGATCTGCGTTTTCTTGTCAGTTATTGGTGGCATGTAAGGCATCAATGGGATGATGCAATGTCAAATAATGATAGGTTATATTCGTGTTTCGGTTATCATGGCTTTCGAGATTCATGGATTGATTTTGTCTTTGGCATATTGGAGTAAGATTTTTATGTTCAGACAATGGGGTTCTGTAGTGGATAAATCTTTGTATATGCATAGTCAAACTGTTTATAGATGCTCATGGGTATGGATGGCCGAGTCTACAATGATTTTTGAAGAATCTTTCTTTCACATTAAATTGTTTATTGATTACGAAACTTTCGTCTTTACGCATGTTGCGAATTTGATATCGAGTTTGGTTGGAAAATCCTCTTGGTCATATTTTTTTAAATTCTCATTTGGTAGATACATTTAGTTGAAATTAGTGCAATATGTACTTGTTTTCTACGTTTGAATTGTCCGATATTACAGCTACATAGAGGCGCTTACCTCTTACTGTAATACCATGTATTGTCTGTTTGTTATGTCATATACGATGGTGATGCTTGGATGATGCCAGCCTGAGACGATGATGTCATCGATACCTGAGAGGGGTCAACTGAGATGACGTACATGTCTCAGTATGCAGTGTGATTGAATTGGAACCATGAATACAGACTTTGAAGAAATATAAGTACTTTTGTTATTCTGTCATTGAAGAGAACGACATTGAATTCTGATTTTTGAAGTTTCTGCTTCATTTTGGTATATTATTGAGTTCAGTTTATTCTCGTAGTTTTGATAATTTCATTTACACATGCTTTGATCTATTTCAGAAGAATGATGCAGCCTTATGATGGTACACCTATTGCGTTTCAATTTGTGAAGGGAAGGAGTGATGGATAACCATTGAAGCAATGCGATTCGTTTGTGATGAAAGAATTCCGTAACAAAGTGAGACTGGCGTACGTTGGTTCTGTCTAGCAGTATGGTTGATTGTTCTCAATGTCACCAGATTGGAGACGAGACAGTCAGTCAATGTGTAACAATAACGTTCAAAGTAGTCAATCTGAGACCTTCGAGATTGTTATGTACAGTTAATATTTACTACAGTTAGTCAAGCTGAGATGTTAGAGTTCTTACTAGAAGATGATGATGTGGCTTTCTGACGATGACGACTGATGTTTGACTTAAGGAAGTCCCGGTGGATGTTTACTCAGTGTCACGGGAGGAGGATGATCACATTTTCGAACATTTTCGAACAGAACGATGCGTAAATCTACAAGGACAACTGGACAGGAAGCTGATATGATTGACAACAGATGGATACAGAATCATGGACTGAACCGTGGATGAAATATGCTGAACATTTTGAAATTTTGCATGAACTCTTCTCTTTCAGAATTTTGAATCGTGAATGTTTTATTATAGTGCTTTCTTTTCAGGATGTGAACTCTGTTGTTATTAATTCTTGGAACTTTGGACTTTGTATTGCTTGATTTGTGATTAACATAATGTGTTCATGTAATTCTAATTTTTTTAGTTAAAATATTTGCCAATATTTTAGTTTTAAGAAGGGAGGAGTGTGACGGGAACACATTATGTTAGGCTATTTTGATACCCCTATTTGATAGTAAGAACCCCCTTTTTGTATTGATCTACCTGTATAACTTACCTGAGCTCAGATTTAACAGATTTATCGTATATATTTCTCGATAAGGATTTAAATGGTCGTCACGGTACTATATTTAGATTGTCAGGTGATCCGTAGAGTATATAAGGCGCAACATTGAGCTTGTTAGCCGGGGAGCTACCTATATTGCCGAAGGCAATCAGCTCTCCCTCTCCTCCTCTCTAAGACTCTCTCTAGCCATGGCTTAGGTTGGGTTCTGATAACTATGGGCGGGGGGTAGATATTCGGACTTAGGCTAAATATTCTCTCTCTATATGTACGTTTTCTGTTGTATTTGTCGTATCTATGTTGTTTTTATTAAAGTATTTAAATGTTATCCGTTTTCCTAGTCTTCTTTCATGTTAGTCTGTCATGTAAGGTGTTGGCTGCAAAATAGAAATCCTTCGGACCTGAAGACAGGCGCCCGCCCCTTCCGGGTCCTGTTACAATACTTTCATACAAAGGAATAGAAGCCAAGGCCCCCTTGGATCAAGGGCAGCTACCAAAGGAGTGTAGTCCCTATCTTCAAGTAAAAAGAGGTGGGTAGAAGACTATCTAGAGCAGAAAACTACCGCCCTTATAGCCTTACTTCCGTGTTTTCCTTATGACTCCGACTCTTACATGTACATTTTTGTATTTATCAATTTTGAAATAAATGTGCTATCGTATTTATTTTAGTGCACCGTATGTGCATTTCAATAAAGAATGTATCATCAGTGATACTGGAGGTCGAAAGAGAGGAAATCCAAATAGGGACTGTATGAAGAACTAAATTCAAAATATAGCTTTAAATGTGATGCGTTTACAAGCAAGAACGGCAATCGCAAAAACAAATTAATTGTTGTTAACTATGACAAAACCTTATTTGTAAAACAAAAGACCGATTCTGAAAATAAGACCACTGAAACAGATATTATTCAGATGTTAATCTTTCTGATCGACAACATTTTTGTGGTGTTTGGAGGAAAGGTCTTCCAGAAAATTGTCGGAATTCCATTGGGGACCAATTGTGCCCCACTCCTTGCTGACATTTTCCTTTACTCGTACGAAGCTGAATTCATTCAAACTTTGGTCTCTGGAGGGAAAAGATACTTAGCTTCTGACTTCAACTTCACTTACAGATACATAGACGATGTGTTGTCCATCAATAATCCAAAATTCGCGGATTACCTCAGCATTATCTATCCTTCGGAGCTTGAAGTCAAGAAACTACAGAGACAAATAATTCAGCATCCTATTTGGACATAATGTTGTCCTACGACACTGATGGTCATATGAACACCTCACTCTATGACAAACGTGACGACTTCAATTTGCGCATTACAAACTTTCCCTTTCTGAGTAGCAACATCCCTTCATCGCCTGCTTATGGCGTGTTCATATCTCAGTTGATACGCTATGCCAGAGCAATACCAAATATACGGATTTTGTTCTGAGAGCTAGGCGTCTTTCAGATAAGCTTCTCAGTCAGGGATATGTTTGTGACCGACTAACATCGTCACTGAGGAAGTTCTACGGTCGATATGGGGAACTCGTCATACACTATGATGTCCCACTCTCCAGAATGGTGGATGATCCTAGCATAGACCATTTGAACCATCGAACCAATTATTGTATTCTATGTCTTTCGAAATGGAAGTAACCGAATGTGACAGTTCTACCGAATTTAAGCGGCGGGTGTTGCATGCAAGCAGGAGATGCTTACTCTTCCTGGGCACCTGGTCTCACTCCCATATCGGGAGTTCGCTTCTTTTCATATGGTGGAGGTTTTTCTTTGTTTGCTTTGGTTCTTGTTTTATCCTGATTTTGTATGCCTTCGGTTTATGATTTTCTGAATTATCGATTTTGTCCTGTGTATTGGGATATTGTCATTATCCATATTTGCCACTCTCTCTAAAACACAAAAACCTTGCACATGTATATCATACATGTATATAGTTCTAAAAGCTTGATATTGAACAGATCTTCTTTCTGTTCTCCCTTTTTTCAATTTGTCTATATTTAGACGTACATGTATAGAAAATCGACTTCCCTTGAACGTATTTCTTATAAAAAGATTTCAAGAAAGAATTCAACAGAAAGATGATCTGTTCTATACCAAGCTTTTAGAACCATATACATGTATGAGAGAAGGGAGGAGATCTCCAACAAACCCCGTTGCAGCATCAGCAGCAAAACACCAAAACACCCGATGTAAAAACACAAAAGACGAGTACAGCACGAGACGGAAAAGAGACACACAACATGTAAACATCAAACACAAAAGACTACAGATAAACCGACGAGACCAATGGGCAACCGGTGCCGACTTTGGACGGCCATTTGTCACGCAAGTAGCAAATGGTGTGGTTATCCTGGATTACGTGCGCACAACCCTCTCACTTCTCCAATTACCCAGAGGAAGGGCTGTGCGGTTTTATTGTTGTATCGGTGCACCGCGATATTTTCGTTTGCAATACGTACCGCGGTACGTTTTTCAAAATACCGGTTCTGGTTCAATATATTTTACTTTACGGAGTAATCGTTGTATAGAAAGTATTCTACTCAAAAACGACAAGCAAAAATATGTTTCAAAAATCAAATTCATGCTTGGTTCAATAAAATATATGTTCTTATTGAGTGATCAGAGGTTGACGCTCTCAGTCAGAGGAAATATGAGCTGACGTTATGACGGTCTCTCTTTTATATTCTAAATTGTTTCAATGATTTTCAAAATTTATTTCAAAACAACATGATTCTTCTTAATTGACTGAAATCGGTCTCCCATCTTTTGATTTTTTTTGTTCGTACAAGTGTTTTTTTCCTCATTGTTTTGGGACCGAATTTCTGCCCCTTCCCAATGCCAAATTACCTCTAATCACTCTGAACTTCCCAAAGAGGAATTATGAAAAAAATCACATATGAGAAAAAAGACTGCCAATTCTGGAAGTCAGCACAAAATGTCAACGTGCATTTTTATTTTCTATTCATCACTTGTTCAGTTCAAGCATATCAATTGATCATTAGCAGTACACTGTTAATAAATGACACTTTAGGGTTAGACTTTGGTGTCAGTTTGTACATCTATAATAAAACATTCAAATTTCAGCAGCTTTCCTATAGGGACAGGCACCTTCCCCAAAATAAATAAAAAGGAACCTTGGACTTACGTTTCACACCATTATGTTTCACAAGTGCTTAATGAAGCCTGGCAGATATATTTTTTTTTCAAGTTTCAACAGTTCTTCAACTATTTTTCTTTTTAAAGAAACACGACTTTTATTTAACTGTTTACATCTTTATTTCTCTATTTTCTGTGTAACCAAACTTTGACCAAAGACAAAATAAGCAATGATATGATAATAAAAACATAAGCTGTGTCTTGTTTCTGTGTGTTTCTGTAAAAATAATGAAATCTATAAAAGGATTAAATATTGCAATAAATCGCAATATGAAATCTTGTATCGCAATATATCGCAATACTTATACCCAGCCCTACCCAGAGGTCTCGAAGAACGTACAATTGTGGTGTAAAACAACCTCCTCATTGTAAGATGACCTCAAACAAACAAGACTGCGAAACGTAGAGGCCCTAGAAACACAGATGAATATGTAAATGGATATAAAAAGAGGGCATGCGTAATACAGTCCGTGCTCTGCCGGCTGTAGCGAGCTCATGTATGTAATCACCCGAGCAGTTCGACTGATATTCAGAGAGGAAAGGTATGATGTACATGTGCAAGGTATTTGTGTTTTAGAGAGAGTGACAAATATGGATAATGATATATTTGTATCCCAATACACAGTACAAAATCGATAATTCAGAAAATCATAAACCGAAGGCATACAAAATCAGCATAAAACAAGAACCAAAGCAAACAAAGAAAAACCTCCATCATACGAAAAGAAGCGAACTCCCAAAATTGGAGTGAGACCAGGAGCCCAGGAAGAGTAAGCATCTCCTGCTTGCATACAACACCCGTCAATTCAATTCGGTAGAGACTGTATAGGAGAAGCCTGTCGTACTCACATTGTCCCAGTACTAGTATCAACATAACGTTTAGCCAAATAACAATATCTTCCTAGATTGGTGTTACAAATTTACCGTAGTGAAAATTTCACTTTCAGTTTTACAAAATGTACACGTATCGTTATCTTGAATGTTAAACGTCTTCAAATTCAATAGCATCATTTAAGAACAGATTAATTTGCAGCATGGACCAGACATGCACGTTTCATTTCAAATAGTTAAACACTTGTCTCAAGAATTTTGTGAATAATTCTGTATTGTAGCCATAGTAATTTGACTTTTTTTTCTCAAAATATTTTCCTATTTATTATTTTCCACATATCATATGTATTTTCCCATTTTATTTCGTTTTTATGTTTACAATATATACCCTACAAAAAAAGAAACGCACCACTTAATCTTTATTCTATAAAATGAATTATGTAATCTATAGGTATTCATTTCTTTTCCACAATAAATCGTAAGTATACGAGTGACTTATTCTGTCAAACGCCAAACGAATCCGTCTTCATGATCAGACACAGCGCCATGATAAAGACACTTGGTTCAAAACGCAATGTCACAAAATGGCTTTTAAGAATTCCGTTCACTTTTTAGAAATGATAAAAGCTGTTTAACCTATCCAAACTGATGTATCAGGCATCGCGATTTGTTTTATAAATGATGATAAACAATTTTCCCTGAATACAAATTCATTTAATTGCTTCAAATGACGTCATCAAAGAGACAATCTAAATTTGAGAAAAACATCCCAATTATTAACTCTTTTGAAAATAAAGTCCGTGGTGTGATATTTTTCGCCATTAAATGTTTCCCAAAGCACAAAATTACCCTACTACAGCTAGAATCTGACCTTTTTTTCGCAACCACAATTTTCAGAGACAATACCTCGATCTTGACAGGTCATTTTTACGTGCATTTTCAATGGTTTTGGACGTTAGCTTTAAGCTTTTCTGGTATTTCATTTGATTATTTCAATGCGATGTTAAAGATAAATCTGCAACAGATAAATAAAAATGGCTGAAGACAAAATAAGTGTTCTTTTGGGATCAGAATATTAATATCCTTCATTGTAAAACATACCCCAATATACGGATATTTCCAGTAAGACATTTAATTTTCAGATTTATTGGCATATTTTGACTACATTTGAATGGAGAAACCAGTATTCTGCTACTTCTTATGGCACATTTTTGGACAATCATAATAATTTTCATACTTTTTGGCCAAATTACATTGTTTAGACTGAGGATCACTGACGAGGGTTTAGTACCCGAAACGTGCATGTCTGGTCCATGTTGTAAATTTATCAGGTTTTAAATGATGCTATTGAATTTAAAGACGTTTAACATTCATCTATGTTTTTACTGAAAATTTGCTGAAAGTTGTCAAACAACAAAATTTCAGAAGGATACCAAACCTGCGGCCATGAAACAGGAGCTAGAAACAACGCGCTTTATTCAGCACTATCATTGTGATATGTTGCGAAAAAATGATCGAAACGTGTTTTATCCTCGGTAATTCGAGTGCTGGAAAAAGAAAACTATAATCAAATGTCAAACTAAATTTTTATGATCAATTGAAAAAAATCACTATATAATATGATGTGCGTTTCTTTTTGGTCGGGTATATAGGTTTTGTACAAAATGTTCATATATATTTTTAGTTTCTTTTTGGTTACTTTTTATATTATTTAAGAATTGAGGAATAAATGGCTTACATATCATGTAGACATCAATGTTGATGTTATGTAAAGTTGCTTCGCGATCTAGATTCTCTGTTCGGTTTGTTCGAATAGTCATTCATTGAAATTTTCCCAAAGTTGTTGAACAGTACTTCCTTTGTTTTTTCCCTCATGGTGTTTTCAAGAAAAGGGAATGATTTTCAGCATGACCACCCTGCATTCACCCAGCGAAACAAACCCACAAGAAATGGACACATAAATGACATCATACAAACTCCAAATCGCAAAAAGACAAAAAGTTCACTAGAACATCATACAATACAATCGTAACAGACGAAAAGAAACATTAAACATTGATGACAACACATAAAAGGAAGGAGACCGATGTGCACCCGGCGCCGACTTAGGACGGCCATCAGCATTTAGGTCTCAATATACCAACAAATGAATGAAAACTCATCTGTGAGGGGCAGATTTTGAATTTTTAAATTCTGTTGCCATGGCAACCAATTGTCACAAATAATTTTTGATTTAATTGAAAGTTAGTATGTAGCAGAATTTAAATATACATTAACATATCAGCTACATGCTTCCTGTAGTGTTGGGATTGTATATAACGAGTGCCATTCTAACCATGAAAAATCACCAAAAATGATGAAAACCTACCCATTTTCAGCTACATCAGATTTCGTTATATGAATTCTTACAGCAGAAAGACAAGTTTCATCTTTCAGACAAAATCTTACAGTTTTCAAAAAGGTCTCATTTGCAACAGGTCCCTAGATTCATTTTCTAGAAAAATCACCACACATGGACAGAATGCTACTTTCAACTCATCATTACAGGCTTATAAGGGGATTCCCCATTTGACACAGAGCTAACCCTGATTTCATAGCGTACAGTTTCGAATCCAACTAATTGAACTTCTTCACTGCAGAATGGCCTCCTCTATACATTGAAATAGAAATAAACAACATTAACACTATTCAAATTCAGAAATACACAATATAGTGTAACCCCTATGTTAACCCTGGTAACATTAGTGACGTATTTTCAAAGCGCACGGTATATTGAGACTTTAAGGACTTGGGTTGTTTATGTCGAATAAACTTTTTTTTCAATTTTACGCAAGTTTAAGACTTTTCCCACTTTACGGTACCAAGATTTGTGCGTTACACATTGTACTTATGTCGCAACACATTGTCGAAAGACCCATGACCCCCCACCCCAATACCCCCTATGTGACCTTAACTTCAATACATCACAATACATAAACATGTTCAGTATAAATAATTCTTTATGCTCATGTTATCATATACTTAGTAAAAAGATAAAAGGGAGCCTAAATGTCATTTATGTAGGGCGGTTGCCATGACAACGACAATACTTTGTGGTATCGGAGACCGATTAACCATTCCGCTATATACCGACAAATGTCGAAAACACTTTTCGCATTAAATTTCCCATCATTTCCATATGGTTGCTATGGTAACCAAAATTTCTCATATATTCCATCATATACATGCAGTGATATTTGCTGAATATATTGATACCTATCACTATACTGTATACCTTCTAGTTCTGTAGCAGCGGTGTTCCAAACATACCATGATGGCAGAAAATGTACTGTCTTTTCTCTAAAAGTCATTACAGTACAGGAGCAGCATCAATTTTCATAACAATCAATTTTTTTTTAATTTTGAGAGAATTTCATAAATATTGGTATATTAAGATTCAGCAGGGTCATGACCTTTAAAATACATATAGTGTTACCATGGTAACCATTCATGAAATTTGAGACTGCAGTAGCAATGTATGCTTAAGGTCTCAATATACCAACAAATGAATGAAAACTCATCTGTGAGGGGCAGATTTTGAATTTTTAAATTCTGTTGCCATGGCAACCAATTGTCACAAATAATTTTTGATTTAATTGAAAGTTAGTATGTAGCAGAATTTAAATATACATTAACATATCAGCTACATGCATCCTGTAGTGTTGGGATTGTATATAACGAGTGCCAATCTAACCATGAAAAATCACCAAAAATGATGAAAACCTACCCATTTTCAGCTACATCAGATTTCGTTATATGAATTCTTACAGCAGAAAGACAAGTTTCATCTTTCAGACAAAATCTTACAGTTTTCAAAAAGGTCTCATTTGCAACAGGTCCCTTGATTCATTTTCTAGTAAAATCACCACACATGGACAGAATGCTACTTTCAACTCATCATTACAGGCTTATAAGGGGATTCCCCATTTGACACAGAGCTAACCCTGATTTCATAGCGTACAGTTTCGAATCCAACAAATTGAACTTTTTCACTGCAGAATGGCCTCCTCTATACATTGAAATAGAAATAAACAACATTAACACTATTCAAATTCAGAAATACACAATATAATGTAACCCCTATGTTAACCCTGGTAACATTAGTGACGTATTTTCAAAGCGCACGGTATGTTGAGACTTTAGCAAATGGTGTGGTTTTCCGGATTACGTTCGCACAACCCTCTCACTTATCCGGGTACACAGAGGTCTCCATAGACACAGAATTGTTGTATAAACATAAAACTTCTCACTGTAAGGTGACATCACAAACAAGATAGTTAAACGTAGCGGCCTCTTGTAACACAGATTCTATGTAAATGGATCTAAAATTTCTATGGCATGCGTCCCTGCTCTGCTGGCTGAAGCGAGCTCAAGATCAAGTTTTTTGTAATTTGTATATTTTTGTCATGGAAGTTCGAAACATGGGAGCAAGCTCTAGCGTACAAATGTATCTGATGAGCTGAGAGATGTAAATGCCGTACGATGGCAATCTTGGAACATCGCCATCAAGCCAAGGAAAATTAACTATATTGAAGCCAAAGTCTTCTCTTTTGTCGTATATCTTTGTTTGAATTTCTCCGTTATTAATTTTGATATCAAGATCCAAAAATGGTGTTGCTTTATCATTTGTGCTTGCTTTGTTCAATGTTAACTCTGGTGGATAAATTTAATTTTGTGATGGTAAAAATGCGGGTTATCAATATTCAAAATATCAAGATACCTATCATGAAGGTCACGTAAATCTGCATTTTTTTTTCAAAGTTCGGCTTAGCCCTGAAAATTTTGATTATTTATTTATTAATGAGAGTGCAGGATTAAGATATTTTTCTGTGCCATCTAGTAAAAGAGAGATATCATCAGCATATTGAAGCAATTTAAATTCAACCTTTTTGAAAATTATACCCTCGATATCTTTATTTTTGCGAATCATAATTCCTAATATTTCAGTGTTCAGACGTTTAACAATTTCAGCGCAGAGAAGAAAAATATAAGATGAGGCTGGGTCCCCCCTGCTTACATCCCCTAACAATATCAAAGAAGTTAGAAAAGATGCCATGTTGTATAACAAAGAGTTTTGGATCATTGAATACCGTATAACCAGGAATTTTTGCGAGATACTAATTTTCGCTATATTCGCGAGTAATTTTGAATCGCGAAAAATTATTCTCGCAAAAAGTTGTGTTTGATAAGGTGTATAAGAAATTGTATTATATCCGTTACATTTGTTCATATTACACATGCGCCATTCTTCACAATTTCTGATTAAACGTACCGAGGATTGAATTGAGTGTATTCTTATGATAGAACTTACTTAAACTGAAATAATGAAAGGTACAAAACAGTAACATCATATGAACACATTTATTTGTAATTCAGTAACCGCGAAAAATTGTACTCGCGAAAATAAAGACACCCTTTTGACCATAAAATCGCGAAATTTGATACTCGTGAAAATTTCTGGTTATACGGTATGGTCCATACTAGCTTAATGAAATTTTGCCCAAAATTGAAGAAATTTAGAACTTGATAGATGAATTTCCAAGAAATTGAATCAAATGCTTTTTCAAAATCTAGTAGTATCAAAAGTCCAGGAATATTTTCTTCTTCTGTAACATGCATAATACACGTATCGTAGTGTAATCGCGAGTTCTCTCCTATGAGCCTGCCGTAGAGAAAGCTTTTTTTATTTTTATGTATAAAATTAACCAAGACTGATTTTAAACGATGTGCAATAATTCCAGAAAGTAATTTATAAGTTGAATTTAATAAGGAAATTGGTCAACAGTTCTTTATATATTCACGAGATTTATTGCCTTTGGGCAAATTGAGATTATTCCGAGGTTTTGAGAATTTGATAGTTCACCTACTTTATATCTATAAGAAAAAGATCTAAATATAAATGTACCTAGGTCTATCCAAAATACCTTTGAAAATTCGAATGTAAACCCACTGGTACCCCAACTTTTATTAGATTGGTACCTTTCAAAACTGCATGAGTTTCACATTTAGTTATTGGTGATTCGAGTTTTTGTTTCTCAATATCATTCAATTTATAACATTCAGTATCATCTAAGAGTTCATTCAAATTAATATCCTCTTGTTCTCTGTCCCTACTTGAATATAGCTTTGCGCAATAACTCTTTATTTCATGAAGTATTTCTTTTACTTGACCAGAATCTGTACTAAGCTTTTCTACTGTCTTGTTTATAAAATTTCTTTTTTCAAGCGCACAAAAGTATCTACTATGCTTTTCTCCATTTTCGAGTTCAGTTTTACGAAATTCTTGACGTTCATTATGAAGTCTTTGTGGTAGTTCCTCTATTTAATTAGGGTTTGCTTCAATTAAGGCAGTATTGATTTCAATTTCTTTGTCTACGTCTTCTAGAGTTTCTTTCTCCTTTCTATTAGCACAGTATGGAATAGTCATTTTTCTAATATTCATTAGTAGCATTTCAAGAAACATATCAAATTTATAGTTAATTGAAGTGATTCATCATATATTTCTGAAAATCTGTCTTGATTTACTTCTAGAGGAGAATATTCTTTTCTTTTTATATTTAGTATGACCTCTTTAACTTTAGATACATAATTAATGTCTGATAACTGCAAATGGTTGAATTATCGAGAGCCTCTTCCTTTGGACCAATTATTGAATTTAAATTCTATCTCTACAATTGAGTGATCCACCTATACCCTGGAGTAATACTGACATTTTCCATTAAGGATAAAAGTTCTTCAGATATAAGAAAAAATCTAGTCTGGCCATTTTGGTTGGATTTTTTCTTTGCCATGTGTATTTTGATTTATAAGGGTTTTTTGTTCGCCATGGATCAACTAAATTGAATTTTGCTTTAATGTTCTCAACCTCTTTCCTGATTTCGATGATTATTTATTTGTGTATAATTAAAACAATCATTCTAAAAATTTTGTACCAGATTCCAGTCTCCGCACATAATTAAAAATCATCAGAGAATTCATTTATTATGTTTTTCAGGTTTCATTAAAATTCACAGCTTCTGTATTGGGACAATAAAGGTTAACCACCGGTTATGAGTACTTGTTATCCACGAGAAAGCTTCCAGCTACGTAATTACCTCCGGAATCAGTATTACTTTTTATTAGTTTATATTCACAAGTGTCACACAATAATGTTGATACACCCCTAGACTCATCTCTGTAATAACTGCTAATATGATCTGAACCCTGTTGTACTCTATCAATTAAAATGTTCATCTTTTCTGTAAAACTATAGTTTCTTGGATACAAACAATTGACGCTTTTTTGTCACATAGAAACCCCAAAAAGATTTTTCCTTTTTTATAATCTTGTAAATCTCTGCAATTGGCACTTAAGATACAATGTATGTAAGAAAAATTACTCTACATTCATAATATTAGAGAGCTTATTCTCCTTGCTTCAAATACACGCATAAGGCTTTCAACTCGCATTCACATAACATATGCAGTACAAATGCAGACATGGAAGGACGCAGAGACAGAAACAGATTCACGCACACATACATACCAAGACACAAACACAAAAGAAAAACCTCATAATATATAGTATCGATGCCAGTGGTACTGCGCATTCATGTAATATCCTGTTTGGGATATCATCAGGGCCTGAAGATTTTGTCCGGTTTACCTTTTTTCAGTAACTTCTCTCATCCATATCTGTTTATTGTGATCGGGTTGATGTTCTGTTTGGCTTTAAGTCTGGTGGTAGGTAGTTCTCCCTTTATTGGTTTTGTGAAAACTTATTTAAATTGATCTAGCAAGATTTCTACTTTGCCAATACTATCCAATATTAGTGTTGTTCCCTTTTTCAGTGATGCTATTCCTCCTGCGTCTGGACTTTTTGATTTGACATACTTCCAGAATGATGCTATTCAATATGAAGACGTTTACATTTATACCACTTGGCGAGTGTCACTGCTGGTGGACCAGGAGTCCCCGAGGGCACATGTAGCCAAGTTCGATCAATTTCGGTTGATCGTTTCTTCAACGCATTCTAAAATTTCTGTAATCAAAATTTCTTGAAATTTCTAAAACGTGGGTCCTGTAGCATCGTATCCCACTCATTCTGCTACGTCTTTCCGTACGCTTTTTCGACATAGTAACTTTCACACGTTTTTTGGCTTATTACATTGTTTAGATTTGAGGATCACTGACGAGGGTTAAGTACCCGAAACGTGCTTGTCTGGTCCATGTTGCCAATTTACCTGTTCTTAAATGATGCTATTCAATATGAAGACCTTTACACTTGTATTGTTGTTGTCTAGTCCATCAATGATGTTTGAATTGACGCATTCTCATTTTGCCTTCCTTAAGTTTCTTTTGCATTCTTTCTGGTAGTGTTTGATCACTTGTTCGTTGTCTTTGCTTTTTTGTATAGACGTTGTTTCCGCTTAATCATTTTCTTCTGTTTGTTTCTGATGGGTCCCTGTAAAGTGCGAAACGAAACAAAAACGAAACGAAACGAAACGAAACGAATCGAAACGAAACAATTTGAAACGAAACGAAACAGATCGAAACGAAACGAAACAGATCGAAACGAAACGAAACGATACAGATCGAAACGAAACGAAACAAAACATAAATCTAGAAGAACTTGAGAAAAATTGATGTAAATGCAGAGAACTAGCACGGATGTCAATATCTGCATATATTATTGCCTTCAACCATTAGTTCTTGTGGCTGGAGGTTTTTTAACGGGTCAAATTTGACGATTAAAACATAATATATACGGTATACAGCACGATTGCATTTTAAAGGATTAAAGGAGAGTGAACGGGATGAATTACCTCGTCATAGGCGGAACAAATATTATTTAGCAGCGAGCAGTCTAGTACAGAGGAAACGGAACTGTTCCGTTATGTGTACATGTATTTGAAATCTTTATCAGAAAAATGAGAACAAATACGGGGGGGGGCACATTTCGTTAGAAAAAGGATAAGATTTTTTTCCTAAAATTCCCCCCCTCCCCCAGTTATATGATCTCATTACGGTGTCCTAGAGCGTAGTTTTCTATCCCCTCCCCTTTATTCCTCTTAAGTACATGAATGGCATTTGACATTTAGTTTTTTTTTAGATTGTGAACATTGACTCTTTCAAGAAACTCTCTTGGTACTAGTTACAAATGTAGAACTCTTGGATTAAGACAAAATTACATGCTGATCTTGTCTTTAAATATTCGTTCTCGGCGATTTTTCCTCTTTTCCTCATATTCTTTAAGTTTTATGTTTTGTTTCGTTTCGTTCTATTTCGTTTCGTTTCGATCTGTTTTGTTTCGTTTCGTTTCGTTTCGTTTTTGTCTCGTTTCGAACTTTACAGGGACCAGCACCTGATCCATGGTGTGGTGCTTCATGCTGAAGATTCTCGATTTGGTATGTTCTTATTCATTGTTTCGAATAGGCTTTCCAAGTTGTTGAACAGTACTTCTTTTGTTTTTTGGTCCCTTAATTATGGTGTTTTCAAGCAGACTTTAAAAGTCTGCATTTACTTAGTCCCAGTTTGTCCGACTGTTGATGTAGCATATTTTCTTGGTTTAGATTTTCAAAGTCAATTATAATGATATCGTGGTCCGACATGCCTGGGACGTTTACAGATGATTTAACGAGCGTTGGATTTGATACAAGTACGAGATCCAGGAGATTTCCTTCACGTGACGGTTTCTCGCGTATTTGAGTTAGGTTGTTTGAGCTGATTATATCTAATAATTCCTGTTGGATATCTTTATCTTGACCGGATGCTGTTTGTTGGTCCCAGTTGATATTTGGGCAGTTAAAGTCCCAAGTTAGTATTATGTTGCTATTTTGGTTCTTGGTGTCTATGATGTCTAATGATTTCTTTAGTTCCTCTAGGTGTTTGGTTTTCCTTTGCGGCATATAAAAGGTCCTCGTTGTTTTTGGTTTTGACTTTGACCCATTCGATTTCTCCCTCTGTGATGTAATCTACTTGTTCGATCGATGTTAGTGATTTTTCGACTAGTATAAATACCCCTCCCCCTAGGGAACCTCTGTCGTTCCTGTATACGTTGTAGTTTTCTGGAAATATTTCGCTTAACTTTATTGCATCTTTTGTTATTTTCCCTGGGTTGACTCCTTTTAGCCAGGATTCTGTTCCACATATCATATCTGGCTTAAGATAGTGTATTTCCAATTCCGCTTTTTTATCTTTTTTTATGCTGCGGCAATTTACTGTCATAACTCTGAGATTTCTCTTCGCTGGTATATCATAGGGATTACTTTCTAATCTAGATCTGTTCGTATCCGAAAAGGAGGATCCTGATTTTGTTGATCTTGATTTTCTTTTGTCTTGACTTGTCCTCGGGCTACTAGCTTTTAATGGGCTGAATGCTGATTTCATCGACTCAATTGCGTCGTTTAAGTCTGATATGTGTTCATATATATATTGGTGCTTTCGATCTTATAGATCCTGAATGTGAAAGTATTAACATTAATGCTGTCACATGTACAGCATAGCCAAGTTATATTTGATTTTTCCAGCAGTTCGTAATCGTCGGTGCAAAGTTCAATACAGGACTTGTGGTGCCATATCTCGCAGGCGTCGCAACAGATCCCCCGAATGTTCCACGTGACTGGTCTTTCACATGGGCTGCATGAATAAATTGAGGTGTTCGAGCCTGGGTTAACTTCTATGTCTCCTGATGGTAGTATTGTTAGAATCGACGTCGTTGACATTGGTAATAGGAGAGGTCTTCTTCCTGAGCTGTGTATTTTCGTAATGAGTCCGTGTGTAAGTTGCTGGTGGATCAATGATTTTGTTCGATTAAATTCATTGCAGATGCTTTGTGAAGGTTAACAGCAGCAGCAACATAATGAATCAGTATAGAGCGGAAAATCCCGCGCTGACTGAATCTGTTTACGCTGTTGTAGGTGACGTTTTTGCTGTTTTTTTTTTTCTTCCTAGCAGTCTCTCTAGATTTGGAGTGTTATTTTCTTTAGCCAGGCTTTGGCTAAGAGGTTATCTGGATAGATACCATCTTTGTATAACTTACAGTTATGGTATTTCTTGTATAACTTACAGTTATGGTATTTCTTACAGTATAACTGTATTGTATAACTTACAGTTATGGTATTTCTTAGTTTTCGCAAATACAAATTTATTGTTGTTAACTATGACAAAACCTACTTTGTAAAAGAAAATCTGATTCTGAAAATAAGTACACTGAAACAGATATTATTCAGATGTTAAACTTTCTGATCGACAACATTTTTGTGGTGTTTGGAGGAAAGGTCTTCCAGAAAATTGTCGGAATTCCAAAGGGGACCGATTGTGCCCCACTCATTGCCGACATTTTTCTTTACTCGTACGAAGCTGAATTCATTCAATCTCTGAAGGGAAAAGATACTAAGCTTCTGACTTCAACTTCACTTACAGATACATAGACGATGTGTTGTCCATCAATAATCAAAAATTCGCGGATTACCTGAGCAGTATCTTGAAGTCAAAGAAACTACAGAGACAAATAATTCAGCATCCTATTTGGACATAATGTTGTCCTACGACACTGATGGTCACATGAACACCTAACTCTATGATAAACGTGACGACTTCAATTTCAGCATTACAAACTTTCCTTTTCTGAGTAGCAACATCCCTTCATCGCCTGCTTATGGCGTGTTCATATCTCAGTTGATACGCTATGCCAGAGCAAGTACGAAATATATGGATTTTGTTCTGAGAGCTATGCGTCTTTCAGATAAGCTTCTCAGTCAGGGATATGTTTGTGACCGACTAACATCGTCACTGAGGAATGAAATATTAAATGGATACTAAATGAATTAGTGTTAGTGTCGTCATTCTAGTATTGTGTAACTTCACCTTTATTATGTAAAATGTGAATGCTGAAAGCGTCAATCAATACAATTCGATCTTATTAAGATGGAAATTAAGTTTCGAAATTTTTATTTGGTACTAGTAACATATCTTTTGTAAATGATAATACAATGATCCCTAAAGTAAAATTAAGATATGTCTACATATATGATGGAAGGGATTACCCAACTTCAATTATTAGTATATATCATACATTTTAAAATCTTCTTTTGTAATTTGCAGTACTTGATTTAATATCATGTTTGATTGACGTTTCAGTATATTTAATACCTGTAAAGCGTCATAAAAATAAATGGTGGAGTTGGATGGCTGTAGGGGAGGAAGGAGGCAATTAAAAAAAAAATAAATAAAAAACCATCGTCACTGAGGAAGTTATACGGTCGATACGGGGAACTCGTCATACACTATGATGTTCCACTCTCCAGATGGTGGGTGATATTCTGTCATAGACCATTTGAGCCATCCAACCCAAGATTGTACTCTATGTCTTCCGAAATGGAAGTTACCGGATTTGACAGTTCTACCGAATTGAAGCGGCGGGTGTTGCATGCAAGCAGGAGATGCTTACTCTTCCTTGGCACCTGGTCTCACTTCCATATCGGGAGTTCGCTTCTTTTCATATGGTGGAGGTTTTTGTTTGTTTGCTTTGGTTCCTGTTTTGTCCAGATTTTGTATGCCTTCGGTTTCTGATTTTCTGAATTATCGATTTTGTGCTGTAAACGGGGATATGGTCATTATCCATATTTGTCATTTCAGTTGTCTATTAGATCCGCTGCTGTATTTTGTGCTCGTTTGTAGATCCGAGAAGAATTCTGATGAATGGGTACCTAATCGCTAGTTGATTTCTCTGATTTTTCCATTTAAGTGTTGTAGATTGCATTTGCTAGCGTTTCGTCTTGGTCATCAAAGGTGTCTGGGTTTTTATGTCCTCTATGCTGGTTCCATTGTTTTATTGAATTTAGTGAGATTTCTAATACTGTTACGTTTGATCCTGGATATTTGCCCACAATTTATATGATTTCGTTTCGTTTGGACGCTATTTTGTCGATTTCGTTGTCTAAATCCGGGTTGATGGAGATGTATTTTTTGATTTTGCAAGTGAGGTTACAGGTTCCAAGCCAAATGTAAATTCAGATTCGTCTCAGCTATATGGTGTTTTCCAGTATCTTTGCTCTGCAAGCCAAACAACATCTCTGTCCGCTTCGTGTACGCTATGTTTTTCTAACCATTTTCCCTTGCTGTCGGTAAGTACAACTGGTTGGTGTGTACGTTTTCCTTCTTTCGGGATGATGGGCTTCGAGATAAATATCCTTCGTTTGTTCTCAGTCATCTTTTTGCTCTCGATGTTTAATATCATCTACGATATTTTTGGATTTCTTGAGTTAGGTTGATATTCTAAGATGACAATATGGCGGACGACGCTTAGGAAAAAGTAGTATATTGGGGCTGGGCTACCGACTTACCAAGTGGTGGTCTACATACTACGTGATTTATTATAGACGGGTTTATATAATTGTATCCTTACTGATTAAGGCGGTTTAGAGCAGAAATCAATTGTAATTCGCCAATTTTGGCGTCAGCTTTCGGCTCTGGAAAAATTTTGTCTTTCCTGGTGCGCATGCGCTCTCTCTTATGTCACATCATCTACCAATCGATCCCTCGACTTTCACTTTTGAGTACGCGCCTCTGGTTGATCACATGCCCCTTTACGTCACTGTTTTTCAGTTTTAGCAAGATTGGAGGTGGTTGTCACGTTTTTTTTTTTTGTTTATTGTTTTTGCCTCGGATGCTGTGTGAGGACACAATGCCATATCCTGTTTAAGCACCGTGTTTGTCTGTGTTTTAAGCTTCAGCTTCAGTGTTTCGTTTTCCTTCTCGCCTATTCCGTACAGTTGAACGACAAAATATGGATAATGACAACATCCCTGTACACAGCACAAAATCGATAATTCAGAAAATCAGAAACCGAAGGCATACCAAATCAGGATAAAACAGGAACCAAAGGAAACAAACAAAAACCTCCACCATATGAAAAGAAGCGAACTCCCGATATGGGAGTGAGACCAGGTGCTCAGGAAGAGTAAGCATATATCCTGCTTGCATGCAACACCCGCCGCTTCAATTCGGTAGAACTGTCACATCCGGTCTCTTCCATTTCGGAAGACATAGAGTACAATCTTTGGATGGATGGTTCAAATGGTCTATGACAGAATACCATCCACCTTTCTGGAGAGTGGGATATCATAGTGTATGACGAGTTCCCCACGATGTCACAATTACTTTCATATCACGTGATATGCTACCGTACAACTTATCATCCGTTTTATTTTTGTTTTGATTCCGATTTCTGTCTTTGTTTTCTTTACCGTGTCACTTGAGCTGACAGATATATTTCTCTTGATATACCTGAATGCCGGGCTGGATCTCGATTCCATCTCATTCTATACCAAAACAAACGTTTCAACCTTTTGAAATCTCACGACTTTTGATTTTTAAAAGACCTCTTCTCGAGTAGCATTGATTTGTTTTCCGATCCTGCCCTCTTGCAGTATTATTTAGTGTAATTATCATCTCAAGAATACATTCTGATATTGGAAGACTACAACTAAGTGAAATTTGAAGGGTATCTTCAACTATTCTTGATTATATTCATTTGACACTGACGAACTAGCAAAACAATATAATTCAAGGCTAGTACGGGGATCTCCTGAAAAAGCTTTGCGGTAGTCTCTAATTTGAAAACTTCAGAAGAATTGAAGAATTTATGTCCCAACGTTTGCGTTTTAATGAAAAGAGGACATATTACCAAAGAAAAAGGATAAGATCCTAACACTGAAAAATACCCATAATACAAATACATGTTTATGTAATTGAACACACAAAGCTAAAAATAGATCAATCTAGACACAAAAATGCAGTCAGTTTCACAAAAATACGTATGAACAATTTCGAGTATTTTCGTATCTTTTGATCGCTTAGTTTTTCGTTCAAAATAAAAACAAATTTAAGTGTGTAAAAATGATAATAGAAAACATAGCACAATCTAAATGGAAAACCTTTCGAACATGTTATTACATGACGAAAGTTCACGAAAATTCCAGATTTTTTTGTGAAACTGGGCAATGTAGTTTTTTATGACGGAAACTATCAAAAACACAACAATTGAGTTATCAAAAGAATTATAGAATGACATCTTGTGAAATGAAACTCATAAGTATCATGGACTTGTTCTTGAATGGATTCTGTAGTTGCTTCCTTCTAGACAACATTTTGTACGATTGGATGACATTATCTACAGGCACTTGTTGGAATTCCAATGGGTCCAAATGTGTCCCTCTTTTTACACACATATGAGCAACTTTCAAAAGTACATTAGTTTTCATGATTTTATATTTCAAATACAACAAACATGTACATGTATTGATAACCAACGTTCTGATCATTCCAACGATGGTTTTCATGTATACACGAAAGAATTTATATAAAGCAGAGCTAAATGCCGATAACTTGAAACCATTTTATTGACTCGATCGATATTGAGGCAAGGAGGGGATCTCCAACAACACCCGGTATCAGTACCAACAGCAAAACCCCAAAACAACCACTGCAAAAAAAAAAACCAAAGCAGACACGCACAGAAAGAGACGCAAATGGTACAAAGAACGCCAAATCACATAGAAACATCAAACACAAATGACTACACATCAACCAACGAGAACAACAGGCAATTGGTGCCGACTGAGGACGGTCATCTGCCAAGTCAGAAGCAGACGGTGTGGTTATCCGGATTACGTGCGCACAACCCTTCCACATTTCCGATTGCCAAGAGGTCTCGGAGAACGTACAATTGGGGTGTAAAATAACATCCTCAATGTAAGATGACCATACAAAAATAAAGCGTAACGCAGGGGCCCAAGAAACACACATCAAAAGACTTCTTTACGTGAAATACATTCTGTCCTTTTTATTAATATTTGGGGCCATTCCTGCATCAGATTATGTATCATACAGAGTATCATTTGGTGACTCCGTTAATAAATTATGTAGGATCAAAGATGGAGTTAACTCTCATTGAAACTGAACAGATACAGTATGGCCCTGACCACTTGTTCTCTCTGAAAGATAGTCGAACCCCTACTGTCGCGAATGCAGAGGCGCTACAAGGACAATCGCATGCATTCTTGTCTCATAGTGTCACAATCGTGCCATATTCTCATGCATTCTCCTCTGTTAGCGGCATCGACGCGAGCGTTTCAAACTGTTTAAAACATTCGCGTCTGAATTTTTATTCGCTTCACACACATTCTTCCCCTTTTACAGCGCGTTCTCCTCATATTCGCGTGTTCCCAAGACGAAGGAGGATGAGCCACGATAGAGCCCCGACAAGAAAGAATCTGACTCAAAGGTAATGCGAATGCGCCATGAATGTGACGCGAATGAAAAAAAAACCCAACGCGAACCAGCATTTTTGACGATTTTGACACGATATTGCCACGATAGTACCACGTACACACACGACAATGACAAGAATAAAATGTAATTATCTTAGAGTTGATGTAAAAGTGTGTAAATCAATATTTTGAAAACTTTGACAATTAATTAATGCCTGGAAAAAGAAAACAACTTAGAAAAAGGTCAGAGTCAACTAAGGCTATTGATGCTCAAGGATATATTGATTTTGGTTTAGTCCTTGTCACATTCGTGTCATGATCGCAGAGCTTTCGGGTTAAAGTCGAGCCTAAATCTCTTGCATCGCAGCGCTATCGGCTTAAAGTCGTGTCTAAATCTCCTGCATTCGCCTCTCATTCGCTTTGAACAGTGTATTTTATCGTGTCGCATTCATCTCTATTCTGATCACACTCGTCTTACTATCGTAGCGGACTCGTAGCATATTCTTGTTGCATTCGCGGCGATATCGTGTGCATATCACGCCAAGAAATACTTCATGAGAACAGACAAGAATGTGACATGATTGCTCATTCGCCTCTAATCGTAGCTCATTCTCCTCTACATTCGCGACAGTGGAAGCCCGGCTTTAGGCGATGGCATACATGAGCTCGCTTCAGCCGACACAACATGGGTGGGGTTTTTTGTACGCCCTATGTTTTTGATATCAATATGCGAAATGTAATTATCCACCTGTTTATCAATTCGGCCCCTGTGCTTATCTGTCTTGTTTGTATCGTCCTACTATGTGTTCGTCCAGACCAATTGGTAACCGGACAAGTGGGAAGGTTGTGCGCGCGTAACCCAGATTACGACACCAAAATATCCGCCCTTTGTAGATCTGCACATCTTGTTGATTATTATGTATTCTTTTTGTATCAAATATTTTTTAATTTTGTCTTTGGTATACTGTGTCTTCCTTGACACTTTCTTGTTTCTTTCTGTGCTTGTGTTCGTCCCTTTCTTGTTTCTTTCTGTGCTTGTGTTTGTCCCTTTCTTGATTCTTTCTGTGCTTGTGTTTGTCCCTTTTTTGTTTCTTTCTGTGCTTGTGTTTGTCCCTTTCTTGATTCTTTCTGTGCTTGTGTGTGTCCCTTTCTTGTTTCTTTTTGTGCTTCTGTTTGTCTCTTTCTTGTTTCTTTCTGTGCTTGTGTTTGTCCCTTTCTTGATTCTTTCTGTGCTTGTGTTTGTCCCTTTCTTGTTTATTTCTGTGCTTGCGTTTGTCCCTTTTTTGTTTCTTTCTGTGCTTGTGTTTGTCCCTTTCTTGTTTCTTTCTGTGCTTGTGTTCGTCCCTTTCTTGTTTCTTTCTGTGCTTGTGTTTGTCCCTTTCTTGTTTCTTTCTGTGCTTGTGTTTGTTCCTTTCTTGTTTCTTTCTGTGCTAGTGTTTGTCCCTTTCTTGATTCTTTCTGTGCTTGTGTTTGTCCCTTTCTTGTTTCTTTTTGTGCTTGTGTTTGTCCCTTTCTTGTTTCCTTCTGTGCTTGTGTTTGTCCCTTTCTTGTTTCTTTCTGTGCTTGTGTTCGGTCCTTTCTTGTTTCTTTCTGTGCTTGTGTTTGTCCCTTTCTTGTTTCTTTCTGTGCTTGTGTTTGACCCTTTCTTGTTTCTTTCTGTGCTTGTGTTTGTCCCTTTATTGTTTCTTTCTGTGCTTGTGTTTGTCCCTTTCTTGTTTCTTTTTGTGCTTGTGTTTGTCCCTTTCTTGTTTCTTTCTGTGCTTGTGTTCGTCCCTTTCTTGTTTCTTTCTGTGCTTGTGTTCGGTCCTTTCTTGTTTCTTTCTGTGCTTGTGTTTGTCCCTTTCTTGTTTCTTTCTGTGCTTGTGTTCGTCCCTTTCTTGTTTCTTTCTGTGCTTGTGTTTGTCTCTTTCTTGTTTCTTTCTGTGCTTGTGTTTGTCCCTTTCTTGTTTCTTTCTGTGCGTGTGTTTGTCCCTTTCTTGTTTCTTTCTGTGCTTGTGTTCGTCCCTTTCTTGTTTCTTTCTGTGCTTGTGTTTGTCCCTTTCTTGATTCTTTCTGTGCTTGTGTTTGTCCCTTTCTTGATTCTTTCTGTGCTTGTGTGTGTCCCTTTCTTGTTTGTTTTTGTGCTTGTGTTTGCCTCTTTCTTGTTTCTTTCTGTGCTTGTAATTGTCCCTTTCTTGATTCTTTCTGTGCTTGTCCCTTTCTTGTTTATTTCTGTGCTTGTGTTTGTCCCTTTTTTTTGTTTCTTTCTGTGCTTATGTTTGTCCCTTTCTTGTTTCTTTCTGTGCTTGTGTTCGTCCCTTTCTTGTTTCTTTCTGTGCTAGTGTTTGTCCCTTTCTTGTTTCTTTCTGTGCTTGTGTTTGTCCCTTTCTTGTTTCTTTCTGTGCTAGTGTTTGTGCCTTTCTTGATTCTTTCTGTGCTTGTGTTTGTCCCTTTCTTGTTTCTTTCTGTGCTTATGTTTGTCCCTTTCTTGTTTCTTTCTGTGCTTGTGTTTGTCCCTTTCTTGTTTCTTTCTGTGCTTGTGTTCGGCCCTTTCTTGTTTCTTTCTGTGCTTGTGTTTGACCCTTTCTTGTTTCTTTCTGTGCTTGTGTTTGTCCCTTTCTTGTTTCTTTCTGTGCTTGTGTTTGTCCCTTTCTTGTTTCTTTCTGTGCGTGTGTTTGTCCCTTTCTTGTTTCTTTCTGTGCTTGTGTTCGTCCCTTTCTTGTTTCTTTCTGTGCTTGTGTTTGTCCCTTTCTTGATTCTTTCTGTGCTTGTTTTTGTCCCTTTTTTGTTTCTTTCTGTGCTTGTGTTTGTCCCTTTCTTGATTCTTTCTGTGCTTGTGTGTGTCCCTTTCTTGTTTCTTTTTGTGCTTGTGTTTGTCTCTTTCTTGTTTCTTTCTTTGCTTGTGTTCGTCCCTTTCTTGTTTCTTTCTGTGCTAGTGTTTGTCCCTTTCTTGTTTCTTTCTGTGCTTGTGTTTGTCCCTTTTTTGTTTCTTTCTGTGCTAGTGTTTGTCCCTTTCTTGATTCTTTCTGTGCTTGTGTTTGTCCCTTTCTTGTTTCTTTTTGTGCTTGTGTTTGTCCCTTTCTTGTTTCTTTCTGTGCTTGTGTTTGTCCCTTTCTTGTTTCTTTCTGTGCTTGTGTTCGGCCCTTTCTTGTTTCTTTCTGTGCTTGTGTTTGTCCCTTTCTTGTTTCTTTCTGTGCTTAAGTTTGACCCTTTCTTGTTTCTTTCTGTGCTTGTGTTTGTCCCTTTCTTGTTTCTTTGTGTGCTTGTGTTTGTCCCTTTTTTGTTTCTTTCTGTGCTTATGTTTGTCCCTTTAATGATTCTTTCTGTGCTTGTGTTTGTCCCTTTTTTGTTTCTTTCTGTGCTTGTGTTTGTCCCTTTCTTGATTCTTTCTGTGCTTGTGTTTGTCCCTTTCTTGTTTCTTTTTGTGCTTGTGTTTGTCCCTTTCTTGTTTCTTTCTGTGCTTGTGTTTGTCCCTTTCTTGTTTCTTTCTGTGCTTGTGTTCGGCCCTTTCTTGTTTCTTTCTGTGCTTGTGTTTGTCCCTTTCTTGTTTCTTTATGTGCTTGTGTTTGACCCTTTCTTGTTTCTTTCTGTGCTTGTGTTTGTCCCTTTCTTGTTTCTTTCTGTGCTTGTGTTTGTCCCTTTCTTGTTTCTTTCTGTGCGTGTGTTTGTCCCTTTCTTGTTTCATTCTGTGCTTGTGTTTGTCCCTTTCTTGTTTCTTTCTGTGCTTGTGTTTGTCCCTTTCTTGTTTCTTTCTGTGCTTGTGTTTTCGCATTTTGGTATTTCGGTTTTCTACTGTGGGTGCTGCAACCAAGTCCTGTTGGAGATCCCATCCATTATTAGGTCTTCCGACTTCCGTCGGAAGACCTATTGTTTTCGTAACCGTGGAAAATTGGATCAGCGATTTCTCAAGAACCCTGTAAGCTAGGACAATGAAAGTTATCCAACGTTACGTTTGGAGTAAAAGCTAGATTGGTCTTTTTTATTTTTGGTTTCTGTATTTTTTAATCATGTTTTTTAGTAGATTCAAATATTTGACGGGAGCGTCGAATTACTCAAAAGGACCGAAAATTTCATGTTTTGCTATTTGTAAGCTTAAATATCTCGTATTTTGCTATCTACAATTTCCATTCTTTTTGAAAGTCGACAGCCATGCAAGATATGAAATGCTAGATGCACACTGTAACGATTTATTACGATGACGTCCTTCACCGTCCTTCATATTTCCAAATTCAGAAGTTCATAGGAGGAAGACACTTTTTTGCTTATAATAGTAAACAAAAATTAAGCTTATGAAGTTTCCTAAAAATTTCAATATTATTATTTTTTATCCATATATCTGTCTTATTTAGTCTTTCTGATTTTTCCTATCTCTTACTGTTGAAAAGATATGAGCATCGAAATTTTGAGTTGGGTATTTCGATACACCTTCACGCCAACAGATCGGGCGCACACTAAAATTGGTAGTCCGAGTCCGACTCGAGAAAAGCAGTGTTGAGACTTTCAAATTCCGATTTCACGGCAATGATGAATATGCATTTCATAAATACATTTCGATATACACAATTTGATTTTAAAACAGTTGATTAATTTAGAAGAGATCAGCTACAAACCAGAATTTACACACAAAAAGTGGTAGTTTGATTCCGATTTCTAACCTACAAACCTGTTTCTAAACTTCAATAACTATATTTTGAACATCAAGTTTAATTTCTAATTCTAGCAAACGTTCGAACATAATTTTCGGTTGGTTTATTTACAAATTGATGAACAATTTCTCCAACATTCTTCCCTCTCCTCGTTTTTCGAAAACAGTTCTGTTTATATTGAACGATGTCGCCATGATGGAAATTCAAAATAAACTTTGAAAAAAGGGAAGGGGGGGGGGTCCAAATTTGAACCTGCACAGCGAGAACCTCATGGTATTTATATATATATATTGAACGTAACTTGTTATTACCATTTCTCTTCTCAAGAAAATTGGTTCTACAGCTACGAGCTCGCCTTTTTTATGGGGGAAGGGGGCAGGAAGAATTTGCAAAAAAAAAAATCCCGGCTCTGAAAAATGCTGAAAAAATATTCCGGCCCAAAGGGCCGGCAATTTTTTTTTTTCCCGGACCATGCAAAAGTAAGGATACATTGCATGATATGGAAATTTTTGCTGGCCCTTTGTGCCAGACAATTTAAAGTCAAAAAATTAATTAATATAAATACAAACTGTTGACATAGCTGTATCTACCAGAGACCTAATACGCATAGGCACAAAAATCTAGAAAAGGTTCTATTTAAACATCATACAATCTGTCTGAAATTCGCTAATTGCAAAGAGACATCTGAAGGAACGGTTATTAACTCATACTCTGTAACAGCGGGGAGTTTAACTTACACAGACATTCGCAACATTTGACAATTTGTTTAAATCCGGCCCGAAGAACCGGCGAAATTTTTTCTCCGACTCTGGTAATGGCTGAATAAAATGGCCTGCTCAGAAAATTGCTGAAAAAATTTTACCGGCTGGCAATAGAATTCCTAACCCCCCCCCCCCCCCCCCAAATCAAATGGTTGCTCACCAACAATTATCGGTTTGAAAATTTAATGTTACTGCTATTTGAAAACTTAAAAATATAATATAAATGCATGTAATGTGACGTCCTTCATATTTCCAAACCAAAAATTGTATAGGAGGAAGACACTCTTGTTGCAACCGCAACAAGAAACCTTTCTAGTTATAATGTATTTTACATTGGGCGACTGTGACGCCGGGATCCATGACGGAATTGATCCTTCCGAACGCGGGAAAAACTTGAGATATTCCGTGACGTCACAATGCAATTTTGATGTTTGAACGAGGTTCGAAGCTTGTTTGTTCCGAGGTGAAAGCATTGTGACGTCACGAAATTTTGCATTTTTTTCCCGCAATCGGAAGGGTCAATTGTCCATATCAAGTCACGGGAAGTGGTTGACTGAGCAGAGCATGAACTGGTTCTTATGGCCCTGCTTTTTTATATCCACTGTTTTGGAAACATAAGGCCCATGTGATTTATTGCCTTGTTGCCTTGGTAATGTGTCATTAATCCAAGAATATAATAAACTTATATAACAACAGTGTATCGCGAGAAACCTCTGCGTACCCGGGTAAGTGGAGTAGTAGTGCATATGTGACCAAGATCTGTACATCATTCGCTATGTATAGCAGAATGGTGTCAAAGTTTCCCCTTGTCTCCCTCGTTTGATGTGCCGTCCTTTATTCGTCTTGCAAGTGCAATTCTGTATTCTTCCCATGCATTGTCCCCGACAGTTTGTTATTGTGGCTCTTTTGTGTGGCGTACCTTGCACGGAACAAAATTCTTATGAAGCTTTTTGCCCTGAATACACCCTTCTTATCAGGTATAAAATTACCTGATGATTATTGCATATATACGTCGAAAACGAGTTACTGTAACAACATCATTCATTACATGCAAAATGTATACTTTTGATTGGCCATCTATAGCAGGTACGACGACCTAATGGGATCTATTATAATGTATCGTCTTTCATGTCTTAATGGTGTTGCTGTCTTGCTATGTTGCCCATTTACCCGTTTGTAGTGTCTCGCTTTGGGTCTACCACTTGGTCATCTTGGAGATGTTTCTTTCTTTTGTGTCATTACTTATTTGAATGCATTGTGTTGTATTTTACATGGAAGTTTCATGGCAAAGCAATTCATAATTTACTTAAGAAGTAAATTTTTAAATCGATTTTGATTGAGGCGAAATCGATAGCCCCATGTAATTGAAGCAGGACTTGCACAATGATATTAAGATTTGAATGCAGTTGCAATTGCAGCTTAAGGTAATACCAAGACCGAACTATCATATACTTGATATCTGAATTGTTCTTTGTGTCAACAAGGCTTTTACATCCTGGCCCGGTTCCTCAGACTCAAATCTCGTGAACTGCGAAGCGATTCTCGAAAGATTAGCCATGAACGCAAAACATAAGACTATCATTCCTTATATAAACATTCAGAGACATTCAAACGTAATATATATCTTTGAAAACATCCTCGAATGTTCATACAAATTGAGTGAAAATTCAGATATGAATGTTTCACGTGTGTCAATTCTCTCGTTCTAGGAAGGACAAGAAATAGTTCTTATTTTGAAAACGTCTTCTTGATGTTTTAATTTTTTTATAAACAAGTTGAAATAAATAAGGCCTTATAAATGATAAGAGTAGTCGGTGCTGCATAAGAACATTTCGGTTGTTTGCACAATGTAAATGTATACCTGTTGTAAATATTTGTAAATATCTGCTAACGTTTTCACTTAACTTTTTATAAACAATTTGAAGAAAAAAAAAGGCCTTATTCATAAAAAGAGTAGTCAGTTCTGCATAAATTTATTTCAGTAGCGCCATCTACATTGAAGTTCACTTTAAAATGGACTCTGTGGAGACTGCATATATACATAGGATTGTTATCCATATTTCAGAGATTTGAGGGAACTTTTTTTTGGTAGTCACCGTCCGTTTCTTATCTTTTTATCGTCTCATTCATCGTCGACATGTTGAGAATCTCCTCATTTTCGCAAATTGAGCATCAGACTGGTATAATGCCCCGCCCACTATTTGAAAATCGTGGGCGCACGTTGTGTGATTGTGGTCAACCTGTGTTCATCGTGAAATGAACGTCAAAATTGAATAGGCGTTGAACATAGGAAATCAGCTTGAAATGTAAATATTGAATAGTACCCTATAATGATAACATTGGAAGTATGAACAAAAGACAGAATACATGCAACTTCAACAAACAACAGGGTACATCGAGACATAAAAACATCCACATTGAATGGTCCAACAAATAATCAAAGCAGACACATCTAAACAGGAAACACGATGACAATACATAAACGGAGGAAGACAAAATTAATGTAAATCCGGGACCGACTTTTGACGGCCATACGCTACTTTTAAAATCAAAAGCGAACGTTATGGTTATCCGGATTACGTGGTATAAGCTTAGTACGCGCTCTTCCCTACGACTTACTGTGTCTACTGTTTTCTTGTAAATATCTTAAAGTTTAAAATAATAACTTCTAAAACAATTTAAAGATAATTATAGTATTTTCATTTATTGTACACATCTTTTGCTTACACAATTTGAAATCATTAAAGAAACAAGTGCTCAATAATTAATCTTTTTGTGTCTGTTTCAGCACACTTGGTCCCTTTCTCCTGCATACCTCTGTTCATATATCCCAGCTATAGGGGAATTATAGGGCGTGACCGTCTCCCATGTATAAACAACGGTCTGTAGGTCGATATCGCCAACAACGAAAATCTCCACGTAGAACCGAGGGTCCATAGCCCGAGTTGTCTTTATGGTTTTCCATGTGGAGGATTCATATTTCAAAAAGGGATTATCAAAGAGGTCAAGTCGTTTCAAATGTTCTTCGCACCAGTAATACTCAGCTGACCCTTTCCTAACCAAAACGAGGCGCATGTGCGTCAAGGTATCGTGATGAACATGCTCCAAGAAAAGGGCGGGAAGTTCAACATCAACCGCGTACTGATTTATCCCATTTCCGTTTTGCTTTGTAGGAACACCTAATGTGTGTAAAGGCTGAAATTGTTGAATGTTTGAAAGATACCAAATCAATCGAGGTATGGGAATTTTCAATCTTGCATTCGAATGTCGGAACTTTTCAGGGAGTTTGCCATCAAAAAGCGTAGCACTGAACCAAGTGCCTCGAGGAGCACCTTGGCGCGCAAGTGGGGTGTACAAACCATCACCAGCTGTTACCATAGAAACGTCGATTTCTCCTTTTATCCTCTTTTCTTTTTCAATGGTGGTACTTTCAACAGCCAGATACGAAGGAGGGACGGCATTTACTGGAACATTCACACACAGAAATAAATATCCAATATTTTCGTACGCCTGATTTTCCAAATCTCGGTCTATGATGATCCTAGTTACTTTTTCGTAATATTCCTCTAGTTTTGACCTCGATGTAAATTGTTTCGTGAATTGCATTTCCTCTCGAATTAGCTCCATTTCGAAATCACTTTCACAAATCCATTGAACAATATCGGAAACTGTTCGATCTTCAGACTGTTCGTCGCTGTACCATGACATGGAGACCAAAGTTGTAGAATAAGTCGGCCTGTCTGTAGGCCTACGTCTTCGTGTTATAGCACATTTCTTTCAACGCATTATACTTTTAAGTATCCTCCAACAAAAGCTTGTTTAGGCTATAAACACATAAAACAAAAGAATTCAGAGGTGACAAATCGAGAATCTGTGCACATATTATTTATCTCTTTAAAACCGGAGTTGTAATTGTTACAAACGCTTCTATTTGTTCCGCACCTTATTCTAAATAAATTTATCTCTTATTTCCTTTGAATAAAACAATATCATTGTTTAGTTGTGTACAAAAGATAATATCTTATTTGCATGAATGACTATTTTTTTTAAACCTGTGACTATATATAGTATCAATTGAAACCGATGAACCATTGGTTGATATTTTTGATAAAAAATGGTATTGTGTTATGCATGGTACTACAGAGAGAGAGAGAGAGAGAGAGAGATTTAACAATTTAGAAAAATACAATTTATTATAAATTACTCTTTTAGAAACATCTTCCTTAAAGTTTGCTTTTTGGAAGCATAGATTCATGAGCGATGTTTATCTGTTTATAGACGCGATTTATGATATTTCTGAAATTCTATATTATATTAAGTTCTAGAAATGCCTCTGATAACGGGTTCCTGTGTAATTTCAATGGAAACTGAGGAGCTTCTTTACTTTTTGTCTAAGCGCTTAGACAAAAAGTAAAGAAGCTCCTCAGTTTCCATCGAAATTAATTCCTGTGATGAAACATAACCAGCAGTCTCTACTTTATCACATATTTAGAAGTGAAATGCATATGGCTATATCTTTCTAATGCGTGTATTGTGGGTATTTTTCGAATTTATTTGAAATTCGACTGCCTCTTTTTTAAACAATTTGAGAGTTACGACGCTTTGCTCAGCTCTAGATCTACTTTCAACCTGACTGAATATTTAAAAAAAAAAACTAAAATGGACATCCCCGACAACTCCACTTTCCTATAGGACATCGGTGCCAACAACCCTAAATGATATACGCCCCTTCTCTACATTCACTTTAATACTCAAGTGATGCTGATAAGTGCCAGTTCGAAGGATTTGACGGGCAAACTTTCATTCGGACTTGCAAAAAGTTTAAATTTTTGCTACAAAATTCTTTATTCGGATTGGCAACATTTTCAAAATGACTGGCATGCCTTAAACGTTTTCAACATCTCTGATACTCCTCCGTGCGAGACGTCCAGCTCCTATGCACAAGCACCAGCAATTTATTGTAGTGGTCTCTTACGATATTTATTCAAATGAAAGGCCATAGTGAATATATTTGAAATTGATGAGAAAAAAAATCTCATACACTATTCATTATTCATGCTGCTTGCCATGGAAACGGGTTGTAAACACTAAAAGGTGCAATTTTTAGTTTTTCTAAGCCATGCAGGATCTTATTAATCATGGCAACAAATATACCATTATCTGAAAATAGCAATTTGTCATTTTAAACTATAATAATGGAGAATGGAGATGGTTTAAGGAAGCTAAAAGTTAAAACTTATCAGATGGCAATCAATGACAAGTAATTTTTCTTGGTTGTCAAGGTAACGTGGAGAGTACCCAAGGAAAAGTACTCATTTTACTTTAAATTGCAATCCTTATTTCTTAGAAATATCGAAGGACAATGCATGAAAAAGATTGATTCAATCATAAGCTTTTAATGTGATCTTAAATTTTGATTTGAAATATTTAGCTCAATGCTAAAAGAAATAAACCGTTGCCAAGGAAACATGTATATGATTTTGGCTTCAAACTTAAAATAAATTTGTTTCCTTGGATACGGCCATTTTACATAAAATATTTGAATTGGCTTTTTGCAATAAAAAGTTCAAGACAACTACTTTAATGTCACAAAGATTTTTTTTTCTTTTTTAACTTCATAAGAGATTTAATTAATTTCAAAAGCTTAAAAAATCCAAAACATAAAAAAATACGTAAATTGATCTTGTTTCCATAGTAACCATACAAAAGTTCGTCGGGTTTTAATCAAAATCATTTCTGTTGATTGAGTAATTTCTTATAGAATAAAAATAATTATTTGAACAACGTTTGATTTTCTCTTTTTGAATTCGACATTTTTTAAATGGTTGCCATGGTAACGTTTAGTCCACCTATTTTATTTAAGTTTTTGAAAGAGTGCATTATATGTTACAGTAAGATGTTATCACATTTTGGCAATCAAATGGATATTTTGATTTATCAAACTCAGAAAGTCCAACATATCAATATTTCAAACTCATGGAAACGGTTGCTATGGTAATTTAGATCCTTGGTAACCTACTTATTTTTGTGTATATTCTACGTTCTTTTAAATCATTAGATAAAATTGCTAATAATTTAACTCAAAGCAATGGAAAAATAACATATCTTAAAGAATGTTTTCATTATAAGCACTATTCATTGCCATGGTAACCATATAAACAAAATTTGAAAAGATAACAAATGCGGTTGAGTATCTTATACTATTAGCCTCTATTTGTGAATTTGATAATGATTGAAATTGTGAACCATTTGTAGGAGACACAGTAAGGCTTTAAAATTGTTTAATTTTCATATTCTATCTTGTGAGCTGGGTACCATGGCAACCAAGTCACTTGGCAACAAAATAAATATTAGACTAAATAGCCCAGTCCTTTGGCTGTCGCGGTAGCCTAGGTTTCAGACTGGAATATTATATAAAAGTTGGTTCTAATTTTAAAATATTCTTTTATTTTATATTTTTATCTTTAATTCATTCTAACTGAGAGTTCACTCTCAGACGTTGATGCAGCAATACTATTATGGCAATAATACATCCGTTTGTATTCATATAGGCTTCGAGTCACCTAAAGGCCCCATATAACTAAAAAAAAAAAAAAAGCTTACCCTCGAGAACCCCAGTCTATTCTTGCCTACTTTACGTTCTTGTTCCAATAAAAAAAAAAAAAGATTGGATAAGTACGTAAAGTACGCAAGAACATAGACTGGGATTTTCTCGAGGGTTACGACATTTTTGAGTTACATGGGGACTTTAGGGATATACCCTCATAACTTCAAGCCTCTGTCTTTGTATTGAGAAACGTATGATTTTATAATAAAAAAAAAACCAGAAAGAAATTTCGAAAGAACCCGAGGAGGAGGAAGCGGCTAAGCTAAGCGCAGTCAGTTTTTTTTCTGTACTGGTCGGGAAGTAGTTATCGCCGAGCAGAAATTATCGCCGTTTACCCATTATCTTCGGTTATACTTATGACAGAAAATTGATTCTTTCAGCACTAATACTTCTTATATTTATCAAACTGTATATGAAATTTCAAATGAACCCATGCGATGAAAGCTAAGATTTTAGTAGCTAAATTTCATGAAAATGCGTTCCTCGGGGGCGATGGCGGTCCACTTTACTGTCCTCTCTCTCTCTCTCTCACTCTTCGAAGAAATTTCAAATTATTTTCAATATTTTTATCACAACTTATTTAAAAAAATATTAGACAAGAATGATCCCACATGACGGTAATTTCTTCCCTAGCCTCCTTAAAGAGTGCTTAAAAGTAGCGCATTTTAATTGCTTACAACACCAGTATCATATGCAGTAATCAGAATTTATTGAAAATTTATGGAAGTATATAAAAAGGGTGGTAGTTTGTGTTGTCCTAATTTCATGTGCATGTCTTGAAAATTCAAAGAAATTGAGCAAAAAGTGGTTTAAAAATCGGCGATAATTACTTCTCAACCAGTATGGTATGGTATGGTATGGTTTATTTGCAAGAGGCCAACTGGCCTATAAGCATGAAAATGAATTACAATACAATAACCAGTATCTGTCCCTTTTTTTAAATCAGATGATAATGGCATTTTTGGCAGATATAGAATTGGTATGCAGCAATACTTGATGTCCATTAAATTATAAGTTCAGATTTATATTTGAAACCGTGTATTGGAGTTCATTAAAAATAGAATGTATTTAGTTATTCAAAAACTCAACGTCGTGGTTTTTGACGCCTTTTTACCTCTCCAAAGCTAGACCTCCGCCTATTCTGACAACTCAGATTCAGTGTGCTGCATCTACCTCTCCCCCAACCCCCTGGAAAAAAAAATTTAAATTCGCGCGAGCACTGCATATACATTTATAACTTTTCTAAATTTCTAATCGTAAATGAGAATTTCCATAGACTAAGTATTGAACCAGGTCTGTCATCGCTCAAATAAGCCGTAATCACCTACCGTTTCTATGACAATACTTGTAATGAGCATACAATGTAATTGTATACGAGAAATCACCTTGATCAAACTAAAGAAAAGACCCTGGAAAGAGGAAAAAACCAAATATTAGTAATCATGCAAACCATAGTGTATAGTCATGTTCTCATTTTACTGGCGACCACGATAAAGGAATTTCTGCTGATTCGTTACTGTACATTTTTCTACAGATATAAATTGATTTCATTTCTCTTTTCTTTCCTGAAAATCGTCGTTCTTGGTTGATTTACTGATTGAATGTGGATTCATTTCATTTTTAATAACATATTTGAAAATTGATGAAAAGATTACGAACTTTTTTCACAGAATCAAATGTTTCCTTCCCTTCAAAGGAAAGGAATGATACAAATTGCAGCACAAATACTCAAGAACACAAATTTTACGCAACTGGGCCTTTTTCAAGTGCAAAAGAAAACCAAAAGCAAAGCAAAACAACAACAAAAAATTAATAAAAAAGCAAATAGAGTTTTTAAAAGCTTTAGATTACATTTGGAACAATGACTTTGAATGCTAGAATGACAAAATCATTCACGAAATTATCGGGTCTTTTGTACTTGTTAAAGGCCTAACAATTTGTACAAAATGTATATGTTTTTCATTAATGATGCCCCTGATCTCCGTCTGTCCAATGTCATATCTCTGATCATAGGAATATATATCGGTCATTTTCAAAAAAAGTGCTTTTTTATGTCCATTGTGAAAAAATGATAAAAATCATTGGAATATATTGTTCTTTCTATCACTTGATATCAATTTATGTCATTCCAGTTTCTTGATACTAATGATGTCCCTCTTCAACTTGAAAAATTTGAGATATAGCATCAGAAATGCACTAAAAATCGCAGTTTTGGCATGTCACAAATCAGCACATTCGTATTGAGAACAAAGAAGAGTGGCTAAAATTTGCAAACACTGATAAATCAAATGACTTAATTAGTAAATATGCGAAATAACGACTTTCTGAACTTAAAAATAACTCATTTCCATGTAACCTTAAGAAAAAATTAATACTTAAGCGTATGTCCAAAATAATTTGTCTGTCCTGTTACCACAAAATATTATGCGGCGTAAGAGTTATCGTTCGTATGTTATAAGATTTATCCTTCGTGTATTCTTATGCGTCATTACCTTCTACATAAAGTTTTCGGTGCGATGTTATTTGAAGAGGAAGGAAAAATAAAAAAATGTTGAAACTATAGCCCTTGTTGACTGCGTATTTTTATCTTATGTCTTTACTGTTACCTGATTATAGGACTTCATAAGTATAATCACACAATACCTTCATGTGAAAAATGTACATATTAAACAAAACAACAAAGCAATACATATTGGTTTTCCAACCATGTGATCCGCCATTACGTCAGTTGATGCCAATTTAACCGAAATATGTCTTTGCTGTTAGTGTATTTTCTGTTACTTTTCAAAAAAGTAACAGGATAGACTGAAGTCATAACATCATTGACACTTACCTCATATATCTTTGTTTTAGTAAAATAAAGTAATTCTTACTTGAAAAATTATAAATGTATAAAATAATTGGATCTAAATATTAATAAGAACAAGTGCTTTTCTTAAATCTTGCCTTTTTCAGGCACATTTCTCGGTATCTAATATTGGTTGTAACAGCAAAGACCAGTGTACAGTAACATGACAGACAGTTATACATAAAAACCGTTAATAACTCCAACAAACGCCCTTTGAATCAAAGTATTTTCACTGTGCAACAATTTTTTTATCACAGTCAAACAAACTTGTTAAAACACAATTTTACAGTTTCTAATATTCTATTGCATACGCATTGTAAATTCTGGTAACAGCATTGACAAAAACTTCATATCGAAGATATTTCATTAAATTGAAATTAACTTAATCACTGGCTTTATTCATGCTGCGTAAAAATATTAATCAATAGTTCTCACATTGACATATAACATAAACATTTTTTCTTTAGATTTATACATGTAATAGTGTCCAAAATCTTTCATTAATATTGTACATATGATAGTAACAGCAAATACTTTTAGTACAAGCAGTAAATGACACTCAATGACATTCATCTGTTGGTCTCTTGGAAAATGGATGGGTTTTTTTGGCGGATTTGCTTTTTATTATGCATTGAAAAGTTTAAATAACACCTGTAATTCATTGCTTCAAGTCTGAACGAGTTTTTAACATCTTAGGGCTGCCTTTGCTGTTACTCGTGTATTCCCATACACTTAAATACTCTGATATTTTTTGGTAAATGTGTTTGTACGTTTCTTTTTTTTTTTGTTTTAGGAATAGTGAAATTTATCATTCCAAATGGATATAGACATCATTGTTGACAATGCATTTAAAATGTATCTATCAAAGAAGTATGTCTTCTGCTTTTTATTTGTCTCTCCTGTTACTAAAAGTTGTCTTTACTGTTACTCATGTAATCTTGCATACAATTCAACCTGGATTCATCTCTTAGAACAGAACCATCTTATTTTTCAAACATACTTTCATATCGGCATAAAAAAACATTTGCAAGCTATATTTATCAAATAAATCTTTGACATCTAGATAAAAGTTGTATTTCCTGTTACTAAACTTGTCTTTGATGTTACCATGCTGTTGGTTTGAAAATAACTCAAGTTTGAACGTTACAATTTAAAACTAAGACTAAGGTATGTTGTATTCATATCGTATGGTTCGAATCAAATAATCTTTTGTCTTCAATGATTTTTATATTTGCATTTAAATGTACTATTTGTAGAAAAAGTCAGAACTGTTACTGCTTAGTCTTTGCTGTTGCTTAAAAGTGTTTGCTGTTACTTTGTCTGAATCCTTGTTTTAAAATCTTATGATCTAAAAAACTGATCAAGATTGGGCAAAATAGAATAGTAAGAACGATGTATATCAAATTAAAACCACTTAGAATACTTCACCACATATCATTTCTTCAATAACATATGATAAACTATTCATTTTTTGAAAATTCGAAGATCTACTCAATGTTACGGTATCATATATAAGATAATGATACAAAAACTTTCATACTTTTCAATTAAAAGCATAATTTTTGAGTGAATTATTCATTTCTGTTTCTGAAAATATGACAAATCTGATTTTATTAATAAAATATACAGTTTGTTCTCAGTAACAGCAAAGACAGCTCTAAACACCTTTACATATTTTGAGGCCAAACATTTTGCTGTTCCCTTAAATTTCTTTTTTGCATTATGTTTGATTTCAGTATCTCACAACCCCACTTAAAGAAAAATACTCAGAAAACATCCTAATACGCCTTTTCATTTTCCCGAGAATATGAACTTTTAAATCGCACATTTTTTGAAAATGACCGATATAAAGCATCAGTGGAATGGCCGCTGGATATATTTTATTCAGGTGAGAGGAGGGGGGTGTTGTTTTCAGTTCAGCAAAAGGAAGGAACAAACATAGAATTTTGATAAAATCGTACGTAAAAAATAGCATTATATTCCGGATTCGGATTGTTTTCTCAATGACCACCTCGCTCCCCCCCCTGCCCCCCCCCCTCTCTTAGTCCGCGCACCTAAAGATATCAAGTTAGAACACATTTACTTAACTTGATTTATTGTTGGTGTTGGGATTGAGCAAGGGTCAGAACCTCCCTTGAATTTGTCATAAAAATGCAGAATTCTTCCGTTTTTACATATGATTTTTCTCAAAGTCAATTAGATGGACCCCCCCCCCCCCCCTACGGTTTGGAAACCCCCTCCCCCAGAAAAGTGTTCTAGATCCGCCTATGCAAAGTACGACCAAGGTGGGCAAAATAAGCCTACTCTATGCAACCTGTTGTTCAGAGAAGAATTAAAACTTCTAAATGCTTTTTTTTTTAAAAGGTTAATATCGATCTTCATATGAATATGCAAGAAGAAGAAGAAAACTATTGTAAAACAATGTTGTTTTATCTTTTGATTTTTTTTTCAAATCATATTGTACATTGCGTATGGATAATTTTACCATCTTACATTAGTCCCCATTTTCTTCCAAAAGTATACCAGATGAATTTACAAGTGATTCTTGGTTTAGGGTCTTCCTCTATTACACAAATACCCTTCGGATATCATGAAAATAAATAACACCCTTTTCCCCATTATCAATTTGTATACAAATATTTTTAAAATTTTGGATCATTTCAGTAAACTATTCATGTCAAGAAATAGAAATATAACGGGACATTGGCATGTGCTCATGACATCAGAAGATTTCATGTCCTTTTACAAAATTACCGTATATATACCGGGTTAAAAATATATTTAACCTATAAACATGGTCATGTATGTCATTGTTTAGCAGCTTAAAAATTAGGTTTTTTGAGTCATGTTGAAGTAAACACAGAAACATGATCAATTTTCTAAAGTCTACAGCAACGTTTGTTTATATGAACCCCCTTGGATTTTAAGACATGTGCTCACTGAGTCAGTCGGTGTTGAAATAACTCCATGTTGTTGTTGTGGACCTTCTTATACCTTTCCAAATATAGCCATCTTACAGTTTATTTTCTATATAAAGTGAGCCAATCAAAACCGGTGTTAAATGTGAAAGACCGCCCATGATTGGCATAGACACATAGTTTACATTCCACTCGAATGAAAAGAGGGTTCTGATTGGTGTAGTAAAATTCTTATAGTACAATGTACATATAGTTAAACGCTCTCGCGATCCCAACGAATTGGGGGAATTAAAAAATGATTCACGTATGTAAGCATGAATGAATATATGTCAGATTCTGCTAAGAAAGTGAAACTATTTGCACGTGTATGAAATTTCTCCATCTGTGATCGCTACTTTACAAGCCTGGGGTCGTCTCGTTTGAGACTACGTCTAGAAACATGGATGTATTACCAAGTGGGAATATTTTCCGTGAATTACAGGTTGTGCACGACACAGGCTACTTTTCGTCTCAGCCGTCTTTGGAGGACAGGTGGCAACAGGTATGTTAGCTTATTAACTAATAAAACGGCGCCGATCGCCTTACGTCTTCATTTCCAAGACTCGAAACTGAAAGTGCATGTATGTGCGAAATCGCACGTGCCCCTTCGTGGGCCTCACCGCCATTCGTTCAACATGTCACAACTGTCAAACGAAGGCTATTTCGTTAAATCGACCTTAAAATGCATTACCCGCCGATGAAGACAAATTAATATGAGGATTGGTGAAAAACATTGACCACAGGGCATTTGGACTGGAATGTTTTACCTCTGATTAGTTAATTTGCAGGTTTGGGGCCTTAAAAATTGATTTCTCAATACACGACCCTGCATGACTATGAGCTACATGTAGTAGGTCTATATCCATTAGCGGACCTAGAACATTTAACAGGGAGAGGGGTCAAGTTTGTCGGTATGGTCGAGGAGGGGGGTCTTAAATTGTCCATAATTTTGAAAGAAAAAATATTAATACAGAAAAACTTGGAAAATAAGCAATTTTGGCAAATTTCAGGGGAAGGGGATTCCTGACCTTCCTTGCCCCCTCTAGATCCACGCTTGACTATCAGACGTACGAAAATTACGCACTTCAATCGAGGAAATGAGCAAATCCGCTATCGTCTATAATATAACATAACATGTTTGATGTGATTCGCTTATTTCCTACTTTAATCGAATTAAAATTGTGAGGTTTGATCATTTTTAACTAGGATGCATTTAGAATATGATATAAACATAAAATAAACGATTTTAGCTGACTCAGACACTTCCGTTCGTAAGGGGGAGGGGTGTCTTTCTCGATGGGCTTACAAGAAACAGGGGGGGGGGGGGGGGAGAGAAGATGGGAGGGGAGTCAACTGATGATCCTGAGGGATGAACCAATTCTATAACTTATTTGAATTTGTTGAAAAAGACGGATCCATTTTAAATAAAGTAAAAGGCACAATCCTTGTTACAGTGAAAAATCCATGAAAAGGGAAATATTACTCTACAAGCCTATATCGATCATAAATGTTTCGTTTGCACTGAAGCACAACAGGAAAAATCGGAGATGAATAACACAGAGTGAATATTCAACAGAATTTCGTTTTCATTCATCTAGAGCTGTGGAGCGATCCTTGGCAAAATGAGCTTGTAGTGTTTATTGTACATGTAGCCTAACCTCTTTCTATCACTTTCTAAAGTGCATTAGGAAGCTTTTTCTTGGTTTCCAAAACAAACAATCCTACACATGTCTGATCTATCCGATCTCGAGCCGATGATAAATTTGACATCTGTACGGCGTCGATGGCGGATGTAGAAGGGGTGATGCGGTTACGTCATCGGCGGATGAAGGTGGTGTTTACACCGAGGTAACGTGTGATGAGAGTCAGGGATATTGATTCGCTCGTACAGATATGAGTTTTAGATAGCAGATTCATTTAGGGATCATATTCAGCCACATTGTATAAAGAGGGAGGGGGGGGGTTCCCCTAAACCTGGGCCTCGTGAGAAATTCTGCTTCAACCCACGATTGGAGTAACTGTTTCACTTTTATATTTTCCCCTCCCAATTTCGAGTTCACTTCATTATTATCATCTTTTCGTCGAGTAAACTTGTAAAGAAAAAGAAAACGCATAATAAATCAATTACATGCTTCCAATTTACTCCTACTGTTGAAGTTCCATTGACATTTCGATCACATATTAGTAGTCAGTATTATTACAAAAATTTACTTTGGAAAACTTTTAAGTACCCATTCATTATCAGTATCTTGCATATACTTATTGAACTTTGGCGATTCACGTTCCATTGACGCGAAGCAGAGTTATTATGCATACAATCCCCAAGTGCCTGTGTCTGTAACTCTGTGCTCTTTTCTGACCTAATGGTACATGTTACCCGGCCATTATCAGGTCATGGCAGGGTCAGGATGGAACCATGAATGAATGTGACCTACAGCATTAGGTGGTCAGCATCATACCCATCTTGATACCCTGGATCACAGCCTAGCTGGTACAGATAGTTTAGCCTCAAATAGGTGGAAGGGGGTGGATGGGGTATGTGGTTTCCTTGATTTCCGAAATTTCGATCAGAGCCCCAGTAATTTAAACAAATGAAGTGGAGCAAATATCGAGGTCTCCTTCCTCTACATATCACATCTTATACCAGTACATGAATTTCAGATGCATGCGCGGATCTAGAAATTATCATCATGAGAGAGAGGGGGGTATCCAAGTACAAAAGTCAAGCCTATGAAGTTGAGAAAATTATACGCAAAAGTGTTAAACATTTGTGTTGGATCAGGGTTCCTAGCTAGCCCCCTACCCCTTCCCCTGCCGCGGTTCCTCTCACGAATATGAGATATCGTCGAGAAAATCCTCTCAACTCCCCCCTTCACACACCCGGATCTGCTATCTGAGCTATCGTGGTATTTGGAGAAGCCAGTGTTGATCATTAAGCTTTTGATTATCATGTTCCTCTCGAAATGTGATGCTTTGAAATTATTGTTATTTCTGTTTCCATGGCGATATAAAGAAGTCACAAAAGCTGGTGTACAATGCCAATAATACTTTTCCTCCCGATGAATTCGTGGATTTATACTGGTGTATCGTAGACAAGAAAAGGGAAAATAATCAATGATATATGACTGTATAAATCCTGCATGAGTATGTATACTGCGAAAAAAATAGGTTATTTAAGAAAACGGGAAGGGGAGGGGAGGGGGGGGGGGCAGAGTCCTCTTACTGTGGTCGGGCAACCCCTTCCCGTCACCGCCCCCTCCTTCTCAAACTTTTTTCTTATTGTGACCAATAATGATTTGATTAGGATGAAACTGATAGGAAGCAAGCATATAGGGGATTTCTTTCTTTTCTCTTTTTTAATATACACTCAAACAAGGAAAAACGGAGTAGGTCCCCATTATCAGGAAACTAAAAAATAAAGGAAGAAGCCACTGAACTTCCTTCTTCCCTCTTACTATCTTATCCTTCCATCCAAGAAACACGGATGAAGCTAGAGTACCACCATCATGTTTTTGAGCGGATCAGGGGATACAAGGGGACACAATGTCCTAGTTCCCACTCTGATTTGTTTTGCGGTTAAAAAGACCCCCTTTTCTAAAATAGAGGCTTGACCCCCCTTCCCCAATCTGTTGAGCTTGACCTCCAAGCCAAAGGAGATGGATGCCAGCGATCCACATGAAAATCCGCCTCTACCTTCCTAGGAAGGGGCGGGTGTCATTGAGGGTTGATGGCGTCGAACTCCTGTGCTCCAAGCATCCCCTCCCGATGAGAAATTTAGATCCGCGCATTTTAGAGGTACTTTATTTTCCCATTTCTGGTCATCCTTACTCCCCCCCCCCCTTCCGTCTCTCCTCCTCACCATTATGCCAATCGCCTTCCAACGATTCGTCATACCAAAAAAAAAAAAAAAGAAAAAGAATCAAGTACAAACAGATACTCTGATATTGAAATAAATAATTCATAACATTTCTGTGTAGCTATATTCCGCATGTGCATATTGCTATCTCCAACAACTGTAGCACTCTTCTGACCTACATGTATTTAGATGTATATTACTTTATTCCCTTACCATATATGGAAATATTTTGATGTGACCTTGATTTTCAATAGGGAACTTCACATATTTAAATAGGATACAAATTGTTGAACTAATTCCCAGATAAAGCAATGAATGAATTTGAGTAATTCACAACCAGTTTTTAGATAGTAGTCCGCTAACTACAAACTAATTGCATTGATAACAGCTCTTTATGGACAGAGATGCGTGGATATTGTTGAGTGTCGACTCCGAATTCTTTCCCAGAGTCACCACAGTCAATATATAAATGATTTTTTGAACAATTTACTTAGAATAGACGTGAAAGGAATGTCGAACGGAATCTATAATTATAATTATTCGGAGGGAGGTGGGGTAGGGGGTGTTCCAATCCGTTAAGGGGGGGGGGGTTGCCTATGATTTAAAAAAAAAATAAACCGGGAAAAATGGGGGGGGGGGATTCGAGTAGGATTTAAGGTATTGTGGATAAAGAGCGTGAATATAGAAGGGGTAAGGGGGGGGGGGGGGGGGGTTAGGGCTCCCTCTCCCCCCCCCTCCCAAACACCCCCTAGAGGTTCAAGACCATACCTTCCATGACCGTACTATAATATGGATCGAGTTTCTCTGTAATCACAGGATTTTGGTTGCGAAGGGTATTATTTCAAATTTAAAACAATTGTATGTGCTGGTTCAATTTGAAAATGAAAGGAATTTCAATATCTGATAATGTCTTTGTTTCTTAAAATTGCAAGCGTGAAGAGATCGACGATCATGTCCGTAGAAAAATAATAGTTTTAAGTAGGCCTTCCCAAATTCAAAGCTTGCATACTTTGGTCATTTTAAGCTCTGCTGCGCCTAAGCCGATTCGTGCGGAAGGATTTCTTTCAAAAGGAAAAATTCCAACTACTTGAATAGAGTTTTGTAAAAGAACCAAACATGGGGGCACGTTATAGTCTGCTGGATCGATTAAGGAATCTTTGAGAGTGAATCGCTCTCCCCTTTGAATTTCAAGGTTAATCGGATTTCGGTTGTATAATGGTTTAATAGTACTATAGTTCTTTAATAACGTTTTTAGTAATGGAATGCTTTAATTTCGAAAAATAAACAGCGACTTTAAGCAAGCACGGATCTAGAATGGGGGAGGGGTTCCCCCAATCCTTATTATTTATATCTAGATCCGCCCATGTTAAGTCCCTTGTATGATGCTATGAATGGAAAGGGATAGACTTGTTTAAGTCCTTATATCAAACAAATTTTAAAAGTAAATACATTTTTATAACTTTTTTAATTATTGAAATCCCTTTATTAGCAAGCAAAAGTTCTCCTCTCTGTTTCGTGATATATTCTCTGCAACTAATTGTTCACTGCCTATAGTTTTAAAGGGGCATTTCTTTTTCAAATTTAATATTTTATCAAAAAATGAACTTCTCTTCACATAATTTAATTTGATATAAGGACTTGAGTAAGTCTAGGATAGGGGGAGTTGAGTTCGATTCAAGTTGATCTGATTTCATAACGGGGTACACCTTGGAGAATCCAGTTTGCCCTATAATGTGGTTAGACCCGGGTCCCTCCCCCTCCTTTTCCCCCTGATCAAGGGCTGGTTGCATGTTCTTTACATATATACTATATATATATATATATATATATTAACACCTGTTGATAAATGATACATTCCTATTGATGTATTTAGGAGACCTAATAGTTTTAAAGGGGCATTTCTTTTTCAAATTTAATATTTTATCAAAAAATGAACTTCTCTTCACATAATTTAATTTGATATAAGGACTTGAGTAAGTCTAGGATAGGGGGAGTTGAGTTCGATTCAAGTTGATCTGATTTCATAACGGGGTACACCTTGGAGAATCCAGTTTGCCCTATAATGTGGTTAGACCCGGGTCCCTCCCCCTCCTTTTCCCCCTGATCAAGGGCTGGTTGCATGTTCTTTACATATATACTATATATATATATATATATTAACACCTGTTGATAAATGATACATTCCTATTGATGTATTTAGGAGACCTAATTTACAGATGCGCTCGTACATTTTATACAGGTGCTTTGTACAATAGGCACGTGAACATTAATAAATAACTTATTGTTCCAGCATATTTTCTTTCAATGAATCATCTCTCAGCGGTATTTCATGCATGATTGAAAAACAATGTATCAAAATGAAGTATGCATTTGAAATTTTCTTTGAACATTCTTTAATATCCCATCAGCCTTGACCCCCCTTCCTTTCCAGCCACTAGACACCCTCGGACCTTCCTGTATATATCCGTAATAATATCTCATCATTTAGTGACGCTACCAGACAAGTGGAAAAGGGGGGAGGGGTGAGGACGTTCAGGTTAAATTATTCAAAATTGAGAAAAAAAAAACTATGTGAGAAATTCCAAAATGGGGTCCTCTATACAACGAGAAAATGAGAGCAAAGTGAGGGAACGAAAACATATATGTCTAAATAAACTACAGAGTATAAAAAAGAAGCGGGGAGGGGTGCTTACAAATACATGTACTTTGAATGTCTTACATTATGGATTTGGTTGCATATCTAGAAAGTTCGCCACACCCTTTGCCAAAACCCAGTTCTGTTTCTTAAGTGATTAAACAGATTGATATGAAAGGAAAGGAACAAATGCTTGTTTTAAAGGCTTGACGTAATAGGAAGGGGGAATGAAAATAAGGCTGATAAATCACATCCGAGATTAACACTTTACAAGATCTGAGAAAAATATTTCGTCTTTAAAAGAGGAAATAACAGGTTGGGGGATGTTGTCGGAAAGGGGGGGGGGGGACTCTTTGGGGGTCCGACGTCCAAAGAGGTGTTGAGAAAGGCCATTTCATTTCCATTTCCAAATCAATTCGAATGTCAAATTTAACGCCTAAATCAATGCTTAAGGTACATAGATGTATGTTATGGAAGTGGAGGCTTAATTTTAAAAGAGGTCAGCGCCCCCCCCCCCCCCCCTTGAAATTTGTCCCGTTTTTGCGTATAATTTCTTTCAAAACCATAGGCTAGAGTTCCCTGATGGCTTTAACCCAACCCACCCTAACCCCCTTCTGCCCATGCATTCATGGTGTTGAAATGCGATTAAAACAGATGTGTACCTTCCTGATCCGTCAATATTTGAACTGAGAGGGCCAAGAAAGATTTGTGGACGGGTGGGGTGCATATTGTAGAGGAATAGTTCAAGAAATGGAGGGTAGACGTGTAGAAAGCTGCTCGCAAATTAATAACACGACAGAAACTTCACCTACTTTTTTGTAATTTTTCTCGAGAAGAAAATCATTTCATCAACCAAAATTCATCGTATGTGGCCGTATACTATAGGCTTCTAGTTTCTAATGTATCTCACGCTGGGTAAACGAATTCTGTTCATACAGCTTAATTTTCACCTGGCTAGTTTGGTTATGACTCACCTTTGTAGATAAATGGTGTATGCATAACTAGGACATACCAGCTAGTGTTTACCATATGGCTCAACGAATTATTTTCATAAATCTATTTTTCTTATACTGATAATGGTTATAGCTGATAGAAAAAATTACTAGTGCTAAAAAGCTGTTTCAGATAGATGTAGGAGGGAATATCCCCTATACTAAAGGCTTATTCGCAAATAAATAGAAAAAAAGAGAATTCGACACCCCCCCTTTTTTTCTTACGTACAAACACGCGCACACAAATTAGAATGAAAAAAATAGTTGAAATGCATCAATTTTTAGCTCACCTGAGCCAAAGGCTCAAGTGAGCTATTGTCATAGTGTGGCGTCCGGCGTCCGTCGTCCGTCGTCCGTCGTCCGTCGTCCGTCCGTCGTAAACTTTTAACATTTTCAACTTCTTCTCAAGAACGGCTGAAGGGATTTTGATGAAACTTGGTATGCATGAAGTACTAAAGGTCCTCTACCAAGTTTGTTCATTTCGGCTCGATCCCTTCAGGGGTGGATCCAGGGCGGGGTCAAATAGGCCCCGGAGGGTACCCCTCTTCAAAAATCTTCTTCTCCAGTTCCACTGAATGGATTGAAAAACTAATTGTATCTATGTGATCTAGAAGGATGTATGATTCAAGTTTGTTCATTTCGTTAAAATCCGACAACTAATTTTTGACGCGTTTTTGACGTCTTTTCGGACTTAGTCAGAAATGCACATTTTTGCACTTTTTCTTTAAATAACTCAATAAGTGTATGATTTTACACACTCATTTACTACATATTTATCATATTTAACTTACTTAATGCTTTGATATGTATTTTATGCTTAAATTTTATTTTTTTGATTTTTTATGAATTTTTTTCTTATGTAAAAAGGAAGGGGGGGGTGATTTTCATACATTTTCTGCTTCTTTTCTATAACCACTCTTCAGATTGTCATGACAATTTGTAGGTATGAGGTACTCATGCATGGTACCCTACAAGTGAAAGAATTTTGTCCAGATATCCACTTTTGGATTTTTAAGGAATATTTTTTAAGATTGTACATAGGTATAATGTATGTTTTCTTACCAAAAAAGAAAAGAAATTCTCAAATCGCACCGGGTTATACACATTGATACTACTTTTAAATGAAGAAATTTTATTTGAATCACAAAAAAAAAAAATGCCGTAATGATTAAAAGTACACAACTTTTTAAATATTTTTCAAAGCCATGCACCTGGTTCCGGACCGGAATTATTCGAATTTTATGATCTGAGGACCCATTTTCACACGTATTCTTCCACACATGTAGATGTCTCACACACTTTAAAACTATATTCAAAATTTTATTTCATCTGTCTAGTAAACAATCACGGAGAAGACAATTCAAGATAAACATTGTGTGTATTTTCCACCAATTGTTGAAAATAATAAGAAAATAATCGGAACTATTTGACAGGACAATGACCTAGATACGCATTCATTCATCTTCGTCCCCAAGGCGCATCGTATTCCGCTAGGCGCTTCATTGCAATACAAACCGCAAAGCAGTACTGCGATATATTTCAGGAGATACAGTGCAAACGGAATAGATTTTTATAATTGGAACACTTTCATAATCTGTATCTGTATCTGTATGGGTACGTTGAATTACCAATACTGGCTTGTGATCAACGGAATGAGAGAGCGCATAAACTTACTTAATCGCGCTTCAGGCTGAATCTAAAGCCTTCCACAGTCCTTGACAGCACTTGATGGTTATCCAGTTCGTTCCACTCTGTGACTGTACGTATGAAGAATGAGTTCTTCCTGATGACGGAATTACATGTAGGTATGTTAAAGGAGCGAGTATGGTTTGAGCTATGAACAACGTTCATAATGGTTATCATTCATGTACTTGGAACACTTGCATATACTTGTTATTATGTATAAAGTTTGCTCGAATTTCCTCTGTCTTAGACTCTCTTAGATGAAGTAATTTACGGACTGATTTCTTGAAGAAACGTCTAATGAGTAATCTCTTCCTCTGGATTTTGAGAATGCATAGGACATTTAATATCTGAAATTCTTGAAAATAAATAATTCCGTTCAGAGTTCCTGAAATCTTCCAATGAAATGTTGGACCACAGAAGCTGTTGTTTTAATAGAGAAAATAAATTATTATTCACAACCTTAAGCCACTGTGTTCGTCATCTTGTATGTATAATATTTCTAAGAGGAATACAGAGGCCTGAGGTTGTGAATAATAAAACATTTTCTCTCATAAAGCGACAGGATCCTGTGTTAAGACATTTGGGAATTTTTATCTGTTCAAATAATAGATACATAATGAGTTTTTATCAGACCAAATAACTTCTTGTCGGAAAATCCAATGCAACCGATACATTTCATGAACTCTCTCCGCTAACAACTTGCCCGTGTAACAGACCTTTGATGAGGTAAAACAATTAGTTAACAGTAAATAACGATGTCGTAGGTCTGCTAGTTGGACAAGCTTAACAATTTCATGGGCCTTTTAATTTGTTTCAAACTGCGAAACCTTAGAGAAACCACTTGAGTTGTTGAACAGCGTATGCTGAAATGCGACGCTCCTTCTCGCCTGTTGAAATATGCATAGGCAAGAAGCGTCGCATTTCAGCATATTTACTGAAAATTATTTGTTCAAGTGGCTTCACTGGGTCATGAGGTTTGATACAACATACACTGCTTTTTTGGAAAACAAACTGGCACAATTTCTGCACAACTCACTTGAATTGTTGAATATTGGATCAAAACGATTTTAACTGTACGTTTCATGTATTTGAGATGAAATCAATACTATTCAAAAGCATAATTCATAGATTTTAGTGAATAAAGGCAAAACCGAAAAATCTTTGTTTTTTATGCCCCTGGAATAAAAGATTCGGGAGCATAAAGTTTTTGGCCTGTCCGTCTGTCTGTCTGTCTGTCTGTTTTCCAAAAAACTTTAACATTGGGCATAACTTTTGAATGGAAGCTGGTGATAGAGGTTTCATATTTCACATGTGTATTTACCAAAATTTTTGACCTCATGACCATAACCTTGACGTTTCACGTACTTCTCAGAAACTTTAACATTGGGCATAACTATTGAATGGTTATAGTGATAGGGCTTTCATATTGTACATGTGTATTCCTTGTGACAAGATCTTTCCATTGATACCAATATTACGCTGACCCTGACCTCTCACATACTTAACAGAAAATGGTGTTTATACTAACAAAGATGCCGCCGGGGGCATTCTCGTTTCACAAACACAGGCTTTATAATTTCTGGCATGCTAGCTATCAATAATGAAAGGTTTTGTGTTCAATTTTAAATAAACTTAATTTGTGAAATCATTTCATTGTTTTATTCTTTTTCTGCTGCACATTTATGTGGAATTTTACAATATGATTTTATTTTTGATGTTGCATAATTGAACTATACTAGCTGGGCATATGACGTTGGACCACTTTATCCGGTTTTTTTTCAAATCAGTAAAAAAGTTATTGTTTTGAAATTTTTTTCTTTTTTTTCTTTTTTGTACCTTTAAAGGTTGTCTGAAAAAAAAACACTTCTCTGCATCCGGCAAAAATCTTTTTAGAAAGGTTGTGGGCTAAAATCCTGGTACTGGCACTATCAGTATTCAATGTCAGTATGTCAGTTAGAGCGTGCATGGGTATCAGGTGAGCGTTGTGCCCCCTGGGGCTCTTGTTTTTAATGTAACCTCACATTATTTCCATATTGTCGCGTATACAAAGGTAAACTATCTATTTCATTACACACTAAAGTCAAATATAAAAGATCTATGTATAATTTCCCGAGTGCTTATTACTATTTTGCTCGAGTTACAGTCCACTAATTGTAATTTTCCTCTCTTTGGCACCAGTAACATAACATAGAATTACCCGAAGTTTATATTGCAAAAGATTATGTACATACATACGGAAAGTGTAGCTGAACCATGCCTTTTGAGTTGAAGATAAAATGGGGTGTACGGTCCGTCAATTTTTTGGGGGCGGGGGGGGGGGAGCTATGATTTTGGAAAAAATGTCCTCCCTTCCACGTCCTTCTTTTTTCTGTACTTTGATGATGTCTAATCAACCCCTGACGAATTAAAAAAAAAAACACCAATACTGAAGAACAAAATATATTATCTTTTGAAATAATGCACATCTCTCCGTCTGGACTGTAACACCCCCCCCCCCTCCTCGTCCCAATGATGACGATGCGTCATAATGACACACATATTCTCTTATTCGGTAAAAGTCATATTCGCGTTGAAATATTTCGTCCTGCTATCTCACAGTACTTTCAGTGCTATTTTATCAGAATCTACAGGTACATTTATCAACATGTAAATGCCCATTAGCTTACATAAATATAGAATTTTACAAAGTGCGAGGCATCATTATATTAATATCAGGTTTCCTCATCAGATACACCTTTACAATACGTGTAGTGATAATTATATCACAAAATAGCACCATAGCGATCAAATAAAACCTGTAATCTGACACGTAACGCTGAGTAATGTAAAGTACTTTTACATGTGAATATTAACCTCCATCCCACCTTTTACATGTAAAGTACAAATATTAACCCCCTCCTCTTCAACAGATAGTGCAAAAAAAAGAAAGAAAAAACTTTTATTTACAGTGCTATATATAACTATATCAGGGTTCGGGTAGTCTCCCCGGCCCACTCCCTCCTCGAAAAGATGGCACATATACCGGTAATACTAAAAATTCTTGAATTAATTCCAATGACATTTCTGTTTGTGTGTTGACCTTATAGGGGTACTCGTTACAAGAACCACCCCCCCCCCATGGGAATTGCCCAAAATACTGATATTTCCCGTATCTGGAGACCTAGCTCCCCCCTCCCCGAAAAAATAGCTCATCCATGTATTGAATATATGTGATAATGTTCAAAGTTTTGCGAAAGAGGGTATTAGTCATTTACATTAGAATATAATTATATAGAGCGTATTTTTTTTTCAGTTTATATAGAATCAGTCTCGATGTTTCAATGCTCTTCCCTTTGCTGACGGACTTCCAAATGTGACAATTACCTATTTATTTTCACAATTGGTCCATTTATTCAGGGAGAGGTCTCACATAATAGATAATACTCGCAAAACATGCTTTTCAAAACAGAGATTTCCCATGAGCAAAGAGCTCTCTTTACATTTCTATATATTCAATTAAAGTTCAAGACACTTTCAAAGGAATTTAGAACATGAGAAGTATATATACATGTATACATAGGTTTAACTTTCGTAAGTACCAGGCGCATATCCAGAGGGGTACTGGAAAGGGAGGGGCTCTTACCCCTTGGAATTATTCGTTGTTGCACATGAACGGATCTAGAATTTTTTGTTTGTGGGGTTGGGTGGGAGTGCAGCCTGTCCACCAGTAGGAAAGGGGGGGATGCAGCCAATCTATGATTTTTAATTGTACGTAAAACGGAAAATGAGCTAGTGTCAAGTTCTGAAGGGGGATAACGGACCCCATCTAGATTTTCTCTTTGTTGCATTTTTGAATTGGATTGCCCTCTTGTTGTGTTTCATGTGTCCCCACCCCATCTCCTTTCTGGATCCGCACATCTTCGTGTTTCGTAAATTTGATAGATTTATGCATGAAAGAATCGCCATAAAAATTTTCGATGAAAAAATGCCAAATCGAGCTCTCGTCAGATTTCTATTCAAACTTGAAATTTAATTTAGTCACTTTGCAATTTAATGTCACTGTGTACTTTCTAATTTTCAACCCCTGCCAATATCCTCACCTAGCCTGCACGAATATTTACGCTGCTTAAACTGAAAGCTATTTATCTCCAATAAGGTGGATAGTTTTCGGGGGTTTTTTTTCAATGTAAATGTTTTAAATTTAGTTGAGGGTGAAAGCGATTGCACGGAAGAGATATGCCCTGGGTGGAGGGGATGGGGGACGGACGCTGGCGAACTATTTTTTATGGTATTCTGGAATTTTACGAAAAATTAGTTATTTCAAAATGACAGTCATCTCTGACAAATACAATACGAGATTGGGGGGGGGGGGGGGGGTTAGGATTGATGGGTAGGCTGGTACCTCAAACCTCCTCTTGATTCGCGCATGTAATGAAAAGTATTGACTGCTCAGACAGATGGATTCTGCATTCTATGACGTGATTTACAAGCCAACCTTGAAAGCGATCAGCTACTCAGATGACATTATGATAATAGTTGACCTGCTCGACAGACAATTGTTTTTATCTAAAACAAGGGGGAGTGTAGAATTATGGCTCCACCATTCAATACGTTGACTGGTCTGGTTCCTACAGCGCTATTTGATACGGTGTAAAGCTACATTCCATAATGGATGAAGTATCCAAAAGAAAATATTGCGTGTGCAGCTATTCAAATTTACCCGGCATGCACACCCGCGTGATGTATTGTGGGATTATCAGAATGCTGACATCAGGAGGCAGATCATAGTTCATTCGATTTCTTTTACATCAAATTGAGGGATAAACACGTCATTTTCCTTGTCTTACTTTGGATTGAGGGTCTTGTACGTGCAATTTCAACTTAAATTGGTTAACAACAACTAAAGGCCTTTTAGTAATCGGTGCTATTTTATTTCTGAAATACCCCCCCCCCTTCCACAATCTGTTTTGAATCTTTTCACCCTTGTTCCCTATACCAGTGAATGAAATAAACCCATCGCTTTTTATATGCATTGAAAGAATTATTTTCGCGCCATTTGCATTTTCTTGCATGCATACGTCCGCCTTTTCTTTCCATATATACAAGTGCTTTATAAAATCCATTTGTTTTGCATTGTTAATCTTTCACCGACACACAAGTCCATATACCCTGTCCGCCGAGTGTTTATATTTGGTATTATTGTATTTGTACAATCTATACTAACCAACTTGTTTATTATCTTCACTTAAAGTTTACACTTCGCAAGCATGTGCAGATCATTCATTTTTACACTTGAAAGTAGGTTAAATAAATAGTCCTGTCGTAGGTACAAAAAAAGTGTAGGGACACGAAGGCCCGTTTTTTCTCCCCTCCCATCTTTTTACCTATTTAACAGATTTTGCAAATTCGAACGCAATCAAAATTATTACGCCGGAAATTTGTTGGATAGAATAGATTTATTTTAGAGTAGATTTATTTTTACGATCTGCGAAAGGAGAGAGGGGAAGCGGGGTTCCTTTCGCCGTGTCACCTCTAAATGCAGCGAAATTATATAAAGTTGAAAAGCGCTGGCAGCCAAATTCCGATGGGGGGAGGGGGTGGGTATGTAAGAAATAGCTTGATCAATATTGATAAAGCATGCATAATATGCATCGACTCGATAATGGACATGCATGCATACATCAGACTTGTCCGATATTTTGCGATGACTCACTAGATAACGTTTATCAATAATTATCTGATGAGGCATGGTTCAACACAATTTACGTATATATGAATTTATAAAGAAATTAAGAGAGAAAAAGGCATTTTATTTGTTAAGTTTATTTACTTATTCACAACAAAATTAATATTTTCGTACAAATTGCTCCCATATCCACGAAGAAAAAGAGAAAATAATCGGTCTTTCCCTGTTTGATCACTCAATCTCCAAATTTTTGAGAGGCAAATTACTCTATTGGTGTATAATAATTAAGTGACGCCTGAGGCAACTCGCACTAACAGTAACAGGTAGAATGTAAACAGCCAAAGATACAGAGATTGATCTGTTTTCGATAAACTAATAGTCAGTCTTTTGTTGTAGTAAGGTCGGGGAACGCAATAATAAATTCTTTGCATATTTCTTAAAACTCGTTCCGAAAAACGAACAATATGTCCTGTTTGAATGGCTACGGTTTGAGTACGGTTTGGATACACTGACCTTGAAAGGAAATCGCTGACCTTGCGCATTTTTGATCGTCTGCTCTATAGATTTTTCTCTGCGCTGTTGATACATCTGATTTGTTTACAGAGGCGCTACTAGAATAGTAGGAGTAACGTCTGTTATCTTGAGATATGAGAAATATTTCAACGAAGAAAAAAAATTCCAAATTTCCGAAGCAGAGGGGGCATCTCAAAAGTCAAAATGTCGCATTGATTCATAGTAACAGGAAAATCTAAGTGGTTTGTTCCGATAGGAAAGTTAATTTGACGGAAGTTGTTTAAGATGTGTTGATAAAAAATTAATAAATACCACCGTGTACGAGAATAAAGTAAGATGGAGTCAGTAAACGTACGAGATGGCTTCAAACTTTTCATCAATATAATTATTAGCAAAATTGCTAAGTGATGATTTACATTTTGGATGTTTTATTTCTAGTTTTGAATGAAAGTTAGTGCTTCAGTGAACTATTTTCATTAACATTGCACAGAAAAGAAAGTTGAGTACAAATTAAAGCACAAAATATGTTCCCAATAGAATACCGCAAGTGCCCCAACCCACTCTAGTTAAATTTTACATTAATACTTCACTATAGTAGATAACCCTACTTCCAAATTTCGAAAAAGATGGAAGGGGAGAGGGGCTCTAGGGGCAAGATCCCCTTTTTTGCCGAATACCTTATATTTAACCAAATTTTTACTTTGTAATGTTTCAACCCCCCCCCCCGTGTTGTATAAAAAAAAAATCGGCCGATTAAGTAGGACTCACGTTCCATCTAAAAGGTTCAATGCGGTTCACTTCTCCATAACCAATGGCTATGTTTAAGTGCATTTCATACAGATTACATAGGAAATGGGTTTTCAATCCTTTTTTGCCCTATACCGCCGATTAATATACAATTAATCGATCAGAATTGCGTGTTGTGGGCCGATTTGTTATCTGGCGCTTTTCCGGTAGGTCCCTTGGCGTATTGTAATAATGACAAAGGTAGAGGTGCCATACTCTTTTTATGTTCTTAATCGATGCAAAAAGATGGAGAGAAAACAATGAACAAAATTCTATCTAAAATAAAAATCCGTGTATACCAAAAGATAAGAGCTTTTAGGACCGGTCTTATCCTTTTTATGAAAAATTAAATGAAAGATGTCAGAAAATTTTGGGAAATGACTGCGGTCAGAGAAGGACTTCCTCTTAGCCTACTAGTACATGTATTTTCTAAATCTCTATCATGGACCAACACAATAAAGAAATTTTGATCAATTTGATCGAAAATATATTATAGATATTAATACCAACATCTGATGCACTAAAAACTGAAGAGGTCATTGTGGCGTCGGAAACTGGAACTCAACAGACTGAGTATGTCTTCCGCCAAGATTCGTGAGATTGTTGGCTCCAGGTTTAGAAAGGGGGGGGGGGGGGGAGGAAAAGGGGGGTATGGAAAGTTGAAAGTTTCGTAATCGCTTTGGTAGATACAAGGAAGTGTTTATACTATTATGAGTCATATCACACTCTAAAAGTAAAAATTAAAAAGCTAGAGGTAGACCCTTAGCTACGAGGAAGCTTTTATACATGTCAGTTTATTTTTATTCAAAATAACATTTTTCAGGGAGGTACAAAACTTGATTATATAGTAATGGAAATTTTGAAAAAAGGGAATTGAAAGAGATTAGGTAGAGGCTGCATGTAAAGTTTTCTATACATTATATAGGAGAGAGTGTAATTGAAAGGGATGTATTCTTTATGGGAAAGTGTGGTGTTGATTGCAATAATCATCATCGTCATCATTAGAATTATCTTCATCATCGTCATTATTAGAATTATCATCATCATCATCGTTGTCGTCGTCGTCTTCCTCTATTGTTTCATCTTCCTTTATCGTCATCATCCTCCGTTGTTTCTTCTTTTTTTCTGTAAATTCACCAAATATGCATGCAAAAAATATTGAACCTTCCCTTCTCCAGTCTGAAAGCAGTTTCTGTCATTTTAAAATTAATAATACAATGCGTTCCGTGTATAGAATGAACTCTTTTAGAACGACCGAATTCCAAACTTGATCTTTATAATGAAATTTTCCATTCATTCATACACGACTCTACGTAGGTTTATGGGCCGAAAATTCTGCACTTTTGGCAAGTCCTTCAGTGAAAAATTTCAAACAGCAATTTTCCTTCAATAGATATACATCGCCGTTAAAATTCTCGACTTCTTAAGGGTGGTAAAATAAACAATGCTGGCATTGTTTGGTATAATTAGGCTATGGAGTTCGAATGCATTATAAATATAGGAAATATATTTTCTGTACTTTATGTAAATACAAATCAAGATGATCTACATGATTTTGGTATTTAAATGTGGGGATCAGTTTTCTGTTTTACATAACACTGATTCAATCTAATCTTTCACCTGTCAATACCTATAGATGTAAATTCATTATGCCGGTTTAAGTGGAATTCCCTGTCCATATTTGATTACTTTACCCCATGGACGAGGGAGGGGTACTTGTATACTTTGCAGGTCATACTTCCTTCAAATTCAATATTTCTAATTATATCGATGGCACTTTGTCTTATCTTATTGTCTGTTTGCCTGTCCACCTTAAGTTTAACTTTAGGCGAATTTCGATCCTTCTTTGGCATGCAGTCACTACCACACGCACATTGAGAGGTGGGAGGGGGGTAAAGATTCCACTCCCCCTTCCCCCGATATGAATGAAAAATGCTAATTTTGGGGGGCAGGGAAGCTATTGTTAGTTTAGAAATTGTACAGCCTCTGCATGGGCGAATATTGATATTTTGCCAGAGTTGCATTTATATGGGGGGTCCAGTTCGCCAGGATGATGGGGGGGGGGGGGGGGGGGCGGCGTTTAGCCCATGATTTGAAAATTACGAATAAATGGGATAAAATAATGATTAAAAAAAAAAGATCCAGGGGATATTCCTGGTCCCCTCATCCCCTCTCTGGACCCGCGCTTGTGACTTGCAGTTTGCAGAAATGAGTGCCGGGATGAGTAAAGATACAAGATGCTGAGAGCGTGTCGATGACCTTTGTTAATAAATTCAGACTTCACTTTTTTCTCTTTTTATAATAAGTTGTCACGCATGGTACACTCTGACCAAAAGGTCGTTTACCTTGATTTAATATATATAAAGGGGGATTGAGTAACACACCTCAGGGATAAGAAGCTTTAAGAGGTTTAATATTCCTAAATGGATGGGCGAAAAACAATGCATGTATACATCTTTGCCTGTTTTGTTGACAGTAAAGCTGTATTCTATGTCGTCATTAGTATATGCTTGCCCATGTGCAGGTCTAGAAGGAGGAAATGGGGTGGGGATGGGAGGGATAGGAAAGAATCCCCGTGGAATTGGACCTCGATTTTTATTTTACATTTAAAAACAGTCTCAAAATCAGGAACCAATCCCCTGCATAGAAAAATAGTTTAGTTTATTTGATGTCTGTCTGTACATGTATGCACAGATCATAAGGAAGTCTGGATGGTTTCAGATTCCCAGATTCAGAGCAATATTGTAGACCGACGGACATCGAATTTTCTTCAGATTAATTGGAAATTAGGAAAGGACAGGTTAAATTCATGCTTTTGCTGTAGCAAGGGAAATAGGTCTGCCAAAATCAGATTTAAGGAGATGCTTCTCGACTACTTTTGGGATCGATTCCAACCCCACCCACCCCCTCCTCGCCCCACCCTCCTTCCCTCCAACGTCCTGCTTTCAGATTGGAAAAAAACAATCTGGTCCTTCAATATAGACTTCAATCGTTTCTTTTTCCTGTAGGTTTTTCTTTTAATATTTCGAAATAGCATTCATATAATATTCCTGGATTGTTGTGCATGTGTATTTCCTTTGCATACTTGATACATTGTGATACCTCTCTTTAATTTCTGTAGTTGTGATATTTTGGGAAATTGATTTAATAAGGAAATGCTATAATGCTGTATTGACTATATTAAATTAGATTGCCACAAAAAAATCCAGTTCCTGCAGGCTAGAATCGAAGTATTTATGATATTTTTACTACACGCAGTACAAGTGCACATGTATAAGGACCAAGAGAGGTCGGCGACAAAAAGAATGCGTGGAAATGGGGGGGGGGGGGGCTAAATTCGGTCTGAAGTGGATCAAAATTCACACAAGTTTTAACGAAACTTTGTAATTTTTAATTGAAAAAAAAAGATCGATTTACCCTGTTAGAGATCATCCTAAGATGAAAAGATGGGGAAATGAACAAATATTTCAATGAATGACAGAAAAAAATTCAAGAATTAAATATTTTTGATGTAGGGAAATTTCTTATGTGGGGGTGGGGGGGGGCTATATGTATACTGGATATACATGGTATGTACGACACGTGCATCCAGTGACTCTTGCAGAATTTGCAAATAGATGATGATAATGTAGGCAAAAATGACAGAAAAATACTTTCATGAAGTTAACTCCTACTTTCTTCTGACATTCCTCTCTCAAAAAATATTGTAAATAATAAAATGACTAATTTCTTTCCGTATAAATTTGATTGATCAGCTAACTTGACCACAATAAGTAGAGGAATTTCAAAGGGCCGGGTAATTTTGTTTTGATAACGTTGGGGACAATACCTTTCTCTATAAAACAAACATTATCGTAAAATTTCCCATCTAAAACTAATCTGAACTTGCACGCCTGACATATTCTGCACAATGAACTGGCCTTTCACCTTCGGTCGTATCTCTTGAGAAAACGATCGCCTTTTGTGGGTCTTTGTAATTTTACTCGTTAAAATAATAAAAGTGTTCAATATCGCATACCTTTCTGAATATTAAGGAGTTTTTGGTCCGTGTTCAGGAATTCGTAACTTTTCATTTGATTCTAATCAGATTTTTAACCGGGTGAGAGAAAAGAAGGGGGAGGGGGTGTAAATTGAGCATTCCACAGATGACGAGTTCCTGTATCCTTACTTCCATTTGTGAAAAAAAAAATCATTGCTACTTTTTACGTAATATTTTAATTTGAACTGGACCTCAAGTGATGTTTTATACAGAATATTTACACTGGTAGAATGGTAAAGTATAGGAAGAAAGTCATTTGGTCTGTCGAATTCCAGACCCTAACAACCCCCCCCCCCCCTATTATCTTTTTAACATGTTCCCATGCGTGTGCATAATACTATATTAATTAACCATCGCAAGAAAGATGTCATTTTCATTGTCATATACCATACCCTACTTTTCTATCCTCACTTCGTAAGCTAGCATTAATGATTTCGTGCAAATTCAGCACATTTTTCTTCATATGAGTTTGATACAATAACACAATCTCTGTAAAAGCTTATTTAAAAGAAATCGGAAAAAAAGTGGACGTAATTCTACTATGACAAATATTCCTTTCAAACTATTTAGATTTAATCAAGGATTGGAATCTTCGGAGTAGAACGTTTTGATGTAAGATTTCTACCCCTTCATTCAGATAATTTTTTTCGCATAACGAAAGGATCAAAGACCTCATTATGCCACTAGAAAGAGGTGGTCTTTTCATTGAACGCTTTATAGACTATTATGACAAGGAGGGAACCCAAAATATGATGGAGCGATCGTTTTCAAAAGAAGTTTAAACCTCTTTTCAAAGTACTAATCTTTCATAGGTAATAGTGTATAACGCAGGGATCGGGACTGAAGACGTTGTGCAATGGAACAACCCAGATGGGTTGAAATTTCTTCAATATCTTAGTAAAATGTAGATTATTTTAGTGAAAACGAGAAAATATCTTCAATTTTACACTTAAATATTTTAAAGATGTGAAAAAATTTGGGTAGAAAGTTTCAAATATCGGTGATTCTATTGAGTTTCTCGTCAGCTTTCGTCTATTTTACCTGAATATCCACGGTGCGTAATCAGTTAGGTCAACATGTTTCCCACGGTGTTTTAATGTGACATTGAACTTGGCGAAAACGACATAAAAGGCTGAAATTTACACTCTCTGGGTTTATATATGTTATAATGGTAAAGGGGTGTAAGTTGTATGTAGAGAGGAGAAATAAACACCTTAGGAGTTATTTTATTACATACAAATACGATTTGTTGTTATCATTGTGATACCTGTACTTGTCACTAAATTTGTGTCAGGTTAACTCAACTTACGAGAATTTATTTTGTTATTTTCGGGAGGGGGGGGGGGGGGGGGGTTTCGTCCAACCAAAACAGGAGGGACAACTCCGGCCTATTGCCTAGAAAAAAAATTATATGGAAAAAAACCAGTACAAATTCCGGAAAAATCGGTACAAATGTCGGAGAAGTCAGTGCAAATTTCGGAGAAATCAGTACAAATTTACATGTTACCTTCGTTAGAGGGATATGATTGAAACACTAACAAAATTTCGAATTTCATGTTCATCGTGTATACAATATGTATATATGCTCTGTCATCCTTTAACACTCCCCCGCACCTTTCTAATATCCTGTCGTGCGGAAATTTTTAAGTCAAATTTTTAAGCGAAATAATCGATCATGTGTTTCACCAATTTTCCACCTTCACCGTGTTTCATTCTCATTTTTGTCAGACATCATTTCCATGTTCGAATGATTCATAAAGAACGTGATTTGAATTAATTTCTAATTAAAGACCAAAAATTCGCTAGGAATTTTGTTTTTCTCAAATTATTTCATATTTGTTTCTCTCGGTAACTTGTCAAACCAGTTTTCCGTGGTAAATAATTCTCTAAAAACTACTAAAACCTTCCTAAAATGGCACGCAATTTGTCTAGATTGCTGATGAAAATGTAAAGATAGCTGTAGTGTGAATATATATATGGCAGGATCTTTGATACATGTCAAAACGGTGTCACGCGCGTATTCAGAGGGGGGGGGGGTAGATATGCGGCACACTGTACCCCCCTCCCCCGGTCTTTTATTCAAAGTTTAAGGAGTCCCCTCTCTGTGGGGGAGGGCGGGATTTATAGACCTGTGCATGGAGATTGAACTTCTTAAGCAACCTATGGCATGGGCAGATCGAGAGTGAGGGGGTGGGGGGTAACACCCCCTTAGAATTTGCAAAAAAAAGATGATTCGCTTTGTACCTTATTATGAGTCTGTAACCCTATCGTGAAAACATGTCTTATTTTAAAACATAAGTTTACCCTACCTCCCCAACCCCAGTTCTACCCAGTTTGGGAACCCGTCTCCCTTTTCCCTCTCTACCCTTCCTTCGGGAAATCTAGAACCGTAGAATTGTAGTGAAAAATATACATAATTTGCACCCTGATTGTATCTTTCCAATAGACTCTTGCAGATTTTTTTTTACCGCAGAAGGTTTATGTCAGAGAAATAAGAAAATAAAACATCTAATGAGGGTTAGGTAGATTATATGATTTAAATATATTCAGATAAACCTTTTTGAACGTTTGTATGTATACGATATTGAAATTATCATATCTTTGAAATTTTCTTTTGAGGATATATTTGCATACTTTAAAGGTATCTCAATTTCAACTTAAGATCTTTTTCTCTTTTTTATACTTTCAAAAAAGGAGGAATAAATAAACCGCCCCAAATATTTGCAAAAAGGACATATGTTTGAAGTCTTCAACTCAAACTGTTTTATGAAGTGTGCTTTCTCGGTAAGGAAAATCAACGTATTAGCAAATAGAAAAATGATAGGATGTCAATTTGTTTAAGGGGATAGTTTCCCGTACTACTTGAATGAAAAGCATTTTGTACATATTTTACGAATTTTACGATTTTGACTTTTACTTTAATAGAGGGTGGGACACCAAATTGTCATCTTTTGTAATTAGATAAAAAAAAGAAATGGAAAAAGCGGGGGTGAATTTCATGCTTCATTTTATTTCGAAATTATTTATTTTCTTGTTTACACCCAGTGGTATTTTGGATCCGCCCAGAGCGTTGGCGTACAATGTAGATGACAACATGCAGAATGCCAGAAACCGCAAATATTCTTTCTACATATTGAAACCGCAACAAAATTATTTTGATAAATGAGATAGGAAATCTTATCGATTAAGATATGTAGATTAGAAAATGTTACTCATCGAAGATCCGCTTACTACAAATACATACAGCCCCCGCATTACGATAAAAAAAAAAAATAATGTGTAAGAAGCACAAAAAAAAGGGATACTTGTAAGTGACATCGACACCAAGCGTTTTATTGAAAAAGTCGTACAAGTGAAGAAAGATAACTCTAATTTTTTTAAGTTATTTTGCTGACAATGTCAATACAGATTTTTTTTTTTTAACGTCATCAGACAGTCATTTGCTCACAACATCAAACGATAAAATCTCTTTAATTTCTTATATTCATCTACGTTTAGACATTATCGATCAAAATTCAAGGACTTTGTGTATCCAGTTTCTATACAAATGAAAGGATAACGAAGTCGTCCTTTTACACTGTAATCATTGTCAGTTTCCTCTCAGAATTGGTTTCCAGGGAAACCGTATATTTATATCATAAAATAACTGGTATTTTGTAGGGAAATAAGACAGAAACAATATACTTTATAGATCAAATGAAACATGGGTAATATTTCAGACGAATATTTGAGAAGAGATTAGCACGGTATATGCTCATTTTCTTATGAAAAATTAGGGGTTTTTTTTTCTTTTACTTTAGATATGTACAGTGCTTAAAGTTTACATTTTCAGTTGATTTGCCTATTTTTAATTTCGTTGTATATTTCCTTTGTGCATAGAAAACAGCTTAATTATTTCTCCAAGAAATGATGATTTTCCATCAAAAAAGCTTAGTTATACATGTACTATCAATATTACTCTCTGTCTTTTTGAACATTCGATTGCGCATGTACCAGTGACGTGATTCAATTGTTACATAACGTTTTTCGCGGATCAAACGAAACAGGATTCGGCGCTAAACGTCCTTAAACAATCAAATTACGTCGCCGGCGCATGCGCAATCTATTGTTTGTCCCCCGGAACTGAGTCTGCAAGAAAATGTAATAAAAAGCTCTCCGGCTTTGCGTGATAAAATTGATGTAAAGCGTTTGTTTCTGTACCACTTTCTATCCTAAGAAGGTTTGTAAATGTGTAAGGGGTTCGGTCTTTGGGATTATCCCGAATCACTCAAAAACTACCTTGAAATCAAAGTGGGACAAGGACAAACCCTGAAACTAATAAGATTATCATAGATTTCATAAAATAGCATGCATAATATATTCTTACATTTTACTTTTTTTCTTTCGTAAAATTATTTATTTATATCTTTTGTCTATATCTTTTCTGTTACGTACAAGTATAAATATGACAATTTATTTCTTCGCTTATTTCTTTTTTTCTAGAGTAATATTATTTATTTCTTCTTTTATTTTTTTCAGAATTGTCTGGAGATGGAGAGATATTTAAAAAGTGAACCAAAATTAACATCTTTCAAGAAGATACCAGAGGATAGAGAAGTGGAGAAAACATGTTGGGACGAAAATTTCTACTGTTCACAAAATGGCGCCTCACCAGATAGGATAACACCGGATGGCATTAAACTCGAAATAAAAGAAGAACCGGACGATTATTATGACTATCAGGAAATTCCGGAACATTACGACGATGCTGAATACGATGACGAAGATGAATCGGACGATGAATATAATGGTAATGAGACAGAAACAGATGAGAAATTAGAACAATTGGCGCATTTGAATATAAGTGACACCAGGACTCCAGACTCTTTAAGTTTACATAGTTTTAGCTCTCAGTCCAGTGGGGTTTCATGGGACTCTAATAATAGTGACCCGCCTCTGTCTCCTATTGTACCTAAATCAAATGACCCTTTTGCACTTAGACTTGTAGCTCAACCCGGAAGAACAACCACAGTGGCCGTTCGGATGCCCTCTGGAGACATTCTAAGACGCCAACAGTATGCTTACGTTAGTTCAAATCCGAATGGTCGAATGAGACCTTACACTGCGCAACCGCACATTCAGCAACGCCCTCCAGTGGCGATAAACGGGAAAATTCGGACAGAAGTCAGTCCGGATACGAGAAGAAGGAATCACAAATGTCCGTACAACGGTTGTAAAAAAGTTTACACTAAAAGTTCTCATCTTAAGGCTCATCTTCGAACACATACAGGTGAGTAGAGTTTTTAAGTTTACAAAGAATTGAATTCCATCTTTTCGATTTTACAAAGAATTGAATAATGCAGTGCCATAAGGTTTTATGATAATTTTATACCAGTCGAGGAAAATTATGAGAAAAAGGCAAATTACAAAATGTATATGATATAAAAATTACACAACAGTTACAGAGGATTCTTGTTTGTCCGAAACTAAATAATCTGGAAGTCATGTATATGACATTATTTTAGAGCACAATCTTCGTGTCAAGAGACTGATTTTGAAATTTAATACGAATGGATAGATATAGATAAATAGATAAAAAAAAACATACATAGTTTATTTTTATATTAATGTTTCCAATCTTGACTCCATAAATCTATTTTACATTAATTCGACATTTTTCTTCTTTGCAGGAGAGAAGCCATACAAATGTACTTGGGAAGGTTGTGAATGGCGATTCGCGCGTTCAGATGAACTCACACGTCATTATCGAAAGCACACAGGTGCGAAGCCCTTCCGGTGTAAGGTGTGCGACAGGTGCTTTTCTCGTTCGGATCATCTCGCCCTTCATATGAAAAGACATACCACAGCAGATTTATAGCGATGGTTCCATTTAGTGCTCAAACCTTATTTAAAATGAACTCCAAGTAAATCTTCGTGTATGATTCCATGTTACTTGTGATAGGAGGGCAAAAAACTTCATTTCTGAACAGAAACGTCATGCAGCTGCGTCTTTCGAATGTTTCACCTCAAACAACAAACTGACGCTTTAAACGGAAACAGTAGCATCTTTCGAACGTTTGACCTCAACCAACAAAACAATTATTTCCCCTCAAAACGATCTAACTTAGAATGATGCTTTGAACAACAACAGTAGCATCTTTCGAACGTTTGACACCAACCAAGAAACTTTCAAAAGATCTGTATCATATTGACACTTTGAATGTCTAGCATCTTTCGAACGTTTACTCAAACGGCAAATTCAACAGGATCTGTGTCATAATTACGCTTTGAACAAAAGGAAAAAAGATCTGAATTAAACTGATTTTCGAGAAAGCAAAACCATGACGTTTGTTAATTTCTTGACCAATGATCTTGAAGAATTAAGACAGCCATACATGTAACCTATTTTTCTCATGTATCTAAGAGCTGAAAAATTTTGATGAACAAGTATTTATAAAAGTTATGAATATTTTTAAGTGCTATGCATGCATAAATTTTTACTTATTCCTTATAAGGATATTTTTTTTCCTTTTAAGGACAAAATATATGAAATAAATTGAAATTTTATAAGTTGAAAGGAAATATTTACTTCCTTCAACACTTTTTGTATTGTATGTACTGTAAAATGGTTAAGGAAATAACAAAGACAAAATAGCTTAAACTTTGTGATACCATAATGGTCAGTAGCTGGATTGCAGTTGAACATGGTTTCAAATCGTTTGAATTTGTAAAATGAAAAGGTCAAGGGGCATCAAGTCTTAGTAAGGGGAATGTGGATAAGGTATTAGAGGGTATGAAATTCAAAATTCAGCCTATTGGTTTTGATGAATTTTGTTAGAATATGAATTATAAATGAATTCAAGGGGTCATTTTACATCTAGAAAAAAAAGAGGGGGGGGGGGGCGGGGGGTTGGACGGCAAAATTAATATCTTTCCCACGAAATGAGGTCAAGAACAATAAGGTTTAAATTGTGAAGTAATGAGAGTCATTACCTGCCGTCCAAAACTGGTAGTCACGTAGATAAAAAACGTTTAAGCTAGAACTTGATGACCTTTGAAGTGAAATTTTGGACAAATGACCTTGACTTCTATTCTTTGCAATCCGGCCTGTCGTACATGTACTTACGTTCACACTGAATTCTACAGACTTCTTCTCTATGTATTCCTGATTTTGCTCACTACCTTTTGTTGTTCTCATCTATCACAATGTATGATCTTTAAGTATAGCTGTTGACCGAAGTCCCAGTCTTAGATTTGTACTGATGTTTTTGTTATGTATACACCATTTATAGATTTGAATTTGCATATGTAAATTGAGATGTGCGTATTATTATACATAAGATTATATGAAAGTAAGAAATATATCATCAGTCATATATATATCAGTTGCCAACCGCATCCAAATGTCTTTTCTTTTTCTTTAATGATATTAAAGGCGGAAATTACATAGTTTAAATCACGAGTTAATTCGCTTTGTGAAAAAGAAAGCGGAAATGACGAATGTGATGCGCGTTGGTAACTCTACGCAGATAGATCACGATATTGCGTGACTTCTCCATATATTGGCTTTATTCATTAATATCATATCTGGGTTTCTTGTTATGCTATGAAAGGTAATATCAGATCTAATGATGATGGCATACCTCCAAGTTGACCTCCATATTGGATTAAAATTCTCGGACTTTTTCCATTTGTACCATGCAAAATGTTGACATTAAAAAAATTATTTATCAATAAATTTTGAGAAAAGATGTCATACCAAACAATCAAACTATTCTTTAAAAATATCTTATTGTTTGTAATTCTTATCAAGACATTGGTGTATACAATGTGAAAATTTTAGAAAATTTGTTAAAATAGTGCAATTTTTCATATGGTACAGATTGATAAAGTTCGAAAGTTGCAATTCAAGGAGGGGAATAACTCTAGCAAATTTGAAGGAATTATGGCACAATAGCTATGTATGATTTCCGTTTCCGTAGTATTAATGTTTGTTAGTTTGAAGAAATTTACTTGTATACCGAAGATGCCGCGAACAAAAAGAAATTTACTCATTGTTGATATGTAAAATTTGTTGTAATATTGAATTACGTTGTGTCCCGTCATTTCATCAATCGATCCCAAACATTTTATCCTTAAAAAACCAGGTATTTTAGACTTTGTTAATGATGGGATGGATAGTGTGGTTTACAATCATCATTGGAATTTATAAATAGAAATGACGTAATAGTAACTATGCATAATCTCTTTGTATACTATACAGCGTGTGCGGTATATAGGGAAAATATCCTTTAACATATTTTGCTAATGGGAAAATGAGCTATCACGTTTGTTTCTATATCTTTGTTCCGCTTTAGAATGACCGAAGATTTTGCTCGTTACTTCATTCCGTCTGTCTGTCAATTAGAAAAATTCCGATTGACAAGTAATTCTTAAATATGTAGTCAATTAAATTTTGATGTTTGATTATTTTTTTTCAATTTTGAGTTAAAGGTCAAGAGTCAAGGAATTGAGAGCGTGAAATGATCACATTTAGATCTATGATAAGATTAGAATTTTTTGTTTGTAACCTATGTAGTAAACACAAGGTCAAAGTTCAAGGAAATTGAAAAAAAAGTATTGTATAGATTCAGATCATAATTTGAAAAAAGAATGAAACCATGGTAACTGAACTCGCATGACTCGCAAAAAATTAAACAAGACAATATGTTTCATGAAAACTGATAGATAAGTTTGTTATTTTGATGAAGGGTTTGCAAATTTGTGAAGTTATTTTGTACCACGGTCAGTACTTAAAAAACGTTATTTTTGCCTTGTCTGTGATAATGTTGAAAGCTTTGTTTAATAATGAACTGTTCGTTTCTGTTTTCTTTAATTTTTTTTCATTTTTGGTGAGTTTCTATTACAAATGCCGTACAAGTGCAGATCCTTTTTCACGAAAGGAAAATGATGAAAAACCGATGATTTTGTGAATGACATTTAGACGACGTGAATCAAATTTGGTTTGCAAATGTACGAGAGAAGCTTGAAGTAATTTCGTTTCGAACAAGCTTTTCTTGCACGACTTGTAAAACCGTCAAAAATTCGTTCCATTTACACTTTTAAAAGTTTGTCATACATAAAGATATTAAGATACTTCCTCATAACACCTTTTATCAATAGAACGATGAGGAGGAAGTTTGCATCATTGTCATCGTCGTATGAAATGCAGGAGTTATGGGACCTGGATGCTACTTTACTGTCGCCTACACACTGAAGAATTTTATGAAAAATAATTATCTGCTTCGTTGGCTCACCTGATAAGATTTAAAGCGTATTAGTAACAGTGCATCAGCCGGCAGGTATGGAGTTCGAACCCATGGTAGGGAATCACATTAACCCGCCTCTTACTTATACCTTCAAATGAGGATTTCTTCTTTTTGACCATGTTTTTTTTATGAAAATATCCGCGGGTTGGTATACTATACTTGCTGCCAAATTGTTTAATATGTGTAAGGTCTAAATTTGTCAGAAATTCATCATTTTTCCAAATTATCAAGGAATGACCTTAATAGGCTACATCAAAAAGGTTGATCAGCGAAATACTATGCCATTCAAAATCATGTAACACCTAATATATACTTGTAGAAATCCGTCAAGAAATTTGAAAAGAACTTTTGAATTCGAAATTCCATGAACCCCCAATATTCGCCTTTTGAATGAATCACACCTTTATGTTTTAAAGTAAAATTCTGTGAAGTGATAATTTATTATGCGACTTTGTTCGATATTTTGCTAAAATTGATTTGCAAAGTGCCTTTCAAGCTCCATATGCAGTTTAATTCCTTTTTGTAACATAACAGGTCTGCTTTGGAACTTTCCATGGAAAAAGTTTTTCTAAAATTGTTCCTCTGTTTAGCATATGACAATGCGTATTGACTGCTAATACTTTTTTGTGATGTGATGATTTATTTTGCGACTTTGTTCAGTATAGTTTTTTTTTTTTGAAAAATCTTAGAGGTCGCTTTACATTGCTAGAAATTCATATCAGTCTAAATTCATGTATTCGGTACATCAGGTTGAACATGACTTTCAGGACTTGAAAATATGATAATGTGATATTTTCAAACTTGTTTCTAATCATTCAGAGATTCGTCAAAGGGTCTGGTGCAATTTCTGTCAAAAATCGTAGAAAATAGGTATTTCTGAATAATTCATGTTTCATATTGATATCATTTGTTGAAACCCTCTGAACGTCATTTGATTTGTTTTACATTATGCCAGCTTTGCTGTATGGCACAATGCATGTTGAAGTATCAAACATTTTCTTTGATTAAGATATTTTGAAAATACCATTTTTCTCAACATAAAAGATCTGTGAATTAGTTAGATTTCAAGTTATATTAATTCCTTATTGTTTTCATGTTTCATGTTTTTGAACCAATGGACTTACTATATTGATATAGTCTGATTATTTGTGTAACATTGCATATATGTATGATTTTGTTTTGTTGTATAATTTCACAAAAGGTTATATATTAAATATATATTTACATACATCTAGAACTGTTCTTTATATTGTTTTTATTTCCTAGAACTTTATAGACTAATAAGGTTTTCAAAAGATACCCCATTAGAACCCGCAATATCGTTTTAAAAAGTACCCGCTGTATTGTTTTGGACAAGTGCTCGCAATATGGTTTTGAACAAGTACCCACTATATGCTTTAGAACAAGTAACCGCTATATGATTTAGACCAAGAACCCGTTATATGTTTAGGAACAAGTACCCGCTTTATAATTTGGAACAAATACCAACTGCATGTATATGAGTAAGAACAAGTAATTGCTATATGGTTTGAAACAAGTACCCGCTATATTGTTTGGAACAAGTACCCGGTATATTGTTTGAAACAAATACCCGCTACATGGTTTGGAACAAGAACTCGCTATATAGTTTGAAACAAGTAACCACTATATGTTTTGGAACAAGTGCCCGCTATATGGTTTGGAACAAGTACCCGTTCTAGGATTTAGAACAAGCACCCATAATAAAGTTCGAAACAAGTGACTGCTATATGGTTTGGAACAAGTAAACGCTATATGGTTTCGAACAATGAACCGCTATATGCTTTGAAACAAGATAACGCTATATAGTTTGGAACAAGTAACAAGTATTTGGATTGGAACAAGAATAAGTAACCGCTTTAAGGTTTAGAAAAAGTTAACGTTATATGGTTTGGAACAAGTACCCGCTACATGGTTTGGAACAAGTACCCGTTCTAGGATTTAGAACAAGCACCCATGATAAAGTTCAAAACAAGTGACTGCTATATGGTTTGGAACAAGTAAACGGTATATGGTTTCGAACAAGGAAGCGCTATATGGTTTGGAACGAGTTAACGCTATATAGTTTGGAACAAGTATATGGATTGAAACAAGAACCACTATTGTTTCGAACAAGTACCAACTTTAAGGTTTAGAACAAGTTAACATTATATGCTTTGGAACAAGAACCTGCTGTATAGTTTCGAACAATAACCTGCTTTATGGTTTGAAACAAGTGACCGCTATATGTTTTAAAACAAGTATCCGATTTAAGGTTTGTAACAAGTAAACGTAGTATTGTTCGGAACAAGAACCTACTATATGGATTGAAACAGGAACCTGCGAAAGGTTTCGAACAAATACCCGCTTTATAGTTTGATTTGAAATAAGTACCCGCTTTAAGGTTTGGAACAAGTAAACGTTATATGGTTCGGAACGAGAACTTCTGCTATATGGTTTCGAACAAGAACCCGCTATATGGTTGGAACTTGTAACCACTATATGGTTTTGAACAAGAAACAAGTACATCTAGTTTCGAACAAGTACCCGTTATAGATGGCTCGGAACAAGTATCCGCTAAATGGTTTTGAACAAGTACACAAGCTATATGGTTTTGAACCAGTACCCGATTTAAGGGTTGGAACAAATTAACATTATATACTGTGGAACAAGAACCTGCTATATGGTTTGAAACAAGAACCAACTATTTGGTTTAAGACAAGTAACCGCTATATGTTTTAAAACAAGTATCAGATATAAGGTTTGGAACAAGTAAACGTTATATGGTTTGAAACAAGAACCTGCTATATGGGTTGAAACAGGAACCTGCATAAGATTTCGAACAAGAACCCGCTAAATGGTTTGAAATAAGTAACCACTATTTGAAACAAGTACCCGCTTTAAGGTTAGGAACAAGTAATTGTTATAGGGTTTGGAACAAAAACCTGTAATATGGTTTGGAACAAGAAAAACCCGCTATATGGTTTGAAAATAGTAATCACTATATGGATTTGGAACGAGAACCCGCTATATGGTTTCGATTTAGTACCCGCTATATGGTTTGGAACAAGAACCTGCTTTATGGTTTGGAGCAACTCACTGCTATATAATTAGAAACAAGTCACCGCTATATGGTTAGAAACAAGTCACCGCAATATGGTTTGGAAGAAGACACCGTCACATGAATTGTAACAAGTATCCACTATATGTTTTTTAACAAGTAACTACTATATGGTTTGGAACAAGTAACCGCTATATTGTTTGTTAAAAGAACCCACTAAATGGTTTGGAATAAGTGGTCACGATATGGTTTGGAACAAGTAACCGCTATATGGTTTGTAAAAAGTAATTGCTATATGCTTTGTAAGAAGAACGCGCTATATGCTTTGTAAGAAGAACGCGCTATATGGTTTGTAACAAGTAACCCTATATGATTTGTAAAATAACCGCTATACTAGTATGGTTTGTAAAAGTTACCACTATATGGTTTTGAATTATATGTACCATGACATAAAGCAATTACGATAGCATGCTTCATTGCACTTAATGTTGTGCCATTCGATCTTATATGATTGCTTTCCATATATGACAACAAGTATTCTGACGCAATCATATTCCTATATAAACGTCATATTTATAGCACTTTCACTTGCCGATCGATTAAGTCAGGCATAGTCAGTAATCTCCTGGAAAAAATGTCTTTCATGTCGGACAAATCCTGAATTTAATTTCTATTTTATCAGATGTAACGCACTGCGGTCAACACACCAATGAGTTAAAGAAGATCCTGACGATAATCTCAACAGCACTCACAAAAGAGCACAACATTGAGCATCGACAGACCCCTAGCAAGCTAGAGGTTGGATCAGGTGCCCGGGAGGAGTGAGCATCCCCTGTTGGCTAGCCACACCCGCCATCGATGTTCATGCACAAATCCATCCAAACACATGTACATGTAGTTCTTTATTTATGTATGGTTTTATTAGCTCACCTGAGCGAAGCTCAAGTGAGCTATTGTCATAGCGCGCCGTCCGTCGTCCGTCCGTCGTCGTCGTCGTCGTCATCCGCCCGGCGTATACTTTTAACATTTTCGACATCTCCTCTGCAACTGCTGCACAGAATTTCACGAAACTTCACAGGAAGCAAGTACTCAATGCCCTCTACCAAGTTTGTGTTTTTTTAAGCCGATCTGAAATCCAAGATGGCCACCATAAGCTCTGATTGGCTGAGACATTTTGGACTTCTCCTCTGAAACCGCTGCACAGAATATCTCGAAACTTCACAGGAAGCAAGAACTCAATGCCCTCTACCAAGTTTGTGTTTTTCAAGCCGATCAGAAATCAAAAATGTCCTCCATAGACTCTGATTGGCTGACACATTTTCGACTTCTCCTCTGAAACCGCTGCACAGAATTTCATGAAACTTCACAGGAAGCAAGAACTCAATGCCCTCTACCAAGTTTGTGTTTTACGAGCCGATCTGAAATCCAAGATGGCCGCCACAAGCTCTAATTGGCTGACACATTTTCGACTTCTCCTCTGAAATTGCTGCACAGAATTTCATGAAACTACACAGGAAGCAAGTGCTCAATGCCCTCTACTAAGTTTGTGCTTTTCGAGCCGATCTGAAATCCAAGATGGCCGCCACAGGCTCTGATTGGCTGACACATTTTCGACTTCTCCCCTGAAACCGTTACACAGAATTTCAGGAAACGTCACAGGAAGCAAATACTCAATGCCCTCTACCAAGTTTGTGTTTTTTTGAGATGATGGAAAATCCAAGATGGCTGCCACAAGCTCTGATTGGCTTACACATTTTCGACTGCTCCTCCGAAACCGCTTCACAGAATCTCTCGAAACTTCACAGGATGCAAGAATTCAATGCCCTCTACCAAGTTTGTGTTTTACGAGCCGATCTGAAATCCAAGATGGCCGCCACAAGCTCTAATTGGCTGACACATTTTCGACTTCTCCTCTGAAATTGCTGCACAGAATTTCATGAAACTACACAGGAAGCAAGTGCTCAATGCCCTCTACTAAGTTTGTGCTTTTCGAGCCGATCTGAAATCCAAGATGGCCGCCACAGGCTCTGATTGGCTGACACATTTTCGACTTCTCCCCTGAAACCGTTACACAGAATTTCAGGAAACGTCACAGGAAGCAAATACTCAATACCCTCTACCAAGTTTGTGTTTTTTTGAGATGATGGAAAATCCAAGATGGCTGCCACAAGCTCTGATTGGCTTACACATTTTCGACTGCTCCTCCGAAACCGCTTCACAGAATCTCTCGAAACTTCACAGGATGCAAGAATTCAATGCCCTCTACCAAGTTTGTGTTTTACGAGCCGATCTGAAATCCAAGATGGCCGCCACAAGCTCTAATTGGCTGACACATTTTCGACTTCTCCTCTGAAATTGCTGCACAGAATTTCATGAAACTACACAGGAAGCAAGTGCTCAATGCCCTCTACTAAGTTTGTGCTTTTCGAGCCGATCTGAAATCCAAGATGGCCGCCACAGGCTCTGATTGGCTGACACATTTTCGACTTCTCCCCTGAAACCGTTACACAGAATTTCAGGAAACGTCACAGGAAGCAAATACTCAATGCCCTCTACCAAGTTTGTGTTTTTTTGAGATGATGGAAAATCCAAGATGGCTGCCACAAGCTCTGATTGGCTTACACATTTTCGACTGCTCCTCCGAAACCGCTTCACAGAATCTCTCGAAACTTCACAGGATGCAAGAATTCAATGCCCTCTACCAAGTTTGTGTTTTACGAGCCGATCTGAAATCCAAGATGGCCGCCACAAGCTCTAATTGGCTGACACATTTTCGACTTCTCCTCTGAAATTGCTGCACAGAATTTCATGAAACTACACAGGAAGCAAGTGCTCAATGCCCTCTACTAAGTTTGTGCTTTTCGAGCCGATCTGAAATCCAAGATGGCCGCCACAGGCTCTGATTGGCTGACACATTTTCGACTTCTCCCCTGAAACCGTTACACAGAATTTCAGGAAACGTCACAGGAAGCAAATACTCAATGCCCTCTACCAAGTTTGTGTTTTTTTGAGATGATGGAAAATCCAAGATGGCTGCTACAGGCTCTGATTGGCTGACGCATTTTCGACTTCTCCTCTGAATCTGCCGCACAGAATTTCATAAAACTTCACAGGAAGCATGAACTCAATGCCGTCTACCAAATTAGTGTTTTTCGAGCCGATCGGAAATCCAAGATGGCCGCCACAGGCCCTGATTGACTGACACATTTTCGACTTCTCTTTTAAAACCGCTGCATAGAAGTTTACGAAACTTCACAGGAAGCAAGTACTCATTGTCCTATTAGTTTACCAAGTTTGTGTTTTTCGGGCCGATCGGAAACCCAAGATTTCCTCCATAGGTTCTAATTGGCTGACACATTTTTGACTTATCCTCTTAAACTACTGCACAGAATGTCACCAAACTTTACAGGAAGTAAGTACACTTTGTCCATCTCAAAGCTTCACTAAAAGTGATTTTCTTCAGTTCTTATACTGACTTTGATTGAAAACATACATACAGTCCCTTCTGGTGAGCGATGTGGCCCCCTTGGGCCTCTTGTTTACAGTTATGATACATCGTCTTGGATTAAAATTTTCTCGTCTCAGTTCCAACCTCAGTAGAAATTCTTGATGTGATACGGTGCAGAGACAAATACAAAATTTTACGTTGAAGTATTCTCCGAATATACGTCACTCTATTCTTGACCAGAATAGATTAATTACCATCTTATAATTAGTCCCCTACCGGCATCGCCGAAGGGGACTCATAGTTTCCTCTAGGTCTGTCCGTCTGTCCGTCGGTCCGTCTATCTACCATCTTATAATTAGTCCCCTACCGGCGTCGCCGAAGGAGAATCTTAGTTTCCTCCCGGTCTGTCCGTCAGTCCGTCTGTCCTATTTTCAGTTTTCCGGACTTTTTTCTGCAAAACATAAAGATATTCAACTGAAATTTGACACATGGCTTGGTCTTGGGTAGTTACAGAGCAAGTTCGACTTTGCCCTATTTTTTGAGGAGTTATGCCCCTTGATGACTTGTAAAATTCAGTTTTTGTCTGTTTTCCGGAATTTTCTCTGAACAAATTGAGGTATTCAACTGAAATTTAATACACAGCTTGGTCTTGGATAGTTACAGAGCAAGGAAAGGGAATAATCTCCAGCATGACCACCCTGCAATCACCCAGCGAAACAAACGCGCAAGAAAGTGACACATGAATGACATCATACAAACTACAATGCGCAAAAAGACACAACAATATTCACTAGAACATCATATAAAACAATCGTAAGAGACGTACAGAAACATCAAACATTAATGACAACATATAAAAGGAAGGAGACTAATGTGCGCCCGACGCCGACTTTGGACGGCCATCTACTATTATCAATGGTGTGATTATCCGGATTACGTTCGCACAACCCTCCCACTTATCCGGATACACAGAGGTCTCCATAGACACACAATTGTAAAATAAACATAAAACTTCTCACTGTAAGGTGACATCACAAACAAGATAGTTAAACGCAGCGGCCTCTTGTAACATAGATTATATGTAAATGGATCTAAAAATTCTATGGCATGCGTCTGTGCTCTGCTGGCTGAAGCGAGCTCAAGGTCAATCACCCGAGAAGTAACTTTCAGATAGGACAGAAAATCAAGACAGTGTCTTCTCTGACAACATTTCAAAAAGGCCTATTATGGAGCCCCGTCGTCACGGTTGATCAGAGTGCAAAGTTGGGAAAGACACCGGTACAAAGCTGTAGATTGGCCCAGTGCCATGCCCAGTGTTTTTATGATGACTTTAGGATCATATCCTCGGTTAAGCAGGCGACCGACTATTTTCTTACATTTGCGGTTGAAGTTTGATCTGCCTTTGATTCCTCTGATTTTGTTTATAACACAGATTCTATGTAAATGGATCTAAATAATTCTATGGCATGCGTATAACAGCCTGTGATCCGCTGGCTGAAGCTAGTTCAAGATCAATCACCCGAGGAGTCTGACCAACTTTCAGGTAGGAGAGGAAGTTCGATTTTGGTCACGCTTGACCTATTTTAAAAGACTTAATGCTCCTTGATGACTTGCAAAATTCAGTTTTTGTCAGTTTTTTCAGTTGATACGCTATGCCAGAGCAAATACTAAATATACGGATTTTGTTCTGAGAGCTAGGCGTCTTTCAGATAAGCTTCTCAGTCAGGGATATGTTTGTGGCCGACTAACATCGTCACTGAGGAAGTTCTACGGTCGATATGGGGAACACGTCATACACTATGATGTCCCACTCTCCAGAATGGTGGATGATATTCTGTCATAGACCATTTGAACCATCCAACCAAAGATTGTACTCTATGTCTTTCGAAATGGAAGTAACCGGATGTGACAGTTCTACCGAATTGAAGCGGCGGGTGTTGCATGCAAGCAGAAGATGCTTACTCTTCCTGGGCACCTGGTCTTACTCCCATATCGGGAGTTCGCTTCTTTTCATGTGGTGGAGGTTTTTGTTTGTTTGCTTTGGTCCCTGTTTTATCCTGATTTTGTATGCCTTCGGTTTCTGATTTTCTGAATTATCGATTTTGTGCTGTATACAGTGATATGGTCATTATCCATATTTGTCATTCTGGACTTTTGAAATTGATACACAGCTTGGTCTTGGGTAGTTACAAAGTAAGTTCGACTTTCGCCACGCTTGACCTATTTTTCGAGGAGTTACTAGTATGACCTTGATGGCTTGCAAAACTCAGTTTTTGTCAGTTTTCCAGACTTTTTCCGCAACAAATTGAGATATTCCGGTGAAATTTGATACACAGCTTAGTCTTGGATAGTTACAGAGCAACTTCGACTTTCGTCACGCTTGACCTATTTTTCGAGGAGCTATGTCCCTTGATGACTTGCAAAATTCAGTTTTTGTCAGAATTCCAGACTTTTCTCCGCAACAAATTGAGATATTCCGGTGAAAATTGTTACACAGCTTAGTCTTGGATAGTTACAGAGCAAGTTCGAATTTCGACACGCTTGACCTATTTTTCGAGGAGCTATGCCCCTTGATGTCTTGCAAAATTAAGTTTTTGTCAGTTTTCCAGACTTTTCTAGATCTCCTCCGCAACAAATTGAGATATTCAGGTGAAATCTGATACACAGCTCATGAAGTCATGGCATTCGTGAATATAATAGGCCTGAGATACATAGTTTCTCCTTCGATGACTTGGTTCCATTTTTGAATGAGCCTCTAAGCCTGCATTATATTTCTACCAAATTATAATCTCTTCCCTTACGGAAAATGTCGGAGATCTACAACAAGACCCCGTTGCAGCATCAACAGCATCAACACCAAAACACCCGATGCAAAAACACAAAAGACGGAAAAGAGACACACGACATGTAAACATCAAACACAAAAGACTACACTTAAACCAACGAGACCAATGGGCAACCGGTGCCGACTTTGGACGGCCATTTGTCACGCAAGTAGCAAATGGTGTGGTTATCCTGGATTACGTGCGTACAACCCTCTCACTTCTCCAATTACCCAGAGGTCTCGAAGAACGTACAATTGTGGTGTAAAAAATCTCCTCACTGTAACATGACCTCACACAAACAAGACCGCGAAACGTAGAGGCCCCAGAAACACAGATGAATATGTAAATGGATATAAAAAGGGGGCATGCGTAAAACAGTCCGTGCTCTGCCGACTGTAGCGAGCTCATGTATGTAATCACCCGAGGAGTCCGACTGACATTCAGAGAGGACAGGTGGTCAGGGCCCTGTCTCCTCTAAAGAGGTTTGGACAGTGCCCGTCATGGAGTCCCGTCGTCACAGTCAGTCAGAGTGCAAGTCTCAAGGATGCGCTTGTACAAGACTGTAGATTGGTCAAGTACCAAGCCTGGTGTCCGTCTGGTGACATTAGGATCATATCCACGGTATAAAAGGCGTTTGATGATTCTGACGCATCTTCGATGGTTATGCTGCCTACCTTTGATCCTTCTTATTTTGTTTATCATATCACCATAAAAGACAGGTTGTGTAATACCCAAAGTAATGTACTATGTTGCGTGTATAGATCCGAATTTTAATAGAAGTTGACTGTAATTTTTGTAAAATTTCCAGAAAGTCTTAACTAGTTTATGAAAGCGGAAACCTTGACCTAAAAGTTTTTTGGTAATTTGTAAATTTTTACTGTGAAAATCCAAAATATCAGTAGATTCTCTAGCGTACCGAATGATGTGATATGTAAATGCCATATGACGGTAATCTTGGAACATCACCGTCAATCCAGGGGAAATTTACTATATTGAATCCAAAATCATCCCTTTTGTCATATACACTTGTATGAATCTTTCCGTTTACAATTTTGATATTTAGGTCCAAAAACGGTGTTTCTGTATTTGTAACGTTTGCCTTGTTAAGTGTTAATTCTTGTGGATAAATTTCATTTTTATATAATTCAAAAGCAGGATTGTCAATGGTTAGAATATCATCCAGATACCTAGATGCATTATTGAAACATTTCAGATCATCAAATTTTCTTTGCCTTTGAAGATTTTGGATAAATTCTTTTTCATAAGTGTATAAAAATAAATCTGCAACATGAGGCGCACAGTTAGTACCCATAGGAATTCCTACAACCTGCTTGTATAGATCATCACCAAATCTAACATAAATATTGTCCAAGAGGAAGGACAAGGCATTACACAGGTCACTTGATGTCCATGATTTGTATGATTTGTAGTCAGTCGAGGAAAAGAAACCCTTCGATTCAGATGTACAAATGTAAGTTTCCGCTCTCGATCAAAACACCATTTAATGAGATTAGATAATCGATCATTTATTTTGTCATGATGAAGTGTGGTGTACATATCAGAGAAGTCGTATGAAGAAATCGTATTGGTTTTGAAATTTCCAGATTTCATTTTGTCAATCACATCCCCTGAATTCTTAATAGACCAAAACAAATTTACATCGTTCCTGTTGAGAACCGTTTCACAATATCTAGTTATGTGTTCTTTAATAGCAGTAAGTGCTGACGTCAGATTTCTAGACAAAATTGTAGTGGAGCAGTTACTAGAATTAGCAATAAATCGAAATTTGTAAGGAGACTTGTGCAGTTTCGGTATGCAATATAGTGTTGGGAGATCCAATTTAGAAATAGAGATATTGAATGAAGACAGTTCACTGTTATGCTTGCTTAAAATGTTAGATGCACTTTCATTGCTTTTGATATATGTATTAGTAGACGAAAGTTCCGAAACCAAAGTTGATATGTAGTAACGTTTTCAAATGGTAATGGTGTTGTTGGCTGCTTTATCAGCTGGTGCAAAGACATATTTTTCATGTAATTTACTTAGTTTGGATCTGAAATATCTTTCTGATTTGGAACGTGGATTTTGAAAAAGATGAGGGTTTTTATGGAAGTTATCTATTCGAATATCCGTTATATCTAAAATGAGGTTTTTCCAGTCATTCAGAGCATGCGGTTCGACTCCTTTTCGTATAATTATCTAAGGCTTCCGTAAGCACCTCACGGCATTTGACAAAATCTATCTTGGATGGGATTCTATACTTAGGTCCTTTTTTAAGAGGACCACGGAGCTGTCTGTCTTGGATAGCTGAAAAGTCACCTGTAACAACATGGCCAGCTGGTTTGTAGAGATATTTAGAAGTTGCACATTCTCAAGAAGTAGGACACGATTCAAGTATGTCAGGATCCGATGTCACTTTATTATAGTTAAAAACAAAGTTTCGAATAGGTTTCTTGTACTTATAAGAAATAAGAGGTGGAAGTTACATGAAATTTACAAACATACGAAGGACCTCACATTTACCGATACACGTTCCCCAGAATACAGACTACAAGGAGTCGTCTTGGACATTTGTACTTTTCGTTTATTTCAAGCAGATTTAGATCAGATAAATCAGAGGAGAAAACAAATCGCCCTTTCATTAAAGAAAGATTAGCAAACAAAGATTACCGTATTGATAAATTGAATCTTGGTCAAATTTTGAATCACAAAACTGTCACAGAAAAAATCCCTCCATATATCAAAAGAAAAGAAACTCTTTGTATTTCCTATAGCTACACACCAACAGTTGCATCTAAAATTTACAATTACAAACGATTCTTGCAGTGTATTGATTTAAGTAATCCCTTACTACATCCACTTCCTTGCGAATGTTCGTCATCGGACTTCAACTACTCTCCTTGTGGGCACGTTATTACTGGTGACCTTAGTATAGTCAAGAACGACAAGTTGAGAGAATTGTTAAGAAAGAGTCAAACTACAGAGAAAGTATGTCCTTTACATGGAACTAAAATGTCAAAATTATCATGGACTCTTAATTGTGAGGAATATGCAAGACGTTTGGCAAAGAAAGAGGATGTACAGCTCGACACCCTTTCCGAATGGATTAAATCTATCAGAGGGCTACTTTTATCTAGAATTAACCGATTAAAATCAACTGTGAACACCAGATTCGAGTCTATATTTAAAACCCCTGATGTTATCACAGAGCTTACCTACCTCCAAGAACATTATGTCATCACACCAGCGGACAAAGCCTCAAATAATTACTAATTTACTTGCAAAAAGTACTATTTCGACAGTCTAGTTAAAATGCTACTTACACCCCAACAAACCTTTCTGCCTCTGAAATAATAGATAACCACAAATCAGTTCTTGCTTCCTTTGACTTCGACACTAACAATTTAGATTTAGATCTGCCATACTTATACTGCATACCTAAAATGCATAAGAATCCGTACAAACAACGTTTCATCGCTGGCTCCTCAAAATGTTCTACCAAATCTGTATCTATCTTACTCACCAAAGTTTTATCTGAAATCAAATCTGGGCTTCAAAAATATTGTTCGACAGTATATTCTCGCAGTGGTATCAACCAGATGTGGATTTTAAAGAATTCGAGGGAACTTTTAGAGAACATCTGAAATCCACTCATTTTAGTAGAGTCCATTCGATTAAAGCCTTTGATTTTTCGACACTTTACACTACAATCCACATTCGTAATTGAAAGAGAGACTCGCAAAAATTATAAGTAATGCGTTTACAAGTAAGAACGGTAATCGCAAATACAAATTTATTTTTGTTAACTATGACAAAACCTACTTTGTAAAAGAAAAGTCCGATTATGAAAATAAGTACACTGAAACAGATATTATTCAGATGTTAAACTTTCTGATCGAGAACATTTTTGTGGTGTTTGGAGGAAAGGTATTCCAGCAAATTGTCGGAATTCCAATAGGGACAAATTGTGCCCCACTCCTTGACGACATGTTCCTTTACTCGTACGAAGCTGAATTCATTCAATCTTTGGTCTCTGAAGGGAAAAGATACTTAGCTTCTGACTTCAACTTCACTTACAAATACATAGACGATGTGTTGTCCCTCAATAATCCAAATTTCGCGGATCACCTGAGCAGTATCTATCCTTCGGAGCTTGAAGTCAAAGAAACTACAGAGACAAATAATGCAGCATCCTATTTGTCCTACGACACTGATGGTCACATAAGCACCTCACTCTACATGACGAACGTGACGACTTCAATTTCAGCATTACAAACTTTCTTTTTCTGAGTAGCAACATCCCTTCATCGCCTGCTTATGGATTGTTCATATCTTAGTTGATACCAGAGCAAGTACTATCTATACGGATTTTGTTCTGAGAGCTAGGCGTCTTTCAGATAAGCTTCTCAGTCAGGGATATGTTTGTGACCGACTAACATCGTCACTGAGGAAGTTCTACGGTCGATATGGGGAACTCGTCATACACTATGATGTCCCACTCTCCAGAATGGTGGATGATATTCTGTCATAGACCATTTGAACCATCCAACCAAAGATTGTACTCTATGCGTTCCGAAATGGAAGTTACCGGATGTGACAGTTCTACCGAATTGAAACAGCGGGTGTTGCATGCAAGCAGAAGATGCTTACTCTTCCTGGGCACTTGGTCTTACTCCCGATATCTTCTTTTCATGTGGTGGAGGTTTTTGTTCATTTGCTTTGGTTTCTGTTTTATCCTGAGTTTGTATGCCTTCGGTTTCTGATTTTCTGAATTATCGATTTTGTGCTGTATACAGGGATATGGTCATTATCCATATTTGTCATTGGTAAATGTTTTTCTATCTTGGTAAATGTTTTTCATCCTATCTTGGTAAATGTTTTTCATCCTATCTTCGTAAATGTTTTTCTGTTTTGGTAAATGTTTTTTTTCTGTTTTGGTAAATGTTTATTATTCTGTCTCGGTAAATGTATCTTATCCTATCTTGGTAAATGTTTTTCATCCTATCTTGGAAATTGTTTTTCTGTCTTGGGAAATGTTTTTCTGACTTTGTAAGTGTTTTCTGACTTGGTAAATGTTTTTCAGACTAGGAAATGCTTTTCTGTCTTGGTAAATGTTTTTCTAACCTTGGTAAATGTTTTTCTGACTTGATAAGTGTTTTCTGACTTGGTAAATGTTTTTCCGACTAGGAAATGCTTTTCTGTCTTGGTAAATGTTTTTCTTTCGTAGTGCATGTTTTTCTATCTAGGTAAATATTTTTCTGTCTTGTTCAATTTTTTTTTTCGGTCTTGTTCAATGTTTTTCTGCAGTTGGTAAATGTTTTTTCCGTCTTGGTAAATGTTATTATGACTTGATGAATGCTATTTATTACTTGGTAAATGTTTTTTTTTGTCTTGATAAATGTTTTTCTGGTAAATGTTTTTTCTGGTTTATGTTTTACTGACTTGATAAATGTTTTTTTTTTCTGTCTCATTTAAATGTTGTTTTTTTTTCTGCGTTGGTAAACATAATGCAGCATCCTATTTGTCCTACGACACTGATGGTCACATGAGCACCTCACTCTACATGACGAACGTGACGACTTCAATTTCAGCATTACAAACGTTCCTTTTCTGAGTAGCAACATCCCTTCATCGCCAGCTTATGGAGTGTTCATATCTAAGTTGATACGCTATGCCAGAGCAAGAACCAAATATACGGATTTTGTTCTGAGAGCTAGGCGTCTTTCAGATAAGCTTCTCGGTCAGGGATATGTTTGTGACCGACTAACATCGTCACTGAGGAATTTCTAACGGTCGATATGGGGAACTCGTCATACACTACGATGTCCCACTCTTCAGAATGGTGGATGATATTCTGTCATAGACCATTTGAACCATCCAACCAAAGATTGTACTCTATGTCTTCCGAAATGGAAGTAACCGGATGTGACAGTTCTACCGAGTTGAAGCAGCGGGTGTTGCATGCAAGCAGGAGATGCTTACTCTTCCTGGGCACTTGGTCTTACTCCCGATATCTTCTTTTCATGTGGTGGAGGTTTTTGCTTTCTTTTGTTTCTGTTTTATCCTGATTTTGTATGCCTTCGGTTTCTGATTTTCTGAATTATCGATTTTGTGCTGTATACAGGAATATGGTCATTATCCATATTTGTCATTGGTAAATGTTTTTCTATCTTGGTAAACGTTTTTCATCCTATATTGGTAAATGTTTTTCTGTTTTGGTAAATGTTTTTTTCTGTTTTGGTAAATGTTTATTATTCTGTCTCGGTAAATGTATCTTATCCTATCTTGGTAAATGTTTTTTCTATCTTAGTAAATTTTTCTATCTTGGTAAATGTTTTTCATCCTATCTTGGTTATTGTTTTTCTATCTTGGTAAATATTTTTCTGTCTTGGTAAATATTTTTCTGTCTTGGTAAGTGTTTTTCTGACTTGGTAAATTTTTTTCCGACCAGGAAATGTTTTTCTGTCTTGGTAAATGTTTTCTTTCGTGGTAAATGTTTTTCTATCTTGGTAAATGTTTTTCATCCTATCTTGGTAAATGTTTTTCTGTTTTTGGTAAATGTTTTTTTTTTCTGTTTTGGTAAATGTTTATTATTCTTTCTTGGTAAATGAATCTTATCCTATCTTGGTAAATGTTTTTCTATCTTAGTAAATTTTTCTATCTTGGTAAATGTTTTTCATCCTATCATGGTAATTGTTTTTCTATCATGGTAAATGTTTTTTTCTGTCTTGGTAAGTGTTTTTCTGACTTGGTTAATTTTTTTCCGACCAGGAAATGTTTTTCTGTCTTGGTAAATGTTTTCTTTCGTGGTAAATGTTTTTCTATCTTGGTAAATGTTTTTCTATCTTGGTTTAATGTTTTTTTCCGTCTAGGTAAACGTTATGATGACTTATTAAATGTTATTTCTTACTTGGTTTATTTTTTTTCTGTCTTGGTAAATGTTTTTCTGGTAAGTATTTTACTCACTTGGTAAATGTTTTTCTGTTAAATATTTTACTCACTTGGTAAATTTTTTTTTCTGCCTAGGTAAATGTTTTTCAGCCTAGGTAAATGTTTTTCTGTCTTGGTAAATGTTTTACTGACTTGGTAAATGTTTTCCCGACTCGGAAACTCTTTTTTCTGTCTTGGTACATGTGTATCATTTAATTTTCATTGTCATTTTCAAGAAACGAAGATTCTGATTGGCTGAAAATTTTATTGATACATTGATCAACACCATTTTTCACGGAAGTCTATTTTTAAAGCCGGGGTTCCCTCAAACACGAATGAACTCGTTGCTGAAAACACAATTTGTTGATGTTTGCTTATCATTTCAAGGGTATCATTTCTTTTCTACTTACTCAAAAATTAACAGTACATGTAGAATTTGCTCAAACTGGTCCTTATTCCAAAGATATGTTTGAATCATGGCGGCTGCCATAATTTGTTTTGGCAGACGTATCACTGCGAAACCCTCCGACTTACGAAATATGCTGCGGTGATTGATTGTTTTTAGATCCAAGAAAACAGTCTGTTTTTCATAAATAGATGATGACGATGAAATGATAAGAAATGAATCTTATTTCTTTTTTTCTGTTGATGCAGGTATTACCCGAAAATTGGACAGAAAACTACGCGCCTTGATGCAGTTTTCTGTCCAATTTTTCGGGTGATACCTGCATCAACAGAAACAAACATAGGTAATCACAGATTACAAAGCTCACCTCGTGACAGCAAAATTCAATTCAAACATATTTCTTAGTAAATGTATATTGGCTTTTAAAGGCAAAACCACTCAAGCAGAAAAAGTAGGTCAAGGTCATTTTATGAAAGTTTGATCAAAGATACATCCAATATGCAAGTTTGGTACATGTAGCAGTTATACTTTGCTCAATATTGGCTTTATAAAGAGCAAAATCAATCAAGCGGAAAAAGTAGGTCAAGATCATTTTATGAAAGATTGATCAAAGATACATCCAATATGCAAGTTTGGTACATGTATCACTTATACTTTGCTCAATATTGGCTTTTAAAGGCAAAATCACTCAAGCAGAAAAAGTAGGTCGAGGTCATTTTATGAAAGATTGATCAAAGATACATCCAATATGCAAGTTTGGTACATGTATCACTTATACTTTGCTCAATATTGGCTTTTAAAGGCAAAATCACTCAAGCAGAAAAAGTAGGTCGAGGTCATTTTATGAAAGATTGATCAAAGATACATCCAATATGCAAGTTTGGTACATGTATCACTTATACTTTGCTCAATATTGGCTTTTAAAGGCAAAATCACTCAAGCAGAAAAAGTAGGTCAAGGTCATTTTATGAAAGTTTGATCAAAGATACATCCAATATGCAAGTTTGGTACATGTATCACTTATACTTTGCTCAATATTGGCTTTTAAAGGCAAAATCACTCAAGCGGAAAAAGTAGGTCAAGGTCATTTTATGAAAGTTTGATCAAAGATACATCCAATATGCAAGTTTGGTACATGTAGCACTTATACTTTGCTCAATATTGGCTTTTAAAGGCAAAATCACTCCAGCGGAAAAAGTAAGTCAAGGTCATTTTATGAAAGTTTGATCAAAGATACATCCAATATGCAAGTTTGGTACATGTAGCACTTATACTTTGCTCAATATTGGCTTTTAAAAGCGAAATCACTCAAGTGGAAAAAGTAGGTCAGATGCTGCATCCGATGCATGGGTCCATCTCGGCATCCAAAGATGAATCACTTGTGCAAGTTTGGTTACTGTAGCATTAGTACTTTGTTAGATACTGAGCTACCCCAAACTTCTTATCCAAATCACTCAAGCGTAAAATGCAGGTCAGATGCTGCATCCGGTGCATGGGTTCACCTCAGCATCCAAAGATGAATCACTTATGCAAGTTTGGTTACTGTAGCGTCAGTACTTTGTCAGATACTGAGCTACTCCAAACTTCTTAACCAAGTCACTCAAGCGGAAAATGTAGGTCAGATACTGCATCCGATGCATGGGTTCACCTCAGCATCCAAAGATGAATCACTTGTGCCAGTTTGGTTACTGTAGCATTAGTACTTTGTCAGATACTGAGCTACCCCAAACTTCTTAACCAAGTCACTCAAGCAGAAAATGTAGGTCAGATGCTGCATCCCATGCATGGGTTCACCTCAGCATCCAAAGATGAATCACTCGTGCAAGTTTGGTTACTGTAGCATCAGTACTTTGTCAGATACTGAGCTAACCCAAACTTCTTAACCAAGTCACTCAAGCGGAAAATGTAGGTCAGATGCTGCATACGATGCATGGGTTCACCTCAGCATCCAAAGATGAATCACTTGTGCCAGTTTGGTAACTGTAGCATTAGTATTTTGTCAGATACTGAGCTACCCCAAACTTCTTAACCAAGTCACTCAAGCGGAAAATGTAGGTCAGATGCTGCATACGATGCATGGGTTCACCTCAGCATCCAAAGATGAATCACTTGTGCCAGTTTGGTTACTGTAGCATTAGTATTTTGTCAGATACTGAGCTACCCCAAACTTCTTAACCAAGTCACTCAAGCGGAAAATGTAGGTCAGATGCTGCATACGATGCATGGGTTCACTTCAGCATCCAAAGATGAATCACTTGTGCCAGTTTGGTTACTGTAGCATTAGTACTTTGTCAGATACTGAGCTACCCCAAACTTCTTAACCGGACGCGGACGCGGACACGGACGCGGACACGGACGCGGACGCGGACGAGGACGCGGACGCGGACGCGGACGCGTGGGGTTATAGCATAAGCTCACTCAACTTCGTCGAGGTGAGCTAAAAATGAGATTCAGTTCTTAAATCTGTTTTGGTAAATGTTTTTTTTTCTGTCCTGGTAAATGTTTTTTTCTGTCTTGGTAAATGTTTTTCTAGTAAATGTTGTACTGACTTCTGTGACTCGGTAAATGATTTTCTGCCTTGATAAATAATTTTCTGTCTTGGTAAATGTTTGAATATATATTAGCTCTAAGGATCATACCCTCGTTATTAGCATGTAAGCGAAAAATTATTACATGAAACTGATAAACTTGGACAATTTATCATAACAATTCATTTAATTCAATCCGAGATTAGACAATAGCAAAAATATTATATGAAATATAAACGGTGCCTGTCACATGTATGTGATAAAATTATGCAAGTTTAAGAGAAAGTAAAAAAAAAAACAGAATTGTTCACATATTGTAACATATCAAATTTGCAATTTCACACAAATAATTTATGTCTTGAAATCATAACTCACATTAAAATGACGCAAACAAACAGAGATCAAATTAAAATCAGACAAACAAACAAATCATAAAAGGTAAATATTCATCATTCATACTAAATTTGGAAACTATCATTTGGCTCATCATCTGCGTGAAGTACAAAATAACAGAAGTTGTTTACTAGACTTGTGCTTACTTTTGTAGGGTGGAGTCGACACTAAAACAAGTATCAGTGTAGTCTTTAATTGATACTCTTGACATTGCTAGGGCAGGTCTGCTCAAAAGTGGACCCATAAAGTTACTGTTTATGATCCTAGAAATATGTCATTTATTTACTCAAATGAGTTAAAGAATCTCAACAGCAATCATTAGCCGCACCCGTCGCAGATGTTCACGCACGAAAATAAAATAATATCTAAAGTAAATGCATGGTCTGAGGTCAACAAACGATTCACATTGAAAACTTTAAAGGGTATGTACGTTTACACTGAAATGTTAAACGTCTTCAAATTCAATAGCATCATTTAAGAATAGATAATTTTTCAGCATGGACCAGACATGCACGTTTCGGATGCTAAACCGTCGTCAGTTTTTTTATGAACAATGAAATGAAAAATATCCTTATAGTCGACATTGTTTCAGATAACCGAATAAATAAATATATAACATTAAATACGGATTTACTCAAGGTCAATGCCAATACTTGTACAAACTCAGCCTGACCAAAATCAATTTCTATAGGCAAATGAAGAGAACACACATCAGAATATAAATCATGTACATTCAAAATTTGTCATCATATAAAAGCACACTGAAATCTTATAATTCAATAGAACACAGATTTGCTCACCTATCGAGATGAGTTACAAACAACAAAAAATTAAACACATAATGTGTGTCACATATACACACACTTTGTATTTTAAGTGTTTGTTCGTATACGTTATCCGTGAAACCAGCGATCAACAGTGTTTCCTTCGTACTTTGACATCATCATCTTTTTTCAAAGAAATTAACATTTAAATTTACATATTACTCTCTTGATTAACAGGTCAAAGAAGATTGGATTCTACCAACGAAACTGACACCTCACATTGCAATTTCAAAATGTAAGAGGTACAGTATTCACAAAGATCCCCACAGACTGAGGAAGGACACTTAGCAAAACACAAAATCATTTCTGAAACTACTTACATTTGTATTACGTGTTGATTGGCCACAATCTTTTGATTGACAGATCATAAAAAAATGTATATTTGTATTTATGCGTTGATTGGCCACACGTTTTTGATTGACAGATCATAAAAAAATCTACCTTTGTATTTACGTGTTGATTGGCCACACTCTTTTGATTGACAGATCATAAAAAAGACTAAATTTGTATTTACGTGTTGATTGGCCACACTCTTTTGATTGACAGATCATAGAAGATCCTAACGACAAAACTGTTAACATACTTTACTACGTACCTATCCACATTCCTTCCATACTTACAATGTGTCATACCAAGTGCTGTACCAAGTGTGTTACTATGTGTCTTACCAATAAACCTACCACTATATCTACAGAAATGTACTGGATATATACGAATGTACCTACCAAAGTACACGTGTCTCCCTATATATCTACATGAAAACCTTCTTCTATATCTTAAACGGGATGTGCTAATTGCAAAATCAGGAGATTGACGTATATATGTCTTCACATCTTTTTTTACATTCTTTAGGCGGACATCAAAATTATGATGAATCCGTGTCAGCGAGTCTATAAATAATTTCCATCCCTCCAATGAAAACTTTACATCTTCTAAAATGATTTCCTCTAAATTGAGCATATCAGGTGACAACCAAGGTTTCATGTCAAATAGAATATACTTCAGATCGACAGAGCGCAAGTTCGGTGTGCCCGACAAAACAGCAGTAATACCCAAGGCAGGGTCATGTGAAGCAGAATCCAAAATACGCAAACGATATATCGTTACTGTGTCCAATTTTGGGATGTTTATGATCAAAGGGTTACCATTCAATTCCAGGCCATAACAGAAAACATTGATGAGTTCTAACACGTGCAACATTTGCAAATTTGCAATCAGAGAAGCATTTGTCAATTTCATGTTACCAATAGTAACGTTTCTCAGCTTTAACGTGTGTAAGCTTGGTAAATTTGTAATCAGAGGAGCATTTTCCAAAGACATATTATTACGAATGGTTATTCCTTCCAACTCTAAAGTATGTAACTTTTGCATATGTGTCAACAACGGAGTATTCTTCAAAGTAGTTTCACCAATCGTAACACCAGAGACACATAATTTTTCTAGATTCTGTAAATTCGTCATCAAAGGAGTATTCATCAATTTGATTTCATCAAAGTAAACATCACGAAGAAATAAAGTGCCTAGTTGTGGCATATTTGAGATCAGACTTGTCTCTTCACAAATGGTGTCGTTTAAGGTATGGTACGCATCTAATTGAGAGACATCTCTCGGCTTTGATGTTTTTACCAAAGTAACCTTACTAAACGTAACATCAAAAAGGCATAGACCGTCTAAGTTCGGCATATCTGTCAGAAGATGAGCATTCTCCAATATAATGTTACCAACGGTTGTACTAATGACTGTTAAAACCTTTAAGTTTGTAATATTTCTTAAAATAGATGAAGATGTTTTGTCCAAATTGAACCCACAAAGAGAAACCTGACAACAATCTAAGCTATTTAAATTCGGCATATTCGTCAAAAAAGGTGAAATTTCAAACATTTTTCCACCAATAGTAATATTAGAGCAATGAAACGTTTGTAAACTCGGCAAGTTAAACAGAAGAGGTGAAGTCTGAAATCTAATGTCACTAAGAAAGACGTCGCATAATTCTAATGTTTGCATACGTGGCATATTTGTCAACAGAGGTGTGTTTCCAAGCTCTAATGTACCAATACTGAAACTACTTACATCTAACCTCTCTACATTTGGTAAATTTGCCAACAAAGCTATATCTTTCATCCTTACATTACCAGTTTTAATGTGATTTAAATTTAACGTGTGTAATTTTGGCATGTCTGTCAGGAGAGGAGTATTATCTAATATGATGTTTCCAAATACAACCTTTGAAAGTGTTAGTGTATGTAGCAACGGTAAGTTTGTCAGAAGGGGAGTGTTGTGGACGGTCCAATCAACAAACTCTACAACGGAAAATTCTAATTTTTGCAAGTTTGGCAAGTTTGTCAGCAAAGGGGCATTTTTCTTAAAGAAAGTTTCCTCTATTTTAAAATCTGAGAGATGTAATACTCTGAGCGATTTCATATATGTGCTGTGCAAAGATGTTGCAGGGATGTATGGATCAAACATCAATTTAACAAGGGAAGCCGCCTTTGGGAGAAAAATGTTCAGTGTTGAGGTTGGAATTATACCCTCGTCCATAGTAGTGATGTATCCTAGTTCTAGTGACTTTATATTATTGAAACAACCTCTTGTCAGAAGATGGCTTGTCAAAATCAATTGACCCTTATCGTGATGTTCTTCAGAGTAAACAACATCTGACACATGGAAGTTTAACTGTTTACTTAAATTCATCCCTGCAGGGAATATTTCTCTAAACCAACAAGCTTGTTCTCTAAATAAAGAATCAACCTTGGAACACTCAACTGAAAGTTTTCCGTATATTTCCCACTCACAAACGCTCTCGTATAATTCTTTTATGACAAATTGATTCGATTTTCTATATTTACGTATCTTGACGTTCCTATCTGCAAGACTTACAACGTGTTGTGATATTGTACAACCTAAATTAGGACTTAGACCACAAATGAACATGATGACATAAGACCATTCCATAACAATATTGATTGTTGAAAGAACTTTGAACAATGCGTCAGGATCATTTTTACTGACACAGAAGATTGCAGCAAGATATTCTTGTATTGTTTTGTGAAAAAAAGTAACAGTTACATTTCTTGTTGTCAGACTACGTGCCTCATTATGACTTATCAATCCTACATTCAGAGCGAATTTCAATTCATTTTCACCTATCTCTGACTTTAACTCACTTTCTTGAAAAACTAATTTCCTTTGCCTTGGCATAAGACCTTCATATGCTACCTTTCCCAAACTTAATATGACAGATGATACATTCATCACGTTCTTCATTTTACTGAAGATTTTAGGAAATGTGACAGTGCTAGTTTGACATGACATGAGTTTAGTACTTTCATGTTGAAGATGTGCTCTTTCAATCAACATGTTTAACATGCTTGAATAAAAGGTTGTACAGCTTTTCCCAATATCTTCTCCCTCGTAGCATAACTGCACACAAACGACCGCTAACAGAGGAATTTTCATGAAAGACCTCAAATTGTTATCCTTTAAAGCGTTTAGTATTTTTCCATACTTCTCTCCAAATTCGTTTGATTCTTTTTCTAATCTATAATGGTTAATTAGAACATTCCGTATGACATTCTCTATGGCGTATTCACTTAAGCCGTGGATTTCTAAAACTATGCTTTTGTCACCCTTCATTCGTGATATTCCTGGAAACAACCATGGCCTCATACTGAAGAAGCACACAACACCACTTGATAGACCTTCGATGTTTGGCATGTGTTTACATGTGAGATTCTTTCTGGCTTCTTCATTTGGATTCCATTCATCCAGTCCATCCATGATTATGAGACTTTTGTAATCATCAGATGAAAGCACATGGCGGATGGTATCATGGCACCCCTTGTCCATACCAAATAAGTCATAGCAGATCATATCCATTATACTTGATCGATTCGGATTGACATTTCGAAATTGAATTAGAAAGACAAAGTCGAATCCTCCCATTGTCTCCTGTCGTTGATCAAGATGTTCTCCTCCTTCTCCAATTTTGCCCTTGCTATCGCACCATTTACGCACAAGCCACAAGCAGTAAGTTGTTTTGCCATGTGCAGCTTTGCCTTTTAGAAATATCCTTTTTGCACGAATACCATCTCTCTCGAATAGGTCAGCTGGTGTTGATACTTCTCTGTGGGTCTGTGATGAGCTAGCTGTTGACCCCGGAGGACATTTAACATCTTCTGTTATGACCACAGAAGCATAAAGCAAATCAACAGGCATCGTATCCCCGTCCTCTTCTAATGGCGCCAATGGAGTGTGTTTTGTCATAGCATCGTTAATCTCTAGGAGTCTTCTATCTAATTGTTCTATACTCTGCTTGTTGTCTGTAAAACAAAACACGAATAAAATATAAAACGTACCTTAAACATACACCTTTTCGACATAGTTACTTTCTTACTTATTTGGCATACTTCATTGTTTAGATTTGAGGATCACTGACGACGGTTAAGTACCCGAAACGTGCATGTCTGGTCCACGTTGCCAATTTATCTGTTCTTAAATGATGCTATTCAATTTGAAGACGTTTACATAGAGCCATTAAAGATGACAAGCTTGCATCCATGGAAACACAACATGATCAGCATCTGTAATATGCATTGCAGTAACCTTCCTCGGATGCATCACCAGTACAAGTCAAAGACATAGTTAGTTAGGAATTGAGTTTTTATTATGTTCAAAATCAGGTCACCTGTATGCTGGAAATGGAGGTACCCAATCTTACCTAACCTGGTCGCTGAAGCTGGAGATACGGGTCAGATGCAGCATTGGTACCAGGCATTGCGGTAAGCATTCCCAGATTCATCACTCACACATGTTTGGATAAACTACTGTCCTGACCACTAAATCCAGAGCACCCTGTTTTAGCGATTCTCTCCTAAATTATACTGTTGTCATTTTATAAACTTATGCCAAGTCTATACATCTCGCTTAGTCGTAACAGAAAAAACCCCTTTTGGTTGTGCGTACCGTAGTTCAAAAATACGACGGGAAATAAAATGTCTACAGGGATTTTCTATCATAAAATTGACTAAAACACGTGACGTCGGACACCATGACGTCACTATTTACCATTGTTGAACACTAACAAATTAACATGGGAATTTCCCGTAGACATTTTATTTTCCGTATAGCAGCTTAAAACAGTTGAATGGGTGAGTTCATACAGATTCCCTGTTACGACTTAAGGATGTTAACCCATGGAGACAATAAATAATTGGAAAATTCATAAAACGGGAGAATAAATCGCTAAAACAAGGTGCTCTGGCTTAAGTGACCAGAACAGTAGATCGTACAGTTAGCTTGGAAGGTGGTGCACAACTTAGCCGAAATTTGTCAGTCATGCATGCAGAATGAATCATGTGCATTATTCATACTGTACGTGTACTTATTTGAGCTTAACCAAAAAAAAATGTACCTATTACTACAGTTATGAATTAGCACACTTGGGACATTCTCCATTATGATATATGGTAGATAAAATATGAAACACAGTCTTGAATCGGCGATCTCTTAACAGTGCTTAATCCACTAAAATATGAATCTCGCTAAAATAAGTATACATATAGTACCATGCATTTGCAGCAAAGGAGGGGATCTCCAACAACACCAGGTTGCAGCACCCACAGCAAAACCCCAAAACACTCAATGCAAAAACACAAAGCAGACAAGCACAGAAAGAGACGCATAAGGGACAAGGAACGTCAACACACAACACAGAAACAGCAAACACAAAGGACTACACATAAACCAACGAGACCAATGGGCAACTGGTGTCGACTTAGGACGGCCATCTGCCACGGAAATAGCAGAATGTGTGGTTATCCTGGATTACGTGCGCACGTCCCTCCCACTTTTCCAATTACCAAGGGGTATCGAAGAACGTACATTTGAGGTGTAAAACAACCTCCTCACTGTCAGATGACCACACATAAACAAAACCGCAAAACGCAGGGGCTAAAGCAACTAGCATTCTCATATACATCACTTAACAAGTATGGCTTACATAGGACTTATACTATGCTTGGGATAGAGGTTTCTCATTTTACCTAACATGTTCACTTAAACGTGAAATATGGGAAAATGCAGCATCTGTCTTACTTTTGTAATGAAAGTACAAATGTACATATACTTTGTATGGTAGAAATCATCAACTATTTGGTAGGCTAAAGACTTTAAGAAGAAACTGGAATGGCAATATCTCCGTTTGTCTAACCTGGTCGCAATGTTTGAAAAGGGTTCAAGGCTCTGGGGTGAAAGAATAAGCTAGTCGGTCTGGGTGAGATTAAAGCAACCATGCTTCATTTTGATATATTTACATTTCTAGTAGATTCCCTGTGTTAAACGCCCATTAGGCAACTAGAATTACATTCCAATAACTTGGGTTGCTATTGTGACGTCACGTTCACGTTTTGCATGTAGAGAGAATTTACAAAAGTTCAAATACATTTGACGCTATAACAGGCAAAATATGCGAAGTGCTTGCAAATAAAAATGACAGATATTTAGAATAAATGTAAATATAAGTAATGACTGTCTTACTTTTGGTGTACATGGGTGTATAATTCTGGTTGGTCACGTGCAACATCCGTGAATCGCGATTCAAGTTTGCACGTGACCAACCAGAATTATACACCAATGAACACCAAAAGTAAGACAGTCATTTCTTAAATATAACAACAACATCATCAACAACAACAACAAACTGACAACAGTTACAATTTTTGATGCATTCTTAGCTACTTCTATACATCAGCTGAACAAACAGTTGATCAACTTCGAAAGGAAGGCTGATAAATTTCATTTCATGAAAGATTTAGCCTGTTGAAAATGAGTTAAAGAAAATCCTGATGACAAAAGTAATCAAAATGCATTTGTGATTTTAATTATGCTGTGCATCTACAGTACTTTTAGATAACCTTACCTTGAACAGTTCCTGAAATATGCTCAATAATTTTTCTTCCTTGTTCTGTTATATGTTGTTTAATCTCTCGGTTCTGGTTTTGTACAGTCTCTGTTGTATGATGTTTTATCTCCCGACTTTCCTCTTGCAATATATTTTTCGTGTGTTCTTTCGTTTCCGTATTTCCATCTTTTACTCTGTCTTCTAAGTGTTCTTTAATCTCTTTTATCTCCTTTTTGTGTCCTTTTGCTATCTTTTTGGCTTGTTTTATCACCTCGTCTAAATAAAATGATAATTAGTTTGTACAGCCTCTTTACTCATATACACAACACTTTTACGAATTTTTGGAATCTTTGAAACCATAATATAGTCAATAATGTCGAAGGGTTCCAACTCTATACCTTCTTGAATAAAATTCCAAACCAATTTGCATGCACCAGACACGTGTTTCGAATATTAAATTCTCTTCAGTGATGCTTCTTGCGGAGCCACCAAAATAATTTCAGTAGCGCCCTTTTTAATTTTTTGAATTTACATTACAGAGAGTGCGCGGCTCCAAATATCATGTAGGATCGATTCAGTAGCATATCCAAATCAAGTTTGAGTCAGTTCATTATCAATTTTGAATTATGTTTGCTATTGTCATGATTTCAGTCTATCCAATGGTTTTTATAACAAATATATCACCACTGGCTATCATGATCGAAATAGTGAAAGATCCAAATTCTAAATTTCGGCCATATTACATTGTTTAGATTGAGAATCACTGACGAGGGTTAAGTACCCGAAACGTGCATGTCTGGTCCATGCTGCAAATTGATCAGTTATTCAATGAGACGTTTAACATACCGCTATACTTACCAGGAAATAGATAAGGAAAGAACTATACAACTTTGGAGATATTTCCTTAGTTGTAGAATAATCCTCAAATATAATAACAGAGACTTTACAAATTAAGTAAACGGAAGGAGCAGATAAATTTAAGTATGATTTACAGCACGTAGAGGAGGACCAATGTCCACAAGGTTCCTACTTTGGATGGTTATTGACAATTTCAATAGCAAATTATTTTGATAAATAAAGTACTTGCTCAAAACCCATCAAATTATCCTGATACACAAAGGCCTCGATTGTAGCTAATGTAAATTCGCCAATGAAGTCAGAGAGTTGGTTAAATGATCAGGGTTCAGTCATATTGAGTCTATTCCAGACTAATTTACTTTGTATTTACTTTGTAAACTTGTATAAAGTTTTTAAAAACGACGTAACTGCGCAACCTCTTCCTCAAAGATACAATTAGTAGGAAACAGAGGGATCTCATAAGAGGCATAGAACAAACAATCAAAAAGTGTTGATACAACTGAGATATTATGATGCAGAATCTATTTATGCCAAACACTTTGAATTACCACTTAATATAACAAGCATGGAGAGGAGATCAAAGGGCATGTGCACTTTTGGCAAGTTCAGTCGCTTTAAGATTGCAAAAGGATTAGGGCCCATTCTTTTCCAGTTTTTTTAGAAGACCCATCATGGAAGTCATAATTGGTCAGTATGATGTTCTGGAACAGATGCTGGTTTGTTAATCTTCTGTCTGGTGCTCATGTCTGGTGCTCATCGGGGAGGCTGTTCACTGACAGCAGAGTGTGACCTCTTAGATTTTCTTTAGTACCATGTATAATATTGATTTGATGCCTTCAGAATAAATTATATCCCCGGCATAGGTGGCGTTTGATTGCCTTGAAGAATACTGTTCTGTCTTCGAACCTTATAATTTCAAATTATCGTCATAATTAAATAGGACTGGAAATTGCCAATGATACATTCTAATATTTCGACAGGAGCGTAGGATAATTCTTTAAAACAAATAAATCTTTTAGCTGACTCTTTGTCATTGAAATTATTTGTTTATGCTCGGTGATTTTTTTTCAGGGTGTGGTATGAACAGTATTTTTTTTTTCTATAATTCATTTTTGCAAAAACGAACCCGCTTCCAAGCAAAACATGAAAATCAGACACTTTATTCCGGGTCTACATTTTCCAAACCAACCTTTCATTATTTCTGACAGAAATAAAAACTCATTGTTTATTGTCAAATGCATATTGATCAGAACCTAATTGCGTATTACATGAACCCTCAAATTCCATAAGTATTCCCTCGATTACAGATGTTTTACTTACCTTTTCCCTTGTTAACTTCCTGCATCATTTGTTTAACATCAGCATCAGTCATTTTGTAGATCTCCGCTTCCTGAAGTTCTTTTAGATAATCCTTTCCAAGATGTATTTTCATTCGACTTGCTATGTCTTTAAGTTCCTGCCAGTGTATTTGGTATTCAGTATCTGGAATGGACGCTTTTGATATGTGTCCATATACAGCATTTCTAAGAATACGGAGTCGTTCCATGTCGTCACTTGGAGTTATATCAGTGGGTGTTGGGTCTTTGCCCCATCCTTGTGTAGGGGCAGGGATATTTGGTTTAGTGGGATTATTCAGATTTGTACACACATTCCTAAGTAGGACATACACAAGACTAATATCAAACTTGGCATAACCATCTACCGCAGCCTTCTTCACATTTTCCTGCTGTTCTTTGTTCAACCTTTTCCATACTGGATGGGGAGGGCGACCGCTTGGGAGAACTCTGGCAACCAAATCCGTCGGAGAGATGTATGATGTAAGGAGATCACGTGCCATGGTATTTCCGGTACCCACAATGCCTTGCCCAAGCCTGGAGAAGTTGTCCTTCTCTGTCTTGGCAAACAATGCCATTGTGAATGGTGTCCTAAAATGAATCTCTTATGTATATTTTCATACACTTAAAGATGAATATTGAAGACCGAATTTAGGTATAACATGTATATAAAGATTCAATGTCAAAAAAGAGGACAATGTTTAAACTTTTTATGCATCCTTATTTAACAGAACTCTAAGATGTATGTATTTATCTCACTTTGAATTCGAAGGATTTATGTGTGTGTTTTTTCCATAAAATTAATACTCAAAATTACTTTTGTTGCTTCTTGGTGAAGTTGAAAGATCAAACCAAATCTCACTCTTTTATTGTCCCTAACGCAGAGGCACTTTAATTAGATACGATATTTTATCTTACTGAACTGAATTAAGCATGTGTTGTCCATCAATAATCCAAAATTCGCGGATTACCTCGGCAGTATCTATCCTTCGGAGCTTGAACTCAAAGAAACTACGGAGACATGTATTCAGCATCCTATTTGGACATAATAGTGTCCAAAGACACTATTGGTCACATGAATACCTCACTCTATGACAAACGTGACGACTTCAATTTCAGCATTACAAACCTTCCTTTTCAGAGAAGCAACATCCCTTCATCGCCTGCTTATGGCGTGTTCATATCTCAGTCTATACGCTATGCCAGAGCATGTACCAAATATACGGATTTTTTTCTGAGAGTTAGGCGTCTTTCAGATAAGCTTCAGTCAGGGATATGTTTATGACCGACTAACATCGTCACTGAGGAAGTTTTACGGTCGATGATGTCCCACTCTCCAGAATGGTGGATGATATTCTGTCATAGACCATTTGAACCATCCAACCAAAGATTGTACTCTATGTCTTCCGAAATGGAAGTGACTGGTGTGACAGTTCTACCGAATTGAAGCAGAGGGTGTTGCATGCAAGCAGGAGATGCTTACTCTTCCTGGGCACCTAGTCTCACTCCCATCGGGAGTTCCCTTCTTTTCATATGGTGGAGGTTTTTGTTTGTTTGCTTTGGTTCCTGTTTTATTCTGATTTTGTATGCCTTCGGTTTCTGATTTTCTGAATTATCGATTTTGTGCTGTAAACAGGGATATGGTCATTATCCATATTTGTCATCAACATTCACATCCCTATTGCGAAGGTACCAAACCAACAGTTACCTTAATTATCGTTTAACGCAGTTGCCTATCACGTGACTTTTTATATACGCAAATGATTGCTCATAAAATGACAATTGTATGAATTGCTTTAACACAGATCAAAACAAGTATATTCAGTTATCAATTGACACCTCCTGTCCCGAATGATAAAATGTGTGCGAACTCTAGGTCACACACTTTTACGCTTCAAAAAAGTGTGATATAGTAAGTCAATATCGCGTCATATTAGACGATAGACGAAGTTCAAGGCGAATCGCAATGTTGTCTGCATGAATATGCCATGTTCAGATGAGCAAATTCAGGCATAAGTGGATCAAATATATATTACGCGGATTTGATCTCCTTGTGTCCTTAATCAACAGTAAATTTATCTTTGCTTTTTGTTACATCATTTTACAAGAAATATTTCGAATATAAGCCAATCTTAGCCACGTTGTGGTAAGTCGTAAAAATTTCAATCACGTTTCTGTGAAATGTACCTTTTTTCCCTGGTTATACTCAATTTTTTTTTCATTCAAATTGCATCTTGAAGAAACATGGTAATTTCAACGAAGTTTGGATAATGGTACCGATTAATTTCATCGGTACCAATGTATTAACAATTAAACAGTGAAACCAAAAAGTGGCCTTGGCAATTGATTCTCACAGGATCGAAATTCGTGAAAAATCTGCATTGCCAGTCGAAAACCATTCAAGAAAAATGTGTTGTCCGAAGAGGAATTTAGTTCCCCAAACAAATTGGTATGACTGAAATTACAAATTGCATTCGCAAATTTACTACTTTAACTTCCCTTGTACTTTTCATGTCTGGATGCCAAATATTCGCAGATCAAGAAGGAGATCAGAATGCTAAAAAAACTCTGGAATGTTAGAGATATGTGGATTTATCTCCTTAGGTGTATAATTTTCTCCAACGTATCGTAGACTGAACAGTCTAACCTGGCTTAACTTGACTCTATCCCCCCCCCCCCGGGAAAACACATTTTATATACTGTAGCTCCGCGCAAACATCAAGGTTTAAAGTTTGATGATTCGTGACTTTAAACATATGAGCCCGACGCCAGAGACTAACAACAACAACCCCTCCCCTCCATATATAACAGTTACGAGATGGAAAGGGACGTATTTAATTGAGGGTCATTGGTATCTTGTTCCCTTGTGTTTAATCAAAGAATAACATTGGGTACGACGTAGAAAACATCCTATTACATGGATCCTGACTTCGGCCTATGAAGAATGCTACAAGTAAGTGTATATGGATGTTAATTCGCAAAATATCGAGGTCGTCAATCGACCGACTGATTTTCAAATCTAGGTTGCCCGTGACAAAAATAATGCGTGTTAGACGACCAGATGAACGCAAATTTCAAGCCTTCTTGTCATGTTTTCTGAAGTCAAAATTGTGACTTTGTAGGGTTTACTCATATATGTATATAATGTTCCCGGTCATGTTTCAATGATGAGATGTTACAGTAAATGTCTTCTCTAATTGTTTGTTTCTTTTCCCCGTGTGTGTTCCGCTGTTATGGCTGCAACATCATGTTGGGATCTCCGCCTTTTAATCTTTAATTCCTTATCTGGATTTCAAAATGACCCCATTATCTCCTTCATGTTTCAGCGCGAGAATTTAAGAAATCGACGAATTCACATATGTCAAAATAGTGCTCAGTTTCCTAATTTGTCCACATATAGGTAGAAACTCTACAACAATCTGAAGGAGCTGTTAAGATAAAGCGTAAAATCTGCCCTGAAAAGTTGAAATTTCAAAATGCAAAATTTAAGAATTTTTTTCGGTAAAAATGTCAAGTAACTTGGTCCACATATGAATATGCTATCAGACGGGATAATTTATTCAAAATAAGACCGATATTTGGGTCAAAATAAGCGTTTTTTACACAGAAATCAATGGAAAACGGAAAAGTTTTATATAACATCGCCCCCCCCCCTCGCTTTACAATGGCACTTTCACCAAAGGTGTATATCAATAAAACGCATTTTCTGACCAAGTGGGGTTCTGAAGCGAGGGGGGAACAATGTCCCACAGGTGAAAAACGAAAAAAGGGGGATGGATGACTATTTTTAAATGTGTCTCTAGAGCGATAAAATAGGTTATCATTGAAATTTTTTTCATTTTCAGAGTGTGTTCTGATCAAATATTTAACCGTTTCGAAGGAAATAAACGAGTAAGTTGTCTATTTCTACACCGTGTGTAATGTGTATTTCGCGCCAGAAACCTACATAAATGGTTGAGAAGAACGAAATAAAACCATTTTTCAGTTTCCGGATTGCAGAGTTTGCCGATTATTATACAAATATGGACTTGGTCGAGGTCATTATGTCATTATAATGACCCGATGATATTTGTAATATTGACCGAGGCCGAAGGCCGAGGTCGATATTACAAATATCATCGGGTCATTATAATGACATAATGACCGAGGCCAAGTCCTTATTTGTTATATTATATAAGGAATAGTTAGACTATATAAGATTAGAATAATGATTCAAAACAATATATACACATAATCTTTCATCAAGAATTCAACAATTAATTGCACTTTTTGTGAAAAGTATATTTAAACTTTTAATATTTAACAAAATAACTAAAAAAAAAAATTCTCGAAAATACTGAAATCAGGACAAATACCACACCGAGTCATTATCTTCCGTCAGCGGTCATTATTGGAAAATATTGACTCGCGCGTCAGCCAATCAGAATCGACGTTACATCCTAGTTATATAATATATTGATATAATAACCTCAAAGTTGATTTGTCTTATCCAATTTAGACTTGAAAAGGTACCAGAAGTATAATAAATATAAAAAGTGTGTAAAATTATGCATTTTTTGTGCACTTTCGTTCGATATTCGACGTTTTCCGTCGTCTGTACCCCTACCTCTTCAACTCGTAATCATAACATCTTTCACCAAATTTATTTTCATAAAATACCAACTAGGAATCTTATAATACTTTATATTTTTATCCTGACTAATTTTTATCTAAAGTGGAAGGACAACGCACGAGAAATAATCGAGTGCTTTCAGGGCTAAATCCGGCCCTTATCTTAACAACTCTTTTATAAGTCGACATCTTTGATGAATTAACGACATTTTACTTCTGCCATTTTTGAGGTGAAAATTCAAGGCGATACTACCCATCAACTCAATGTAAATGAAGTCCAAAACTCGTCACTAGCCGCACTTTAACTTTGTTTATCATTAGGAAATGAAAGGAGCTGTGTATTTGTCAAAATCGTTTCGGAAAGATCGCGATATTAAATTTCGAATTTGGTCAACTTGAGATACATATTTAATGAAATTAAGTTCTGTTATTTTTTGGTTGAAAATCAATATTTTGAGAAATAGGCGGGTGTTGCATGCAAGCAGGAGATGCTTACTCTTCCTGGGCACCTGGTCTCACTCTCATATCGGGAGTTCGCTTCTTTTCATGTGGTGGAGGTTTTTGTTTGTTTGCTTTGGTTCCTGTTTTATCCTGATTTTGTATGCCTTCGGTTTCTGAATTAGCGATCGATTTTGTGCTGTATACAGGGATATGGTCATTATCCATATTTGTCACAGCCATATCGATAGAATCACTTTATCGGTTTTGACAGGATTAAGATTATCTTGTGTTTATACATACAGTTGTACAGTTGGTAAAAATGTTTGGTAAAAAGAAGGCAAAATTGTATTAGAAAAAGTTGCATTTGCCGGGCGGCGCATTTTGCTGCTGGTATTTATTTGATTTTATGCATTTAGAAATTATTGCTTTTTTCTGGCACGTTTTAATTTAGATTTTGCGCGTTTCAAACACATATACATATATGACGTAATATAATCGGCATATGAATACATTTGCATCTATGAATAAATTGAGGGCTATCTTGCCCTATGCGGAAACAAACCGAATAGTTTAAATTGTTACTTATACTGTCACTAGTTTTGTTATTTTATTAAAAAACAACGTACTAGTATACCGGGTATAAGTTTCTCACCCTGTAAAAATGTATGAATTTCCTTGGCTTGCTCCACGAGTAAAAGTGAATAGTTTCACATATCCTTTAATATTTATTTCAATTACGTGGTCACAAAAACCACGCAATCACACAAAATATGCTGCATAAAGTATAGCTATCTTGAACGCTAGAAAGTGGCAGTTAATAATCAATTACCACATAAGTTCAGACACTTTTAAATGTAGGATGTGTTTTCGTCCAAAACGCGACAACAGAACAAACCTCGTCGTGGTTTAAATTCAGGACATTCCTTGTCCTAAAACACACCGTTCAAAAATGAGCCAAAAATAGATGCTATACCAAGGCATATCGATTATTGTTGATCATTGATGCATGGGCTTATTCATCTTATTCATACGGCTTTAATACAAGTTTGAAGTTATAACTTCCTGGTTGCATACTTCATTTTTAAGTCATGATTATTGTAATTGAATTTAGAGTTTCACAGACATTTCATTTATTAAAATACAATTTTTTATGCTAAGAATTATGGAGTAAAGTAAACGTTTTTCTGACTATGATGTTATACTTTCAATCTTTAAAAGACTCATTGCTTGAATGGTGATTTATGTGCAGTTATCTATATATGAATTATTGTAATAATAAACAAACTATAATCTGTTCACATTACCAACCTTACGTGATGTTTCTTACCTTTCGTTATCAAACACTTCCTAGTCAGTATTCATCCATTTGCAAAATCTATTCCGTCATGAACGTACAGGTAGTTTATGTCTCCTTGACCTTGGAAGTTTATAGACTATTCGTCTTTAAATAATTTCGTACTCCATCAGCTTAATCTCGATCGTTTGTATCGGGTACCCTTACTTATTATATAGAGACACGACAAAATGACATTTTTATTAAGTTTAATGAAAAATATTTAAGGTATTCAACCCCTAATGCATTTTCAATAATTAATACCAGAAATAAGAATTTTCAACCTCTTCAAAAAGAATGCTATACATCCTACTCTAGCTAACATTAGGGATTTTACTTCCCATACCATGATCACTCCGAAGATTCACGATTATGAAATCATCGGCATTTGTCGGGAAAGTATGAAAATATGCATAATTCTTAACCGGAAGTACTCTATTAGGGTGTGGGATCCTTAAATGGTATTTGTGCCCTTTGCCGTGTGGAGCTCGTAAAAAAAGTTCCCCGCGAGGGGTTTGACAATAAGTGTTTTGAATATTTTCCCCTGACATTGTTGCCATAGCATTTCCTATATAGACAGAACCACAGACAGTGCATGTTTTTAATATATTTTCATTTTTGTGCATGAACATCGACGGCGGGTGCGGCTAGGCAACAGGGGATGCTTACTCCTCCCGGGCACCTAGTCCCACCTCTAGCTTGCTAGGGGTCCGTCGATGCTCAATTTGGTGCTCTATTGTGAGTGCTGTGGAGATTATCGTCAGGATCTTCTCTAACTCATTTGTGTCACACTTGTGCCCTTTGCCGTGTGGAGCTCGTAGAAATATCCCCGCGAGGAGTTTGACAATAAGTGTTTTGAATATTTTCCCCTGACATTGTCACCATAGCATTTTCTATATTAGACAGAACCACGGACAGTGCATGTATTTAATATATTTTCATTTTTTTGCATGAACAAGGGGATGCTTACTCCTCCCGGACCCCTTCCCAGATAGCATGACTACGTTGGGCCAATGTTGGTAATATGTTGTATTGTTGGCCGGTGGTTGGCGTTGGCATGTCAACGTTGGACCAACATTGGCCCAACATTGTATTTGTCGGACATACCAAAGAATTATCGCTGTTGTTGGACTGGGGTTGGGCCAATGTTGGTCCAACATCGTATGTTCAAGATAAAAGCACCGATCGAATTATATAATTTTACAAATGAGATTAACAATACACACCATCATTGAAAAAGATCAAAATTTTGTTTCAAAATAATAAAACGAAGCCATAAGAGTCTAAAGAATAATAATCTAATTTACGACGTTGGTTCAATGTTGGGCCAACGTTCGTTCCAAAATAAAGAAAAATGTAAAGATTCAAATCAAATCAAATCTAATAAAAAGTCAATCTGACTTTTGTAACTGGGCAATATTAACTGAATTTATTCCTCTTTAACATTTTTATATTATTTGCAATATAAATGGTATGAATGGGTTGACGTTGGACCTACGTTGGACCTACGTATGTTATACCAAGATTAATTTTCAAAATATCGTTAATTTATTTTTCATTTCCGAAAGTCTTGAACTATGAAGTTTTCAAAGATTTTCAAATACTTAACAAGTCTTTAGATAAAAAAAATTGTGTCCGTCAAAAGAGGACTTACTTTTTTCGGTACTGTAAGACGTTGGGTCAACGTTGGACCAGCGTAAACATTGGGTAAAGAAAACATTAAAAAAATATTTCATAAAAAATATTAGATCATGTCTATAATGTGCATAGTTATTTCACAATGATACATACATTTATATATAATATGTCAGTAATTCAAGGTTCCTGTATTACTTTATAAAATTCAACTTATCATAAAATTAACTACCGAAGTAACTGCAGAGATAAGATCTAGGTCAGTGCTTGGCCGGTCAAGTCATAATTAACACCAGATGTCTGACCAATTTCTAAGGCAACGGAGCTAGATTGCACAATCTGATACCGGACGTTTCTTATGTGGGACGCAAACTACAAGGTTTTAAGTAAAGATGAATTTGAAATAGAGCGAGAGCGGTCAGTGGACGCTTAAGTTTTGTAAAGTGTAGGCAGTAAAAGTAAGTACATTATGATATTTATTATTATTCGTGATTGTTGGCAATTCGTATGCATTATTTTATCTATTTTTGTTCATTTTGCATTTGTAGAAATCAAATTAACTATTATCATTAATCATGTTAATTTATCTAAATATCTGATATTTTTGTATCTTTTCTATTTTGCAGTAATATACCACGTTGAAATGGAGATCGGTTGATCGAATGATTTGGAGATAGAATTCGACTTGATGAGAAAGAAAGGAAAAGTGGAGATACCAAAGGACCAGAGTTGTGTTTGAAGTCGGATATTTAACATTGAGTGATTTATGTTCAGACTTGTGGATCAAAAAATATTAGGATATCTCTTTTCTACTTTCAGATCACCAAAGGATCTACGGCCAACGTTACCAACAAAAAGCCAACGTTCAGCAAACATATCATTACAATGTTGGACTGACGTTAGACCAACATAAATCCGATATATATGTTAAACTGGGCCAACGTTGGGCCAACGTGTAAACATCCGAGGTCTGACATCGGCCCAACAGCGACCCAACTTGTGGGGCCAACGTTGGGCCGATGAGCAACATTGCATTGGCCCAACATTCACTGCCGATATTGGCCCAACGTAAATGTCACCGATAGACTTGCGTTGGGCCAACATCAGCATGCTATCTGGGTTGTTCCTACTTCTAGCTTGCTAGGGGTCCGTCGATGCTCAATTTGGTGCTCTATTATGAGTGTTGTGGAGATTATTGTCAGGATCTTCTTTAACTCATTGGTAGATATCGTTTTTTCTCCCAGGAAAAAAAAAAGAAGCAGTAGGCCTATATCCATTGTGATTCATGTAGTACAATAACGGAATTGTCGTTGTTTTAAGAGAAAAATACATGTATCGCTTTAAATACAAGAGTCCAAGGGGTCACATCGCTCAATTGAAAATCCAGGAATCTAAGAGCTAACCTTAACTTAATAATGCGAATCATAGGTTTTATGAAAAAGGCAATATTAATCTTGAGCTTTTTAAAACCGTTTCAACCGACCAAAGAGAGCAATATTACACATAACACTTATTAGTGCACATTTACAACAGTGGCCCATTATTAAGTTCTTTAGGGAACCTTGAATCCGTCGTCCATTTTGATTTTAATCAAACCCTGTTTTAGTGTCCATGACTCGAGAAACGATGTCAAACAATAAAAAGGCAAGTTTCCCAATATCCAAAGTAAAACAATAACAATTGACGTACAAACGAACAACTTGAATAAGCGGACAACTATTTGTAACGGACAGTTTCACAATGTACACATTTTCCGTCATTGGTAGCTATGGACAATATTATACTATGGCTGATTAAGATGTTGTGAGCCTCGTATTGAAGAATTTGAATTTTATCAGACATTTTGTATTATTTTTCTACATAATCCCTTTCAGTATCTATACACTTTTGCCACCAGTATTCAAGGGTCTCAATACCTTTTTTTAAAGAACTCCTTATCTTGACTGGACAGAGAGCCTTCCATTGCAAGTATGACGTCATCATCGGACTGAAAGTGGGTGTCAGAAATAGCTGCTTTCAGTTTTGGGAATATCCAAAACAAGATCAGGTGAATAAGGCGGATGCTCAATCAAATTTAAGCCACAATCATGAGTAGCAGCCATGGCAGAGGCAGACTTGTGAGCAGGAGCATTGCCCTAATGGAACAAATGAGTTAAAGAAGATCCTGACGACAATCTTAACAGCACTCACGATAGAGCACAAAATTGAGCATCGACGGACCCCTAGCAAGCTAGAGGTGCCCGGGAGGAGTAAACATCCCCTGTCGGCTAGCCGCACCCGCCGTCGATGATCACGCACGAAAATGAACAAAATATAAAATACATGCACTGTCTTAGGCTAAATCTATATAGAAAGTGTTATGGCGACAATGTCAGGGCAAATATTCAAAACACTTACTGTCAAACCCCTCGCGGGGAACTTTTTTACGAGCTTCACACGGCAAAGGGCATAAGTGTGACACAAATGAGTTAAAGAAGATCCTGACGACAATATCAACAGCACTCACAATAGAGCACAAAATTGAGCATCGACGGACCCCTAGCAAGCTAGAGGTGGGATACACCTTATTAAGTGAAGCATAGTATATGTCATTGATTTTTTGTCCGTCTGCATCCCAGAAAACCGGGACCATAACCTTCCCAGCTGAAGAAACAGTCTTTGCCTTCTTTTGCCCTGATGAGCAAGGGTGCTTCCACTGTTTCGACTGCTGTTTGGCCTCTGGGGTAAAATGATCGACCCATGCTTCATCCACAGTGACAAATCGTGGAAGAAAATTGACAGGATCTCCCTCAAGAAGGTTAAGATTAGCACACGATAGAGTGCGCCTGGGTGCTTCTGATCAACTTCCAGAAGTCTTGGTGCCCAACGGGTCGAAAGCTTTTTGATCATCAGTCAAAATGGAATGAACTCTTTCCTGTGAAATGCCAACTGTACTGAATATCTTTCTTTATGTAACTCGTCTGTCGGTCATCCCAATATCATGGACTGTATTGATCATTTCTGGAGTTGCAACAGTAACAGGCCTTTCAAGGACGGGGGCATGCTCAAAGCTCTGTCTGCCGCGCTTAGATTCCGCCATCCATCTTTTCACTGTAGCATATTAAGGGACATCTTTCGCTAATGGTGTTACCATATCATTATGGATATCTGTTAGGCCTTTTTATGCATACATTGGATCACTCCCCTTTCGCCGATTTTGTCTACTTTGTAGAAGCAACTTGTCTTGTTTACTTTAGTAGTGTTACCTTATCTAAATTGACGAAATGAGGCCAGTCCTTGGGTATATGAACTTATACAGTAAGAGAATAGCAGGACTTAAAAATAGCATCCCTACATTTCTCCTTCAATACGAGGCTCACAACATATCATTCAGCCTTCTTTCATATATATACATGGAGTTCAAGGTGGACAATAAAGTATGGCATCGTGATATCAAACTGCATATAAAAAGAAAGTGAATAAAAATTGAAACATGTATATAGTTAGCAAGTTCAAGATGCATTGTGGATTTATTAAGACATTTAGAGCCCAAAAGAGAGCAATTCTGAAGATGCATGTAAGTCTTAAAGTAAAAGTATCGAAAAGGGTTTTTTCTCTTCCCTAAGATTCGTAGCTATCTTTAATAAGTTCGGTTAGATACAGTCATTCATTTATTAGTATATGTTCACTTCCTTGTTTCCTTTTTTCTTCATTCATATTTTTTCACACCAAGATGCCCATAATCGACAGATTTTAAGCCTATTGATACTTAGCAAAAACGTTATTATCGCATGTCTCGTATTTATCCAAGATCGACCGTTACAAAAGTGTCTGTGAAGCGTCAGAACACCCAAGACCTGCTTTTTAAAATCGTCGATATCTTGTTCGTTCATTCGTTTTTCCGATTTTCCCTCGCTCCTGATAATTAAAAGCCCCGTATGACGTCATCATCATGATTAAAACAGAAGGTTTTACTATCGATTGACTGCTTCTAGCGGGAACATTTGATTTTCAAATAGAATTAAATTATGGAATAAGTATATTTACTGTATCGGGCTATCGTACGATATATGTGAAGTCATCAGCATTGCACAAGGCCGTCTGTGGACTTCCGATTGCCTTTAAGTAAATTTTCTTGAATTTCAAACCATTTTGCAGCTTCCCAGTGTATAAATTTCTGGTGTTTATCTTGCTTTATTTCTTGTGAAACCTCCCTAGTTTAGTTTTAAATAAGCTTCTTTCGAAAGCAATTAACAAGAACAAAGAAACCTAGCAATTTCCTTTACAATTAGAAAAGTCAACACATTTGATACTTGAGCGGTAAAATGGAAGCATTCTAGTGTTTAATGAGTCCATTACTTAGTGGTTTTTCTTTTTGGTAACTTTAACTCTTTGGAAATAGTTTATACATGTATATATCATATTGTTTTTCATGTTTCAGTCTTCCCTTGTTCTTATGTGTGTGTATTGAAACGTCGTCATGTTTGTTTCACTGGGTAGGTGCAGGGTGGTCATGCTGGAGAAAATCCCCTTTCCTCTTTCTTATTACATACTTTGAATAAAGAGAATGGTTGCCAAAAGTTAGCGCTGGATGTGCACTGCTCTTCCTCCTTGTGTTTTCGTAGTTTTTCAGTAACGTGCCAAATATGGATAATGACCATATCCCAATACACAGTACAACATCGATTACTCAGGAAATCATAAACCGAAGGCATACAAAATCAGGATAAAACATGAGCCAAAGCAAACAAAGAAAAAACCACCACCATATGAAAAGAAGCGAACTCCCAAAGTGGGAGTGAGACCAGGTGCCAAGGAAGAGTAAGCATCTCTTGCTTGCATGCAACACCCGCAATTCGGTAGAACTGTCCCATTCGGCCACTTCCATCTCGGAAGACAAAGATCACAACTCCTGGCTGGATGGCTCAAATGGTCCACGACAGAACATCATCCCTTGGAGAGTGGGACATCATGGTGCATGACGAGTTCCCCATATCGACCGTAGAACTTCCTCAGTGACGATTTTAGTCGGTCACATACATATCCCTGACTGAGAAGCCCATCGGAAAGACGCCTAGCTCTCAGAACAAAATCCGTATATTTGGTACCTGCTCTGGCATAGCGTATCAACTGAGATATGAACATGCCATATGCAGGCGATAAAGGGATGTTGCTACTCAGAAAAGGAAAGTTTGCAATGTTGAAATTGAAGTCGTCACGTCTGTCATAGAGCGAGGTGTCCATGCGACCACCAGTGTCGTAGGACAAAATTATGTCCAAATAGGATGCTGAATTATTTGTCTCTGTAGTTTCTTTGACTTCAAGCTCCGAAGGATAGATACTGCTGAGGTAATCTGCGAATTTTGGATTATTAATGGACAACACATCATCTATGCATCTGTAAGTGAAGTTAAAGTCAGAAGCCAAGTATATTTTCCCTCCAGAGACCAAAGATTGAATGAATTCAGCTTCGTACGAGTAAAGGAAAATGTCGGCAAGGAGTGGGGCACAATTGGTCCCCATTGGAATTCCGACAATTTGCTGGAAAACCTTTCCTCCAAACACCACAAAAATGTTGTCGATCAGAAAGTTTAACATCTGAATAATATCTGTTTCAGTGTATGTTTTCAGAATCGGACTTTTCTTTTACAAAGAAGGTTTTGTCATAGTTAACAACAATAAATTTGTATTTGCGATTGCCGTTCTTACTTGTAAACGCATTACTTATGATTCTAATTCATTCTGTTTGTCTCACGCATTCTGATTGGTTCAAAGATTTCTACAAGCATGTATAACGACGATATACATGCCGCAAACCGACTCACTTGACATACTTCAAAATGTATTCCTACGTAAATTTGCACGTAACAAGCTTTAATAGCGCACTTTTTGCGTATGACGTCATGCTTCCCTTTGTTCTTCGCTCCTGTGACGTCATACCGTGACGTAAAACTACAAGGTATGAGCTTGTAAATGGCGTTCTCCACATGTAAACAACAGAGCAAGTAAGTTTACTGTTACATTGTTTAGATTTAGGATCACTGATGAGGGTTAAATACCCGAAACGTGCATGTCTGGTCCACGTTGCCAATTTATCTGTTCTTAAATGATGCTATTCAATTTGAAGACGTTTACAATTATTATTGATAACACTTTGATTTTTCGCCATTGATACGAATTTAAGCAGTTGTATTTCATATTTTGCAGCGCAATAATTTCTGTTGGTCGTTGTTAGTCCTCCGTAGCAACGTCACCTCTAAAGCGATGCATGGGACCCTCTGAGGGGTATAAATATGTCACATGAATTAGAATAGGGATAAACGTACTTTGTTTTGTGGTTCCAAAAGGTATATGTTGGATATGCTGTTGGAAACATACGTTTAACTGCGTTTCCAACAGTATATCCAACATATACCTGTCGGAACCACAAAACACAGTATGTTTATCCCCTAATTTTTGCGAGTCTTTCTTTCAATTTAGAATGTGGGATTGTAGTGTTAAGTGTCGAAAAATCAAAGGCTTTGATCGAATGGACTTTACTAAAATGCGTGGATTTCAGATGTTTTAAAAGTTCCTTCGAATTCTTTAAAATCCACATCTCGTTGATACCACTGCGAGAATATACTGTCGAACAATATTTTTGAAGCCTAGATTTGATTTCAGATAAAACTTTGGTGAGTAAGATCGATACAGATTTGGTAGAACATTTTGAGGAACCAGCTATGAAACGTTGTTTGTACGGACTCTTATGCATTCTAGGTATGCAGTATAAGTATGACAAATCTAAATCTAAATTGTTATTGTCGAAGCCAAAGGAAGCAAGAGCTGATTTGTGGTTATCTATTACTTCAGAGGCAGAAAGGTTTATTGGGATGTAAGTGGGTTTTCCATGTGTCGAATTTAAAGCCAACTCTTTAATTAGACTGTCGAAATAGTACTTTTTGCAAGTAAATGTGTAATTATTTGAGGCTTTGTCTGCTGGTGTGATAACAAAATGTTCTTGGAGGTAGGCAAGCTCTGTGATAACATCAGGGTCTTTATTAATTAAAGACAGACTCGAATCTGATGTTCACAGTTGAATTGAATCGGTAAATTCTAGATAAAAGTAACCCTCTGATGGATTTTATCCATTGGGTAGGGTGTCGAGCTGTACATCCTCTTTCTTTTTATGTGTTAAAATATTATGGATTCTTATACGAAATGGTTAAAATGCATAAGTTATTAAAATTCTAAATGCTTAAATTAAAATCCTCCCATATGCTGATGACACAACTTTACTTCTTGATGGTTCGGATAACTCTCTTCGAAAATAGCACTGGACTCTGGAGATCGATCATTAGAAAAAGCTGTCCTTCTTGTTTCTATAGAACTGTGTCATCGTCTCTGTCTGTTTTTCCGATTTTTCTTTTCGCGTGAGAGTTCTGTTTTATGCTTTTCAAGAGTGTGTAAGCCTTTCGATTGCAGTTTTATTTTTGGTTTGGGATCTGTTTTCGGCTTTTGAAGTTGACTTTCATTCAATGATACAATTATGATTCAATACAAAAAACCATACAATTCAGTAGGCACGTATACCCTCTATGACACCCCTTTTCAAATAATCTATTCATTTTGCGAATATGCATGTCGCAGTATTCGTTTTGTCTTGTTTGATTGGGTTTGTTTGTTTTTTGTCCATAAAAACTGCAGAATAGAGACTTTGAGTCGGGGAGGGGGATGTTGGAAAAACTTAAACGATATAAGAAGCAATATAATTAGACAAACGATTTATTCATGATTTTACTTATTCTTTTGACCATGTGGAGAGAACTTATGCCTAAATGAACATGTCTTTCATTTATTAAAATATCAATAGTCACCCTTGAAACAAAGTATATTGAGTCTGCGGTATACAGAGTTATTTTCAATTTTAGACGGTATCTGACTTTTATGACGTCATAAAAATGGTTTAATGCACCTCGGACTAGTTTCTTCCAATAGAATTGCGTATATCACGTCACGTGATTGTCTCCTATGAGGCCATAGCCTACCCCCTCATCCTGATAGTTCTAAGGCAATGGCGGCCTGATTCGAGGCGAGGAAAACAAGATGGCCACCTTTTACATAAAGTAGACAATAAATCAGATCTTGTAAGCCACAAACACAAACAAGAAGACGCTCATTTACCTAAATTAATGGTTTTAGAATTTATTTACATCTTCCTTTCTGAATTCAAAATAATACAACCAATGCTTCATTTCTCATCGTACATCTTTTCTTTAGTCGACATGTTGTTCGTGTATAACATTACGTTTCCAATGTCAAATGTTGACGTCACTGATGTAGTATAGGTGATGTCGGAGGCAAGCGAATGCGCACCAAATGACAAGATGTCCGTTTATATTTTGAAATAATCTTTCAGTTTTATTTTATTTGTAAATAGAAATTGTCCTCGATGCAATAAATTCGTTATTAGGTTTATAACTGACATACCATAGAAATATAGGGGGTAATCTGTGATATAGGGGGTAATCTGTGATCATAGCGGGGCTCAGCTTGAGTTGAGAAATATAAATCGCGTACGATGGCAGTCTAGTGACACGAAGTTTAGTTATAAAAACTTTCTGTTAAGCCTCTGTCGGCACACCAAAGGCTTGTCGGTTATTACCGAATGCCTGTTTATTATAATAATGTCAATACTTCTTTCTGGACAAGGAGCGACATTTTTGTATGCTTAAACCAAGGAGAAACTTGCCAGAGATGCACGTTGTCATAATTAATCTTGCCAGAGATATTTCCCATGAGTCAATAATGATTATTTTTGGGTCAAAAGGATATATTACAGACCATACACCATTCATTCAAGACTGCATATCCATACTTGCACTCCAGTTTAGCAACTCAGCACTTTGCGCATTGATATATGACAAAGAATAGTATCACATTAAAGGTACAGCTAATTTGAATATTTTTGTCACAATTTCTTTCATCACCAAGTGAAAACCATAAGTTGGTTACATGTATCAATTCCATAACTTCATATACATCTGAATATTGAGATCTTTCATTTCCATAACTTCATGTACATCAGAATATTTTAGATCTTTCATTTCTATTACTTCATGTACATCTGAACATTGAGATCTTTCATTTCCATAGCTTCATGTACATCTGAATATTTGAGATCTTTCAATTCCATAACTTCATATACATCTAAATATTGAGATCTTTCATTTCCATAACTTCATATACATCTAAATATTGAGATCTTTCATTTCCATAACTTCATGTACATCAGAATATTTGAGATCTTTCATTTCTATAACTTCATGTACATCTGAATATTGAGATCTTTCATTTCCATAGCTTAATGTACATCTGAATATTTGAGATCTTTCATTTCCATAGCTTCATGTACATCTGAATATTTGAGATCTTTCATTTCCATAGCTTCATGTAATCTGAATATTGATATCTTTCAATTCCATAACTTCATGTACATCTGAATATTGAGATCTTTCATTTCCATAGCTTCATGTACATCTGAATATTGATATCTTTCAATTCCATAACTTCACGTACATCTGAATATTGAGATCTTTCATTCCCATAACTTCATGTACATCTGAACATTTGAGATCTTTCATTTCCATTACTGCATGTACATCTGAATATTGAGATCTTTCAATTCCATAGCTTCATGTACATCAGAATATTTGAGATCTTTCATTTCCATAACTTCATGTCCATCAGAATATTGAGATCTTTCATTTCCATAACTTCATGTACATCTAAATATTGAGATCTTTCAATTCCATAACTTCATGTACATCAGAATATTTGAAATCTTTCTTTTCCATAACTTCATGTCCATCAGAATATTGAGATCTTTCATTTCCATAACTTCATGTACATCTGAACATTGAGATCTTTCATTTCCATAGCTTCATGTACATCTGAACATTGAGATCTTTCATTTCCATAACTTCATGTACATCTGAATATTGATATCTTTCAATTCCATAGCTTCACGTACACCAGAATATTGAGATCTTTCATTTCCATAACTTCATGTACATCTGAGTATTGAAATCTTCCATTGAGTTCCTAGTCATTCCTAGCAAGAAGGAAAAAAGTCGAAATTCTACCAAATTTTGCAAAATAGTGACCCAATACTTTTAACTTGAGGATATTTTCACACAACTAACTAACAGCATGATCGGGAATCATATCTTTTACCAGTATCTCCTATTTGGGCAATCGATACTCTAAACATTTGAGTATTGCCAGATTACTGATCACTGAATATCTACATATACCTCTATAGTTTTTTTGTGAAACGCTTCAGTGTGGAAAGCAATGGAAATAATCACATTAAAAACCCATCAATTGATTTGAACATGTTGAAGGAGCAATGATGATATACTGTTTGATACTGGGGGAGTGAAGGGAGTCAAGATAAAAGCCAAAACGTTATCTGAAAGGAAGAGTTGAAAAAAAAGACAAAAACAGTATTTTGATTTTACGTTTTAGTTGATTTCATGGATGATACATGAACATCGATTTATCAAAAATGAATGGCGAAGTTTCTAACATATTTGAATGATATCATACTAAATCAGTACACACAATATAAGACATAAAAGAAATCAAATAGAAAAAGAAGTTGAACACATTGTACCTACATTATTTAAAACATAGGTAATCACAGATTACGAAGCTCACCTCGTGACAGCAAAATTCAATTCAAACATATTTCTTAGTACATGTATATTGGCTTTTAAAGGCAAAACCACTCAAGCAGAAAAAGTAGGTCAAGGTCATTTTATGAAAGTTTGATCAAAGATACATCCAATATGCAAGTTTGGTACATATAGCAGTTATACTTTGCTCAATATTGGCTCTATAGAGCAAAATCACTCAAGCGGAAAAAGTAGGTCAAGGTCATTTTATGAAAGATTGATCAAAGATACATCCAATATGCAAGTTTGGTACATGTATCACTTATACTTTGCTCAATATTGGCTTTTAAAGGCAAAATCACTCAAGCGGAAAAAGTAGGTCGAGGTCATTTTATGAAAGTTTGATCAAAGATACATCCAATATGCAAGTTTGGTACATGTAGCAGTAATACTTTGCTCGATATTGGCTCTATAGAGCAAAATCACTCAAGCGGAAAAAGTAGGTCAAGGTCATTTTATGAAAGATTGATCAAAGATACATCCAATATGCAAGTTTGGTACATGTATCACTTATACTTTGCTCAATATTGGCTTTTAAAGGCAAAATCACTCAAGCGGAAAAAGTAGGTCGAGGTCATTTTATGAAAGTTTGATCAAAGATACATCTTATATGCAAGTTTGGAACATCTAGCACTTATACTTTGCTCAATATTGGCTTTTAAAAGCGAAATAACTCAAGCGGAAAATGTAGGTCAGATGCTGCATCCGATGCATGGGTTCAGCTCAGCATCCAAAGATGAATCACTTGTGCAAGTTTGGTTACTGTAGCATCAGTACTTTGTCAGATAATGAGCTACCCCAAACTTCTTAACCAAGTCACTCAAGCGGAAAATGTAGGTCAGATGCTGCATCTGATGCATGGGTTCACCTCAGCATCCAAAGATGAATCACTTGTGCAAGTTTGGTTACTGTAGCATCAGTACTTTGTCAGATACTGAGCTACCCCAAACTTCTTAACCAAGTCACTCAAGCGGAAAATGTAGGTCAGATGCTGCATACAATGCATGGGTTCACCTCAGCATCCAAAGATGAATCACTTGTGCCAGTTTGGTTACTGTAGCATTAGTACTTTGTCAGATACTGAGCTACCCCAAACTTCTTAACCAAGTCACTCAAGCGGAAAATGTAGGTCAGATGCTGCATCCGATGCATGGGTTCACCTCAGCATCCAAAGATGAATCACTTGTGCCAGTTTGGTTACTGTAGCATTAGTACTTTGTCAGATACTGAGCTACCCCAAACTTCTTAACCAAGTCACTCAAGCGGAAAATGTAGGTCAGATGCTGCATCCGATGCATGGGTTCACCTCAGCATCCAAAGATGAATCACTTGTGCAAGTTTGGTTACTGTAGCATTAGTACTTTGTCAGATACTGAGCTACCCCAAACTTCTTAACCGGACGCGGACGCGGACGCGGACGCGTGGGGTTATAGCATAAGCTCACTCAACTTCGTCGAGGTGAGCTAAAAATAGTAAATCTTCATTACTTCTCATGAAAAACAAAATAACTTTAGTATCCTTTTTTCCATTCATTTCATTTGAAAATGTCATTGCAGCTGAAATTCTACTTGAACAATGCATCAGCCATTCTCTCTCTTCATTTTTATGGGTTAATTTTACATTTGTGATGGTATCTGTGTGATGTAAAAGTAATGTGACGTCATTAAACTCCTTTAAAAATGTCATATTTGTAGAACAGTTTCCCGGAACTTTAGGCTGGTTTCTATAAGAGTTATGTCACAATACGTTGACGTCAGATACCTCCACAAATGGGAAGTAACTCTGTATTTCAAAAAGACCGAATTGAATATTCTAATGCATTATCAAAGCTTCCTTCCACTACTTGCCTATCTCAATATGACCTTGCCTTCAGTCCTACGCATAATTAACATATCTCAAATTATTTAAAATGGAATGAGCTTAGCAATCTGCAGAGTTATCTGCTCCTTCTTCCTTCTACCTCTGCATGTTATCTGACCAAATTTTTTAACAGACCATAAGTCATACACAAGTAGCTCTTCAATTTAAGCTACCAGGATTATGAAAATTTAGTACAAAAAACAGTTATGTTATTTTAAAGACAACATTAGCGTCTTTCCTGATACATGTACAAGTATTACAGACAATATTTCAAAACAGAATACACTAACTTAATATGTAAGAATGGATATCAATATTAAAACACACATATAATTTCAACTTTTCGAATTAAATTCAGTTTTGTCACTTGATCCAAACAGCCACTTGGTACTTAATGTACATGAATTTTGTCATTTGATCCAAACAAACTTATTCATAAAAGTGTGAAATTACATTTAAAAGTCGCCAACTGATGTTCCATAGAATATAATACCTTTCCATATTAAAATGTGACAAATTACAGATTTTTTTTTTTGAGAGTAACCATTTGGGAGATCAAGATTTTATACATGTACATCTAATAACATTTCCGAGACAAAAGTTTAAGTTCACTAGTAACCATTCAGATTATTTTCAAAATCTTTTAAATTCTTTTCATAACTAATAAGACTGATAAGACAAGGAAATCATTATTGACAAAGATTGGAACATTTCTTCCAACGAGGGAAACGATATAAAAATGGACGATGGAAAAATGTATACCATTCATGAGGGCTTCTTACAAATCTCTGTAATTTGAAATAAAACTAGAATTTCATTCATGAAGATATCACAAAAATCTTTGTGAAATGAAATGAAACTTGAATGTACAAAACGTCTTTAACTCTTTTAAAGACATATACATGTACATGTGTGTAAGCCACATGATTTCTTTTAATATAAAAACATTTGCCAAAATTTCTGAAACTTCATGACAAATTCTTAAATGACGATACAAACTGAGCCATAAAATAAAGACAGACAACATTTTTAATAACTGCTGACAAATACAGTACATGTATTTCTTTCTCTCATGGGTAAAAGTAAAAAGTAACTGTCAGCCACATGCGTTCGACTACTATCATACAACGGACATTCTATACAAAAGACAATGAAATGTACGATTTTTCAATACAAAGATCGACCTGAACAATGATATTCGAGGCTTGGTTTTCTTTGTAATTCTAGAAACTGTCCTAGTGACATCAGATCTCCCAAATAATTCCGTGAAAATCTTTTTCTTGTCATTTTTCCATCATTGTTTTTTGTCCCATATGCCTGTAAAAGAGAATGTATTTTATAAAATGTGCATGTAAATTCATGTGTTTGAAATTACATAGAGAATAAGTGTCTTAATTTGTGTTTTGTTACGGGTATACATGTACAACACACAGCAAGTGCATTTATCGTACATGTAATGCGCGATAGCGCATTTCATGCGATAAATGCACTTGCTGTGTGTTGTATACCCGTAACAAAACACAAATTATGACATTTATTCTATATATATGCACCATAGTTGTCTATTTCATTCTTGTTTTCTGAAATCGCGTTTCATAGGTAAAAGGTGACGTTAAAATTCAGGTCATCGCGGGCTCAGTTTGTAGGTAAGAACAGCCGTCGCGGCATGCTTCTTTAGATTTTATGCATTGTGACGTCACGAGTGTTAATACACAAATTGCAGCACGTTTCTTTCAATAGTAACATCTCAGGGAATTACATTGGTTGTGCATACATATTATAGAAAATTTAAAATAAAAGGATGAAAGGGCTCATGAGCTAATTGTCCAGTCAGTTAAGTACATATACATGTAAGTTACAAATTTTAAAACACTTCCGCGGGTTACCATTCACATGCAATAACTCTCAAACTGAATCTGAAGTTAATAATATCGTATAACCAGAAATTTTCTTGAGATACTAATTTTCGCTATATTCGCGATTGATTTGGAATCGCAAAAATTACTCTCGCAAAATACTGTATTTGATAAGGTATATCATAAATTGTTATGTCTGTTACATTTGTTCATATTATACATTCTTTATTCTTCATGATTAAACCTAATGGGGAGTGAATACTGAGTGTATTGTTATGAAAAACTCACTAAAACTTATAATGAAAGGTACAAAACAGTAACATCATATGAACATACATGTATGTGTTTGTACATGAAATTAAGGAATCACGAAAAATTATACTAGCAAAATTTTTACCATAAAATTGCGAAATTTGATACTCACGGAAATGTCTGGTTATACGGTATACTTGTACATGTATCTTGATAAAGGCAGTAAGTTTTCAGTATCGGAAGTCATCTGTAGTTTGTAAGAAAACCACCTTCTGACCATCTTAGTCCTATTGAGTCTTTGCTGAATACATAGTCTACATGTATTTCCAATATGAGACGGTATCTGTACTTTGAAAATTATAACGTCATGAAAATGATACGGTAATGTCAACTTTATACAATCATTTTCTCGAGTTAAAAGATCGTTGACATCAAAATTGGTCAGATACCGTCCTAAACTGGAAATATCTCTGATTTTCAAAAATACGGAATAAGGGATGCATCAGACAGTACAACAATGACTATTTTTAAACCTAGTCGGCAAGAATTTCATAGGATAAATGTCCATCTATCAAAAACTATATATTTTTCTTCCATTTATTCTTATGAAATAAAATAAATCTTTAGCCTATGAGTCAAAATTACTTAGGTCAGAGGTAAAATCATATATGACTTCTACATACAAACCTGACTATCGTTTTCCTCTCAAACTTTAAAAAAAAATCTGCCTCCTAGTCATCCTTGGCTGGTTCTTCCTTCACATCGCCTGCATCATCTCCTTCATCGCCATCTTCTTTGTCGTCATCATCATCATCGTCGTCGTCATCGTCTTCTTCATCATCGTCATCTTTTTTATCATCTCTATCATCTCTCCTCTTCTTTCTCTGTGACATGAAATCAGAAACACAAGGTCAAACGTTTTTGAGACTTAAACACATGTACTATATGAACCAAAGTTGACATTGTTTTTGCTTCCCTTCAGAGGTGCTTTTTAATAATCAAATAATTTCCAATGTCATTTTTAAGAAACGGAGATTATGATTGGCTGAGAAATTTTGTTGATATGTTGATCAATTACATATCTTTCTATACATGGGAATTCCCTCAAACATTAATTAGCTCATAGCTGAAAATACAAAATATTGATATTTGCTTAAGATTTCAAGGGTACATATTCTTTTCCACTTACTCAAAAATGCATTATGCATGTAGGATTTGATAAAACTTGTTTTTATTCAAAAGATAAAGGGAACAATTGTGTCTGTTTTCTGAAATCGTGTTTTTCCAGGTAAACAGGTTATGTTCAAATTTAGGTTACTGCGGGTTCAGTTTGCTGGGTTGAACAGTTGTCACAGCATGTTTCTGTATAGCTTATGTATTGTAACATCAAGAGTGTTTACATGCGAAATAAAACTCATTTCTATCAATAGTTGCATCTAAGGGTATTACATTGGTTATGTATATACATGTATGTATGTGAATGGAATGTAACATAATTATACCCTTACCCTTGGCCCTCCCCTTCTGTCACGACTCTGCCTCTTCTTCTTTTTGATATCTGCCAGTCTTTCTGCTCTTTCTTTGAATAGTTTTCTCCAATGATCTATTTCTTCTTCACCTAAAAAACAATACACATTACATTATAACAAAGCCTCCATTTTCAGTATTTTTTAACACATGTATATTGTATGTTTGATGTTTGATGAAAAAAAAATAAAAAGATCAAAAAGCAGATAAAAAGTCTAGTAAATGAAATTAAGTAAAGAGGGAAAATTTACTACCAGTAATACAACTTTTACTACCACTACCAGTAATACAACTTTTACTACTAGTAATACCATAATACAACTTTTACTACCAGAAAATAAAGAGCTGGAATTGTTGAATCTGCTGCTATCCTTTACAATACATAGGGCTGTTATTCATCACAAAATTGGCCCCAGATTGATTAGGAGTAGCTACAGATGCACTATGAGTAGCTACAACTCGCCTTCGAATTGCTAAAAAACAAAACTCCTACATCAATTTTATCCTTAGTGGAGTCATAGAAAATTTTTAACATGTTCATGAATTTTTTTGGCTCTCAAGAATTTCTATGTATTGGTTTAGATTGCTACAGAAAGCTACGGATGCCGAATTTATTTTTCACTGATCCGTAGCTATCCATGGCCTGATCTGTGAAAGTGTGGAGGGGGCTTAATATTTAATGAAGTTTGCTGAAATTTCCTATAGAAGTTGTATTACTATTAGAATGCAAAGATTTCCTTTCTCGCCGCTGGAATTTGAACAAAGAAAGAGCAATGAATTTCCAACAATCGGAAAGAATATAAAATGTTCAAAATGGAAAAAGACACAAACGGCAAGATTTTTTTATACTATATTTTTACCTTCTAGCACCCTGCCTTCTACGACACATCCTCCGATTTCTAGTTTATTATCGTGAGCCTCTAACGCTGCCTTGTGTGCTTCGCTTGCCTTGTTCGCCTCCTCAAAACGTAGCCATGCCTGCAATGGAATTGTGGGTAAATACATGGGCATTTATCATGTTTATGACACGAATAAGAGAGAAATCTATATTCAATGGAAATAGGCCACTTGTCGAAATTCATAATGGCTGACAAAATGACGAAAAATGTCCGAGGTAGGCAATTTTTGTGCACTTTTTCATTGCTAGGCCACAATGGAATTGCGTCTTTTAACAGTGACGACATCATGTAAAACTATGCCCAAAAGATGTTGACTCGGACATTTTGTGCTTTCTAAATAATTCAGAAAATGTTCACTAGTCTGAAATGTACATACATGTATGCTTCATACAAAATTTTAGCCATTAATCAATGACTTTTCAGTCACTGCAATTGATACATGTTATGTATACCCTGACCTTAAAGAAATGAGTTTGCATGGGAACCTCCCATGAGAAAATTTTGGTGTTGATGTAATTCTGTTATAAAACACAATTTCTGAGCCTTAATCATGTTAAAATAGTTATATTGAAAGCTGAACATTTAATTTATTAAGTCCAAATACATTTTTTCACGAAAAAAAAAGCTTGGAAAAAGTGAAATTCCTTTCCTAAATTCAATAACTTTCTATGACCTAGATCAACATTCACGACACATACACAATATGTACATTGTATCCAATATATTCATAAAATCTTCTATTCATTGTAAATTGTAACTTATTGAGTTATCAAAGCAGACATGAGGATCCCTGTCCACCATCTCGTTCACTGATAATCGATAATACCCAAAAATAGCAATCCAAGGAATGCTTGTGTCGCCTGCGAAGCGGTTTGATTATTATTCTAGAAAGTGGATCAAAATTCTTGAAAAGTAGGTCTAGGTCAAATATCTAGATCAAGGTCAAAAGGTCAAATTTTATGGTCTGTGTAGAAAGGTCTTGTAACAAGGAATACACATGTGAAATACCAAAGCCCTATCACTTACCAATCAAAAGATATATCCATTCTCAATTTTTTTGAAAAGTAGGTCAAGGTCAAAAGGTAAAACAAGAGGCCCAAGTGGGCCTTTATCGCTCCCCTGAGAACCATGTCACTTTTGCTGAATGACTGAATACATGCACATTGTAATGGTGATTGTTAGTGTGGTCCATCCTTAAAGTCATGTAAAAAAAAAATCCAAAAAAATATTTTGGCACAGAATCTATATGAAAGCATTATATTAATGGCATCAAGTGTGATTAATATAACAGCAAATTAGGTCTCAAAGACATGCTTTCAATGTGTTAGTTCAGGAAATAGTATGAAAATGTCCATTTCTGACAAAGTCCGAAAAGACATAAAAAATTTGACTTCAGAGTGGAACTAAAAACAGGAATACTTCTTAAGAGATCCCTCTAGATCATTCTGATGCCTTCGGTTTGTTGATATATGCTTGGACTCTGAAGAAGTAGTTTGTCAAAGAACCCTGTGACCTACTTTGCCCCGGGTGGCGACACTTGTTGACGGATCTTGATGAAAAACAACATTACTTGTAGGGAACCATTAGCATATCACACCTACCAAGTTTCTTTAAAATGCCCCAGCGGTTCTGAAGAAGAAGTTGAAAATACCCTCCCCCACCTCTTCCAATTCAATAAGAAAACAAGCAGATTCAGAGAATCGTGGTCCCCCGCTTGGGGTGTTTGACTCAGAAAAATCTGAGTCCTTTATGTAGCTCAAATATCTAGGTCATGGTCACGAGGTCAAAAATTTTTGTGTCAGTGTAAAGGTCTTGTCACAAGAAACTCACATGTGAAATATGAGAACTGTATCTCTTCTGGTTAAAAAGTTATAGCCAAGGTTAAAGATTTTGTGACACAGACAGACGGACGGACGGACGGACAGACAGATGAATGAGATTTAATGTCCCCCGCTTTAGAGTACTGCAAACGGTACAAAATATGCCTGTCATGAAAAATTTGTGAAGGTTATTTTATCACATTACTTGACCAAAAAGAACAACTTGCATATTTGATCTGCAACTGAGGACCAAAGATTATTAGAGAAACCAAACTTGAAATATCTTATCTATAATATCGCTAAAATCTCCAAGAAATATCTTGTTTTATCATGAAATTAAGTATTTGTTCATAGGCAACAGTTCCGCCGATGACGTTCTAAAAACGATACGTTTACGGCGTTAGCCAGGGTGTCTCACTTACGGGATATTTTTGTATATATAAATCAATCGATACATTTGACTAAATATTTATTACACTCAGATTGTAGATGGTAATTTTCTGTTTCCATCGATACCAAACATGTCGGAATCCGTCAAGAAACAAGCGAATTATGGAGGAGTTTGAGGGCCGAAAACTAAAAAAGGCCACATATAAAAGTACTGCACTCGATATCTGATGACGTCAAACCATTATTGAGCCTCCTTAAATAAAATCTATTAAATACCGGCAGTACTATTTTGTTTGCACGATAGATCATCTATTAATCTCCTGAAATGTATCACTTGTACAGTACTAACACGGTGGGTAATCTCGCAACGCAGAACAATTTATTTTTCAATATTTTTGCGCAAAATAGATAATTTATTACAAAAAGGGAAATGTGATGCAGTGTAACAACGCCCTAACTATGAGTTGTATCCAAAATAAGGTGGATATTATAGCTTTTTATAATGCACAAACACGATCGGCGTTCTACTTTCACTTTCATGTACACCAATCATGCCGATAGTTTTTCGGCTTTATAAAAGGATATTACCTCTCTTACTTTCGATAAAACTCGTATCTAAGGCATCCTTACACTGCATCACATTCCCCTTTTTGCGAAAAATAATTTGTAATACACGAAATTTTAGATAAACCTAGTGTTCTGCGTTGCGAGATTACCCACCGTGACTATTAAATGGGCGTGGAGGAATTAACCAATCAAATCTGTAACACAAGATATATGGCGACTTTGTTTACCATAGATACAAAAATAAAGCGGAGAAAATAATCACTATATAGGTTAATTGTTATATAATATGCATGTATGGAAAAAGTCAACATCTCAAAAATAAATTCAGAGTTATATATATTTGATTGCATATGTGCCTGAGTTATTTCGACGTACGAAAATAAGTACACAAAGCCAAACTAGCTTGTCTGTTTAAATCTAAAAGTTGATATTTTGACAGAATTCTTTCACACTTTCTATTCTAACGATAAATATAAAAAAGCAGAAAAAAAAAACCTGCAAAAGTGGGGTCCTGCCGGGGTTTGAACCACTACTCTTGGGTTCATTGGGCATGGAAAACCTACATTGTATCTATAAATGTTTTTCCGTAAAAATCCAAATGAGGATATCTTGATAAAATTCTTTCACTTGTAGGGAACCATGAGTACCTCATACCTACCAAGTTTCATGACAATCTAAGAAAAAAAGTAAGTTAGATATGATAAATATGCAGTAAATGAGTGTGTAAAATCATACACTTATTGAGTTATTTAAAGAAATAGTGCAAAAATTAGCATTTCTGACTAAGTCCGAAGAGACGTCAAAAAAGCGTCAAAAATTTGAGTTCGGAGTGGAACCAAAAATAACAACACTTCTTAAGACATCTCTCTAGATCATCCTGATGCTTTCGGTTTGTCGATACGTGCTCCGTTCTGAAGAAGAAGTTTGTCAAAGGAGGGTACCCCCCGTGACCTACTTTTGCCTGTGGTGGCGCCACCTGTTGAGGGATCCGGACGAAAAACAACAACACTTGTAGGGGACCATTAGTACTTTATACCTACCAAGTTTCATCAAAATCCCTTTAGCCATTCTTGAGAAGAAGTCGAAAATGTGAAAAGTTTACGACAGACAGACGACAGACGACAGACGACACACGACACACGACACACGACGGACGACGGACGCCGGACGGATCGCTATGACAATAGCTCACTAGAGCCTTTGGCTCAGGTGAGCTAATAAGGGAAGAAAAATTTTTGTTTGGGTCCCGCCAGGGTTTGGAGCCACTCCCCATGGGTCCATTGGGCATGGAAAACATACACTATACCTATGTACAATCTTAAAAAATATTCCTTAAAAATCCAAAAGTGGATATCTTGACAAAATTCTTTCACTTGAAGGGTACCATGCATGAGTACCTCATATCTACATAATGTCATGACAATCTGAAGAGTGGTTATAGAAAAGAAGCAGAAAATGTATGAAAATCACCCCCCCCCCTTCCTTTTTACATAAGAAAAAAATTCATAAAAAATCAAAAAAATAAAATTTAAGCATAAAATTCATATCAAAGCAAATATTAAGTTAGATATGATAAATATGCAGTAAATGAGTGTGTAAAATCATACACTTATTGAGTTATTTAAAGAAATAGTGCAAAAATTAGCATTTCTGACTAAGTCCGAAGAGACGTCAAAAAAGCGTCAAAAATTTGAGTTCGGAGTGGAACCAAAAATAACAACACTTCTTAAGACATCTCTCTAGATCATCCTGATGCTTTCGGTTTGTCGATACGTGCTTCCGTTCTGAAGAAGAAGTTTGTCAAAGGAGGGTACCCCCCGTGACCTACTTTTGCCTGTGGTGGCGCCACCTGTTGAGGGATCCGGACGAAAAACAACAACACTTGTAGGGGACCATTAGTACTTTATACCTACCAAGTTTCATCAAAATCCCTTTAGCCATTCTTGAGAAGAAGTCGAAAATGTGAAAAGTTTACGACAGACAGACGACAGACGACAGACGACACACGACACACGACACACGACGGACGACGGACGCCGGATGGATCGCTATGACAATAGCTCACTAGAGCCTTTGGCTCAGGTGAGCTAAAAATATTCCTTAAAAATCCAAAAGTGGATATCTGGACAAAATTCTTTCACTTGTAGGGTACCATGCATGAGTACCTCATACCTACAAATTGTCATGACAATCTGAAGAGTGGTTATAGAAAAGAAGCAGAAAATGTATGAAAATCACCCCCCCCCCTTCCTTTTTACATAAGAAAAAAATTCATAAAAAATCAAAAAAATAAAATTTAAGCATAAAATACATATCAAAGCATTAAGTAAGTTAAATATGATAAATATGTAGTAAATGAGTGTGTAAAATCATACACTTATTGAGTTATTTAAAGAAAAAGTGCAAAAATGTGCATTTCTGACTAAGTCCGAAAAGACGTCAAAAACGCGTCAAAAATTAGTTGTCGGATTTTAACGAAATGAACAAACTTGAATCATACATCCTTCTAGATCACATAGATACAATTAGTTTTTCAATCCATTCAGTGGAACTGGAGAAGAAGATTTTTGAAGAGGGGTACCCTCCGGGGCCTATTTGACCCCGCCCTGGATCCACCCCTGAAGGGATCGAGCCGAAATGAACAAACTTGGTAGAGGACCTTTAGTACTTCATGCATACCAAGTTTCATCAAAATCCCTTCAGCCGTTCTTGAGAAGAAGTTGAAAATGTTAAAAGTTTACGACGGACGGACGACGGACGACGGACGACGGACGCCGGACGCCACACTATGACAATAGCTCACTTGAGCCTTTGGCTCAGGTGAGCTAATAAAAAGGGAAAAAAATTTTGTTGGGGTCCCGCCGGGGTTTGAAGCCACTCCCCATGGGTCCATTGGGCATGGAAAACATACATTATACCTATGTACAATCTTAAAAAATATTCCTTAAAAATCCAAAAGTGGATATCTGGACAAAATTCTTTCACTTGTAGGGTACCATGCATGAGTACCTCATACCTACAAATTGTCATGACAATCTGAAGAGTGGTTATAGAAAAGAAGCAGAAAATGTATGAAAATCACCCCCCCCCCTTCCTTTTTACATAAGAAAAAAATTCATAAAAAATCAAAAAAATAAAATTTAAGCATAAAATACATATCAAAGCATTAAGTAAGTTAAATATGATAAATATGTAGTAAATGAGTGTGTAAAATCATACACTTATTGAGTTATTTAAAGAAAAAGTGCAAAAATGTGCATTTCTGACTAAGTCCGAAAAGACGTCAAAAACGCGTCAAAAATTAGTTGTCGGATTTTAACGAAATGAACAAACTTGAATCATACATCCTTCTAGATCACATAGATACAATTAGTTTTTCAATCCATTCAGTGGAACTGGAGAAGAAGATTTTTGAAGAGGGGTACCCTCCGGGGCCTATTTGACCCCGCCCTGGATCCACCCCTGAAGGGATCGAGCCGAAATGAACAAACTTGGTAGAGGACCTTTAGTACTTCATGCATACCAAGTTTCATCAAAATCCCTTCAGCCGTTCTTGAGAAGAAGTTGAAAATGTTAAAAGTTTACGACGGACGGACGACGGACGACGGACGACGGACGCCGGACGCCACACTATGACAATAGCTCACTTGAGCCTTTGGCTCAGGTGAGCTAATAAAAAGGGAAAAAAATTTTGTTGGGGTCCCGCCGGGGTTTGAAGCCACTCCCCATGGGTCCATTGGGCATGGAAAACATACATTATACCTATGTACAATCTTAAAAAATATTCCTTAAAAATCCAAAAGTGGATATCTGGACAAAATTCTTTCACTTGTAGGGTACCATGCATGAGTACCTCATACCTACAAATTGTCATGACAATCTGAAGAGTGGTTATAGAAAAGAAGCAGAAAATGTATGAAAATCACCCCCCCCCCCCTTCCTTTTTACATAAGAAAAAAATTCATAAAAAATCAAAAAAATAAAATTTAAGCATAAAATACATATCAAAGCATTAAGTAAGTTAAATATGATAAATATGTAGTAAATGAGTGTGTAAAATCATACACTTATTGAGTTATTTAAAGAAAAAGTGCAAAAATGTGCATTTCTGACTAAGTCCGAAAAGACGTCAAAAACGCGTCAAAAATTAGTTGTCGGATTTTAACGAAATGAACAAACTTGAATCATACATCCTTCTAGATCACATAGATACAATTAGTTTTTCAATCCATTCAGTGGAACTGGAGAAGAAGATTTTTGAAGAGGGGTACCCTCCGGGGCCTATTTGACCCCGCCCTGGATCCACCCCTGAAGGGATCGAGCCGAAATGAACAAACTTGGTAGAGGACCTTTAGTACTTCATGCATACCAAGTTTCATCAAAATCCCTTCAGCCGTTCTTGAGAAGAAGTTGAAAATGTTAAAAGTTTACGACGGACGGACGACGGACGACGGACGACGGACGCCGGACGCCACACTATGACAATAGCTCACTTGAGCCTTTGGCTCAGGTGAGCTAATAAAAAGGGAAAAAAATTTTGTTGGGGTCCCGCCGGGGTTTGAAGCCACTCCCCATGGGTCCATTGGGCATGGAAAACATACATTATACCTATGTACAATCTTAAAAAATATTCCTTAAAAATCCAAAAGTGGATATCTGGACAAAATTCTTTCACTTGTAGGGTACCATGCATGAGTACCTCATACCTACAAATTGTCATGACAATCTGAAGAGTGGTTATAGAAAAGAAGCAGAAAATGTATGAAAATCACCCCCCCCCCCCTTCCTTTTTACATAAGAAAAAAATTCATAAAAAATCAAAAAAATAAAATTTAAGCATAAAATACATATCAAAGCATTAAGTAAGTTAAATATGATAAATATGTAGTAAATGAGTGTGTAAAATCATACACTTATTGAGTTATTTAAAGAAAAAGTGCAAAAATGTGCATTTCTGACTAAGTCCGAAAAGACGTCAAAAACGCGTCAAAAATTAGTTGTCGGATTTTAACGAAATGAACAAACTTGAATCATACATCCTTCTAGATCACATAGATACAATTAGTTTTTCAATCCATTCAGTGGAACTGGAGAAGAAGATTTTTGAAGAGGGGTACCCTCCGGGGCCTATTTGACCCCGCCCTGGATCCACCCCTGAAGGGATCGAGCCGAAATGAACAAACTTGGTAGAGGACCTTTAGTACTTCATGCATACCAAGTTTCATCAAAATCCCTTCAGCCGTTCTTGAGAAGAAGTTGAAAATGTTAAAAGTTTACGACGGACGGACGACGGACGACGGACGACGGACGCCGGACGCCACACTATGACAATAGCTCACTTGAGCCTTTGGCTCAGGTGAGCTAATAAAAAGGGAAAAAAATTTTGTTGGGGTCCCGCCGGGGTTTGAAGCCACTCCCCATGGGTCCATTGGGCATGGAAAACATACATTATACCTATGTACAATCTTAAAAAATATTCCTTAAAAATCCAAAAGTGGATATCTGGACAAAATTCTTTCACTTGTAGGGTACCATGCATGAGTACCTCATACCTACAAATTGTCATGACAATCTGAAGAGTGGTTATAGAAAAGAAGCAGAAAATGTATGAAAATCACCCCCCCCCCCCTTCCTTTTTACATAAGAAAAAAATTCATAAAAAATCAAAAAAATAAAATTTAAGCATAAAATACATATCAAAGCATTAAGTAAGTTAAATATGATAAATATGTAGTAAATGAGTGTGTAAAATCATACACTTATTGAGTTATTTAAAGAAAAAGTGCAAAAATGTGCATTTCTGACTAAGTCCGAAAAGACGTCAAAAACGCGTCAAAAATTAGTTGTCGGATTTTAACGAAATGAACAAACTTGAATCATACATCCTTCTAGATCACATAGATACAATTAGTTTTTCAATCCATTCAGTGGAACTGGAGAAGAAGATTTTTGAAGAGGGGTACCCTCCGGGGCCTATTTGACCCCGCCCTGGATCCACCCCTGAAGGGATCGAGCCGAAATGAACAAACTTGGTAGAGGACCTTTAGTACTTCATGCATACCAAGTTTCATCAAAATCCCTTCAGCCGTTCTTGAGAAGAAGTTGAAAATGTTAAAAGTTTACGACGGACGGACGACGGACGACGGACGACGGACGCCGGACGCCACACTATGACAATAGCTCACTTGAGCCTTTGGCTCAGGTGAGCTAATAAAAAGGGAAAAAAATTTTGTTGGGGTCCCGCCGGGGTTTGAAGCCACTCCCCATGGGTCCATTGGGCATGGAAAACATACATTATACCTATGTACAATCTTAAAAAATATTCCTTAAAAATCCAAAAGTGGATATCTGGACAAAATTCTTTCACTTGTAGGGTACCATGCATGAGTACCTCATACCTACAAATTGTCATGACAATCTGAAGAGTGGTTATAGAAAAGAAGCAGAAAATGTATGAAAATCACCCCCCCCCCCCCCTTCCTTTTTACATAAGAAAAAAATTCATAAAAAATCAAAAAAATAAAATTTAAGCATAAAATACATATCAAAGCATTAAGTAAGTTAAATATGATAAATATGTAGTAAATGAGTGTGTAAAATCATACACTTATTGAGTTATTTAAAGAAAAAGTGCAAAAATGTGCATTTCTGACTAAGTCCGAAAAGACGTCAAAAACGCGTCAAAAATTAGTTGTCGGATTTTAACGAAATGAACAAACTTGAATCATACATCCTTCTAGATCACATAGATACAATTAGTTTTTCAATCCATTCAGTGGAACTGGAGAAGAAGATTTTTGAAGAGGGGTACCCTCCGGGGCCTATTTGACCCCGCCCTGGATCCACCCCTGAAGGGATCGAGCCGAAATGAACAAACTTGGTAGAGGACCTTTAGTACTTCATGCATACCAAGTTTCATCAAAATCCCTTCAGCCGTTCTTGAGAAGAAGTTGAAAATGTTAAAAGTTTACGACGGACGGACGACGGACGACGGACGACGGACGCCGGACGCCACACTATGACAATAGCTCACTTGAGCCTTTGGCTCAGGTGAGCTAATAAAAAGGGAAAAAAATTTTGTTGGGGTCCCGCCGGGGTTTGAAGCCACTCCCCATGGGTCCATTGGGCATGGAAAACATACATTATACCTATGTACAATCTTAAAAAATATTCCTTAAAAATCCAAAAGTGGATATCTGGACAAAATTCTTTCACTTGTAGGGTACCATGCATGAGTACCTCATACCTACAAATTGTCATGACAATCTGAAGAGTGGTTATAGAAAAGAAGCAGAAAATGTATGAAAATCACCCCCCCCCCCCTTCCTTTTTACATAAGAAAAAAATTCATAAAAAATCAAAAAAATAAAATTTAAGCATAAAATACATATCAAAGCATTAAGTAAGTTAAATATGATAAATATGTAGTAAATGAGTGTGTAAAATCATACACTTATTGAGTTATTTAAAGAAAAAGTGCAAAAATGTGCATTTCTGACTAAGTCCGAAAAGACGTCAAAAACGCGTCAAAAATTAGTTGTCGGATTTTAACGAAATGAACAAACTTGAATCATACATCCTTCTAGATCACATAGATACAATTAGTTTTTCAATCCATTCAGTGGAACTGGAGAAGAAGATTTTTGAAGAGGGGTACCCTCCGGGGCCTATTTGACCCCGCCCTGGATCCACCCCTGAAGGGATCGAGCCGAAATGAACAAACTTGGTAGAGGACCTTTAGTACTTCATGCATACCAAGTTTCATCAAAATCCCTTCAGCCGTTCTTGAGAAGAAGTTGAAAATGTTAAAAGTTTACGACGGACGGACGACGGACGACGGACGACGGACGACGGACGCCGGACGCCACACTATGACAATAGCTCACTTGAGCCTTTGGCTCAGGTGAGCTAAAAATAATGGTATGTGTAGAATGGCATTGATACAAGGAAAATACATGTGAAATATCAAAGCCCTATCAGCTACCAATCAAAAGGTATATCCATTCTTAATTTTTTTGAAAAGTAGGTCAAATATCTAGATCAAGGTCAAAAGGTCAAATTTAATGGTCTGTGTAGAAAGGTCTTTTCAGAAGGAATACACATGTGAAATATCGAAGCCCTATCACTTACCAATCAAAAGATATAGCGAATCTTATCTTTTTTCAAAAGTAGGTCAAATATCTAGGTCAAGGTCACAAGGTCAAAAATTATGGTATGTGTAGAAAGGTCTTGCCACAAGGATTGCACATGTGAAATATCAAAGTCCTAACACTTACCAATAAAAAGATATATCCATTCTTACTTTTTTTGAAAAGTAGGTCAAATATGTAGGTCAAGGTCATTAGGTCAAAAATAATTGTATGTGTAGGAAGGTCTTGTCACAAGGAATACATATGTGAAATATCAAAGCCCTATCACTTACTAATCAAAAGATATAGCGAATCTTATCTTTTTTTCAAAAGTAGGTCAAATATCTAGGTCAAGGTCACAAGGTCAAAAATAATGGTATGTGTAGAAAAGTCTTGCCACAAGGATTGCACATGTGAAATATCAAAGCCCTATCACCTACCAATCAAAAGATATATCCATTCTTAATTTTTTTGAAAAGTAGGTCAAATATGTAGGTCAAGGTCACTAGGTCAAAAATTATGGTATGTGTAGCAAGGTCTTGTCACAAGGAATACACATGTGAAATATCAAAGCCCTATCACTTACTAATCAAAAGTTATGGCCTGTGACACCCAAAGTGTGACAGACAGACAGACGGACAGACGGACGGACAGACAGACAGACGGACAACGGACAAAGTGATCCCTAAGTGTCGCTATGCTTCGCAGGCGACACAAAAATTATTACCTGGTTATCCCCCTTATTAAAATCCACCCATTTAACAGATGCGTAGTCACTGAAATAATTTTTGAAATCGTCCATTGTCACTTCCTCTGATGTTATACCGGTTAAATGGAGAATGGCACCTGGAGTTAGTGTATCCATAACTTTTTGTCTTTCTTCAGCCTCGCGTCTTTGCATTTCCCTGAAAAATTTAAACAATTCCTTTCATGTAAACTTTTCATATCAAGTCTTCATTTGTAAAGAATTCACAGATATACATGTAGTTAGTAGCAAACACTCCATTGGCAAGATTTCAATGAGCATATCTTTTCATCATTCATTTTTCTTATGAATTGGTTTTGTCTCTGTTTCAACTTGAAATCTGTAAGAGCTGTGTTGTCTTAATTGCATGACTGATGACTTATACAATATACAAGTGCTGCAAGGTCAAATTATTTCTTCATATAATGGCTGTTTTATCACATTAAAATATGCATCAATAAAGTTAAAGCCAGTTTCATACATTGGAAAAATTTTAAAGTAGAAAAATTATTCAGAAATCTAAGATAAATGTAAATATCATTGTACATTTTATACTACATGTACATGTATATACAATGTACGTACATGTATATGCATTACTTACTCTTTTTTCCTTCTAAGTTGCTCTAGCTTTCTAATTTTTTTCTCTTCTTCTTTCAGTTTGAAATATTCATTTCTGAAATTTAAAACAAATGCAATGGTTAAAATAAGCATTTTGAAATTAGAAGAACGATGAGAATGAAAAATTCTTCATTTTTTGGCTTGCCGAAATACATGTAGAATATGTCATTTATAATAGAGACACGTGATTGTGAATTTCAAATGTTGCGAATGAAAAGGAGATGTTCTGAAATGATACAATATTTCCCTCTGTCTTTGCTAAAATTTGTTGTGCAACGATACACGCAATCACAGTGTATACACATGTTTATCACAATTCTTGTTGTAAAGACTGCACAATAAATATTTACAAACCTAGGTTTTCGTGCTAAAACGACATCGTCATATTTGACGTCTTCTCCGGCTAGGAAACTATCACAGCTACTCTGTTCACAAAACGTGACAAACACAGAGCCCTGAAAATCAGAAACAGAAAAAATTGACTTACATACATGTATAATGTCTTTAAAAGAGATTTTATTAAAACTTTTAAAGAAAATCTCTAGATAGTTTTTTTCGTACTTTTAAAAAGAATTTTTTAGCAATTTAAAAAAAAAAAATTTCTCTAATTTTTTTCAGTCCTTTTTTTAAAACAAGATTTACAAGAGTGACAGAAAAGTTTCCATACTGAGACGTGTACTATACATGTATAATTTAACAGACAAAAACAAACTAAAGTCATACAACTTTAAAAAAAATTATGACTGAGGGAGACATACTTTCTACAGAATGGTGTCAATTTTATCTCAAGTTTTTAAAGGTGGAAGTGAGCGAAATAACAAATATCTGGTTTTCAAAGTAAGATACACACACATACAGCAGAAATCTCTTCCTTTAAAATTGATATGGCTTTGCCAAGCTTTTGAAGAGTTACTTACCTTGAATTTTTTCTCTTGATCCCTTCTCATGAAAACTGTGTCGATGGGTGAGATTGCATTAAAGAACTGGATGAGTTTATCTAATGTTATATTTTCTGGGAATCCTTTCTGAAAAAGTCATTTTAGATCTTTTGTGTATTTATGAAGAATGTTACACAGAAGAAAACATTACAAGTATTTCTATTTAGCCAGTCAGTAAAGATTGCATACGAACTGACTTCAATGACTTTAATTGTATACTATTAAACAGATATGCAAAATTTGATGAAAGAGTAGTGCATGAGAATGAATGACCTTTGCCCCATGAGCAGATCTACTTGATAAATTTGATACTTTGTTTGGAATTTTGTATATCCAATCTCATGCATGTAAAGGACACCATTTAACGTGTAGCATGTCAACTGAATGACCTTGTCAGAATCATGCATGTATGTATTGCTACTAGACAATGAAACTTTTAGTGTTAAATAAAACAGTCTTCATGAAACCCACTTGCCCGATGCCAGAGGCTAGCAGAAATCCTGCCAGGCCAGTAGAATTTCACTAATAAACTAAACTTTTAGTGTAAAAAAGACAAAATTGTGAAGACTCTGAACTATCTCTATTTTCATGTGTTTGCCGTCTTACCACATATGCAGTTCGGGCATTAATTTCATTTCTTCTTTCTTCTGTATTTTCAGGGACTGGTCGTTCAGGATTTCGTCGGATAAAGATATTGTCTTTACTGACCTGTTCAAACAAACCAAGAGAACAGTCTATATACACATAATATGTGCATTCATATACATGTACACTAGCTAGACTGACTTATTCATTATAATGTATTACCAATGTCAAGCGAGATATTATGGTATTAATATTTGCATAGTTCGTAAACAAAACTTCTGTGCTGAATCAAGATGTGCCAATTGACCCTTCCGACTGCAGGAAAAAAATGCAAAATTTCATGATGTCACAATGCTTTTACCTGGACCAAAAAAAAGCTTCGAACCTCAGTCAACCATCGAAATTGCATTGTGACATCATGGAATTTTTCAAATCTTTCCCGCGTTCGGAAGGGTCAATTGGTATCCTTTTTCAGTTTGTTTCCTTCATAATTTGGTTGTATTAAGTACACTTACACGGTTAAACTTTTTACTTTAACAAATCAGAGTTCCTTCCCTGATGAATTTATTCAAATTCTGACTCTGAGATATTTCAATAATTATCTAAATCATGATGAATGTAATTTACATAATAGGTATTAAGACGCATGTACATGTATCTATTACTCCGATATGTTGAAAACCTACAAAAAGTGTGTTCTTTTATATTACTATTAATACAGGTACATTAAGTATGTTTAGACTTACCTGAATCAATCCAGAATCTGACTTCCGTAGTGCGGTAGCAATAATTTTGTGGTTGGTTGTTAGCTGTTTTAGACGGTTAAACTTGGTCATAGTGGCAAGTGACACCCCTACAATATGGTTAAGGTAAAAACCAGGAAAAACTGACAACCCTACGGCCAAAGTGGCCATAGTACTTGGGTGTACATGCATGTTTTAATAAAGCGTAGAAATGATTATAGACTTTAGAAACGATCATATCTGTACATGACTGAGATGTATTGAAGCAAGTGCTAATGGAGAGTAATAGAATCTATCATCAGTTGTGATCAGGGACAAGGAAATCCAACCAAAGTGTCCAGGATTTGCTTGCACAAGGACGAGGCTTGCTGAGTTGTGGATATCAGCAAATCCTGGACACGAGGGTTAGAATCACATCTGGACAGTGATTATTTTTCTCTCACCGTCTCAAAGAGCTAAAACCCAAGTTTTTTCATATGTATTTTGACTGGCTAACGCAGCAAACATGTATGGCATCACATTGACCTTACAGTTAAAGGCACTTCCTGAATGAGCCTGCAGGGTGAGACAACATTATTCCCGACATCTATTTTCGCGGACAAATCAGTCTTCAGTAAGAGAAAATGAATTGCTATGAATGCAATACATTATCTTCTTTGGCCTTGGGCTTGGGCAACATTTTATCTTCAAATTCAACAAATCCTTTGTTGCCCTCATCTAACATGTCCAAAGTGAAAAACTAAGATTCCCCTTCGGCATTGCCGCTATCGGACTAATAAATGTATGTTTTTTCTTACTGCATGAGGTGCTACGTGTATACATTTACTTTTTGATACAGCTCAGTACTGGGACCTAAATCGAATGTTTTTTCCCCTTGGGACAATTGTTTTCCATGGAATCCAAGGTTGTAATTTCAGGAGTTTTGGGGAAAATATTTACTTGGATATCATTTTCTAGGCTCTATAAATATATCATTTATCATTATTATTAATGAAATAGTGAAATCAGAATGAATATTCTGTTTCATAAATACAGAAGAAAGGATACAGCCATCTTCCTCTTTGAGTGCATCCTGGAGGAAACGATCACGAGGCAGATTCACATCACCAAAGTAGTACTGAAAATAGAAATGAAAATTTAGTAATATAATCTTAGTTAATCAAATATAGCATATATGTACTATCTAGTGATGAACCAACTGCCGCTGACAATCGATTGTCGATTGCTAAATTTCTTATAATCTATAAGAACTCTGTTGTCTCTAAGAGGAAACTGAATGAATTTATTTTCATCTTTTTCTATGTAACCAGTCTTTCCGAAAACTTTTTTCAGCCACTAGCCATGCTACAAATGTAGCCCGAAGATAAATTTGACTGAGTTTTTTGTATAGTTTCTTAAAGAATTTCTACTAGCCCAGCAAAAATTTTGGTAGCCTCGGGCGTTGGGCTAGTGAGTTTTGGGAAAGACTGTGTAACATGTACCCTTACTTGTTGATTTACCTGTAAACAGGTAGATAATTTGAAATTGAATGATTCACAAAATTTTTCAGCAAAATTGTCTAAATTCTATGCAGAAAATACAAACTTTCCATCACTTTATGTTGAATTTTTCATGGAAAATTATTTTCCAAATTTAAATCGATAATTAATTGGATTACCCGTTCTAATTTTTTTTCCAATTTTTCATTCCTAAAACATGTAAAAGTCTTCCAATGTGTAACACAAGTAGTAACAGGGCCCAGCACTATAAACTAAGCATTGACTAAAGCCTATATCTAAAAGTTCTTTTGTCTCACCTTCTCATTATTATGATTATAATATCAGTGATGAATTGCAAGTATTAAAACATTTGTTTTCTTATCTAATTTGCATAAAAAATAGGGTTAAATACAGGTAGGGATGTTTAAAAGTTTGGAAGGTATACGGTAAGAGGGAAGGGAGGGAGAGAAGAGGATTTCAACTTTTTAGGACCCCCCCAGCTGATTTCACAGCAATAGTCCAATTTGACAACCAGACACCATGCATTACAACGTATTTTAATTTTGATGTCATAATAGTAAACATGAAAAAGCACAAAAAGCACTGAAAATATATGTAATATGTTCTTAGAGCAACAAAAAAATATATAAAAAATAAAATGTTATGATCGCTGAGCGATATAGTCCCCTACCGGCGGCATATATTTATGTCCTGCAACTCTGCCTATGAATTACTCTTCAATTAAACATATATGAGTTTAAATTAAACTTACTGTCTGTGCAGCTCAGTTCTGAGGTTTTATCTGCTTTATCGATTCGAAAAAGAGGTCAAGCGTGACGAAAGTTGAACTTGCTCTGTATCTATCCAAGACTAAGCTGAGTATCAAATTTCACCTGAATATCTCTATTTGTTGCAGAAAGAAGTATGGAAAACTGACAAAAACTGAATTTTCCAAGTCATAAAGGGGCATAACTCCTCGAAAAATAGGTCAAGCGTGACATAAGTCAAACTTGCTCTGTAACTATCCAAGACCAAGCTGTGTATCAAATTTCATCTAAATATCTTCATCCGTTGCAGAAAAAAAGTCCAGAAAACTGACAAAAACTTAATTTTCCAAGTTATAGAGGGGCATAACTCCTTGAAAAATAGGCCAAGCCTCACGAAAGTCAAACTTGCTCTGTAACTATAGACCAAGCTGTGTATCAAATTTCATCTAAATATCTCCATCTGTTGCAGAAAAAAAACCGGAAAACTGACAAAAACTGAATTTTCCAAGTCATCAAGGGGCATAACTCCTTGAAAAATGGGTCAAGCGTGACGAAAGTCATACTTGCTCTGTAACTATCGAAGACCAAGCTGTGTATCAAATTTCATCTGAATATCTCCATCCGTTGCAGAAAAAAGTCCGGAAAACTGACAAAAACTGGATTTTCCAAGACATCAAGGGGCATAACTCCTCGAAAAATGGGTCAAGCGTGACGAAAGTCAAACTTGCTCTGTAACTATCCAAGACTAAGCTGTGTATCAAATTTCATCTGAATATCTCTATCCGTTGCAGAAAAAAGTCCGGAAAACTGATATTCGGACAGACGGACTGACGGAGGGACAGACGGACGGACGGACAGACGGACGGACAGACAGACCGAGAGGAAACTAAGAGTCCCCTTCGGCGTTGCCGGTAGGGGACTTAAAAAATAAAACACCGCTAAAGACGGTATGGCCAGATTGCAAAGTAAGTTTTTGTCACTAACTGGGTCAAGGTCAATAGGTCAAATAATACTGCCTACATGTATAAAATAAAGTTTCTACTGCATATAGTTACTTAGATTTTGCTTAAACCAGAAACTTTAACCAAAATCTTTTGAGTAGGTCAAAGTCGAAGGTCAAGGTCACTAGGTCAAATGTTACGGCATAAATTGAAAGGTCTTGTCATGGGCAAGCTTCATGTATAATATAAAGTTTCTACTGCATATAGTTACTTAGATTTTGCCTCAACCAGAAACTTTAAGCAAAATCTTTAACTAGGTCAAAGTCCAAGGTCAAGGTCACTAGGTCAAATGTTACGGCATAAATTGAAAGGTCTTGTCATGGGCAAGCTTCATGTATAATATAAAGTTTTTACTGCATATAGTTACTTAGATTTTGCCTCAACCAGAAACTTTAACCAAAATCTTTAACTAGGTCAAAGTCCAAGGTCAAGGTCACTAGGTCAAATGTTACGGCATAAATTGAAAGGTCTTGTCATGGGCAAGCTTCATGTATAATATAAAGTTTCTACTGCATATAGTTACTTAGATTTTGCCTCAACCAGAAACTTTAACCAAAATCTTTAACTAGGTCAAAGTCCAAGGTCAAGGTCACTAGGTCAAATGTTACGGCATAAATTGAAAGGTCTTGTCATGGGCAAGCTTCATGTATAATATTAAGTTTCTAGTGCATATAGTTCCTTAGATTTTGCCTCAACCAGAAACTTTAACCAAAATGTTGACGGCAGACGGACGGACGGACGGACGGACATCGTCAATCTATAGACCGGAATTGCTTTGCAATCCGGCCAAAAATGAAAAAGCACAATGATGAAGCAATCAAATATATGACATCTCCATTTTTTTAACACCACAAACATGTAAACCATACACAAATAAGGACATTTTTCTTTTAGTTTACAGCTGTATAACATAGGACAGAGATGAGTATATGTCGGCCGTCTACATGTAGGTTTAGAACAGTAAACCTTACAATGATTACATGGAAAATTGACCACTGATTGCTAAAGATGAAAAGAAGAGAGATGAACATGAAGGAGGACCTTTATATACTTCATGCAGCATACCAAGTTACATTAAAATCCTCAAAGCAATTTTGGAGAAAAAGTTGAAAAGGAGGAAAGTTTACAGACAAACGGTATACTAAACGCTATGACAACAGCTCGTTGAGCTAAAAAAAGAGCGTTCATAAAAAGATTACCTCAATTTGTTTGATTATTTTCTTTTCAAGACCATTGGGAGGTCCGAGTTTGACCTCTTCTTTAACTTCTTCTTTAACAGCATTATTTTCCACTGCATTGTTTACTCCTCCATTTTCTTTTTCCTTCTCTTGCATTTCCTGATCAGCCATTTCTGTAGAAAATGGAATACAATGTATGATACAAATATAATTCAAGGCAGTCAGTTGAGCAATACAAAAACTCAGGTTGACATTTGAAAATAAAATAATGATATGTAGTGCCGGATACATGTAAATCCTATTGCGACATACTGCAATATGCAAGATTAGTATTGTGAATTATTGCAATACTTAAAGATTTTATGTTTTACAAAGAAAAAAGAATTCAAAGACAAATTTTTGCTTTACCAGGTATGACTTTAAGCAAAAACTGACAAAAATATGCATGTAGTATTATCATATGCAAGATAGCTACTATAGCCGTATTTACTGTCCGCTCACTTCAGAAATCGGAAAATTGAAGTTTTCATTACTTGGATGGCAATTTTTGCGATAAAAATTTATATAAGGGGATAGATCTCGAACTCTCATCACTAACGGTGTGAATTATGTCTGTATGACCAACAGTTTTGGATAGGGAGTTTTCTATGTTAATTTTTGTATGACGTTGCCGATGTTTAACACTGAGTAACAGAAATCTCCCCAGAAGCTATATACTACTGTCCTGTTCACTAATTCTAGAGCACCCTGTTTTGGCAATTTATTCTGTCGTCTGAATAATTTTCCTACTATTAATCATTGTTTCAGAGAATTGACCTCCTTTAGTCCCAACTGGAAATTAATGTCAACTTACCATATCTGCTGCCTTCAAACCGCAATATGAAAAATAAAATGTCTACGGGAAATTCCCATGTTAATTTCAAGCCGCCGCCATATTGTTCTCCATGTCAACAATAGTAAATAGTGACGTCAAAGCCTCCAATGTCACATATTTTCAGCGATTTTGCTGTAGAAAATCCCTGTAGACTTTATTTTCCGTTGTATTTCTAACTTAACTGATGTACAGCCAAAACAATGGTATTTTCTGTTATGACTAAAGGATTACTATAAAACTGATATATTTTTGGAAGATGGCATTATCATATTTTAGAGAAAATCGGGAAAACAGGGTGCTCTGGAACACAGGCACATGTAGAAAGAGCGTCAGTATCCTGTATGGTCATAAGAGAATACTGGTATCTTATAGAGAGACAAGGCTTCCGACGAATTTTCAGCTAGAAGTAGCATTTCTGCAATTTTTAGCATTTGAAGGGCAAAACGGGGTATGACCATAAAGATCGATTTGTATACTTCCTAAAAACATCAATAATTCATCCCAAAAAAGCTCATAACATAGCCTAATCGTTTATCTAAGTTGGACTGTTTTCTACTTTCTGTCTTGAACCTCCATTGCCAGATTAGCTAGTTAGAATCATCCAGGTGTTTTACTTTGCTTACAGTAAGCAGAGTAAAGCCTCTGAATGAATCAGTATTTGTCAAATCTGGCAATGGAGATTCAAGACAGAAAGTAGAAAACAGTCCAACTTAGGTAGACGATTACGCTATGTTATGAGATCTTTTTGGGTGAATTGTTGATGTTTTTAGGAAGTATACAAATAAATCTTTATCATGTTTATGGTCATACCCCTTTTTGCCCTTTAAACATGACAAATGCAAACATTTCAGATGCTACTTCTAGCTGAAAATTCGTCGGAAGCCTTGTTTCTCTATACATATATTCTCTTATGATCTGTAAATGGGTATCATACAAGATATTGACGCTCTTTCTACATGTGCCTGTGCTCTGGAATTAGTGAACAGGACAGTAGTATAATCCTGGACCTGTTTCAGTTTGTATAAAAACTTTCCCAATTTCAGCAAAATGTCACAAATTTTCCCATATGGGACAGGCACAGGCACCAAAAATAAGAATAATAATAATTAAAAAAAAACTCTGGAAACAGAGTACAATGAACTATCTTCGTGGATGTAAACTGGTAAACTGAAAATGAAAGTACAATGTGCAGCACTGCCGGCTCGCTAAATCACACTGTCAACAAGAATATTAAGATGAATTTTCATTTCTATTTATGATTTTAGATAGAGAAAGGAGTCAATTACCTTGTAGAATATCTTTTAGGCGCAGGAATCTCACGAAATATTTGTATTCAACTAATTCAGTGTGCCGAGTTGCAAACAATAACCACGTTTTGCATCACCTTTACACGCATGCGTACATCAAACACAGTCAATGGCCAACTTGTGCAGAAGACTGTTCGCAACTTGTATTTTCGACACTAAATATTCTAGCAGATTTTGGGTTTACCTGACCGAGTGATCCACTTTGTACCAAATTGAAAAGATGGGTGGATAGACGAAGGGGTAATCGGAAGACGAGTGAGTGAGTATGCATGTAAGAAAGGAAGGAGGAAGGATGGGAGGAAGAATGGATGGAATAAAGGGAAGACAAGGTAAGATTGATGGCAGAGTAGGTCGGATCCGAATGGCGATGGATGGATGGATGGATGGATGAATCGGTGTATATGTTGAGTGGAATAGATCTTAAGGGAAGGAATGAATATTTAGTGTCAACAACAGAGTTTAAGGATCCCGCACCCATATAGTCGTTAAGATCGCCCTGGATATGCGTTTCAAAAAATTTTAAAAAGGCGACCATCCTGTCTGTGCCGCAACCTCAGTGACGGTTATATATTTCTCACACAATATGCCGATGATTCGTCATCGCGAATCTTTGGGGGAAGTACAATTCATGATAATTGGTCATTGTCTGAGGAGATTCTTAGGGATTGAATACCTTAATCAACTCTTTGTTTTTCAAAGCTTTGTTTTTATAATCATCATATTTTGAAATAAACATATAAAATATAGACGTAAAACGGAATTACATAAGTATTTATTACCCCTTACCCCCTCATTTTTCTAGATATGCGCTTGATGAAATTTTCTTCTTGTTGTCAAAACAACGATTTGTCAAATGAAATGTTACTTTACAAAAAAATGCGCAATAGACTGACTTAAATTAAGAAAAACAACCATGATTTGTAAAATTTAATACAAGTGAAAAGCTGTTAGGCTTGTTAACTCGTCGTGACGTCACGGATGGATCACATGACAAATTGGATGGCAATTAAAAGATAATCAGTAGATTATGGCGTGAACACCAGCATTGCTGTTTACTTTAGCAAAGCGATAATTGAGATAATTAGTTTTAAATTATATGGGGTTCTTAAACGTTCAAAATTAATTATACCGGCAGATTAAGACAAAAAAACAAAACAAAACAAACAAACAAAAATAGGCGTGTATTCTTGAAAGAGTCGTCTGATTTCGTGTGTGGCAGCGACAGTTTGTAGTATTTTATCAGTTTCTGTGTAAATATGATTTTTTTATTTCATTATTTAAGAAATAAAAAATGACAAGCCGGGCTCTATTGTCTCATAATGCCCGAGCGTCCTCAGCCAATCACATTTATTACCGAGCCGCGTCAGCGGCGATGTGATAAATATGATTGGCTGATGACGCGAGGGCATTATGAGACAATAGAGCCCGGCTTGTCATTTTTTATTTCTATTCTAATGATGACCAAACTTAGATCTTTCGATTCTTGGTAAAAACCAGTTCCTGTCGGTTTATCTGCTTTCAGAAAATGGGTAGGCGTGGCTTATCGCTACAGGGCCTATATTGGAGAATAGAGCCCGGCTAGCGTCTGTTGTCTTAATAGGGAAAAAGAATCAAGCCATATTAGAATTAGTAATATAAAGAAGACATAAATAATGAACACATACTCACATTTAATACAGGTATCCTATATAGACACACGATGGTGTCTCGCTTCGGAAATCATCTAAATCCGGAATGTAAACAGTGGCGTTCCTATACTGTGGTGTACTTGTCAAAACAACGAGTTCAAATGGGATGTTACTTTAGGGTCCCTGTAAAGTGCTAAACGAAACAAAAACGAAACGAAACAAATCGAAACGAAACGAAACAAATCGAAACGAAACGAAACGAATCAGATCGAAACGAAACGAAACAAAACGAAACGAAACGAAACAGATCGAAACGAAACGAAACAAAACATAAAACTTAAAGAAAATGAGAAAAAGAGGAAAAATCGCCGAGAACGAATATTTCAAGACAAGATCAGGATATAATATTGCCTTAATCCAAGAGTTCTACATTTGTAACTAGTGCCGAGATGGTTTCTTGAAAGAGTCAAAGTTGACAATTAAAACAAGAGGCCCAAGGGGGCCACATCGCTCACATGAGGAGACTGTATGTATGTTTTCAATCAAAGTCAGTAAAAGAACTGAAGAAAATCACTTTTAGTGAAGCTTTGTGAAGGACAATGTGTGCTTACTTCCTGTAAAGTTTAGTGACATTCTGTGCAGTAGTTTAAGAGGATAAGTCGAAAATATGTCAGCCAATCAGAGCCTGTGGCGGCCATCTTGGATTTCAGATCGGCTCAAAAAACACAAACTTGGTAGAGGGCATTAAGTACTTGCTTCCTGTGAAGTTTTGTGAAATTCTGTGCAGCGGTTGCAGAGGAGATGTCGAAAATGTTAAAAGTTTACGCCAGACGGACAACGACAACGACGACGACGGACGGACGGACGACGGACGGACGGACGACGGACGGCGCGCTATGACAATAGCTCACTTGAGCTTCGCTCAAGTGAGCTAAAAAGTAAATGTCAAATGCCATTCATGTATTTTAGAGGAAGAAAAGGGAGGGATAGAAAACCACGCTATGACACCGTAATGAGATCATAAAACGGGGTGGGGGCACATTTCAGGGAAAAAAATCTTATTCTTTTTCAAACAAAATGTGCCCCCCCCCCCCAGTTTTTAATTGTTCTCATTTTTCTGATAATTTTTTTAAATACACATAATGGAACAGTTCCGTTTCCTCTGCGCTAGACTCCTCCCTGCTAAATAATATTTTTCCGTCTATGACGAGGTTATTCATCCCATTCACTCTCCTTTAAAATGCAATTGTGCATATACCGTATATATTATGTTTTAATCGTCAACTTTGATTCTTTAAAAAAACCCTCCAGCCAGAAGAACTAACGGTTGAAGGCAATAATGAGGGGGTGGACAGGGACAAAGGGAGGGGAGAGAAAGGGGGTGGGAGGAGGGAAGAAGGGGGCGAGAGGAGGGACAGATGATTGGGAGGGTAACAGTAAACCCCCCCCCCCCCCAAAAAAAAAATAGGAAATTACTTTTGATATAAATAATCTTGCTCTTATGCGTTCATGTACATAATCTCAATTTTAAAAATTACCACGAAATTCATCTATATATACCTTAAAAAATTTTCCCGATCGCTTCGCTCGCCGCAATTTTCAATTCATTTTTCAAATACGTCAGGCTCGCTTCGCTCACCTTAGTTTTATATTTAAACAGGTCTATTTCCTTTTTCAAGGTTTTAAAAAGGAAATAACCCAAATAACTTCACTATTGCACCAATTTACACTTTAAAGTTTAAACATTTGTCTTGACCGCCCAAGACCCCCTCCCCCACGGGGAGGGGGTGGCAGGAGGAGAATGGTACCCCCTGACCCTTCAATAAGATCTTGTCTTGAAATATTCGTTCTCGGCGATTTTTCCTCTTTTTCTCATTTTCTTTAACTTTTATGTTTTGTTTCGTTTCGTTTCGATCTGTTTCGTTTCGTTTCGTTTCGTTTCGTTTTGTTTCGTTTCGTTTCGTTTCGATCTGATTCGTTTCGTTTCGATTTGTTTCGTTTCGTTTCGAATTGTTTCGTTTCGTTTCGATTTGTTTTGTTTCGTTTCGTTTCGATTTGTTTCGTTTCGTTTCGTTTTTGTTTCGTTTCGCACTTTACAGGTACCCGTTACTTTACAATAATTTGCGCAATAGACTGACATAAATGAAGAAAAACTAGCTACCATGATTTGTACCATTTAATACAAGTGAAAAACTAGTTTTAATTTTACAAATAAATGTTAAAATATGCAGAAAATGTTCATTATAGCATCTTTTGCTTTCAGAAAACACATATAGATAGTAATAAATCTAACCAAAAGTCGGATATTTCAAAAGTCGGATATTTTTTATTATATGACATGCCACATATCAAATATATACTGTTTTGATTGCTTAGTACTTAGCGGCCGCGATATCTATTATTCGTAAAGTCACTTCTCGATTCTGGGTATCTCATTAGCAAAAAATTAAGAGATTATCTGTCGTTGTGTCTTTGATGTAACACGCCGCTCGCAGACGGCTTTATTTTCGAAGACGGTATGCCACGCCTACCAAGACTATGTCACTCAGGTATGCATATTAATGACCCGGTGGTTGCCAACGTCGGCCTTTACTGGCTCGCCGGAGCAGCTTATATATACGTCCCTGGTCGGAGTAATATTTTTTCCTTCTTATCTTGAAAATCTTTGAATAAAACGTATACAGGAACAAAAAAAGTTTACTTTTTACCGGGAAAAGGAGATATTTTCATATGCTATGTCTTTGCTTTTCCAGAGGAAATTCAGAATATCAGAACACGCTTGGCGAAAGTTATTAAATGATACTGACATTTACACGTCAATTATGAGATGGCCCCGTTCACACACAATTAACATAATGTTATTTTAACCGAGTAGGCATATGGGGAACACACCAATTAAGTACAAAATGTATATCCCCTCCCCCCTTCCCTATTAACTTGAAGTCATGTAAATATTAGTAATGATTATATGCATTGTCTACATTGTGGCGGTTGTAGATCTACGTTGTATCATTTTGACAAAAGGAGAGGGAATGAGGCATTCCGATTGTGGTATTATTTTGATAAGAAAAATACACAAGAATGTGATGTTGCACATGAAGAAGATAATGAAATTCTTCAAACTGTTTTGCCTAAAAACGTCTCAATCCGCTTCTTCCATTTTCCGATTTTGTAAGAAAGCACAAAATGTCCGAGTCAACATCTGTTGGCCTAGTTTTACATTATGACGTTACTGTTAAAAGATGCAACTCCATTGCGACAAGGACTTGATTGCGACCTAAGTAACAATGAAAAAAGTGCGCAAAAACTTCCTACCTCGGAATTTTTTCGTCATTTTGTCAGCCATTATGAATTTCGGCAAGTGGCCTATTTTTTCGCATATTGCAATTTTCGAGAAAAAAAATGCGAGAATATCGCGATACTGTACTGTATCGCGACCCAAAACAAGGACTATAACCCTTGGGCGTTTCGAACACTTTTACAGTACCAGATAGAGCGAACAAAATGTAGGTCGATATGAATTCTATTATTAGATTTTTAGAAGACAACTCGTGCGAAAGATTGAAAGATGGCGGACCGTAGACGTCGAAAATTACCGTCCGAAGGGGAAAGTGAAGGAGAAACTGACGAAAATTCTAGTCCTACACGACCACCTAGATCATCAGAATGTGTAATTTCAGCTTTATTTGCAATTTCATAAATAGTATTTTGAGTTAGAGGAAATTCGAGATACTGAAGATAAAATTAGTGTCTTGCAGGAAAGCATGCCATGAAAGTACATAAAGTTGTAGCTTACTCAACATACATCAATATACTGTTAATATAGGTCACCCAATGATGGAGTTTTTACCTTTGAATCCACAGGCATAGTCCGACTTGAAGACCTACAACGGTGTTATCTGTTTTTTCGTCTTCGGTCTGACTGCTATGCATAGGCAAAACTTGAGAATTTCTGTGCGAAAAAAATTCGGGAAAGTCGTTCTTTTTTTACAAATTCCAGTCTCTTCAAGCAAAAAATAACTCACCCAGTCCTTCTCCCCCTAAAAAATCCCCTTTAGGCCTGGTTTCACCTCTGTGCGCATGACAAACTGTCGTCGATCAGAGGAAAATCGGAAGAGAAGAAGAGGTGAAACCAGGCTTAGAGGGGATTTTTAGGGGCAGGAGTATTGGGTGAGTTATTTTTTGGTTGAAGAGACTTGAATTTGTCAAAAAAAGGACGACTTGCCGAAATTTTTTTCACACAGAAATTCTCAAGTTTTGCCTATGCATAGCAGTCAGACCGAAGACGAAAAAACAGATAACACCGTCGTAGGTCTGCAAGTCGGACTACCACAGGCACATGTAGAAAGAGCGTCAATATCATGTATGATCATAAGAGAAAACTGATATCTTATAGAGAGACAAGGCTTCAGACGAATTTTCAGCTAGAAGTAACATTTCTGCAATTTTTTTGCATTTGACGGGCAAAACGGGGTATGACCATAAAGATTTATTTGTATATTTCCTAAAAACATCAATAATTCACCCCAAAAGATCTCATAACATAGCCTTATCGTCTACCTAAGTTGGACTGTTTTCTACTTTCTGTCTTGAATCTCCATTGCCAGATTAGCTTATCAGAATCATCCAGGTGTTTTACTTTGCTTACAGTAAGCAGAGTAAAGCCTCTTAATGAATCAGTATTTGTCCAATCTGGCAATGGAGATTCAAGACAGAAAATAGAAAACAGTCCAACTTAGGTAGACGATAAGGCTATGTTATGAGATCTTTTTGGGTGAATTATTGATGTTTCTAGGAAGTATACAAATAAATCTTTATGGTCATACCCCATTTTGCCCTTCAAACATGACAAATGCAAACATTTCAGATGCTACTTCTAGCTGAAAATTCGTCGGAAGCCTTGTCTCTTTATACATATATTCCCTTATGACCTGTAAAGGGGTATCATACAAGAGATTGACGCTCTTTCTACATGTGCCTGTGTTTGAATCATTCTGGACACTAACACCCAGACCTGCGATGGAGCTACTGTTGTTGAATTTCAGCAAAGCCAAAAGAGCTACAATACCATCACAAAACCAAACTTTAACTCTGAATATCTTCTCTGAGCATTTTTCTTATGAACTCAGCATTTGTCACTTTATGGATAGCAGTGTGCGAAACTAACTTTTAAGTCCTATAGACATTCGGTCCATAGTAATTTTAGTTCCTATAGACCTCAGCGTTTTCCTATAGACCGAAATAAAAAGGCACATAAATCAGAATGTTATTGCATTTTATTTGCTAAAATCATCTGCCAATCATTTAGTTATATTCTCTCTCAATTTGGTAGACAATTTGTGTGATGGGATTTTCATTTTCAAGTTCATTTTCTTCTATTTCCTTGTCAGATTCACTGTCAATATCTGATTCATCACTAGAATTAGCACATGCCGGGTTTCGTTTCGTGCCTGGGTGTGCACATTCAACATATTTCAACAGGTCAAAGAACGACATCGCGACCGGCTTTAGATGACGAAAGGACGATAAAAAACAGAAGTACAACAACACATCACCGTTTAACAGGTGTTCAAATAATCATTGGTAGTACAAATAGGCTGGATTTAGGCCATGTTAAAATATTTATATCCATTCACGTGTAAAATATTGAACAGAAGGCGTCCTAACGTTACCGTAAATATGGAACCTGCTGTGATTACACTTAAATATTTAACGGGTACCTTTTGGATAATTTAACTTCTTTTATAAGTAACGATTGAAAATGACACACAGCGGGGTTTTTTTTCTGCAGTTGAAATAAAAACTTCTCATCGGCGGCGGTATCTGAGAAATGACCGATCAATTTTATATGGCCTTACCTGCTCTTGCTTAGCTATTGCTGTGCAAAGAGTAAACATTTACATGACTCGGGTCAGATTTCCTATAGACAAGTCGGTCTACTGAGTTTTTTATCTCTATAGACCGACCAGAATAACTATAGACATTGTCTATCGGTCCACCGTTAATTTCACACACTGGGATAGTTAATTGGACAACCACCTGGTATACCTCAGGATCCAGCTCTGTGAGTCTGGCACAAAGCTCTTAAAAATAGGGTCCTCTAGGGAATATTCTATTCATTAAATCCTATTTACTTAGCAATAGACAGGCTGCTTCACCAGAAAATAATGTTAGATAGATAGTGAAGTGCTAGATGCATCTTCTTAATGTGAATTGTAGCAAAAAGTCACAATGTAAAGTGTTATTAACAGGTGGGGCACCACCCCTGATTTGCGAGATCGTCTCTATAATGCGGTATAATCCCTGAATTGGGTCATGAAAATATCTCGCAAATGCGAGATGATTGTGATCATAATGAGAATAAATCTGAATTTTGCGGAAAGAACGCAAAAACGCATGATGTTTCCTGCTTGGTCCGAATTTCCTCTGCCCAATAAACATAAAAATGTTTACCGTCAACGTTTCGAATGCTGCAATGAAGCAGGAACTTGAAAATTAGAGATGCTTCAGGCTGAGAATCTTACCTATCCCCGACTTCAATGTTTATTTTCACCTTGAAATAAAATTTCTTTGATGGAAAAAGTCAACTGAGATGGTTGTGACATCTTTGAAAACATTTCCATGCACTGACCCGGATATGACATTTGCATAATAAGCCAATGAGCATCAATCTAGTTCACTGCCCTACTTTCGTTATCAGTTCCTGTCATCATGTATGGAGAGCAATACGTAACATAGACTTAATTGTGCACGTTAAATGTTCAGCAACATTGGATTTTTCTTTAATGCTCTATTGTAATGTCAAATTGGTACCATTTCAGACTACTGTTCATTGAATTTTATTCATCATGTTTATTCAATTTTTTTTTCAAAGAATAAACGTATTTGTGAAAAAATAAAACAAATTATCAGTAATGAAATATTCAAATATTTCAATTATTTTCTTCTTCTTGAATGTAGAAATGGCATATTACGACATAATTATTCAGGATTTTTATTATTTTATGTCAACATCACTTAATAATTACTAAACATAATGAAACCTGGATAAAACGATCGTTCTTGTGACAAATGTTGACGGCTTGGAAAGACAACTCTTACACGATGCATCTTTGATGAACAACAACATTGAATATCATAACCCTAATGGGCTGCCATAGATTATTGACCATGCACTCTCTTGTGATGATGATTTTGCCTCGATACGCAATCTAATATGCGCAATAGATTGCTGAAATGAAAGTAGAGAACCTCAGCTCATCACATGTAAGTGTTTGTGGAAAAATAACGAAGTTTGCTGGAGAAATTACCAAATTTGTTATGTGAATATGACACGGAAATGCAGAGGAGCTGATTTCAATTCAGCATATTTCAAAGTCGCATCATTATATTGCATAAAACTTGATTTGTCAAGAAGGAATTTGATCTAAATATTCGTGCCGTTGGCCGACAATGCTGCGCTTTTTTATTTTTTCAGACGAATTTCAGAAAAGTAATAAAACTGAAATAAAAATCTCGTATAAGAGGGATATTTTCGTCTCGCTTATGCGACACCATCCCTCGTTATAGAGACGATCTCACAAATCAGGGGTGGTGCCCCACCTGTTTAAATCAAAAATACAGTTATAACTTGTTAAGGTTATTTAGTGTAATTCTACAACAAATCTGCTTTTTTCATTCATAACTTATTTAGGTTATAAACTCCCAAACATAACTTGCTTAAGTTATGACTGATAAAAGTTAATTAACTTCAACAACTTCAACAAGTTGAATGCTATTTAAGTTTGACTTCTGACTGATATAAGGATAATTTTTTTCCAAATATCGCAATACAAATTTGACCCGCAATACTCAGCCCTAGCTTAGGACCAAACCTGTCGGACAGTGTCCAGAGCACTATTGAGTGAGCTAAAGGGTCAACCTGATAGCTGAGTCATCTAATACTCTTAACTATCGGAGGACTGTAATCCACAATACTCTTCCTCCTTTCTTTGAAGAGGATAGTGGTGTACGCCATAATGTCCCACTCTTTTCTCCTTGAAGGAGCCTCGATGGTGCTTCCATGCAACAATGTGATTGAACACACTACCGTTGTTCACCTTGTCACCAGTGACTGGAAGTGAAGTAAACTGTGCACTAATGCCCTGACAGTGAATCGAAACAAAGTCATTTGATTTGGATTCCAGAGCATTACCGAGTGAGCTGAAGGGTAAACTCACATAATATTGCCGTGCATTCCCATTCCAAGTCACAGATTAGGCTAGATACCATAATCTTGGAAAAAGACAAGATTCCAATCATATTCTGGCACGTAAAAATCATTTTGGCCTGGTCTATGTCTAGGAGTACAAATGTACATGTATCTAGTATCACTATCAGGCTGGCAAAAGATTCAGTACTACATGTCCTGTACAACTAGCTACAGCTGCAATGGCAGTGCTCTCACTCCCCTTTTTGGGACTGGGGACTTGGTAAAAAAAATAGCTGCATTTTGTCATAAATTGGGAAAATATATAACAGTCAGGGGTCAAACTTATATGAGTAATAACTTCTTGAAGTGAATTAACTTGCATCAGTAATAACTTATACAAGTTATGTTAATGAGTTTATAACTTGTACAAGTTACAAATAAAAAAGCAGATTTTCCTCAGAATTTCTCCAATAACTTAGACAAGTTATAACAGTGTTTTTGATTTAAACATGTTTTATATTTAAAGCATTGTGATACATTGTTAATATTCACATTCAGAAGATGCATCTAGGTCTTTACTATGTTTCTGACCTAATTTTCTTGGGAATTAGATTGTCTGTTGCTGGTAAATAGGATTTAATTACATAAATATTCCCCAGAGAACCCTATTTTTGAGAGCCTTGCACCAGACTTCCAGAGCATGCGCTGGATAGTGAGATATACCAGGAGGTTGTCCAATTTAATATCTACATGTATTAAGTTACAAATGCTCAGTTCATAAGAAAAATGCTCAGAGGAGATATTGAGGTTCAAAGTTTGCTGTTATAACTTGTTTAAGTTATAAATACTAAAATCCAGTCACTTGGGCAAGTTATAACTTTTTTAAGTTGGGCCCCTGACTGTATAAACTAAGTTTGGATGCCTTTTCACTTGAAAATGAGAATTTTTAACTCATTTTGTTAAATTTTCCATGAGGTTTCAAATTGGGAAAAAAGGTCAGTAAATTTGGAAAAAAAGATACTATTTTGCATTGGGACTGGGGCCGAACATGGGCCCCAAATTCGGCTGATTAAGAGCCCTGAACATACCTGTCAACTTTTTTCAGACCAAAGAGGGTCAATGACCCTCTTTGGGAAATGAAAAAGAGGGTCATAGTGCGCGAACCAAAATCGCGACCTTTTGCTTGTGTCAATATGAATAAAATTTAACCCCCCCCCCCAAAAAAAAATACATGTCAGGTCAATAAAGTTCATTTTACTGTAAGACATCTAATATTGTCTAAAGCATTCATTTAAAGTAAAACTGCATAATCATGATATTGTAGTACATGTGTAAAATTTTAGGACTTCATTAATCAAGGCCTGAAGGTTCATAGTTGAATTTGTTAGGCTAGATGATATATTTTTATTCAGTTACATGTATTGCTATACCATGATGAAGATTTTATGTGAAATGAACTCTACAATTTCACTGCTTCAATTGTTTTTTAAAAATACTATAAAAACATTCGTTCCTTTTCGTCTGCATAAATCTCCGTGTTTAGGATCGTCTTCCCATTGACATTTCCATAATAATCCAAGCCCAGATTGTTAAAACAACATGAAAGTGGCTAATTACTTCCCATATCACTTAACAAACAACCCAATTTACCTGTAACTGCAGGTGTTTTAATGAAAAAGTCACAGCTTGAAATTTAAAGTCCCAAGTAATAAACGGAACCAAATCGGAATCGGGTGATTCCCGGGTCAGCAACGAAAAATCGGGTGAAAGGCATGACCCGCGCGGGTGATAAAAAATAATCGGGTCAAAGGGTAAAAAAGCGGGACTGACCCGCCAAAATCGGGTCAGTTGACAGGTATGGCCCTGAATGGAGAAGTGATATTTGCTGTGCCCTCTCTGTTACAGACCGTTCATGCATATTTCTAGCCTGAGAATCAACAATTTTCTGGGTCTCTTAGCACCCATATTTTTTGTATAAATTCTGTATTAATTAAATCTTCGTACAGTGTACATGGTGTAGAGAGGTTTCATTTCCAGCCATCAGCAAAAGTTCATAATCTGCATTTTGATGAGGATTAACAAATGGCCTTGCTGGTATTTTAGTTCATAACTGCAGGGATTTTTTTTTCAGAAAGTCAGTAGTCTGACACATACCTCTCTCATTTTGCTTTATGTTTCTCCTGTATTCAGGATTAGCTGCTGTAAGACATATAATTATAAAGTATTTTAAGTCTATTGACATGATGCCATACTGGTTTACTGTATCAGAAGAGATTAAAGTTTGCAATCTGGCCGTGCGTGTAGAAACGAATAGCTATCTTTATTTTAAGTCAGCATGTCTTGTAATAATAAACATTAGCTCTGTAGAGCTATTCGACAGATAGTAATATATTGGACTAAGTTAACAAAATAATAATAACATGGAATATTCTATGATGAAGCCGCTAAAGGATCTTGCAAGGATCATGCAGAAATACAATGTAGAAACTCTTAAACTAAAGCACTACAAACTAGTACAAAAAAATGTATACAGTTAAAGTATAACATTGAGGGAGTTAGCACGATTCTGGTTTTCGGAGACATTCTGGTGGAGAGAAATAAAAATCATGCTAACTCCCTCAATGGTATATACTTTAATTGTTTTATTATACTGTCACTATGACGTCATTAGCATCACGCGCTGAAGCTCCGCCCCTTTTCAAAGCTATATCTCTAGGGAAATCTAGTCTTCCAAACTAATGCACCCTTTGCAGGGAAATAGTCTCAAAAGGCAAATTACAGCTAGTTTTAATGAGTATCTTTTTATATAGGAAAAAAAGTAGAGGTATAATAACAATTGTAAACATGTGTCTCTTGTTCATACTTCTAATCATTCTATTTGATACTTAAAGTAAACTTCCTCTTCTTTGTTTTGTAGGAGAGTGAAGGTGATATGAAAGAGTCAGGTATGTCATTTTATTACAAAGTACTTGATATACGGTCACAAGAAAGAATATTTCAAGAGTATTATGCGGAACATGTGTACATGTTCTGTATGTTTGGTCCAACCAATAGTAAGAATATTACACTAGCAAAATTGCTGCTAAATTTATATTACATTTACATTTGTCTAATCGCTTAAAATGCTTATAGTTCTTTCTTCAGAGGGAAGAAGGAGGGTATTGGGTATTTTCCAAAACCAGAGTTACTTCCCATTTTGGATGGTATCTGACATAGACTAATTGTGACTTCATCAAATTCTATGGCAATGATTCTTTAAAAACTCTGTAGGGAAATGACGGTATAAACTTGACGTAACCTTACCATTTTTGTGACGTCATGATATTTTAACACCAGATACTTAAATGGGAAGTAATTCTGTATTCCACAAAGACAAGTAATTCTGTATTCCACAAAGACAAATTCTACTAGCCAATTTTATATTTTGTTAAACAATTTCGACATATTCTAGCCCGGTAAAAGTTTTGGTAGCCCTGGGCATTGGGTTATTGAATGTTAAGTGCTGCAGCTTTCATATTTCACAATTCATGTTTATTCCCTACGGCAAGGACCAGCTGCCGATATCAAAGTTATTGAACCATTCTACATTTTCCTGATGAAATGAATTTGTGTAAAACAGCCTTGTTTGCAATAAATGCCATGTGGAATGGATTTAGCATTCATAATACATGTAGAAATTATTTCTTTTTCAGAAGTTTCTGAATATGAAAGTACTAGTGAGACCAGAGGAGTTGAGGTAAGTTGATCTTACAGGGCTGCTCTCACACCCAATTTTGGGACTAGGGCTGGGGCCTTTGAAATTGGGAAGAATAGTGGCATTTTCACGAAATTTGGGGAAAATTATAAATAGATTTTGGTGCTTTTTCACAAGAAATTCAATATTTATAATTTGTTTTTCATTAATTTTCCATGAGGTTTCAAATTGGGAAAAAGTGGTCAACAAATTGGAAAAAAAGATACTACATGTATTTAGCATTGGGAATAGGGCCGAATATCAGCCCCAAATCAGGCCGATCGAGAGCCCGGTCTTACAATGAGTAAATTTCAGTTTTAATTATATGCCTGGCTACAGACGTAATATGGTATGAAAAATCTTGTCCATCTTTCTGTCCGTCTGTCGTTCCGTTAGTCTGTGCGTTAGTCTGTTTGTTCATGTCTTCATCCACCTCCTTGTACACAAGTTGAAGACCAAAACATTCGGGCTTTGAAATTCAAATTTACCATGTAGATTGGCTTTTTGAAGACAAAGAACTGATTTAATTATAAAAGGTCAGGGGTTAAAGTCAAGGTCATTTTAGGGCTCAAAATGCTTTCTTTTTTCAAGTATTTTAAAAATTCATTAAAATTTCATTCATTCTCAAAGTGTTTTGAAACTTTGCATAATTCAATGAGAGATCATGTTCTTCCACAAATGCTTCTGAATTTTTAAACCTTTAGTCACAAAATAGAAAATACTTGCATAAGGGGAAAAGGGGGTATATGCCAATAGGCCATTTTCATATTACTGCAGTAGACTAGACCTGCTTTTTAAACACGCCAAACTGTGATGTGTTAACAGATCTATGAAATTGCAGTAAGAAATAATGGCAAATGTTGCAATGTCTGGTCTTAGTGTACAACTAGTGTAAAGTTAATTTGAAATTGGTCGATTTAGATCATTTCATTCATTTCTATAAATTTCCTTGTTGCAGGAAGAAGAAGAGGAAGAAGAAGAAGATGACGATGATGATGAATATGAAACAGAAGAAGAAGAAGAAGTAGATGATGACGATGATGATGATGATGACACATATGATGGAGAAGATGAAGATGTGATCATCGAAGATGAAATTGAAGACCTTTTAGATGGAGAAAGGCAGAGTGGAGATGGACAGGTACATGTATAAGTAAATAATCATTTAAATGAAAATGTACCATGATACAATTTATCAGGTAATTTACAGCATTTGGGTGAGTTTGCAATTAAAATGATATTATGTTATGGTAGCGAATATCTTCTTTTTTATGTTCCAAGTAGTTTCACTCAAACGAAAATAAATATTTATGAAAAAAATCACACACATTGGTCATGTTGGTTGGATAGGAGGCTATTGAAATGATATTATGTTATGATAGAAAATATCTTCTTTTTTATGTTCCAAGTAGTTTCACTCAAACGAAAATAAATATTTATGAAAAAAAGCAAACACATTTGTTGGATAGGAGGCAAAGTGCTCAATCTCTCTATTATCAATAGCTGATTTTCCAGTAGATTTATTAGGCGGACAGACACCAGACATCACAAGATTTGGCGTTATTTTCTCTATGATGTCATAACAGAAAACATGAGAACGCATAAAGTCAGTGCGATCAAATATGAAATAAGAAATTTTGCCAAATGATGTGATGTCTGGTGTCTGTGCATGTAAAATCAAGGTTTAAAATGGTCATAAATATTTTCTGGAAAATGGACTGTTGACATGACATGCTCCCCCATTGTAATTAACCACAAAAGAGAACAACCATCTTTGGAAAGGTGTATGTAAATGGATGGATTGGGAACGACTTACAATGTCTCAGACTTAAATTGAGCCTTCCAATGGCTTTCTAAACCTTAACATACATCATTACATGTATCTGTGCATTACCTACGAAAAGCATATTATACAATTTTTTTATGAATTGTTATAGAGCTAGTGAGACCCAAAAATAATTTAACCATGAAGTTTTACCTGTAGGTTTAGAGAGTGTTCAATAATTATAATTATTACATTTGTTCAGGAACAGCCAGATGGGGAAAATGTGGATGACGATGAAGATAAGAAAAATCCGGCATACGTGCCACGTAAGGGGGCGTTTTACGAGCATGACATGAGAATTACAATGGACAATCAAGAGGAGGAAGATAAGAAGTAAGGATATACATGTACTGTAAATAAAGCACAAATTTTTTTTTTTTCAAATAGATTTTTCGTCTGTTTAGTGACGAGGCAAACTTTTCCTAAGTAAGTGATCCCTCCATGTAGCTTGGGAAATGCTGTACCTTATCAACTAACTGTTGAAATTTTTTTATGCCCCCGGAATCAAAGATTCGGGGGCATATAGTTTTTGGCCTGTCCGTCTGTTTGTCTGTTTGTCCGAAAAACTTTAACATTGGACATAACTTATGAATGGGAGGTGATAGGGCTTTCATATTTCACATATGTATTCCTTGTGACAAGACCTTTCCAACGATACCAAAAATTTTGACCTCGTGACCTTGACCTTGACCTTTGACTTACTTTTCAAAAACTTTAACATTGGGCATAACTTTTGAATGGTAAGTGATAGGGCTTTCATATTTCACATGTGTATTCCTTGTGACAAGACCTTTCCATTGATACCAAAATGTTTGACCTCATGACCTTGATCTTTGACCTACTTTTCAAAAACTTTAACATTGGGCATAACTTTTGATTGGTAAGTGATAGGGCTTTCATATTTCACACGGGTATTCCTTGTGACAAGACCTTTCCAATGATACCAAAATGTTTGAACTTATGACCTTGACCTTGACCTTTGACCTACTTTACAAAAACTTTTAACATGCAGAATAACTTTTGAATGGCAAGTGATAGGGCTTTGACATTTCACATGTGTATTCCTTGTCACAAGATCTGTCCATCGATACCAAAATTTTTTAACCAAGTGACCCTGACCTTGACCTTTCATAGACATGTACTTAACAGAAAGTAGTGTTTTTACTAACAAAGATGCCACTGGGGGCATTCGTGTTTCACAAACACAGGCTTTATTCACATTAATTTTACTTTGCTGATATAAGCAAGAAAGGAAACAAAACCAAAGCAGCTTGAGTTGGTTGATTTGTGCAATTAGGCCTCTATCTTTAAATTCCTCATCATTGATAGTTAATGTCAAAACTCAGTAACTCAGTATTTCTAAACAAAACTTGATCCCTACATAGGGATTCATTCTTAATAAATCTTTCGTACAATCTTTCACTATTATACAGGCCAAAGAAAAAACTCTGGAAGGACTCAGACAAATGGTTACACGACAGATTCAATCTGGACCAGCAGGCTCCCAAGTCTCGAGATGAGATAATCACCATGTATGGGTATGACATAAGGAGAGCAGATAAACCTCCTGATGGACCTCTAGAAAGTAACAGACCCAGGTAAATGCATATTGAGTCTTTGTGAAATACAGAGTTATTCCCCCTTACAGACGACATCTGACGTAAAACCATTGTGACGTCATGAAAATGGTATGGTAACGTCGATTTTATACTGTCATTTCCCAGACTTTTAGGACTTTTACCATAGAATTCTAGGACGTCATTATCAGTCTACGTCAGATGCCGTCTCAAAGTAACTCTGGTTTTCGAAAATAGCAAATATATGTGTAGGGAGAACGTTTCCTTATACCATTCATCTGGCCATCAGTCTGTCTGTTTTGAATTATTGACCATAACTTTGTTCATTTTATCACAACTACATGTATTAAATTCAATCAGATAATGGAAAAATCATAAATGTAGAATTAGAACAATTTTCAGAAGTTACATGTAAGTACTGTATACATAGGGGCATTCACAATATATTAACCTTCGCTACTTTGGGGGTCAGCTTCTTATTGCGAAAGTTTGCATTGGTGAATTTGAATACCAAGGCATAACTTAATACTAGCAGAAGTGGATCCGTTAATCATTGCCCATGCAAAATGGTTTACTTTTATCAAACGGCAAAAGAAAGCACCAGCAATTGATTCTACTTACACGGTACTTGTAAAGTACACATAGTCCTCAAAGGTTCAGTTTGGTGGTACATGTACATTTACCATTATCTACATACATTTGACACTTCTACCCTTTTATACACATTGTACATGCACATAACCTTACACTGAAATGAAATTCCTTTTAAAATTATTGTTAATTTGTAGAGGACGAAGGTCACAGCAGAAGCCAAGACTGAGTGATTTTGTCGAAGACCGAACTGCAAGATATGTCGAAGAACAAAATGCCTACAACAGCTATAGCGGCATGAAGGAGAGAAATTATCATGATTCGGAGGATGGGGATTATGGGAATATTCGTGGAAGACGAGGTGGAGGGCGTAGAGGTCGTGGTGGACGTGGACGTTATAATAATAGCCAAGAATTTCAAGATAGGCGAGAATATGTGAATAATCAAAACAGAGAATTTTATCGCAAGGATGATCAGGGTTATAGGGGTTCGGCAGAACGGGAGTTTGAAAGAAAAGATAATAGAAGATTTCAAGATCAGGATGCCGGTGATTTTAGAAATAATAGAAAAAACTTCGAAAGTCAAAATAGCCGTAACGATAGTGAAAAATTCAGGAATGATAGGAGAGGATTTCAGGACAATAGACCTAGCCGACAGGGACAGAATTATGAACGTGATCATGATAGTCAACAATATAGTGAGAATAGACCACAGTACAATGAACGGAACAGAACGCAATTTAACGATGGATTTCAAAATGATCGGAGAGATGGAAATAATTATGAGGAAAATTCCTCTCGTTATAACCAGAATAGACGTGGTGGTTTTAATAACCGTGATGGTCAAGGGCGACAGAATTACAATCGTGATAGGCAACAGTTTAATGATAGTAGACCGCAATACAATGATAGGGACAGAATGCAATATAACGACCCAAGACCTCAGTTCAATGAAGGACGTAGAAGTTATGAAAATGACCGGAGAAGAATCGACGAGGGAAGGAGAAGTTACGAACGGGAGTTTGAATCAACAAGATATAGAAATGAAGATAATCGTGATCAGAGAAATCGTGATTTTACTGAGGAGAGGGCAAGTAGAGGTCGAGGTGGATTTGGTAGCGAAGAGAGGGGTGGCTTTAGGGGTAGGGGTAGAGGAGGGAGAGATAGGGGGAGGGATAGAAATGATAGAGGGAAGAGGAGAGAAGAGAGAAATTATCCTCCACGGCTTCAGAGAGCAAAGCAATTTAATAATCAAAATGCTGAATATTCAGAAGACTGGAATGAGGAAGCTACAGTTGATTCAATGACGTCGGAAAATAGACCGCCGTTCCCGTTACCTCCGTCTGTTGAAGAGAAGAAAGTGGCACCTGTAGCTGAAATTGTAAAACAAGAGGACTTGAATATTGTTGTACAGAATCAAGGCGAACGGAAATCATATTCGAAGGATCGTCGTGCAAGATACGTAGGGAAAACACGGGTGCAAGATAGGCCATCAAATGTGGAGGAGTATGAACTAGCCAAGATGGCAGAAAAGGACGTTGAAATGCAAGATTCAGTTGAAACACAGAAAAATGTTGAAGGTAATTTTGCAACTTTGTAATTTTGCAACTAATTGCCTTTTCTTGAAGTCCTTTAATGTTTACATATAAATTGAAGAAATAATACTGGACATGATGATATTATACTTAAAAGGTGGATATACAGGACACTCTTTTTGATATTTTATCTCTCATATAATATGTACATGTACTTCTGCCCCAGAGATTTACAACGCTTTACTAAACAAGTAACTTAAAAACATTCAGAACTGTTGATCTTGAATTCATTTATCTTAATTGTTGTATACAGAATTGAATTGTATTTTTTTTACCCTTTGTAGTTAGGACACTTATTCGCCCGGTATTGAATTTGCTCACTTACATGTTTCCTTTAAAGAAATCCTTTATGTACAATCTTAAATTCACCCTCATGGCATTGGGCAAAAATAAAACCGTGGCGAAATTTTCCCAATATACAGTATTCTAGTGTAAGTGTGAAATTTGAGGGTTTTTAGCTCACCTGAGCCATAGGCTCAAAGTGAGCTATTGTCATAGCGTGGCGTCCGTCGTCGTCGTCCGTCGTAAACTTTTCACATTTTCAACTTCTTCTCCAGAACGGCTGAAGGGATTTTGATGAAACTTGGTTGGTATGAAGTACTCATGGTCCCCTACAAGTGTTGTTGTTTTTCGTCCGGATCTGTCAACAGGTGGCGCCACCACAGCCAAAAGTAGGTCACGGGGGGTACCCTCCTTTGACAAACTTCTTCTTCAGAACCGAAGCATGTATCGACAAACCGAAAGCATCAGGATGATCTAGAGAGATGTCTTAAGAAGTGTTGTTATTTTTGGTTCCACTTCGAAGTCAAATTTTTGACGCGTTTTTGACGTCTTTTCGGACTTAGTCAGAAATGCACATTTTTGCACTATTTCTTTAAATAACTCAATAAGTGTATGATTTTACACACTCATTTAGTACATATTTATCACATTTAACTTACTTAATGCTTTGATATGTATTTTATGCTTAAATTTTATTTTTTTGATTTTTTATGAATTTATTTCTTATGTAAAAAAGGAAGGGGGGGGGGGGTGATTTTCATACATTTTCTGCTTCTTTTCTATAACCACTCTTCAGATTGTCATGACAATTTGTAGGTATGAGGTACTCATGCATGGTACCCTACAAGTGAAAGAATTTTGTCAAGATATCCACTTTTGGATTTTTAAGGAATATTTTTTAAGATTGTACATAGGTATAATGTATGTTTTCCATGCCCAATGGACCCATGGGGAGTGGCTTCAAACCCCGGCGGGACCCCAACAAAAATTTTTCCCCTTTTTAGCTCACCTGAGCCATAGGCTCAAAGTGAGCTATTGTCATAGCGTGGCGTCCGTCGTCGTCGTCCGTCGTCGTCCGTCGTAAACTTTTCACATTTTCAACTTCTTCTCCAGAACGGCTGAAGGGATTTTGATGAAACTTGGTTGGTATGAAGTACTCATGGTCCCCTACAAGTGTTGTTGTTTTTCGTCCGGATCTGTCAACAGGTGGCGCCACCACAGCCAAAAGTAGGTCACGGGGGGTACCCTCCTTTGACAAACTTCTTCTTCAGAACCGAAGCATGTATCGACAAACCGAAAGCATCAGGATGATCTAGAGAGATGTCTTAAGAAGTGTTGTTATTTTTGGTTCCACTTCGAAGTCAAATTTTTGACGCGTTTTTGACGTCTTTTCGGACTTAGTCAGAAATGCACATTTTTGCACTATTTCTTTAAATAACTCAATAAGTGTATGATTTTACACACTCATTTAGTACATATTTATCATATTTAACTTACTTAATGCTTTGATATGTATTTTATGCTTAAATTTTATTTTTTTGATTTTTTATGAATTTATTTCTTATGTAAAAAAGGAAGGGGGGGGGGGGGGGTGATTTTCATACATTTTCTGCTTCTTTTCTATAACCACTCTTCAGATTGTCATGACAATTTGTAGGTATGAGGTACTCATGCATGGTACCCTACAAGTGAAAGAATTTTGTCAAGATATCCACTTTTGGATTTTTAAGGAATATTTTTTAAGATTGTACATAGGTATAATGTATGTTTTCCATGCCCAATGGACCCATGGGGAGTGGCTTCAAACCCCGGCGGGACCCCAACAAAATTTTTTCCCCTTTTTAGCTCACCTGAGCCATAGGCTCAAAGTGAGCTATTGTCATAGCGTGGCGTCCGTCGTCCGTCGTCGTCGTCCGTCGTCGTCCGTCGTAAACTTTTCACATTTTCAACTTCTTCTCCAGAACGGCTGAAGGGATTTTGATGAAACTTGGTTGGTATGAAGTACTCATGGTCCCCTACAAGTGTTGTTGTTTTTCGTCCGGATCTGTCAACAGGTGGCGCCACCACAGCCAAAAGTAGGTCACGGGGGGTACCCTCCTTTGACAAACTTCTTCTTCAGAACCGAAGCATGTATCGACAAACCGAAAGCATCAGGATGATCTAGAGAGATGTCTTAAGAAGTGTTGTTATTTTTGGTTCCACTTCGAAGTCAAATTTTTGACGCGTTTTTGACGTCTTTTCGGACTTAGTCAGAAATGCACATTTTTGCACTATTTCTTTAAATAACTCAATAAGTGTATGATTTTACACACTCATTTAGTACATATTTATCATATTTAACTTACTTAATGCTTTGATATGTATTTTATGCTTAAATTTTATTTTTTTGATTTTTTATGAATTTATTTCTTATGTAAAAAAGGAAGGGGGGGGGGGTGATTTTCATACATTTTCTGCTTCTTTTCTATAACCACTCTTCAGATTGTCATGACAATTTGTAGGTATGAGGTACTCATGCATGGTACCCTACAAGTGAAAGAATTTTGTCAAGATATCCACTTTTGGATTTTTAAGGAATATTTTTTAAGATTGTACATAGGTATAATGTATGTTTTCCATGCCCAATGCTTCAGGTGCAACTACAGGAAAAAAACCTTCTTTGTATGATTAATCATTTTTTGATCGACCTTTCATCCATAGTTACAGCTGATAATTCAACAAGTGACACATGCTTCAATGTCTTATTGATTGACCTTTTATGTGATATGATTCAATGATTTAAATTCTTTATACTTATTTAGAATTTTATTTTTAAAGTCGGGAACAAGATTTCAAAAGCGGCCATGTTTTGCCGTGTACCTGAAGGTGTCATTCAAAGAAATAAAAACCTTCTTTGTATGATCAATCATTTAGCTCAATTTGAGTGACTTCCAATCCTTCATTCAATAATTATGAATTTGGTCTCGTTGGATTTGGACACCTTTGACACACATAAAAATAATAGAAAAAAGGGGGGTCATGCATACCGTTTTCTCACAAATTCCACTTTTTTACATCACCCCTCTATCCATTTCGAAAATTTTACAAATTTCATCTATTTTTAGATCGATCAATAGATTGCATAAAAGACAAAAACAGGTTCAAAACTCAATTTATCCCGACTACAGGGAATGGTACATTGATTTCATGTGCTATTTTTAAATTTTCAATAGTTTTGACCAATGGTGTGACACCTTTTATTCTGCCCTGTTCACCAGTCAAAACTGAGGGGATTCCCCGCTATATCGATTTCCTTGGATTACACCTGAAGGGGATTCCCCATGTAGAAATGTGATACCTTTAGTACTACGATACATTTCAGGAGATACAGTGCAAACGGAATAGATTTTTATTTAATGAAATGTGCATTATACTTGGAACACTTTCATAATGGTTATCATTCATGTACTTGGAACACTTGCAACTTGTTATCATGCATAAAGTTTGCTCGAATTTCCTCTGTCTTAGACTCTCTTAGATGAAGTAATTTACGGACTGATTTCTTGAAGAAACGTCTAATGAGTAATCTCTTCCTCCGGATTTTGAGAATGCATAGGACATTTAATATCTGAAATTCTTGAAATAAATAATTCAGTTCAGAGTTCCTGAAATCTTCCTATGAAATGTTGGACCACAGAAAGCTGTTGTTTAAATAGAGTAAATAAATTATTATTTACAACCATAAGCCACTGTGTTCGACATCTTGTATGTATAATATTTCTAAGAGGAACACAGAGGCCTGAGGTTGTGAATAATAAAACATTTTCTCTCATAAAATGACAGGTTCCTGTGATAAGACATTTGGGAATTTTTATCTGTTCAAATAATAGATACATGATGAGTTTTTATCGGACCAAATAACTTTTTGTCGGCAAATCCTATGCAACCGATACATTTCATGAACTCTCTCCGCTAACAACTTGTCCGTGTAACAGACCTTTGATGAGGTAAAACAATTTTTTAACAGTAAATAACGATGTTGTAGGTCTGCTAGTTGGACAACCTTAACAATTTCATGGGCCTTTTAATTTGTTTCAAACTACGAAACCTAGAGAAATCACTTGAGTTGTTGAACAGCGTATGCTGAAATGCGACGCTCCTTCTCGCCTGTTGAAATATGCATAGGCAAGAAGCGCCGCATTTCAGCATATTCACTGAAAATTATTTGTTCAAGTGGCTTCACTGGGTCATGAGGTTTGATACACCATACACTGCTTTTTGGAAAACAAACTGGCCCAATTTCTGCACAAGCAGCACAACTCACTTGAATTGATAAATATTGGATTAAAACGATTTTAACTGTACGTTTCATGTATTTGAGATGAAATCAATACTATTCAAAAGCATTCATAGATTTCAGTATACTTTAATATGAATAAAGGCAAAACCGAAAAATCTTTGTTTTTTATGCCCCTGGAATAAAAGATTCGGGAGCATATAGTTTTTGGCCTGTTCGTCTGTCTGTTTGTCTGTCTGTTTTCCGAAAAACTTTAACATTGGGCATAACTTTTAAATAGAAGCTGGTGATAGAGGTTTCATATTTCACATGTGTATTCCTTGTGACAATACCTTTCCATTGATACCAAAATTTTTGACCTCGTGACCATAACCTTGACCTTTGACGTACTTCTCAAAAACTTTAACATTGGGCATAACTTTTGAATGGTTAGTGATAGAGGTTTCAATTTTTACATGTGTATTCCTTGTGACAAGATCTTTCCATTGATACCAATATTGCGCTGACCCTGACCTCTCACATACTTAACAGAAAATGGCCTTTATACTAACAAAGATGCCGCCGGGGGCATTCTCGTTTCACAAACACAGGCTTTATAATTTCTGGCATGCTAGCTATCAATAATGAAAGGTTTTGTGTTCAATTTTAAATGAACTTAATTTATGAAATCGTTTCATTGTTTTATTCTTTTTCTGCTGCTGATTAATGTACAATATGATTTTATTTTTGATGTTGCATAATTGAACTATACTAGCTGGGCATATGACGTTGGACCACTTTATCCGTCTTTTCAAATCAGTAAAAAAGTTATTGTTTTGAAATGTGGCTATTTTTTCTTTTTTGTACTTTCAAAGGTTGTCTGAAAAAAAAAACTTCTCTGCATCCGGCAAAAATCTTTTTAGAAAGGTTGTGGGCTAAAATCCTGGTACTGGCACTATCAGTATTCAATGTCAGTATGTCAATTAGAGCGTGCATGGGTATCAGGTGAGCGTTGTGCCCCCTGGGGCTCTTGTTTCTTAGAATTTTGGCCCCACATTTTGATGAACAAGTGTCCTTGATATGTGAATCATACATATTTTTTGGTTTTTACCTTATCCAGATGAGGTCCATCAAACAGAGGGGAAAGCAATGCAGAAACATGATCCGAACCAGCAAGGTAAACCCAAGCGATACTCCTCACAACGACAACGTAATCAGCCCGATATTCCGTACCAGGAACAAGTGGAAGGCGGACCTAATTATTACAATCCCGGTAATAGCATGTTTTAGAGCTTAAACCAACAACAGTACTTTAATAGATAATTGGAAGTGAAATTTGCTTAGTTTAGAATACTATGAATTTATTTTATTTTCAAGATCTACATAAAAAAGTACTTGATAATTGTGTATTTCTATAAAGGGATCTCAATGGTACTCAGTCAAACTCTGTCTTCATGAAAAGTCACTAGCGCAACACCCAAGGGTACTAGAAATATTGCAAGGCTTTTTAAACTTGTCTGATTTGATTATAGTACAATTGGCTTTGTGAAGAAGCAAACTATTCATAAAATTCATTTTTAGCTCTACTGGTAAAAGACCAGTCGAGCTTATGCGATACCATGTTGTCCGGCTTCCGTCTGTCTGTCTGTCTGTCTGTTAACAATTTTTTTGTGAGCGCAACTCCTCTGAAACCATAAATGATATAAAGCTAATTCTTTTTGCATTTAGTTTGGTCCATGGTCTAGTTGTGCACCTGATATTTTGTTTGAGCCTCTGACCCCCAGGGTCTTCAAAAATGGGTGTGGTCATTTTCTCCTATATAAATCTATGTAATCTAGTGAACACCAATTCTGAGAAATTATAATTGATAGAGAAATAATATTTTTTGCAATATAATCAGTCTCTGGTCCAGTTGTGCACCTGATATTTCGTTTGAGCCTCTGACCCCCAGGGTCTTCAAAAATGGGGTGTAGTCATTCTCTCCTATATAAGTCTATGTAATCTAGTGAACACCAATTCTCATAAAGTGTAATTGATAGAGAAATATTTTTTTTTGCAATATAATCAGTCTCTGGTCCAGTTGTGCACCTGATATTTCGTTTGAGCCTCTGACCCCCAGGGTCTTCAAAAATGGGGTGTGGTCATTCTCTCCTATATAAGTCTATGTAATCTAGTGAACACCAATTCTCAGAAAGTATAATTGATAGAGAAATAATTCTTTTTGCAATATAATCAGTCTCTGGTCCAGTTGTGCACCTGATATTTTGTTTGAGCCCCTGACGGGTGTGGTCATTTTCTCCTATATAAGTCTAGCTCACCTTGTGAACATCAATTCTCAGAGAGTATAATTGATGGTGAGAAATAATTCTTTTTGCATTATAATCAGTCTCTATTCTACATTGTATGTGTGCCTGATATTTTGTTTCAGCATCTGAACCCCAGGGTATTTGAAATGGATTTGGTCATGTTCTCCTATTTAACTCTATGTAATCTAATGAACACCAGTTCTCAGAAAGTATAATTGATACTGTAGAGAGATATTTCTTTTCCCATTACCATGAGTCTGTGGTCTGATTGTGTGCCTAAGATTCTGTTTAAGACTGACCCGTCTTTGAAAATGGGTGTGGTCATTTTCTCCTATAAGTCTTTGTAATCTTGTGAACACCAGATCTCAGAAAGTATACCGGTAATTCATGGAGAGTAAATTCTTTTTGCATTACATGTATTATGTGTCTGTGGTGTAGATGTTCATCTGATATTTTATGTGAGCCCCTGCCCCCCAGGGTTGGAAAATGGATGTCAATTCAGGGAATTTAAGAAAACAGCCAGTAGAGCTTCAGTCTCATCAGAGACTTCTGGTATATCTACATGACATTGTATATTCCCCTTTTACAGGTTATATACAATTTTTTTGTATTGGTAAATCTATGTGCAATAACACAATCCAATTTATACTAAAGAAAAACAATTGATAAGTTAACATTTATACTTTAATAGTTTCAGCTCAGCCAGAAAAACAATGTAGAGTATTCAAACAAACATGAAGTTTAGCACCAGCTTTATTTGTACATGTCTATATAATCTATTTTCAGCGAGTCCCTCTTTCCCTGCACCACCCCCTCCACCACCACGTCCCCCCATGCTTCAACCAGCCATACCATTTCCTCAGCCAGGTAATCTTAATAGTAAGCTAGTAATTATCATATAAACAGACCCCACACTTGTTGAAACTTGAGGCTGTTTTTCAAATGAGTTGTGGTTTTGGGGTTGATTTTCAGACAAGGTGTGGTTAATTGAAATTTGAAAATCAGGTTGCCCAGAGCACTTTAGGGGTTTTTTTTTTTACAATAAAATGACTTTGAGTAACCATGAAGTTACTTATGTTGTCTCAGTGTAAAACACCATCAAAAGGGATAATGTTGGGCAACTGTGCCCAGGTTCACAAAATTTCTTACGAATAATTTCAGGAATTTTCGTAACTTTCGTCATTCGATAAAACGTTCAAAAGGTTTTCTAGAAAAATTGTATCATGCTTTCTTATATCATTTCTACATATTAAAATAATTTCAGCAACAAAACATTGCAAATTTTAGTGAGTAAGTAGAACTGATCGATCAAAAGTTACGAAAATTCCTGAAATTGTTCGTAAGTATTTTTGTGAAATAGGCTGCAGGTCTTCAAACGATGACTTCTGATAAATGGCCTATTGCTTTATATTTGTATGTTTATAGTAGAATATTCGTTTAGGATGATTTTACATTGAACATGTTCTTTTCTATCAACCGGACGGAATTACAAACCATGTCAGTTTCATACCCGTACTTTATGGAAACTCTGATTAAAGGAAACTTATTGTTGATTAACTATTTTCTAGACCTTGAAATTGAAAAATCGCATTAAAATTTTAAATTTTTACAACATGTACAAAGAAATGTTTGCTAATTTTATATTTTAATTTTCACCCTAGTAGCAGGAGCCATTCCGTCACCGAGAGTATTTGTTCCACCTCAACCTCCGCAATCAGGAAGTGTTTCCATGGCAACACAAGTCCCTGTGATGGCACCTCGTTATAACACGGCAGGAGTAATATTCAGTCCTCCTAATGCACCTCCCCCGACATTCCAGGTGCAGCCAGTTGTTCCAATTACTGGATTTCCTCCCCCGTCACAAGTGCCAGCGGCTGCAGTGTCCTTGCCATCACCTATTCAATCTGGAGCAAATACTCAACAGGTAAAGTAAGAGAAAATCAAGAAAAGGTTACTACGAAAATTAAAGAAAGGCCCACAGTCTTTTTTTGGGACTATGTTACATCATAAAAAATGAATTTTTAACTTCGAAGGTAATGAGTGCTAAAACTAATCTAGACTACCGTTTTCATTTCCAATGACTTAAGCAAGAAAGGAAGGCACATTCCATACTACAGTGTATGTGGATTAAATATCTTTTCTCCTCTTTTTTGCTTAAATTTGATTGTGCTAAAGTAAGTAAATTGCACATTTATTATGTACAATTTTTGCCTATACAAGCAGTTGGTCTTTGTTTAAAATTTTCATCACAAACTCCCTTTACTCAGAAGTACGTATATTGTAGGAGATGGTAAGGGGTGGAACCACATATTACGCTCCGGACCTCCAGTATGCCGCCACGCCGCAACCACAAAAACGACCCACGAGTGGCACCACCTACTACCCTCCAGAGATGCAGTATAAAGGATCGAAGAGGTCACCCGTGCGACGACCGAAAGCTGCAATTCCAATTATAAATCCACAGGTTTGTGTTACCATGTCTACAAAATTTTAAGAATAATAAGAATAATACATTTACATATTGTTCTGTTTTTTCAAAATTGGCATATGCAAAACTTTCAAAGATTTTGGAGAGCCTATAGAATTTAAGTTATAAATTAAAATTTAAATTATTTAAATTGTATTAAATTTGTCGGATCGGAAAATAACGTATAGGTCTTTCCTACAGTAGAATCATGGATGTTCTAAATATATACTTTTTTCATTCACAAATACATGTAAACAGTATTCAGTCATTTTCTTAAAAGATAGTGGATAATGGTACCTTAAGTTGTTGACCCATATATCAGCAATCCAATGTACAAAGTACACATAATAGCTAAATTAAAACTTACATGTACATGTATGCATCTGAAATTGAAAATTTAAAAAAAAAGCCTTTCTTTAAGGATGTAAAGGGCAAAAAGAAGGGAAGTGACCAAGGTGGCAACATAGATAATGTCCCCGAGGTCCTAGAACCTACCTCCCCACTAGAAGAGCCCACTTCCTTGGAAGATGACCAAAGTCAGGATAGAGAAGAGGTATGTGTATTTTTGAAACTTTGATCAGTGTCAACTTTCACAATGTTGAGTAAGAAAAGTTTGCCTTTAATAAGGATCCGATACCAAATAGAGTACTTCTGGTTGTATTTCTTAATACACATTTTTCATGTTTTTGAAATTTTCTGACAAAAACACGTTTTTATAGTTGTGAATTTTGATAGGTAGAAGAATTGGTCATTGTATGTGGAGAGTTATTATGTATTTTAGCTAGAGCAGTGTATATACATGTACATGTACACGTAGCATTATTTATAAAAAAAAATTAAATTTTTTATCTCTGGTATTTCTCATTAATATTGTATTAGGGGTTGAATACCTTAATTTCCTGCGTAGATTATCATGTACATGTATTTAAGCTAGAGCAGTGTATGCAGCATTATTTATATAAAGAAATTAAAATTTTTATCTCTGATATCTTAAAATTGTATAATTTCCTGCATAAAATTTAGAATCTTAATTTTATAGGTGATGGATGAATCAAGTGAAAGACTTATTGCTGACGGAGGCCAAAATTCAGAGATGGTAGAAAATACTGATAATCTACAGCAAGTTGAAGGCAGTAAATCAGAGCCGCACTTAGACGATCTGGATGAAGATTCTAATCGTGTTACAATTTCCGATGCTGATAGGTACACAATTTGTGTTAACGATGATCTAAATTTAGATGATGGAAGTGACGGAAAAGTTGACATACATGTACATGTAGAAGCCGAAAATAGAAGTGCAGATTCAAATATATCAAATCAGGAAAGTAGTGATAAAGTAATATCGTTAGAAAATGTCGTGGACAATGATGTCATGGTCGATGATGTTATGGAGATAAAAACTGAAAAACCCGAACATGCTGACGCTCAAGAAAAAGATACATTGGAAAGTCAAGTTGATATAAAATCAGAACCATTGGACGATTTTGAAGAAGTACCTAAAGGTGATTTGGTTAATATAAAAACGGAGGAAGTTATGGAAGAAGAAGAAGTAGAAGATGTCAAAGTGAAAGGAGAAGATGATAGTTTGGAACCTGATGATTTTACAGATGCCAAAGAAACTTTGGACGAGGAAGAGAAGAAATAATTGTCTTGTTCAATTATATGTTTTGTACATAGTCATTATGCCATGGTAAGAAAATATTTTGTTCTATGTCACCTGGAGTGTACGTTTGGGGGAACATGTCCATAAAAACACACAAGCAAACATCCATTCTGCAATCCAGAAAAATTCAAAAATTCTTTTCAAATTAATCTCAAAATCCGTTTCGAGTATTTAAAGACCAGAAGTATTTACATGTATATCCACTCAATTAATGGAGTTGCTTACAAGAAAATTCAGATCTGCACATAGTCTCAGCTTCCTTGGAAATTCAAAATTTTTCTCCTTTTTCATTCATTTATGAAAATTCTAATGAAAATGCTTATGTTATGTGTATTTTCTTGCCTGACCAGAGGGTACATTTCAGAAAATGACTGGGACGTAAAACAAAATATTTAATGACTTTGGCCTATGTGTTTAGATTTATTATTTTGCTACTCGTTGGGCAGAGATATGTAGTGATTGACATCGTATATTTACTGTATGTACATGTATAATATGGCGAGTACAAGTTTTGTGTACAAGTTTGTTTTGATTTAATTGTGTGCAAATTGTATATTGCTATTTCATAGAAATAAATTCTTTCCTATATTCAAAGAATCACTGTATATAAATCACTTATGTCTATGTATATTGTATGTATTTACATAATTTGTGAACGTTTTATAGCAGCATTACCATTGTAGAGTTTTTTTTTCCCATTTTCCCTTGTTACAGGTTTGTATACATACTTTTATGGCAATTCTTGCATAGGATATTTTCTGATATAGTGGTGTTTTTTCGTATAGCATTTTCTCTTTGATTTGATTAATAGCATGTACATGTGTTATTCCTATTCCATACTACTGTCCGCGCAGCTCACTTCAGAAATCTGAAAATTGAAAGTTTCTCTACTTTGGCGGCAAAGTTTGTGATTAAAATTTATAAACTAGGGGGATAGATCTCGAACTCTCATAACTAACGCTGTGTGATATACATTGTATGTCTGTACGACCAATGCTATGCTCACAGTAAAAGGAAATAGTTTTAGATTTGGAGATTTCTATGTTAATCAGCGTGACATCGTCAACGTTATCCATAGATTCAATGTTAAACATTGACGATGTCACACTAAAATTAACATAAAAATTTTCCCATCTACATTGTAAAACTATTTTCTTTCACACTGAGCATAGTATTGGTTGTACAGACATATATCACTCACCGTTAGTTATGAGAGTTCGAGATCTATTCCCTTTTGTAGAGAACTTTTGTAGAGAAATTTTAAATTTTCCGATTTCTGAAGTGAGCTACATGTATGCAGACAGTACACGTATAAAAAATTCATATGTACCATTTACTAAAGGTAATAATGGTGAATGAACTTATTCATGACTTTATATATGTAACAGAAACTTAACATTTTCGTATGAACTGTTATGTATAACATTACATAGTATTAATGTATGTTTAACAGAATTTTATTTTAATTTTGAGTTTTTCCATCATTTCATGTATTAGTGCAAAATATGCCCTTCCTTTTCATATACAACATTTCAAATGTTTTTCTACATTTATGGATGATATGATGAAAGCTTACTGTAAAGGTAGTTATTTTCGCTGGGGAAAAATTTAGGGATTATAACTTCAAGACGTTGCGCCGTAAAAATGTCCTTGCCTTTGTAATCATGCTGCAGGATTATTTTTTTCGTGTGGGGGAAATTTTCGTGAAGGTCATTGATTCATGAAATATGTGAAAAAAACTCGCACGCAAAAATTCCACATTCACAATATTATGGCCTTCGCAGCAGTCTCCACATTGTAACAATAAGAGTAAATTCTGGCTGTTTACATGTAGATTCATCTTAGTTTTGAGGTAATTGATATGAAGTGAGAAATATGACATCATGATGTTTTCCAGTAGTTCTGCTCAAATTTGGCACAAAATTGCTGAATTCGGTGCAGATTTCTTTTTGTCTGTAAATAACTTTGCGAATGTTATATCGTCATTTCGGTCCAACTTATTTAGTTTTATTTATTAAATGAAATATAGTATTAAGCTCAGCCTTGTATCAAACTATCATAGTTTACCTGAAATGAATGCCTTATTCAATAGAATTTGATAATGTCACTTTTATTTTTCATCTGATACCATAATGACTAATTTGTTCTAAAAGAAAGAATTTAGTTGATTGTTGCCGTTAAAATACTATGTAACGGTTTACATTTACATATTTCTCTGATATTTAATTTGCTTTCAGGAGTTCATGTACATGTTTGGTCAGAATGAAATAGTTTAACTTCATATTCAGAGTATATTGATGTTCATGCAGTCTTTTTCAAATATGTACATGTATATTACATATTTTGTCTTTGTTTCTGTCTGTCTGCTGATAAAAACTATAAACAACTTTAAATTTGCATTTTGCTGACCATTACGCTAACCATGTCCTGTAAACATAATTATGTTCATTGACATAATTATTTCTGTAAGTAAAGCACACATTTGTAGAATTAGTTTCAAGGATTCTTTTTTGCATAGTTTAAATTTGAATTCAATTTCTTGCAGAAATGCAATCATTTTGCCTTCTCAAAGTTTGAAAATTTTAAGAATTAAGTATGAAATACCTCTCATCATTGTAGCATTAAATATGATTAATGCAAGTCAGCGATATCTGCTTTAATTAAATACACACTGTGTTTAACATGACAATAATGTGTGTATAAATGGATTGTGAATGAAATGCAGCTCCATTACTCAGAAGAAATTTATTGACGTTAATCGTGTTTGCTATTTGTTGTGCAGCCATCAATTAGGCAAATTGCTTTTTGTTGACTTAGTAAGTGCATGCCAGTTAATCAATTATTGTACCTATTTGTTGCAACTTTATACATGTAAGTATATTGTTTAACATGCAGACTTATAGTGAAAAGACAGCAAGTGTGAGGGGTAACACATGATGGTAGCTTTATGACTATTTCATTTCATAAATCCCTTCTCACTGTTTGTAAGTTATTTAGAGCATAACGTAATTTGATGGTACAATGTAGTACTCTTTTTATAGGTTCAAATAAATTGTACTGATTATGACATTTAGTGAGTCCCTGCTTTGTATTCTTCGATAACCAGACTCTGAGTTACTTCCCATTTGGGATGGTATCTGATGTAGACTAATTGCGACGCTATCAAATTCTACGGAAACGATCCTTGCAACTCTGGGAAAAGAAAATATTCCGTCTTTTCGATTTTACAGTCCTAAGTTCGATTTGTGCAGGTATCTGACATAAAAGCATTGTGACAGCATTAAATTCCTTTGAAAACGTCATTCATGTATATGTAACCTGTTTCCCTGAATTTCATGCTGGTTTCCATAGAATTTGATGACGTCACAATGCGTTGACGTCAGATACCTGCACAAATGGGAAGTAACTCTCGATTTCGAAAAGACCGAATTGTCTCAAAAGGGAAATAAATCTGTATTCTGAACAAAACTCAATAGAAATTTTTTTAGAGGCTCTGATGTATATCATTAAGTTATTCCAAGTTTCCAGTTTACCACGCATTGAGAAGGAACTTTTGAGTTTAATATACCAACCATAGAAAAATCATTAACTACCACTGTTCACATTTGCTGTCTTTTCTCTACAAGTTTGTACTTGTATCATGTTTCAACTTCAAGGATTTTGGTACATGAACCATATCGTGCATAGTAAGTGATGAATGTTTTATATTTGTCAATTATGATCAAATTGAAATTAGGAATTATTTGATGTATGATTTATGAATATAGTGCAGAAAACCTTGCAATTAAATTTGATTTGCTTCCAGAATTTTTGTTATGTTTATTTCTTTGTCTTTGTACAAGCCATATCTAGACCTGGATAGATATAACCTCAGAAAAATCATCAACTGTCTGTCTGTTCAGAGAAATGAATGCTTGCATCTTCACTTGACAAGCCATTGCGTTTGTGTCATATTAAATTAAATTTGATAGCACGAAGTCTCGTTTGTTGAAAGTTATTAAAAGGACAGCACGTAGAGGTGATGGACCTCGGAGAAGAATTGTTAGTTACCATACAATTTGCTGTGCTGCATACATTTATTAGAAGAAAATGGGTCAAGGTCACACATTGGCCTACATTGTTCCTATTCAAATAATGGCTTGATAGCTAGGGTTTTGAATAATCATATGTGATATTGGTTGAACTTTTAAATTTGCTTGGTTTCTAATATAGCTTTTGTGTTTCTTATTCTGCAAAAATGGGAGCATATAACATGATTATATCAACAAGTTTACCGAATTGAAAGTCGAAGTAGGATATATTTCATTTCTCATTTGTAAATTCATAAGTACGTACCAATTATCTCCTTTTCATGCTTTGAATATCAAAGAGTCACTCTACCTTGGACTATCACAATTTACAGTTTGATTGCACACTTGCTAACTAAGAGTATGCATCTCTATGATGTCTCAGATCTGTCTGGATTTTGCCAGAGAAATACTAGTTGATTATAATAGCTGTTCCATCTGTAAGTTGCTCTCCTCGTTCTATCATTTCATTGGTTTAGATCAAAATGTTCTTAATGCAGAGTAAAGTATATATCTAGAGGTTTCAATATACAGTCAAACCTGTCTTAAAGTGACCCTCTTTTTAGCGACTTCCTGCTTTATGTGACCTTTTTTATTCCTCCCGAGCAATTTTCCTATCAAATAAACCTGTTTATAGCGACAACCTGTCTAACGCGACAACGACTGTGATTTTTCTGTCCCGTACCCAATTCCAGACCTGTATATTGCGACTTTTAGTGTTGTTTAGGACCAAAACCACATAATAATTTACATTAAATCTCTTCATCAGTGTCTTCAATGATTAAATCTTCTGTGATAAAATCTAATGTGATTTTATATGTTCAATACGATTCATCAATAAATACATGAATTGATATATGCAGTGATTCATTTTATGGTATTGCTCTTATACATGTACTACGAACATTTTGTTGGTTAAAGTCAGATCAGCTTGAACCTGTATTCAGTGACCACCTGTCTTATATGACCTATTTTCTGTCGGCCCTTGCAAAGTCACATAAGACAGGTTTGACTGTATTTCATACATACAGAAACATAGATCTTAAAAGTGATGGCCTAGTGACTATTGTAACCAGCCAGTTTCTAATTTCTAAGCATGATAGACTTGTTTGCGAAAAATAGTTGATTCATGGTTTGATCTTGACGAGACCTAGGGTAACTTTTATTGACCTTTTACTTGTACCACAGGTTGTAGAGTGATCGACCTGACACAAAGTTACCTCCGCCCCCTCACTTTACATTCCCCCTCTCTATACGTATTAAAAGAGAAGGGATGGGAATCATTTCCTGTGACTTAACTATATACATGTAACAAATATTTGTGCAGTTTGTAACAAATATCTTGAATATAAATTTTATTGAAAAAAAAATCTTAGATAAAATAAGATAAGATAACATTTAAAGTCGGCATGTGGATAAAACATGTGAACATAAGCTCTCAAGAGCTTTTGACCGACAGATAGTAACATATAAAACAACATATAATAACAAAGAATAACAAGCATGCAAAATTGGAAAATATAAAAAAAATATATATTTATATAAAAGCTAGAGTCTTTGGTGTAATTAGGCACTTTCTAATTTAAGAAATATATATATGTATTAATGTTATAAGATAATCAGAATGATAATTAAGATCAATTTTCCTTTAAGATTCACTTTTAACAATACCATATAAATTACATTTAGTAAGATACCTCTAAACATTATGATATCAATTTCCATAAAAAAGATGCAAGCTTAAAAACACAAATATCACAGAGAGTTTAGTTATGGACCATTATAATATTCAGATTTCTACCCCATACACACATAGAGAATTAAATATAATGATAAGCCAAGCAACTAAGGTATACATAGCAATGACAAAATGCAGCTCACCCACCCGCTGCCTCTCTCGGGAGAAAATTTCTGATGTGGAAGTATTTGATTGCACCATAAATATTAATTATGAAAAAAATTAGATTAATAATATAAATTACTAATTAATGAGTCTTTGCGGAATACAGAGTTATTTCCTCTTTGAGATGGTATCTGACGTAAAACCATTATGATGTCATGAAAATGGTATGGTTAACAACAATTTTGTACCGTAATTTCCCAGAGTTAAGGGAGTGTTTCCATAGAATTTGATGATGTCACAATTAGTCTATGTCAGATACCGTCCAAAATGGAAAGTAACTCTGGTCGAAATTACCGAATATTGCATAAGATCTACGAGAAAGAAAAAAGGTGAGGCAAAAAAAAAAAAAGAAAGAAAAAAACCGGGATCAACATAACAGGTGCGCGAAATCCAATTTCTTTGCAGAAGAGAAACTGATGGGAAAAACAGTTATGTCATTTATTTGAAGGACAGACGTTTATGTACGAGATAGTTTAAATTGATTTATAATTTTTAATTAACTTAATGTTATAACAATTAGTTATAAGTCATATGATGATTTATAGGAACCGTTTGCAGGATCTGTCTGCAGAAATCCATGATTCCAGTTTCGTCACTGATGACATCAGTTTTATTCTTTCAGTTTCAACTCTTCCAATTTAGTCTTTGGTGTGTTTGTTTGCCTTATTATTATGTTACTTTTTATTCGCCATTTGAATAATGAGATAGGTGTGGAATGGTTTGGCCATTGTCCTGCTTACAAGACTCGGTCATTTTTCTGATGCACCAGGGTCTTGTTGTCTGAGTTATAACTGAAGTAAACTGAGCAATAACGCCCTGACTGCTGGAATTCGAACTGCAGTTGTTTGTCCCACAAGTTGACCCAAGGTGATTTTTGGTTCCTGATGTGTATCGTACCCAAATCTACATTTGGGTATGATGAGTCGTATAATTACTGGCTGTACGCGGTCGTAATGGATTTGAATTCCAGAGCATTACCAAGTGAGCTAAAGGGTTAACCAGATAGCTCAGCCATGTAACACTCTGAACGATCGAAGGATGGTAATCCATAGCAATTCCCTGCTTCTTTGAGGATCAGGCTGGTGGTGTACTCCGGAATATCAGTGTTACACTTTTTCTCCTATAAGGAGGCGTTGGTGCTATCCCGGCATCGCCAGTGAAAAAAATTGAGCACCTAATTGCCAGGCTGACATGGACTCGAACCGCGGTTGTTGGATTTGAATTATGAGAGTGAATCACGGAGTGAGGTAAATTAAAGGTCAACCCTATAGCTCAGTCATTTTACACTCCGAACTATTGGATATTGATCATTATCCATAACACTTTTCCCAATCAGTGGTTGGATTTGAATTCCAGATCGTCACTGAGTGAGCTAAATTAAAGGTCAACCCTATAGCTAAGTCATTTGATGTACACTCTGAACTAAATTATCGGAGGATCGTAATCTACTACAACTGCATTTTGTCAGCCGGTAGTTTGGTGTTCAACAACTGTATGAGCTATTGAATTGAATTTGAATTGACCTTTTACTGGTCAAGCTGATACTTCGGAACTGATTCCGACTCTGGATTATATATATGTAGACTGAAGTAGAATTAAGTGAAGATATTTCTGAATGCTTCACTAGTTAGGCTACTTGGAGGTACTTTTTCACAATTTTGGTGATACGTACACTGGTGTTTAGTTATTCAGAAAATTAACCTACATGCAAATTGAAAAGGAAATCCCAAAGTAACTTCATTTGGTATTTTCTGCATTTGTTTCACCTGCAGTTTTTGTCTTTCGTCTGTTTAGGAGCCAGGGAAAGTGACATATCATAGAATTAAGAAATAATCTTGACCTTAAGTTTCAGAGCCACACATTTTCCATAAAGCTAATTTCTTCAAACCGATTGATAAAAATATGTATTGGGAGATCAAGACCGGAGCAGGATATTCACAACAAAGTAATAAATTACATGTGATAAACCTGTTGTAAAATTTTTATAAGTTATGGTGACATAGAAATCTGCATTAAAGTCTAAAGGTTAAAAGATCACAAAGTTTTGAAACATTTGATCCAAGAATTTGACCACAGGAGAGGGAAAAGTGCAAATGGTTTGGAAATACCTTTAGTAACTTGCATAAAATGTCCTTTTCCTGGGGTATTAAAATACCAGCATTTTTAAATCGCTTTTAAAAATTATTTTACATAGGCATCTGTATAAAGGGTGAAGTATTATTTGTTCCAAGTTTCACAGTGATTGGACATACATTGTATAGAAGCCAAGTTATTGACAAAAAACTGAAAATTGTTCAGAATTGTTTGCTGTACCAGCATAGTCACATGGCAGTGCTCTGTACACCCATTCTGTCAATCATAGTTGGAGGTGGCTTAAAAAATCTTGTTAAAATTAACGAACATGTAACTATTTAAATTCCCCATGTAAAAAGAATTTGCTTTGTATAATTTGACTGCGTATACCCATATGTACTAGGCATCAAAATTAACTTTTATGTCAGACCACAGGTTAATCTCTAGCCATCCCAGTTGTCCAACAGTTGTCTGATTGTATGATGACTTGATGAACTCCCTTCTACTCTATCATCAATCACACCGATTAAATCAGAAATATGAAGTTTTACTTGATAAAAACTGAGAAAGTGGAAATCAATGTGAATTAAAGCTTCTCACAATTTTTTTTGAGTTCCTAAATTTTCTACTTGCAATATTTGAAAATTCCACTCCCATGAACAGATGAAGTAATAACCATAATAAATAAGGGAAAACTATTGATAGTGACAAAGTCACTGAATTTTTTTTTCAGTTTTATAAGTTTTGTAACTTGTGCATGCAAGTTGATTAAAATAATCACAATTAATATACTCCATAATTTGAATTTTGATGTATGTTGAGGAAATTGTATTTATAATGAACCTTAATCATGTTAAAAGCTTTAAGGCAGATCTTTTTACAAATTTGTGTACTGCAATTGAAAGCAAATTCATGCACTGTATGTATTTTTTCAAGGCTACAACTTATCTATATTCTAAATCAGTCAACTATAAACCTTCAAACAGTGTTTATGATGATATGTTATGATTTGAGTAAAAATTTAATCCCGGCTTCAAATTCTACCTTGGTAATTAATGTAACCAGCTGATTCTGATGTACATGAATAAGCATGCACCCATGTATTATGAATACAGTATCATTTTATTTATCATGTTTATTTTATACACGCCAGTGAGCACAGGTAGATTTTTATTTCCAGTAATTTTTTCAGTCACAGTTATTGATTTCTTAATTTTGATTTGTGTCAAGGATTTTTCTATATTTTCATTGATAAGATATTATTTCATTGATGGAAGATAGGTCAAGGGCATCTAAGCATGAATTCGGTTTAGTAGAAGTTAAAAAACGACTGGGATAAAAATGGAAAAAATGCTTGACATGATAATAAAGACCTCATAAGTAATAAGTAAATGTAATATTTTTTTATCGTTTCTTTTTAGTTCCTTGCCAGGCACACAGAGTAAGAGGGGATTTATAGTTTTCAGTCCATCTGTTAGTTGTCTCTTTAGGTCTTTCTCACTTTAGTTTTCTTGATTTTCTTGTTGATAATTGAAACTGAAATTAAGTATGTGAGTACATATTACTAAGCTACAAATTAAGTCTTATAATTGGAACATTGTAGAGAGAGAGTTATGGGGCTCAGACTTATGCCGGTAGGTAATTTGCATCACTGGGCTGTGAAATATTTGACATTTAAATTTTGTCTCTAATCATTACAGGAATGAGAAGATTTCCAAATGAGGAACTTTGGTGTGTTTCTTAAGAGACTAGCCAAGGCTGGTGCAGTGGTTGGTGTAGGGGGATGTGTGGTAGGCTATGTCACCATCAAATACCTACAGGTAAGATGCATTAATATACAATCTCCCCCCCCCCCCCCTTCCCCCTCCCCCTCTTAGAAAAGGAGGAAGAAAAATACAACATGTACCTGTCATACATTAATCAATGATTACTTTTCTTAGAAGGATGCTCTTTGATGTGGTTTTATGCATTTGAGAGACTTTTATATTATTCAGACCTTGGTTGAAATTTTTGATAGTTTAATAACTTATTTATGCGGACGTTTACAGGACTAGATAGTATACCCGTCTTTATAGCAACTTGACATTTTCTTTTGGTCACAAACTTACCATTAGGTATGACATAATTCACAGTTATGTGTCCTTGAAATATTTAAATACAGTAAACTTCGTATGTAACGAAGCCCAGGGGTCCATTGGTCCAAATTTGTTATAGCCATATTTCGTTACATGCATTTTGATGCTAAATACGTTTCCTTGGTGGTGCTGTTTTGAATTCAATGATGAAAAGTAAAGACCAGTATTCAATAGCTATGTTGTACATTTTTGTAAGCATTCTTTGCAGTTGACATGCTGATAGAGTATTAAATAATTGGCAATCATTTCCTCATGTGTATACTGAACACGTCTCCAAATAGGTAATTAGTGCGGTGACAACAGACAGTGAGAGCAATTATATAATAATTAGTAATTATCTGTCCTCCAGGTGTGTTAAATTGGAATACATGGAGGGCATTTCTTTACATCAGGTGAAAATAGTGAGGAAACTATGACCAAGGTACCATGAGATGGCTTCGTAAAAGCCAATAATTTGTTATATATACAAATTTGTTACAGGTGTACAAAAATCAATGGGGGGTAATAGGACTTATGCAGGGACTTTTATTTTACTTCGTTACAAGCAGAATTTTGCTACAAACCTATTTGTTATAGGTTAAGTTTACTGTATATGGAATGGACACAGATGTCATATTAAATAATTATGACATAGCATAATGTATCTCAATATTGGGGGGGGGGGGGTAGAGAGGGTATCAGTTTATAATTTTAGACCGTTAAATTTGTAGAAAAGTATAAAATATCAAGTTTCATGTAACCAAACAGGTGCCCCCAAGTTATCCAGTGTTGGCATATATGGATAACAAAAACCATGTATCATTTATAATCAAAATTGTTTCATATAGCAGGTGTCTACCAATCGCACTGTTTTTGCGTATGAAGATAAAAAGTATCGTGTATCATGTATCATAAAAGTATCATGTATCATAAAATAGGTGCCCCCAGTCGTCTTTTGTTTGCAGATGAATATAAGAAGTATTGTGTATCATGTATCATAAACGTATCATGTATCGTATAACAGGTGCCATGCAGTCATCTTGTGTTAGCAGATGTCAGAGGATAACAATTATTTCTTATCATCATTATTAAAGTTTCATGTTTCATCTAACAGGTGCCCCCAAGTTGTCCTGTGATGGCCTACGAGGATAAAAAGTACTGTGTATCATATATCATATATTGGATCATGTATCATATAACAGGTGTCAGTATCATATATGGTATAAGTAAATGTTTCATCCTTAAAGGTGCCCCCCAGTCGTCCGGTGCTGGCAGATGAGGATAACAAATATGCCTGGGCACCTTTACCATCCAGACAGCAGCTATGGAACTCATTGGAAAAAGAAGAATTTGACGTGCTGGTGGTGGGTGGGGGTGCCACAGGGTGCGGTGTAGCTTTTGATGCCGTTAGCAGAGGTGAGACTTATGATTATATTAATTGCACATGATTATTTTCCACTGTAAAGCAGAATCCTGCTTCTCTGATTATTAGAATCCTTGAATTTGGCCTCCAGCTCTGTTTTTTAGGGTCTCTGGGTGTGAAAATTATCATATTTTGATGATCACAATCATAAGGTTTAACTAGTTGGTATTCGGTCTTTACGTAATACATGTATAGAGTTATTCTCCATTTGAGGTAATATCTGATGCAAAGTATTATTGACTTCATCAGATTCAGTAGAAACCAGCGTAAAATTCAGAAAAAAATGCCAGTTGTATAGTTCTTAAGACAATTTCTATTAGCCCGGCAAAATTTTTAATAGCCTTGGGCGTAAGACTATTGAGTTTGTGTGATGATTTCTTTATTGCATAAAAATCTCTCTGTTAGACAAAACAGTACTTTCAAAATATGACGTTTCTCTAACTACACATCTTTTACAGTTATGCCTATGATACATGTTATTGTAGTGTTAACTTCCATGATACACTGTAAACCATCTTTTATTTGCGAGCATTTTATTTTCACAATATTCCCAAAGTCCTTTGATTTGCGAAAATAAAATGCCACAAATATGTCCCAACACATGTGCAGAAAGATATGTTTATTCAATGTTGCGAAAATAACACGTCGCAAACAAGTCACCTAAATCCTGTTTGCGAAATTTAGACGCCATGAACAAAAGGCCGGCGGTTTATAGTATTATGTCAAACAATATGTTCACAGGTCTTAAAACAGCCTTGGTTGAGAAGTTTGATTATGGAGCGGGCACAAGCAGTAGAAGTACAAAGCTGATCCATGGTGGAGTCCGATATTTAGAGAAAGCTGTCTTCAACCTTGACATTGAACAGGTACATGTACACTGTTTGCTTCTTACAATTGACCCTTCTGAACGCAGGAAAAATTTGAGAAATTCCATGACGTCACAATGCAGTTTCTATGTTTGACTGAGGTTCGAAGCTTGTTTGTCCGAGGTAAACACATGGTAAAAGCATTGTGACGTCACGAAATTTTGCATTTTTTTCCCGCAATCGGAAGGGTAAATTCTTAACATGTTCCTTAATAATTGTTTCAATTACTTGTCTTTTCTATAAAGATATTTGCTATTTTAAGCTGTGAATTTGAAAAATGCACCGTAACATATACAATCAATACAATGAATTTGGACGTTCAGTATTTTCAACTTTCAGTACAGAATGGTCAAAGAGGCTCTGAGTGAGAGAGCAAATTTGATTCAAATCGCTCCACATTTGGCATACCCTTTCCCAATAATGTTACCTATTTATAAGTAAGTATAGGACTGGTTTGTATGTTTGGCTGTGTTCTTTTAAATTGTTTCAGCATCTGATATGGGCCATAAATAAATTTACATTATTATGATAACATTACTGGAAATTGTTTTCTTTTTTTAAGTGCACATTTTACAACTTATTTGAAGAAATCTGATTTTTGTATGCCGTCTAAAGTTTGTTACTACCATACATATACATGTATATTGAATTTTTTATGTGTACTTGTATTAACGTGTAGGTGTTAGCAGTTCCATGCAGTTTTTCCATTCTATTCACATTGCAGTTAGATCACTTCGTTTAATTTTGACTTTAAAATTTGAAAATTTTGTCTGCAATTTAAAAAAAATCTTATTAATGAACATGTATTTCTATAGATATGATTTACATGTACATTTTGTTCAAGTCTATTAAATTAATCTTGGCTTTATGGGAACACAAAGTTCTAATGTTATAAGTGTCAATGAGTTGCTATTTCTCATGCTTTTATAATAATGTAACAAATATCTTTACTTGTAGACTCTGGCAAGTACCCTATTTCTGGGCAGGAATTAAGTCATATGATTTAGTGGCCGGCAAACAGCTTCTCCATCGTAGTTTTTATCTTAGTAAGAAAAAAGCCCTAGAAAAATTCCCCATGTTAAAGAAGGATGCACTTGTAGGGGCATTGGTATATTATGATGGTAAGTCGTTTTGCATGGTGATAGTTCATCTTAATTCTCTGTAAAATTTTAAGCTGCCATTCGTATTCATCACAACTTTTAAAAAGAAAAGGATGTGGTGTAAAATTTGTTTTCACTTGTGACACCTTAAAAAGTTTGTCTTTCCAAACACTTCCTTAGTTGTTTCAAGCCGATACCAAAATTTATGCAATGCAACTCATAAAATTTTCATAATTATTAACAAAAAAACTAACCGTGTATTCCTTGTATTTTGACCAATTATTCAATTCTAAATCAATTATAAAGTGTGTATTACATGTATATCTTTACCTTCATAACGATCATGAAATACTGAAAAAAATAATTCTGTATGACACCTAACAGTACTTGGGGAATTAGGTACTAAAGAATACAAAATAAAACCGAAAATGAATTGTTTAGCTAATGACATAAAATATTAGTTTTTTAGCCCTGTAAGAAATGTAATTGAACTGCAATTACATCCTTCTAATGTCTAATTTTGTATAAAGGTCAGCATGACGATGCCAGAATGAACATTGCGATTGCTATGTCAGCCATTAGAATGGGTGGTTCCTTGCTCAACTACACAGAAGTGGTGGAAATACATAAATCTAAGGACAGCACTGGTAAAGATGTGGTGTCTGGGGCCAAAATCAGGGACAGAATTACAGGTAACAAGTACAGAAGGACGGGCATGGGTACTCTTGTGGTAAATGTCTAGAATGTTTGGATGATTCCCCCTTCTGATTAACATTTTGTGTTTTATGGACAGGTTCATTTTCTGCGTCTTTTTTAGAGGCTGAAGAAGTTTCAATGAAACTTGTTAGGGACTAAAGAACTTTCTGTAAACAGAGACCTTAAATGATGTATTTCTTTTATGGATTTTCAATAGGTATTGTCATTTTAAATAAGATGAGGTCATAGAGGGTATTGAACATGATTGACAATACTTTCAAGCTGAAATTGGTCAGGTTATATTCTAATGGGGACAAGAAGAATTTTCCAACACATTTCATACTAAAGTACAAGTTAAGTACTAGTGCATGTACTGGATATTTAAAGCTGTGGACGTGGAAATTAATTGAAATTTCTTGATACATGCAAGTAATCATACACAGTAAATGTAACTTTAGACTGCATTAAAAGTGTTTTACTGTAACATTTTTTTCATTGGATATTTCAGGAAAAGAGGTAGATGTAAAAGCTAAATGTGTGGTCAACGCTGCTGGACCTTACACTGACAGAATTAGATTAATGGACAACCCTGAAAATAAGAAAATATGTCAGCCAAGCTCAGGGGTACATATTGTATTGCCTGATTATTATAGGTAAATATATGCTATAATTATTTACCCTTGTTACGAGTCAGTATTACATACATATATACTCTTGTCTTTTAAAAGTATATACCAGAAAAATAAGACGATAAATTTATGTACTATCATGTATGAAAAGATGTTTTTCTTCATTTACATGTCCTGACTGTATCTGCCCCACTGGGATTTATCACGCTAATACTGGTTGCTCTATTTACTGCTTTCAAATTTCGTATGAAGATACAGTATGAATTAATCTATCGAAATATACCACAGAGAATAAGTTTTGGCATTGATTAGCCTGTTTCTGAAGAATTAACGATGACTTCTTGATTTTTCGTTTAAGTTCGCCGAGTTACATGTAGATCCCTTTAACACATATAGTAAATAGAGAAACCGGTATTAGCATGATAAATCCCTGTGATCTGCCCAGCTCGAAAGAACCCACTTGCATTGCATGTTATCATTGATACATGTAAATGATCATACTATAAAAATTTTAAGAACTATCTAAGATGTTTTGTCAAGATAATTATTAAAAAAACAGGACAAAGTGTGAAACCTAAAATTCAAGTTTAATAATTCAAGATCTCATATACATGTACATGTATTTACTAGGATAATTATTCTTTTGGCGCATTGATTAAAACCAAGCTTACTTCATGAATACTTCCATATATTTCAGTCCAGAGAGAATGGGTCTGTTAGATCCCTCCACTAGTGATGGCCGAGTCATTTTCTTCCTCCCATGGCAAAAACATACTCTTGCAGGTTTGTATTATCTATCATATAAAGTTACAGTCAAATTATCTTTTCATCTGGAAGTTTTATATCATATCTCTGTCGCACCATTTCGTGATGGATATTATGAGAGGGAATTTATAATGACTCCTTTTGTTTAATTTCAGTAGAGAAATGATTATATTAGAAAGTTAAGTGAACCATATAGTGAAAAAATGCTAGTACATTCTGTCAATAAAGAATATCTTTACTATGTAAGAAAATTTACTTCACACTTTTTGTCAAAATGAATGGATGGTTTGCATTTGATTACCACTGATTGTAAAAACCAACAATGATGTAGAAAATGAAAAAGATGTACATGTATAAGTCTTGAAACGTAATGTCTCAAACCATATACATGTACTAGATACATGTATGTTTAATATTTTTGAAAAACTAAGTTAAAACAGTTGAAATTTGATAAATTAATACATTCATTTTATTAAACGTACATGCAGCAATTTGAATATCATAATGTTGAGGGTATATGTGTCCTTTGAAAAACTTAAGACATTTTTTTCTCATAAACATCTTTCCTCCTTTTGTATCTTTCAGGTACCACAGATACTCCGTGTGAAATCTCTGATTATCCATCACCGACTGAGAAAGAAATCCAGTTTATATTAAATGAAGTGAAAAATTACCTTAATCCAGATGTAGAAGGTATGCCTTTCCTTATGCTTCTTTGTTTTATATACTTTGAAGAACATTGTAGAAAGATGTCATATACATGGGTGTTTCAAAGGGTTGAGAAGTGCCCCCACCCCCCTCGGCACTGACCCAAAATAAAAAAAACCCCTATTTTTGGGCCCATTTTCAGTAAAAATCGGCAAAATTCGCCCCTTGACCCCCTGGCAAAGGGAGCGCTGGATCCACCACTGTATTGAACTTGAATGTTAACTCTGTAGGTGTACTTTTTTAGGGTGATTAATATATTGTATTTCAGCTTGTTGAGGGCTGTCATGAGCTCATCATTTATAATATTTTGTAACAAAACATTTTTTGCCTGCCTCTGCTATTATATGGTTTAGCTAAAATAAGTATTGATATGTTATAATGTAAAAAAACAACCTTGATCACTATTAAATCCACAAAATTGCTTTACAATAATATACTTGTAAATCAGTTTCTTCTGGTACATGGAAAGACCACCATAAAAGAAAATAAGCTCGAGGTATTACTTTAGACTCGGATACAGGATGACTTACAAAATGGTAATCTACATTGTACATCAGTATTTCAGGAACACATCTTGTTGTTTGATCCTGCTATAAATGTGACTATTCAATCATTTAATTACTATCAGTAATTATTTAGAAACGAAGATTCTGATTGGCTGAGAAATTTTGTTGATGCTTCGATCAACCAAATTTCTCAAGGAACTATTTTTGGAACCGTAGCTTCAATAAAACACATATCAGCTATTTCCCATTTCTTGAACCATTTCTTGTCAACTTACTAAAAAGATTCCTGTGCATGTGGGATTTCCTTAAACAGGTTCTTTTTCCAAAGATAAAGAGAGACGATTGTGTGCTGTTTGAATCATGGCGGCTGCCATAACTTGCTTCGTCATTGGAGACAGTTTTATCACTGCGCATCCCCCGAACTTAAAAAATATAGTGTGAGAATTGATTGTTATTTGATTCAAGAAAACATTTTGTTTTCCATAAGTAGAGGATATAAAATGATAAGAAATGAATCTTTTATTTTTCTGTTGATGCACGTATCACCCGAAAAATTTGAAGGAAAACTTTTGCATCAACGCGCTTTGCGCATTGATGCAGTTTTCCGTCCGATTTTTCAGGCGATACATGTACCTGCATCAATAGAATAAATATAAGATTCATTTCTTGTAGTTTATACTTGATTTGTAGTGTAATAATTTTTTGTTACAGTACGTAGAGGCGATGTATTGTCGGCATGGTGTGGCATTCGTCCGTTAGTCAGTGATCCCAATAAGGAGAATACCCAATCTATAGCACGTAATCACATCATAGAAGTGTCCCATGATAATCTTATCACTATAGCAGGTTAGTCAGTCAGTCTGTCAGCCAGTCAGTCAGTCTATAGCACGTAATCACATCATAGAAGTGTCCCATGATAATCTTATCACTATAGCAGGTCAGTCAGTCAGTAAGCCAGTCTATAGCACGTAATCACATCATAGAAGTGACCAATGATAATCTTATAACCATAGAAGGTCAGTAAGTCAGTCTGTCAGTCAGTCTGTAGCAGGTAATCACATCATAGAAGTGTCCCATGATAATCTTATCACTATAGAAGGTTAGTAAGTCAGTCTGTCATCAGTCAGTCTGTAGAACTTAATCACATCATAGAAGCTTATAACCATAGCAGGTTAGTCAGTCAGTCTGTCAGTCTGTCATTCTGTCTATAGCATGTAATCACATCATAGAAGTGTCCAATGATAATCTTATAACTATAGCAGGTTAGTCAGTCTGTCAGTCTATAGCACGTAATCATATCATAGAAGTGTCCAATGATAATCTTATAACCATAGCAGTTCAGTCAGTCTGTCAGTCAGTCTATAGCATGTAATCACATCATAGAAGTGTCCAATGATAATCTTATAACCATAGCAGGTCAGTGAGATTATTTATATGTTTGTCACACTGCAAATAAATTTCTAGGAATGTCATTGGTTGTTTAGCTGTAATTATGAGAATATAGAACTTTGTGACGTCACGAATACCTATTGTTTCTTGACGTCATAGCGAGCATTTCCTGTAATAACATTCAAACATTGACTGTATAATTTTTTGTCTCGCCTCAGATCCTTTAATTTTATTTTCTTGACGTTAATCATTTTGAATAAATCATTTATGAGTACGAGCTTTTTGATGGTGAAGAAATAATATATAGAATAGTAGAATTAGATATAAATTCCAGACAAGGTATATCCTACCATATTACCTGTCTGGAACCATAATAACGTATAAAATGCATGTACAATGTAATGTACCTTTTTCATGTACCTTTTATATGTAGTTATAGTTAAGAGCTATTAAGTTGAAGCAAGATTTCTGTCAATAAGAATTTACATGTACATTTATGAATGATTAAGATTACTATGAAAATCATGTGAATGACTTCTTTTAAAAGTAGTCTGGGGAAAAAATTATAATCATCACTTCTAGAACATTTTTATGGGACATCAAATGAAAAGTATAAAGTAGAGGTACAGATGTAAATGTAATTTGGACTCTGATTCTGATGAAAGTACATGTATACCCAACAGAGATACATGAAGTTCAAATGCATGACATGGCAAAGCCTACAGACATTCAATTGACCCTTCCCTTTGTTGGAAACACTGTGCTAAGATGCTTAGATGTGCAAAATTTCATGATGTCACAATGCTGTTACATAAGACAAACAAGCTTTGATCTTCAGGCAGACATCTAAGATGCATTGTGATCTTGAATTTGCTTAGAACTAAGAGCTTCTCATAGTCAGAAGGTTCCATTTTGCATATGCACAGTAAAGCAAATTATAGTCAGAATGATAAATGTATAAGTCATATCTTAAAAAAAAGGGTGGAAGTTGTCATACCTTTGATTAATTTTATAACTTTCATGCATGTTAACTTCTGGAAATTAGGTTATTTTACTAGAAAATAAAATATTGAATAGGATATATTTGTTGATGTCTACTGAACAAAATACATTGTAATTGAGATTCGCTTAAGTTCAACATAAAGAAATTGTATTTTTATGCCCCCGGAATCAAAGATTCGGGGGCATATAGTTTTTGGCCTGTCCGTCTGTTTGTCTGTTTATCTGTTTATCTGTTTGTCTGTTTGTCCGAAAAACTTTAACATTGGACATAACTTTTGAATGGGAAATGATAGGGCTTTCATATTTCACATGTGTATTCCTTGTGACAAGACCTTTCCGTTGATACCAAAATTTTTGACCTCGTGACCTTGACCTTGACCTTTGACCTACTTTTCAAAAACTTTAACATTGGGCATAACTTTTGAATGGGAAGTGATAGGGCTTTCATATTTCACATGTGTATTCCTTGTGACAAGACCTTTCCATTGATACCAAAATTTTTGACCTCGTGACCTTGACTTTGACCTTTGACCTACTTTTCAAAAACTTTAACATTGGGCATAACTTTTGAATGGGAAGTGATAGGGCTTTCATATTTCACATGTGTATTCCTTGTGGCAAGACCTTTCCATTGATACCAAAATTTTTGACCTCGTGACCTTGACCTTGACCTTTGACCTACTTTTCAAAAACTTTAACATTGGGCATAACTTTTGAATGGGAAGTGATAGGGCTTTCATATTTCACATGTGTATTCCTTGTGACAAGACCTTTCCATTGATACCAAAATTTTTGACCTCGTGACCTTGACTTTGACCTTTGACCTACTTTTCAAAAACTTTAACATTGGGCATAACTTTTGAATGGGAAGTGATAGGGCTTTCATATTTCACATGTGTATTCCTTGTGGCAAGACCTTTCCATTGATACCAAAATTTTTGACCTCATGACCTTGACCTTGACCTTTGACCTACTTTTCAAAAACTTTAACATTGGGCATAACTTTTGAATGGGAAGTGATAGGGCTTTCATATTTCACATGTGTATTCCTTGTGACAAGACCTTTCCATTGATACCAAAATTTTTTACCTCGTGACCTTGACCTTTGACCTTTTAACCCAGTGACCTCACATACATGTACTTAACAGAAAATAGTGTTCATACTAACAAAGATGCCACCGGGGGCATTCGTGTTTCACAAACACAGGCTTTATTTCCTTTATACAGGCGGTAAGTGGACGACATATCGTCACATGGCAGAGGAAACCGTAGATAAAGCCGTACAGATCTGTGGTCTAAAGCCCAAGTCAGCATGCCGCACTAAGGGACTTCTCCTGGATGGAGCTCACGGCTGGACACCTACGCTGTTCATCAGACTTGTACAGGACTTTGGTCTGGAAAATGAGGTGAGCTTTACCTATATGACACAAATGAGAAAACCAGATGGCTGAATTAACATTCGGCATCTTTTGTTCTGTCCATTTGGATTTATTGAATCTGTTTTAACCTTGAGTAAAATGCATTAAAAGATACAAAATAAAATGAAAAAGGGGTCATTATCACTGACCCAGAAACAAATTCTTGTTTGGGATGAGTCAGTACATACCTCAAATCACTTGGATATACATAACTTATGATTTCATCTGTAGGGTGAAAGCAGAGTTTGAATGTAACCATTTTTTGGAATGAAGAAAAAAATATAGATAACCATTAATCATACAAAGGTTTCATTTCATTACTTACATGTTTCAGCTTTGTGCATTGATCAGAAAGGCTTCTTTTAAATAATATTAGAGTACCACTCCTGTTCAAAGTGATAACATTTATGACTACATACATGTATATCTTTTCTGGAGTGCTTATCAGAACAATGTATAATTTGGTTCACTTTTCTACTTTAGGTGGCTCAGCATCTAGCAGCCACATATGGAGACAAATCCTTTAAAGTGGCAAAAATGGCAGCAATGACCGGCAAGAGGTGGCCAGTGGTGGGAAAACGGCTCCATGAAGAATTTCCTTATTTAGAAGCTGAGGTACATGTATATAAATATGAGTGGTAGAATCGTAACAATTTTAGCATTTTGTTTGATTTTCTTATTTAAACTTTCAGCTTCATGTACACCAATACATGTACACATTCTTGTACAAGTCAGTGGAGTATTGACGAGTAATGTACAAGAGACAAGAGACGCTGTTTCTCCCTGGGCACCTGGTCTCACTTCCGATGTTCTTTATTCCGGGGTTCACAACTGTTCCAATGGAAATTCTAACGATTTTGCCTTGCTTTCTTGTCTTTAAGACTGAAGTACTTCATTGTTACCGGCAGTCATGACTGCCGGTATACTGTAATCAATCGTGACATACTTGCACGGATAAAATACTCTTGGCAATATGATTGGTGGACAATTACAAAATATGCAAATATTCGTTAGGGAGTTCAGGTCACGGACTTTTTAGTGTAATCAGGCGGCATTTAAACAAAATATATGCATTTTTCTACTTCGTAAAAATACTTATATTATGGGTAGAATGCCATAAGTATGACATCAGTGTCCAGTTTAAGGCTTAAACTTAACATTCATTACGTTAAAATAGATTTCTAAGGCTTGGAATTAATGAACAAGTCGTGAAAATGTAACCTACTTATAGCGGGTTTTCCAGTACGTTCTAAACATGGACCACATTTTGCGTCATTTTCAAATGCAAGAGATATTTTTATTGACTGATTTGGGGCATCATATTGATGGGATTCCCATATCCACCCAATCAAATTGAAGATAACATTAAGTACTTTCGTTTTCAATATGAAATCGACAGATGACTTTCAGGGATCGTATCAAAATTCTAGAAAAACTCCAAAAAATTGTCTTTTTTTCTCATTTTTCGCTATTTTCTCAAAGATGATAGATTTCAAAAGTCGAATTTCATGCGATATTAAGTAGAGTGATGATTAATATATTGAATAAAACTTCTCTTATCAAACAAAATACTGTCAGTTAGTGCAAAATGAAGCTTAATCACCCTCACCCTTTACCATTTTGGCCCGAATTCCCTCTGACCATACCTACAAATACCTATTTCCCGATGAATCCTGTACTATTTACAGGTAAAATTGGGGAAAATAATTGAAATTGTTTCTAGTTAAACATATTTGATCATGATTTTTCACTTTAATGAAATCATTCAATTTTTTTTTTCAAAAAAGTAAAAATTAACATGATTAAGAGAAGACCGTAAAAAGTTTACTGAGAAAATGCATCAAAAATTGTGTATGAAGATTAATTGAGCATTATTTATGAAGTAAATTGATGTGAAGTTGATCTTCTTTTTGATTACTTTGAAAAAATCTATTCAAAAAATGAAAGAAGCCTGTTAACAGCACAAGGTAATACTATTGTATGTCATTTGTCTGTCTCTATACACGTATTGGCCATCGAGATGGTGGCCATCTTGGTGGCAAATTTTTTTTTTTTAATTCCCATGACAACTGTATCAAGTTCATATTGTTTCTTGAAAGAGTAAACAAGCCGGCATCGTGCGGTCTATGCTTTATTCAGATCGAGGCATCATGAGAGCAAGACAATTCGATTGACAATCAATTCAAACCAAAGTTATTCATATATTGTTACATCTCCCTTCTTAAGATAAATTTATCTCATTAAAGAAATAACATTACTGTTTTTTATAATTATTGTCTATAGTTCTTACTTTAGAAAATTGCAACTAATAAATCTGAGAATTTTCATTATGCAGTGTCTCTTATGCTTTAAAGTCTTTTAATTAACAATCAAATGTAAAATGACTAGAATTTAAAGTGACTTAGAATACACATGATTATACATTGTAACACAACATCAAAGCTTAACATAAAACACAACATCAAATACACTTTAGACTACTTGTCTAACTAAAGGTAGACAGAGGGATTATTATGCCCTCAAGCACAATCTACCTTGACGAACACAACCAAACTATAATAAGGTAGAAAAGAGGGATTATTATGCCCTCATGCACTATCTACCAAGACTAAACTATAACTAAACACTAACACATGGTAAATGATTGGTAGCGTGTTTCGATCCTACTCTTGGTAGCGTTGAGGTTTGCGCACAGTTCGGCCACTACGAGTTTTTACATCGGAACCTTTTGTTGGCTGATTTATCGGTAAGCTGCCTTGTTGTACTTCAGCTTGCGGATTTGCGGGAATTGATGAATCTGGAACATTATCATGTGAGTCATCATTGCTCGGTTCGCTCGGTTTACGTAGCATGATTTCCTTCTCGTTTGTCATCGGTTGTTCATAGCTTCCTGACGGTATATGAGACAATTCTCTATCAAAGTTTTCCTTTGTTTTACGTAAGTGACGTCTGTTTCGGCGGTATTCGTGTCCATCCTCTGTGCGTATTTTGTATGATCGAACATCGACTTGATCTTCCACGATTCCTTTTTTCCATGTTTTCTCACTACCTTTAGGTTTTACTCGTACTACATCTCCTTCTGTGAACTCCTGTCCATTGAACGGCGGACCGTTATCCGATACCACTATGTCGGGTATTCCATGTCTAGCAATGTGTGGTTTTAACTTGCCGATGATAGACTTTCCAGTTTTACTTTCCAAACGGTCAACTTCGGAGAAATCTGAATAGTAATCGACAGTTATCAGGTAGTCCTTTCCTTGACATTCAAACATGTCGCATGCTATGATTTGCCAAGGTCTTGTTGGAATCGGATGACTTATCATTGGTTCCTTTTGTTGCTCAGAGGTGTACATATTACATGGCCCGCAACGGCTTATATATTCCTCTATATCTAGGTTCATGTTTGGCCAATATACACTCTCTCTCGCTCTTCTTAAGCATCCTTGTATTCCAATATGAGAGTCATGGATTCTCTCAATGATTTCGTTTCGTATGGATGTTGGAACAACAATCCGTTCTCCTTTAAAGATAAGTCCGTTTTGAACTATGAGTTCTTCTCGGAACGGAAAGTACGGATGTAGTGCTGCTTCCAGCTCGGCTTTCGAGTTTGGCCATCCTCTCTTAATAACTCGCTTTAAAGATTGCGACGTTGCATCAGCTCCAGTTGCATTCCTTATTTGTGCAATCTTTTGTTCGGAAATAGCTAGATAAGCTACATGGTCTACGTCGTGGACATTGATACAGTCTCTCTCTTCAAGATCGGACGGTAACGCATCTAAATACGCTCGGGATAGCGTATCTGCAAAATACATTTCGGATCCTCTCTTATATACTATTTCGTACTCAAATTTCTGAAGACGTAACAGCATGCGCTGTAGTCTCTTAGGCGCACTTAGCAGGTGCTTCCTGTGTATAATCTCCAATGGCTTGTGGTCAGATTCTACTAGCACATGTCTTCCTAATGTGTAGTTTTCAAATTGTTCCATTCCAAAGACTACGGCCAAGAGCTCTTTTTCTATCTGAGCATAATTACATTCTGTCGGGGTCAGCGCTCGTGATGCATACATGATAGGATGTCCATCTTGCATTAAGCATGCACCTAAGCGAGATTCTGATGAGTCGCATTGTAGTACTAATTCCTTAGAAGGCACGAAGTATTTCAGTACAGGTGCTTGTGAAAGTACTTTTTTCACTTCCTGAAATGCCTTTCCATGTACTTGTTCATCCCATCTGAAATGTACATCAGACTTCAGAAGGCTTCGCAACGGTGAAGTGATTTCAGATAGCTGTGGTGCGAATCTCTGTACGAAATTTGTCATACCGAGAAGTCTCTGAACTCCTTGTTTATCCTTCGGTGTGGGCATTTCTTGGATAGCTTTGACTTTTTGCGGATCAATAGCTAGCCCTTCTTTAGAAATCAGAAATCCTAAATACCGAACAGATTCTACTTTCAGTTTCATTTTCTCTTTGTTCAACTTGGTTTTTTTTCTCAAGGCATCTTTGAAGAAGGGATCTAAACTTCCTGTCGTGATCCTCTTCTGCTTCTTTGTCATTGTCGCCACATCCATGTATCAGGATATCATCGTGAATCGGCTTGATTCCATCGAGTCCTTCGAGAGCTTCTTCCATTCGTCTTTGAAACTCTTCTGGTGCAGGCGAAATACCAAAAGGCATTCGCGTCCAGCGATACCTTCCCCAAGGTGTCGCAAATGTTGTAAGGTAACTACTTTTGTCCTCTAGCTCTACATGCCAAAACCCGTCTCTCGCATCTACGACAGAAAATATTCTGGCTTTACTTAGTTCCGGTAGAATATCTTCAATTAACGGTGTAGGATGATGATTCCGTTTAAGTGCTTGGTTTAACGGTCTTGGATCAATACAAAGACGTATGCGGCCATTCGGTTTTGGAGCAACAACGAGGCTTGAAATCCAATCAGTAGGCTGATTGACAGGCTTTATGATCTGTAATTTCTCCAGCCTATCTAATTCTTCCTTTAATTTTGATTTGACTGCCAGTGGCACCTTCCATGCAGGCATCTTGACAGGTTTCACTTCTGGATCTACCTCTAATTTTAGCTTTCCTTCCAAATTTCCTTGTCCTTCGAAGACAGTCTTAAATTTCTGATCGATATCTCTGTTGATGTTTCCAATATCAGATATCACTTCTTGTTGGAATTGGTTTCTGGTCATAAATGTTTCATGGTTTACAGTTATTAGTCCCATTGCTTGTATGACTTTTATTCCAAGGATGGAGTGTAATTGTTCACCCTTTACTACTTGAAACTCTATGTTGTACTTCTTGTTATTTTTAGGGTTTCTCACACTTAGTCGGATTTGTCCTAATGCTTTTGTTTCGCTCTTGTTGAACATTATTAGAGTGACATTTGACTTTGACAGAAGTTCCCCTCTCGGATCATTGCATACTTTCCCATAGATATGCTGAGGTAATATGTTAGCCGTGGATCCATTGTCTAATTGAAATTCCACATGTTGGTCATTTATTTTCATGACTGCATTATGTTTCTTTGATGATATGCTGTTTACATTTAAGTTCTCAACAGTCATTACAAATTCTTCTGATGTATCTGATTCGGGGTCGTCATCAGCTATGTCATGTACTCCATGTTTCCTCTGTTTGAATGATTTCTTTGCTTTACACATTTTAGTAAAGTGGTTATATCGGTGACAGTTGCCGCATACAGCTCCGTTAGCTGGACACTTATCTTTTTTCGGTACGTGTCGGTTACCGCAATATGAGCACTTGTCATATTGTTTTCCACCGGTTGCACCTTTTTCCTCTGGTTTCCGTCTAGGCGGTTTTTCCTGATTTTGTTGTGGCTTTTTGGGTTTCTTTCGTACATATTGGACATCTTCAAGATTTTTCATTTGTATCGATGTTTTTTCATTTGCCCTACAGATGTCAATACATCTTTGCAAGTCCAATGCTTTCTCTTGCAGTAGTTTTTTTCTAGTACTATTATCTCGCAACCCTAGGACTATTCTATCTCTTATCATCTGGTCCTCCATAGCATTGTATTTACATGTTTTCGCCAAAGTACGTAGGGAAGCAACATACGCGTCAATAGTTTCGTTAACCTCTTGGTCGCGTTTGTTAAATGTGTACCTTTCGAATATCTCATTTGTCTGTCCTACGCAGAAATCCTCCATAGCCTTTATTACTTCATCAATTTTGTTTCTATTGTCCTCGTTTTCAAACTTAAGCCCATCATACACCTTCAGTGCATCAGAGCCAAGGCAGGTCAGAAAAGTCGCACATCGCAGTTTTTCTTCCTTATCGTTTAACCCTGTGGCTACTTCGTAGTTTTCCCAGATCCTTTTGAAATGTTTCCAGTTCAGTGATAGGTCTCCTTTCATTTCTAATTGTTTAGGAAATGGAATGTTCATGACAACAGTGTTCGTTACAATGTTCGGTTCGCCCATTGTTTATAGTACGAATAATTCTAGCTCGAATTGACTTCGTTTATCGGGAGGGATTTTGTGGTTCAGATCCGATTATTCATGTCTTACCAGCCCGAAATTTCGTTTCTCTGATAGATTTACTCCTCGGTAATCTATGCCTTTACTTCTGACACCATGTATCAAGTTCATATTGTTACTTGAAAGAGTAAACAAGCCGGCATCGTGCGGTCTATGCTTTATTCAGATCGAGGCATCATGAGAGCAAGACAATTCGATTGACAATCAATTCAAATCAAAGTTATTCATATATTGTTACAACAACCATAAAAAAGTTAATGCCATAAGGAAAAAAATGATATATGGTGATAAAGGGTTTGTAATGCTTTCTTTAAAAAAATATTGAAACAAACCATGTATTTTACACAATGTTGGCGCTTTTGGTGCCATTTATTTCTATATATCATAATACAAGACTAATTACAAAAACAACTCCATTTTGCAACATTCAAAATGCGATATCTCTGGTTTAAATGCATATTTTTTCATCAAATAAAAAGCATTTGCTCTTTAATCTTTGTTCCTTCTGAAAAAGCATTTCACATGCCTACTGATCATTTCAATAAAATCCACCTGAACCCCCTATATTCGTCAAGATTATTCAGAATCTGTGCATAAGATACTTTCATCAGGTCGGCTCAAGAGTCTAGATGACTTGACAAATGAAAGTCATATCGTATCAGTGCATTTTCATCCGAAAGATGCATCGAAAAGTCTTTGTACCGATACGTCCTACAACAATCAGAGATCCTCGGAAATTTCCGTAGTTTGAATCGGAAATAAAAACGGAAAAGCCCGGAAATGTGCGATTGGTCAATAAGATTCCAATTTTTTCTTACTAGTATTTTACAAGCTAACTGCCGGCAAGCTTTTTGTAAAAGCTAATACTTGTTGTTTATTATTATTGAAAAGGGGGTGGGAAGATATTGCAAGTGATAAGATATCTAAGAGTTTCTCATTGTGTTTGAACATGTAGGTGCGGTTTGCAGTGCGGGAGTATGCATGTACAGCAATAGACATTTTGGCGCGGAGAACACGACTTGCATTTTGTAATGCCAATGCTGCGGCAGAAGCCTTGCCTCGTGTTGTGGAAATAATGGCCGAGGAACTCAAGTGGAATAAAGCACGCAAACAGGTTTAAAAAACAAAAACAAAACACTTAACAGTATAATGGTCTATTAAGATCTTTTCAAGATTATGGCAAATGAATTTTTTATGTCATTTTAGGCTCAAAATTTAAGAATTAAAAGGGTTGTAAATGTCTCGAAGAGTTAATACATACAGTTATACAATGTATTAGTGTAAGAATAGTATTACCTAATTGTTGTATGAGTTTGCCAGGATGGATTTAACAAACTGCAAAGGTCACTTTAGAAATTATGTGCAGTGGTGGAAATTTACAAAATATTCATGTCATCAAAAAAGCCAGTTCAAAGGAAATTCAGACTACTTAAATGACATCTATTTAATTTTTTTTTTGGTTGCCCAAGTTGAATTTTGGTCATCATTTTTGAACGGACGATTGGGAATTTCTTACTCTAAACAGGTAGTTACTGGCAAATTTCACACCTAATATAATTGTCATTTTTAGGAGGAGATTGAGAAAACCCAGAATTTTTTGCGTCGTGAAATGGGTTTAGAACTTGGTAGTGGAGCAGCAAATATACCAATCAACTTCACTAAAGATGAAATAAACACCTACGTCAAGAAATTCAACACCTTGGATTACAATAAGAAGGGTTATATCACAGTCAATGATCTCAGAACATATTTTAAGGTTAGTTAATTGGAAAAATAGAAAATATGAATTTTATAACATGCATTTTGTCATGACAGAGTTACTTCCCATTTGTGAAGGTTTTTTTTTTTTTCGTTAACTGATGTGGATATATTCAAATTCTATGGAGACCAAGGTAAAATTCAGTAAACAATATTGCAAGTGTACATGCAGGTTTGGACTTCTTCATGTAAAATAACGTAGAAAATTTAGAGGACAAAATTACGTATTATTCTTCATACAATAATCATATTATTTGCATGATCATGACTACGTGCAAAATAATGATTAATAATATACAGTATTGACTACAACTTCTTAATGTGTGACATTTTTGGGTCTAGTATTTGAGGAAGATGAAAGAATGTAACGTCATTATTTTGAGACCAAAATTCTTAGAATATTATCAAAAAGAAAGTATCTTGGTGCATTTAGGACATTGTCTACTAAAATCCCTACAAAAAAGGGCTTCTTCCATCTCTTAAATCAAAGATGGCCACCATGGCCTCTGATTGACTGAAATTTAGTCAAAGAGTATTTCTAGTGACCCAAATAAGCAATGTTTCTTTTCTGTCTCCTAATCAACAATATTAGTAACATTACTAAGAGATTTAAATATGGGTTTCATTGAATAGGGTCTTTTCAGGAATTATTTCGACGTAGGGTGAGTTATGCACAATAAAATTCGAATTGATATATATTTTATTGAGGTTGAATCCAAGCATTTATGTAGTTACAAGGAGTACTTTTTACGCCTCAAAGCATCTATATTTTTACAGCTTGACAATTAAACTAAACATAGGCATACATGTAATTGCTTCGACTCATCCAAGTACATGTACATCTACAATGTATGTACACATGATGTTAACATGTTGATCTTATAATACATACATTTTCCACCTAAGTTATGTTTAGATTATTTTTCGGCCAAATTATTTTGATTATATTATTGTTATAGTGCGCCATCCATCCGTCCCTTGCACAGAAATTCACAAAACATTACAGAAATTGTTTTTTGAACTAATCGGTCAACTGATATGGCCACCAAGGGCTCTGATTGGCTGATGCATTTTCAACATCTCCTCTGCAACTGCAGCACAGAATCTCACAAATCTTTACAGGAAGCAAGTACTCAAGGTCCTCTACCAAGTTTGTGTTTTTTGTTCTGATCGGTCAACTAATATGGCCACCTAGGGCTCTGATTGGCTGATGCATTTTCAACATCTCCTCTGCAACTGCAGCACAGAATTATACAAAGCTTTACAGGAAGCAAGAACTCAAGGTCCTCTAACAAGTTTATGTTTTTTCATGCCAATTAGTCAGCAAATATGGCCGCAGAGGGCTCTGATTGGCTGATGCATTTTTGACATCTCCTCTGCAATCGCTGCACAGAATTTCAAATATCCTTGTAGGAAGCAATTACTTAAGGTCTTCTTACAAGTTTGTGTTTTTTTTTGCCAAATCGGTCAACAAATATGGCCTTCAAGTGCTCTGATTGGCTGATGCATTTTCGACTCCTCCTCTGCAATCTCTGCACAGAATTTCATGAAACCTGATGGGAAGCAAGTACTCAAGGTCCTCTACCAAGTTTGTGTTTTTCATGCAGATTGGCGCCAAGTGCTCTGTTTGACTATGGCATTTTGGACATCTCCTCTGTAATAGCTGCATAGAATTTCACAAAACTTAATAGGAATCTAGTACTTAATGTCCTCTACAAATTTGGCCACTTTCGGCTCTTTGGCAGCAACTCAGGTGAGCGATGTGATCCCCTTTGGCCTCTTGTTTTGATGCACAGCGCTATTTTGTTCACTACAGCCATAGTACAAATTATCTTTATTTTTTTCCTGGTTCCTTCATCTGTCTGTCAGTGATTCTTTAACAGTTTCAAAGATTGCAGAACATATATATATAGGTTTTGCACTAAAGTTCGGCTATACTGACCAAATGGTTGACCCTCTTTTGGTCCAGTTTCCCTTAAGTGATGTATGCATTAGAATTCTTTTTAAAAGCATTTTGAATATATGTTTGATGGACACCTTTTTGGATAAAGCATGGCTGTTTGAAGTTACATGCAAGTGAATTAATACATCCAAGAATTTTGCTTGCAATGGCCTTTGGTCTAACCTAATCGATATAGGCTCTTTTAAAAACAGTAAATATGCTTAAAGTAAGATTCAGTTATGTTAGGGAGAAGTTGTTCCATATAGGTCAGGGGTCATGGTAGTTTTATAGTGTAAGAATTCAAAGAATACTATGAAATATATTATACATTGTTTTGTAATTATAAATGCTTGAATTGTAAATATACATGTATTATAAACTCAAATATTTTGAAAAAGAAAATAAAAAGGGGAAAAAGTACCTTAAAAGTTATAAAGCTTTGTATCAGCCAAACATATGTATTTTCATAATAAATAAAAGTGTGATAGGTAAGTTTGCACTGCTTTTCGTATGACATTTTTAGTAGATTTGTAGAAAAGTTATAATTATATCAGCAACTTTCTCTTACTGAGTATTTCATTTAAATGCCAATGTCTCCTTCTAATAGAATAGTCCACTTAAATTTATACCAGAAAAAAAACCCCAGAAAACTGTATCAACGCGCATAGCAATTCTCGGTACTAAGTCCTCATTGCCTTGCTTTAGAACAAACAAGCTTTAGAACAAAATGAAATATTACAAATTAAGGTTTTCCTATGAAAATTTTAGCAACATGTGACCACAGCATGTTCTTACATCTTAAATTGATGTGCATGAATCATATCAGGTTAGAGACCATCTAAATAATTAGGCTAATATAGCCTCTCGGGCCCAATCTAGCCTCTCGGGCCCAATCTAGCCTCTCGGGGCCCAGTCTAGCCTCTTGGGCCCAATCTAGCCTCTTGGGCCCAGTCTAGCCTCTCGGGCCCAATCTAGCCTCTCTGACCCAATTTAGCCTCTCGGAGCCCAATCTAGCCCCTCGGGCCCAATCTAGCCTCTTGAGCCCAATCTAGCCTCTTGGGCCCAATCTAGCCTCTCGGGCCCAATCTAGCCTCCCAGGCCCACAATACAAAAATACATGTAAATGGAAGGTTGGAAGGTGTACCTAAGCAGTAATGTTGTATGGTTGATGAAAAATAGAACTGCATTCAGTTTTGCCTTGCATATGAAACTAAACTTGACAATTGTGATAAAAATCCTACCGTTATTATACTATAGCTCTTAGGTTGAATTGAGGGATCATTACATTACAACTTTGACGGACTTATCCATTATGACGTCACAATCAAATGGCCCATCACAACATTTGGTGGGCCTTTGATTATGACATCATAATGTAAAAGTCCACAAGTTTGATGTTGAACATTTATATAAATGTTCTCTCACTGTTCATGTAAGGAAAGGAATTTTGTATTACCTTACTTTGTTTTCCGTGTTCGTAAGTAGAAGTGAAACTCGTATAGAATTAAATTACGGTTGCAAAATAAAATGGCTGTAATTTTCTTACAGAAAACTGGAGAACGAGTGACGGAGGATCAGTTACACGATATACTAAATGAAGTAGATCTGAACAGAAACGCTCAAGTTGATCTTGGAGAATTCTTACAGGTATGTCTATGTAGCAAAATGTGTGAAAAAATAATACTATTCTCTGTATCAAGCTCATGAAGTTCTTTTGACAAGAAAGACACAATTTAGCAAGCAGTACATGTATATACATGTATGTCTATAATATAAAAAAAGAAGATCTATGAATCACACATAGTTACTGTACTACTGTTTACATTGAACATGTGGATTTTGAATTCTCAGATACAATATTTTGTAATCAAAATTCATACTTCAATTTAAATTAAAGCACTTCTACTCCTTCATATTTTTTACTTCAATCGGAAGAGTTTTAAACATTTGTTTTACAAAGTTACGCTTAAATTTCTATGCTGCAAAAAAAAAAGCTCTAGATGAAGGAATATTACCAACCATTTCTAGTATTTCAAGTGGTTAAGTGGAAAGTAGGATTTTTGTAGGTTTTTGGTGAGATATCTACACAACAAGGGGGAAAATTCCTCAAGTGTACTTCTTTACTAGGTAATAATGTCATTGGCGATGATTGATAATTATTAATTATGATTGATAAATATTAATTATCAATTAATGTTGGTAGTCCTTACATTTGTATTCCCGTGCCATTTGCATCACAATTTTTCTCGTCATATTTAAGATGCTCAGTGCTGTAAAGCAGCACCGGGGTGAGATATCTACTCAACAAGGGGCAAAACTCCGCAAGTTTACTTCTTTACTACACAATCACGACAATGATGAGGATTAGAAAAAAAGGAAAACGGTAGTTCTAAAGTTGTATTCCGGTGCCTTCATGTTACAATTTTCAGACTTTATTAATTCATTGTTCAATTTTACACTTGACGTTCATTTTTCTTTGGAGTATATTGAATTTGGAGATCCCAGAATTATATCATACTCCATTGGTATTTTTCATAAATTAATAGTTATAAATGAGGAGACAAATTTCCGAATTGATTAAAAGAAAAAAGTAAAACAATATATGTAATAGTACGAGATTGTTAAAACGTGTCAGGTACTATTGACTACCTAAACCAAATTTTGTACTACCGGTAGTCTAGAAATGCTCAAGGTCCACATAATTTCAACCTTTTGGCCTTTATCAAGTGGAAACATAAGATAAAACTATTTCTAACTTCCATGTGCTTGTTTTCTCCACTTTGTGTATTTTATAAGGCCAGGATGTTGAAAATGTATTAATACTGATTATTTCTAGATATTTACTCAGTATGTAAAATTCCCTATAGAGAACTTTGGTTCATTCTTGTAGTTTTCGAATTCATAAACAAAGTGACATTGACGCCATGCCAATTAAAGCATTTTCTGTGCTATACTTACTTTTAGTTAATGTACTGTGCCCACATTGCTACACAAGTCAACATGACTACAGAGGAGGGGAGATATGATCACAATCTTCAGAAAAAGCATAATATGGTATTAACGCTGCACACTAAATTGATGTGTGTTAGAGAGTTTGTGCTAACTTCTTTATTTCACCGTGTGGGAACTTAAAAATCATACGCTTGAGCTGAATAATATTACTGACTTTATGTGTGAAAGTACAAAGTTCTATCCCTTATGGTAAAATATACTTTATGACTGTGTACTTATTTTAGCGCAACCAAATTTTAGCGGAAACAGAGCAGAATCGAGAATTAGCGCTCTGACTTATTTTCCATTTTCAACATTAATCTATAGGTCAAGATTCATGATTTAGCGTATTCTTGATAACACTAACTCCGCTAAAATATGAATCCAGCTAAAATAAGTACACATAAAGCAGTCAAGGTTGAAGTTTTTTATTTAGAGGTAGGTCAAAGTCCAAGTTCAAGATAGGTAAAGTACAAAAAGAAAGGACTTCATGAGATAATATTTGAATCTCTACTCTTATGTTTCAAAAGACAAAACACATACCAGAAATCAAGAGGGGGGGGGGTTATGACTATGACATTAGCTCTCTGAACTTGTGTCCTTGCAAGCCACTTGTGGACACTTGCCTAAGATAAGATAAGATTGCAAGGTCAATATGAAAACAGAAAATTATTGTATAAATTCATATGGTCATAGGTTGCTTTAGTTGGTCATTAAATTATGCCTTCATAAGAGTTATAAGAGTTTATTCGCTACTTTCGAAAACCAGAGTTACTTCCCATTTTAGACGGTATCTGACGTAGACTGATTATGACGTCATCAAATTCTATGGAAACAATCCTAAAAGTCTGGGAAATGATGGTATAAAATGAAAAATACCATACCATTTTCATGACGTCACAATGGTTTTTACGTCAGATACCGTCTGTAAGGGGAAGACACTCTGTATTCCGCAAAGACTCAATAAGAGTAAGATGGTAACTACTTTTGATTTTTGGCCAGATAGCAAAGCAAAGTCAGTATTGTGAAATGATAACATTTGAAAAATTGAAATGGATCTGTTGAGTTAATGATTTCTACAGAAAGTAAAATGAGTACCACTAGGGAAGTTAGAGTTAAAATAAACCACTCTTTGCAATTATAATATAGTGTGTTTAAAATGTCTATGGGACATGCCTATCAAATGCTTTCTTTCCAATATGAATTATAAAAGAACATCGAAATTTACAGTAGCCAGAAATTGCAATAATTATGCACTAGCGTTAAGGCCTAATTTGAAAAAAAAAACCCAAAAACAAAGAAGTACAATGTATAAGGCATGTTCCTTAACCTTATATCTTGTATCAGCTTTGGCATTCATGACATGCTTTATCCAATTCCTGAATTAAAAATTAATTTCTTGACCTTTACATATACATGTACCATCACAACAAAAAGCAAAATTAATTGTCCAAAAGCTGCATAATCTGAATTAATGCTTATTCAATATGCTTTTAAGAAATTTGTTCTTTTCTAGTTTTATTGTAACAGTTCTAATTTGTGTCAGAGATCTTTTGAAAAGAGAATTAATGTTTTAACTGTTTGTTTTGTGTATATTGAAATTCACTTTCAATTTCTAGTTTATTTGTTGCAAAATTTAAGCCCTTTTGCCATCTGTTTGACTCTTTACACCCCCCGCAAACAAAGTTTAGGGGGTATATAGGAATCACCCTGTCCGTCCGTCTGGTTAAGAAGATTTGAAAGCAGATTTCTTTTATACTTAATGCTTTTATACTTACTTTGTAGGCCTTTCATATTTCATACACACATTCACCATAAAGAGTACTACATTTTGGTACCATGACTTTTGACCCTGTGACCTTGACCTTTACCCGAAACAACAGTTTTTAAAGTTAAGAAGTTTTGAAAGCAGATTTCTTTTATATTATCAATGATAGGCCTTTCATATTTCATACACACATTCATCATAAAGCGTACTACATTCTGGTACCATGACTTTTGACCCTGTGACCATTTTACCTTGACCTTCGCCCTATACAACATTTTAGGTTAAGAAATTTTGAAAGCAGATCTCATTTATACTATAAATGGTAGGCCTTTTATATTTCATACACACATTCACCACAAAGAGTACTACAATTTGGTATCATTACTTTTGACCTTGACTTTGGGCTTATGTTGAAATTAGGTTAAAAAATTTTGAAGGCAGATTTCTTGCAAACTACAAAAGGTAGGCTTTTCATATTTCATACAAACATTCACAACAAAGAGTACTACAGTTTAGTATCATGACTTCTGACCTTGTTACCTTGATCTTGACTTTAGGCTTATATTTGCAATTTAAGTTACGAAGATTTGAAAGCAGATTTCTTTGATACTCTCAATGGTAGGCTTTTCATATTTCATGTGCACAATCACCATAAAGAGCACTTAATTTTTGTATCATGACTTTTGACCTTGTGACCTTGACCTTAACTTTGGGCCTATGTAAGAAGTAATGAACTTCATAACAAAAATAATAATATTTTGGCTATGAAGTTCTGAAAGCAGCATTCTAAGTACTAAATTTTCATACCAAAGCAATTAATCCTGAATTAGAGTTTCAATTTGAACATTTGAACGTTGCGTCCTTAATGCTCCGGTTTATAAAAAACGTCCCGTGCGGTATAATTCGTCCACTTTAGGGCAGTTCTTGTTCTGGAATTAGTGAGGGGATCATAGAACAATTCATTTCATATAAAGAATTGTGAAGCTGATCATATTATTTCTGTTGTGTAACTTTCAGGACAATATATAGGAATATCACTTAAGTCTATTTTCTGACTGTTTGTCTGTCTGTCTGTTAAGACGTATACACATAAATCACATAAATGGCTGTAAGTTTCTTGATGTACATTTCCATGCGTCAAACTTGGTGGATGGAAGGTCAGGCATGATGAGACTCAACATCAAATGGAGGTCAAGTTTAAATATTAAGGTCAAAGATGTGATGGGTGACATAGTAAAGTTTTGACAATTGAGATACTGGTTTTGCTGATTATAGTAGTAGCTTGTGTATTTTCCCTGTTCCTTCACTTGTGATGAATATACTCTGTTTGAAAATGTATTAAGGATTTCTTTTACAAAACTGTGAAGATTAAATTAAAATGTGTTTTCTAAAATGATTAAATTCAACTATGAACAAAACTCATAAACTGTAGATCTTGCTCAGCTTAAGCTCATTTCTGGATGGATAGAATTTGTAAACTCGTACAAAATCATACATTTTCAGGATTTCTTGCACTGTACGATTGTATCTGATAATTCAAACATCACAATGGTACTCCATGTTAATGACTTCATGACTTTGAATATAGCACCATATTTTCTTCTTACTTCCAGCTAATGAGTGCTCTAAAGAGTGGATCTGTTTCAAATTCACGGTTTGCTCGTGCCATTGATATGTCATCAGATCGGGACAGAATACCCGTAGACAGAAGTGGGGGAGGAGTGTGATCATGCTTCACTATAGTAACACGGAGGAATCTTATTTAAATTTTTACATTATAGACTTCTGACAGCTGCTTCTTTACAAGTCATTATAAGTCGGCTGTCTTGAATTTTAGTAGAACATGTAGTTAAATTTACATGGTCGATGTGAATGTTATATGATATTTATTTTGTTCATGAAAGTTTATCTGTTACTGTCTATTTTTCTCTTTACATTATTTCACTTAGATATATCCATCCATACAGGGTTTATCAGTATCAATTTTATATGCAAGGTCTCCAGTCTAATTTCCACTAGTAATCAGCCATACACTATTATACCAATGTGTTACAGTTACACACTACTACAGTTAAGTTACACACTACTATGTCAATATATAACAGTATTTAGTTAATAATTACACTCTAAGCCAACAAGCAACAATAATTTCTTGTACACTACTAGGTCACTATGTAACAGTAACAAGTTACAAACTACTATGTCACTATGAAACAGTAATTAGTTACACAACATGTCACAGTTACAAGCCACAAATGTCATTGCCTTGACCTTTAGGTCACTTTGTTAAAGACAAGGCCACTTTTTAAATTTTATCATGCCTCACTCAAATTTCAGCCAATGACGTTGCAGTATTACGGTCATGTGGTGACCTACCTTGACGCTGAAGTAGGCCACTAAATTTTCAAATGTAGAAAAGTTACAAAATGGTTCTCGGCATGATAGATTAGTTATAGGATTTGTTCCTGTCATACTTCCTACTCAAAGTAGGTGCGTAAATGACAGGAACAAATACTATAACTAATAGAGTGTGAATATTAGGCAAATCATAGATTTGGCCAAGATAAGATTGTCTTCAATCTTATTTCTGTATCTATCAAATTTGTGCCCTATCTGTTGATAGTTTTGTTACACAAAATTTTTGTTTTTTTTGTCATGCTTTAAATTTGAATGAGAAATGCATAATTAGTAGATCTGCCTTATAACAGTACACTTTTTTCATGACATACATTTCCAGGAAATTTGTCATCTAATGTGTATATGCAAATTTGTATTATCAATGTTTTGCAGAAGGCTTGGATCTTTTAACAAATTCCTCTTGTAAAATTTTCTCATATGAATAGAATTTGACTGTTTTTTTTTTAATGCAAAAAAATACAAAAGATACTAAATAAACTAAATAGAATTTATCAAGACGTAAATAAGTATTAACATAAAGTATTTAATTTAAAACATGTGGATTGACTTTAAAACATTTAAAACAAACACTATTTTCTTATTTACGTTCTGTTACTCTCAATAATTGTCCGAGAATATCTGCTGTAAATAGTAAATGTTTCATTATAATGACCACCATGTATAATTAAGATTCCTGAGAGTCTGTGAGAAAAAATTATTTCAACTGTAAAGAAGAGAGAACTCTGAACTCTGAGAATTTTTGCCTGTATGTCTCTCTGTGTTTGATTCTTTATTACAGTTCTTATTATCATAGTTTTCGTGTCGCCTGCAAAGCATAGCAACACTTACGGATCGCTTTGTCCGTTGTCAGCCTGTCCATTTGTCCGACTGTCTGTCACACTTGGATGTCTGTTTTTCGCACTTGGATGTCACACCCTATATAAAAGTGATTCCTAAGTGTCGCTATGTTTTGCAGGCGACATATGCATTCCTTGGAATGATTTTATTACTATTACGTCTTTATGAAACTTGTGATACCAAAAAAATTATGTCAAGGTCACACGGGCCATATCTTACTTCATTTTGTGCTATACCCTAGTTAGAATACATGTATGTAGACCTATGCTTAATATAGTATTAGGATTGCAATCTCCACAGGAGTCTTTCGGGTAGTAAGAATTATACTCAACACAAAAGTTTTGAAAATTAGCAATCTCAATTTATGCAGGAATAAATACCACAGGGGCCAATTTTCATACAAGATAATAAAGGAAATAGTTTGTATTGCTAGAAGGCATACTGTTAAACAAAATCCTATTAAAGAAAAACGTGCCATGTACAGGTATGTAAGAATACTCTGTAAGTTGATTTATTTGAAAAGACTTGCTGTTTTAGAATTAGATTGGTGCTAGCTTTTGAGATATTTAGCAAAATGAATAGTTCTACTCATTTGTCTATAATTATTATAAGCTTCTATGATTAAGGCAACATAAACTGTATAGCTTGCTGCACAATTATGTTTATTCATGAGTCTTGGTATTCTACAATCATTATGAATTAAGAGTATTTCTATCATGACTTGAGATTTTATCCCTATATGTACTATAGAACTCGCCTGGTGTAAAATCTCCAACAAACTTCCAGTCTGCTAAGCTCCGCCCATTCTTGTGCTATAGAACTCGCCTGATGTAAAATCTCCAACAAACTCCCTGTGCAATGAAACTCCGCGCATTTCATTTCCTGAAAAGTAACTTCTCGTCAACTTCATTTTCTGAAAACTGAATTTGTCATATGCTACAACAGGAATAATTACTATATAATTTAATTAGGTCATGCGGCTAATTGGGAATTACTGGACAACAAACCATGACCATGTAGTTGTTATTTCTTAGATATTCAGTCTTCTCAAGCACAATGCCAGTACATATGATGTACACACAGTTATGTCCAAGTTGCACTTCTATCAAGCCTGAATGGACGGTCAAGCATAAGTCAAGGTCACTTCAAGGTAAATGTCACCTGTTTTGGGCCAAACATGCGTAAAACAATACAATACACTTGCTCTTGAATAGTTTAATAAGATGTTGTTTACATGTGTGCTTTGGCAAAAAAATGATTTCTGTATCCTGCATGTGTAAACTTTGAATAAAAGGAATGCATAAAATTTTGATAGATGTGTATTACATTGTTCATGGTTTCTTGTGAAATGAACACAGGTTTATGACACTTAAGATACAAATTCATCAGGTCCATCAAATGTTTAATGACACAATATCTTTATAAGAAAATGTGCCGTACACCTGTGCTATTAAATTACATGTTTAAAGTTATGTGTTTTAATGTACACCTCTTTAAAGATATTCTTCAGAACTACTCAATGCACCATATTACATGTGTTTAACTTGAGTATGAAGTGAAAACATTTATTTTGTTGGTTTTGAATTATTTTTTCCCTTTGTTTTTGATATTTTCTATGTTGTGTAGATTTATCTAGAAATCATTTCTTTCTCCATATTATTTTCAATATTCACTACAATAATTATTTAAAATAAGTTTTAATCCATGATTAAAGAGTAAGATACCTTGCGGCACAAACCAGATAGTACTTTCTTCACCTAAAAAAAATTGCATCAGATTTCAAGAAAATTTGAGACAAGCTTATACCCCTTTTACATGTGGTCTTGCTGTTGTTTGTAAGGATTCAATGCTGTAGTAGTAATTGAATATTTGCAGAAAACAGAGTTATTTCCCATTTGAGACAGTACCTGACGTAGAACCATTATGACGTCATGAGAATGGTATGGTTTTGTCGATTTTATACCGGCATTTCCCAGAGTTTATGGACCATTTCCATAATATTTTATGATGTCACAATTAGGCTAAGTCAAATACTGCCCACAGGGAAGCGACTCTTGTTTTCGAAAATAGCGAATAAACTTTTAAATCCATAAGCTAATATCATGTATTCATCAAGAATAAAACATGGGAAATGCAAGTCAGTAACATTGGACTTAAAAGCAGAATATTGCCGAGATAATGCAAATTATTAGGTGTTTTGTTTTGGTACGTAATAATCATAAGATAAAAAAATATATCGTTTTTTTTTTCATTACTTTGTATTTTTCTACTTTGCTTTTAAATCTATTCAATTTATTGTTACTTGTATGCACTTAAACTGCTTTCCATTCACTCAGTATGTGTTATATGAGAAATAATATGAAATGAAAAATTCAAATGATATTGATTCTTTTACTTTAATTATTTATCTGAAATGAATCTAATACTGCTGATATACCAGTGGACTTAATGTTTGATGGATTCTTCGCAGATTTGAGCTATGTCTTTCATGAGATTTGAGCGATGTCTTTTATGAGATTTGAGCTATGTCTTTTATGAGATTTGAGCTATGTCTTTTACAAGATTTGAGCTATGTCTTTTATGAGATTTGAGCTATGTCTTTTACAAGATTTGAGCTATGTCTTTTATGAGATTTGAGCTATGTCTTTTACGAGATTTGAGCCATGTCTTTTACGAGATTTGAGCCATGTCTTTTTCGAGATTTGAGCTGTGTCTTTAAAAGAATTTGAGCTATGTCTTTCACTAGATTTGAGCTATGTCTCTTACGAGATTTGAACTATTTTTTACGAGATTTGAGCTATGTCTTTTACGAGATTTTAGCTATGTCTTTTACGAGATTTGAGCTATGTCTTTTATGAGATTTGAGCTATGTCTTTTACGAGATTATAGCTATGTCTTTGTTACGAAATTTGAGCTATGTCTATTCAGATTTGAGCTACATCTTTTACAAGAATTTAGCTGTCTTTTAAGAAATTTGAGATGTGTCTTTGCAGATTTGACCTATGTTTGAGCTATGTCTTTTACGAGAATTGAGCTGTCTTTTAAGAAATTTGAGATGTGTCTTTGCAGATTTGAGCTATGTTTGAGCTACGTCTTTTACGAGAATTGAGCTGTCTTTTTCTAGATTTGAGCTATATCTGTTATGAGATTTGAGGTATGTCTTTTACGAGATTTTAGCTATGTCTTTGTTACGAAATTTGAGCTATGTCTTTTCAGATTTGAGCTATGTTTAAGCTACGTCTTTTACGAGATTTGAGCTGTCTTTTACGAAATTTCAGCTATGTCTTTGCAGATTTGAGCTATGTCTTTGCAGATTTGGGCTTTGTCTTTTACATGTTTTATTTCATGAATTCAATATAACAACACGTGTCTACTCCAGATACACTGTATCTTCAAAATTCAATTCGATACAAAGTTTTTAAGGTTTCTGTTAAATTGAGAGTCTGAAGGTCTAAAGTCAAGATCAAATGGAAACATCTAAGATCCAAGGTCAAGGTTGCCGGTGCCTTAAAGTATTGACATGTAATTCAAGCTGTTTCCATATAATTTTGGATTTATGGATATTTATCATGAGAGAATAACTTTTGATTTAGAAATCAAACGATATGGTAACTTTTAATAAAAAATATATAAATATATCTGATTTCAGAACTCATCCAGTTGTACAATATACGTACACATTTGAGTATTGATGGTGCCTATTCATTTTAAGGGTCAAAGATTAAGGTCACTGTATAGCTCAGTTCGATGATGTAACAGGATCAAAATATCTCCCCCCCCCCCCCCCCCAAAGATCACGGTCTTCACGTGCAATCCATGCCTTGAAGGAGCATTATAGCTGTATTGTTTAACGACAATCTCGGATTTCATTGGGTTTTACTGGTATATTTTTTTGCACGTGATGTAAAAGGAATCATCCTTTTCGTAAGAACGGAAAGATGCGCCTACAAAGCGCTAAATAAAACAGGTGTTTTCCATCTAATTATATTAGAAGTAACGTTTTCTCCGCTGCTGAAGATAAAAACACCGCGAGGCAAACCCTTAAAGCATCACGTGACTTTAATGTACTTAGGAATCTTCAGGATGTTCTGTGGTGATAAACAAAGAGGAATGTCGGACGTGAAATTTTTTTCTTTGGTGATTTTAGTTTTATTAGGATTTGGATTCGGTCAAGATTTAGTCGAAGACGATGTTGTAGGTGATATTGACGATGTGAGCGAGGCGGAAATTGACGAGACTATTTCAAAATCTATCCCAAGAGGAGGTTGGTATAGCTTATATACATGTATTAGTGTACTTATAATAAGAAATATTTTGTGCATACGTCACTAAGACTAATACTTGAACACTTCAGAAAATGTGCAGTACAGGGAGAGGAGTGTATGGTTTGAGGATGTACATTAGACTGGTGTGTTTTCCCCACTTAACGAGGCTGGGTCTAATTAGAAAATGATGAACTTCTACCCAAGGTATTTTGACCAAATTCGGATCATAAAATCGCAGTATTATAAAATTCATTTTATGGGAAAGAAAATAGAAATTGACCGTTCAGTATTATGTAGGGGTCATCTCAAAGATAATGGCATCTTACAATGAGACCTTATGGGGTTTTACTGCAAAATAATGATTTTCCTCGTATTTTTCATGTTTCTACGCAAGAGATTTTAATAAAATTCATGTTATTTATTTGTTGTACTTCAAATATCATTTTAAGAAAAAGAAATTGAAATTTCACCGTCATCAATTTTTTCTAATTGTACACAGCCTCGTTCAACATGTTTCAGTTCGGTTTCAAAAGCCAAATGGATTAATTAATATAATGATCCATTTCAGTGTCTGTCCGTCCTTCTTTCGTCTTGCATACTTTGTATATAGGACAATAAACCTCTGGCTGTTTGTCCGGAACATGCGGATATCTTTTTAAAAGAAGTGGTTTCCTTCATATCCTTCAAGATTGTTTGATACATAAAAATGTACCAAAATTAAAAAAAAAAATTAAATAAAAGGGCAGCTAAAATGTACTATGTATAATCGTGAAATTTTCAACTCGCGAATGCATTTCGCAAAAATTCAATCTCTTTAATTAAACAAAAAAAATCCTGTACCTAAGCTATTTCACAAATGTATCCATTGCATTCTTGAATATCTTTTATTTGAGCAATACAAGCGTGAAATGAATAAGTTAACCTCACCAAAAAAATTTGAGAAAAAATTTAGTCACAATTTTTTAAAGACGTTGAGTATAGTTGAATAACGTAGTCTAGTTTGATTTAATTAAAAGAAAACACTCAAATGCACAAATTTTCGGCCCCTTTGGCCTTTATCCAGTATATAAAACGACAATGTATAAGTTATAAATTATGTTTTGTAACGACAGTTAAGTAAAATCCATCGTTTGCTTCTCTATAGTGTTCATTTATAATGACTTGATAAATATAATGAGGATGATCAAAGGTGGACAGAATTTTCAGTCGAAATGCGTCAGAATCACCAATCGTTAAATATGTCTGATCCATGCTGTAAATTTATCTGCTCTAAAATGATGCTAATGAATTTGAAGACGTTAAACAATTATATATCTTGGACATATTCTTCGTGTTACCAGTAGGACAGACGGGCCCCCTTGTTACTCGACCGATCTACAAAATTGTACTACTGTAAAATTCGCGTGGGGTAATTTTCGCGTTTTTCACGAATAGAGGGATTTTGCGAAAATCCCCCCCCCCCCACGCGAAAACATCCCACATTCTTTTATAGTGTATCTTTTCATAGTTTCATTGAATTTCTACATACTTAACGACATTACTACTAATTTTCAAAATATAAATAACTATATATACTAGTATATTTTCAACTGGTATCATGTTTTATCTGCTTTGCTTTTGCAGATTGTTACGGAACCCATGTCGGATTTGGCTACTCCGGTGGGCCCGATTACCACTATGAGATGCTAATAAAGCGATACAAGGGATGCACCCACGTGGAAGGAAACTTAGAGATAGCGTCGCTCAGTTCTTCTGCAAACATTAGCTATGACCTCAGCTTCCTGTCCACCATTGAGGTTGTCACTGGTTATGTGCTTCTGGGATTGCTTGATGTTGACGTCATACCACTGACGAGTTTGAAGCTGATACGCGCAGATAATACCTACAAGATTTTGGGAGAAGAGTACGGATTGGTTGTTGCCTTGACAACGGAGCATGACGGAAGTAGAAGAACTGGATTGCGGGAACTACAACTTCCCGCCCTCAGAGGTTAATAATTACGTACATAATATTGTAGAGACACCTTCCTAAAACATGCTTTCCAAAGCCTTCGTTGGAGAGGAAAGTATTTGAAAATATGTAAATAAAGCCCTCAGCATATATGATTATTCGACAAGAAGAAACATAAAATAAGAACAATTTACGTTATAACATTCTTCTTTTCAAAAAGTTAAGCGTAAAGTAAACAAGGTATGACATCAATTGATAATAGTCAGGAGACCAAACACTTTTCTGATAATGCATTTTTGTTGATCTTTCTCTTTATCTTCTTGGTGATTTGGTTTCATTGAAACTTTGTTGTTTAGACACGCATGTACACATATCACTTGGTTTTAATGACACATTGTCAATCGGAGCTTACCACTGTACTCTCAGAAAAAATAGAATTTTGCAATTGCTGATTTCGTTATTCATCAAGCAATATATGCACTTTTTCCTAAATAATGTAGAACCATAAAAGTACATAATGCGTTGAGAAATATGAATACCGTAAATTAAAAGTCAAGAAGAATTTTATTTTGTAACATTTCAGAGATAGCGCGAGGTAAAGTTTTATTCCAACAGAACCCACTGCTTTGTTTTGTTGATACCATTGCATGGAACGTCATCGTACCAAGAGAGGAGTACCCTGTTATTTTCGGAGAGAATGCTTATGACAAGGCCTGTAAGTTTAATTTCGTAACTTTTCTTAATATCGATTAAAGCTACATGAATTCAAAATGAGAAGTCTATTCAATATTTTACTCAAGAAAAATAACCCTTAATTATACTTTATATGTGACAGTCTTTATATTTTCTTCTTTTCAAAGGTGACCTGCAGTGTGCCAGCGAATGTGAAGTGGACGGCAAACCTTATTGTTGGGGACAAGGTATCGATATGTGTCAAACAGGTAAAGATTATTACACTATTTATTTTTACTTATAAGTTATTTATTCATCATATTCCTTATATTAAAGTTTATAAGAATTCACTCGTATTACGTTGCGTTATGTTAAGTTAGGAAAATATATGAACAATACAAAGTGCAATGATAAAAACAAAATGTCACTGATATACCAATTCATCTTATACCTTATTAAACACAATTTTTCGCGAGAATAGTTTTTCGCGATTCCAAATCACTCGCGAATTTAGCGAAAATTAGTATCTCGCAAAAAATTCTGGTTACACGGTAATGAAATCATGGAAGTGCTGCCCCTTATTTTTTCCTTCTTACAAAGAAGTATTTATGATATGGAAGTATTGTCCCCTAAACTATTCACTTTTTCGTATGCAGTATCAAATTGAAATCGTGAATTTCCTGCCCCTTAAATTTTCCCTTTAATATGAAATATTAATGAAAGTATGGTAGCGCCTATTCAAATAGATTCAGAAGTAATGGAGAAAGAAATTATATAATTTTGGACATTGAATGAACAACCGCTCCCCCCTTTTCCACCCTGAAAATATTTTCAAATAATATATGTATGCATATGTCGGTAATCAGAAGGGTGTTCTATGGACTTCCTATCATTTCAGTACATACACCGGTGTGTGACCCATTCTGTCCGGGAAGATGCTTTAACGAGGATATATTTGGATGTTGTCACCCAGAGTGCGCAGTAGGATGTACAGGACCAAGTGATACGGACTGTGTGGTATGAGATTTAGATTCGAGATTCCTGGAAATACTCTCGTTGTCTCTCCCTTTCGCCCCCCCCCCCCCTCTCTCTCTCTCTCTCTCTTTCCTGGAAATACTCTGTATGTCTCTTCCTTTCGTCCCACTCTCTCTCTCTCTCTCTCTCTCTCTCTCTCTCTCTCTCTCTCTCTCTCTTTCCAATTATACTGTTCCATGAATTTTATTCACACAATATTGATGAATTTCAGATGTGCAAGTATTTTGAACACGATGGTCGATGCGTGCCTTCGTGTCCCGCCGATGTATCGTACAGAGAAGGACAAGTGTGTCGCAGACATCTAGATAACTACCTCCCTAACGATTGATGTCATTTCCGGTCTACATCACTTCCTGTTTGACATCACTTCCGGTTTGCCTTCTTCACTTTGTCGTCTGTCACCTTTTATGACGACTGCTTGGATTGTTTGACACAAGGCACTGGACGCCCATTATCATGTAGACGAGACTTGTGATAGTTTTGAGATAGAAAACGATTTCATTCTTTGTGTCTACAATCTGCATTTATCATCTTTATCTGAATTTTATTTTCATTCATTTCATTTTCTTCAGTCATGAATTATTTGCATATTTTGACATGAAACGTACGCATAGTAAGTTTTGAGTAGAATTTCTAAATGAGATTTGAAGCAACATTTTCCAACAGACGACCAAAACCAAATATGAATTGAGCTTTAGCTTGCTCCCATATCTGGTAAAATATTACGTTTATGCTTTATCTCCTAGGAGAAACCCCATCATATTATCTCAGAGGATTAAATCAACTTGATCCCTCGATTTCATTACTTCTCATATATGATCGGTCAGATTAATAAAACATCCCTTGTTATTCACCTAAAAAGAACAACTTGGTTTTTTACTGTTTTTATTGATGACTCGGGTTCCATCCATGTATAAATTTGTTGGAATAGTAGAAATCGGTCTAATTCATGACGGGCATCAAATTGAGTCGATAATCCGTCTGTCATGTTCTGCGTTCGTGACATTGTAAAATATATAATGATGAATTTTATCGGAACAAAATTATTGGTGTATCTACTATTTAAAGATTTTCCACATAATTTCTTGTCGTTGATCGGCATTTTTTCATGTTATGTTTCATTTTAATCTCAGTAAAGTCTATGCAATAAAAGAAATGATGCTGTTTTCTCGAACAAGACGTTGGTAATTATGTCTTTTCGAAATGTACTTGCATTCTCGACTTTGAGACTGAAAAACTGTTAGCTACTGTTGAATTTCTTCAATCAGAATAAATTATGTGTAATGTTTAACGTCTTCAAATTCAATAGAATCATTTAAGAACAGATAAATTTGCAGCATGGACCAAACATGCACGTTTCGGAAACTTAACTCTCGTCATGCAGCATGGACCAGACATGCACGTTTCGGAAACTTAACTCTCGTCATGCAGCATTGACCAGACATGCACATTTCGGAAACTTAACTCTCGTCATGCAGCATGGACCAGACATGCACATTTCGGAAACTTAACTCTCGTTATGCAGCATGGACCAGACATGCACGTTTCGGAAACTTAACTCTCGTCATGCAGCATGGACCAGACGTGCACATTTCGGAAACTTAAGTCTCGTCATGCAGCATGGACCAGACATGCACGTTTCGGAAACTTAACTCTCGTCATGCAGCATGGACCAGGCATGCACGTTTCGGAAACTTAACTCTCGTCATGCAGCATGGGCCAGACATGCACGTTTCGGGTACTTAACCCTCGTCAGTGATCCTCAATCTAAATCATAGATCCTGTACCCGTTGTATTCCGAAGTGAGACCAGGTGCCCGGGGAGAGTCAGCATGTCCTGCTTGCATGTAACACCCGTCCATACAGCTCTATGGAAACTTGTCACCTACGGTGATTATCTCGATGTACATATTGGTGAACACATCGGGTAAATCTTTGCGAACCCCGGAATGAACAATATTCCGAAGTGAGATCAGGTGCCGGGGAGAGCCAGCGTCTCCTGATTGCATGCAACATCCGTTGCAACAGCTACATCGAAATTTGTCTTTGCGAACCCCGGATTGAACAACATTCCGAAGTGAGATCAGGTGCCGGGGAGAGCCAGCGTCTCCTGATTGCATGCAATACCCGTTGCAACAGCTCCATGGATATTTGTCTTTACGAACCCCGAAATGAACAATATTCCGAAGTGAGACCAGGTGCCCGGGGAGAGTCAGCGTCTCCTGATTGCATGTAACACCCGTCGGTCGCAAGATCTCCATGGAAATATTTTAAATTCGGTGATTGTCTCGTTGTACATATTGGTGTACACATCAGGTAAGTCTTTGTGTACTCAGGAATAAACAACATTCCGAAGTGAGACCAGGTGCCAGGGGAGAATCAGCGTCTCCTGTTTGCTTGCAACACTCGTCGCAACATCTCCATGGAAATTTGTCAAATTCGGTGATTGTCTCAATGTACATATTGGTGTACACATCAGGTAATTCTTTGCGAACCCCGGAATGAACAGCATTCCGGAGTGAGCCCAGGTATCCGGGGAGAATCAGCATCTCCCGATTGCATGCAATACCCGTGGCAACATCTCCATGGAAATTTGTCAAATGCGGTTATTGTCTCAATGTTCATATTGGCGTGCACATCAGGTTAGTCTTTGTGAACCCCGGAATGAACATTATTCCGAAGTGAGACCAGGTGCCCGGGGAGATTGATCAGCGTCTTCTAATTGCCCGCAACACCCGTCGTAACATCTCCACGGAAACTTGACAAATTCGGTGATTGTCTCAATGTACATATTGGTGTACACATCAGGTAAGTCTTTGCGAACCCCGGAATGAACAGCATTCCGGGGTGAGCCCAGGTGCCCGGGGAGAATCAGCGTCTCCCGATTGCATGCAATACCCGTGGCTCCGTACCCAACAGCTCCATAGAACACAAAACAATATGTCAAACAACAAATAAGAAACACTTTACATAAACCAACAAGACCATTGGACAATCGGTGTCGACTTAGGACGGTCATCTTCCATGTTAGTTGCAAATGGTGATCTTATCCGTATTACGTTTGCATATCCCTCCTTTTCCAGAGGTCTCAGAAAACGCACTATGTGCAAGAATATCTCCTTAACGTAGTATGATCACAACGTAACCATGCTAAGGCTGTATTTAAGGAGCAAACATCCAATGAAAATTATTATTAAGAATTGCGACGTTGCATGTGCTAAGATTGAACTGAAATGATAATACCACAGGCACCTGCTTTTTTAGCGTCATCATTTACACTATTTGTGCGTGAACTGACGGACTAAGTTTTAGCTCATATCAGACACTTTCCTAGGTTAAAATTGTCCATGATGGCTTGAAATAAGGCAGCTGAATTTCATTTACAATATTGAAAAAAAAATTGAAATCTGTATATCTGGCGAATTTTTGTTTATTCGTTTCATCAATTGGTTCCAGTAAGACATGCATTGAACGGACTTATCTAAAAGCATGTATTTGGAACTTATTCTTACGGCAACTTGACTGCACGACGACAAAGTGATCGTTCGGGGCCCTGTAATGGATGTCAGCATTCTGTCTGATAACTCCCAATCCTGGGTATTTACAGCCGTTTCTTATGTCTGAATGAATGTGGTCGAATATTACATGAGCATCGAAGCATTTATATCTAGTAAAGTGTTCCCACCACCAATATGATGAAGTTTTCTTCATGAGTGGTGTTGCAAATAATTTTTTTTTCACGCTTTCTTTGTCCATTTTGCTGTAATATTGGCTGATGCTTGCCACGACTGTATTTCTGCCATGCGTTCTGAATCTATGGAGGCCCCCGCAGTAGTGTACCCAGTGCTTATCCCCTCCATGAAGAGGATCATACACGACCACCAGCCAGTTTCGCCAGTCGTATTTTTCGGAAAGAGACGAATATAGAGCGTCTGCAACGGCTTTGTTGGGCACACCAAACAAACTCGATATAATGTCGTCTGTGTCCTTTTTGGACTGGTCGGAATACTTCTTTGCTACTTTTAGATCGAATTCTATTAGTTCAGCTATCAGTTGTTGAATCCTTCCATCCCACAGAGTTTTCTGATCTTCATAAGTATCAGTGTCTCCTATCATCTGATCGCGATACAACATGACATTCACACCTTGAATAATAGTATTAAGAATTCTTTTCAAGATGTTTTGTGTCAGAAGACGATGATTCTTTGTGAATCTTGCAACACTATCTGGTATGTAATCCATCAGCACCCGCTGTCTCGTCATTCCTTGCCAAAGCTTCAGAGTTGCACTCGAATCACTTTTATCGTATTCTTCTAGGAATTTGTTCTTTCGACTCTCCTTCGTATCGTTGCTTGCCCCAGTTGATGATATGTTAAGATAATCATTTAGCAGGTGAGATAAAGCCGAAATTTCAGACTGATATATACCATATTGACTTTTCACAGCTTTTTCTATTATTACCTTCTCCAGATTATCAATTTTAGCAAACACTTGATCAAATTTTGCATTGATTCTCGCAAATTCCCGAAGCATCAGTTGTAATTCAGGCGACGGTCCTTTTGAGATGAAGAAATTCAGGAGCCCTAACGCTGGTCCGATGGCTCCAAGAAATGGTGCTAAGTTCTTTGATATCTTACCAAGCAATAGAAATCTAGCTGAATGTGTGTCAGAACCAATTGCAGTTACGATGGCAGTCCCGGCTTCTACACCTGCTTGTACCTTTTTCCATGTCCAGTCTTTGGGTTTCAGTCCATCAGAAGATACCGGTATCTCATCCTGATGGGTGTCTTCAGGATCATAAACAGAATCATAATCTTGCTTGTAAGTTTTCCCATAATATTCAGCATTACTGGCATTTACGATAACGTTTACTGCCCAGTTAATCAGAGCACTGATATTAGTGGCATTATTTGGAGGTCTGATTATGGTATTATTATTGCTCGATGCTGAAATCAGTTGATGCGAAAGGATGCTCAGAAATGGTATCAGTAGCAACATTGTAAATCTGGAAAAGAAATAACTCTACATAAGAAGCAATCTATTATTTTTCAGATATTGTTTGTAAAGTAGGTTATATTGGGGTACCCATTTTTTTAAAGGAACATATTATTCGGTATATAATGTTGCTTTCGCCTTGTTAACGTTGTTACAAGAGAGATCTATGGATATTTTTAAAATACGACAGCATAGAGGAAATGTGTGTAATGCTTTTATTATGTCGTGGCCACGAGATAATAAGTAGTGGTCACGAGATAACCAACCAATAGAAACGAATTGTGTATTGGCCATGAAATAATTACTCGTTATCACGAGATATTTATCTCGTGGCCAACAGATATGAATCGTGGCCACGAGATAATTTTCTAACGAATATACTTGTTTCTTCCGAAATGGAAGTAACCGGATGTGACAATTCTACCGAAATGAAGCGTCGGGTGTTGCATGCAAGCAGGAGATGCTGACTCTTCCCAGACACCTGGTCTCGCTCCCATATTGGATGTGCGCTTCTTTTCATATGGTAGAGGTTTTTCTTTGTTTGCTTTGGTTCCTGTTTTATCATGATTTTGTATGCCTTTGGTTTATGATTTTCTGAATTATCGATTTTGTGCTGGGATATTGGATGTGGTCATTATCCATACTTGTCATTAAATGGTAAATTAAATACGTCCTTGACGGAGCGTAGTACTCCAATTTTTTTTGTTAATGTTAAACGTCTTCAAATTGAATAGCATTAAGTTTGCAGCATGGATCAGACATGCACGTTTCGGGTACCTCGTCAGTGATCCTCAATCTAAACAATGTATTAAGACCAAAGAGTGTTAAAGTTATGTCCAAAAATGTACCGAAAGACGTAGCAGGATGGTTGGTAAGATAGTATCCGTAAACTTCCATGGTGAAATATTACTATTTCCATCTTTTCATCCGCTTCTTCTAGCCTAATGAAATTATGTTCCACTGTTTTCACTGTTTGGGAATTTCTCCCTATTATTCTTTTGCTTTGATTTTCATAGAATTTATATATCTATTTATTGTAGTTTTGGATTCTGACTGATGGTTTTGAATTCAACTCATTCACTGATACATATTGAACAAGTGAATTGAGACGTTTTGTTGAATTTAATTCCCAGTTACTACTAAAGGAGGTCAATTTTCGAAAACAATGATTAATAGGAAAAATTCTTCAGACGACAGAATAAATTGCCAAAACAGCCATTTTATTCTGTCTTCTGAAGAATTTTCCTATTAATCAATGAGTCATCTCCAGTGCAAATGCGATGGGCCTTGTAGAAAGCATTGTGGATGACGCATTTAAAGCGCACCGTACTAATGATCTTTAAATGTTACATAAATTGTGTTACATATCTACTGTCCCGTTCACTAAATCCAATGCCTTTTTGTGCGAAATACACACTGGCGAAAAAATAAACATCGCTCTTGTTTATTTCGTTCCCAATTCTTGTATATTTCATTCGATCACATCAAGAATACATTATTGGCTGGATAAAAGAGGAAAAATGATCCAATTTGTCTTATTTTATGGTCTAAAAGATCGATCTTTACAAAAATGCACGCCTTTCTTTTTTGGTTTTGCGTCTCTGGGGTAGTGTTTCCCCCCGAGATACAAAACCCAACTTTTCCAGAAAATTTATATCATGGATATACACCTCCGGTAAAAGTGGCATTCTGTTTATCCGGGGGGAACAATGTTAAAAAAAGCATTTCCGTTTTCTATTGATTTCTATAGGAATTATACAAGTTCTGACCCAAATATTAGCAAAATAATACAAAACAGATAAAAAAAGTCACTTCCGATTCTGATGGGGTGTCATTTAGGTATACATTTTACGAAGAATTTTTTTTTAATTTCCATTTTCAAAATCCAACTTTTCAGGGCTGATTTTACGTCTTACGTCTTATCTTAACAGCTCTTTCTCTTTGTCTTTATCTTAACTGTTTGGCATAAAGTACTTCTGACGAGGATTAGAATACCGGAAACACGTGTCTAGTACAACAAAATTGGTACAATAGAACATATATTTCAATATTGAACAATTGACATGCACGTTTCGGGTATCCCAATCCTCAATATCAACCTGCTTAGATTTTCGCTGTTGTGAATACGATTTAGAAAACTATTTGGCTTGCTATTTAGGGTTTTGTTTTGCCATGTAATTCAGTTTTCAACTTGATGGAATTAAGTACAAATTTGATTTAGTGATTTTCAAACGGACAAAAGCGAAGTAATATAAATGACTTAAGTAAAAGTATATTCTGTATAATCTCTAGAAAAGTGATAAAATGAGAGATATGTCCACAAAAAAAATCATGCTTCCTCGTCATCTTTCTATAAAAGAAAATCTGGATGCTGTACGAGGAAAAAAAACTTCTTTTAAATCAAATGAAATACAAGTATCAAGATGACCCCCTACATGAACGTTTCAGGTATCCGTTGTATAAATTAATATTTCATGCATAGTATAGTTAGAAGTACGGCATATCTTAACCTATATATACAATCATACAATTTAAAAGCTGATATTCATCATATAAGGTTAATATTCCAACCGTCATCTACCTAACCGTCATCTATCTAACCGTCATCTATCTAACCGTTATCTGTCTAACCGTCATCTATCTAACCGTCATCTATCTAACCGTTATCTGTCTAACCGTCATCTATCTAACCGTCATCTATCTAACCGTTATCTGTCTAACCGTCATCTATCTAACCGTCATCTTTCTAAGCATCATCTATCTAACCGTCATCTATCTAACCGTTATCTGTCTTACCGTCATCTATCTAACCGTCATCTATCTAAACCGTTAACCGTCATCTCTCTTACCGTCATATATTTAATCGTCATCTATTTATAACCGTCATCTATCTATAACCGTCATCTATCTTACTTACTGAAGTATAAATGGACGAGGCATCCACGACATCTTCATTTGTACATTGGATACGATAAGGTTGTTCTTATGGTTAAATTAAACATTAAAGAAGTACCGATCAGCCACTCAGTCTCAAAGTCGAGAAGGTAAGACAAAATCACCAGATCTTTCGTAGGAATGGCCGCGAACCCCGGAACGAAATTCCGAAGTGAGACAATCCAATTGTAAACGTCTTCAAATTGGATAGCATCATTTAAGAACAGATAAATTGGCAGCATGGATCAGACATGCACGTTTCGGGTACTTAACCCTCATCAGTGATCCTAAAATTTAAACTATGTAATATGCCAAAAAAATTTAAACTATGTAATATGCCAAAAAAGTATGAAAGTTACTATGTCGAAAAAACGTACCGAAAGACGTAGCAGTATGGGTTGGATATGATGCTACAGGACCCACTTTTTAGAAATTTCAAGAAATTTTGATAACATAAATTTAGAATGCGTTGAAGAAACGATCAACCGAAATTGATCGAACTTGGCTACATGTGACCTCCTGGTCCACCAGCAATGATACTCACCGAGTGATATAAATGTAAACGTCTTTAAATTGAATAGCATCATTTAAGAACAGATAGATTGGCAACGTGGATCAGACATGCACGTTTCGGGTACTTAACCCTCATCAGTGATCCTAAAATTTAAACTATGTAATATGCAAAAAAAGTATGAAAGTTACTATGTCGAAAAAAACGTACCGAAAGACGTAGCAGGATGGGTTGGATATGATGCTACAGGACCCACATTTTAGATATTTCATTACTATATGCAATGAACATTTACTTCTTACAAATAAATGTTGTTTTACTTGAAAATTTTGTCGATTGAAGAATATCTAACATTTGATGAACGTTTCATGCTTGTTTATGAATTAATTGTATACAATAACAAATTTGGATAATGACCATATCCCTGTATACAGCACAAAATCGATAATGCAGAAAATCAGAAACCGAAGGCATACAAAATCAGGATAAAACAGAAACCAAAGCAAACAAACAAAAACCTCCACCACATGAAAAGAAGCGGACTCCCGATATGAGAGTGAGACCAGGTACCCAGGAAGAGTAAGCATCTCCTGCTTGCATGCAACTCCCGACGCTTCAATTCGGTAGAACTGTTACATCCGGTAACTTCCATTTCGGAAGGCATAGAGTACAATCTTTGGTTGGATGGTTCAAATGGTCATTGACAGAATAAAACGTCTTTGGTTTTATAGGGGATATCCTTGTGTATTATCACAAATATCTTTATTAATGCGTAAACAACCCCCCCCCTCCCAATGAAAAAAAAAACAAAAAAAAAAAGAAATTAAAAGATTAAAAAGAAATACAGACCCCTCCTTTCCCAAGGTTCTGAATGATGGCGGTTTCCTCGTGGCTAATTTGTAACGTTTGAGTAATGTTAGAACAGCTAACATGGTTCTATCATGGTATTGTATGCCCTTCTTTAGATTTTTCGATTAACGATTTAGTACTCCTTGATTTGGATATAGATTTTTCCATATTTGTCATCCATGGCTTAATAATTTTTGAAAAACACAAAAGCAAAACGTAAATCCGTAATGGATTTTGATTAGAGTTCATGGCGTGAGGACGTGTATTTTTCGAGGAATGTTTTTTATCAGTTTTTTACCTCAAAACTATGAAAAATGATATATTCTGATGCAGAGTGATGGTGCTTGGGATATTTTTGATCGATTTACGGAGAAATTTCGACATTTGGACATTTGGAATTGTTGCATTTGCTTAGTTTTCTGCATTCTTTACTGCAATATACGCTACACATTATACAGTGAACGTGAACTCTGCCTGAGGCATTGACAACTTTAACATGGCATCGACGAACAAAGGAAACAAAGGAAAATCTAAAGCTAAGCAAACTATAGTAAAAGAAACTGAAAAGGTGAAAGAAAATGAATCCAGCTTTAATACTTCAGATTTACTTGCTGACTGTAGGAGTATTTTATATGGAGCTGATGCTGGTGGGGCTACTGGACATGATAGTACGGCTGACAGTACGGCTGATAATCAGACTGTTAATGTATGTCAGAGTCAATGTGAAAACGCCTCTACTGTTAAATTGGCTACCCTGGTGGACAGTGTGTTGGTACTTCTGCAGAAAATGGATACTAGGCTGTCGGTCATCGAAAAACGCACAGAAACGCTCGAAGTCATTAACAGTAAAATCACGAAACTTGATGCAAGGGTTGGTGTGGCCGAAAATGAAATAAAGACAACGAAAACCAAAATTTCTGAAATTGAGGCTGACCTACAGGGAAATAGTAATTTATATGATGATGTTAAAGGCAAAACGGACGAGCTTGATAATGATTTGTTACGATTGAAGAAAAGGATCGGAAAAGTAGAGAAAATGACAGATGAAATTTCGAGGTTACAGGAAGAAAATGGAGAATTACATGAGAGCCTGTTAGAGATGAAATGTCGGTCAATGAAATATAACCTTTTGTTCAGTGGTATAGCAGAGGCCGACGGCGAAAACTGCGAAAATGTTTTGAAAAAATTTATTCAGGATGAATTACAGATAGAGAAGGAGATCCCCTTTGCAAATGTGCACAGAGTCGGGAAAAAGTGTCCGGAAAATGTAGAGCGATTGTGGCTAAATTTATATAGAACAAGGATCTTGTGTCTGTGAAAGTTGCAGCTAAGCGTCTGAAGGGAAAGAAATTTTGGATTAATGAGCAGTACCCCCCCCCCCCCGAAATTGAAGAAAGACGTCGGAAATTGTACCCCATAGCAAAGCAGGAGCGTATGAAAAAGTCTAAAGTAGTGCTTGTACGGGACAAACTTTACGTGAACGGCAAGTTAGTCGTTTGTGATGAAGATAGTGACACTGACGAGGATCTGGGATCCACCCCTTTGAGATCGACATCACGACCCAACAAGAGAAGCCGTCATTACTCCACCCCTAATAGAGATTAACGGGGTGCCGGAGGGCATAGCTCGGGACCAAGTGAAAACTCAGACAATCTACCTGTAAATAGTTCTTTTGTTAAACACTTGAATGTCGTATTACTAAACGTTTGTGGGTTAGCTACCAAAAGCTGTTATCCAGAATTTCTTGACTTTGTAAATAGTTATGATATTTTATGTTTCTGTGAAAGCAAAACTGATAATTTAGATAGTATATCCATACCAGGATTTCAAATAAGTATGAAAAACAGATTTAATTATAGAAGGGTTAAGTCAGGGGGAATAACCCTAGCGTATAAAGATTATTTAATTGAATACATAACAGAATTAAATTCCAACAGTAAATATGTAAAATGGTTTAAATTAAGCCCACCGAATCAAAAAGAAGGTACGATTATTTTTGGTATTGTATACATTCCGCCTGAAAATTCTGTATATTGTATCGGCGATCCATTTGGAGAAATAGAAGAAGAGTACTTATCATATGCTTCAAACTATAAAAATGTTTGTTTATTGGGCGATTTTAATGCTAGAACTGCAGATCAGGATGATTTTATTTTATTAGATGACACAGATGATGATTTTATGCGTGAATTAATAGAAAATAATATGAATTTTGATGTTTTTGATAACTTTGATATACCGCTGAAAAGATGTAGTAAAGACACAAAGAAAAACAATTTTGGTAACCAGCTTCTAGATTTTTGTTCATTTAATGACCTTTTTATATGTAATGGTCGATTTGATGCTGATAGAAGCATAGGTGAATTCACATGCAAAAACGCAAGTGTAGTTGATTACGTTTTAGGTTCCTCTGAATTTATGAAGTATATTGGTATTTTTTCTATTCTAGAATTTAGCAGTTTTCTTTCAGACGTACATTGTCCAGTTGTGTTCTCTTTAAACTATGAATATGTGGAAAAGAGCAAAAGTGAACAAAAATGTAACATAACTGAAGAAAAAATAAAAAATTGGGAAAATGAAAGAGCACAAGTTTTTAAAGATAACATTGATATATCTGAGGTAGATGAAATTTTGTCATTATTGTCTTCAGATACGAATAGTGCAGACGCACATATTAACGTTGATGAAATTGTGAATAAAACTAGTGAAATTATTATAAATGCAGCTAAAGTAACATTTGGAACGTATAATAAGTCAGTTAAAAAAGATAACGAGTCACAGAAAAAGAAAGAAAATCCCTGGTTCAATAATGAATGCAAAGTAGCTAGGAAAAAATTTCGTAAAAATAAAAGAAAATATTTTGCAAATAAATGCGTTAACAACCTAGATGATTACAAAAAAGCTGAAAAGGAGTATAAGAAAATTATAGATAAAAACTTAAAGAAACATAAAGAAAAAATGACTGAAAAAATGAAGAATTTAAGAACTAAAAATCCGAAAGAATTTTGGAAGATACTATACAATAACCGAGGAAACAAGATAAAACCATCAATTAGTATTGATAAATTGTATGATTTCTTTAAAGATCTTAACCAGAATAGTAATAATGATACTGACTATACTATTCCAGAAGAATTTAATAGTGAATTAAATAACATCATTAACAGTGAAATAACAAGTGATGAAATAAAGGATGCAATTAACAAATTAAAGAATAATAAGAGTTCTGGTGATGATCAGATCATAAATGAGTACATAAAAAATTCACAGGAAACATTAATGGATGTGTATGTTAAACTTTTTAATTTCATTTTTGATAACGGTAAGATGCCAACAAGCTGGCTCACTGGTAATATTATTCCTATTTATAAAAATAAAGGTTGTATGACAGATCCTAAAAACTACAGGCCAATAACAATAGTAAGTTGCTTTGGGAAACTATTCACTTCAATTTTAAGTTCTAGATTACAGGCATTTTCAGATGAAACAAAACTTATAAGTGAAAACCAAGCAGGTTTTAGAAAAGGTTATTGCACAATTGATAATGTTTTCATTTTATATACATTGATGAATATTGTACAAAGCAAAAGAAAAAAATTATATTGTATTTTCATAGATTTTGAAAAGGCCTTTGATAGAGTATGGAGAAACGGGGTATGGGATAAAATGTTATTGAATAATTTGAATGGAAAAATGTTTAAGATAATATTTAACATGTATCAAGACATTAAATCAAGAATAGTTTTTAATGGTGAATGTTCAGATTTTTTCATATGTCATAATGGGCTCAGACAAGGAGAAAATTTATCTCCTTTCTTATTTTCACTATACTTGAATGACCTTGAACTATTTATGGAAAATCATAATGTCTCTGGTATTGAATGTATGAAAGATGAATTTGAAGAGTTATTTCACGTGTATTTTAAACTTTTTCTTCTGTTGTATGCAGATGACACTGTGCTTTTTAGTGATTCTTTGGCAGATTTACAATTACAACTAGATATATTTCAAAATTATTGTAATATCTGGAAACTTAAGGTTAATATAAGTAAGACAAAAGTAGTCATATTTTCAAAAGGTAGAGCAAACCGAGATGTAACACTTATATTTGAGAATGAAAAATTAGAGGTTGTCAAGAGTTTTAATTACTTAGGAGTTTTACTCTCACAAAGTGGATCATTTAATGAAGCAAAGAAACAAAATGCTAAAAAGGCTATGATAGCTGTTTATGATATTCTTAAAAAAGGGAGATTGCATCATTTATCTGTAAAATGTCAATATGATCTTTTTGATAAAATTGTGAAGCCAATATTGTTATATGGATGTGAAATTTGGGGTTTCAGTAATTTAGACATATTAGAAAGAGTTCATTTAAAGTTTTGTAAAATGCTTTTAAATCTCAGAAAAACAACTCCTAATTATATAGTATATGGTGAATTAGGTATTTATCCTTTGTCAACAGACGTTTATCCACGGATGATTTCTTACTGGTCAAAATTAATACAGTCAAATGAGAGTAGAATTTCAACAATTTTATACCGATTTTTATATATAAAACATATGAATTGTACTTTGAACAGTTCATGGTTGACACAAATATGTAAGATACTTAATGACTGTGGATTCAGTTATATCTGGCTTTCACATAATTTTGCTTTGTTTGATAAGAAATGGTTATTTCACTCAATTAAAGACATTTTATTTGATCAATTTAAACAAAAATGGAAATCAGATATAGAAAACTCATCAAGAGGTATAAGTTACAGATTGATTAAGCAAGAATTTGGTTTTGAAAATTATTTAGATAGGTTAAAAGGTAAAGACAGAAACATTATGTGTAGATTTAGATGTTCAAATCATAAACTACCAATCGAAATAGGTCGATGGTCAAATATTGCTAGAAGTGAAAGGTATTGTAATTTATGTACATCAAATGCACTAGGTGATGAGTTTCATTATATTTTAGAATGTCCAACCCTACTTAATGATAGAAAATTATTGTTAGGAAATTACTATTGTACAAGAGTTAATGTTATCAAATTTAGGAAACTATTTACAGAAAATAATATTTCAAGATTACGAAAATTGTGTAAATTTATCAAAATTATTAATTCAAAAGTCTGTCCTCCTTAGTAAGATTTTTCTACTGTAAATTTATCATAATACATGTAATTAGTAGTAATATATATTGTTATTCATATTGCCATGAACGATTTGAAAATTTGTATATAATGTATATATTGTATTCTGTATTCCATTAAGTTGGATTATCTGAATAAATTGAACTTGAACTTGTAATGGAATGGAATATTTTGCGTCGATTTATTTTTGCGGTTTTGAGAAAAAAGCCTATAGATTCATTTTTGTGATTCTAATTTTTGCGAATCCATCGAGACCAAAAAATAAAATCATAGCATATGGTAACTAGCTTATTTGCTGTACAACACTGCAGCATGTTTTAATCGAAAGTAATAACAAAAACCACTGGCCGGACTGAAAAGAAATGATTCTTATCTTATTGTTTTTAATTGGCAGTATGTTTTCCGATTCGGAGCAGCTACCGTTTGAAAGGTCACCAATCCGAAAAGTATACGGATCGCAGATAATTTCAGTAATGACAGCCTCAATCAGAGAAAGTTTGCATACAGTATGAAGTAATTAACTCTCTCATTACAAACAAAGACCCAGTTCAATTGTCTATTGGTTTATTTTTCACACCTATTTAGCGATAGGCGTGGCGTACCTGTATTTCACATGTTCATGTTTACTTATGTATTGTTATACGCAATGCATAGACAAATATTCGTGATATCCCTTTTGTTTTTGTTAAGGTTGAGTTGCTCTTTTTTTAGATCAAGTGATTTTTGTCACTGAGATATATGCAACGCCCCCCCTCCAAAGATCGAATGTCAAAACGGTAATCAATAAAGGCCACGTATACAGGTCTGTTAAATTGATGTATCCGAAACATAATTTGATTCAAGGATTTATTTTTAAGAAAAACATTTTTGCGAATCCATCATACCCGCATAATTGCTAAAAATTAATTGACAGCAAAAATAACCAGATTTACGGTATGTCTCTGTATCCATACATTTTTATATTCCAGATCCCGGACATTAAAAACTGATTTGAAAATCGCGTTAATTGAATTTGCTCAATTATTAAAGTAGCCCGATAAATTGAAAAACAATAAATCTTTTTTTTTATGTTCACATCTTATTTTATTCAGACATGACGGTTCGACGTAAATATAACGTTATGTGCTTAATCATACGAAGACTACAAGATACTCTGATGCAGGGATGTTACCTTGAATTTGAAGGCGTTTAGCATCTTTTATAGGAGCCAATATATTTTAAACACCAAAATATTACTTATTTACAAGAAAGGAGGGGATCTCCAACAACACTAGGTTGCAGCACCCACAGCAAAATCCCAAAACACCCATGCAAAAAACACAGAACAGATACCCACAGAAAGAGACGCAAAAGGGACAAGGAACACCAACTCACAACATAGAAACATGAAACATAAAAGACTACACATAAACCAACGAGACCAATGGGCAACCGGTGCCGACTTAGGACGGCCATCTGCCACGTAAATAGCAGACGGTGTGGTTATCCTGGATTACGTGCGCACAACCCTCCCACTATTCCGATTTCCCAGAGGTCTCGAAGAACGCACAATTATGGTGTAAAACAACCTCCTCACTGTTAGGTGACCACACACAAACAAGACCGTAAAACACAGGGGTCCAAGCAACACAGATGAATATGTAAATGGATATAAAAAGAGGACGTGCGTAATACAGTCCGTGCTCTGCCGGCTGTAGCGAGCTCATATATGTTATCACCCGAGGAGTCCGACTGACATTCAGAGAGGACAGGTGGTCGGGGCCCTGTCTTCTCTAAAGAGGTTTGGACAGGGCCCGTCATGGAGTCCCGTCGTCACAGTCAGTCAGAGTGCAAGTCTTAAGAATGCGCTCGTACAAGACTGTATATTGGTCAAGTACCAAGCTTAGTGTCCGTCTGGTGACATTAGGATCATATCCACGGTATAAAAGGCGTTTGATGACTCTGACGCATTTTCGATACATATGCTGTCTACCTTTGATCCTTCTTATTTTGTTAATTATGTCACCATAAAATGCAGGTTGTGAAATACCCAAAGTAATATACTCCGTTGCTTGTATGGGTCCGAATTTCAAAAGAAGTTGATCATAATTTTTGTAAAATTTCCAGAAAGTCTTTACTAGTTTGTGAAAGCGAAAACCTTGACCTAAAAGTTTCTTTGTAATTTGTAGATTTCTATTATGAAAATCCAAAACATCAGTACATGCTCTAGCATACCGGATGAGCTGTGAAATGTAGATACCGTATGACGGTAATCTAGGGACATCACCGTCAAGCCAGGGAAAATTTACTATGTTGAATCCAAAATCATCTCGTTTGTCATATACACTTGTATGAATTTCTCCATTGACAATTTTGATATTTAGGTCCAAAAATGGTGTTTCAGTGTCTGTAAAGTTTGCCTTGTTTAGAGTCAATTCTTGTGGATAAATGACAAATATGGATAATGACCATATCCCTGTCTACAGTACAAAATCGATAATTCAGAAAATCAGAAACCGAAGGCATACAAAATCAGGACAAAACAGGAACCAAAGCAAACAAAAACAAAAACCTCCACCATATGAAAAGAAGCGAACTCCCGATATGAGAGTGAGACCAGGTGCCCAGGAAGAGTAAGCATCTCCTGCTTGCATGCAACACCCGTCGCTTCAATTCGGTAGAACTGTCACATCCGGTTACTTCCATTTTGGAAGATATAGAGTACAATCTTTGGTTGGATGGTTCAAATGGTCTATGACAGAATATCATCCACCATTCTGGATAGTGGGACATCATAGTGTATGACGAGTTCCCCATATCGACCGTAGAACTTCCTCAGTGACGATGTTAGTCGGTCACAAACATATCCCTGACTGAGAAGCTTATCTGAAAGACGCCTAGCTCTCAGAACAAAATCCTTATATTTGGTACTTGCTCTGGCATAGCGTATCAACTGAGATATGAACACGCCATAAGCAGGCGATGAAGGGATGTTGCTACTCAGAAAAGGAAAGTTCGTAATGCTGAAATTGAAGTCGTCACGTTTGTCATAGAGTGAGGTGTTCATGTGACCATCAGTGTCGTAGGACAACATTATGTCCAAATAGGATGCTGAATTATTTGTCTCTGTAGTTTCTTTGACTTCAAGCTCCGAAGGATAGATACTGCTCAGGTAATCCGCGAATTTTGGATTATTGATGGACAACACATCGTCTATGTATCTGTAAGTGAAGTTGAAATCAGAAGCTAAGTATCTTTTCCCTTCAGAGACCAAAGATTGAATGAATTCAGCTTCGTACGAGTAAAGGAAAATGTCGGCAAGGAGTGGGGCACAATTGGTACCCATTGGAATTCCGACAATTTGCTGGAAGACCTTTCCTCCAAACACCACAAAAATGTTGTCGATCAGAAAGTTTAACATCTGAATAATGTCTGTTTCAGTGTACTTATTTTCAGAATCTGACTTTTCTTTTACAAAGTAGGTTTTGTCATAGTTAACAACAATAAATTTGTATTTGCGATTACCGTTCTTACTTGTAAACGCATTACTTATAATTTTTGCGAGTCTTTCTTTCAATTTAGAATGTGGAATTGTAGTGTAAAGTGTCGAAAAATCAAAGGCTTTGATCGAATGGACTCTACTAAAATGAGTGGATTTCAGATGTTCTAAAAGTTCCTTCGAATTCTTTAAAATCCACATCTGGTTGATACCACTGCGAGAATATACTGTCGAACAATATTTTTGTAGCCCAGATTTGATTTCAGATAAAACTTTGGTGAGTAAGATCGATACAGATTTGGTAGAACATTTTGAGGAACCAGCGATGAAACGTTGTTTGTACGGAATCTTATGCATTTTAGGTATGCAGTATAAGTATGGTAAATCTAAATCTAAATTGGTAGTGTCGAAGCCAAAGGAAGCAAGAGCTGATTTGTGGTTATCTATTATTTCAGAGGCAGAAAGGTTTGTTGGGGTGTAAGTGGGATTTCCAGGTGTCGAATTTAAACCCAACTCTTTAACTAGACTGTCGAAATAGTACTTTTTGCAAGTAAATGTGTAATTATTTGAGGCTTTGTCCGCTGGTGTGATGACATAATGTTCTTGGAGGTAGGTAAGTTCTGTGATAACATCAGGGTCTTTAAATATAGACACGAATCTGGTGTTCACAGTTGATTTTAATCGGTTAATTCTAGATAAAAGTAACCCTCTGATTGATTTTATCCATTCGGAAAGGGTGTCGAGCTGTACATCCTCTTTCTTTGCCCAACGTCTTGCATATTCCTCACAAGAGTCCATGATAATTTTGACATTTTGGTTCCATGTAAAGGACATACTTTCTCTGTATTTGGGACCCTTTTTTAACAATTCTCTCAACTTGTCGTTCTTGACTATACTAAGGTCACCAGTAATAACGTGTCCACAAGGAGAGTAGTTGAAATCCGATGAAGAACATTCGCAGGGAAGTGGATGTAGTGAGGGATTACTTAAATCAATACACTGCAGGAATCGTTTGTAATTGTAAATTTTAGATGCAACTGTTGGTGTGTAGCTATAGGAAATACAAGGAGTTTCTTTTCTTTTGAAATATGGTGGGATTTTTTCTGTGACAGTTTTGTGATTCAAAATTTGACCAAGATTCAAGTTATCAATACCTTTGTTTGCAAATCTTACTTTAATGAAAGGGCGGTTTGTTTTCTCCTCTGATTTATCTGATCTAACTGCTTGAAATAAACGAAAAGTAGAAATGTCCAAGATGACTCCTTGTAGTCTGTATTCTGGGGAACGTGTATCGGTATATGCGAGGTCCTTCGTATAATCGTAGATTTCGTGTAACTTCCGTAAAGGAACAGAGTATAATTTGGTACGAATATAATGCAGGCCTAGAGGCTCATTCAAAAATGGAACCAAGTCATCGAAGGAGAAACTATGTATCTCAGGCCTATTATATTTTCGAATGCCATGACTTCGAGGTCTTCTTTGTGATCTGTTGAATAAGCTAGTCACATTTACCGATTGACAACCGGGACTTGTTAAGTTTCCTATAGTGCTGATGTTGTCGTTGCACCCATAGGGCGCTGCAGTGTTAAGATTTTTTATCCAGAACTCTTCTCTGTTGCGACGGAGAGGTGTGCTCAAATTGGGATTGTTTGTGGGGTGATATATTTTCTCCAGGATTCTGACTCTCATAGATAAAACAGAATGATCCGCCTGGTCAAAATGTCGGTAAAGGAGTTGACTTCCTTTATTATTTATTTTTGACCGGTGTCCTGACATTCTTTTTCGGAGCTGGCCTTTGGTTTCGCCCACATAAATCAATCCACAAAGTGAGCACTCTATTCCGTACACAACATTAGATGTCATGCAGTTAAGGTTTTCAAAACTATGCGTGTTAAATGTTTGTTTTGTGAGATTACTTGAGAATGAAGTGTCTGTTATTAGGATGTTACAAGTTTTGCAGTTCTTCATGCCACACTTAGAAATTGAGCAATCGTTTGGTGAAAATAGGTGCTCTTTTAGTATATCGACCACTTCAATCTTACAGGGCTTGATTTTAATATACCCATCAGCATGTTTATACCAAAACTCATGGTTGTTACTAACTACAAATGTTTCATCTCTAATGTCGTGTAAGCTAATTCTAGGGACACCTAAGTTACCTGTTGCGTATGTGTCCGTAGACGCAACAGGTTGGGGCCTTTTTATAGTGGGCGACGCCCCAGCCACTTTGTAGGTCTCTTGAGTTCTATCCATTTAAGCAAAAGACTGCTCGACAAGTGCCCTCGGGGACAATTTGTCCACCAGCAGTGACACATGAACAGTGGTAAAAATGACAAATATGGATAATGACCATATCCCTGTCTACAGTACAAAATCGATAATTCAGAAAATCAGAAACCGAAGGCATACAAAATCAGGACAAAACAGGAACCAAAGCAAACAAAAACAAAAACCTCCACCATATGAAAAGAAGCGAACTCCCGATATGAGAGTGAGACCAGGTGCCCAGGAAGAGTAAGCATCTCCTGCTTGCATGCAACACCCGTCGCTTCAATTCGGTAGAACTGTCACATCCGGTTACTTCCATTTTGGAAGATATAGAGTACAATCTTTGGTTGGATGGTTCAAATGGTCTATGACAGAATATCATCCACCATTCTGGATAGTGGGACATCATAGTGTATGACGAGTTCCCCATATCGACCGTAGAACTTCCTCAGTGACGATGTTAGTCGGTCACAAACATATCCCTGACTGAGAAGCTTATCTGAAAGACGCCTAGCTCTCAGAACAAAATCCGTATATTTGGTACTTGCTCTGGCATAGCGTATCAACTGAGATATGAACACGCCATAAGCAGGCGATGAAGGGATGTTGCTACTCAGAAAAGGAAAGTTCGTAATGCTGAAATTGAAGTCGTCACGTTTGTCATAGAGTGAGGTGTTCATGTGACCATCAGTGTCGTAGGACAACATTATGTCCAAATAGGATGCTGAATTATTTGTCTCTGTAGTTTCTTTGACTTCAAGCTCCGAAGGATAGATACTGCTCAGGTAATCCGCGAATTTTGGATTATTGATGGACAACACATCGTCTATGTATCTGTAAGTGAAGTTGAAATCAGAAGCTAAGTATCTTTTCCCTTCAGAGACCAAAGATTGAATGAATTCAGCTTCGTACGAGTAAAGGAAAATGTCGGCAAGGAGTGGGGCACAATTGGTACCCATTGGAATTCCGACAATTTGCTGGAAGACCTTTCCTCCAAACACCACAAAAATGTTGTCGATCAGAAAGTTTAACATCTGAATAATGTCTGTTTCAGTGTACTTATTTTCAGAATCTGACTTTTCTTTTACAAAGTAGGTTTTGTCATAGTTAACAACAATAAATTTGTATTTGCGATTACCGTTCTTACTTGTAAACGCATTACTTATAATTTTTGCGAGTCTTTCTTTCAATTTAGAATGTGGAATTGTAGTGTAAAGTGTCGAAAAATCAAAGGCTTTGATCGAATGGACTCTACTAAAATGAGTGGATTTCAGATGTTCTAAAAGTTCCTTCGAATTCTTTAAAATCCACATCTGGTTGATACCACTGCGAGAATATACTGTCGAACAATATTTTTGTAGCCCAGATTTGATTTCAGATAAAACTTTGGTGAGTAAGATCGATACAGATTTGGTAGAACATTTTGAGGAACCAGCGATGAAACGTTGTTTGTACGGAATCTTATGCATTTTAGGTATGCAGTATAAGTATGGTAAATCTAAATCTAAATTGGTAGTGTCGAAGCCAAAGGAAGCAAGAGCTGATTTGTGGTTATCTATTATTTCAGAGGCAGAAAGGTTTGTTGGGGTGTAAGTGGGATTTCCAGGTGTCGAATTTAAACCCAACTCTTTAACTAGACTGTCGAAATAGTACTTTTTGCAAGTAAATGTGTAATTATTTGAGGCTTTGTCCGCTGGTGTGATGACATAATGTTCTTGGAGGTAGGTAAGTTCTGTGATAACATCAGGGTCTTTAAATATAGACACGAATCTGGTGTTCACAGTTGATTTTAATCGGTTAATTCTAGATAAAAGTAACCCTCTGATTGATTTTATCCATTCGGAAAGGGTGTCGAGCTGTACATCCTCTTTCTTTGCCCAACGTCTTGCATATTCCTCACAAGAGTCCATGATAATTTTGACATTTTGGTTCCATGTAAAGGACATACTTTCTCTGTATTTGGGACCCTTTTTTAACAATTCTCTCAACTTGTCGTTCTTGACTATACTAAGGTCACCAGTAATAACGTGTCCACAAGGAGAGTAGTTGAAATCCGATGAAGAACATTCGCAGGGAAGTGGATGTAGTGAGGGATTACTTAAATCAATACACTGCAGGAATCGTTTGTAATTGTAAATTTTAGATGCAACTGTTGGTGTGTAGCTATAGGAAATACAAGGAGTTTCTTTTCTTTTGAAATATGGTGGGATTTTTTCTGTGACAGTTTTGTGATTCAAAATTTGACCAAGATTCAAGTTATCAATACCTTTGTTTGCAAATCTTACTTTAATGAAAGGGCGGTTTGTTTTCTCCTCTGATTTATCTGATCTAACTGCTTGAAATAAACGAAAAGTAGAAATGTCCAAGATGACTCCTTGTAGTCTGTATTCTGGGGAACGTGTATCGGTATATGCGAGGTCCTTCGTATAATCGTAGATTTCGTGTAACTTCCGTAAAGGAACAGAGTATAATTTGGTACGAATATAATGCAGGCCTAGAGGCTCATTCAAAAATGGAACCAAGTCATCGAAGGAGAAACTATGTATCTCAGGCCTATTATATTTTCGAATGCCATGACTTCGAGGTCTTCTTTGTGATCTGTTGAATAAGCTAGTCACATTTACCGATTGACAACCGGGACTTGTTAAGTTTCCTATAGTGCTGATGTTGTCGTTGCACCCATAGGGCGCTGCAGTGTTAAGATTTTTTATCCAGAACTCTTCTCTGTTGCGACGGAGAGGTGTGCTCAAATTGGGATTGTTTGTGGGGTGATATATTTTCTCCAGGATTCTGACTCTCATAGATAAAACAGAATGATCCGCCTGGTCAAAATGTCGGTAAAGGAGTTGACTTCCTTTATTATTTATTTTTGACCGGTGTCCTGACATTCTTTTTCGGAGCTGGCCTTTGGTTTCGCCCACATAAATCAATCCACAAAGTGAGCACTCTATTCCGTACACAACATTAGATGTCATGCAGTTAAGGTTTTCAAAACTATGCGTGTTAAATGTTTGTTTTGTGAGATTACTTGAGAATGAAGTGTCTGTTATTAGGATGTTACAAGTTTTGCAGTTCTTCATGCCACACTTAGAAATTGAGCAATCGCTTGGTGAAAATAGGTGCTCTTTTAGTATATCGACCACTTCAATCTTACAGGGCTTGATTTTAATATACCCATCAGCATGTTTATACCAAAACTCATGGTTGTTACTAACTACAAATGTTTCATCTCTAATGTCGTGTAAGCTAATTCTAGGGACACCTAAGTTACCTGTTGCGTATGTGTCCGTAGACGCAACAGGTTGGGGCCTTTTTATAGTGGGCGACGCCCCAGCCACTTTGTAGGTCTCTTGAGTTCTATCCATTTAAGCAAAAGACTGCTCGACAAGTGCCCTCGGGGACAATTTGTCCACCAGCAGTGACACATGAACAGTGGTAAAAATGACAAATATGGATAATGACCATATCCCTGTCTACAGTACAAAATCGATAATTCAGAAAATCAGAAACCGAAGGCATACAAAATCAGGACAAAACAGGAACCAAAGCAAACAAAAACAAAAACCTCCACCATATGAAAAGAAGCGAACTCCCGATATGAGAGTGAGACCAGGTGCCCAGGAAGAGTAAGCATCTCCTGCTTGCATGCAACACCCGTCGCTTCAATTCGGTAGAACTGTCACATCCGGTTACTTCCATTTTGGAAGATATAGAGTACAATCTTTGGTTGGATGGTTCAAATGGTCTATGACAGAATATCATCCACCATTCTGGATAGTGGGACATCATAGTGTATGACGAGTTCCCCATATCGACCGTAGAACTTCCTCAGTGACGATGTTAGTCGGTCACAAACATATCCCTGACTGAGAAGCTTATCTGAAAGACGCCTAGCTCTCAGAACAAAATCCGTATATTTGGTACTTGCTCTGGCATAGCGTATCAACTGAGATATGAACACGCCATAAGCAGGCGATGAAGGGATGTTGCTACTCAGAAAAGGAAAGTTCGTAATGCTGAAATTGAAGTCGTCACGTTTGTCATAGAGTGAGGTGTTCATGTGACCATCAGTGTCGTAGGACAACATTATGTCCAAATAGGATGCTGAATTATTTGTCTCTGTAGTTTCTTTGACTTCAAGCTCCGAAGGATAGATACTGCTCAGGTAATCCGCGAATTTTGGATTATTGATGGACAACACATCGTCTATGTATCTGTAAGTGAAGTTGAAATCAGAAGCTAAGTATCTTTTCCCTTCAGAGACCAAAGATTGAATGAATTCAGCTTCGTACGAGTAAAGGAAAATGTCGGCAAGGAGTGGGGCACAATTGGTACCCATTGGAATTCCGACAATTTGCTGGAAGACCTTTCCTCCAAACACCACAAAAATGTTGTCGATCAGAAAGTTTAACATCTGAATAATGTCTGTTTCAGTGTACTTATTTTCAGAATCTGACTTTTCTTTTACAAAGTAGGTTTTGTCATAGTTAACAACAATAAATTTGTATTTGCGATTACCGTTCTTACTTGTAAACGCATTACTTATAATTTTTGCGAGTCTTTCTTTCAATTTAGAATGTGGAATTGTAGTGTAAAGTGTCGAAAAATCAAAGGCTTTGATCGAATGGACTCTACTAAAATGAGTGGATTTCAGATGTTCTAAAAGTTCCTTCGAATTCTTTAAAATCCACATCTGGTTGATACCACTGCGAGAATATACTGTCGAACAATATTTTTGTAGCCCAGATTTGATTTCAGATAAAACTTTGGTGAGTAAGATCGATACAGATTTGGTAGAACATTTTGAGGAACCAGCGATGAAACGTTGTTTGTACGGAATCTTATGCATTTTAGGTATGCAGTATAAGTATGGTAAATCTAAATCTAAATTGGTAGTGTCGAAGCCAAAGGAAGCAAGAGCTGATTTGTGGTTATCTATTATTTCAGAGGCAGAAAGGTTTGTTGGGGTGTAAGTGGGATTTCCAGGTGTCGAATTTAAACCCAACTCTTTAACTAGACTGTCGAAATAGTACTTTTTGCAAGTAAATGTGTAATTATTTGAGGCTTTGTCCGCTGGTGTGATGACATAATGTTCTTGGAGGTAGGTAAGTTCTGTGATAACATCAGGGTCTTTAAATATAGACACGAATCTGGTGTTCACAGTTGATTTTTATACTTTTCAAAAACAGGATTATCGATAGTAAGAATATCATCCAGGTACCTAGAAGTACCGGTGAAGCATTTCACATCATCATGTTTTCTTTGCTTTTGAAGATTTTGAATAAATTCCTTTTCATATGTGTATAAAAATAAATCTGCAACAAGAGGCGCACAATTTGTACCCATAGGAATCCCTACAACCTGCTTGTAGAGATTCTCACCAAATCTTACATAAATGTTGTCCAAGAGGAAGGACAAGGCACTACACAGGTCGCTACATGTCCATGATTTGTATGATTTGTATTCTGTAGCGGAAAAGAAACCCTTTGATTCAGATGTACAAATATAAATTTTCCCCTCTCTATTATAGCACCATTTAATGAGTTTGGACAATTGATCATTGATTTTGTCGTGAGGAAGCGTGGTGTACATATTTGAAAAATCGTATGAAGCAATCGTATTGGCTTGAAAATTTCTAGATTTTATCTTGTTAATCACATCCCCGGAATTTTTTATAGACCAAAATAAATTTACATCATTCCTGTTAAGAACAGTTTCACAATATTTTGCAACGTGTTCCTTTACCGCCGTGAGGGCTGACGTCAGATGTCTAGACAAACTTGTAGTTGAGCAGTTGCTAGAATTAGCAATGTATCTAAATTTGTAAGGAGATTTGTGCAGTTTTGGTATTACAAGTATGATTTGCCACATATGTACCCGGTATCTTTTAGGACGAAACAATTAATCGTATAAGTATGCCTGATACCTTATATAAGACTGATCCCGGTTAAAAGATCGCAGCGGAATTAATTGTCATGAATTCTTCGATTTACGAGTGATCATAAAGGGCATCAAGGTCATGATCTTTTGGTTGTCTGTTGAAACGTCACATTCATGTGTCAGTATGGCCATACTTCATTATTTAGACTAAGGATCACTGACGAGGGTTAAGTACCCGAAACGTGCATGTCTGGTCCATGCTTTAAATTTACCAGGTCTTAAATGATGCTATTGAATTTGAAGACGTTTAACATTTATACTACTTGGTGAGTGTCACTGCTGGTGGACAAAGAGTCCTCGAGGGCACATGTAGTCAAGTTTGATCAACTTCGGTTGATCGTCTGTCTCTTCAACGCATTTGAAATTTTCTGTTACCAAATTTCTTGAAATTTCTAAAACGTGGGTCCTGTAGCATCATATTCCACCCATTCTGCTCCGTCTTTTGGTACATTTTTGGACATAATAATTTTCATACGTTTTGGCCATATTACATTATTTAGACTGAGGACCACTGACGAGGGTTAAGTACCCGAAACGTGCATGTCTGGTCCGTGCTGCAAATTTATCTGTTCTTAAATGATGCTATAAATTTGAAGACGTGTAACATTAAAACAGTCAATATATGTGAAGTTTCTTTCGAATTTTCGATACTTAATACTATTTCAATCTATTTCAAATAGTAATGGGCGTAAATCTTCTCCAAGAGTGGATCCGCGAATCCTTCAAATTATGCACCCATACTGTAAGAAGTTATCCCTAAAGCAAACAACGTTCGCAACTTGCAAATAAACAGTAATTTTGAATTAAAAGATTAAAATGCAAGTAATTTTTACAGCTTTACTTACCACTTGTGAAGTATTTCTGTTGCCGATGAGTATCAATCTTATACCATGGGGTTTTATAGAAAAAAGCTAAGCTAATTAATTTGATAAATTCTATACAACCGAATATATTTACATATGAATAAGATTTTATGTACCATGATCGTTTTACACTTCTTTTCAAAACTTATATGAATCATTCCTAAAACAATGATTTTAGATAAAATACTGAATAATAAACTTTTTACTATGCGACATGTTGGAATAATTTAATATCTAGAAATTCATCAATTATGCAGACCTGTTTTGAAATTAACTTCAGAAAATTTTATTGCAAGCAACATATTGAATTATCATTTTGTTGTACATTGCATTGTAGATCTCATAAACTTGAGAATGTGGTATAAATTACAATTTTAAACACCATTCGAATTGTTCCCATGTTCTCTTTATTCAAATTGCAAAGGAACAGCTGTAACAAATATTGATGTCAAAATCATTAGAATAACATGTAGGGTATAAACATGATAATGAGACAAAGCTCCGTATGTTTTTATTTTGAGAATAATCGATCATATGTTTAGAACATTTATGCCTATGAAACTGAATGCTATCTTTCCTGTTATAATTTACAAATGAAATACATATAATTTTTGTCGGATATATCAGAAAGAAACAAAGACAAAATAAGAGGGTCATTTCAAAAATTCCGAACTTCATAGAAAAAAATTCAAGGAGAAATCTAGTAAATTCCGTCTTTTCGATTGTTCAGACCTAGCTATGTTCAATTTGTGAATGTCTAGTACATGCTGCAAATTTATCTGTTCTGAAATGATGCGATTGTACCTGTATCTGCTTAACACCAGCGTTTAGACAACCTATGGCCAGAGGTCACAGATCAACTGACCAAATGAAACGACGCCTTTCGATGTCTTGCATAAATGTGACAGATTAAGATAAATATACTCATTTAACCTGTTTAACACAATTTTTGTCTCTTAGTTAAGGAAGATTCTGACGGTAATCTCAAGGGCACTCACAATATAGCACAAAATTGAGCATCCACAGACCCATAGCAAGCTAGAGGTGGGACCAGGTGTCCAGAAGCAGTAAGCATCCCCATTTGGCTAGCCGCAACCGCCGTCGATGTTTACGCACTAGTGTAATTCTTAAAGACAGTCACGCTCTATCGTTATGTACAGTATTTTAAATATCCTATGGTCTTTGATGCAATCAGTCAAATCGAAAATCACGAAGCGATGGGATGGAAAGACATAACATTTTTCCCTTAGATCCATAATCAGAAATCGTTGGTATAATCGTAGTGCTTTTTCTAATGATTATGACTTTCATTTGAATATATGTGGTCCAACTCAAGTTGCATCCAAAAGGTGTAAAGTCTGTTTTTTTTTTTATCTGAGATACGTATTCTACTTCGTAAAGAACTCCGACGTTATCACTTTTTGCTAATTTTTTATAACAATAATCGTACATACCTGCGCATAAAATTCGTAAATCTGACCTGATTTCATTCTAACTTCGCAGGGATAATGCCAAATAGTAGTATGTATTACATAGAAATATTTAAGAGTTAAATCTGTGATTCAGGAAATTTTCTCTTTCTCTTCTTCTTTAAGGTCCTTAAGTGCCAATTTGATAAGGTTATTTGTCTTTATCTCAATTATAGCTGCAAAATAAAGAATAGTGCAGAATCAATTTGAAAGCTTTCTGGGCATAACTTAATTTGAAATTAAATTCTAAAAATGAAACCAGAGGGTGCTACTGAAATACAATTGACTGCCAGAAAATCACTTCGTGACATTATCAACAGGAAGCTAATTTAAAAGAGCTAGAAAACTTCCGTTTTATTAAAGAATTATTTTAGAATGGAGTTCACGTATCTTTCTTCGTGGGCGGATCCAAGATTTTTTCAGGGGTTATCCTAAAGTCTGAATTTTTTGAAGAGCCAAAAAAGGCATCCACGAGAAAATGAAGTCCTTGATTAATGATTGTCAGCTCAAATAACACAGATGACTAGCGAGCAATAGCAATCAAAAAGCTTAAAATCTTGAATTTTCACATCATAGTAATTGATTATTAATTATCAGTTCTGATATGTAAATAAAACATATGGTGGATATACTGTTGGAAATACGATGTATACATCACTACGTTTCTAACAGTAAATACAACATATACCTGTCGAAACCACAAATGAGTTAAAGAAGATCCTGACGATAATCTCAACAGCACTTACAATAGAGCACAAAACTGAGCATCAACGGACCCTAGCAATGTTAAACGTCTTTAAATTCAATAGCATCATTTAAAACCTGATAAATTTTCAGCATGGACCAGACATTCACGTTTCGGGTACTAAACCCTCGTCAGTGATCCTTAGTCTAAACAATGTAATATGGCCAAAAAGTATGAAAATTATGTCGAAACTGTACCAAAAGACGAAGCAGAATGGGTAGAATATGATGCCACAGGACCCACGTTTTAGAAATTTCAAGAAATTTTGTAACAGAAAATTTCAAATGCGTTGAAAAGACAGACGATCAACCGAAGTTGATCGAACTTGGCTACATGTGCCCTAGCTGAAGGTGGGACCAGGTGCCCGGGAGGAGTAAGCATCCCCTGTTTGGCTAGCCGCACCTACCGTCGATGTTCCCGCATGAAAATGAAAACAACATCTAAAATACATGCACTGTCTGACGTTATGTCGATATAGAAAGTGCTATGGCGATCATGTCAGGAAAAAATATTCAAAACACTCGCAGGGAACTTTTTCACGAGCTCCACACGGCAAAGGACACATATAACTTAAAGAAGATCCTGACGATAATCTCAACAGCACTCACAATTGAGCACAAATTTGAGAATCGACGGACCCCTAGCAAGCTGGAGGTGTGTACATAACATTTATCCCCTAAATACATGTACATAGATAGAACGATGGAGACGGAATAATTTGATTAAGAAAAATTATTGAAAATGAAAATAATTGATTAAAATAATTATTATACATGTTGTACGATAATTATGGTAGAGGAGAGTCCATATAATTACAGAATCCGATGTACGTATAATAAATTTACTCATGTATTTGGCTGTTCTGAATTAACAATTATTAATTATGTAATACTATCACTCAGTTCGGATATAAATTATAATAGTTCATTCAACCGACAAAAAAATGGACAAAGATAGGATAGACTAACATTTAAACAATAGTAATGCCGAGAATTGAAAGAGTACTTTCTTTTGCTTTTGTAGTTTGGGTTCTTTAACTTTACATTTTACGGAATCTTAACTATCGTAATCTAAATTATTCCTATAAAAACGAAAGAACTAAATCAACAAATCTAGGAATCACAAATGAAGCATCAACTAGTAAGCAACAGAAAGTGGTAAATGCATATGGAATTTTTTTCCAAAAAGGTCCCGGAGAGATTAGAGGGAGATTTAAAAATTGTGAAGAATGACCGATTTCTCGTCAACCTTACTTAGTTAAAGATTTTAAATTTGAATTACGTAGGGATGGAGTTGCTTATCAATAATGTTTCTTATACAGAAATGCCAGTAGTCATATGACTGCGGCTTCTGCAAATGATGTTGATGAAGTTCAATGACTAATAGAAATGCTGATGACTCGTTATGAAGGATTAAAACTTATATCTTATGATTTAGGACTAAATCACAATAGGCATCGTTGGTAAGAAAATATTGAAAATGTGAATTTAGAAGGTTTTCTTTCAGAAAATATCTAAAGTACGTCCGGATACGTCGTAATTACGCATGGAAGCCATTGAGTATTCAGCTTGTACTGATGGAGAATGATTTTGTTATGTGGATGGATGCATCTGTGAGGTTAACCGGATCTCCTCTTGATCAACTCTTCAAGGACACCAGGAACACTGGAATTAAAATATTGAGAGGGTATGGTCTCACCGTAAGGCAGACACATTGAATACTTTCAAATGACAAATCTGAAGGAGAATTTGGGAGAGAATCCATGCTTGTGAATGCTTTGGGAGAGAATCCATGCTTGAGAATCCATCCTTAATTGGGAGAGAATCCATCCCAAAATTTGGGAGAGAATCCATGCTTGTTTCGAAGACCAGAATTACAAACAACATGAATAATTCTAAGTCGCACGAATTTACACTACGCGCCATTATGAAACTTTGGAAGTCATGTGCATTACAATATGGGTATACACAAAATCATGCAGTATCACGCTAAATCGCTATATAAAGGTCGTAGCAGCAAGCTTCCAAGTAACCATCTTTAATATCGGTTTGAATAATCTGTCATCAGTATAATTCTCACCCGACTCTATCACGATCGAATTAAACAGGTACAAATTGGTCTTTCAAACTTAGGTGCAATTATGAGGGGTGATAAGTCTTTTTTTTTTAACTTATGATGGATGAAAACTCGTCTCAAGCAAAGAAGTCAAATCCTCAATGAATCATATCTCAGTAAACATTTCAACAATATGGGGATTGTATTCTCTGTGGTAATGTAATATATTTTAACCCTTTGAATGAAAATCAACATTTGCTCTGAATTGTGCAAGGCCATATCATTCCTTTCAGGTAACAATGTGTAGGATTTGCTGATACTTTCTACTGATAAGTTGTTGGAATTCCTACTGATCCTTATTGTGTGCCTCTTTGCGGATCAGCTTTTTATACCATGGAAAAAAAATCAAAACCTCTCCAAAACTACTATGTCTGCAAAGGGCCGTACAAAATTAGAAATATTTCGTAGCCTCGAAAAATTTCTTGGGAACGAAACAATAATTCGCGGGAACAGAATAATATGTCTTGGGAACGAAGAAATATTTCGAGGGAACGAGATAATTTTTCGAGGGAACGAAATAATTTATGCGTCTAAGCATGCGTTTGCCTGTCAAATGTTAAGATATTAAACTGGAAGACGTCGAAATTAGAAAGTCTGCTATTAAGGAATCATGTGAAATAAATTTTTTTTAAAACAAAATTAGAAAGATCAAAGGTAGGCAGCATAACAATCGAAAATGCGTCCAAATCATCAAACGCCTTTTATACCGTGGACATGATCCTAATGTCACCAGACGGACACTAGGCTTGGTACTTGACCAATCTACAGTCTTGTACAAGCGCATCCTTGAGACTTACACTCTGACGGACTGTGACGACGGGTCTCCATGACGGGCCCTGTCCAAACCTCTTTAGAGAAGACAGGGCCCCACCACCTGTCCTCTCTGAATGTCAGTAAGACTCCTCAGATGATTACATACATGAGCTCGCTACAACCGGCAGAGGACGGACTGTATAACGCACGCCATCTTTTTATATCCATTTACATATTCATCTGTGTTTCTGGGGCCTCTGCGTTTCGCGGTCTTGTTTGTGTGATGTCATCTTACAGTGAGGAGGTTGTTTTACACCACATTTGTACGTTCTTCGAGACCTCTGGGTAATTGGAGAAGTGAGAGGGTTGTGCGCACGTAATCCAGGATAACCACACCATTTGCTACTTGCGTGACAAATGGCCGTCCAAAGCCGGCACCGGTTGCCCATGGGTCTCGTCGGTTTATGTGTAGTCTTTTGTGTTTGATGTTTACATGTCGTGTGTCTCTTTTCCGTCTCGTGATGTACTCGTCTTTTGTGTTTTTGCGTCGGGTGTTTTAGGGTTTTGCTGTTGATGCTGCAACGGGGTCTTGTTGGAGATCTCCTCCCTTCTTTTAAAGATTCGAAATCGAAGTTTGGGGGTCATACAGGAATCATCCTGTCTGTTCATCTGGTTAAGAAGTTTGGAAAAAGATTTCTCTCATACTATCAAAGACAGGCATGTCATGTGTAAGAAGTACTATATTTAGTTGCCAAGACTGTTGACCAAGTGACCTTTTGACCTTGGCCTTGTTTAAAGTATTTATATGAAAAAATGAAAGCAGATTTCTTTCATACTCTTTGTGTTTATTCAGAAATTCTAAATAAAAAAGTACTGAATTTTTAGCCATGAAATTTGATTAACCAGTAGTGACCTTGGAATTGGTTTTGAGCTTTGACTTGAATTTTTTTATTTTCTTATGTATTATTTATAATTGTAATTGAAAATTTGTTATTTACATGTTGTAATGGCACATTTACTAACGGAAAAAAAGAAAATGTGAATGTATGAAATGAAGTATGAAAGAATTCATTCGTCTTCAAATCGTACTTGATAATGTTTATTACCGAATTGCATGCTTGGCTTGTTAAATATCGATGTCGTTTCCCTCGATTTCCGATTGTACTCTTTTTCACGTTTTCGAGCCTGTGCATTACGCAATGAAGTTTTAAATAAATTTTCGTCATCTTTCTGCAGATTTTAGGTCACATTTACGGAAAAACAATCTTTGGTTTTAGGAAATATTGTTATGAGGTTTAAAATTACGTACAAGAATAAAATACTGATTTCTTGCATTCGGGAACGGGAAGCATGGTTCTAAGATGTATCGAAACGTCTTGACAAGGCACATTTGAATAAATTGTTCTTTAGTAAAGGATGATTCAAGATGGTGGCATGCAGTGGTGGTTTCGTCAATCCGCTCAGTTAGAAAGTAGCCAAAACGCTTTTTTTGTAGCGAAAATCCAGAAATGACATTTGTGAACGCAAATGTGGAAGCTTCTAAACTGATGCATCATCCTTTTCCATGGAACATGTTCCCAATTCGGATAACTGATATTTTTCTGCAATGTTTACTTCAGCTGTGACTACTGCTCTTACATTCAATAACACAAATATAGAAGAAAGGAGAGGATATCCAACAACACTCGTTTGCAGCACCGACAGCAACAACCAAAAACACCCACCGCAAAGAATGAGACGGAAATGGGACAATGAACGCCAACTCACATAGAAATATCAAACACGAATGACCACACATTAACCAACGAAACCAATGGGCAATCGGTGCAGACTTAGGACAGCCATCTGCCACGTCAGAAGCAGACGATGTGGTTATCCTGGATTACGTATGCACAACCCTCCCCCTGTTCCGATTACCATGAGGACTCGACGAACGTACAATTGTGGTGTAAAACAACCTCACTGTTAGATGACCACACACAAACAAGACCGCAAAACGTAGGGACCCAAGCAACACAGATGAAAATGTAAATGGATACATACAAAGAGGGCCTACGTAATACAGTCTATGCTCTGCCGACTGTAGCGAGCTCATGCATGTTATCACCAGAGGAGTCCGACTGATATTCAGAGAGGACAGGTGTTCTAGGCCCTTTCTTCTCTAAAGAGGTTTGGACAGGTCCAGTCATGGAGTCCCGTCGTCACAGTCACCAGAGTGCAAGTCTTAAAGATTGCGCTGGTACATGACTGTAGATTGGTCAAGTACCAAGTCTAGTGTCCGTCTGGTGACAATAGGATCATATCCACGGTATAAAAGGCGTTTGATGATTCTGACGCATTTACGATTGTTATGCTGTCTATCATTGATCCTCCTTATTTTGTTAGTTATGTCACCATAAAATGCAGGTTTTGAAATACCAAAAGTTATACACTCTGTTTCAAAAGAAGTTGACAATAGTTTTGTAAAATTTCCAGAAAGTCTTTACTAGCTTGTGAAAGCGAAGACATTGACCTAAAAGTTTCTTCGTAAATTGTAAATTTCTACTATGAAAGTCCAAATCATCAGTACATGCTCTGGCATACCGGATTAGCTGTGAAATGTTGATACCGTATGACGTTAATCTAGGAACATCACTGTTAAGCCAAGGAAAATTTACTATGTTGAATCCAAATGAACATCAAAGTTATTCAGTCTCAAAGTCTAGAAGGCAAGGCCAAATCGTGAGAATTCCCATAGGAACGGTTGCGAACCTCGAAATAAACAACATTCCGAAGTGAGACCATGTACCTGGGGAGAGTCAGCAATCAGCATGCAACAGCCGTTTGAACAGCTCCATAGAAACCTGTCAAACTCGGTGATTGTCTCGATGTACATTTTGATGTACATATCAGGTAAATATGTCTTGTTTGTTGATCATGACAGCCATTCAATCACACTGCAGAATGTCATTAATCATTCTCGAAAAGGGATCTGATATGCTTTTATTATATCCCCGTAGCGACCGAAGAACTTCCTCAATGATGATTTCAGCCATTGTGTAATATAACCCTGAACAAGTAGCTTACTATCGAGCCGTCTGGCTCTAATGATAAAATCTTCATATTTGGAACATGCCCTGGCGTACCGTATCAGCTACGAAACATAAGCAGGAGGAGACGGAATGTTTCTACTCATGAAAGGGAAGTTATTTATGTGAAAGCTGAAATCGTCACGCTTGTCATACACTGGGGTGTCAAATGACCGTTTGTGTCGAAAAATAGAAAATATATCCAACTACGAAGCAGATCTGTCACTCTCTGTTGTTTCCTTGATTTCTAATTCATGAGGATATATTTCATGCAGATGATCCTTAAAGTTCGGATTATTAATGGACAACACGTTATCTATGTATCTGAAGGTAAAATGGAACTGAGATGCGAGGTGCTTTCGCCCAGTCGAGAGCAAGGTCTGGATGAAGTCAGCTTCGTATGAATATAAAAATAAGTTCGCAAGCAAAGGGGCGCAATTGGTACCCATAAAATGGTACCCATAACATCATCTCTTTTAACATACACACTTGTATAAATCTCTTCATGAACAATTTTGATATTTATGTCAAAAAACGGGTTTTCTGTGTTTGTAACGTTTACCTTGTTTAGAGTCAATTCTTGTGGATAAATAACATCTTGATACTTTTCAAAAACAGGATTGTCGATAGTAAGAATATCATCCAGGTACCAATGAAACATTTCACATCATCATGTTTTCTTTGCTTTTGAAAATTTTGGAGAAATTCTTTTTCATACGTGTATAAATAAATCTGAATCAAGAGGCGCACAATTGGTACCCTTAGTTATCCCTACAACCTGTTTGTAGAGATTCTCACCAAATCTTACAAAAATGTTGTCCAAGGGGAAGGACAATACAATACACATGTCACTACATGTTCATGATTTGCATGTTTTGTATTCTGTAGTAGAAAAGAAACCCTTTGATTCAGATGAACAAATATAAGTTTTACCCTCTCGATTAATGCACAATTTGATGAGGTTGGACAATTGATTATTAATTTTGTCGTGAGGGAGCGTGGTGTACATATTTGAAAAGTCATATGAAGAAATCGTATTGGCTTGAACATTTGTGACATAGGTACTTATTATATACGTCAGTCATAGACATTCCACAAAGTACTCAGTTAAGGGGGTTCGAATATCGTTATTTTGACACTGTTTGGAGGGTCAAACTAACTTTTTTTTTCTTTAAATTGAAATTAAACCCTTGATGTGACGTCACGCCTTTAATCGAACAGTCCGAAGTTTACCTTTGCCTGTCCAATATCAAATCTAGGTCGCGTTTATAAGAAAAAATATTCGCGACCTAGATTTGATATTGGACAGTCATAGATAAATGTACTTTGACATCTACAGGACAACATTTAGAAATCACGTGACAAGAATTCCATGTATCGTGGTACTGACTATTCCAATTTTTGCATTTTTTCCGGAGTTTTTCCGGACAAAATCCAGCACATCCTATATCTCTAAAGAATCGGCCGTTGTGTCGGAATTGATAATGTAAAAATGAGTTTGAAGAAGATGCAAGAGGCACTATAGTTCAGTCCGTTTTTGGTTTTTTTTTTTGGTCTTAATTTTTTTCTCCATCTTTTTAATTTTACATATTATGAAGACATTTGCTCGACTTCTTCTAGTCCAAAAAACCTTATCTAAATCCAGCCTTTGACGGTTATTTTGACCAAGCCCCCCCCCCCCCCCCGTACAAATAACCGTCAAAAGCTTGGTTTAGATCAGGTTTTTCTAACTAGACTCCTTCAAAATATCTTCCTGAATTTTTTCTTTCATTTAACCTTGCACATAGTAAGTTTTACGTCCCCACTGATTTCTTTTCGGTATTTAAAGGCACTATATTATTTCTTGTTTTTCCGGAAAACGACAATTTTAGAGACACACCCTTTTATTCTATATATCCAAAGAAGCTTCAACTAAATCGTCACCACACAAAGTACATGTATTCTCGTTGATTCTTTTTCCAAAAATTGCATTCAGTTTCGTCTTGGTTTACATGTGTCATAATTTGTCACAACTTTCCTTTTTAATTGAAAATTTCACTCAATTATCTTTTTTTATAAACGACTTACTACTGCTAGTAGCGAGAATGCTAGAACCTGAAGTGACTGCATGTCGTTACAGGAAAGGCAATTAACATAATAAGAACAAAGGTCATGCCACTTTGAAAAGTGATCAATGTTTTAAGTACGATATACGCCGAAAACAATTCATTCTTAAAGATATTGGACAGTTTGAGGCCCGAATTGTTTTCGGCGTATATCCAATACATCTATTTTCAGATATTCTAAAATGTATAAAATATATGCATCGTGCAGGGCATCTTTAGGGTCTAATACTTGAACAAAGTCGGGCACTCTTAGTGAAAAATCATGTTTTGCCCAAATTTTGAGTATATCCAAGGAAAACTGAATAAAAATGTATTTAAATAATAAAAAGGTACCTAAAGTCAAATTTTCTGATGGAAAAGACTTGTTTAAGAACTGCATGTACTTATCATTAGCAGTAGAAGACAAGACAATTTTAATATTTTGAGAAATAGCAATGAAATGGTAAAAAATGTCACATCTTGCGGGCTAATATTTGATGACAAAATATGCCAGAAACTATATTCATATGCCCTTTTATTAAAGGAAATCCCCTGCAAGGTACCTTTTTCGTCATTTACATGTTTTAAGGGTGAAACAATTTATAAGTTTAAGAAATTCTAAGGAGTTTCGACCATAACTTTTAAAAATATTGTAAATTTAAATACAAAAATGCTATATATTAAGCCAAAAATGCGTAAAAAACCTGAATGACAAACAAAAAGGTTCTAAAAATTGAAGGATATATTATTCAAACATGATTAAATATTTGTTAAACAAACTTTTTTAAACATATGCAATTAATTAAGGCAATACAAAGTTATTCTTATACATTTTGGAAATTAGTTATGACGTCACGCGATACCCGAACCACCTTAAGTAATGAATGCAGTATTGTACTACAACAAGATGATATTCAGAAACTTATTCTGCATGTTCTTATGGAAATGTATGTAGAAAACTCTTTGAGCTCACGTCTCATAACCAGAACTATATACTTTGGTATCGTAACATTTTACTTTCACGTGCAAACTCAGTAGGTGGATGTCCCAAAGTGAATCTTACAAGTAGAAAACAACAAAAAAACAGTACGAGTTCCGAAAAGTATGCTAAGGACTGCTATGTACTCTAGTCCTTAATCAATGAAGAAAATAGTAGTATTGAGGAGATTTTCAACAAAAATAAATAAAAATTTGATTGCTTAGAATATTACTGGTATACTGTATACCAAACCATTCGCAATTCGAAAAATTAGGAGTAATGCAGGATTAACGGACGAACTACAGACGACATAGAGCTCTTGTGTAGGAATAATACGGAAGGGTCCAACTCTATACCTTTTTGAAGAAAATTTCAAACTTATTTATTATGCATCAGATACGTATTTCGGTTACCTAATCCTCATCAGTGGTACTCCCAGTCAAAGTGCTTTTCATGAACCGCCAAAATTAATTTCAGTATCGCCCTCTGGTTTTATTTTTAGATTTTGTGTATTTTCTTTACAGAGAGTACGCGGCTCCAAATTTCCTCTTGGTTCGAATCAGTAGCATATTCAAATAAATTCTGTGTTCAAAATATCAATGGTTCGATGGTGCTAAGATGTTAACCTCCTTTAATTTCAATAATATTTTTGGAATAAAACGGTAATCAATAACTCTACCTTGTCTTTCGTTGGATGGAGTTATAAAGGATTGAAAAATTATGTATCATGCAATACGAGCAAAACTACTAGCAAAAATGCAGTTTTCAGTGTCATTGTTTGTAGTATATCTCCATCCAAGGGAATCAAATTATGATCCATTCCTTAAATAATGTACAATTCTACTAACTCGGATTGAATTCCGGACTATTCTATACAAGCGTACCAATACACATCAACTCGATGACAAAAGTCTGTCAATTTTTAATTTACATAAATTTCTCCAAGCGTTGTGTTCGATTCACATTATATTTGACGATGACCTACTTAGGAAGCAACCATATGATGTTGATGGAGGGGCGAGTAAAAAAATACCGACTCAATTTTTTTTTTACAGAAAAATCTATTTTCCTGCATAAAGATCGGCGGGCCAGACGGATTTCGAAAAAATACAATCAATGTCAAACAAGTATTCCTTTGGCAAAAGTCTTTTTTCTCCCATCCCCTCAATTGTAATGGACTCTCCCTTAAGAACACTGCAGGAACTGCATACGGTTTACATTTTCATTCCATGATTTGGTACTACACAAAACGAAAGCCAAAAAAGAAAGGTTGTGTATACATAAATACCATTCGCTGATTCAGAGATTGCAGTTTTCATTTCTGCGTTTTTCATATGATTCCGATATGTACTTCTTCTTTGTCCAAAATCATTAAAGGAAAGGAAAATATGTAAACACGGAAATGTATTAGATATCCTTAAGCGGTTCTAAGTTCATCTTTACTTAAAGTTTCAATTTAGAAAAGAGACAAGTACAAAAGAATCGTTTTAAAGGAATATAATTTCTATTTCAAGAAAGCAAATGATGAGATGTTCGATTTACTTTCAACTTCTCTGTATAATAGAATGTAATAGCACTCTTTTATGTAATGGCATGCATGAAACCCGAAAATGTCCTTCTACAAAGGAATCGTACGAATCAAGAAAGAAAGTTACTTCTTGTGAAGGAGAAAAGACATACATTTGCGTTAAATCATCACATGGAAAACTATACGAATTATGCGAATTTGACAGTGCTTTTAAACCTAGGAGTAGGTATTTGTTGTTTACCTATATATTTTAAGAAAGCTACTTTGATGCATGATTATATTTAATATATTCTTAATTCTGTTTAAGTCAATTTTTCATTTTATTGTACAAAACCATTTAAAATCGTTTGAAATGACTTTTTAAATATTTTTTCAAGAAAATTATCTTTGGAATATGAGTATTTTGATGACAAAAGATGATTTTTCAGAATACCCCGTTAGACAGCGAAACACCAATCATAAAAATGTAGATGTTTACATTATAATGTCACAATGGACAACATGACATTGCTTCAATACGGTGCGAGAAAATGTGAAGCCGTCATCGAAAATGTCACCAAATGATGTGATTTATGGTGTTAAAACGCATAATACCTAAGTTAGATTGTTCACAATGGCAAATGGATGTTTTAGTTCAAAGTTGAAGTCGGATATGTTTAAAAAGGGATTCATAGGCTGTACTTTAAATTTGTTCCACGTAAGTTAAATTCAAACACAACTTTGATACGTGATATATAGTACCTTTCGTAAAATGAATTGCTACAAGCTGCAATTGCAAAGCAAAAATTGAAAGTGAATCGTAATATTCGATGTGGTGTGGTCTGTTTGTTTGAATCGGATCGAAAATATACTATTTTAATGAAAGGACCTTGAGTACAGGCACTTGCTTCTTGTGATTTTCTTGTGTTTTTGCACAATTGTTGTGGTGAGTGAGTTAATCGAAAACTACGGAAAATCAATTGGTGGCTTTTATTGACAGTGTCACAGAAAATACTTTTTTTCCTCTTCATTTTTAGACATTCTTTAAATAGCTGTGGCAAAAAGTCGATAAATATATATAAGAAAATTCGTTCTATTTACACTATTTTTGTCAAATGAGATATTAAAGAGATATTAAAGCAATATTGCAAAATATGGCTTGGAAAGAGCTGCGGAAATGAAAAAGGACAGAGACGATCATCAAGAGGAATTCAGAATAGAGAAGCTTTAAACACGAAAGCATCTCTTGTAATATATGTGTTTTTGAAAGGAGGAACATTAAGAATAAAAGTCTCGTTCGATTTTGTTTACTGATTTTTTAAATGAATTTATTAAACATATTACGTTCTATAATCCAAAGAACCATTTTCCTGAATTATAAAAGCCTGGAGTTATGAAATAAATAATGTGACTTTCTAATGAATTCATGTCAGATAATATCGATTTAAGTATCATTTACAATGCATATTTTCAAAGAGTGTCCAGTGTACAGCTCTGGTGTCTTTTCCGAAGTGCCATGTCTTGGTTTTGGGTGTCCTGACAAGTTATACACTTCCAAAGAATTGTACAAATGTAAGTAGATTTCATTTTCAATTTGAATATAGTACAATGATACAGAAGATATCTCTTACAATACCCCTTTGCAGCCAGCACATACTTTTGACGGTCATCTGCTATTTGATGGTGAATGGTACTGTTATCAGCATAAAAGAAGGGAGGGGATCTCCAACAAAACCCGGTTGCAGTACCAACTGAAAAAAATAAAGCAGACACGCACAGAAAAGACGCAAATTGTACAAGGAAGCCAAATAACATATAAACATCAAACACAAATTGCTACACATAAACCAACGAGACCAATGGGCAATCGGTGCCGACTTAGGACGGCCATCTGCCACGTCAGTAGCAGACGGTGTGGTTATCCGGATTACATGCTCACAACCCTCCCACTTTTGCGAATACCCAGTGTTCTCGAAGTACGAACAGTTATGGTGTAAAATAACCTCCCTGAAAGATGACCACACACAAACAAACTTCATGCCATAGGTGCCCTAGAAACAAGCTGATGCATATGTAAATGGATATTAAAACATTAAGTGTCAGAAACATCCGTGCTCTGCCGGATGTAGCGAGCTCATGCATGTTATCACCCGAGGAGTCCGACTGATATTCAGAGAAGACAGGTGTTGGAGCTCTGTCTTCTCTAAAGAGGTTTGGAAAGGGTCCGTCATGGAGTCATATCGTCACAGTCAGTCAGAGTGCAATTCGTAAGAATGCGCTGGTACAAGGCCACAGATTGGTCCAGTACCAAGGCATGTGTCCGACTGGTGACAAAAGGATCATATCCACGGTATAAAAGGCTTTAGATATTTCTAACACAATTTCGATTGTAATTATGTCTACCTTTGATCCCTCTTACTTTGTTAATTATGTCATCATGGTAGGCAGGCTGTGAAATACCCAAAGTAATATACTCTGTTGATTGTATGGGTCCGAATTTCAAAGGAAAATGACAATATTTTTTTTGTAAAATTTCCAGAAAGTCTTTACTTTAACGCATTCGAAAATTCTAAGACGTGGGTCCTGTTACACCTTATCCCAACCATCCTGCTACGCCTTTATGAACATTTTTTGGACATAACAAACTTACACACTCTTTTTGTGTCGCGTGCGAAGCATAGCGACACTTAGGGATCACTTTTTTCATATAACATTGCTTCGATTGAGGATCTCCGACGAGGGTTAAGTACCTGAATCGTGCATGTCAAGCCATTCTGAAAATTTATCTGATCTTAAGTACTGCTATTGAATTCGAAGACGTTTAACATTTGTACCACTTGGTGATTGTCACTGCTGGTGGACCAAGAGTCCCCAAGGGCACATGTGGCCAAGTTCGATGAACTTCGGTTGGTCGTTTTTTCAACGCATTCGAAAATTTCTGTCATCAAATTTCTTGAAATTTCTAAAACGTGGGTCTTGTAGCATATCCCACCCATCCCGCTACGAGTTTCGGTAGATCTTTTCAGACATTACAACTTTCACTCTCTTTGGTAATATTACATTGTTTAGATTGAAGATAACTGACAAGGTTTGGTACCCGAAACGAGCATGTCTGGCCCATGCTGCAAATTCATCTCTTCTTAAATGATGCCATTGAATCTAAAGACGTTTAACAAGTGTGGAAGCGAAAACCTTGACCCAAACGTTTCTTCGTAATTTGTAAATTTCTACCACGAAAATCATCTCTTGTCATACACAATCAATCTCTTCATTAACTATTTTGATATATAGGTCCAAAAATTGTGTTTCTGTGTTTGTAATGTTTGCCTTGTTTAGAGTCAATTCTTGTAGATAAATAACATTTTTCTGCTTTTCAAAAACAGGATTGTCGATAGCAAGAATATCATCCAGGAACCTAGACGTATAATGAAACATTTCACATCATCATTTTTTTCTTTTTTATACATGTATAAAATAAATCTGCAACAAAAGGCGCACAATTAGTACCCATAGGGATCAATACAACCATTCTGTAGAGATTCTCACCAAATCTTACATATTAAATTTTGACCAAGAGGAAGGACAAGGCAATACACAGGTCCCTACGCAGGTAACTTCATGTCCATGATATGTATTATTTGTATTCTGTGGCGGCAAACAAACCCTTCGATTCAGATGTACAATTATAAATTTTCCTTCCTGATTAGAGCACCATTTAATGAGTTTGGACAATTGATAATTATTTTTGTCGTGAGGAAGCGTGGTGTACATATTTGAAAAGTCGTATGAAGAAGTCGTATTGGCTTGAACATTTCTATATTTTATTTTGTCAATCACATCCCCTGAATCTTTAATAGATCAAAATAAGTTTACATCAATCCTGTTTAGAAAAGTGTCACAATATTTTTGCTACGTGTTCCTTTATCGCAGTGAGTGCTGACGTCAGATTTCTAGACAAAATTGTGGTTGAGCAGTTACTTGAATAAACAATGTATCGAAATTTGTAAGGAGACTTGTGCAGTTTTGGTATGAAGATTATTGTAGGAAGATCTACTTTAGAAATAGGGATGTTGAAATTCAATGATGACATTTCACTGTTATGTTTGCTCGAATTGTTGGGTACACTCTCATCGCTTTTGAAATAAGTATTTGTAGACGAACATTCCGAAACTAAAGTTGATATATAGTAACGTTTTCAAATGATTATGGTGTTGTTGGCTGCTTTATCTGCAGGAGCGAAGACAAATTTTTCATGTAAATAACGTAATTTTTATTTGAAATATCTTTCAGATTTATAACTTGGATATTAAAAAAGATGAAAATTTTTGTGGAAGTTATTAATTCGAGTATCCAAAATGAGATTTTTCCAGTCATTCAAAGAATCCGAGTCGACTCCTTTCGATTTACACCATCGTTTGGTATATTTATCTAAGGCTTCATTTGATACTTCGCGACATTTAATAACATCTATCTTGGATGGAATTCTATGCATGTACTTAGGCCCTTTTTAAAAAGACTGTTGATCTGCTTGTCCTGGATAATTGGAATGTCACCTGTAACAATATGACCAACTGGTTTAAGATATTCAAACGTTGCACATTCTCAAGAAGCAGGGCTTGACTCAAGTATTTTAGATCAGGTGCGCTTAACCTTTCCATTTATCCACATACCTTGTATACAGAACACGTCTCCTCGATGTAAGATAACATCACAAAAAGACAGCTTAGAATGTGAAATAGTGTCCCTGATTAAATGAAACAGAATTTTGATCGCCGGGTGATATAAGTCCTCTACCGGCATAAATCTATGTCCCGCACCTTCGCATGGAACGCTTCAATTAAACATGAATTTAAACTACCTTTACGATAATGATGAATGCCCACTCAAAAAAAAAAAAAATTCTGTATGGAAAAAATTCGGGGAAACTAAAAATTCAAAAGTCAAAGGGCGATAACTTTCATAAAATAGATTCATCAAAATCAAACATATCTTTGATCTGTATCACACTATTATGCATTAAAGTACTATATTCAGTAAAATAGCTAAGACAACAGCCTACGCAAGTCGAGAAATTTGGTAAGTCCAAAGGTCCTAACACTTGTAAATAAAGGTAAATCAAAACCTAACTCAAAATTTACCTGTAACTCTCTTTGATGTTTCCACATACCAAAATTCAGTTCAATATCTGCAATAACAGCTCAACAAGTCCGGAAAACCGAACATTTTATTAAATCTATTTAGCCCAAGGACAATAACTCTTGCAAAAATAGGTCAATTAATACAAATCTCGAACTTGATCTGTATTACGCTAAGATGATACCAAGAATGATTTCAATATCTGCGATCGAACCGAACAGTCATGAAAACTTAAATTTCACGAAATTTGCAAAGTCAAAGGGCCGTAACTCTTGCTTAAATAGGTCAATCGAAACGAAACTCGAACTTGATGTGTATCATATTGAGATACACTTACATAATAAAAACGATTTTAGACACATAGACAAACGGGTTTGGCACTATAAGTCCCCTCCGGTGAGCCGGTAGGGGACAAAAACTGTCAAATCATTGAACATAAGGAAAATAGTCCTTGCACTACTAACCGCAATGATCATACGATTAAACATTTTAGGAGTAAAACAACCTTTGTCCGTTATTCTCCGTAGAGATTTGGACAACGCCTGTCTAAACGATTGCCTATTGCCAATGCTGGAAAAGAAGTTGTTATAAAACTGTATGTACATTGCTTCTGTACATTGCTGTATATTCTTTTGAGATGGGCTTAATGGATCCTTTTTGTCCGTCCTGCTTGGATACTTGCATTAGATATGTTACATGATTCATGTGATACATGGAAATGTTTAGCATGACGCGTTTTAACGTCGCAACCTACGGCGCCGTCGTCTAGCGGATAGGGCGTTGGGCTAGTAATCTTAAGATTGATGGATCGAGCTTTGCTAGGACCATGGGTCGGCCGACATATACTCTTCAATGTTCTGTGTTTATATATACAAAAATGTCCTTGTCTATGTATTGTTTACATGGCTTCGGTGTTTAAAAAAAATACAATGCATTAAACAATGCACTCTGCACTTGTACTGGAGATGGTTCGTTAAATCTCATGTTTCTGTGGGGCTTGTATGGTTTTTTCTGTCTATTTGTCCTTCGTGATTTTGTTCGGCTTGTGTCATTGTCTCCGTTTGTTTGTCCAATTTTCTTTTCGCTCGGAGGAACTCTGTTTTGTAATTTTGAAAAAAAAAATCCTTTCGATTGTGATTTTTGGAATATGATTCATCATAATAAGCAATTGTTTGATGATTTACAGCGTCGATAATTTGATCCTTTCATTAAGTTACTGTAAACTCAATGCAAAAATATAATAAATTCGAGTTTAATTCATCTTTGTCTACATAGGTTATCAGAATAAAGTATATATGTATACATTGTAATTCCAATGTAAATTTTTGATTTATAGCTAATAGTTAAAAGAAAGTACCGTTTCATTTTTTCGTCGCACACTTTCAAGGCTAAGTCTCAAATGAGTTAAAGAAGATCCTGGCGATAATCTCATCAACACTCACAATAGAGCACCAAATTGAGCATCGACGGACCCCTTGACAGCTAGAGGTGGGACCAGGTGCCCGGGAGGAGTAAGCATCCCCTGCTGGCTAGCCGCACCCGCCGTCGATGTTCATGCTCGAAAATGAAAACAATAAAAACATGAACTGCACTGTCTAAGGTTATGTCTATATAAAAAGTGAGCTATTTCTGATGAAACTTCGTCCATATCCGTCGTTGGTTCATTTTCCGTCCGTTTGTTCGTCCGTTCAACGTCAGTTCTTTCGTCGTCCGTCCAGCCGTTCATTGGTTCTCCGTCCGTTGTTCTTCAGCAAATGTTTTGAACTTTTCACACTTTCCGACTTCTTCTCTAGAGGCGCTCAGCAGATTATGTGGAAACTCGATTGGAATGAAGTTTTGAAGACTGTAAGATTCTTTTGATCCTAAACAAATTTTATTGCTTTATCCCAGAACTGTGTAAAACATCAGAGCGACCACAGTAAAAGTAGGTCATGGAGTACCAGGACCTACCTTTGTCCAACTTCCTAACACATTCTTGGTCATCGATTTGATAACATACGTAAAGAAATTCACTTTCGGACGACTACCTATTATTGTCAGATGAGCTATTAAATCCAAAGCCCTCTAATTTGTGTTCCGATAACCCCGTTGCTTTGTTTTTGAAATTGTGTTTACTTATTTGTTTGTTTTCTTTGTGCTTTGTTGGTGTTGTCCAGATTCACTAGATGAATAACAATTATACCTAATAATAATAATACCTACTGATCTTGTGTGTAAGACAATTTTTTGGTTATTGTAGTAGTTGATAATATTTCCCTTTAATCGCAATGTCAAAATATTTTCTTTAGATTAATTTCATAGATTTCTTATCATTGGTAGTGTTAATATGATTTTTTTCTGCATTAACAGATCCTCAATGTACCAAGGTCACATTTTCAGAACATAGGATGACACTAGGGTAGGTTTTTAATCTTGAGATTAAGAGTTATATTCTTCTTACTTTTGTAAATAATATCATATCTATCGGTTAACCAAATGTATACCTAATCATTGAGTGTTCGTACTTTTCGTATGCTTTTGATAACCATGAGTGTTACTTGGGCCTCTGTGTTTTGCTATCTTGTTTGTATCAACTAGACAACTGAATAAGCGGACAAGTGGAGGATTGTGTGCAATGCGAATTTAAGGATAAATACACCGTTAGCTATTAACGTGTCTGTACATAATGTTCTGATGAAGTCTTTTGTGTTTTAATGTCGTTTTTTTGTGTTTGGGCTTCCTTGACCATTTTGCTTATTTTCATGCTTGTCAAGCTGTTTTCTCAGATTGTTAAGCTTTTGAACCACTTGGTGAGTTTCACTGCTTGTGAACCAGGAGTCCCCGAGGACACATGTAGCCAAGTTCGATCAACTTCGGTTTATCGTCTGTCTCCTCAACCCATTCGAAAATTACTGTTCTCAAAAAATCTTGAAATTTCTTAAATGTTGGTCCTGTAGCATCATATCCCACCCATCCTGCTCCAATGTTCGGTACATTTTGGGACAAAATAATTTTCACACTCTTTAGCCATATTGCATTGTTTAGATTGAGGATCACTGACGAGGGTTTAAGTACCCGAAAAGTGCATGTCTGGTCCATGCTGAAAATTGATCTGTTCTTAAAGGATGCTATTGAATTTGAAGACGTTTAACTTTGCTGTGGATGCTGCAATGAAATCCTGTTTGAGATATCCTCCTCAATCTGATTTCAAATTTGGCGACGTCATTTGGCATTTATTTCCGCATCAAAACACAGCAATAATAATATCTCACTTAATGCACTCTAACTGCATCAATGGATACGGAAAATGTTATTTCTATTCATGTATCTCATTGGGGATAGGGACAAACGAGTATGTACCTGAGAGAAGGGAGGGGATCTCCAACAAGACCCTGTTGCAGCACCAACAGCAAAACACCAAAACACCCGATGCAAAAACACAAAATACGAGACGGAAAAGAGACATACGACATGTAAACATCAAACACAAAAGACTACATATAAACCGACGAGACCAATGGGCAACCATTGCCGACTTTGGACGGCCATTTGCCATGCAAGTAGCAAATGGTGTGGTTATCCTGGATTACGTGTACACAACCCTCTCACTTTTCCAATTACCCAGAGGTCTCGAACAACCTACAATTGTGGTGTAAAACAACCTCCTCACTGTAAGATGACCTCACACAAACAAGACCGCAAAACGTAGAGGCCCCAGCAGCACAGATGAATATGTAAATGGATATAAAAAGAGGGCGTCCTCTGCCGGCTGTAGCAAGCTAATGTATGTAATCACCCGAGGAGTCCGACTGACATTCAGAGAGGACAGGTGGTCGGGGCATACATGCAGTACTGTCTAGTAATGTTCAATGCAAGGATGAAACATCAAAAATTTAACTATAGGAACCAGATTACTATGTAACAGGTGCTTTAAACAAAGCTAACATTATACTCAATAGCTATACATATAGAAAGACAACGGACTAAAATTCTTGACGAAACACATTTTCAATCATGTAAAGGAAATTTCCTCATGATGTTTTAAAATATAAGGAAAATAATTGCCTTAAATTGACTTTTGAACCTAGTTAATGAGACATAAAGGAAGCTCATGAATGTATCTATTGTTCAAAGGGCAATGTATCAAATACTCATGGAGACATTATAGAAGTATGTTTCCTGTTACATAGTACTACGACAAATAATGTAAAGTCTGTTGTTATTTAATTTGGCAGAAATCAAGCAATTCATATCATATCCTTGTTTACCTGATAAAAGTTAATTGAATATGAAAACAAGTGTATCTGACAATAGATATGATTTTGGATTCAACATAGTAAATTTTCCCTGGTTTGTCGGTCAGTCTACCGTCATATTGCATTTACATATCACAGCTCAGCCGGTACGCTAACGCATGTAATAATATTTTTGATTTTCACTGAAATTTACAAATTACCAAGAAAATTTTAAATCAAGGGTTCCGCTTTCATAAATAAGATAAGACTATCTGGAAATATTAAAAAAAACTTCGGTCAGCTTCGTTTGAAACTTTCACAGTCACATTTCATTTTTGGGATTGAAGGTCACTGTCGAGAAAAAATATCAAGTTTTTTTTCACTAAGTTTGATTGTAAGGGAAATTGCAGGACCGTTTTAGGGAGGCTTCGTGGCCCAACCCTTTTATCTAAATTTGAAGACGTGACATTCTTTAAAAAATCGGACCTACAGTACCGAATAGTCGAAAGTTTAATATTTGCTTTCGATTCGTAAACGAATTGAAAGCTTTTTGAAACTTAGCGTTCATAATTTCGTCAGCAATTGCTTTCAAAATTTTTAAAATGAAATTTTCAAAGCACGGAGCGTGCGAAGTTTTGAAAGCTTTAATCTTTAATCTTTCAAAATAAAGAGAGCGAATTCTCGTTTACTAATTTTCGTCCGCGATATCATATTTTTAAAATTTTGCCAGCAATAAGCTTTCAAAACTTTGAAAGTTAATCGCTGACAAAATTTCGTCAACTAGCTCTCAAAATTTTGAAAGTTTTTCGCTAGCTATTTTGAGTCGAGAAAACCAAGATTGCCGAAATCAATTTGCTTGATTAATAATGATGATAAATGATGTTTATTCAGATTAAATTATTAATAATAAACATTCTTGGAGCAAATGAAATATTGTATTTTGTTTTATTTATTTCTACCTATATAAGTGTTCCGTGTTTCCGAGATCGAACATGATTTTTAACAAACTACACAAGCTTTGATATATCCAATGAAACATTGTTCGGGGAAACCTGGCTGCACTATGACTGTCGGAAGCTTTGAAAGATTTTTCACAATCGGTGAATTTTAAAGTCCCACGCCAATACCGAAACGTCTTCGTTCATTCTACAAACTGTGCATGGCTTCTCGCCGGCAGCCCGACCCCATCGAGCGTTCAAAAAACTTTCAAAACTAACATTAGCTTTTAAAATTTCGCCAGCGATTGCTTTGAATAATTTAATTGCTCCAAGATTACGAAAATTGACATCTCATAGCTTTCAAAATTTCGTTTACAAAGATTATTTAACGAAAAACGTAACACCGTAATCTACTTTTCGAAAGCAACTTTCAGATTTCAAACTTTCATCATCTCAGTAGCTTTAAAAAACAAGAGGCCAAAGGGGGCCATATCGCTCACCTGAGGAGACTGTATGTTTGTTTTCAATCAAAGTCAGTTTAAGAACTGAAGAAAATCACTTTTAGTGAAGCTTTGAGAAGGACAATGTATACTTACTTCCTGTAAAATTTGGTGACATTCTGTGCAGTAGTTTAAGAGAATAAGTCAAAAATGTGTCATCCAATTAGAGCCTATGGAGGACATCTTGGGCTACTGATCGGCTCGAAAAACACAAACTAAGTAGACTAAGAGGGCAATGAGTACTTGCTTCCTGTGAAGTTTCAAGAAATTCTGTGAAGCGGTTTCAGAGGAGAAGTCGAAAATGTGTCAGCCAATCAAAGCCTGTAGCTGCCATCTTAGATTTCCGATCGGCTCCAAAAACTTAAACTTGTTAGAGGGCAATGAGTACTTGCATCCTGTGAAGTTTCGTGAAATTCTATGCAGCGGTTTCAGAGGAGAAGTCGACAATGCATCAGCCAATCAGGGCCTGTGGCGGCCATCTTGGATTTCCGATCGGCACGAAAAACACAAATTTGGTAGAGGGCAATGAGTTCTTTCTTCTTGTGAAGTTTCATGACATTCTGTGCAGCGGTTTCAGAGGAGAAGTCAAAAATACATCAGCCAATCAGAGCCTGTGGCAGCCATCTTGGATTTCCAATCGGCTCGAAAAACACACACTTGGTAGAGGGCATTGAGTTCTTGCATCCTGTGAAGTTTCGAGAGATTCTGTGCAGCGGTTTCAGAGGAGCAGTCTAAAATGTGTAAGCCAGTCAGAGCTTGTGGCAGCCATCTTGGATTTCCCATCATCTCGAAAAACACAAACTTGATAGAGGGCTTTGAGTATTTGCTTCCAGTGAAGTTTCCAGAAATTATGTGTAACGGTTTCAGAGGAGAAGTCGAAAATGTGTCAGCCAATCAGAGCTTGTGGCGGCCATCTTGGATTTCAGATCGGCTCGAAAAACACAAACTTGGTAGAGGGCATTAAGTTCTTGCTTCCTGTGAAGTTTCAAGATATTCTGTGCAGCGGTTTCAGAGGAGATGTCCAAAATGTATCAGCCAATCAGAGCCTGTGGCGGCCATCTTGGATTTCCCATCGGCTCGAAAAACACAAACTTGGTAAAGGACATTGAGTTCTTGCTTCCTGTGAAGTTTCGAGATATTCTGTGAAGCGGTTTCAGAGAAAAAGTCGAAAATGTGTCAGCCAATCAGAGCCTGTGGCGGCCATCTTGGATTTCAGATCGGCTCAAAAAACACAAACTTGGTAGAGGGCATTGAGTTCTTGCTTCCTCAGAAGTTTCGTGAAAATCTGTGCAGCGGTTGCAGAGGAGATGTCGAAAATTTTACGCCGGACGGACGGACGGACGACGACGACGACGGACGGCGCGCTATGACAATAGCTCACTTGAGCTTCGCTCAGGTGAGCTAAAAAGCTGACGAAATTTCGCATAAAGCTGTCTGAATTCCGTCATTTTGGCATTTAGCTTTCGACTGGGCTGTAAACAAAGAACATAGTATTTTGCTTTTGGTATTTCATGACTTGCCTTTTATGGTGACGTACTAAACAAAATTGGAATGATCAAAGGTAGACGGCATAACAATCGAAAATGCTTCCGAAATGATCCAAATGTCATCAGACGGATACTCGAATTGATGCTTGACCGATTTACTGTCTTGTATCAACACATGAAGAGTTGCACTCTGATTGATTGCACAACGACGGGACTCCAAGACTTGCCCTGTCCAAACCTCGTCAGAGGAGACAGGGCCCAAACCACTGTTCTCTCTGAATTATTTGTCGGACTCCTCAGTCGATAACATGCATGAAATTGCAACAGCCGGAAGATCACGGACTGTATTACGCACGTTTTTGATTGATAATTGGTCTCGTCGGTTGTTATGTGGTATTCTGTGTTAAATGTTTCTATGTCGTATTCTCTTTTACATATCTTGCTATGCATGTCTACTCTGTGTTTTTGGATCAGATGTTTTGCTGCATTGCTGTTGGTTCTGCTATTGGGTCTTGTTAAAGAACCCCTCCTTCTTTTAGACAATCAATCATGAAATCCGTCACGAGGAAACGTGCTGTATTTTTTTTTAATATTTGGGAAGTCGTATGAAGATATCGTATTGAAAATTTCATTTGTTAATAAAATCCCATGAATTTTTTGAATAGATCATTTTGCATTAATATCAACATTCTACTTCACCTTTTTGAGAAACTATGCGTAGAAAGAATAGGGGATATTACATCGTCAATGACGTGACGTGTATTTGTCAACGTTATCGTAAGTATACCATGTACAAGTAACATATCAAATGAAAGGTCTCGAAGAGAAGAAGACAGCCCGGGGGGGGGGGGGTTGTCGTAAGTGAACCATGCGACATATCAAATGAAAGTTCATGACGACGAGAAATATACAGCCCTGGGTTGGTTCGAGGTCATTGGCTGCAAAAATAACAAAGTTCTTGGAAATATACCATGTTACATATCAAACGAAAGATATCGAAGAGTATTCGAATACAGCCGGGGTGGTTCGGGGTCATTGGGTGCAAAATAATATAGTTATCGTCAGTATACCATGTAACATATCAGATGAAAGCTCATATAGATCATATAGCTCGGGGGCGGGTAGCGGACATTATGTGCAAATTCACACGTTGTCGTAAGTCAACCGTTTGACATATCAAATGAAAAGTTTTGACGAGTAGAATATAAGCGCGCGTAGTGATATCACGTGTGTAACTAAATAGAGACCAGACGAGGGGAAAAGGAGAAAATATGATACTTGTAGAATGAAAATATCATTTTCATGATACTGCTAGATGCCAATTGGTTGGTTATCAGGGATGATCTGGCGAAAATAGGGGGGGGGGGGCGGGTTCGGGGCGAGCGAACATGTCCTTAAATTGGAAAGGAGGTCGAGGTAAGGACATAGTGTGATTTTTTTTCATTACTGCGACATGCTTGCATTAGCTGTGTGTCATGCTGTTACTTTCACTATAAAAATGATCTCATCCAATACGCAAGCATTGTCTGGCTCCAACCCCCCCCCCCAAAGAATTCGGGGAGGGGGGTCCGTTTTTCGATCTCCGCTCGTAGTTCACATGTGCAGCTGAACTATATTTGCTGGAATAATGTTTTTATATGACATCTCATGCGGTCTGCACTAAAAATATTATTGAAATCGCAAAAGAATAAGTTTTCTGATGTTTTAAACATTAATTTTTATTGTTTTGTCGATACACTAAGAGGGCCTAACGAAAATTCATATAAATTCGAAAACAGTACATAAGCTGTTTTTAGCACCATAAATTATGAGAATTCAGCCATTTGAAAGAGTCACATTTCATTTTGTTTACATATCTGTAGAATTGCGGAAATAACGGAAATTTGAAATTAGCGTAATTGAAAATAATTCTTATCAAAAACTTCATTCTGGGGACATCAATAGACTACCTCTAAAATGCTACTATTTGAATAATAATGAAAGTATTGAGCTGAAACTTGATAGATAACATCAAAAGATACCAAGGAAGGGTTCTGATGCAAAAGTTTGACTTTCAATAAATTTTTTTGAGAGTTTTAAGCGCGCGTAGTGATATCACGTGTGTACCAAATAGAGACCAGACGAGGGGAAAAGGAGAAAATATGATACATGTAGGATGAAAATATCATTTTCATGATACTGCTAGATGCCAATTCGTTGGTTATCAGGGCTGATCTGGCGAAAATAGAGGGGGCGGGGGGGGGCGGTTTCGGGGCGAACGAACATGTCCTTAAATTGGAAAGGAGGCCGAGGTAAGGACATAGTGTGATTTTTTTTTCATTACTGCGACATGTTTGCATTAGCTGTGTGTCATGCTGTTACTTTCACTATAAAAATGATCTCATCCAATAGCCAAGCATTGTCTGGCTCCAACCCCCCCCCCAAAAAAAATCGGGGAGGGGGGGGGTCCGTTTTTCGATCTCCACTCGTAGTTCACATGTGCAGCTCAACTTTATTTGCTGGAATAATGTTTTTATATGACATCTCATGCGGTCTGCACTAAAAATATTATTGAAATCGCAAAAGAATAAGTTTTCTGATGTTTTGAACGTTAATTTCTATTTTTTTGTCGATACACTAAGAGGGCCTAGCGAAAATTCATATAAATTCGAAAACAGTAAATATGCAGTTTTTAGCACCATAAATTATGAGAATTCAGCCATTTGAAAGAGTCACATTTCATTTTGTTTTCATATCTGTAGAATTGCGGAAATAACAGAAATTTGAAATTAGCGTGATTGAAAATAATTCTTATCAAAAACTTCATTCTGGGGACATCAATAGACTACCTTTAAAATGCTACCATTTGAATCATAATGAAAGTATTGAGCTGAAACTTGATAGATAACATCAAAAGATCCAAGGAAGGGTTCTGATACAAAAGTTTGACTTTCAATTAAAATTTTTAAGCGCGCGTAGTGATATCACGTGTGTAACTAAATAGAGACCAGACGAGGAGAAAAGGAGAAAATATGATACATGTAGGATGAAAATATCATTTTCATGATACTGCTAGATGCCAATTCGTTGGTTATCAGGGCTGATCTGGCGAAAATAGAGGGGGGGGGGGAGGTTTCGGGGCGAGCGAACATGTCCTTAAATTGGAAAGGAGGCCGAGGTAAGGACATAGTGTGATTTTCTTTTCATTACTGCGACATGCTTGCATTAGCTGTGTGTCATACTGTTACTTTCACTATAAAAATGATCTCATCCAATAGCCAAACATTGTCTGGCTCCACCCCCCCCCCTAAAAAAATCGGGGAGGGGGGGGGGGTTCCGTTTTTCGATCTCCGCTCGTAGTTCACATGTGCAGCTGAACTTTATTTGCTGGAATAATGTTTTTATATGACATCTCATGCGGTCTGCACTAAAAATATTATTGAAATCGCAAAAGAATAAGTTTTCTGATGTTTTAAACGTTAATTTTTATTTTTTTGTCGATACACTAAGAGGGCCTAACAAAAATTCATATAAATTCGAAAACAGTACATATGCAGTTTTTAGCACCATAAATTATGAGAATTCAGCCATTTGAAAGAGTCACATTTCATTATGTTTACATATCTGTAGAATTGCGGAAATAACAGAAATTGGAAATTAGCGTAATTGAAAATAATTCTTATCAAAAACTTCATTCTGGGGACATCAATAGACTACATTTAAAATGCTACTATTTGAATAATAATGAAAGTATTGAGCTGAAACTTGATAGATGACATCAAAAGATACCAAGGAAGGGTTCTAATACAAAAGTTTAACTTTCAATTAAAAATTTTGAGAGTTTTAAGCGCGCGTAGTGATATCACGTGTGTAACTAAATAGAGACCAGACGAGGGGAAAAGGAGAAAATATGATACATGTAGGATGAAAATATCATTTTCATGATACTGCTAGATGCCAATTTGTTGGTTATCAGGGCTGATCTGGCGAAAATAGAGGAGGGGGGGGGGGGCGGTTTCGGGGCGAACGAACATGTCCTTAAATTGGAAAGGAGGCCGAGGTAAGGACATAGTGTGATTTTTTTTTCATTACTGCGACATGCTTGCATTAGCTGTGTGTGTCATGCTGTTACTTTTACTATAAAAATGATCTCATCCAATAGCCAAGCATTGTCTGGCTTCAACCCCCCCCCCAAAAAAAAATCGGGGAGGGGGTGGGTCCGTTTTTCGATCTCCGCTCGTAGTTCACATGTGCAGCTCAACTTTATTTGCTGGAATAATGTTTTTATATGACATCTCATGCGGTCTGCACTAAAAATATTATTGAAATCGCAAAAGAATAAGTTTTCTGATGTTTTAAACGTTAATTTCTATTTTTTTGTCGATACACTAAGAGGGCCTAACGAAAATTCATATAAATTCGAAAACAGTACATATGCAGTTTTTAGCACCATAAATCATGAGAATTCAGCCATTTGAAAGAGTCACATTTCATTTTGTTTACATATCTGTAGAATTGCGGAAATAACAGAAATTTGAAATTAGCGTGATTGAAAATAATTCTTATCAAAAACTTCATTCTGGGGACATCAATAGACTACCTTTAAAATGCTACCATTTGAATAATAATGAAAGTATTGAGCTGAAACTTGATAGATAACATCAAAAGATCCAAGGAAGGGTTCTGATACAAAAGTTTGACTTTCAATTAAAATTTTTGAGAGTTTTAAGCGCGCGTAGTGATATCACGTGTGTAACTAAATAGAGACCAGACGAGGGGAAAAGGAGCAAATATGATACATGTAGGATGAAAATATCATTTTCATGATACTGCTAGATGCCAATTTGTTGGTTATCAGGGCTATTCTGGCGAAAATAGGGGGGGGGGATGTTTCGGGGCGAGCGAACATGTGTTTAAATTGGAAAGGAGGCCGAGGTAAGGACATAGTGTGATTTTCTTTTCATTACTGCGACATGCTTGCATTAGCTGTGTGTCATGCTGTTACTTTTACTATAAAAATGATCTCATCCAATAGCCAAACATTGTCTGGCTGGAATAATGTTTTTATATGACATCTCATGCGGTCTGCACTAAAAATATTATTGAAATAGCAAAAGAATAAGTTTTCTGATGTTTTAAACGTTAATTTTTAATTTTTTTTGTCGATACACTAAGAGGGCTTAACGAAAATTCATATAAATTCGAAAACAGTACATATGCAGTTTTTAGCACCATAAATCATGAGAATTCAGCCATTTGAAAGAGTCACATTTCATTTTGTTTACATATCTGTAGAATTGCGGAAATAACAGAAATTGAAAATTAGCGTAATTGAAAATAATTCTTATCAAAAACTTCATTCTGGGGACATCAATAGACTACCCCAAGGAAGGGTTCTGATGCAAAAGTTTGACTTTCAATTAAAATTTTTGAGAGTTTTAGATTACAGATCAAAATTAATTTTGAATGTTGTTGACCACGAAAATAGTTCCTGATTATTTCAATCCCTCGTCTTCTTACATTTAATTTCTACGACTCTTTTTACACTAGATGATTCGTTTTTTACGTCAATAGTCGCAGATGAGTTGAAAAAAAAATTCTAGCATGTTGAATGATACTGCATCATCCTAATCGCGGAATGACAGATGTGTTATGAGGCTCTAGAATTGATAGATTGTAGAACATTAGAGCCACTGATACCCCCTTTCGGGTTTAAAAAGATATTAAAAGTCTACTAAGCGACAGATTTTTGCATGAATCCATTTCTGACCTTATTTTGATACTGTATAGCAGATATAAAAGTTTCAAGCAAAAAATGGTGGCGCGATTCGAGTATTTAATCGTCATATTGTACTGTGAGGTATTTGCCTCATCAATCACATAAAAAGTCATATTTCATTAGTTTTCTCATTTTATTTCTTCCCTCCTTTTCGGGATCAACGTAATCACTAAATTACAAAACCAAACATGACATATGAAATCCGTAACTTAACTCATGTGACGGTCATGTATAGAACATCCCCCCACAAAAACAAAATTGGAGACTAGCAATTTTGGTTGAACCGTCACAATGAGTTGAATTTGAACATAAGTAAATTTAAACAATGCATTCTTAAGACATGGAATAATGAATTAAAATTAAATTCTTTACCATGAAGTGATCATATGCAATAAGCTCAGAATAATTGGGAATTAGCAATGGTAGAAGCATACAACAAATTTGCCTGATAAACATACAAAAGTACATGATTTCACAAAAATGATGTTTATGGTACTTCAAATCAGGGTAGAAATAAACAATTATAATACCCCATAATGAGATTCACCCATAATAATCATATATATCTATGTGATGTATTCAAGAAATAGCTGTTTATGTACCAACATGCATGTGTACAGTAATATCATAATGGCAGTATAATTGCTCACTCTATGCATATTTTTGTCCCATAATTTATGAGTCTTGATTAACATATATGTCATCACATAGAAAATCAGCATTAAATATTCAAAACTGAAATGTCTTCTAGTGAATTGTCACATATAGTTTGATTTACCTAATCAATAGAATATAGCAATTAAATCTAGTTATAACAAAGTAACTCATATCAGATCATTATAAATGATATCATAACTAAGTCTTTAGTTATAGTCTTTAAGGCAAAAATTCTTTTCACAAAAGTTCTATATCATCATGCCTTATATGCAAAAATACCAGACATCTACACAAAATTTAAAAATAATTCAATTATCAAATTATTCTATTAAATTCAAAGATTGTCCTTTAAATGTTTACTTTAATAAAGGGGGAGGATTAGATTTTACCACCTCCTGCAGTTTCGGACTTAAATCCTTCCATTTTGTCCAAACGGCATTTTGTGCTGGTTCGCCAGCAAATTGAATCAAATACTCCTTGTTTGATTCACTTCCTCTTTGTCCAATGATTCGCTTCACTTTGAAAAATTTTCCAGCATCAGAACACGAAGAGTCTGGAACAGTGCTGATGTGATCCGAATTTCTGTATCAAATAGGACGTTTCCTATTTATACGTTTAGGTCTTAACGGTTGCACATTTTCCTTTGCGGAATCATCAGATTGTATCCTGGGTTGATGACCTTGAACAGGAAGATCCTGTGTTTGAGTAGCTCTGCTCTCTTGTGTTGTCTCAAGGTCAGTTCTAGTTACAACTTCACTTGTGAGATATGGTGATGGAGAAGGGGCTCGCACAAAAGCAATCTTAAGTCGGTTAATGTGAACAGGTTCAGTCTGAATTTTACCCTTCTCATTTTTGATTAGAATCCTGTGATCCGAGAGCACTTTATGCACTATGAATGGCCCAGTATACTTTGGTTGAAGTTTCTGTGCAGGTCCAGTAGGTTGAGAGTGTAAATATACATAGTCTCCTGCTGATAATACTAGTGGGTTTGTGTGTGTGTTAGCTCTCTCAACCATCTTGGCTTTGTTGACCTCAAGATTGTCCTTGACCTGTTGATGGATGACCTCTAGTCTGCGCAAAGTCTTAGAAAGATATTCCTCGCAATCCTTAGGAATAGATGTTAAATTTGACGATACAGATTCTGAAATTAGGGGAAACTTTGGTCTTGTTCCAAAAACAATCTCGAAGGGAGAGTATCCAGTAGATGAGTTCACACTCTGATTTATTGCGAATGTAACAGATGAAAGTAGGTCATCCCAATTCCTTTTGTTTTGATCAATGAAGGGTGTGATCCTTTCTTCCAGTGTTTTGTGTGTTCGTTCACATGCACCCAAACAATGATGAGCAAATGATGGTGTGAACTGTTGAGTAATATTCATCATGCGACAAACTTCCTTTGTAATTTGAGCAATAAATTCTGATCCCTGGTCACTGAGAATTGTATTACATGTTCCATATGTAGTGAAAAGTTGATATAACGCTTCCGAAACAGTGATTGCATCCTTATTTGGTATTGGAGTGGTGAATAGAAATTTGCTGAACATACAAGTTGCAGTAAATATGTATGCGTTACCACGGTATGATGTTGGTAATGGTCCTTGTAAGTCAATTTGCCACACATCAAAGGGCTGTTTCGGAGTTGGATATGATACAATTCCAGCCTTAGTTGGTATTTTGGTCATTTTTCTGTTTTGGCATTCGTGACAGGATTTTACAAATTCATTAACTCGAAACGCCATTCTTGGAAAGAAACATTTTTCCTTTATACGGTCAAGTGTGTCTATGATACCACCATGAGCTGATATTGGTAACTCGTGATAAATTTGAAGTACAGTCTTCACAAGTGATTCCGGCACAACGATTTGATAATGACCTTGACCTTTCGTTCGCTTTGACTTAGCAATCCGAGAATGAAATAGTACATTGTCAAGCATGATATAGTCCGATGATTCTAGTAAAATCCTCCTTGATAATTTTTGAGATGATGGTAACTTGTCATCTTTGATGTAATCAATAAGATGCTTCAAATTAGGGTCAAGGTATTGAAGTTTGGATATATCCTCAGCACACAAGTCTGTCTGTGTCAGAATATCTATGGCCGACTGAGGTAGATCCTTGGCATCTTCATGTGTAGATTCTACATCACTATGTGTGTGTGTAGGGTTATCATGCAAAGAAGTGTCCCTATCACATGCATGCTGATTTGTAGTGTCTATATCACTAATAAGATGATTTGTAGTGTCTCTATCACTCATATGTGTATTTGTAGTGTCTCTATCACTCATATGTGTATTTGTAGTGTCTCTATCACTTATATGTGTATTTGTAGTGTCTCTATCACTCCTATGTGTATTTGTAGTGTCTCCATCACTAATTTGTTGAGATTTAGTGTCCTCATCACTAATACTTGTGCTGAAAGTTGGTTTGCGATAAGATTTCCTATATCCATTCCTTCGAATACGCTTTTTGATGCCAATGTTATCATGTTCATCGGTATCAGCATCATATCCATGATCAATACATGTATCTGCCCTTAAAAGCTGAATTCTGTTCACTTCCGGCTGTTCGAAATCCAGCGAAAGACGGTTCCCATCAGGTAAGTTAATATGACCAGACTTTTCAGGAATGTACGGGAAGAATTGGTCATCTACGTCAGGACTATCAAACTGATCATCAGCTTCCGGAATGTTGCGGGATAACGCATCTGCTACTACCATATCTTTAGCAGGTTTGTAGACGATATCAAATGTAAACTCCTGTAAGATTGCCATCCATCTCTCATAAATTGCTCCTTTTAGCTTTTTCTGAAATAGCGGCTTTAAAGCTTGATGGTCGCATTCGACGACAAAGTGTGATCCTCTGAGATATGAAGCACATTCCAGTACAGCATATGTCATTCCTAGTAACTCTAGTTTGGTTGGTCCATATGACCTTTGCCATTTTGATAGTCCTTTGGAACCAAATCGTATAACTCGCATTCGGTTACTATCATCATGTTCAGATGGTTGAATCTTGGTATAGCATAAAACCAATTCCTCTACTTGATGTGTCTACACCCAGTCGAAATTGTAGGTCAAACTGAGGGTACGCAAGTATCGGTGAGTTTACCAAAAGATCTCTAAGCGTATCAAATGAATGTTGATGTTCCTCGGTCCATCTAAACTTGACATCCTTCTTCAAAAGGAAATATAGAGGGTCAGCAACACTCGCAAACTGAGGTATGTATTTCCTAAACCAACCCATAAGGCCAAGAAAGCTACGTAACTGTTTAGCTGATGTAGGTATTGGATAGTTTTTAATCGCTTCTATCCTCTCGGGTGGTGGACTAAGGCCATCCTTCGTAACACGATGCCCTAGGTATATAATCTCATTCTGAGCAAAGCTACACTTGAAAGGGTTGAGCTTCAATCCTGCTTTTCGGAATCGATCAAACAACTCATCAAGGTCAGACAAGTGTGTTTCCAGTGTAGCCGACGCAACTACTACATCATCCAAATAACACAAAGCTGATTGAAAGGTGAGTCCATTTAATACTTTGTCCATAAGTAACTGAAACGAACTTGGAGCCGTGCTGAGGCCCATTGGTAAGCGCAGAAATTTGTACGTACCGAAACATGTATTGAAAGCAGTGTACTTTGACGATTCTGGAGCGATTCCCATTTGAAAAAATCCAGAACTGAGATCGATAGAGGACATGAAGTTCGGAGTCCTACATGTAAATGACTCGGTAAGTTCTTGCAAGTCAGGTATAGAGTATCTGAATTGTTGTGTCTGACTATTAAGAAATCTAAAATCGCAACAAAACCTGAATGACGATAGGCTTGCTTCTCTAGTACCTGGTTCAAATTCCCCAGAAGATTTACGTCGCTTTGAAACAATGACGATAGGGCTAGTGATTGGAACATTTTCCTCAGCACTTACCGGAGCAATAATACCCTGCTTGAGTAATTCCTCTAAATGATGCCTAAGAATCTCTCGCTTATCTGGAGATAGTCTATGTGGGCGCTGATGTTTAGAAATGGCATCTGGTTTAAGATGAATGTGGTGTTGCATGAGTGTGGTAAAACCTAAACCAGGGTTCTCTTTTGTCACAAAAATATCTCTTGATTTGTACAAAACTTTCCCTAACAAAATTTTCTCATTGTCCGAGAGATGGGGATTGTTTTTGTCAAAATCAAAATTTTCAATAAATTGATCAAAATCAACCTCAGAGTGTTCAACACGTACACTATCATTTTCTACATTGGAAATCTGATCATTTGTATGATTGTCAACACCCTTAACAGTAGAATTCTCACTACATGTAAAGTCATTCAAGTCAGTATCAACATGCACATTGTTCACAAAAATATTTGCATTCCTAGTATTATCACATTTGTAAGACACATTATTTACAACATGCAAATCATTCATATCAACATCAGATTTTGAAACATTTTCAATATTTGGTTCAATACTACGCTCAATACCTGTAGAGCCACAAAAATCAGCAGTTTTGACATTGTCACCTGATACAATATTGTCATTTGAAACATGTACCTTACAGTGTGCAACACTGTCTACATCATCATATTTTGGTTCACATGGTACAGTAATCTGATAAGAACTATCAAGAGGAGTAAACTTGCAATAATAGTGTTCTTTGACAATGAAATATCATTCACAGTAGTGTTCAAAAATTTTACAGGTATCAAATTTGACAAAGTGACTGTAACTAAAGATCTTGCAACAACTAAACCTTGTGACGCAATTTCTTTGTTTGCATAACACACACCTTGAGTACCTAAACGTACCGACTTAGGAACTTTAGCAAATATAAGCGTTTCACTATTTGCTAACAAATCAACGTTACTCTTGCATTTCACAGAACAGTTTCTCATATGTACAGAATTATCAACAAAATTCAAAGTAATATTCTTTTGCTTCAAATACTCAGTTCCAAGTATCAAGGGATGTGAAGTATTTCTCATAATATGTACACGAATCTTATGCTTCCCTGATGCAGTTTTGATTTTAACAAAGGCAGTACCAATAATTTCAACATTTTCACCATTTGCTACAACAACATATCTACCAAACATGCATGGATGTAAAGGTAAATCAATCTGACTAGAAATTGAATCATACAATTGTTTCGACATGATATTAAGAGAGCTACCACTGTCAAGCAAAGCATTAATTTTCAAAGATTCAATACAAAGAGGCATGTACAAAAATTGAGACTTAAAATCATTAATATCAACATCACTCTCATTGTCTGTCAGGTCATCAGTGGAAGGCGCGACATCATCTTGGCTGTAATCGACATGTTGCGCGAATTCTGCTTGTTGCGCGAAAACTGCCTGTTGCGCGAAATCCGTCTGTTGCCCGATATCTGCCTGTTGCGCGATTTCAGTTTTGTTCATAGTCACACCGTCACTCATAGCTGACATCTCGCAACCCGAACGCTCTATTTGTTGCTCTTCACTGGTCGCACGCGTTCCTCGACGCCCGAGCCCATCATGTTTCCCGCATCTTGACCTGTAGAAGTTCCTGGAAAAAGTTTCTTACAGTCGCCTGCAGCATGTCCGAATTGATGACACAGCTGGCATTCCGTACTAGGAACAGCTTCTCGTTGTTGCGCCCAATTGCAAAAGGGCTTAATGTGCCCTTTCCCCGAACACTGGTAACATGTTTTTATCGGTTTGTCGCTAGTGGCACCTGTTGTCATGCAAACAGTCGGGTTTACGTTTTGTTTACATGTACCGCTTATAAGGTTCTCTAATTTTCGTGAAAGTGCATCAATTTGTGATTGTAAAACATCATCCTTCTTTTTACATGTAGGTTGTTTGATTGCATTCACTGCAACGGAAGGCTGGTCAACACTCGAATGACTATCATGTCTATATCCAACGGCTTCGCCTATCTTGGCACTTTGCAACGCATCATCTAATGATTGGGGTCTTCCTGCTCGAACAAAAAACTGAAGGTGTTGCGGCAAACCATCGATAAACTTCGTGAGCATATCTAACTCAGTTTTCCTCAATCGTTTCCCTTTTTGCAATATTGTGGAATGAAAGTTCTCCAATGTATCTCCCGTGTTTAACTTCAATGCATTGAATGCTGCGGTTTCTGCGTATAATGATGCATTTTGCAAGTCCATTGCAACAAATTTCTCATAAAATTTTGCTCGGAGAGCAGTCCATGATAAATGGTAAGGATCGTATGGTAGATTCTGATACCACGTAAAAGCTGGTCCTTTAAGGTGTAAAGAGAAAGATGCGATTAAATACTTTGAATCGCTAACTTTTGTATTGTCAATACCTTGAAGTTCCATAAAAGCAGTAAAATCACTTAAGAATTTCTCCGGATCTTCATTATTACCATCAAATTTGTTCAAGGTAATTGGTAAATTGCAACCATAACTATAGCTTGGTCCTCTGCTATGGCGAAATGCATCTGAAACGACCAAGTACCTCGACGGATTTGTGTCTTCAAAATTCAGTGTTCTGCGAGGGGTTTCTGTCGTTTCTTCTAGGAAAGGATTACTTGGTGACCTAAAATGTTCATAATTATGACCAAGAGGCTCTTGGTTTTGCCCAGGAGGCGAATTATCTAGTGAATGTTCTTGACCATTCATTTTGTTTCAATTTTCATTCGGTGGAATTTCCTCTGATACGAAGTGCGAGGGGGGAAATCGAAATTACCAATCAAATGTCTATACACCATAGAAATTCTTTGCACAATTGTCTCTTGTAGATTTAGATTCTCCACCATGTGAGGTATTTGCCTCATCAATCACATAAAAAGTCATATTTCATTAGTTTTCTCATTTTATTTCTTCCCTCCTTTTCGGGATCAACGTAATCACTAAATTACAAAACCAAACATGACATATGAAATCCGTAACTTAACTCATGTGACGGTCATGTATAGAACAGTACTTTTAAAAAGGAATATATAGGAAAAAATAATTGGGGTCTGATACCAATAGTCTGGAAAGGTACGGGGTCACTAAAGTGTATTCTCTTCCTCCTTCTCCTCCTCCACTATCACCACAACCACAGCCGCTGCTGTAGCAGCAGTAATGTTTCCATACCTAGCAGCAAAGGGGGGGGGGGGGGAGTCGAGATGGTGGTGGTGATGGTGTTGTTGTTGGTGATGGAGGAGGAGGAGAATATACTTTAGTGACCCCGAACCTATCCGGACTGTATTCTACTCGTCAAAACCTTTTATTTGATATGTCACATGGTTCACTTACGACAACTTTGTGAATTTGCTCTTAACGACCCTGACCCACCCCCGGGCTGTATTGTACTCTTTGAGACATTCACATTTCATTTGATATGTTACATGATATACTTACGATACATTTCTTATTTTGGACTAAAAGATGTCGAACAACCCCCAGGTTGTATTGTACTCTTCGAGATCTTTCATTTGATATATAATATATAACACGGTATACTTCTGAGAACTTTGTTATTTTTGTACCCAATGACCCCGAGAAACCCCCGGGCTGTATTCTACTTCATTTGATATGTTATACGGTATACATACGATGACTTATGACCCCGAACCACCCCCGTTGTGTACCTTCCTTTTGATATGTCAGACGGTATATTTATGTTAACGATTTATTTTGCACTCAGTGACCCCGAACCAACCCCGGGTTGTAATGTACGGATACACCTACCTGATGAAGCTCAGGGGTTTGGGACGGAGGGAAGGGGTAGAAGGTTGGCGGGGGGTAATCAGTAGACTTACTTCAAGGTCATGACTGGTCAGTACAAAGGTCTGATCAAGACCGCACCCGATGACGTCATTGCGCCACATGTATGCCATAAAGAGAGAGAGAGAGAGAGTGTGGCGCTCCATGTTGGGTATGCCAGTGCCCCCCCCCCCCCTGCCCTCACGCCCGGTTTCCCTCTTCTACGCGTTTGAATTTACAATTTGAACGATTTGAAATATTTGAAATATTGAACAAATAATATTAAAATTGAACAAATATTTTCATATTTTCATCGACCATAAAAATCAAGTTGTGAACCTTGCAATAAATATCTATGTTATTTACGTTTTACGAGCTAATATTTTTTGTTTTATGAAAAAATTTATTTACTTTTTATGAACAAATATATTTCTTTTACAAACAGATATATTTCCGTTAATAATAAATATTTCATACACTATGATGTCCCACTCTCCAGAATGGTGGATGATATTCTGTCATAGACCATTTGAACCATCCAACCAAAGATTGTACTCTATGTCTTCCGAAATGGATGTAACCGGATGTGACAGTTCTACCGAATTGAAGCGGCGGGTGTTACACGCAAGCAGGAGATGCTTACTCTTCCTGGGCACCTGGTCTCACTCCCATATCGGGAGTTCGCTTCTTTTCATATGGGGGAGGTTTTTGTTTGTTTGCTTTGGTTCCTGTTTTATCCTGATTTTGTATGCCTTCGGTTTCTGATTTTCTGAATTATCGATTTTGTGCTGTATACAGGGATATGGTCATTATCCTTATTTGTCATTTATGTGTTATAAATAAATACTTAGGTTTTATGGACAAATATATTTTTGTTTTACGATAATTTTGTTGTTTGATGAACATATATTTACATTTATGAATAAATATTCTCGTTTTACGGACAAATATTTTTGCTTAACGAATAAATATTTACGTTTATGAATAAATTTTTATGCTTTATGAACATATATTTCTGTTTTCAATAAATTTTTATTTTACAAATTTATGAACCAATATTTTCTTTAAGAACAAATGTTTTATTTTATGAATAATGTAACGTTTCACACACCATTGTCCATGCTGCAAATATACCTGTTCTTAAATGATTTGAAGACGTTTAACTTATGCAATATTGACCAACGATTAAACACCGATGAAACTATTAATCGCTCGGACAATATTTTACTTTCCGGACTTGAATGAGAGTTTAAACATACAGATATCAATAAGGGTATGACAATATAAAACTTTTTTTTCAGAACAAGAAAACACTCAGTTGTTTCTTCGACACTGAAAACTTTTGTAAGCCCTATCAAAATTGAGCATTCGGAATCATCAATATATCACAGTCAAATCGGTATCAGCACACAACAACAACGTCAAATAACCAATGAAGTAACAGAGAAAAGTACCCTTCTTTCTGGTAAGTGTATTTGTTAATTCGACATCAGATATTACTTTTGCTATTTTTGTAAACTTGTCATTTCATCCTAACATGAAGAGATTTAAGGAGGTTAAAATCATAGCACCAGTCCTCTAATGCTCGTTGGTCAAAGATGTAATTCATTTTTCTCTTTGATTTCGATATGATAAAGAAGGGGCTTTCCTATTGACTACATAAGTTATTAATACACTATGACGTACTTAATGTTCCCTACAGAACTTATGTTCAAAATTAGTTCTCTTCAGGTTTCTGTCAATGGCATGTCAATGATCTAGAAAATAATAAGATTGCAACAATCATTTCCTCCGAAATCCCCGCAGGTTTCAGAAAACTAATTGCATTTAGAGAATCTTTATAGTTGGGTTCTCCAACATCGTGCTCGGGATTGGGAATCGACAAATAGAAATTCAGCCGTTATGACGTGTTTACGGACTGTGATAGGGGTGTTCAAATTGTATTTGTCCCGCAATATGCTAATAATAATTCTTGAAAAATGCTAAGTTAAAGGGCCCTAGCTCCTGTGAACAATAGTAAGCTGAAACAATAATGATACTTAATCTGCATCAAACTTGGATGTAATCAGATGACAAAAATCATTGCAATATCTGCATTCACTGGGAAGAAAATACCAGATCAAAACACTGAGTTTAGCAAGTGACAAAGGGGCATAACGTATCAAAAATAGGCCAACCAAGGCAAACTCAAACTTGTTCAGTCCCTATCCAAGTCCAAGCTCTGTATCAAATTTAATCTCAATATCTCAATCAAAAAGTTCGGAAACTGAATTTCGTAAGTCATCAAGAGGCATAACTCCTTCAAAAATAGGTCATCCATTACTAAACTCATACTTGCTGTATTACTATTCAATACAAATTTGTGTACCAAATTTTACCTCAATTCCTTTATCCCTTGCTGAAAACAGTCCGTAAAATTGCATTTCCTAAGTCAAAAAGGGGAATAACTCATTCAAATGTGGGTCAACCAATACAAATCTCGCACTTGCTCTGTAACTACTTAAGATCATGCTGTGTATCAAATTTCATCCCAATATCACAATCCGTTGCTGAGAAATGTCCGGAAAACTCAATACCGTAAATCAACAAAGGGGCAAAACTCCTTCAAAAAAAAAAAAAAACAACACCAAACTCAAACTTGCTCTGTAACTATTCAAGACCAAGCGGTGAACAAAATTCCATCTCCATATCTCTATCCATTGCAAGAAAGTCTGGAAAACTGACTCGGACAGAGGGACTGACGGACGGACAGACTGACTTGACTGGCAGACAGACCGAGAGGAAACTAAAAGTCCCCTTCGGCTTTGCCGATAGGGACTAAAATGAAAGGAGAGATGTTTTTTTTTATTCATCCCGGCTTCCTGTTTATAACTCTTGAAATAATAATGTTTATTACCTATTCTACACGATGAACTCAGGGTCTCCTTCTTACATTGTGTTACAAAGGATGACAAATATGGATAATGACCATATCCTGTATACAGCACAAAATCGATAATTCAGAAAATCAGAAACCGAAGGCATACAAAATCAGGACAAAACAGGAACCAAAGCATACAAACAAAAACCTCCACTCCATGAAAATAAGCGAACTTCCGATATGGGAGTGATACCAGGTACCCAGGAAGAGTAAGCATCTCCTGCTTGCATGCAACACCCGCCGCTTCAATTCGGTAGAACAGTCACATCCGGTTACTTACATTTCGGAAGACATAGAGTACAATCTATGACAAAATATCATCCACCATTCTGGAGAGTGGGACATCATAGTGTATGACGAGTTCCCCATATCGACCGTAGAATTTCCTCAGTGACGATGTTAGTCGGTCACAAACATATCCCTGACTGAGAAGCTTATCTGCAAGACGCCTAGCTCTCAGAACAAAATCCGTATATTTAGTACTTACTCTGGCATAGCGTATTAATTGAGATATGAATACGCCATAAGCTGGAGATGAGGGGATGTTGCTACTCAGAAAAGGAAAGTTTGTAATGCAGAAATTGAAGTCGTCATGTTTGTCATAGAGTGAGGTGTTCATGTGACCATCAGTGTCGTAGGACAATATTTTAGAAATCCACTCATTTTAGTAAAGTCCATTCGATCAAAGCCTTTGATTTTTCGACACTTTACACTACAATTCCACATTCTAAATTGAAAGAAAGACTCGCAAAAATTATAAGTAATGTGTTTACAAGTAAGAACGGTAATCGAAATACAAAATTATTGTTGTGAACTTTGACAAAACCTACTTTGTAAAAGAAAAATCCGATTCTGAAAATAAGTACACTGAAACAGATATTATTCAGATGTTAAACTTTTTGATCGACAACATTTTTGTGGTGTTTTGACACTGATGGTCACATGAACACCTCACTCTATGACAAACGTGACGACTTTAATTTCACTATTACAAACTTTCCCTTTCTTAGTAGCAACATCCCTTCATCGCCAGCTTATGGCGTGTTCATATCTCAGTTGATACGCTATGCCAGAGCAAGTACCAAATATACCAAATATACGGATTTTGTTCTGAGAGCTAGGCGTCTTTCAAATAAGCTTCTCAGTCAGGGATATGTTTGTGACCGACTAACATCGTCACTGAGGTACGGTCGATATGGGGAACTCGTCATACACTATGATGTCCCACTCTCCAGAATGGGGATGATATTCTGACATAGACCATTTGCACCATCCAACCAAAGATTGTACTCTTTGTCTTCCGAAATGGAAGTAACCGGATGTGACATTTCTACCGAATTGAAGCGGCGGGTGTTGCATGCAAGCAGGAGATGCCTACTCTTCCTGGGTACCTGGTCTCACTCCCATATCGGGAGTTCCCTTCTTTTCATATGGGGGAGGTTTTTGTTTGTTTGCTTTGGTTCCTGTTTTATCCTGATTTTGTATGCCTTCGGTTTCTGATTTTCTGAATTATCGATTTTGTGTTGTATACAGGGATATGGTCATTATCCATATTTGTCATTATATCCAAATAGGATGCTGAATTATTTGTCTCAGTAGTTTCTTTGACTTCAAGCTCTGAAGGATAGATACTGCTCAGGTAATCCGCGAATTTTGGATTATTGATGGACAACACATCGTCTATGTATCTGTAAGTGAAGTTGAAGTCAGAAGCTAAGTATCTTTTCCCTTCAGAGACCAAAAAAGAAGGCGGAGAACACTTATTGTCAAATGTTTTAGTTTTCTTTTGATGGAAAATGATAATTATAATCTTGATAATCAAATCGACGAGGATAAATGGGATGTATTTCCGTTCTCTTTAGTGTTGTAACAAGTCTTTATGTTATCAGTCTCTAAGTCAAAATTTGTATCATGTTCATCCCAGAAAATATCGTTTATATATTCAATATTCCATTGCAAATTAGTTCGAATAATGCCATACTTCAATATTTCATCTCTGCTATCTAAGTTCATTCAGAACTATGTTAAAGAATTATCCTATATACATATTCACTTACAGAGGGGCCTAAACACGATTTTGTCTTCAAAACATGAAGACAACAAGATAAATAATTGACAATTCCTTATAAACAAGGAAGCAAATGTTTATTATTGTGTATACAATCCAAACTCTTCTTAATTTGCAGGAGACAATAATGGATATACAGATGAATTCAAAACTATCAAAATTATTTTATATATATGTAAGTATAAAAATGATTATTGAAATCATCCATTTTAGAGATTCTTTTTCAACTTTGTTATTTACAATTGTATTACAAAAAGGGTCCTAGTAAGGCCACACCAATTAGATTTGCAGTTCGTCAGAAATCCCGGTCATAAAAATTCGATTCCGGAATTTTAATATTTTTATTTTGAGAAAAAATGGAATCTATATCCCGGAAACGTTTTACGCAACGTGTAAATGACAGAAAAGAATGTCAAGCGCCTCGAGTAAGTTGTAAGCAACGTTTGTTGTAAGCAACAATTTTTACACCACAATTGTACGTTCTTCGAGACCTCTGGGTAATCGGAAAAGTGGGAGGGTTGTGCGCACGTAATCCAGGATAACCATACCTTCTGCTATTTCCGTGGCAGATGGCCGTCCTAAGTCGGCACCGGTTGCCCATTGGTGTCGTTGGTTTATGTGTAGTCCTTTGTGTTTGATGTTTCTGTGTTGTGCGTTGACGTTCCTTGTCCCTTACGCGTCTCTTTGTGCTTGTCTGCTTTGTGTTTTTGCATTGGGTGTTTTGGGGTTTTGCTGTGGGTGCTACAACCTGGTGTTGTTGGAGATCCCCTCCTTTGTTTTGAGGATGTTCATTCAACAAAAACAAGACAATCTTTCCCCCTACCGTAAAAACCCTAGCAGATTTAGACAATGTAACCTTTCAGGATTTGTTCATTTCTTTTTATGTTGACCAACCCTTGAAACGATGATTGTTGAACGACTCAAACAAGGCGGGTTGGGTCGTAACAGTTCAGGAAAATTGATAGATCTAGTAGAAGGAAATCTCGTAGTAAACAGCTAAAGGTGGAGTTCAATTTAAAGTATGTAGAGTTAATTTTTGTCTGCCTGTTTGTATGTATGCCTGTTTGTATGTACCCCTAATCATCAGTATTGTAGCATTCTTTTACGTAAGTGACTATTACTTTGTTCAAACGGAAGGTCATTGGCATGAAGATAAAGTTAAACAATCTAGTTTTTTAACGAAGCAGAAAATGTATCATTATCTTTCTTTAAAACATTGATGTGACGTCATGCCTTTGTTCGAACAGTCCGAAATTTACCTTTGACTGTCCAATATCAAATCTAGGTCGCGTTTATTAGAAAAAATATACGCGACCTAGATTTGATATTGGACAGTCAAAGGTAAATGTACTTTGACATCTACAAGACAACCGTTACAATCCTTATTTAGAAATTACGTGACAAAAATTCCATGTATCGTGGTACTGACTATTCAATTTTTTGCTATTTTTTCCGGAGTTGATAAAATCCAGCACAATCTTATATATCTAAAGAATCGGCCGTTGTGTCGGAAATGACAATGTAAGAGACACTATAGTTCAGTCCGTTTTTTCTTTTCTTTTTTCTTCGGTCTAATCCCCCCCATCTTTTTAATTTTAATTATAATAAAGATTTTTGCTCGACTTTTTCTAGTCCGAAAAACCTTACCTAAATCCAGCATTTGACGGTTATTTTGACCCAGTCACCCAAGCCCCCCCCCCCCCTTCCTCCGGTCCAAATAACCGTCACAGGCTTGGTTTAGGTCAGGTTTTTCGAACTAGACTCCTTCAAAATATCTTCCTGAATTGTTTCAAACATTCAACCTTGCACATATTACATGGAAGTTGAACGTCCCCAATAATTTCTTTTCGGTATTTAAAGACACTATATTATTTCTTACTTGTTCGGAAAACGACATTTTCAGAGACACGCCCTTTTATTATAAATATCCAAAGAAGCTTCAACTAATCGTAATATCGCAAAGTATTCTCGTTGATTTTTTTCCCCAAAATTGCATCCAATTTCGTCTTGGTTTACGGAATCTGTGTCATAATTTGTCACACCTTTTTTTTATTGAAAATTTTATCTCCGTTATATTCTTATAAAAACGACTCCCTACTGCTAGTAGCGAGAATGTTAGAACCTGGTCGTTACAGTAAAGGCAATTAACATAATAAGTCATGCCATTTGAATAGTGATCAATGTTTTAAGTACGATATACGCCTCAAACAATTCATTCTTAAAGAAATTGGACAGTTTTCGGCCCTGCGGGCCTCAAACTGTCCAATATCTTTAAGAATGAATTGTTTTCGGCGTATATCCATTACTTATATTATAACTTCTTGTTATCTGCTATTTCTTGAATTTTTTATTCATTTATTCAGTTGTTGTTTTCTTGAGATACAAGAATGAATCTTAAATTAGTTACACATTATAGTTTGATATCATTCTTTTTGAAATGTACATGAAAATAAATGGAAAAAAACATTTTTACTCGTCCGGACCTCTGTCAATGGGTATCGGTCCTCGATTTTCAAAATTCCATTTTTTTTATTCAAAGAAATGTTCGTTCGCTTAGTCCTATTTTTTCATAAAAAATCCCGAAGAACTGTAAATCAAATTGGTGTGGCCGATTGGGTGATTGAAATTAATCATAAAAACTTTACATAATTCATAAATCAAAAGAAATGGAGAAATTAAACCAGGAAAACATAGTTATTAATGCATTGATAAATCATTTCTAGATAGTAACTTCTTCCTTTTCTCACTTAGAAGCGAAAAAGAGATACTTAATAAAAATATAAACTTTTCTGTCTGTTCATGCCTCAAAATGTTCATATCAAGCGTGACGATATCAGCTTCCACATAACTAACTTCCCTTTCATGAGTAACAACATTCCGTCTTCTCCTGCTTATGGCGTTTTTGTTTCTCAGCTGATACGGTACGCCAGGGATTTCATCGTTAGAGCCAGACGGCTCGCAAGTTAGCTTTTTAATAAGGGTTATATCACACAACGGCTGAAATCATTACTGAGGAAGTTCTTCTGTCGCAACGGGGATATAATAAAAGCATATCAGATCCCCTTTCCAGAATGATCATTGACATTCTACATTGTATTTGAATGGCTGTAGTCATCACCAAACAGGACATACTTACCTGATCTGTACATCAAAATGTACATCGAGACAATCACCGAATTTGACAGGTTTCCATGGAGATATTGCGAGAGATGTTGCATGCAACCAGCAGACGCTGACTCTCCCCGGGCACCTGGTCTCACTTCAGAGTGTTGCTCATTCCGGGGCTCGCAGCCGTTCCGATGTTAATTCTCACAATTTGGCCTTGCCTTTTAGATTCTGAGACTGAATAAATGTTAGGTACTTCTTTGATGTTTATCATAAGTGTTTGGAGTTAAAAGAAAATATCCCAATGTCAAGAGGTTGTACACTATTCATGGTCAGAGGTCATTTGTCGAAATGAAATTAATTGGACCTATTTTGACGACTTTCTCCGTAAAATTCTGGTCTTTAAAGATTTAGTCATATTGATAAGCATTCTGGGCGGAAGAGAATTTGACATAATTATCGATACCTTGTAGTCCACCACATATATGTCAAATGCATTTCGAACTAGTTAAATTTGTACTATGTCAGAGTTTCCCCTTTTGCTGCAGCATACAAAATTTGACGTTCTGGGTGCTCTTTGAATCGAAAAAGCATCGATCTGACAATTGTGATGCATGTACATAAAACATCAGTTACATAATGTGTGTGTTGATACTGGTATGCAACACATACCAAGTGCATATATCGCATTGCGCTAATGTACATTACATGTACGATAAATGCACTTGCTCTGTATTGCATGCCTGTTGCAAAACACAAATTTAGACGCGTATTCTTAACACATATTTGTAAGTCGTTATTAACTACAGGCATTCCTCGAGAAATAGAAAAAAAACTTTAAAGGGACCAAAACGGCCTTTGAGTTAAGACATTTTTATGGAAATTTAGACGACATATTTCGATGTAATGTTCTGCAAAAAAGGTACATGTAAAGATTGTCGTAGGCCATGTTTATGAAGTCATGGCCTCTCCGACTATCTTTACATGTACCTTTTTGTAGAAATAAGCCAGTAACTCATTGCATCGAAATATGTAGTCTAAATTTCCATAAAAATGTCTGGACTAAAAGGCAGTTGTGTCATAAAGGCAGGTTCAAGTCACAACTATGTTTAAAATTGGACACGAAAGTTGGCCTCAATCTGATTCCTACCATGCCCATGATTAATGACTTTAAGTATATCGGGAAAGAAAAAACTTTCTTTCTCAATTCGGAAATGGTTTGATTATCAGGGAGTGAAAGTCATACACAAAAGCGGAAGTCAGATTCCAAAATCCCCAATCGAACGGCTTACTAATTTTGGAAAGAATACAAAATAGCACTTTCTCGCACGAAAAGAAAAAAAAGGACAAGCAGACGGAGACAATGACACAAGCTCCACAGAAACACGAATGACAAATTATCGATCGAACCATTTCCAGCGCAATGGTAAAAATGTCATAGTAGAACGCATTGTAGGTTGCGCTCTTAAAACGTGTTATTCTTACTTTATTTTACATAGTTACCTCGGTGTCTTCCGCTTTGATAGTGAATGCGGGCATAATCATCCTATACCAGAAATGCAAGTGAGTAGTTAAGTTCGTTCTATTGTAAAATAATGGTTATTAGTTTTGCAATGTAAAGTATACGAAATATTCTTTGAAAACTCTGAATGGATCGAGCGCAGATAAAAGGATCTAAGGGCATGGAAATCAAAAGCATGAAATGACAAATATTGATAATGACCATATCCCCGTCAACATTACAAAATCACAGTTCCCCATATCGACCGTAGAAATTCCAACGTAACGCTGTTAGTAGGTCATTAACGTATCCCAGCTGATTCAAAAGCTTATCTGAAAGACGCCTAGCTCTCAGAACAAAATGTGTATATTCATTACTTGCTCTGTCATAACGTTTCAATTGAAATATGAACACGCCAGAGGCAGGCGATGAAAGGATGTTGATACTCAGAAAAGGAAAGATTGTGATGCTGAAATTGAAGTCGTCACGTTTGTCATAGAGTGAGGTGTTCATGTGACCATCAGTGTTGTAGGACAGCATTTTGTCGAAATAGGATGCTCAATTTTTTGTCTATGTTGTATCTTTGAAGTCGAAGGATAGATTCTGCTTAGGCAATCTTCGAAATTAATACAAGACAATTTCTGGTGATTGAAGTGTTTGTGCTGAGGATGTTACAAGTTTTGCAGTTCTTGGTGCCGCACTTAGATATATAGCAATCACTTAATGAAAATGGATGCTCTTTCAGTATATCGACGACTTCAACCTTACTTGGCTTGATTTTAACATACCCATCCGAATATTTATACCAAAACTGTTTGCTACTAAAAACGAAAATTTTATCTTAAAGATCGTGTGAATTAATTCTACGGACACATATGTCACCTTTTACGCATGTGTTCGTAGACGCAACAGGTTGGGACATTTTTATTGTGGGCGAAGTCCTAGCCACTTCATTGGTCTTTTTCTCGTATAATTTTGACCCTTTAAACATTTTAAATGAAAATGTTACAGTTACTACAGTGCTTCAAAATATATACTCTCTCTATAACTTATAAATATGTACTGTGGGAATCACAGCCGTTGAGATAATATATGTATCAAAGTTCAAGTACATTCATTCGTACATCTGCTAATCTGAGCACCAATATATTTTGCTATATTTTCATTGTTACGTCACATAAGAAAACAAAAGAAAAGGGACGATCTCCAACAACACTCGGTTGCAGCACCCACAGCAAAACCCCAAACATCAAATGCAACAAAATACACCTTAACGCATCAGGGAGTGTACAATTAATATTACATCACAATTTAATTTTTGCCTTTAAATTGGTAATTTTGTATAAACTAGATATAGAAATAAAGAGATATTCATATAACCTTTTTATTATTATTAGATTATTTTATTTCAGTAGCTCATCATGTTTGCAATACTAGTATATTCTTTGATATTATTTTTGCTTACAATATTGCAGATCTTTTCAAAGACAAAAGAACGACGTAGAAACCGAGATGCGTCCGTTAGAGAGGGAAGGATCACCAGTATATCATGATATAAACACAGACGATACTTTAGACATCAGTGAAGATATCGTATAATGCATATTGCATATGAAACTTATTTTTATGTTTCTTTTAAAACACGAATATAATGGTCACGATGCGCTATGTCACAGATCCGAACGGTATGTACGGAATTAATGCCAATGAAAGGCCATAATGAATATATTATATATTGGCAGAAAATTTAATAAGTTATGATGTTATGTTATGCCAGTTGCAATGTGAACGGTTTGTAAACACTGAAAAAAGAGCAATTTTAGCTTCTTTTGCAGCGACACATGATCTTATTAACATATTTTCTTCAGACATGAATTTGAAAATTAAAACCAATCTGATGACATTCAATGACAAATAATTTTTCCTCGTTGCCAAGGTAACATGGATGGCATCGAAGGAATGCTATTCTTTTATTTTCAAACTGTAGACCTTTTTTCTAACAAATGAGTTAAAGAAGATCCTGACGATAATCTCAACAGCACTCACAATAGAGCACTATGTTGAGCATCGACGGACACCTAGCAAGCTAGAGGTGGGATCAGGTGCCCGGGAGGAGTAAGCATCCCCTGTTGGCTAGCCGCACCCGCCGTCGATGTTCTCGCACAATAAATGCTATATCAAAGGGGAAAACACGAAAAAAGGTGGGTATAATCATTAGCTATTAAGGTTATCGTAAATTTTTATTTAAAGTTTTCGCTCAATGCCGTTGCTAAGGAAACATAAGTAAGATTTTGGCTTCAAATTTAAAATAGGCTTGCTTGTTTCCTTGGATACGGTCATTTTGAATGAATGTAATGGAATAAACGTTTTGCCATAAAAAGTTAAATACCCAGATTGAAGCATCAATACCCTTGGCTGACTTTGACCTCTTTCCATGTTGTTTCTATTTGGAGGCATTGTCAATGTTTTCAAAATATTGATCTGCACACTTTAACATCAACTCTGCCATAATTATTCTTCTCACTATTGTGTGTGTATGTAGTACTATCTTGGCAATACCATATCACTATCGTTGTTTTTTTTTCATTCGCGTCACATTCTTGGCGCATTCGCATAATATTTGTGTCAGATTCAAACTTGTCGGGGCTGTTTTATGGTTCATTTTCCTTCACATTTGGGAGGAGAACGCTCTGTGAATAAGGGTAGAATACAATGCGAATGCACTGCGCACGTATGAGGCGAATACACATTTAGACGCGAATGTTTCAAAGAGTTAAAGCAGCGAACAGAAGAGAATTCCGTGACATGATGAGACAAGAATGCCCGCGAATGAGAGGAGAACGCGCTTGGATTACACAAAATCACCTCATCGTAGCTCTATCTCCTCTGCAAGCGCGACAGTACTTGATAAAGATAATAACGTACATGTATCAATCAAATGCGTTAAATTTATCTCTGTAATTTTATTCTATTTTATGTTTAATCTTTGTATCAGCTGATCAGTCCTGTGCTATACGTGCTGAAGTCAAAATAAAGGTATGTAAATGAGAAACTAAAGAGGTAAATTAAGATTATCTTCGTGATATTGGGACAAAACAAGTAATGAAGATATACATCAGGGTATCTGACATTAAAACTTTCGTAAAGTTCCTGACATTATTTCATTTCAAATTGATGCATCCATTACCGCGATTATATTTAGATTATTTAATATCCAATTTTGATTGCTTTTAAAACAGTTTCCTAGTGAACTGTTTAGCAATGACGTCATGTCCCACGCATGCGTGATTGTGACGTCAGCCAGAATGTTTTATTTTCGCTCGATTCTCGAATATAAAACGCCTTGAATACGTTTACATCGTAAGGTTCGTAGTGTAGCATAAATATAGATTGTTCAATTAACTGATATCATAAGATTCCCGATTGTCGTATAAGATTTAAAAAAATGCAGCAGAGCGACTTATTGGTGTTGAATTGAATGTTTGTGTTTTTATTTGGCCACTGAAAACTACTAGCGTTTCTTTTGCGTAATAGTTATTTTCGATATATAAACTGCCTATATCCACCAAATTACACTAATGAGTGCCACTTGCTACTTAAAAGTCGAATGAAATCAAATATCGCAATTTCAAAGATTTTATGCCTTTTCGGAAGCTTATACAAGTCTAGATTCAGACTGGAAAGTTTTCTTGTACATTAAAGAAGAATGTTTATTATAATTGTATGAAAATGAAAATCGATTCCTATGGTCTGAACTACCAAACGAGACGGTGGCATAAGGACTAATTGTGTATTAACAAACATATTATATTATTATACCTCTAATGATTTTTCCTATATAAAAAGAGACTGATTAAATTTAACTAAATCCCTGAAAATCGCCTGATAAGCCTATTTCCCTGCAAAGGGGTGCATTAACTGAGAAGACTATTTCCCTAGGGAGTTAGTTTAAAAAAAAATAAATGTCAGTATCAGCCAATCAGCGCCGTTGAAGGTTGATCGGATAATGTGAAGGTTGATCGGATGAAACTATCAATACGCGAGCAGAGCTATCCGCCTCCTATCCGCTTAGCACATAAATTAATCCGCAATAAAATAAAACAATCAAAAATTAAACATGTATGAGTATGATAAATGATGTATCTGTTTATCTTATCATCAAAAAGTAATATTTTCCGTTACTCAGGCATTCAGTCGAGAAGGCAAGGCAAAATCATTACAATTTTCATTTGAACCATGTGAACCTAAGAGATATGTTCGTTTCAGTATAATGTTTGTAATGATTCGGTATACCTAAGAGATATGTTTGTTTCAGTATAATGTTTGTTTCGGTATAATAAAAAATTTAAAGTATACCGTTAAAGGAGTTAGCACGATTCTGGTTCCCCTCGACCAGACCTATTTCCCTCGGCTTCGCCTCGGGAAATAGGTCTGTTCTCGGGGAACCAGAATCTTGCTAACTTCCTCAATGGTATTCTTTAACTGTATACCGTTTCAATTTTTTTCAAAACAAAATTGCATTTGCGACGTACATTAAGCCCCTGTCACACCTTCACGTTCTGGCATGGCGTTCGCACTACGACCGCCAAAATAGTAGGAAACTTGGCGTGAACGTAGTAAGGACGCGGGGAACGTAGTAAGAACTCGCTGATACGTATTGAGGTCGTAGCGAGGACGCCGACGAACGTGCCCGTACGCCGAGCCACCACGACCGTTTTGAACTGTTCAAAACAGTCGTAGTGAGGACGCGGTGATGACAGAACGTGTTAAGGACTACTTGCGAACGTATTGAGAACTTCATGGACGTATTAGAAACGTGTCGTGAACGTAGTAGGGTCGTAGTACAGACGGCTAAAACTTTTACATATAATCATATGGAGATCGTCACGTCTCTGCCGTCTTTACCACGTTCTTGGTTTTAGAGATCGAAAAAATCAAAATAGACCTCGTTCAAACAATTTATCCTTTGAACGTGTCATGATCGTAGCATGGACTTCGAGAACGTAGTAAGCACGCCGTACTATCGTAACACAGACGCCTTCGTCGTAGTGTGAACTTGGGGCCGATCGTAGTGCGAACTTGACTAAACGTATTAAAGACGGGAAGGACGCGCTACTAACGTGTTACGGACGCTAAAGGTCGTATTGCAGACGTATCGGAGTCGTCAATTATTTTTTCGGAGAGCCCTTCCGGGAGAAAAATGCCACGTTCTCACTAAGTTCATGAAAAATTTCAAGGACTTCAAGGACGTAGTAAGAACGTCTCGAGAGAACGTGTAGGTGTGACAGGGGCTTTAAGATATTTCAAGAAGAAAATATTAGTAATATTAGAAATTTTGAGCTGAACCTCATATAGGAGTACTTCGGACTTCGAACTTTAGAGGTCATATAAAAGAAATCTGTTGCGATTAGAAAAGTAAAATCTGAACACGTAATGGATGAAATGACACTTGAGACTTGTAAACATGTATTTTCACATATGAAGACAAATAAATTCTTTATAAAATGTGCCTTTTGTTCAGAATTCAAAGTTAGAGTAAAATTAACATTCTCAACATTCTGTTTTACTGACAGAATCCCTTCCAGGTGCAAAGTCCGATGTGCGAAGTCCGTTAAAATGCCTGAAAACTCATTCTTTTTATATAAAGTTGAGCCCAACGGTTGAGGGATGAATGTGCAAAAAGATGAGACTACAATGTATATAGACATATAAAAGTGTAAAAAAAATCCTTTTGCTATCATGTATTAAATAAGGATAAACTTAACTAACAAATCCATATGCAGGGTTTTCATAAAAACAAAAAGTTTAAATTCCCCCATTCATCCTGTCATGTCATGTCAAATTCAAATAATGAATTTGAAGACGTTAAACATTTGTACCACTTGGTGAGTGTCACTGCTGGTGGACCAAGGGTCCCCGAACACACATGTAGCCAAGTTCGATCAATTTCGGTTGGTCGTTTCTTCAACGCATTCTTAAATTCTGTTATCAAAATTTCTTGAAATTTCTAAAACGTGGGTCCTGTAGCATCATATCCCACCCATTCTGCTACGTCTTTCGGTACGCTTTTTCGACATAGTAACTTTCATACTTTTTTGGCATATTACGTTGTTTAGATTTGAGGATCACTGTACCACTTGGTGAGTGTCACTGCTGGTGGACCAAGAGTCCCCGAAGACACATGTAGCCAAGTTCGATCAATTTCGGTTGGTCGTTTCTTTAAACGCATTTTAAAATTTCTGTTTACAAAATGTTCTCATATTTCAAAAAAAACCTGGGTCCTGTAGCATCATATCCCAGCCATTTTGCTTTATATGTTTTTCGGTATATTTTGGACATAATTTTCATAGATTTTGGTCATATAACATTGTTTAGATTGAGGATCACTGACGAGGGTTTATTATCCGAAACGTGAGAAACTGGCATCAAGCCCCTTCACCTTGAGCTTAATCCAATGTGAAATTCACATACTCAAGGTCACAACAAACTTTTGATTATTAAACGAAGACCGTTTGACCTTAAGAGTTCAAACTACACATATTTTGAATTTGAAGACGTTTAATATTTGAACCACTTGGTGAGTGTCACTACTGGTTGACCAGTATTACCCGAGGGCACATGTAGCCAAGTTCGATCAGCTTCGGCTGATTGTCTGTCTCTTCAACGTATTCGAAAATTTCTGTTATCAAAATTTCCTGAAATTTCCAAAACTTGGGTCCTGTAGCATCATATCCAACCCATCCTGCTACGTCTTTCGGAAAATTTTTGTACATAATACTTCTCACACTTTGGCAATATCACATTGTTTAGATTGAGAATCACTGACGAGGGTTAAATACCCGAAACTTGCATGTCTGGTCCATGCTGAAATCTATCTGCTCTTAAATGTTAAACGTCTTCAAATTCAATAACATCATTTAAGAGCTGATAAATTTACAGCATGGACCAGACATGCACGTTTCGGGTAATAAACCCTCGTCAGTTATCCTCAGTCTAAGCAATGTAAAATGGTCAAAAAGTATGAAAATTATTACGTCCAAAAACATACAAAAAGACATAGCAGATCGGGTGGGATATGATGCTACAGGACCCACGTTTTAGAAATGTCAAGAAATTTTGCAACAGAAAATTTATGATGCTATTGAATTTGCAGACGTTTAATATATATTCCTTGCATCAAGGCCTTTCACCTTGACATTGGCCAAAGGTCATTTGTTCGATTTTAGGGTCACAAATGACTTTGGTGAATGAAAAATTGAGCTTTGATCAGATTAAGATCAATGTGGATGAGAATAATACCCAATACTTATTCTTATCCGTGTATTAGTAATTTTGTACTTCATAATTTTACTTTTTACTTTCCGTATTTGTATAATGAGATAAAGAAGATCCTGACGATATTTTCAACAGCACTCTCAATAGACCACCAAATAGAGCATTGACGGACCCATAGCAAGCCAGAGGTGGGACCAGGTACCTGGGAGGAGTAAGAATTTCCTGTTTGGCGCTAGTAACCAACTTCAGACTCAGGCGAATGTTGAATAAGTAACTAACCTCAAAAATCAATTACATTTTAAATAATGTCGAAGGGTTCCAGCTCTATACCTTCTTGAAGAAAATTCCAAACCAAATTTCCATGCACCAGACACGTGTTTCGAATATTAAATTCTCATCAGTGATGCTTTCAGCGGAGCCACCAACATAATTTAACTAGCGCCCTCTTTAATTTTTTGAAGTTAGAATTTTACATTTACATTACAGAGAGTGCGCGGCTCCAAATTTCCTGTAGGGTCGATTCAGTAGCATATCAAAATAAAATCTATGTTCAAAATAGCATTGGAGGGATGGTACTCAGATGTTAAACTCCTTTAATTTCGATGATATTTATCGGTGAAATGGCTAGTTTCCGAAATAGCCAAAAAATATATATGATGTCACATTGATAAAAGGCCAAAACAAAGCTTCTTTCAGGTGACAGAGCTGGAAAGAAGTAATTTATACACTTGACAAACATTAGGCCACGGGGAACGATTGTAACTGCTGATAGTGGCTATATTGAATTAGATAGATTATCTCTTTCTTAAGATGACAACTCTCGGACTTTATCCATCTCTGCTATGTTAAAATTGTCCTTCTTTAACAAGCTTCCTAAAGTTTTAATATCGTAAACGTGATTAGAATTACAAACTATAAGATATTTTCAAAAGTAGTCAAAAGTTTAGTTAAGAAATATATGCATAATAAAACTTCCTAGGTAATTACAAGGTTTTTAGAATGACAAATATGGTCAAAACTATTAATACATTCCTATCAATAAAAGGGAACGATCTCCAGCATGAGAAGTACAAACTCGTTTAACGAAAAATCATCTAACCAAGGGCATACAAAACCAGGAGAAAACCAGAACTAAGGCAAAGCAACGGAAATACAAAATCTACCATATGAAGAGAAGTGAACTCCCTGCGAAGGAGGTCCCCAGGAAGAATGAGCATCTCCTACTTGCATGCAATACCCGCCTCTTCAATTCGGTAGAAAGGTCAAAATCGGTAACTCACACAAATGAATGGAGCTTGCCCGAACATAACGTAATGATTGAGAAATGAAGACGCCATATGCTGGTGACGACAGGATGTTGCTATTCAGAAAAGGAAATTTTGTGACATTGAAGTCGTCACGTTTGTCATAGAGTGAGGTGTTCATATTACCATGGGCGTCAAACGACAACATGATATCCAAATAGGACGTTGAATTAGATGTCTATGTCGTTTCTTTAACTTCAAGTTCAACGGGATAGATTGCGCCAACCTCCAAAGACCACAAAAAGTTATCAATCAAGAGGTTCAACATCTTAATGACATCCGATTCGGTATACTTTGTTTTTGATTCAGATTACTCTTTAACAAAGTAAGTTTTGTCGTAATTTAAGACAATGAACTTATAATTACTCGTAAATGCTTTGCTAATAATTTGTGACAGTCACTATTTTATTAAGTATGTGGATTGTGGTGAAAGTGTTGAAAAGTCAAACGACTTTATAGAGTGTACTCTGTTGAACTGTGTTGAAATGAAATCAGACGGACACATGAACTTGTTCTCATTAGTGAACGTGGGTGATCTATTATCAGTAGTGTAACAAAACATCGGACAATCGATATATTGCAATAGTGAACCTTCCAACAGCAATAATCGTTAATATATTTTAAAAAGCAATAACCATTTCCAATATAATGACAAATATGGATAATGACCATATCCCTGTATACGGCACAAAATCGATAATTCAGAAAATCAGAAATCGAAGGCATACAAAATCAGGATAAAACAGGAACTGAACTATCGATAGAATCGGAAAATTATAAATGCTTAAAGTAAGAAATGGTCTCGTAAAGATCAAAACATGAATGAAATATTTTGTCAAGTCTCAGTCTAAACAAAGTAAAATGGCCAAAAAGTATGAAAATTATTATGTTCAAATATGTACCAAAAGACGTAGCAGAATGAATGGGATATGATGCTACAGGACCCACTTTTATAGAAATTTCAAGAATTTTTTTTCACAGAAATTTCAAACTCGTTAAAGAAACAGACAATCAACCGAAGCTGATCGAACTTGGCTACATGTGCCCTCGGGGACTCTTGGTCCACCAGCAGTGACACTCACCAAGTGGTTAAATTTAAAAAGTCTTCAAATAACAGAAAGTATATGCGTGGTCTACTCAACGTGTCGTAGTAATCTCACGATGTAAAGTTCATTCAAGCGATTGGCTGGTCGCTGTACATAGCATGCTCACTCTGATCTGTATAGGCGATATATTTCTTCATTATGAAATGCCGATTTCTGAATTTTACAGAAATCGTGTGTACCCAATAATAGAAACATCTATCAAACAATAATTTGATAAATAATATATGCAAGTATTATATGGATGTTCCAATGGTAGTATCTAAAACCCATTTACGGTAAAACGTCGTTATCGACAGATAAATACCTGCGAAACCATTTGTAACTTTAAGATAGTTATATAGCTATTGTTTAAGTGTGTTCAAAAACTTCAATTATGTTTTACTAAATTAGGTGTCTACCATGAATATGTCAAAGGGGGAAAGGCTGCATCAATTCAATGTGGATAAGTAGATTCCTGAATTGGAAATTACTGATAAGGACATTTTGAATAAAAAGTGGTGTCTTTTCCGTAGGATTTATGGTTTCTATACACGTTTGTATACAAGCAAATACTATCACAATATTATTAGATATACAGTGATTTACAGGGGGGGGGGGATACAGAAATAAAATGGGTCGATGAAAAAAGTTGTATTGGGCTCGGCTTCGCCAACCCAATATATTTTTGTATCCCCCTGTAAAACACTGTATAACGATTTTATCCCACCGATGGCTTTTGGCTTGTGTACGTAACGTACGTAACGTACGTAACATATTTTAAAGCATCTCGGTGACGTCAATATCGTAAAGCATCTTAGTAGAAGCAGGATATTGAAATAATGTCATGTCAGTAAAATAATACAACATAATATTCGGTTCTTCTCGACAAATCAGATTGCAAGAAATTTGCCAGAGGTGGGATAAATTGCAATAGTAATGTCACAATAGTAACACTAATGCAATACTAATTTCTCCTCAATGTGTCAATGTGTCACTAACCGATAATCAATTTGTAAACACAGCATCAGATTTATTAATTTGTGAACACAACAATACAGGGATATGGTCATTATCCATATTTGTTATCAGATGAATTGGCATTTGATCTATAAGTAGAAATAGATAAAATTCGGTTATCTATCGAGATATCTATTACGCAAAGATATGCACGTGATGTTTACGAACGTAATGAAACAAACGAAAAACAAGTTTTCAAAGGTAACTTTCTTTCATAAAGTATGAGTAGAATAGAAAGTTTTATAACTCCGTATTCCATGGATCCTCACCTCCTGATTAGAATACAGAAGTGTTCCAACTCTATACCTACTTGAAGAAAATTTCAAACCAATTTTCATGCACCAGACAAGTGTTAAATTCTTACCAGTGATGCTTCCAACCAAAGCGCTTTTCATAAGCCGCCTAAATTCGTATTACTGGCGCCCTCTGGTTTTATTTTTTGAATTTAAATTTGTGCATTTACTTAGCAGAGAGTTCGTGGCTCAAAATGTCCTATAGAGTCGATTCAGTAGCATATCCAAATAAAATCTATGTTCAAAATAGCATTGGAGGAATAGTGCTCCTTTAATGTCGATTATAATTTTTCGATGAAATGGCAAGTAGTTACATACTGACACTTAAAGCATGGTGATATTTGTAAAGTTAATATCAAAATATCATTATCTATAAATTGTTACTTTATTTCAAACAAGACAAAAGCAAACAACATAGTTACAAACAAGAAACCATTCAAACTAGAACTTAGAAATCAAGAAGGCTAGCTGATGATTGACTGTCCAAGATATTGAAGAGATATCAAGAAATAAAACCCTTCACTGATCTCTGTGGAAGAAATGAAAATGCGAAAACGAAATCACATCGCAATCATCATACAAAACAGTAAATACATGGAACGTCAAATAAAAATACATGTACCATGAATGAACATAAAAATTGCACCGCTTCATAATATGGATTGATATTAACATCCGTTTTCCGAGCAGTGCCGTTAATCTGTCTCACTGTAAGATATGAGGAAAATAATAAAATCCTAGGTAATACAAAAATTATATGAAAATATAACAAAAGTGGTGGGCATACAAAAACAAAATTAATCTTTTGCTAACATGGTCGCCATGGCATATTCTATATAGACATAACCTCAAAACAGGGAATGCTTAATCCTCCCGGTCACCTGGACGCACACCTAGCTTGCTGGAGATCCGTCGAGGCTCAGTGTGGTGTTCTGTTGCGAGTGCTGTTGAGATTGCTGTCAGGATCCTCTTTATCTTATTTGGTCATACTTATGCCTTTTGCCATGTGGAGCTGGTTAAAAAGTTCCCCGCGAGAGGTTTGACAGTAAGTGTTTTAATGTTTTTCCCTGACATGGTCGCCATAGCACTTTCTATATATACATTACCTCAGACAGTGCATGTTTTGTAGATATTGTTTTCATTTTCGTGTGGGAACATCGACGGTGGGTGCGGCTAGCCAAACCGGGAATGCTTACTCCTCCCAACTCTAGCTAGGGTTCCGTCAAGGTTCAATTTGGTGCTCTATTGTGAGTGCTGTGGAGATTGTCGTCAGGATCTTCTTTATCGCTAATTATCAATTAAGAGAAGTCCGAGCGAATGTCAGATAGGCTAAAGATCAGCACGAGTCTTGAAAGAAGAAATTTTGATAGCGTCCGTGATGGAGTTATATGCACTCTAAAATGTGACGATGGGACTCCGTGACGGTTATATAAAATATAGCTAAAGAAGACTGGTTTCAATCTCCTTTCAATATATGATGTTTAACAGCAATTCTCTGTAAGAACCAAAGAATTTCAAAACATGTTGGCACGGCATGTCATGGATTTTTGATATTTTTGGTATGGAAGTTCAGTATGAAGTACTAGTATGTAAATCAACCCCAGTTTTTTCAAAAAGGTTTTCGTTGCCATGGTAACCGTGTCTGAAGTTTCAAAAATCGGGAAAATCTATAGGACAAGGCATATTTGTAGGCTTCGTTACCATGGAAACAGGTACATTTTAAATCTTAAATTGCTTTGATTATTTTCTTTTAATCCTTATTGTTATGCATATTTGTAAAGTTTTTTACATTCATCTCGGATGCCTTATGTATACAAGATGAAAAATTGGGCCAAAACAGGGTATCAAAAGGCTTTGTTTTGGGTACTCAAAGACCCTTTTTTGCATGTTTTTACTGTTTTACAAGGTTGAAAGTTTCATAAAAGCACCAATTTTTGAAGTCCAAATTCTAGTTATCCAATTAGTATCATCTTTGAACTCTGCATGAATATAAAAAATTAATTGGGCTAATTTGTCCTTTTATATGCAAAGCAGCATCAAATTTAGTTGCTATGGCAACAATCGGCTGAAAGGTTTCAATACGATGAATTTAAACACAACCTCTATCAAACTATCTAGGCATGATATTGGAACAGAAGGTCATGTATACATCTATCAGAGGCGCTTTGATATAAAAATGACCTTGAAAATATTTCAAGGTCACCCACTGAATTTTCAAGGTCATTAAACTTTAAGTGACAAGATTTGACGAAAAATCCTGATTTTTCATAAAATGAAGGTGTCAATATTTTAGAAACCTTGAAATATTGAACTTAACAGTTATTTGCCATAAAATGATAAATGTATCACTTATTTCTTAGAACTATTGATTACGTTTCTTCACATCTTTGAATATCTAAATTCTTGGTGAGTATTTTGATATAAAAGGGACGAAATCTGTATTTTTCTTGTTTTTTGACGGAAAAATATTTTCCTATTGAATTGCGACAATTCAATAAATTCTAAGATTTGTCATTCTTATATTCATGTGCTTTCATAATATATATGACCTATGAAAGTATTTAAATAAAAAAAACACTAAAATCGGTAACAAAAAAATTAAAAAAATCAATATTTTATGCAAAATTTGAGTCTCAAAGTATAAATGACCTTGAACATCAAGCCAATGACCTTGAACATTTTAATTGTTCTTATGTAAAAGATATAAGTCATATCTATACATGCATACATTTTGACAATCTTATGTAGCTCTAAAGAGGAATAAAATCAATTTCAAAGATAATATGAAACAAGCAAAAAGGTCTAATGTTGCCATGGCAACGGTCTTTGACGACAGAATTTAGGTAAAACTCTTAAATACCCACTCCAATTTTTCGTTCATTTTATTTGTCAATAAACATACATTTCCATTGATGAAAATCACTAGTCTCCAATTGGTGCCTTTTGTGATATTTAAGATTGAAAATGGTCAAACACACACTAAATTGGCCCTTATTTTCACCTCTATTTTTCGCTTCATTTTGACTTATTTTTGCTTAATACAATACGGTTCCTGTAATAAATATCACATATCTAAGTGTACTTAGTAAGAATGGAAGTAAGAAAGAATAGATTATATAAAGATTAACAAGCTGTTACAGTAGTATCCATTGCAACGAAGTCTCCGGAGCTGGCTTATTTCATGGTCTCAAAAGTGCTATAAATAGAATGACCTCGTTACCATGACAACCAGAGGTCACATTGGCTGATAAGGGTTATTTTCATGGTCAGTACTTAATATATACCCATCATACCGAAAATCATCAAAATCCATGACATGCCGTGCCGAACGATTTTGGTCCTTACAGAGAATGGCTATTAAGGTCTTCAAATTCATTAGCATCATTTTAAAGCAGAAAAATTTACAGCATGGACCACACATGCACGTTTCGGGTATTTTACCCTCGTCAGTGATCCTCAATCTAAACAATGTAATATAGCCAAAATCTGTGAATATTATGTCCTAAATATACCAAAAGACGTAGCAAGATGACTGGGATATGATGATACAGGACTCAGGTTATAGAAATTTGAGAAAATGCTACAGGACCCAGGTTTTAGAAATTTGAGAAAATTTTGTAAACAGAAGTTTTCAAATGCGTTTGAAGAAACGACCAACCAAAATAGATCGAACTTTGCTACATGTGCCCTCGGGGACTCCTGGTATCTCGGGTGATTGAACATAAATGAGTTAAAGAAGATCCTGACGACAAAATCTCTCTTCAGCAAGCTTTGCATGAAATACATTTGTATACCATTTGCTCATGTTAGCCATTTACATTTATTTTGTGTTACCCTAAGTCCACTGGATGTTTGTGATGTTTGTGCTCATGTTTGTTTGTGATGTCACCTTACAGTGAGAAGGTTTGTTTGCTAATACACCACTTTACCACTTTGTAATCATCTCATCAGCAGTGCTTCAGGGAAACCTCCGTTTATATTGGTAGGGAAGTTGCGGATTTAGAGAGGGTAAGGTGGACGAGCCACACATTGTTTTTACAAAGTTGATTGTCGTTCAATACTTACTTTTCGAATTGGCGTTCAATGCTTGCTTTTCGTATCCCTTTTTGTGGTTAACATTTTTAAGATATCTAAATTTGCAATGTAAATTTTACAATTATCATAATCAGCATTATTAAATTTGTAGTTTTGTTTTAAATTTTACAGTATATATATATATATATATATGAAAAGAATGCGCGGCACCACAAATCCTTTAGGATCGATTCAGTTGCACAGTGAAATAATAAAGTAAAATCTATGACCAAAGTAGCATTTGCGGGGTAGTGCTAGGATGTTTCGATGCTAGTTTTGGATTAGATGAAGTTTTCCGAAAAAGTAAAAAAATCCATGATGTCAAATTTATAAAGAGCCAACAAAAATGACAAATATTGATGATGATCATATCCCCATACACTTACAAAATCGATAATTCAGAAAATCATAAACTGAAGGCATACATAAACAGGATAAAACAGGAACCAAGGAAAAACAATAAACTTCACCACATGAAAAGAAGCGAACTCCCAATATGGGAGTGAGAAAACTTCTTTCAGGCGACAGAGCTGGAAAGAAGTCATTATTGTACTAAATCGTTCACTAAATCGTTCCCCGTGACTTGATGTATGTTAAATGTATAAATTACTTCTTTCCGACTCTGTCGCCTGAAGCAAGCTTTGTTTTCTTCGAATCGAATTTTGACGCCAAATCTATATTTTATGTTTTTCGCTATTTCGGAAACTTTCCATGTCATTGAAAAATATCATCGGAATTAAAGGAGGTTAACATCTTGCACCACACAATCCCTCCAATGACATTTTGAACATAGACTTTATTTTGGATATGCTATTGAATCGACCCTACAGGAAATTTGGAGCCGCGCTCTCTCTATAAAGTAAATGCACAAATTCGAATTCTAAATATAAAACCAGAGTACGCTAGTGAAATGAATTTAGACGGCTTACGAAAAGCACTTTGGCAGGAAGCATCACTGGTGAAAATTTAATATTTCAAACGCATACCTGGTGTATGAAATTTTCTTCATGAAGGCTTAGAGTTGGAATACTTCTGTATTATTTAAACATTCAATCAAGGAGAACGGATCCATACTGCAAAACAAAATAAGTCTTTAAAATGATAATATGGAAATAGGGGTTAGAGTACATTGTAATATTTTTCATAAAATTGTATACCTATACCGACTTGTTTTTCGGTCAAATAATATTTCTCCTTTTTTACAGCTGCTGTAGTAATTCATTTCAATTCGTATAGTTCATCATATAACAATTAGACGTGTTACAATTAATTAGACAAGATCTTCATAGATTACTCGAATCATATTCAAAAGTATATTTATCCAATTTCAATATGAAATATTCTTCTTTTGCTCCATCCAGAATTTCCTTTGTCGTTCTTCTTAGGAAAAATCCTTAAGATAACAAATGTAACCATTATAAGAACTATATCCCAATATAGAGAACAAAATTAGAAATGCGAAAACCATTAACCGAAGGGCATACAAAACCATGATGAAACAGAAACCAAAGCAAGCAAACAAAAACTGCACCATATGAACGCAAGCGAACCCCTAATAACGGAGAGAGACCTGCAGTCATTTTCACGAAAATACTTACGATCAGATCAATTTCAGATCAATTTCAGAAATTTTCGTAACTTTCAAAGTCTAATATTTGTTTAATATTCCGTTAAAAGTCAAATTTAATCTCATGATTTGATGAATTTCAGTTATTCAATTAAAATTATTTCAACTTTTAAATTATTGAAATTTTTATTTGTATGGCTGAGATATGGTCGACTGAAAGTTACGAAAAATCCTCAGATTTTTCGTAAGAATTTTTGTGAAATTGGCTGCAGGTACCCAGGAAGAGTCAGCATCTTGCATGTAATACCCGTTGCTTCAATTCGGCAAACATGTCAAATCCGGTTACTTCCATTAAGGAAGATACAAGTTTGTTCTGTGGTTCAAACGATCCTAGACAGAATACCATTAACCATTCTGGTAAATTGGACATAATAGCGTATGCCGATTTCAACGTATCAACCATAGAACTTGCTCAGTGACGATGTAACTATGTTTTTACGTATTTGTATACATTTTGATTTACAATACAAGTATTGTAAATCTAGCCCTAAATTGTTTGTGTCAAAGACAAAAGAAGCAAGAGCTGATTTTTTGTTATGAATTATTTCAGAGGCAGAAAGGTTTGTTGGGGCGTAAGATTTCCTGTTGTAGATTTCAATTCCAACAATTTAACAAGGCTGTCGAAATAGAAATTTTTGCAAGTTAATACTTAATTATTTGAGGCTTTGTCTGCTGGTGTGATGACATAATGTTCTTGGAGGTAGGTCATTAAAGATAGACTCAAATCTAGTGTTCACAATTAGTAGTAAGTTGTTTATTCTTGATATAATTAGCCCTATGATGGATTCGGATAGGGTGTTGAGTTGCACATCCTCTTTCTTTGCCCAACGTCGTGCGTACTCCTCACAAGAGTCCATGATGATTTTGAAATTCTTGCTCCATGTAAAGGAATTGCTTTCTCTGTATTTATGGTCCTTTTTCAAAATTTCTCTCAGTGTATCGTTCTTGACGATACTAAGGTTATCACTTATAAAGTAGCCATAAGAAGAGTAGTTGAATTCCGATGAAGAGCATTCGCGAGATGTAGTGGATGTAGTTAAAGGAATACTTATATCGGATGACAAAAACAACCTATTGATCTTCATTCTGTGGTTTGCGGCTGGTCCAATGGAAATTCTAATGATTTTGTGTTGCCGTCTCGACATTGAGACTGAATAACTCATAGGGTCATCTTCGATGTTCATTCTGTAACATTACTTAATTACGAATATGTTAAAAACCCTTTTCACTTAAGGATGGATTTTTTTTTATTTTTGGATGACAAAATTAAGTTCCTATTGAATTTCATCAATGGAAAGGTGAAACTAGTTAGATACGATAATCTAAGTGCAGTCATTTTTAACAAGGCGATTAGAAACGTTCAGATCAAACATAAATGAAAACAGTACTCAATAACAACAGTGACCAAGATTTGATTGTGGATTGTCATCGGGTATATAAAAATATGATGTGATTAACAGTATTATCAAAAGCCCTTTTGTTTTTGGCTTGGATACACTAATATAAGTCAACCAGGAAGTTCGACATAGTTTCAGATAGGACCATAAAAAATTAGTCTCCTTCTCCATTGTGTATAGCCATACACCGGATATTGGTACTATTTGTCCGCATATTGGTACTACTGAGGCGAGACATTTTAACATAAGAGGTGAGAGTGACCCTATCTAAGATAAGTTTTCGGTTGAATCTGGCAGTTCCGGTCAAACGCAACTATATAATGCATTACTGCAGAAAGTGTTTGATGTTTTATGAGTAAGATTTGTCTAAGTAGAAGACTTTTACTTGTTAACAGCAAAATACATCATCTAGTGCCGTAAAATTGTCTATACTGAGAACTTCATTTGGATTTATTTTTTTTTCTAGACTTCCAATATATCTATGCTTTACGATTTGATCAATGTATCACGATTTCATAGATTTGTAAAGATTTTATAAGACATTTTTCATATTCGCTGACTTCGCACTTCGGATTTCGAAAGACTGTGTCACAAAAGCAAAATGTTGATTTTATTCCAGTGAACTTGGAATATTTTGAGAGGAATTAAGTATGGTCCATGTAAGGATCAGGCAGTTGAAAACCATAAAATTTTTGCTGGACTTTTTTCTTTTGAAATGTATTCAGATCAGCCTCCAAATGAATGTTCTTAAGGAGTTTTCTTCATACTTGGATGGTGAAGAAAGTTATAGGGGTAGCAAATGTGGTTGAATTATATAAGGATAACTTTCCCGCCATTTTTTTTCTTCATAATTCTTTTCAAAATATATACTCGCTTCACCATCCGAACCTTGAGACATTAATTTCATTCTGTTTGTTTGTACCACCCATATGTATCAAAAGAGGAATAAAAAGTTCTGCAAAAAATTTGCATGTATAACCCCTGTCTGATTCTTACGCGAACCTGTTCTTAATTTGTTTTCATGTACTAAAATACACATTTTAAACTCTCCATTGTCATTTCGTCCATTGTGTGTAAAGAATTTACCTTTCTTATAATACCTTATCTCTTTTATATGACCCCTAAAGTGCGAAGTCCGGAGTGCAAAATCTGAAGTACGTCAGCTTAAAAAATGTTCAGTAAGAACAACCTGTATTTTCCCCCCGAAAGAATACACGTCGGGTGTACGGCATATTGTTGGACGAAAATAATCTACTGTACGGCATGTTGAAATAGGTAGAGTACGGCGACTTGCTTTTGCAATCGGAGTTGCAAAGTAATTCAGTTCGGTGCTTATCCACCTACGTGAACCTGTCCGTCACTTCGTCCATCATCTGTCTGTATACATTTTTGTTAGGGGGTCTGAATATATTCATAAAAATGGTAATGACAGAAGGATAAGAATCCCAATATGCTTATTATATTGTTTCTACTCTCGCGTTTTTAAGAAAAATTGTAACAATAGTTTCCTTTTTTCTCCACTCGCTATCCTCATGTATTGAATAACTCGCATGTCATTAGACAAAGGAGGGGATCTCAACAACACCAAGTTGCAGCATCCACAGCAAAACCCCAAAACGCCCAATGCAAAAACCCATAAACCAACGAGAGCAATGGGCAACCGGTGCCGACTAAGGACGACCATCTGCCACGGAAATAGCAGAAGGTTTGGTTATCCTGGATTACGCGCGCTCAACCCTTCCACTTTTCCGATTTCCCATAGGTCTAGAAGAACGTTCAATTGTGGTGTTAAACAACCTCCTCATTGTCAGATTACCACACACAAACAAAACCGCACAACGCAGGGGTCCAAGCAACGCAGATTAATATGTGAATGGATTTAAAAGAGGACGGACGTAATTCAATCCATGCCTTGCTGGCTGTAGCGAGCTCATGTATGTTATCACCCGAAGAGTAAAACTTGCAGCCTGACTGACTGTGACGACGGGACTCCATGACGGGCCCTGTCCAAACCTCTTTAGAGAAGACAGGGCCCGACCACCTCTCCTCTCTGAATGTCAGTCGGACTCTTCGGGTGATAACATGCATGAGTTGGCGGCGGCAGAGCACGGATTGTACTGCACCCCGTCGACCCATAGCAAAGTTGTTGAAACTTGTCTAGCCTTCTTCGAATCAGTGAATTAAAGTCAAACACAAAAGCCGAAACCATATTCGCATATAAACCAGAAGTCTCTGACGAGACTGTAGCTCTCCTGGTTTTTTCTTCATTTACTCATAGATAAGTGAATTTCTATATTTCCTGGGGTCAGGAACTCAAACAATACATATCAAGTGCACAACTACAGTACAGATAAACGATATTGCACAAAGAATTTAGTCACCATTATCTATAGCTTGCGGGCCCAAGATGTACACAGAATTATATAGGAGAAAAAGATCACACCCATTTTCTAAGTCCCTGGGGGTTAGGGGATCAAACAAAATATCAGGTTCACAACTAGACCATAGATCCATCGCATTGCTAAAAGAATTGAATTTCCACCATAGCTTCAAGGGAGTTGTGAGTACAAGATGGAATAGACTTATATCGGATAAAAATAATACACCTTAACCTGGGGGTCAGGGGCTAAAACAAAATATCAGGAGCACAATTACACTTCAGATTCATCATACTGCAAAAAGAATATAGTATCCGTCATTTAAAGCTTCAGAGAAGTTGTGAGTATAGTTAAATAGGAGAAAATGACCACACCCATTGTCTAAGTCCCTGGGGATCAGGAATTAAAACAAAATATCATGAGCACAATCATACTGCATACCAATTAAATTGCAAAAAAAGTATTGTCTCCATCATTTAAAATGTCATAGCAGTTGCAAGCACAAGTTTACATTAAGTTATAAAGGAGAAAATTACCACACCCATTTTCATTAAGTTCCTTGTACCTACCCTCCAATGATTTGTGGCCATAATGTCACTTAAATAAGCTTCTGAATAAACCCTACACAAAATTTGGAGCCGCTGATTTTGACCAGAGGAAATTTTAAGTCTATATTGTAGATGACGCCAGGAAAATTCACTGTGGCTTTATTTAAACTGTCATGAAGTACTACCGACGAGGATTAAATATCCGAAACACGTGTCTAGTACAATAAAATTGGCACTATAGAACGTATATTTTTAATATTGACAATTCAAAGTCCCGGGGTCCCAAACAACTTATCAGGTGCACAACTATACCATAGACCTATCATTTTGCAAAAAGAAAAAGAATAAAATCTCAATCACTCATACTTCAGAGGTGTTGTGAGCATAAATTACATAAACGTATGTATATGAAGATGACTACATCCATTTCCTAAGTCCCTGGGGATAAGGGGCTCAAAATATTATCAGGTGCACAACTAGACTACAGAACCATTATATTGCAAAAGGATTTAAGTCTTCATCATTAATAGAGTTGGAGGAGGTGGTCGAGCATACGATTACAAAGTTTTTTTTTGATACCACGGAGATCAAACAAAATGTAAGGTGCACAACCAAAGACCAAGTGCAATGCAAAAATATTTACATTTCTATCTCTTATAGTTTCAGAGGAGTTGCGTGCACAAGAATTGTTTACGGAGGAACGGACAGATGGACGGACAGACACCGGACAATGGGGTATCGCATCGGCTCGACTTGTCTATGACCAGAAGAGCTAACTAGTTAATGAAATGTCGTTTCGACAAAATATCGCGTCTATGAAGATGAACGCAACTTCTTGAGACAAGTGTTTGTAATATGTTACGAGTACTCGAGGCTCACGTGTTTTTGGGGCTTTGTATAGCATTCATATAGATACATCTTTAAAGAAAGAAAATTACAAGTTTATTTTCATGAGGAAGTCTTTTGCTTAATTGAAGTCATTTGCTCGAGAAAACCCCGTTCAAGTATTTCTTACAGACAAAATCCTTGTTTACCACCTCGGTAGTATACTGGTCAAAATTTCTAACCGAACACATTTCTTATCTTCATAATCTTGTGAAAAATAACTTTTCATTAGTGAAAAGTGTATAACAGGTTAATTTAATACTTTCACTTTAATTTTTTTTTTTCGAAATTTTGGTTTTATATGAGGTAACGTTACTGAAGCGTGACGTATTTGACGAAAATGAATATTTCTCGTAAAGAGAACAAACTCCGAATAAAATTTTTAATTTACTTTAGAAACACATAAAGATGCGCCCTCCGAACAGGAAAAACGGATAAATGTGGTTTTTATACGACGAATACTTAAAACAAAACGCGTTGACAGAAGGACCCGAGTCTCTTTTTGACGCCGTAGTGATGTCTTATCCTCGACAAAGCGTAAATCGATTTTCTTTCGATTTTGATTTTTGAAAATGATCAATGTGGAAAAACGACATTTATATTCTTTTTTGGTTGAAACAACTCCAAAAGCCAGAACATTAAACAAAAGTTTTAATTAATGCACGAATTCAGCGGGAATTTATTGCAACCGGAAGTGCAGGTTGTTTGAATGTTTTTGTCATATCGATGACTTGAAATATCAGGAATCACAAAGGAAAAAAGAAGAGTTACAATTTTGAAAAGCAAAATATCTGTAAAGAATTCAGTATGGCAAGCAAAAGTTTCTTTCATACTTATGTTTATACAATGGAGTATATTAACTCGGTTAGAAATTTTGACTAGTATACCAGAACGCCGACGAATAGTGCTTATATCCGGTGCACGGCTAGACACAGTGGTCTGATAGATAAAAATTGATAAGTTCAATATAAATTTGATACGGTTGATTCATGTAGATACATGTAACATGCACGAGATACTACCTATATCTTAAGTAAAGATTATTCTGATAGCTCAGTCGGTTAGACCGTTAGGGTGTCAAGGTGAACGCTCTTTGTTCTAACCTCTGTTAAGTCCACGTAAGGATCAGGCTGGCGAAAAGCCTTAAATTTGGCAGAACTTTTTTCTCTTGAAATGTGTTCAGATCAGCGTCCATATGAATGTTCTGAAGGATTTTTCCTCATACTTGGATGGTGAAAAAAGTTATAGGGGTAGCAAATTTGATTGACTTATATAGAGAAAATTTCCGCCTTTTTTTTCCCTTCATAATCCTTTATAAATCATGAGGTGAATATCTCGCTTCACTATCGCTACCGGTAGGGTGACCAAGTCGCCAAAAGTGGCTTATTTTAGGAGTTTAGTCGACAAGCATAGTACACGGCAAATATTGGTATCAAATGAAAGCTTTTTATCTGTGGTTCATGAATCAAGATGTCGTCAAATGGTTTTCATTGTAGAACGTCTTCAAAAATGACGTTGAAATGACGTCATCAACGTATAAAAAGATACCAAAAACATCACTGAAAAAAGGAATCGATGAATATTTTTTCTGTGGAAAGTAACATCAAAGATTGAAAGGTGAAAATTACTAACATATATTTAATACTTTTTCGAATATGATAAGTTTTAATTCAAATTTCTCATAAAATTTGCGTTTTGGGGTTAAAAAATTTATTTTGCTAAAAAATTGCATTACTTTGTGAAAATTCTATTTTATTTTTTCCCGTCTCTGAGATCCACTGAATGAATTCTGATCGTTCTTCAAAAAATTAAATCTGAACATTTTCCTCTTCCAATTGATATCAAATATATTTAATTATTTTATTGCAAAAACTTCAAAACTGCTGTTTTTCTACAAAAATCTGCATAGTGACTACTAATTTCTATTAATATTATTTTTATACATCAATCATAACATCTTTATCTCTTATGAATTTGATAATTGAAGGATGTATTCCATTCTGATCTTTTATGCTCTTTCGCATAATACCTTACGTTTTAAACACATTATTTGTATTTTCAGTTTTTTGGGGGGAAAACTGAATTTTTCATTCAAAAATCACGGATTTCTGGATATTTTCTATATAATTCACATAATCATATCATTGCAGTGAAATTACAATCTTGAGTAGTTATAACATATTTTTTCTATCATGTTACACAATTCAAGCAAAAATTTTATTTTTATTTTCTAAACTGGGGTAAGATTAGGATTTTTATGGCTGTTCTTGTATGCCTGTCTTCTATCCTATGGAAGGGGGGGGGGGGGGGGGGGGGGTAACGGATATCGGTATTGCAGCACCGGTGCGTCCTGCACCTTTAAAAAACAGAGAAACAAAACCGTTTAAGCTTGTAACATCATATTTACAACGTAGATTTAACTTAACGAACGTAAGAGAATTTTATTTTCAAGGTCGTGCGTGAAAGTTCAAGGTCATTTTGAGGCTAAAGATAGATTTTTATGAGAAATAGATCAAAATTTCATTGAAATAATTGTTGTTGTTCTCTTTTTGGTTCAGTATGTTTTGGAATTATTCATACTTAAAGGAAAATTAATGATCTTTCAAATATGTAACGGACTTTCTATATATTTTGTTCAATCAACAGAGAAATTACGTGTACAGAGAGAAATAAGGGAAGGGGGTGGTCATACTCACATTTATTTATTAAAACTATAGGAATTGCAAACACGATTGATACAATGTCATTTGAGCTACTGTCCTGTTCACTAAATCCAGAGCACCCTGTTTTGGCGATTTATTCGGTTATCTGAAGAATTTTCCTATAAATTACAGTTTCCGAGAATTGACCTCCTTTAGTCGTAACTGGAAATTAACTTCAACTTACCCTATCAGCTACCTTCAAACCGCAATATGAAAAACAAAATGTCTACGGTAAATTTCCATGTTAATTTCAAGCCGCCGCCATATTGCTCTCCGTGTCAACAAAGGTAAACAGTGACGTCAAAGCTCCCGACGTCACGAATTTTCAGCGATTTTGCTATAGAAAATCCCCGTAGACTTTTTTATTTTCCGTCCTATTTCTAACTTAATTGACCAAAGCCAAAAGAATGGTATTTTCTGTTACGACTAAAGGAGTACTATAAAATTGATATCGTTTTGGAAGATGACAGTATTCTATTTTAGAGAAAACCGGGAAAACAGGGTGCTCTGGATTTAGTGAACAGGACAGTAGGTCTCTTTTACCATGAACATTGACTTTAAAAAGAGAGAAACCTCTATTGATTTTGAAGGTCAGGGTCAAGGTCATTTTGTGGCCAAAAAAAGATTTTTGGTTAAATTTTTCAAAACAATCATTTAAATTTATTTTGGGTCAAACTATTTTAAATCTTCTTCATGATAAATAATATATAAATGATCTTTTATGTATGTAAGAGGGTTTTATCTCCTCCTTTTGCACATTTGTGAAATTATGCGGAAGAGGAGGTGGTTGCATGCACACATGCTGTAACAAGATATGTTGACCAAACCGTCTGATCGAAATAGGAATTTCCAATTTGTATGTTAAATTGACAAATATGGATACTGACCATATCCCTGTATACAGCACAAAATCGATAATTCAAAAATCAGAAACCGAAGGCATACAAAATCAGGACAAAACAGGAACCAAAGCAAACAAACAAAAACCTCCACCATGTGAAAAGAAGCGAACTCCCGATATGGGAGTGAGACCAGGTGCCCAGGAAGAGTAAGCATCTCCTGCTTGCATGCAATACCCGTCGCTTCAATTCGGTAGAACTGTCACATCCGGATACTTCCATTTTGTAAGATATAGAGTACAATCTTTGGTTGGATGGTTCAAATGGTCTATGACAGAATATCATCCACCATTTTTGAGAGTGGAACATCATAGTGTATGACGAGTTCCCCATATCGACCGTAGAACTTCCTCAGTGACGATGTTAGTCGGTCACAAACATATCCCTGACTGAGAAGCTTATCTGAAAGACGCCTAGCTCTCAGAACAAAATCCATATATTTGGTACTTGCTCTGGCATAGCGTATCAACTGAGATATGAACACGCCATAAGCAGGCGATGAAGGGATGTTGCTACTCAGAAAAGGAAAGTTTGTAAGGCTGAAATTGAAGTCGTCACGTTTGTCATAGAGTGAGGTGTTCATGTGACCATCAGTGTCGTAGGACAACATTATGTCCAAATAGGATGCTGAATTATTTGTCTCTGTGGTTTCTTTGACTTCAAGCTCCGAAGGATAGATACTGCTCAGGTAATCCGCGAATTTTGGATTATTGATGGACAACACATCGTCTATGTATCTGTAAGTGAAGTTAAAGTCAGAAGCTAAGTATCTTTTCCCTTCAGAGACCAAGGATTGAATGAATTCAGCTTCGTACGAGTAAAGGAAAATGTCGGCAAGGAGTGGGGCACAATTGGTCCCCATTGGAATTCCGACAATTTGCTGGAAGACCTTTCCTCCAAACACCACAAAAATGTTGTCGATCAGAAAGTTTAACATCTGAATAATGTCTGTTTCAGTGTACTTATTTTCAGAATCGGACTTTTCTTTTACAAAGTAGGTTTTGTCATTGTTAACAACAATAAATTTGTATTTGCGATTACCGTTCTTACTTGTAAACGCATTACTTATAATTTTTGCGAGTCTTTCTTTCAATTTAGAATGTGGAATTGTAGTGTAAAGTGTCGAAAAATCAAATGCTTTGATCGAATGGACTCTACTAAAATGAGTGGATTTCAGATGTTCTAAAAGTTCCTTCGAATTCTTTAAAATCCACATCTGGTTGATACCACTGCGAGAATACACTGTCGAACAATATTTTTGAAGCCCAGATTTGATTTCAGATAAAACTTTGGTGAGTAAGATCGATACAGATTTGGTAGAACATTTTGAGGAACCAGCGATGAAACGTTGTTTGTACGGATTCTTATGCATTTTAGGTATGCAGTACAAGTATGGTAAATCTAAATCTAAATTGGTAGTGTCGAAGCCAAAGGAAGTAAGAGCTGATTTGTGGTTATCTATTATTTCAGAGGCAGAAAGGTTTGTTGGGGTGTAAGTGGGATTTCCAGGTGTCGAATTTAAACCCAACTCTTTAACTAGACTGTCGAAATAGTACTTTTTGCAAGTAAATGTGAAATTATTTGAGGCTTTGTCCGCTGGTGTGATGACATAATGTTCTTGGAGGTTGGTGAGCTCTGTGATAACATCAGGGTCTTTAAATATAGACACGAATCTGGTGTTCACAGTTGTTTTTAATCGGTTAATTCTAGATAAAAGTAACCCTCTGATTGATTTTATCCATTCGGAAAGGGTGTCGAGCTGTACATCCTCTTTCTTTGCCCAACGTCTTGCATATTCCTCACAAGAGTCCATGACAATTTTGACATTTTGGTTCCATGTAAAGGACATACTTTCTCTGTATTTGGGACCCTTTTTTAACAACTCTCTCAATATCTTTCGTTGTATAATAGAGAAATCGGTAATGCATGGTGATATCAAAGCTTAGGAACTTCAGGCTAACCATGAAGATTGAGTAGACCCAGACAAAGGACTTACTTGATTGTTAGGATACGGGTCAAAGAAGGTCAAGTTCATTTGACATCATTAATCATATGACAGGCGTATGTTGCAGCGTAACCGTTGCCATATTCTTAGTGTAAATTTCCGGGTACGGGGGGGGGGCTGCTCATTTTGAAATTTTAAATGAAGGATCAATTTATTTCTCTATGTATGTGTCACAAAATATTTGTGAATTGTAAACCAAAAATATTTATTTTGACTTAAAATAAATCCCCCCCCCCAAATTTATTTACAATTCACAAATATTTTATGAAACATGCGTTCATTTTTCTTTTTGTTTTTTTGGGGGGGGGGGATACAAGATTTTAACATTTATTGATAATAGATACCAGCTGGTTTAAAATCAAAATATTTTAAACCTTCTTCATGATAAATAAAATATATTACATTCCTTCCGCGTTACCCTAAAATGAAGGTATGTACCAATAAAAACGCACTTCTTTTTCAATTAAAAAAATGGAAATATAGTGTACCCTATGATTTACAGGCAAAAAATGGTCACTGGATATAATTTTTTGTGATAAACTTCAGAATCCAAGGGATTTATCGCGCTTCTCAGTTGCTTTATGTACTATGGTTTATAACCTATATAGTACATTTTATAAACCGAGAAGCGTGATAAATCCCTGTGATCATAACAAAGCATAATAAAAATATAATATCGAAAAAAACCAAATCATCACAAATGATAAGAAGGATGACTCAGTTGAATTGCTTCTAAAAGAATGAATCCTTTCTCTGTTTATTATCCGATATATTCATCTTGATAGTTATGAACCTCAATGTGAAAGAGATAGTTACAGAATAGGAACGAGTATGTAAATAGCTAATGAATGAACATTCCGGCTCTTGTGGTTATTTTTCACAATTTTATATGATTTTTTAAGCAAAAAAAATAAACATTTTGCCTGACAGTACACACATTTTATCTTAACATTTTGAACATAAACTTATTTCACTTGAAAGTACATTGAAAATTGTATAAATCTATGTTATTACTGCTTATGTCTAGAAGTGATAACATGGTTCCTGTAATTTATCCATTAAAAAGCATTTTTTTCATGAAATCGGTGATGGTTTATCGGGGAGAGAGGACTTTCTACCCATCGACATAATTTTATGGATAACGCTGTAAATGTACGTACACCCTAGCTGAATTAATCATAACGACGGCATCAATACCAATGTACTCGCAGTCACACACTAGTAGGTAATAGTCTTTATGGCCCTGTCACACTTTCACTTTTTTGGTCAACGCACGAGTAACGACAAAATAAATTTGCCAACACGTCGCAAAACGTTGAAGTCGTTGTTTGGTCGCTGGCTTGTCGTTGTGTGGACGTTGGTTTGCGATGTGGTCGTCGGAAAATTTTGTGAATGCACGAAACCGCCAACCACTCTCCAGCGTCCAATTGTAAGTTATGAAGTCTTTAAGAGGTCGCTGGGCATGCGTTCCCGTGCGCTGTGCAGTCGTTGCTAAAACGTTGAGAGGGCGCCGATAATTGCAACGAATGTGTAACGACAGAGGAGTGCAAGTCTAACGCGTACACAGCCACACTATTCTAGCGATGGTCTAACGTCCTCAACGTGTGTCCAACGACAGTCTAACGTCCTTGGCGTGTGCTTCAGGTCTTAATTGACAACGAAATATTTTCTGAAAATTAAGTTTTGCTGTAAACGTTGTAGATTGCGAGAAGGTCGCTGCCAGGTTGTTGACAAGTCGTTAGGCGAACGTTGCGAGATGTTTGGGCACGCTTTATAGAACGTTAACAGGTAAATTGTCAACTAGTTTTATGCGTTTGGAAGACGCTGAGTTCGTTTGGCGAATGTTCCCAATACGCTACAAGGTCGCTATGCGCACGTTGAGACGTTGCTTCATAGATGGTTTTCATACCAAACCCCTACGTTTACCAGCTTGTTGAAGGTCGTTATACTCGTGAGTTGGCCAAAAAAGTGAACCCTAACGAAAAAGTACTATAGTATACTTTAGTATACTATAGTATACTAAAGTATACTTTACTACACAAAACTTTACTATACTATACTATACAAAACTTTAATATACTACACAAAACTTTTCTATACTACACTATACTACACAAAACTTTACTATACTACATAAAACTTTACTATACTACACGAAACTTTACTATACTACACGAAACTTTACTATACTACACAAAACTTTAATATACTACACAAAACTTTACTATACTACACAAAACTTTACTATACTACACTACACTGTACTACACGAAACTTTAGTATACTACACAAAACTTTACTAAACTACACGAAACTTTACTTTACTACACATGTAGTATAGTGTAGTAAAGTATACTATAGTATACTATAGTTTACTATAGTATACTATAGTATACTATAGTACTTTTTCGTTAGGGAAGGCGTGACAAGGATATAAACCACTTCATAGGTAATCTTAAAATAGGACTTGAAATTCTTCACAACATATGCAAATATGCGTCAACATTGATGAAGTCCCATTTTTAAGTTGCCTCCTCTATATCTGTGATCTTGATCTTTGACCTTGATAATCGAAAAAATGTTCTTTGTGTCATTTGTATTAAATGTATACTTTAAAGAGCTTGACCAAGATCTGTTGGTGAATGACACAGAGCATCTTCAATGATTTTGACGAATTTAATCCTGCGACCTTGACCTATAATATAATGGGTTTCTTCCTATAAGTGTATGGGCATTTGAAAGATCTAGTCAAAATTGTGCCCTCTTGGTTTGTATATAAAGATTTTAAGCATTTCCCTTCAGTGACCTTGATGTTTGACATTAAAAAATCAAATGGGTTCTTCTTCTTGTTTTAAACAATAAGTGTAAGGAGTTTGGTAAACTCCAATGTATCATCGAGGCTGTATTAAAAGATTTAAAAATTCTAATCTGTGAGCTTGACCTTTGATGCATTACCTTGAAAACCAATAGCCAAGAGTTCTTTCTCCTATCATAAGTCTCCTAAGTTTGGTGAAGATCAATTTCAAACTGCACCCTCTAGGCTGTATGAAATTATTTTAAATTTATTTAAATCAAACATTTCCAGTCTGTCACCTTGACCTTATATTTAAAAAACAACAAGTTCTTTCACTTGTCATAAGAAATAAATGTATGGAGTTTAGTAAAGATCCAATCAAATCTGTGCATAGGCTAAGAAAAATGATTTTAAACATTTCCAACTTGTGACCTTGATCTTTTACCAATGACCTTGAAAATCTATAGGGTTCTTTCTCTTGTCATAAGCAATAAGTGTATCAAGTTTGGTCAATACCCAATAAAAACTGTGCCTCCTTGGCTGTATAAAAGGATTGATAACATTTTCAACCGGTGACCATGACCTTTGACCCATGACCTTGAAAATCAATAGGGTTTTTCCTCTTGTCATGTGCAATAAGTGTATGAAGTTTGGTCAAGATCCAATCAAAATTGTGCCTCCTAAGCTGTATAAAAGAGCGTGACGTGCACAAACACACCCTCCCTTTTCCCACACAGTCACCCTTACGCACTCTCGTACGCACCCTTACCAACGGTCGCATTATACCCCACTGCAATTATGCTGCGGGGGATGATTAGCAAACATTTGTTTTCTATGATGGAAGAGAAAATTGACAAATATTTGTCCTCCATGTTTGTACACGGAGAGGTATATTTCATTTTTTAAGGAATTATAATATTCACATTTTTAATTTGTTCTAAAAATAGCTACCATTGACGTCATCAATACAGATTTTACGTCATCGCGATTTACATATGTTAAGGATAAGATTGGATTATTATTCTGTTGATGCAATTTGTACAGAAAATTCAATTTTGTTTTCATCAATATGTCTTTCCTTTGTGAAAAAGACCAGAAATACGTTATCTATGTTGAATGACCCCTTTGACCTTTGACACCTGAAAATGGAATGTTTGTACATTCAAACCTGTTGACGACATTGATATTTTGAAAGTACATTTCTTCTAGTTTCATTTGACATATAATTTACCCATGTACTAATCTGTCGACTAAATTGTAAAATTTAGCTCTTTGGTCACCGTACTAGAGAAATCAATATCATATGTTTGATATGTACCACATATATGTCTCAAAACAGAAATAAAAAGTTTTGCAAAAAAGTTTAATGTATCACCCTGCCTGATTCTTACGTGGACCTATACTTTTAAAAGTACGTTTAGGTTTTTACAATCTGACACCCACCTATATTCCAGCTCGGGGAGGGGAATATGCATCTAACCGATATTTATCATGACTTCTGAGATAATTATGTGAACATTAAAGACAATCATGCAGATAATTTTCTCGATACGCTAGATATGACGTTTACATTTTGCATGTTGACATCATTTACTTGCATGTTACCCTAAAGTAGTGGTTATTGTTTTGCATATTACCGAAATAAGCTTGCATGTAGACAAAGATAATTTGAATGTCGACATAAACAATTTGAATGTCGACATATATAATTTGAATGTCGGTATACTGAATAATCTGCATTTGACATTATAGCTTTAGCATGCGGGCATAGTGAATACTGCTCCTGCTACCTTTTTCTTTTTAATTTAGTGTGTCAATTCCTATAACTCAATTCCAGCTAAGCTGTTACATGGGTCAGTGCCTAGATAAAATAGCTTCCAGAGTTAAAATGCACAAATCAAAGAACAAATAATGCTTTACAGCTTTATCTTTAAAATGCTTTTCTAGATCTGCATCGATCATTTAAACTGAAATTTATTCAGAAATCAAAACCGGTCTTCAAAAATACTTTGACAAATTTACTCTTAAGCGGTATCAACTAAATGTGGATATTAAAAATCAAAAGAACGTCAAAAACAGCTTAATTTAGAAAGTATCAACATGTATTTCCGATCAAATCATTCGATTTTTCTTCTCTTTTTAAATCACGATTCCTCATAATAAATTAAAAGACAGAATCTCTGAAATGACTAAAAATGTCTTTGCGAGCTCCAATGGCAATCGCAAAAATATTGTTGTGGGTTTCAATAATCTTACTTTGTTAAAAATCTGATTGAAATCACAGATATACAGGAGAAGAGATATGCAAAATGTTGAACTTTTTTTTATCGATAACATATTTTTGGTGTTTTGAAGAATGGTCTTTCAGTAAATTATGGGAAATTTTAATTGGAAAAACTTCTTGATGGTATTTTTTCTATACTCATATAAAGCCAGTTTGTGCAGTCTCTCTCGCGAAAAACTAAAAAAGAATCACCCAGCAATTTAATTTGATTCTAGAGACAGATATATCGATGACTTCAGTCTTGGTTTCGATTTATAATCAAAATTTTGCTGATTTTTTGGGGCACAAACCATCCATGCGGAATAGAGGTGAAAGATTCCTCTGAAACATTAACCGTGCTCCCCAACTTTCTTTGATATTTAGATCTCATGTTATCTTTTAATGGCAATGGTCACCTATATACTTCTACATTATATATATGTGAGAAACGTGATTTCAAGTTCAAAATTACAAATTTCCCTTTCCTAAGTTAGTAACATGCCTTCATAGACATAACCTCAGACAGTGCATGCATTTTATATATTGTTTTCATTTTCGTGCATGAATATATCGACGGCGGATGCGGCTAGCCAACAGGGAATGCTTACTCCTCCCGGGCACCTAGTCCCACCTCTGGCTTGCTAGGGGTCCGTCGACGCTAAATTGTGCTCTGTTGTGAGTGCTATTGAGATTATCGTCAGGATCTTCTTTAACTCATTCGTCCCCTGTATCCGATGTAATCATATTGCAACTGATAGAATGTCTACTTGATATGTATTTATACATATTTTAATATGTATTTATGCCCTCTCTGAATGTCAGTCAGACTCCTCGGGTGATCATATGCAAGAGCTCGCTACAGCCGGCAGAGTGCGGACTGTATTTCGTGCTCCTTTTGTTTTATATCCATTTACATATCCATCTGTGTCGTTTTTGTGTCCCTTCGTCGTACTGTCTGTTTGTATGTTTATCTTACAGAGAGGAGGTTATTTTCCACCACAATTGTGGAAACATCTGGGTAATCGGAAAAGTGGGAAGGTTGTGCGCATCTAATCCGGATAAGCACACCGTCTGCTACTTGTGTGGCAGATGGACGTCCTAAGTCGACACCAGTTGCCCATGGGTCTCGTTGGTTTAGGTGTGTTCCTCTGTTTGTCATATTTCTATAGTGTGGGTTGATGTTCCTTGTCCCTTTTGTGTCTCTTTCTTTGAGTGTGTGTTCTGTGTTTTTTAGAGTTTTGCTTTGGGTGCTGCAACCGATTGTTGTTGGAGATAGCCTTCTTTCTTTTTTAAACATTAGGCCCAGGAACTGCATTGCTCACATAAGAAAACTGGACAGTAATATATATTTATATACTGGAAATTATTATAGAAACTGCTATCTAGATTATGCTTGGTAATTTGCTGGCCAATCAGCGAAACTTTTGGTAACACTAAGACATATATTTGGATGGGCCATGTTCTTCCTTTTTAGTCCTAAGTACTTGTATTAGAGATGTTGCATAATTCATGTGATATATCAGATATTAGTACGGTGCATAATGACAGTGTCATCTACTATACACTCTACAATGTCTTACGCAATTGTACTTGGGAGTTCATTCAATACGTTGTCATGTTCCATGCTGAAAATTTATCTGCTCTTAAATGATGCTATTGAATATGAAGACGTTTAACATTTGTCCATTGTTTTTCTGTACAGTTGTGTCATTTTCTCTGTCTGTTTGTCTAAGTTTTCCTTTCGCATGAGAAAGTTCTGTTCGTATTTTTTTTAACATTCGTAATCCTTCAGATTGTGGGGTTTTTTTAGCGTTTTATACTTACCGTGAACCTTATGAATCATAGTGTAATCAAAGATTAAATAGCTCGCATTTTGTCTGTAACGATTAATGGAAAAGTAAGTTAAGCGCGTTTCCAAATCCAGAGATTCCAGCTCAGCAAGATCAGGTGAATAAGGCGGATGCTCAATCAAATTAAAGCCACAATCATAAATGGCAGCCATTACAGTGACATACTTGTGAACAGGGGCATTGTCCTGATGGAACAACAAACTTTTAACTAGATAGCTTTCCGCGGCGTTTAGATTAAACATCTTCCCGTAACTGTGTCAGAAGTGAAGCATAGTATGTGCTAATGATTGTTTGTCCATTTTGGAGATAATCTATCAGAATTAGTCCTGTATCCAAAAAAAAAAAAACGAGGCTCACAACATATCAATTAGCCACCGTATTTTACCCCAGACTATATCCATTCCCGAATGGATCAGGCCAAAATGAAGAAATTTGGTAGTAGAGGACTTAGAAGTGAGAGGGTTGTGCGCACGTAATCCAGGATAACCACACCATTTGCTACTTGCGTGACAAATGGCCGTCCAAAGTCGGCACCGGTTACCCATTGGTCTCCTCGGTTTATGTGTAGTCTTTTTTGTTTGATGTTTACATGTCGTGTGTCTCTTTTCCGTCTCGTGCTGTACTCGTCTTTTGTGTTTTTGCATCGGGTGTTTTGGTGTTTTACTGTTGATGCTTCAACGGGGTCTTGTTGGAGATTTCCTCCCTTCTTTTATGGTACTTCATGCACACCAATTTTCATCAAAATCCTCCGAGCAGTTTCAGAGAATATGTCGAAAATGGACGGACAACTGACAGACGCCGGACGCCGGAGAGACTTTTTTTTGTCTTGATAGGACAAAAGCTCACGTTGAGCCTTTCACTCAGGTGAGCTAAAATCTTGATGTTAATGTTAGAAATCGTGATTTGTATTTTCTTTTCAAATACAATCAGGATTAGTTGAACATATAACAAGATTTTGTCTGCATAGGCATCATGCTTTTTACATACAACACACGGTTTTTTACTGAACAATTTTTTTTATACACATCATATCTGTTTACATAAACATCATACTTTTCTGATTAGATAAAGTATCAATATTTTTTGAACACATGACAAGTTATTTTACATACTAATCAAGATTTTAAAATTTAGATATACATTACAAGTCGTTGATGATACATCACAGGTTTTTAAACATACTTGAAAATATGTTTAAATATATGGCAAGATGTCGTATTCACAACGATTTACACGCCATCTTTGTTTCTTCTTTTCAGATATATAAAACACAATGGAACGACTCTGGATTGCTTGCTTTATAATTGTTTCTGCTTTGAATGCAGTCTCATCAACAACGAATACCGTGAAATCATGCCCAATTACCAAATCATCCTGGTATGAAAAAGCAAAACAGTATAGCTGCGACAAGGCGCAGGATAAATCGTACCATTGCATTAAAACACATGACGACGAATTAATTGAAACGTGTCTGAAAAGAAGAAAGATTCCCCCAGGAACAGGTTTGTTATGATAAAGCAATTTCAGCAAACATAACATTATTGAATACGTCAGTTTCCAACATTGTGAGTGCTGTTGAGATTATCGTCAGGATCTTCTTTAACTCATTATGGAAAATAATGAAAAAGAAAGTAAGAGAAAGTCCTTCTTTATTGCCTAATAACTTTATCATGCATCAAACGAGCTTTAACAAACTGCAAAAGAAACAAATTATCGCTGTTATTCTCAACAAATGATTATGTTGATTGATATTAGTTGCAACGAATACACAGATATTGTCAATCATTAATAAAAATAGTTGCCAGAGTCACCTAATGCTCGACTGCATAGCATAATATCTCTCATGACAGCCAATTTATTTAAACTCCCTTTCTCAGGCAACAACATATATCAAGTCACATAAAAAATTTAAAGTTATAAATTAAAATTAGTTTATGGTGAACCAATGACAGAGGATACACTATGACAAAAGGTCACTTACGCTTTGCTCATATGAGTATAAGTAGGTCAAGGTCAGATTTCAATAGTCTAACCCAAGATGCATCCAATATGCAAGTCTGGTGCATGTACCACTTATAGTTTGCTCAATATTGGCAATTTAAAGCAAAATCACTGAAGCAGAAAAAGTAGGTCAAGGTCAGATTTCAATAGTCAAACCCAAGATGCATCCAATATGCAAGTCTGGTTCATGTAGCACTTATAGTTAGCTCAATATTGCCAATTTAAAGCAAAATCACTAAAGCGGAAAAAGTAGGTCAAGGTCATATTTCAATAGTCTAACCCAAGATGCATCCAATATGCAAGTCTGGTGCATGTAGCACTTATACTTTTCTCAATATTGGCTTTTAAAGGTAAAATAATTCAAGCGGAAAAAGTAGGTCAAGGTCATTTTATGAAAGTTTGATCAAAGATACATCCAATATGCGAGTTTGGTACATGTAGCACTTATACTTTGCTCAATATTGGCTTTTAAAGGTAAAATCATTCAAGCGGAAAAAAGTAGGTCAAGGTCATTTTATGAAAGTTTGATCAAAGATACATCCAATATGCAAGTTTGGTACATGAAGCACTTATACTTTGCTCAATATTGGCTTTTAAAGGCAAAATCATTCAAGCGGAAAAAAGTAGGTCAAGGTCATTTTTTGAAAGTTTGATCAAAGATACATCAAATATGTAAGTTTGGTACATGTAGCACTTATACTTTGCTCAATATTGGCTTTTAAAGGCAAAATCATTCAAGCGGAAAAAAGTAGGTCAAGGTCATTTTTTGAAAGCTTGATCAAAGATACATCAAATATGTAAGTTTGGTACATGTAGCACTTATACTTTGCTCAATATTGGCTTTTAAAGACTTTATTGCTATCTAACATTTACCTTATCATCTCAACATTTGCCTTATCATTTGAAATAATTTTAAAAATCCCAACCCCAGGGGCTATATCCTCATCTGGATATATTAAATGATGTATAATTCAACATTTCCAACAAAAAAACCGACAGAATATGAATATAGGAAAGGTAAATGTGTAATATTAACATTTACCTTATCATCTAGTTCGGACGACGCCGACGCCGACGCCGGGGGTATTGCAATAGCTCTTTTGCACTAAAGTGCAGTCGAGCTAAAAATTATATTTATATGATTATATCACATATACTTAAATGTCAACCTATGGTTGATAGTTTCTTCGAGCGCATTCGACAATTTCTGTTCACAAATTTGTTATCTAAATTTCTGATGAGTGGATCCTAGAGTATCATATCCCACCCATTTTGCTACGTCTTTCGGTATATTTTGGACAACGCTTTCACAGTATTTGGCCATATTACATTGCCTGAATTGAGGATCACTGACGGCGGTCGGGTGCCTGGTCCATGCTTCAAAATTAATGGGTTTGAGGATGTGTACATGTACCATTACTATCAAAATAATCATTATACTTAAGCTCTTGACTTCTATCGAATAAGTAGTGATACTTAGAATATGGTACATTTATGAGTGAGCTGTTCTATTTAAATTCTGTAGATATTGAGACGCTGGTAATTCACATAAAGCGCCTTGGTTTGATAAAGCGCTTTAGCAATTCGATGTGTTAATATTCTCAACAATCTGAGAAGAAAATTCTATTTTTCTTGTTTTTAAAGAAATAATTAGCCATGGTTGTTGATGCTTCATACCATGACAAATATGGATAATGACCATATCCCAATACACAGTACAAAATCGAAAAATCATGAAACCACAAACCGAAAGCATACGAAATCAGGATAAAATAGAAACCAAAGCAAACAAACAAAAACCTCCACCGCATGAAAAGAAGCGAACTCCCGATTAGGAGTGAGGCCAGGTGCCAAAGAAGAGTCAGCATCTCCTGCTTGCATACAACACCCCTCGCTTCAATTCGGAAGAAATATCACATTCGGTTACTTCTTTTTCCATTTCGTAAGATACAAGTATAGTCTGTGGTTGGATGGTTCAAATGGTAAAAGACAGAATATCATTCACAATTCTGGGCAATGGGACATCATAGTGTATGACGAGGTTCCCATATCGACCGTAGAACTTCCTCAGTGACAATGTCAGTCGATCACAAACGCATCCCTGACTGAGAAGCTTTTATAAAAAACACCAAGCTTTTATTCCACTGGCATACCTTATTAATTAAGATAAAGAAGATCCTGACGACAATCTCAACAGCACTCACAAAAGAGCACCAAGCTGAGCATCGCTAGCAAGCTTGAGGTGGGACCAGGTGCCCGGGAGGAGTACGCATTCCCCCTGCACGAAAATGAAAACAATATCTCCAAAACATGCGCTGTCTGAGGTTATGTCTATATAGAAAGTGCTATGGGACAAAACATTTACAACACTTACAGTCAAACCCCTCGCGGGGATATGAACACGCCATAGGCAGGCGATGAAGGGATATTGCTACCCAGATAAGGGAAGTTTGTGATGCTGAAACTGAAGTCGTAAATTTGTCATAGAGTAAGGTGTTCATGTGACCATCAGTGTCATAGGACAGCATTCTATCCAAATATGATGCTGAATTATTTGTTTCTTTGACTTCAAGGTCCGACGGATAGATTCTGCTAAGGTAATCTGCAACTTTTGGATTATTGATTGACAGCACATCGTCTATATATCTGTAAGTTAAGTTAAAGTCAGCAGCTACGTACCTTTTCAGAGACCAAAATGTGAATGAATTCAGCTTCGTTAGAGTAAAGAAAAATGTCGTCAACGAATGGGGCACAAATGGTCTCCATTGGAAGTCCAACAATTTTCTTTACTCGTAAGAAGCTGAATTCATTCAATCTTTGGTCTCTGAAGGGAAGGTCTCTGAAGGTAACATACATTACTTCCAGATTATTTAATCAGCGTAAAGATTACTTCATAAAAAAACGTTAATGACTGGAATAAAATCGTAATTATTCGTCATTCTTTTACCATGGAAAGGTCCCTATTAAATGTAATGAATCAGTTTTATTGTATTGATATACAAGGAAAATGTTTAAGTATTTCGACTATTTTTACTTATCAATTTGAGCGTGTTTAGACTTTTTTAAAACATAAGTTGAATGATGCTAATGAATATGAAGACGATTAACATTTGTACCACTTGGTGAGTGTCACTGCTGGTGGACCAAGAGTTCGATAAATTTCGTTTGGTCATTTCTTCAAATGCATTCAAAAATTTATGTTTACAAAATGTTCTCACTTTTCTGAAGCTTGGGTCCTGTAGCATCATATGCCAGCCATCTTGCTACGTCTTCCGGTATATTTTGGACATAATTTTCACAGGTTTTGGCTATATTCCATTCTTTAGGTTGATGATCACTGGGCCGCCGACTCTCTTTTATTTTTGAACATAGATTCTTTTTTTCGATATGCTACTGAATCTACACTACAGAGAATTTAGAGCCGCGCACTCTTTGTAAAGTAAATGTACTTATCTAAATTAAAAAAATTAAAGAGGGCGCTACTGAAACGAATTTTGGTGGTTCCGCTGGAAGCATCACTGAGGAGAATTTAATATTCGAAGGACGTGTCTGATGCAGGAAAAATTGATTTGAACTTTTCTTCATGATGGAATAGAGTTGGAACACTTCCGTATTATGACGAGGGTTAAATACCCGAAACGTGCATGTCCGGTAAATAGTGTTAATTTACCTGCTTTTTAATTATGCAAATGAATTTGAAGACGTTTAACATTTGTACCACTTGGTGAGTGCCACTGTTGGTGGACCAAGGGTCCCCGAGGGCACATGTTGCAAAGTTCGATCAATTTCGGTTGGTCGTTTCTTGAAACGCATTCGAAAATTTCTGTTTACAAAATGTTCTCCCTTTTCTGAAACCTTGGTCCTGTAGCAACATATTCCATCCATCTTGCTACGTCTTTCGGTATATTTTTGACGCAGGTTTGGCTATATTTCATTGTTTAGGCTGAGGATCACTTATGAGGGTTAAATACCCGAAACGTGCAAGGATCATGCTGTTCATTTACCTGCTTTAAAAATGATGCTAATGAATTTGAAGAAGTTTAACATTTGAATAAAGCGGCGCGCGGAAAAATAATAAAGCGACATACGACTCTATAAGAAATTCAATAAAGCGATTTACACTAACAAAAGTGTAGTATTTTTCTTTGAGAAAACCTAGGCATGCTAAATGTACAATGTGTTGTAGTTGTCTTTAATCAGTACGATTCACAATTTATTTAAGATTAAAAAAAGTGTACCTTTAATTTCCTTTTACGTTCTTTTACCCGTTGGATTTTGAACAGTTCCTTTTAGACAATTCATATTATAAATACAAGAAGGATATCAAAATTGGGCTTCTTTTTCGATAAATGTAAAATGAAAAAAATTTAAAGCAACAGTCATGACCGTCTATTTTTATACACGTAATAACTCCTCAACAACGGTGCTTGGAAAGTTAAAGTTACACTTGGTCTAGACAAGATCAAACCATGAATCAACTATTTTTGTCTAATTGTTAATGGAAGCGAGTCTATCATGCTTAGAAATTAGAAACTAGCTGGTTACAACAGTCACATATGCCCTCGATACCGATCTTTCATCATTTATTGCTTATAAAACGGGTACCCTAATTTTAACCTACTTTTCTACGTAGAATACCGGATGTGAACACGTGTAAGCACTTATTAGTACTGTAGCAAAACCAAAAAAAAAAAAAACATGGAGGACGGATAACACGAGGGACGAAAAGGAATCAACAATTGATGTTATCAAACTATGAGAAGAGAAATGTAATAAACGATAAAAGAAAAGAAATAGTATTTGGCTTGGCATTGGACAGATATGCCTTAGAGGACGACCGTGACATTGAAAGAAAAAGGCGGAGGAGAAATTAGCCAAAGGGAGCTACAGTGTACATGTACATATGTAGGTCTCGTTTTTGATGTGTATACATACATATATACAACTTTTTTATATGTGTTTATATACTATATATATTCAAGGTCTATATCAATTATTAAAAAAGAGCTTAAAATCATAGCTAAATTAAGGCTAATCTTCATTCAGGATTTTGTAAACAAACGCACATGTACATACTACACCTGTCTTCCATTCAAGCCGTCATACACGCTGTCATGTTCGATTGTCCACGTTCGACATGCTTATCTGAACGCAACATAATATCTATACATGTTACAATTAATGAGAAATACATGTATTAGTACGACCTAAAGTATAAAATCAAATTCAAAGAGTTGTGGTCCCCCGCTTTTGGGTGTTTGTCCTTAAAGAAATGCTTACAGACACCCTCTTCTTAAGTTTTCATAATATGTTCTCTTATATTATCAAAATTCTAAATATGAAAGATTTAACTCCAAGAAAAGTTCAAAGGGTTCAAACTTTTGTTTTGTTACAAAGGAGCAGGGCTTATGAAAAGGTATGAACATGAAACATTAAACAAAGTCCTATCATTTAAATCACCATCCAAAACTTATGGTCGAGGTTGAAGTTTTTAAGTGTGTGTCGACCTCCAAGGACGAGGTCACAAGGTCAGAATGATGTTAGCAACAGAAAGGTCTTGTCACAAGGAATACACATGTGAAATTTAAAAGCCCAATCACTTTCCCTTCCAAAGTTATGGTCAAGGTTAAAGGTTTTGAAAAGTAAGTCAAACTCCAAGGTCAAGATCACAAGGTCAAAAATTTTGGTATCCATGGAAAGATCTTTTCACAAGGAATGCACATGTGAAATATCAAAGCCCTATCACTTTCCATTAAAAAGTTATGGAGAAGATTAAAGTTTATTGAAAAGAAGGTCGAACTCAAAGGTCAAGGTCAAAATTTTTTGTATCCATTGAAAGGTCTTGTCACAAGGAATACACATGTGAAATATCAAAGCCCTATCATTTGCCATTGAAAAGTAATGGACAAGGTTAATGTTTTTGAAAAGTAGGTCAAACTCCACGGTCAAGGTCAAAAGGTAAAAAATTTTGGTATCCATTGAAAGGTCTTGTCACAAGGAATACACATGTGAAATATGACAGCCCTATCACTTGCCATTGAAAAGATATGGACAAGGTTAAAGTTTTTTAAAAGTAGGTCAAACTTCAAGGTTAAGGTCACAAGGTCATACATTTTGGTATCCATTGAAAGGTCTTGTCACAAGGAATACACATGTAAAATGGGAAAGCCCTATCACTTGCCATTGAAAAGTTATGGACAAGGTTAGTTTTTCTGACTGACGGACAGTCCGATGGACAGACGGACAGACGGGACTGTTTTATTGTCCCCGCGCTTTCGCGAAAGCGGGAGACAATTAACTGTTGTTTTTTTTTTCTTTTTGTGAGAATTTTAAAAAGACAGCGAATAAGCAAATGTTTATACGTGGTTTGCTACATGTTTCGTAGCAACCCCAAGTTCGATCATTCAAACGATTGGCTGATCGTGGTAGCGTGCTCACTTCTACATACTATATATGCAAATAATAAGTTCCGAAGTTTACCGAAATTGTGTGTAACCGAGAATGAAAACGTCTAAAAAACAAAAATGTGACAGATGATTCATGCAAGTAACATGCAGATGTTCAAATAGTAGTATTTAAAATCCATTTCGATAAAACTTCGTTATTGATAGTTTAATCACTGCGAAACAATATGGTACTTTTGTCCAGTGTAAGATGCTGAAGAAATCTTTTGACGTGATGAAGAATTTCGTTAAACTTTGAGACCTCTGGGTTACCGGAAAAATAAGAGGATTGTGCGCACGTCATCCAGGATAACCACATCATCTTACTTGCACAGCAGCAACTGGCCGTCCTAAGTCAGCACAGGTTGACCATTGCTCTCGTTGGTTTATGTGTAGTCTTTTGTATTTAATGTTCCTATGTCGTTTGTCTCTTTATCGTCTCTTACTTTATTACATTCTAAAAATAAAACCAGAGGGCGCAAGTGAAATGAATTTCTAAAAGGCATTTTGGCTGGAAGCATCCCTGATAAGAATTTAATATTCGAAACACGTGCCTGGTGCATAATAAAATGGTTTGAAATTTTCATCAAGAAGGTATGGAGGTGGAACACTTCCGCATTATTACTGTACTCGTCTTCTCTTTGTTTTTTTCACAACGGGTGTTTCGATGGTATGGCAACAAGGTCTGGTTAGAGATACCCTCTCTTATTTCCAATCCTTAAAAATGAAGATAACTTTATATTACATTTCTTCGTGCTAACAATTTTCTTAGCATGCCTTTGGACATACATGCTATAACTCTAAATAGAATTTCGGACACTAGTAGAATGCAAAAAATAACAAAGGAGCACATAAAGAAAAAAACTTTAAGTAAAGGAAGCTTGACTTGAATGAATTTTCCGGAAAGTTTGACTATCAATCAATACATCATCCTTCATTAAGTCTTGATTAACTTCAAGATAAAGGTCGTGAAATTAGGGCCAAAGACGCCCATTCAAGTTTCAAGTATTTTATTTTCAAAAGTAGCTTAAACTTCCAAATTCTTCTATGCATTTTCACTCCAAAAAATATTATATAATTATACACAGCCAATTGTACCTCACATGTAATTCACATGAAATTAAATCAAATGTTTTTCAGAAAAAAAAAAACAGGTGTCTCCCCTCCCTCCAAGTTACTTTAACCTTCGGCCAAGATAATGTGAAACTTCTGAGTCATGGGCAACATCATACTAAAACATGAAAGTGATTCATTATATTGTTTGAGGTAAAGCCCAAACATGATTAGCATAAACAATTTCATTATAAGCATATTTAGTGACATTGACTTTGGTCACGTGACCATGGATATAAGTGATCTGAAATCTACATTGTATGGATCATGAGCAACAAAAAACTGAATTAGTGATTGGATACATGGTTCAAAATATAAAGCCAAAGCATGATAAGCATAGACAATTTCAGCCTGAGCATGATTAGCATGTATAATTTCATAACCAAAGTAGGAAGTGACCTTAATCATGTGACCTTGGGACAATGTGATAAGAAACATTTAGTCCTGAGAAACAACATACTGAAACATGAAAACAACTGTAAGAAGGGTTCAGGAGATATAGCCCAGACAAGATTAGTACGTACAATTTCATTAATAAGAACTAAATGATCTTAACCTTTGGCACATGACCTCGGGTTAAGATGATAAGAAACCCCCCAATCCTGAGCAACAGCATACTAAAGTATCAAAGTGATCAAGTATACGATTCCAGAGATATAGTCCAGACTCAATAGCATTTACAATTTCATTAAAAAAATGTAATACTTGACATTGACCATGTAGTCATATGACCTTGGATCAAGGTGGTGTGAAACCTTTGGGTCATCAGCAACATCATACTATAATATGAAGTGATCCGATCACGGTTCAAAAAATTCAAAAGCCCGGACATAATACACGTAAAAATACAATTTCATTTAAATTATACTAATTGACCTTGACCTTGGTCGCATGACCTTGAGTCAACGTGATGTGAAACCTTTACACGATAAGCAACAACATACTAAAATATGACAGTGATCTGATAAATAGTTAAAAGAGATACAGCCTCAACGGGATAGCATGTACAATTTCATTAAAATGTACTTGGTAACTTTGACCTTGATCAAATGGGTCAAGGTGAAACCTTTAGGTCATGACCAAATACATACTAAAACGTGAAAACAATCCAGTAAGCCGTCCAAGGGATAAAGCCTAGACGGAAACGTATGTACAATTTCATTAAAAAAATGTAGCAAGTGGCCTTGGTCACATGACTTTTTGCCACATTCCTTGTAAAACCTTCGAGTCATAAGCAACAACATACTAAAATATGAAAGTAATCGGGCAAACGGTTCAAGAGATCTAGCCCGGACAGGAATGTATTCATAATTTCCTTAAAAATGCACGAAATGACATTGACCTTGGTCACATGACCTTGGGTCAAGGTGATGTGAAACCTTCGGGTCATAAGCAACAACATACTAAAAAATGAAAGTGATCGGGCAAACGGTTCAGGAGATATAGCCCGGACACGATGTGTGACAGACGGAAAGACGGACGACGAAGGCGAAATCAATATGTCTCCGTCCCGTTTAGGGGAGACATAATAAGCATCATGTAAATTGCACATAAAACTGCACATGAAACTTCATGTGAAATTCATATAAATTTCACCTAAGATTGTAAATACTTCATGTTAATTTCATGTTCTTGTTCGTTTCATGTAAATTTCATATAAGCTTTTATATGAATTTTATATTAATCTCACATGAATTTCATACAAATAATACGGAAATGATCCAAATCTATACCTTCTTGAAGAAAATTTCAAACCAATTTTCATGCATCAGACACGTGTTTCGAATATTAGATTCTCATCAGTGATGCTTCCAGCCAAAGTGCTTTTCATACGCCTCCCAAATTCATTTCACTGGCGTCATCTGGTTTTATTTCAGAATTTTAATTTCTGCATTAACTTAACAGAGAGTGCGCGGCTCCAAAGTTCCTGTAGAGTCGATTCAGTAGCAAATCCAAATAAAATCTAAGTTCAAAATAGCATTGGAGGGATGGTGCTAAGATATTAGCCTCCTTTAATGTCGATGATATTGTTCGATGAAATGACGAGTTTACGAAAAAGCAAGAAAATATATATGATGTAAAATTGATAATGGACTAAAACAAAGCTTCTTTCATGCGACATAGCTTGAAGGAAGTAATAAAACACTTAACAAACAGCAAGTCACGGGGAACGATTTTAAACTTCTCCATACATAACAAGAAATAATGTGTTTATATTAATGATACGGAAGTTGTCTAACTCTATACCCTCATGAAAAAAAAATTAAAAACCAATTTTCAAACTCTAAATAGAATTTCGGACACTAATAGAATGCAAAAAAAAAAACAAACAAACAAAAGCGCAAATAAAGAGAAAGACTATAAGTATAGGAAGCTTGACATGAATGGATTTTCCGGCAAGTTTGACTATCAACCAATACATTATCCTCATTAAGTCTTGATTAACTTCAAGAGGAAGGTCGTGAAATTAGGACCAAATACGACCATTCAAGTTTAAAGTTTTTTTTTTCAAAAGTAGCTTCACATGGACTTCATTATCAAAACTTCACGTGCATGTTCTTGTTCGTTTCATGTAAATTTTATATGAACTTTTATGTACACAATTGGCTGTGTAAACTCTTATATCATCTACAAACGATTATCAGAGTCCTTTGGCCTTTAGAACCCAAAATCAAAAGGTGTCATTCTTCACTCACTGGAAATATTTCTGATAAATGACATTAATAAAGTGGGTCCTGTAGCATCATATCCCAGCAATCCTTCTACGTCTTTCGATACCCTTTTTCGACATAGTAACTTTCATACTTTTTGGCATACTACATTGTTTAGATTTGAGGATCACTGACGAGGGTTAAGTACCCGAAACGTGCATGTCCGATCCACGTTGCCAATTTATCTGTTCTTAAATGATGCTATTCAATTTAAAGACGTTTACATTCTATATTGATCCGGAAACCAATCTCAAATATCGGAGACCCATGACATTGGCATTTGATCGCAAAATCAAAAGGGCATCGTCCTTGGCGCAATCAAATTGTTCTGGCAAGTTTCATGATGATAGATGAAATATATGCCTTAATGTAATGCGGAACCCATTTTCAATAATCAAAGTCCTATAAACTTACCTTCTACCTTTGGGCCGAATTATCGCTAGAGGTCATCCATGACTCATGGGAAACATTGCTGACAAGTTTCATTATCGTAGGTGCAATAACGCTTCAGAGTCATATGACCTTGACTTTTTGATTCCAAATTCACTTGGGGTCATCGTTGACTAATGATGAGTAGGTGTGTGAAGTTTCATTGCGCCAGCACTTTTCATATTCGAATTATTGTCCGAAAAACATTTTTGACGCCTGTCTGTCCGTCTCATATCCGCCTGCCTGTCCTGCCCTGTCCGTCACACCAGCGGACAAAGCCTCAAATAATTACCCTTTTACTTGCAAAAAGTACTATTTCGACAGTCTAGTTAAAGAGTTGGGTTTAAATTCGACACCTGGAAATCCCACTTACACCCCAACAAACCTTTCTGCAACTGAAATAATAGATAACCACAAATCAGCTCTTGCTTCCTTTGGCTTCGACACTACCAATTTAGATTTAGATTTACCATACTTATACTGCATACCTAAAATGCATAAGAATCCGTACAAACAACGTTTCATCGCTGGTTCCTCAAAATGTTCTACCAAATCTGTATCGATCTTACTTACCAAAGTTTTATCTGAAATCAAATCTGGGCTTCAAAAATATTGTTCGACAGTATATTCTCGCAGTGGTATCAACCAGATGTGGATTTTAAAGAATTCGAAGGAACTTTTAGAACATCTGAAATCCACTCATTTTAGTAGAGTCCATTCGATCAAAGCCTTTGATTTTTCGACACTTAACACTACAATTCCACATTCTAAATTGAAAGAAAGACTCGCAAAAATTATAAGTAATGCGTTTACAAGTAAGAACGGTAATCGCAAATACAAATTTATTGTTGTAAACTATGACAAAACCTACTTTGTAAAAGAAAAGTCCGATTCTGAAAATAAGTACACTGAAACAGACATTATTCAGATGTTAAACTTTCTGATCGACAACATTTTTGTGGTGTTTGGAGGAAAGGTCTTCCAGCAAATTGTCGGAATTCCAATGGGGACCAATTGTGCCCCACTCCTTGCCGACATTTTCCTTTACTCGTACGAAGCTGAATTCATTCAATCTTTGGTCTCTGAAGGGAAAAGATACTTAGCTTACGACTTCAACTTCACTTACAGATACATAGACGATGTGTTGTCTATCAATGATCCAAAATTCGCGGATTACCTGAGCAGTATCTATCCTTCGGAGCTTGAAGTCAAAGAAACTACAGAGACAAATAATTCAGCATCCTATTTGGACATAATGTTGTCCTACGACACTGATGGTCACATGAACACCTCACTCTATGACAAACGTGACGACTTCAATTTCAGCATTACAAACTTTCCTTTTCTGAGTAGCAACATCCCTTCATCGCCTGCTTATGGCGTGTTCATATCTCAGTTGATACGCTATGCCAGAGCAAGTACCAAATATACGGATTTTGTTCTGAGAGCTAGGCGTCTTTCAGATAAGCTTCTCAGTCAGGGATATGTTTGTGACCGACTAACATCGTCACTGAGGAAGTTCTACGGTCGATATGGGGAACTCGTCATACACTATGATGTCCCACTTTCCAGAATGATGGATGATATTCTGTCATAGACCATTTGAACCATCCAACCAAAGATTGTACTCTATATCTTCCAAAATGGAAGTAACCGGATGTGACAGTTCTACCGAATTGAAGCGACGGGTGTTGCATGCAAGCAGGAGATGCTTACTCTTCCTGGGCACCTGGTCTCACTCTCATATCGGGAGTTCGCTTCTTTTTATATGGTGGAGGTTTTTGTTTGTTTGCTTTGGTTCCTGTTTTGTCCTGATTTTGTATGCCTTCGGTTTCTGATTTTTGAATTATCGATTTTGTGCTGTATACAGGGATATGGTCATTATCCATATTTGTCAATTACACTTAGTTCCGTGGTTTTGACGCACATGAAAGCTTAAAATTATATCTAAAAAATCAACACATATAACAACAGGTAAAATTGAATCGATTGATGCACAAAAATATGTTTTGTTTCAATTACTTTATTTACATAATTTTAAAATGATTTTATCTCTCAATAACCAAATGTTTCATTGCTAATGATGATATATATTCAGCAAAGCTCAAACATATAATATCTCGCTGAGCGATTATTAAGCCTCCTTTTCAACAAAATATTTGATTTTCATCATTTACATATCAAAGTCTCGAACTGATCATAAGTCGAAAGCGCGTTATACGATTTTCATTTCAATTCTGAATCGCTTTATAACATACATGTACTTGTTTGAAATCTAAAAATGTATTTACTGTTCGAAACCTTAATACCCTGCTTCTTATCTTAGACGTAGTTTTTATATTTCGATATTGAACACATGAATTAAATTATGTACCGATACATGCGTGTTTATATGTATAAGCATTTACTCATTTTTCCATCGTCACGGTGCTCAGGTAAATTTTAGTGTGTAAGTGGTAAGGATCTATACAAGCAGGTTGTAGGAATTCCTATGGGTACTAACTGTGCGCCTCTTGTTGCAGATTTATTTTTATACACTTATGAAAAAGAATTTATCCAAAATCTTCAAAAGCAAAGAAAATTTGATGATCTGAAATGTTTCAATAATACTTCTAGGTATCTGGATGATATTCTAACCATTGACAATCCTGCTTTTGAATTATATAAGAATGAACTTTATCCACAAGAATTAACACTTAACAAGGCAAAACTTTCAAATACAGAAACACCGTTTTTGGACCAAAATATCAAAATTGTAAACGGAAAGATTCATACAAGTGTATATGACAAAAGGGATGATTTTGGATTCAACATAGTAAATTTCCCCTGGCTTGACGGTGATGTTCCAAGATTACCGTCATACGGCATTTACATATCACAGCTCATCCGGTACGCTAGAGCATGTACTGATATTTTGGATTTTCACAGTAGAAATTTACAAATTACCAAAAAACTTTTAGCTCAAGTTTTCCGCTTTCATAAACTAGTTAAGACTTTCTGGAAATTTTACAAAAATTACAGTCAACTCCTTTTAAAATTCGGATCTATTCATGCAACAGATTACATTACTATGGGTATTGCACAACCTGTCTTTTATGGTGATATGATAAACAAAATAAAAAGGATCAAATGTAGGCAGCATAACCATCGAAAATGCGTCAGAATCATCAAACGCCTTTTATACCGTGGATATGATCCTTATGTCACCAGACGGACACTAGGCTTGGTACTTGACCAATCTACAGTCTTCTACAAGCGCATCCTTGAGACTTGCACTCTGACTGACTGTGACGACGGGACTCCATGACGGGCCCTGTCCAAACCTCTATAGAGAAGACAGGGCCCCGACCACCTGTCCTCTCTGAATGTCAGTCGGACTCCTCGGGTGATTACATACATGAGCTCGCTACAGCCGGCAGAGCACAGACTGTATTACGCATGCCCTATTTTTATATCCATTTACATATTCATCTGTGTCTCTGGGGCCTCTGCGTTTCGCGGTCTTGTTTGTGTGATGTCATCTTACAGTGAGGAGGTTGTTTTACACCACAAGTGTACGTTCTTCGAGATCTCTGGGTAATTGGAGAAGTGAGAGGGTTGTGCGCACGTAATCCAGGATAACCACACCATTTGCTACTTGCGTGACAAATGGCCGTCCAAAGTCGGCACCGGTTGCCCATTGGTCTCGTCGGTTTATGTGTAGTCTTTTGTGTGTGATGTTTACATGTCGTGTTTCTCTTCTACTGTACTCGTCTTTTGTGTTTTTGCATCGGGGTGTTTTGGTGTTTTGCTGTTGATGCTGCAACGGGGTCTTGTTGGAGATCTCCTCCCTCCTCCCTTCTTCACTATCGCTTCATGTTAATGACTAGCGTGATTGATGAGCTACGATTATCGATCATCATTGTTAGCTCCAAAATACGTTCTTGGACAGTAGAATATCATAATTGGTTGTGTTTCTGTCTCGCTCTTGGTTTTATTTGGGGGTGGGGATAAGTTTTTGTGTTCTGTTTGGTGTGTTTACAAACATTTTTCAATGAAAACAAAATTTCTCGTTTTATCTAATCGAACAAAATTAAAGACAATGAATTTTTGCGATGGACAATGTACAAGTATATAATTTGCAATACTTACAACAGTTAATGACAAATCGAATGAAATAATATTCACATTTGTAAACGACATGAGGTGACACCTGTTCAACACATTATTTATGTTTGCATATGTACGTTATATTATTTTATTTCTAGTTGGGTGTCCCTGGGTATTCATGCAAAGTAAGGATATGATTGTATTTGGAGCCGTTAACACCATTTGTGAGAAAGAGGCAAATTGTCCATCTTCTAGTCACAAGGGATATAACACAGACGAGCTGTATAAATGTAAGTATCGAGTTTTCTTTATGTCTTTGCACTTCTATGATTTTATTATCATGCATCTTCAAACAATTGTTATCACAAACGAATTATTGATCAAATCTCCAAAATGTAAGAGAAAAGTCCTGAATAATATTTTTAATGGTTCATAACATTTTATTTGTTTCAATCGACAATAATCTAAACGTATTCAAAGTAAAGCGAGAGGTACAAGGCGAGCACAAACTAATGTCCTTTAACCATACTCGTCATACATTATATTTAATTATGTCACTCAGCTAGACCCCACTGGAAATTTTCAGCCGCGTACTCTTTGCAAAGTAAATGCACAGATTCAAACTAGAGGGTGCTGCCGAAATGAATAGTTGCATTGTCTGAAAAGCACTTTGGCTGGAAGCATCACTTATAAGAATTAACTAGGCGAAACTCTTGTATGGTGCATTAAAATTGGTTTGAAATTTTCTTTCATTATTTTTAAAGACGTACATTCCGCCTCGAGATGCTTAAGAATATATATTAGCAAGGTTTACTGTTACGAGAGTACGGGCAGAGCTTTGAAACCCTTATCCGTAAATATAAAAAAGAGGTACGAGCATAAATTCTTATCTAACGACACCGCCATATTCACAGAAATATCAGAACGCCATAATGGTCCCATAGGAGATAAGCTTAAAATGCATCAAAGATGCAAAGTGCCGAATTGCAAAACTTGAATGTAAGTATGAATACCCCCGCGGGACATTTTTTAAACGAATTCATTTATGATATAGGAATCTATATGTTAAGCATCATAGCCATATCCCTTACAGTTTAAAAGTAGGTCAAAGGTCAGGGTCACTAGGTCAAAAACCATGGTATCAAATGCAAGCTCTGGATGTGAGGAATCTACATGTGAAATATCAAAGCCCTATCCCTTATAGTAAAAAATAGGTCAAAGCTCAAGATCAAGGTTACAAGGTCAAAAGTCATTATCTCAAATGAAAGCCCTAATCATGAGGAATCTATGTGTGAAATATCAAAGCCCTATCCCTTACAGTTTAAGAGTAGGTCAAAGTTCAAAAGTAGGTCAAAGATCAAGTCAATGTCACCAGGTCAAAAATCATGGTATTAAATGAAAGTTTTAGTACTAGTCATGAGGAATATATATATGAAATATCAAAACCCTACCCATTATAGTTTAAAAGTAGGTGAAAGGTCAAGGTCAAGGCCACAAAGTCAAATTTCATGGAGTAATACTTGTTATCATGAATGCGTGTATGAAATATCAAAGGCGCAATACAGGCTCTATAATATGGTCTCGAAACCATTTTCAATAATTAGATTCCTTTGACCTTGACCATTGACCTTTTGACCCCAAAATCAATAGGGGTCATCCTTGACTCTTGGGGAGTAAGTGTATGAAGTTTTCATTGCACTAGCATGTTTCGTACTTGACTTGTGGTCCGGAATCAAATTTCAATCATCTGAGTCCTGTTACCTTGACCTTTGACCTTTTGACCCAAAAATCAATAGGGGTCATCCTTGACTCATGGGAAGTTAGTGTATGAAGTTTCATTGCGCTAGCATGTTTCGTATTTGACTTGTGGTGCGGAAACTAATTTCAATCATCTGAGTCCTGTGACCTTGACCTTTGTCTCAGGTCAGTCGGACTGGAGTCATTTGACTGGAGTCAGTAGGACTCCTCGGGTAACAACATACATGAGCTCGCTATAGCCGGCAGAGCACGGACTGTATTACGCACGTCCTCTTTTTTATATCCATTTACATATCCATCTGTGTTGCTTGGACCCCTGTGTTTTACGGGTTTGTTTGTGTGTGGTCATCTTACAGTGAGGAGGTTGTTTTACACCATAATTGTGCGTTCATCAGACCTCTGGGAAATAGGAATAGTGGGAGGGTTGTGCGCACGTAATCCAGGATAACCACACCGTCTGCTTTTTATGTGGCAGATGGCCGTCCTATGTCGGCACCGGTTGGCCATTGGTCTCGTTGGTTTTTATGTGGTATTTTATGTTTAATGTTTTTTGGTGTGAGTTGGTGTTCCTTCTTCTTTAACTCATGTGTCCCTTTTGTGTCTCTTTCTGTGGGTGTCTGTTCTGTGTTTTTTGCATTGGGTGTTTTGGGATTTTGCTGTGGGTGCTGCAACCTTGTTGTTGAAGACCCACTTCTTATTTGACATTTTGATCCCAAAATCAATAGGGGTCATCCTGGACTCATGGGGAGTAAGTGTATGAAGTTTCATTGCACTAGCAAGTATCGTACTTGACTTATGGTCCGGAAACCAATTTCAATCATCTGAGTCCTGTTATCATGACCTATGACCTTTTGACCCAAAAATCAATAGGGTTCATCCTTGACTCATGGGGAATAAGCGTATGAAGTTTCATTGCACTAGCATGTATCGTATTACACTTAGAGTCCAGAAACCAATTGTTGACGCCCTCCCTCCCCCCCGCCCGCTAAACCGCCCGTCAGTCTCCCGCCCGTCAGTCTCGCATCAGATAAAGAGCCGAGTTTTGCAACTTGGCTAAAAAACTTAAATCTCTTTGGGAACAGGATACAAAACGTGAGTAAGAGAAGTCCGCAAAACTATATGAGAAACAAAAAGAATGGTTGAAGAATATGAGAAAAATTATGGTGAAGATTCCATAATGAAGACCAAACCGAAATCAAAAAAGAAACCCAACAAAACCCCTAAGTCTCAAGAAATGACAAGAGGAAATGTTAAAAACGGAAATGACAGGATGTCGCGAAGTATCTCCAGAAATTGCAAACCCACCTTTGCTGAAATAACAAGAGCCCCGTCAACCGGGGAAGGAAGGAATCTCCCAAAAAGACAAGAAGCGACAAACACAAATGGCCGTGAAAACAAACAAAGTGAACACCTTTAAACTCAAACTACGTAGGGGAATACGGATGATTACAACTTGACAACAGTTCGCGGAAGAGAAAGAGGACGATTAAGAGGAATGTATAGAGGAAGAGGAAATTCCCGAGGAGGACGACAACATCGAAGAGGAAGAGGTCTGGACCCTTGGGTGGATATTTCGGGAGGCGCTATTACAATCGAGTCTCCGATCCTCGATTTTTACTCTAGATCAATCCGAAGAAAAAACTGATCCAAAGATAATTTACCTATCTGATAAAAATCTAAATCATTGTGAGGTTAATTTGCTGTTAAAGAGGTTCAAATTCACCCCAACACCAAAATCAAATATCAGATCAAAATCAGAACTTAGATCAGATATAAAACAATTCAATAGGCGTCTCCGCCTCCGTGAATATTTTGGATCAGGAAACATTAGAGATGAAACAATTGTAAGAAACAAATCCGATTTCACCCCACCAAAAAGACCGAGATGATCCTTTAGTATTGTTTAAAATACAATTGACAATTTTCCGAGATCTTGCAAAAAACGTCAGAAGAGAAAAAAAAACATTACAATCTTTAAAGGAAGACTCGTCAATTAAAATCAAGGAAGCAGACAAAGGTGGTGCGATAACTATATTGGACAATGACTACTACAAAAGCAAAGTCCTTGATCAATTTACTAATTGCGAATATTACAAGGAAGAAGCAAGTAACATGGATAATGTTACACATTTAAAAATAAATGAACTTAGAAGTCGCTTCTCAGCATCATTCACTCCCTAAGAAGTTGATTACCTATGTAATTTTAAAATAACGGAGAGCACTTTTTTACTAGTTACCTTAAGTTCCTAAAAGTACGTAAATTCAGGACGGTATATCACTACAAAAGAGTGAGTAAAACATGTATATTGAAATCAACAAACCATCAGATCAGACTTAACACTAAGACCTTTCGTTGCTGGACCAGAATCCGCAACCCAACATCTAAGTCATTTGATCGATATACTCCTACAACCATTGTGTCCATAAATTCCAAGTTATATTCATTATGACATGAATTTTCTGAATTTCATTCCATCTACCGTCCCGGAAAACACAATTCTCACCATCTTTGATGTCACAAGTCTGCATACAAATATCCCACACGATTTAGGCCTATCAGCAATACATTACTGGTTGGAAAAGGAAAGAAGCTTGATGGCTGGAAGATTTCAAACTGAATTCATTATCGAAGCTCTGAAGGTAATTTCAGAGAAAAATACATTCAACTTCGATGGAAAAACTTGTAGGCAAATCAAGGGAACGGCAATGGGAACAAAATTAGCACCATCGTATGTAAATCTGGTAATGGCATACCTTGAGGGAAAATTGTACAATGAAGTAGAAGACCGATTTGATAAGATTTTCAAAGTACATCGTCCAAAAATGGAAATGGTACCTAAATGATTGTTTTATCTTTTGGACGTATTCAAGATAAGATCTGGAGGACTTCCAATCAATTCTCAATTCCCTACACCCTACTATAACTTTCACAATCGAAACCAGCGAAAATGAAAAAAGGAGGGGATCTCCAACAACACCGGGTTCCAGCACCCACAGCAAAACCCCAAAACACCCAATGCAAAAACACAAAGCAGACAAGCACAAAGAGACGCGTAAGGGACAAGGAACGTCAACGCACAACACAGAAACATCAAACACAAAGGACTACTACTCATAAACCAACGAGACCAATGGGCAACCGGTGCCGACTTAGGACGGCCATCTGCCACGGAAATAGCAGAAGGTATGGTTATCCTGGATTACGTGCGCACACCCTCCCACTTTTCCGATTACTCAGAGGTCTCGAAGAACGTACAATTGTGGTGTAAAACAACCTCCTCACTGTCAGATGACCACAAACAAACAAGACCGCAAAACGCAAGGGCCCAAGCAACACAGTTGAATATGTAAATGGATATAAAAAGAGGGCGTAAGTTATACAATCCGTGCTCTGCCGCCGCGAGCTCATGTATGTTATCACCCGAGGAGTCCGACTGACATTCAGAAAGGACAGGTGGTCGGGGCCCTGTCTTCTCTAAAGAGGTTTGGACAGGGCCCGTCATGGAGTCCCGTCGTCTCAGTCAGTCAGAGTGCAAGTTTTAAGAATGCGCTTGTACCAGACTGTAGATTGGTCAAGTACCAAGCCTAGTGTCCGTCTGGTGACATTAGGATCATTTTCACGGTATAAAAGGCGTTTGATGATTCTGACGCATTTTCGATAGTGATGTTGTCTATCTTTGATCCTTCTTATCTTGTTAATAATGTCACCATAAAATGCAGGTTGTGAAATACCCAAAGTAATATACTCTGTTGCCTGTATTGGCTCGAATTTCAGAAGAAGTTGACAATAATTTTTGTAACTTTTCCAGAAAGTCTTTACTAGTTTGTGGAAGCGAAAACCTTGTCCTCAAAGTTTCTTGGTACTTTGTAAATTTCTACTATGAAAATCCAAAACATCAGTACATGCTCTAGCATACCGGATGAGCAGTGAAATAAAGATACCATAGGACGGTAACCTAGGAACATCATCGTCAAGCCAGGGGAAATTTACTATGTTAAATCCAAAATCATCTCTTTTGTCATACACACTTGTATGGATCTCTCCATTAACAATTTTGATATTTAGTTCCAAAATGGTGTTTCTGTGTTTGAAACGTTTGCCTTGTTTAAAATCAATTCTTGTTGATAAATAACATTTTTATATTTCTCAAAAACAGGATTGTCGATAGTAAGAATATCATCCAGGTACCTAGAAGTACCAATGAAACATTTCACATCATCATTTTTTCTTTGTTTTTGAAGATTTTGGATAAATTCCTTTTCATACGTGTATAAAAATAAATCTGCAACAAGAGGCGCACAATTAGTACCTATTGGAATCCCTACAACCTGCTTGTAGAGTTTCTCACCAAATCTTACATAAATATTGTCCAAAAGGAAGAACAGAGCAATACACAGGTCACCACATGTCCATGATTTGTATGATTTGTAATCTGTGGCGGAAAAGAAACCCTTCGATTCAGAAGTACAAATATAAGTTTTCCCCTTTCGATCAAAACACCATTTAATGAGTTTGGACAGTCGACCATTTATTTTGTCGTGAGGAAGCGTGGTGTACATATTAGAAAAGTCGTATGAAGATATCGTATTTGCTTCAAAATTTCTCGATTTCATTTTGTCAATCACATCCCCTGAATTTTTAATAGACCAAAAGAAGTTTACGCCATTCCTGTTCATGACAGTTTCACAGTATTTTGCCACGTGTTCCTTTATAGCCGTGAATGCTGACGTCAGATTTCTAGAAAAAATTGTTGTTGACCAGTTGCAAGAATTAGCAATATATCGAAATTTGTAAGGAGACTTGTGAAGTTTTGGTATACAGTATATTGTAGGGAGATCCAATTTAGAAATAGGGATGTTAAAAGAAGAAATTTCTCTGTTATGTTTGTTCAAAATATTGGGAACACTTTCGTTGCTTTCGATATAAGTATAAGTAGAGGGAAGTTCCGAAACTAAAGTTGATATGTAGTATCGTTTTCAATTAAGAAATGAATCTTATATTTTTTCTGTTGATGCAGGTATCACCCGAAAAATTGGACAGAAAACTGCATCAATGCGCGTAGCGCGTTGATGCAAAAAATTACTGTCCAAGAAAACAGTCTGTTTTCCATAATTAAATGATAAGAAATGAATCTCATTTGTTGATATGTAGTAGCGTTTTCAATTAAGAAATGAATCTTATATTTTTTTCTGTTGATGCAGGTATCACCCGAAAAATTGGACAGAAAACTGCATCAATGCGCGTAGCGCGTTGATGCAAAAGTTTACTGTCCAAGAAAACAGTATGTTTTCCATAATTAAATGATAAGAAATGAATCTCATATTTTTTTTTGTTGATGCAGGTATCACCCGAAAAATTGGACAGAAAACTGCATCAATGCGCGTAGCGCGTTGATGCAAAAGTTTACTGTCCAATTTTTCGGGTGATACCTGCATCAACAAAAAAAAATATGAGATTCATTTCTTATCATTTAATTATGGAAAACAGACTGTTTTCTTGGATCTAAAAACAATCAATCACCGCACTATATTTCGGAAGTCGGAAGGTTTCGCAGTGATACGTCTGCCAAAACAAGTTATGGCAGCCGCCATGATTCAAACAGCGAACGATCGTCCCCTATATCTTTGGAATAAGGACTAGTTTGACCAAATTCTACATGCACTGTTAATTTTTGAGTAAGTAGAAAAGAAATGGTACCCTTGAATTGATAAGCAAACATCTACAAATTGTATTTTCAGCAACGAGTTCATTCGTGTTTGAGGGAACCCCCAGTTCTAAGAATAGTGCTATAAATAGACTTCCGTGAAAAATTGTGTTGATCGATGTATCAACAAAATTTCTCAGCAAATCAGAATCTTCGTTTCTTGAAAATGACAATGGAAATTAAATGATATAATTATGGTGTTGTGAACTACCGTTTTTAGATATTTTGTTAAAGCTCTCAGACAACAAAATTACAACGGACATTTACTACAAAAAGACCGACACCAATCAATACCTTAACTTTTACTCATGCCATCCGTCGCATACAAAAAGAAGTATACCGTATTTTATGGCTCGGCGAGTATGCGCAATAGTCATTGACGAACAAGTGAGGGAAATCAGACTCAGCGAATTGAGAAAATACCTACGGAGACAAAATTATCCCCTTGGTCTAATCAATGATGGCGTAGCTTAGCGTTGCTGAACTACGAACACCAAGACCGAAAACAAAATCGGACATCATTCCATTCGTACATACGCATGATCCGGGGATTACAAACGTATTCATTGCCGAAAAAGCTATTTTTCCAACAATCATGCAAAGTGAAAGAATCAAAAACATAATACCGGAAAACAAATCATAAATAGCAGACGACAACCCAAACATTTGAAAAGAATACTTTCAAAAGCCAAGTTCCAATCACAAACACAAATTATAAGGTCGAAACATGCGGGGATACAAGATGCGGGATTTGCAGTAGAGTTAATTATAATTATCTTGAAACCGGAAAAACAAAAACTTTCAAAAATGGACTCGTTTTCCGTGTTAACGCAGATATGAACTGCCAATCCACTAACCTCGTGTATTGTATCACATGTCCATCGTTCGAGGAAAATTTCATCGGTCAAACAGAAAATTCTCTATGCGAACGAGTTTGGGTTACACAAACAACAAATACGACACCCTAACTTAAGACAAATCTCGTTTAGTGAACACCTGGATGAATGTGCAAATGGCACATTCAAAATCATCTCTTTTTTTATAAAAACTTAAGAAGCGATGCGAGCTACAGAAAAACATTGGAACAAACGTTCATAAGACAATTCCGGGCCAAACTGAATATTTGTATAACCAAATCATTTCAAAATATAGCAATTTTAACAAATAAATGGTGAAAAAAAGCGGAGAATAATCAACGGACAACAAACGGCCTCGCAAAGCACAAAGTACACTAGCAAGTAATCCGGATAACCACACCGTCTGCTGCTTGTCGTACTAAGTCGGCACCGATTGCCTATTAGTGTTGTTGGTTTATGTGTAGTCATTCATAATATTGATGTCTCTATGTGATTCGCGGGTATGTTAAGGTGTCCCATGGAATATTACGTCAAAAATTTGCCGCGAAATAACGTAACATCATTTGACGTCATAGACTCCGTGTCGTCAGGTACAGTAGCAACACAGTATTTCAATTAATTTTTATGATATTTTGTAAATTCAAAGGATGAAAGTTATCAGTTATAAAAATTCTTGTACTAACTCAATCGCTTACACTCCGTCTATTCAATATACCTTTGAGAAGATCCCCAATCTATTCAGTGCACTTTGTGACCCCCTTGCGTTTTTAGGGAACTCTGTGTTACTGAGAAGCTTGAGAAGCGATGGAAGGTGCGATCCGACAGTTTACAGGGCGGGTGATAACAAAAATTAAGAAAACGGTAGGTATTGTCGTGAGGATCGAATAGTTTGTAGACGAAACGACCTGCTATAACACTCGGAACTCTTCGGGTTTCTACGATTTCCCGCCACTTACAAGTTTAGTTTATGCCAGATCTTCGCCTCGACAAGTCGTACTAATTGTTCTACAGCTACCTGATTACAGCTTACATTTGGCGGTCATCTCTACTTAGATTTTGGTAAGTTGAGCCTACCTTACCATCTTCATTAAGTTAGAAATCACCATATTTTGGCGTCGCCGGTATTTTTACGAACTAACCCAAACTTTGGTTCAGTTTCGTTGTACCAACGCCAACAGTTAGCCGTTTTCAAGTGGAAAGAATGCAATTTGTACTCTTACCTGTAGGAGCAGAGCATAAACAGAGTCGATAAAAGCCATTCAAAGTCTTTTCAACATCTGTTTATCGACATTTATTTATGAAAATTGAAAATTTTCAACTCGAACTAGGACTCAAATAAATTTCAAATAAATTTTGTTGATCGTGTGTGTTAGTTATCAATTTTGGTAAACTAAACCTGAATACACAATGGCTACATCATTAGTGAGCAGTAAAGATTCCAAAATCAAGATAAACTTTGCAGAATCATTGGAATTTCGGAAATTGCCGTCTGTAGGAGAATCCACGGCAAAGAAGATCATTGAGTACCGAGTAAAAGTAGGTAACATCACAAGGGATACAATTGGAGATGTAAGAAATGTAAAGGTAACAGGTGAATTATTGGGAATGATTGATTTTGCAGAAAATCCCGATTTGCACGTTCCAACGGTCGCTTCTGATACAAGCATGAATACAACTACTTCAAGTTCTAGTAGTGATCATGATAGATCTGTAGATCCGAATAAATCTATAGATCCGACTGAAGATCTGATTAATAAAATCAGTGGGTTAATTATTGACAAAAATGAAGATCATAGTGCATCATCTGCCGGTACAAAAGTTGAGACACAGAGTGACCCACTTGCAACTCAAAACACTGTACCAGTTGTGAGAACCAAAGTCCGAACAAATCAGGTAAATGGACAAAAGTTTGATGGTACAAAGCAGGGTCGTACAGGACCTTCGACTCATAATACTCAGAGTGTAGGTCAACCAGTAGGTCAACCTAACATACAAAACACAGTTCAACCAGTAGGTCAACCTAACCTTCAAAACACAGGTCAACCTAACACAGTTCAAAATAATAGGCAAACTGGAGGCCAACAAATAGGTCAACCATTAGGTCAGCCTACCGGTAATATGCATATTGGAGGTCAACAAATAGGTCAACCATTAGGTCAGCCTACCGGTAACATGCATATTGGAGGTCAACAAATAGGTCAACCATTAGGTCAACCTAATATGCATATTGAAGGTCAACAAATAGGTCAACCGTTAATGCAAAATCAAGGACAACCATTTGGTCAACAATTAACACCGAATCAAGGTCAACAGCTAGGACAACTTCACATACAGACTCAAGGTCAACAACTAGGTCAACCCTATATGCAGGTACCAGGTCAAACCCATCAAAACCCAGTACCAAACCAACCATTCCCTAACCCGTGGCAAATGTTCCAGTATCCAAATCAGCCAACTATGCAGAATGGTATGCCAGGTATGTTTAATCCATGGACACCATACTTTGGTGCACCATATAATATGCCGTATGGAATGCTTTCGCCAGGACAATTTTGGCAACCTAATCCAAATTTAGGGTATCAAGTTTTTCCAAATCCAAGTAATATGAATCAGGGAATTTTGACCCCAGTCAATTTTGGTAACCGAAATTTAGGTCAACAACCAGGTAACCTGAATTTAGGTCAACAACCAGCTACCATGAATTTAGGACCACAACCAGGTAACTTGAATTTAGGTCAACAACCTAAATTCGAACCTTGGACAACAAGGTAATATGAATGTAGGTAACCTTGGTAACAACACAAATCAAGTACAAGGTTATCAACATGGTTTACCTAATAATGCCGGAAATCAAGATCCAGGTGTGAACCGTCAAAGAAGAAATAGACGAAATGCACAACAAGGTAATCAAGGTCAACAAGGATTGCCTTTACCAGGACAAGGGAACCAAGGTCAACCAGCTATGCAACCTAATCAACAACCTGGAATGCAGTTTAATAACAACCAAGGCCAAGGAATTCAAGGATTGCCAGGTCAGATTAATCAAGGTCAAGGTCAAGGATTCCAAAACCAAGGGCAAGGAAATGCAGGTCAAGGACATGGTAACCAAGGGCAAGGAAACCAAGGAAATGGTAATCCAGGACAAGGAAATCAAGGAAATGGTAACCTAGCACAGGGAAACCAAGGAAATGGTAACCAGGTTGCAAACAGGAGGATATTACAACGCCAACAAAATGAGCACATTCCCAAAGGGTTGAAGTATGATGGGAAAGAACACTGGTTAGGCTTCAAACACAAGTTTCTTCGTTACAAAAACTCACGCAACTGGACAGACGAAGAAGCAAGGGCCCAATTATGTTACTGCTTGGAATCAAAAGCAAGTGAGTATTTTGCTACGTTATTAGACCGTAATGAGGACATTGATTTTAATGAATTGATGACCAAACTTCAAAAAAGATTTGGATGTATCCCCTTACCTGATACCGCACAAGAACAACTCAATAACTCGAAACAGCGATATGACGAGTCCATAGAAGACTGGGCCGACCGAGTATTACAATTAGCGGTCCGTGCCTTTCCAGATCTTCCCGAAGAACATATGACAACTCAGGCAATAAAACGAATTTGTCATGGTTGTACGGACAAAGAAGCTGGACAACACGTAATAAACCAAAACCTAGATTCCGTCGAAAGGGTAATTGATAGACTCAAAAGTTATCAATTTCACCATAAGTCAATTTTTCCGGATCTAAGAAAGAAATCAGAGAGATTTATGTAGCCGATTCAAGCGAGTCTAGTGATTCAGGTTCACCGCCAGTTAAGGTAAGACAGGCTAAATACCGTCGTCCAGATCGAGACTCGAAAGACAGATCACAACAAGAGTCCCAAGTGGAGGATCTAAAAAAAGAGGTGAGTGAAATTAAAGACAACATGAAGACAATACTTCGCCACCTAGAGAATCTACAAACAAGATCTAACACACTACTCAACAGGAGCCCTGTACGAAATCAGACGAGGAGTCGCTCACCGTCCCCAGATGCAAAATGTTTCCATTGTGGAGGTAAAGGCCATTTTGCCAGAGACTGTCCTCTCAAGAAAGAAACAAATAAGCCAGCAAAGCAGGTTTCTTTCCCAAATTTAAACGGGGAAGGATCAGGACAGAAGGCCTAAACCTGATCCAGGATAGTGATGACGGCCTACAGACAACAGAGCCAACCTTAATTATTCGTCAGCTGAAATCAGTTTCCAACCTGAAAATACCACTCACTATTCAAGGTAAATCAGTAGAAGGTATTTTAGACACTGCATCAGAAGTAACCATAATTTCCGACAAATTATTTGGTTCACTTCCTGTCAAACCAAAAATTGTTAAAGAACTAATCTTTTGTACAGCTGGACGTCATTTAATTATGAAAGGATATATGGTGGAACAACAACCAATCAACATCAGTGGTCTTGAGTTTAAGGTAAGCTTTTATGTTGCTCCTATAGAGGACGACATGCTAATTGGTTTAGACTTCATGTCAAGCCATAAAGCTACAATCAATATGGACCAAGGATATCTTAACATCTGTAACCACGAAATACCATTTGTAAGTATTAAGGGAGACTCTGTCCCAGCAGTCAAAAAGGGTGATGTAAGGATAGCGACACGAACAGTAGTACCAGCAAAGTCAGTATTAAGAGTCCCATGTACTGCAGACCAACCATTGAAAGAGGAAAATTATCTGATAGAACCAAATGTGAAAACATTACTTGCTCCACGTGTTTGTATCGAGGGAAGCAAGGCACCAGTTATGTCGTTCGTCAACATCTCAGACAATAAGGTAACACTTTTCATGAATCAGAAAGTAGGTCACCTTTATGAAATTGATGAAATCTTACCAGATTCAAACACTTCATCCAACGATATTGTTTACGTCTCTAAAGTGACTAAACAAGATGAATTGCCAGAGTATCTTAAAGACTTATACCAGCGCTCGTGTACAGGTTTAAGCGAGTCAGAACAAAGTGCACTAAAATCCTTATTAATCAATTATTCTGACATATTTTCATCACACGAGTATGATATTGGCAGTTTCACAGCAATAGAGCATTCCATCGACACTGTCGACGCTAAACCCATCAAACAACGGTTTCGACGAACACCAATTTGCTTTGAAGGCGAGGCAGAGAAACAGATAGAGAAGATGATTAAGGCCGATGTCATTGAGCCATCCGTATCAGAATGGGCTTTCTCGCCAGTTTTAGTAAGGAAAAGGGATGGAAGTGTCAGGTGGTGTGTGGACTATAGGGCCCTCAACAATGTGACAAAGAAAGATGTCTTTCCCTTACCCTTAGTAGAGGAGTGTATGGATACCTTATCAGGTAATATATGGTTTTCCAAACTAGATGCTACCTGGGGGTATTGGCAGATTAAGGTGAAGGAAGAGGATAAGTGCAAAACAGCTTTCTTGACAAAATTCGGGCTCTACCAGTTCAAGCGTATGAGTTTCGGGTTGACGAATGCTCCTAGTACCTTTTCCAGGGTCATGAACTTAGTACTCAGAGGTCTACACTGGAAAATCGTGTTGGCTTTTTTGGATGACGTGTTCGTTTTGGGACGAGACTTTAACGATCATATCAAAAATCTTGCAGAAGTCTTCACTCGCCTAAGACAATACGGGATAAAACTGAAAGCCAAGAAGTGTGACCTATTTCGCCAGGAAGTTGAGTATCTAGGTAGAACAGTAGGCCGAGACGGAATGAAGGTAAGTCAGTCTTTTATTGATACTATGGCCAAGTGGACAGTTCCCACAAGCACCAAAGAAGTGGAACGCTTTTGCGGGTTTGCAAATTACCACCGGAGCTTTATCAAAGACTTTGCCAATATTTCAGCACCGTTGTATGGTCTCACTGGAAAAAACAAATTCTGTTGGGAAGAACAACATCAGGACGCATTTGACAAATTGAAGCGCCAGTCCTTTCAATTCCCAATCAGGAAGGTACATTCATCCTGGATACTGACGCATCAGACTTCGCTATAGGAGCTGAGTTATCACAAATACAGGATGGCGAAGAGCGTTGTATCTGTTATGCTAGTTTTTCACTGACCCCAGAACAGAGAAGGTATTGTACCACAAGGAAAGAACTCTTAGCAGTCATACGGTTTACAAGACAGTTTAGGCATTATTTACTTGGCCGCAAATTCATTGTTAGGACTGATCACAGTAGTCTCCAGTGGCTGATGAATTTCAAGGATCCACAAGGCCAACTTGCCAGATGGTTGGAGGAATTGAGCCAATACTGGATGATTGTACGCCATCGACCAGGTATAAAGCACCAAAATGCAGATGCTCTATCTAGGATGCCTGAAATATCGGCTTGCTCAGAGTATCGCCACCATGTAGAACCTAAAGAACTTCCTTGTGGTGGTTGTCAGTATTGTGTAAAGAGACACAAAGATTGGAGCCATTTTATCGAAACAGTGGACGACGCCGTCCCACTGGTTCCAATTCGGAATATGGTACGACAAGTTACAACACCGTTATCTTGGATTAAGGGATATTCATGGAATGAAGTCAAAGATCTTCAAGGAAAGGATAAGGACCTTTTGTCAATTATCCAATGGCTGACGAGTCAGCAGGTACCTTCCGAGAGTGACCTGTTCCTTAATAGCCCAGCTAGCAAACATTATTGGATGAATAAGGAACTATTTTTCCTTTGTGATGAGGGTGTTCTTTGGAAAACTGAAGCTGACAATAATGCTTCCAAACTACTAGTCGTGCCAGGTTCCATGAGAAAGGAAATCTTGAGTATGACCCACGATTTACCATCTTCTGGTCACCAAGGACAAGAAAGAACATTCCATAGATGTAAATCACGTTTCTATTGGTATGCAATGCAACAGGATGTAAAACACTTTGTCATCTCATGTTCGGTATGTAATCGTAACAAAAAACCAAACCGACGTGCAAGGTGTAAATTTACATCATACCATGCTGGTTCACCAATGGAGCGCGTGCATTTAGATTTTTTGGGCCCATTGCCTTTAACCAGTAACAGCAATGCCTATGTCCTTATGATGGTGGACCAATTCACCAGGTGGGTAGAGTGCATTCCACTTCCTAACCAAACTGCTGAAGAGACAGCCAAAGCAGCTATGAATCACTTTTTCTCGAGATTTGGAATTCCTTTTCAAATATTTACTGACCGAGGTTCCAACTTTGAAAGTGCTCTGTTTAAACAGTTCTGCGAAATACTGGGAATTCATAAGACCAGAACAACATCATTTAGACCATCAGCAAACGGTCAGGTAGAACGGTTCAATCGCACACTCATGGATGCTGTGAGGTGTTTTGCCAGTCGAACTCCTACTAAATGGGATGAATACTTACCACAGTTAGCCAGTGCATTGAGATCAGCAGTGAACCGAAGTACCGGGTATACACCAAACATGCTGATGCTTGGCCGAGAAGTCAACATGCCTGTTGATCTTCTTTTCCCAGGTCCAGAAAATACTGACTCTGAGAACTATGAGCATTATGTTTCAGAGCTGGTCAACCACATACAGTCTACCCATGAAATAGCAAGAGAGAAGCTTAGGACTAGTCAAGGGATAAGCAAAAGGGACTATGATCTTAAAGCTCATGTCAAGGCTTACTCTGAAGGGGATGCTGTATACGTGTTTGACACCGCGGTTCCTAAGGGTAAGTGTGCCAAATTAAGACCGCAGTGGAAAGGTCCAGGGTTAATTACTAGGAAGATCACTGATTACTTGTATGAAGTGATGCTTCGGAAGAAACTTGAGGTAATTAACCATGATCGAGTGAAAGCTTGTAACGACAGGAAGTTACCGGCATGGCTATTAAAGCAAAGACAAAAAGGGACCAGTGTCTCAAAGGAGTTTAGCTCAGGTAAGACTAGTCAGTTTTGTCTATGTCGGGGACCTGATGATGGGACACTTATGATTCAGTGCGAAGAGTGCCGCGAATGGTATCATGGAGCTTGTGTAGGGATTGACGAGGTCAGTGTGAAGACGATTGATTTGTACTTATGTCCAGATTGTGACCATTAATTTGTATATATTTTTCAGCTTTAATCATGTCTGGACAAGATTCTTCGCCAGAAAAAAGATCATGGAAGAAACCTAATAACACTCGTCAAAGGACATCATTTGCAAGTTTAGATAGATTCCGCCAACCTGGACAGAGTGCACTAGACGCTGTGAGGCGTGCTCGTGAGGAAAAATGTCTTTTGGACCCAAAGGAACTGTACATTTCCCTTTTGAAAGCTACACCAGAAGAGAGGAAGGAAGCACTTCTTTTGCAGTATGAAGTGGCCAAAGAGAAAAAAAGCCATTTCTGGATACAGGAGATGAGGAAAAATGCAGCCTGCGATTTCCCTGTTGACTGGGTTGATGAGAACATGCCAGCATTAAATGGCCAACGGATGCGCCAACACCGAACTAAGAGTTCATCCAGGTCTGCATCATCGTTAGATAATTTGGAGCAACCGCATGATTTCCGGTTAGACTCCAACCCAAACTTACCAGTACATAGGTCTGATGCTGCGGATTTGTTACAGGAAGATCCCAAACCAATGAAATCTTCCATGAAGTCTTCCTCCTCTTCACAATCAAAGGAAAAGAAGAAGGTTACTTTGGTTGAGCCAGAACAAAGATCGAAAGAAGTGGAGAGTCGCAGACAACATCGGCGCACTCAAGAACAGAAGAGCAGTACCTCTAAACAAAGAAGTTCTCGTGAAGAGAGTCGCCACACACATACTCAAGAGCGAAAACGAGACACCAGTACCTCCAAACACAAAAGGGATACTGAACAAAGAAGTCGCAGTCCTCGTCGGCGATCTTCTGAAAGGACGTTCCGTTAGCAAGTCTGAAGATACTTTGACAGTTTCAATTCCATCCAGTAAAGTACAAAAGGATCTTACATGTCCTCTGGAGTGTGGCTCCCATGACAAAAAGTTACGAAGGCATGTGGTGGAACATCATCTCCCCATTATGTTCAGACGAATTAACGTCAACTTGGATGTGCCTGCTCAAGTGGAAGCACTCAAATGGCTATTGAGTAAAGCTTTTGAGGCCGGGACTACTCTTCAGGGTGCAGTTGATTGGATAAACACATCTCGGCCAATCTCACCGGACTACGGGCTAAATCCCATTCATCATGGTATGTGTACCACAGCATGCAGAATCTTGGGAGTTGATCCACCAGAGGTGTTCACTCTTCATCCTATAAACTCTCCAGCTGTCCTTTTATTTTGGAGATGTTTGCTGGCGATCCTCACCAGATGTAATTCTCAGGATATAAGGGACTTCAGATGGTTCGGTTTCTCGGAACCAACCATGGCCGTTGAAGTGGTGCAAGAGGCGCTGTCAGAAAGCGAATCAGAGCCAGGTGATCTCATTGTTGTTGATGAATGCGACAACGTTGACTCCGACCATAGCGAACATTTTGATGAGCCCTCAACTTCTTCAGGATTACCAAATGTTTTTGACAGCCATTTTCATTTGGATCGAACGAGCAAAGTTATTTGGCCTGATAATCCAAATGGACATACTGTGGAGGAACTCATATCAGTGTCCAAACACGGCAGTAGTCGACCATCAGTCCCTGTTAACGTTGTTGGTGGAGTTGTGGTGTACAGTGAACCCCAAAATTACCCGGCCGCTGATTTCCAGCTTGATGGACCTTGGAAGGTAGCTGCAGGTGTCCACCCGAAGCACTACCAGAAATTCTCCACAGCTAAAAGGTTAGCACTCAATGGACTCCTCGAACATCCAAAGGTTGCTGCACTTGGAGAAAATGGGTTAGATAGAACAATTCCACCTGGAGAATGGCGAGCCCAAGAGCTAGTTTTTGAAAACGTTCTGCGCATGTCAAAACCAGAACTCCCACTAGTTCTCCATCTTCGTGGTCCTTCCGGTGATACATATGGTTCTGATGTGACGGGTAGATGCCAAGCAATTATGAGGAGGGTATGTCGCAGAGAACAGAAAATTCATGTTCATTGTTTTACGGGATTGTCACAAGTCGTCAACGATTGGCTTAGTGACTTTCCAAACACCTTCTTTGGAGTCACTGCAGCAGTCCGTAGGTTTGACGAAGAACAGAAGTCAGGGTTACGAGCTATCCCCCGCAACAGATTGTTGTTAGAGACAGATGCTCCGTACTTCCCCGTAGGGAATGTACCTTACAGCACTCCAGCATACCTGGGAGATACCGCTGCTTTTGTTGCAGTTTACCTGAACATTGGACCCTGTGACCTGATGCAGTTAACCATAAGGAATGCCATGACCTTGTATGGATCCTAGACCAGATGGGACATGTTATAGTGTAAATATCCAGTTAGTGGTTCAGAATTTACCTAATGATTCTAACCAATGTAAATACCTTTATATGTATTAACTTTGTAAATATGTTGTGTTGTTGTTGAGCAGTTTCCATTCAGTTACCTAGCAGTTACAAAGCAGTTACATAGCAGTTTTGATATAGTTACCTAGCAGTTTCGATGCAGTTGCCGAGCAGTTTTTTATGCAGTTGCCAAGCAGTTTTACTTACATAATGCAGTTACTTCAGGGGAACTTCTATGATGGGGAAGAGTGTCGTGAGGATCGAATAGTTTGTAGACGAAACGACCTGCTATAACACTCGGAACTCTTCGGGTTTCTACGATTTCCCGCCACTTACAAGTTTAGTTTATGCCAGATCTTCGCCTCGACAAGTCGTACTAATTGTTCTACAGCTACCTGATTACAGCTTACATTTGGCGGTCATCTCTACTTAGATTTTGGTAAGTTGAGCCTTCCTTACCATCTTCATTAAGTTAGAAATCACCATAGTATTTATTAAAATTATATGAAAACAGAGATGCTGCACAAAGAAAATATCCTAATATACTCAATCATATATATAATCAAAGACTAAGCTATTCAAAAAGGTACGAAATCATTTTTTTATGTACCTTGTTTACAGTACTGGCGGCGTACACATGTGTCATATGATGCATGTGTCGTGTATGTATTATTGCAGCAATGCTGTGAAAAAGTATGGTTGTAACGCTATTGTTATTACATGTACTTTATTTTCCATATTATATCAGTGTCTGCTACGATTTACAATTTAGATACAAGCAAATTCATGACAAAGGTAAATTTTACGAGGATAAAAAAATGGGGGAAGGGATTGGGGGGGGGGAGGGTGGATGTTGGACATGGATGTGTACTGTTTAAGAATGTAACAATGAAACTTCTTAGAATTATACAGTTTATAACACTTATTTTTTTTTTATTCATTTGTATTTCAGGCTGATGAAAATTACATATTCAATCATCTCATTAAAAAAACAACAATGTTTTGGCACTGGATCAGTGGTGCATGGTGGATTCTGCATTAGCTCAGAATCATAATTGAAAGAACTTTTCAATGACCAGGTATATATATTAATTCAATTTTCTTAGAGACTTGAATAAAAAAAATTCTTCCAATATAGATCTATACACATATTTCATTCTTTATTGTTGAAATTTGATATAAATCTAGATCTATCTGTGAATATTGTAAGAAAAAATATATAACTGATAACATTATTTGTGTCATTTTATTTTCTTTTAAGTTCTAAAAATTGACTTGTGAAGTAGTTTAACAGTACACTAAAAACCTTAAAAGGTTCTATAAGAAATTCTAATACAAAAAACTTATTTATTCTGACACCTAAATTTGAATTTTATTCTAATTTCAGAGATTTGCCTTTGGAAGATATATAACTTAACCAGAATGCCAGCAAGAAGATGTCAAGTGTCTGTCAAATGTTAAAAAAAAAGGTTTAATAAATATCTTTTATTGTAAAGAAGAACATTTATTTGTGTTATATCTAATCCTAATCTATGAAAGCAAACATTTGTCTCTTTCTGATGTCTATAAACTTAGGGATATCATGGTGTTTTATTTTAAACATGGGCTCTAGCCGCTCTACCAGTGGCGTAGCTTGGGCAAAACTAAGTGAATCATTTCATGATACAAGGAAAATGAATTCAGAAGCTGAGGCAATGAAGGAGGTAGAATGCGAAAAAAAAAATTACCTCCGGCAGCTCACAAAAAAAACCTCCAGAGGGAGGAAAATTTTTACTGAATTGGGAAATTTAAGAGGAAAAGTGGATGCTTTAGCAAACATGGTAGCTACGCCACAGCCTACTCAAAGATAATTTGTTACACAAGACTGACATGTTACTCTTACAGTACTAATGCATCATGGTTTTCACAGAGATATTCAATTCTTGTCATAAAGGATGTCATTTCAAATGTACATGTACACAGGAGTAAACGTTTATCACCTGATAAATACAGAGCTTCTGAGTTATTTATTTTGTTTATTTTTATATTCATTCATTTTAAAATTTATGAAATTGATCATAGCAAATATTCCGTACTATGTATCGTGTTCAAGCCTGCCCATGCAGGGTGATATGGCCTATCATTCATGTATGTAATACTGCGCTCTTTTAAGTTCAAGGGAGTCGATGTAGGAGTTTGATTGATGTGATGTCCATCATTGAGATTCGCGCATATAACTGGAGGTGGGGTTGGTCTAAATATGACCAAGGATTTCATCTTAAGAGCCAATCCGGCATAAAACCATGCAAAATCGTAAGAATCGTCCAAAAGGGTGGTCAAAGTTTTACATTTTTATGTATATTTCTGTAATCTATGATGAAAAACATTCGAGAAAAAAAATATTTTAAAATTCATATATGTCGCGTTTTACAGTAATGGGCCTATTTTGTTAGTATGGCATAACGCCATTAACAGGGCTCAAAAACAACACTAAAATAGCCCTATTTTCATCGTTGAATAAGATTTGATTTTGATATGCAGTAATTCTTTTCATGATAAAATTAGATACTTACTCAATTCATCTTCATTATAGTACTCGCAAAGTTAAGATATACGAATTGACTTGCCACCAGGGGGCGCTCTAATACGACTTATATTGGGATTTGACAAAAGCGTCCCTATTTCGAACATGAATAACATCTATAAGAGAGAAAATTTTCCCACAAAATTTCAGTATAATAAAGTAAACGTATCATACTTTATTATATAAAAAAACTGTCGCTGCCAAATGTATCTAAGATATGCAAATTTTATCAAGAATATTCATTATTTTGCGGAATATGATTAAAAGATTTAATGGAAAAATGTTCAAAAGATAAGCATCTTTGATCATAATCTAGAAAAAAAATTAAGATATTAACAAAATATGTTCTAACAGTGATGGAAATCGTTTCAGATCTTTTTCAATTTCCCTTATATAAGCCCCATCATTAATCTAGACGATTTTCGAGATAGCCCGGAACGACGCCACCGAGTCAGACTTTTAGTGATGACGTCACGTGGTTAGGTTCCCTGGTAGCATGTAAACAATGACGATAAAATAAGAACTTGACACGCATTAGATTATAACATTGATAGAGTTTAGCTCAAGATTGCATAGCAAATCTCGTTCCCTCGTTTCTAGATGTGATTAGATGTACCCATCCCAAATCTTTTGAAATAATCTTCACAGATGTAAAAGAACGAGTCTCTAAAATAGTCGGTGCTAACTAAGTACATGTACTGGTTACCAATTACGGAAAGGTTCCTGGTTAGAGTCTCCCTGGAGCAGGGACACTTAATCTCACTTCTATTGAATTTGAAGACGTTTAACTTCTGAATGCTCATCATAAAAGGATCACTATGCCACTGCTAGTTTCGTGTCATCAGATTTGTTACATGTAGATCTATTGTCCTGTAGACAACGGGTCGTTCGATGTACTCTTCTATGATCTCTCATTCTCTGTTATATGAACAAATTGTCCTGTCTGTCTATTGTTGACATGACTGTGGTATTTTCTTTAAAAAATGTCGAAAATCGGAAAGAAAAGTTTTCTTTACATTCTACTCGCTGCTCTTTTCATCGATTTTCCAAATTCATTGTTTCATAGGAAATTGTGTTTAAATAGTTCTTTTTCTTTGAAAACGATCTGTTGAATTATAATTGAATTGATAAAATAAACGATATTTTATTATAATGATAAAATAAACGTGTTTTTTTTCTTAAAATGTTAGGTTGATCTTTCCTATAAACATAACAATTTATTCGTATTTCAGAGAAAAAATAGACAGGTTGCACGAATTATCCTCACTTAAAGTAAATCAATGAAATAACTATATATCCAGTCCTTATTTTTTTTTCGACAAAAACCTCGATCATTCTGTTATTTTCTTGCATAAAACAAGAAGAAAAAAAATTGTTTGATATGACTGTCTCTTTCTTGATTTCAACTCAACGTCAAATAGCGCTTTCAACCAAATCGGTCATCTATGGTTATGATGAGAAAAGTCTTTGTTTATTCAAGGTCAAAATAATTCGGGGCAAATTTCAGGGGCCCTGACAACCTCTCCGTCATATTTCTTAACCTCCACCTGCCCCCGGCCCCCTCCCGCGTTAAAAAAGAAAATCGTACTAGAAAAAGCACTCTTTTCCCCGGCCCCCCCCCCCCCCCCAAATCGCTCTAAATCCTTGCGTTTGTGTAAGCTGTCTTGCTCCGTATTCATCCGCTCTGGTCCGTATGCGCGTAAATTATGAGAGTAATCACTTTCTCTTGACGGTGATGTTCCAAGATTACCGTCATACGGCATTTACATATCACAGCTCATCCGGTACGCTAGAGCATGTACTGATATTTTGGATTTTCACAGTAGAAATTTACAAATTACCAAAAAACTTTTAGGTCAAGGTTTCCGCTTTCATACACTAGTTAAGACTTTCTGGAAATTTTACAAAAATTACAGTCAACTTCTTTCAAAATTCGGATCTATACATGCAACAGAGTACATTAATATGGGTATTACACAACCTGTCTTTTATGGTGATATGATAAACAAAATAAAAAGGATCAAAGGTAGGCAGCATAACCATCGAAAATGCGTCAGAATCATCAAACGCCTTTTATACCGAGGGTATGATCCTAATGTCACCAGACGGACACTAGGCTTGGTACTTGACCAATCTACAGTCTTGTACAAGCGCATCCTTGAGACTTGCACTCTGACTGACTGTGACGACGGAACTCCATGACGGGCCCTGTCCAAACCTCTTTAGAGAAGACAGGGGCCGACCACCTGTCCTCTCTGAATGTCAGTCGGACTCCTCGGGTGATTACATACATGAGCTCGCTACAGCCGGCAGAGCACGGACTGTATTACGCATGCCCTCTTTTTATATCCATTTACATATTCATCTGTGTCTATGGGGCATCTGCGTTTCGCGGTCTTGTTTGTGTGATGTCATCTTACAGTGAGGAGGTTGTTTTACACCACAATAGTACGTTCTTCGAGACCTCTGGGTAATTGGAGAAGTGAGAGGGTTGTGCGCACGTAATCCAGGATAACCACACCATTTGCTACTTGCGTGACAGATGGCCGTCCAAAGTCGGCACCGGTTACCCATTGGTCTCGTTGGTTTATGTGTAGTCTTTTGTGTTTGATGTTTACATGTCGTGTGTCTCTTTTCCGTCTCGTGCTGTACTCGTCTTTTGTGTTTTTGCATCGGGTGTTTTGGTGTTTTACTGTTGATGCTGCAACGGGGTCTTGTTGGAGATCTCCTCCCTCCTTTTTTTTTAAATCTCAATTCTTTCATAAAAGTTTATAGATCATATCCTTAATTCAAGGTATTTCTCCTTCGAAGTATTGATATTATCTTGTACTAAAGCAGAGCGGTCTTCGTTCCATAAAAAAGTACTTTTATTGAAAAGAAAAAAAAAAGAGTTCATGGTACTCCATCTTTCAAGAAAAAAACAATATTGTAAAAACAAAACAAAAAACAAAGCGAAACGAAACGAAACGAAACGAAACGAAAAATGTTTTTTTCGAAAAACAAAACGAAACGAAACAAAACGAAACGAAACGAAAAAAAAAACCGACACCCTCCCCTACGAAAAAAAAAAAACAAAAACAAAATTGTACAGAAAAGAAAGAGAAAAACTCCTGGGCTAACCTAAGGGCGTAGATCTACATGTATACATTATACGCCTTTCAAACATCAAAGAGATATATAATTTCATTTTATATATAACTTCTTTTCTGCAAAAGCGTAATTCTGACATTGTTAGTTCGTGTACTGAATATGAAAAGAAACGAAGAAATGATACGGAGAAGCGAAAAAGAGATAATTTCTTCGCTTCGGTGTCCCTGAAAATTAATTAATTTTACAATATTTTGGAATGCAAAAAAAAAAAAAAAAAATACATTCTCATTTGTATACATTCAAATTTTCAGGCGAATCTAACGCATACATTCGCAGTTATAAACCTTTAAACACGTGATTATGAATTTGGGGTGCTCAGCTCTAATTAATTTCACTGGCGCCACCTACAATGTATTGAGTTTTTACAATAGAAGTATACGGAGATTTATTTATTAAAGAATCGACAATATTAGGGTCGTTACTGCATATTTTCAAATAAAACTTTTTATGACTCCTTTTTTTCCTCTTTCTAGACCCTTTGGAATATATTTTACGTTTTCGATAAAATTTATTTTCAGGGACACTGTATCTTTAAAATTGCTTATATTTTTCGATAATTATCTTCGATAACATTTTTGTTATTTATTCCCAACTATCGATTGCACAATTTTGAATAAAGAGTTTGACCTTGACCTGCGAGTGAAAAGACATGCTGTGGTCACAACTCGCCGCACATGTATGCGTATTTCTACGTGTGCAATGATTGAATCTTTGGGATTCCGTGTTTTTCGTTCTCATTTTTACACCGCAAAAATTCACTTTGATGCAAATTTTACTGTCTATATCTCAATACGTAATTATTTGGCATTGGTGGATTTTTATGGAGGGGGATTAGGGTCACAATGCTATTTGACTTGCTTACATGCTTCATGCTATGTTGCTTCATTCAATGTTTGATAATTCCATGTTCATTTGTTTTGCTTTCATTTTAAATTGATTTTATTGCATTTGTCTTTCTTCTTTATGCAATGTTGCTTCCGTGCATTTTACATTTGTCCTTCGTCAATGCATAATTGTCGTTCTACCATGCGTTATGACATCTTTCATTGTGCCATCATTCTTTCGTCCTAATGCCATTATTGCTTCGTCAATGCTAACCTCAATTTTGATACCAGGTGGCGCTCCGTTTGTGTTCGTTCCTTGAAATTAACTTTGAGACGTCCCCTGTTGCAGTACTTGGAAAAATGATTTATAAATAGCGGAAAAAAGCAAAAGCCGATTGAAATATTTGAACAAAAAAAAAAAAAAAGAAATCATTAAATGATAAATATTTGGACCTTTTCTGTTTGTTTGTTTTTTTATAGAGTAATAGCAATTTGGGGATTTGAAAACTCTAGAAAGTTATGCGTTTCATATGTTGACTCCGTGGCTCAGCGGTAAGCGTTTCGGACTCCTCTAGCATTTTTTCCCGCATGGGTTCGAATCCCATCGGCTTCATAATTTTTTTTCTGAATTGTGAGTGGGAAATTATATAGCAGTCAGTTTTTTTCTGAGATATCGTGGGAAAAGCGGTATTTCATATCGAAAAATTCTAGATAGATTGAAACTGCCGCGCGTCCTACACTAATCGAACCTAGAGATCAACATCCCCGGCCCCATTGAATCAGTCAATAATGCAGTTTCTAGTCTCCTTTAATAATTTTGACCTTGAAAATTTACCTTTTGGCATCTCTGTATGCCAAAATTACTCCAAGCTGTTGTCCAGGACAAGCGGAGCGTAGGAGAAGGGGGGGGGGGGGGGGGGGGGGGGGGGGGGGGCAGCGTTACCGCTCGCCAGTTCTTTATAGACTTTCTGAATTTTTTTTTACGTTTTTGTCGATATTATCGGTTTTTCTATTCGAGCACCCCTACCCCTTTCGATCTTAATTTTAGAATCTTGAGGTTTCTTTAACGAAATGTAAAACATGTAAAAGGTATGCAAATACATTATATTTCAATAATGATTCATGTTTTTCTGTATACGATTCGCCATGAAGAAGAAATAAGTCACGAGATTTAGGGCTAACTAGGGCCCTTATCTTAACAGGTCCTTTGTGCATACAGAACATGAAACCCCCATATTTTTTAAATCCCTCCCCCCCCCCCCCCCCTTTGTTTTATCTTTTTTTTTTCATTTATTTTTTTCATTTTTCATTTTTTTTTGCTTGTTAGAAATTTTGGGATGTTGTGCCCCTCCACTTTTTCAGGCAGAGCTACGCCGTTGGTCCAGGACTACGCCTGCTCAGGAACGTGGCACAAAAACAGTTCAGTGTCATTCACAGCCTTTTTCAACAATGGCCAAAATTTAGACCTTTATTGTGTTCCTATACTCGGTGTTAGGAGCGCAAGGAAGGTATAATTTTAATTAGATTGCACTATGGCAAACTTGTCAGATTCTTCTTGTTCAGTGGCGGATCCAGTGCCCCCTTTACCGGGGGTCAAGGGACGAATTTTGCCGATTTTACTGATGTACCTGTTTTTTGCCGGGAAAATATTGGGTCTGTGCAGGAGCATCCCCTAAATCCGCCACTGTTGTTCGACCCAAGATCAAGGTTAAGAATGAAATCCAAGCGTTTGATGCTTGCAAGGATTGACCTTGAACATTGACCTTCATAAGCCCATACCTCAAAGTCAATTATTATAAAAGTTTTATCTTTTTTTGCAAGAATCACCCGATTTATGGTACAGAAACGACATTGACGGGCATATAAAAGGCAAGTAATTAAAATCATGACTTTTCATAGATGACTTGCAAGCGACGATAGTGAGCCAACGAAGCTTTTGCAAAGTTTTGTAATAAAAATGATTTTTATTTTCAACTGAATAATGATAATGTACAGTTGCCCGTCATATTTTTTTCCAAAACAATGAACCAACTCTCCCCCCCCCCCCCCCCCAAAGGAAAACTGAAAAAAAAATTGCATAAAAACAATTTTCTTTTATAAGTACCCCCAATTTTTTCTACATCCTCTACTGGGCAGATGGACAAGTTACATTATACTTAAAATTGACAAAAGTAAAACAATGTATCCTCGTCCGGGATTCGAACCCACTCGGAAAGGTGTGAAATAAAATGCAGTGGCAAATGTGATAACCACTATGCCACAGGGATTCTTATAGTCACCATTAAAACTTACAAAAATCTGATGCATACAAAATCAAATATTTACTAATTACTTCAAAATATTTTTCAAATATTTATACAGCCTGTCCTCTCGTGCGATAATATAATTACTTTTCGAACGATACTGTAGTAGTTCTAACGACAGGGAATGCATGTTTCAAAGTTCATTTCAAGGAACGGGCACATGCGGTCCCGCGTAGCGCCATCTGGTATCAAAATTGAAGTAAGCATTGACGAAGCAATAATAGCCTTAAGACGAAAGGATAATTGCAGAAAGAAGGATGTCATAACGCATGGTATAATGACAGTTATGCATTGACGAAGGACAAATGTAAAATGCAGGGAAGCAAAATTACACAAAGAAGAAAGATAAAGTCAATTTGAAATGAAAGCAAGACAAATGAACATGGAATAATCAAACATTGAATGAAGCAACATAGCATGAAGCATGTAAGCAAGTTAAATAGCATTGTGACCCTAATCCCCCTCCATAGATTTTTGAGATATTTATAAAATCAAATCAAAGAGTTAAAAGATGAAATTTGAAAAAAATCAAACTTCTCTTACAAAAGATATTGGTGCGTGAAAAACGTATAAAACGTCATTTTCTCGTTAAGCTGATTTTTAATGCATATTTTAACTGTCTATATCTCGATACGTAATTATTTGGCATCGGTAGATTTTTTATATATTTATAAGATTATAACAAAGAGTTGAAAGATGAAATTTGAAAAAAAAATCAAACTTTTCTTATAGAAGATATTGGTGCGTGAAAAACGTCTAAAACGTCGTTTTTTCGTTAAGCTGATCTTTAATGCACATTTTAACTGTCTATATCTCGATACGTAATTATTTGGCATCGGTGGATTTTTGATATACTCATAAGATTAAAGCAAAGAGTTTAAAGATGAAATTAGAAAAAAATCAAACTTCTCTTACAGAAGATATTGGTGCGTGAAAAACGTCTAAAACGTCGTTTTCTCACTGAGCTGATTTTGACCTCTTTTCAAGTTACGTTTTTGCTGTCCTTGGGAATTTATTTTTCACACATAATGTTATCATATGATAGAATAAAATGTTATATTTCAATAAATCAATAACAATATTTAGTCCAATTTAATTTATACTTTAAATTTTAGAGAAGTATATCAGCGAAAAAGGGATATCTCTACGTCCGTTTTGTAAATTTGGCGGGAAAAATGATGGGGTGGCATATCTCTGTAACCATGGACATTTGAAAGAAAATATTTGACAGAATTATTCCTAGTCATTTATCTATTAGAATAACTTAAAATCATTAAATTTGGTTACTAGGTCATTTGGATCAAATTGCATGGTTTTATGCCGGATTGGCTCTTAAATTGAGGGGGAAAAAGACCGAATGCTGATCGATGGAACACCCCCCTCCTCTCACGATTTAGAAAAAATTAACAGATATGCTGATGCGAAAAATTCAAATAATATGTGGTGAGAAAATAAAGAATATTATTTGCAGACAAAGTAAAAAAAATTGTCGATGATGGCGAGATACAGGTTTCAAATAAGTATACATGTAAATACAGATTTATCTCGACAGAGTGGAGGTTTCTCCTTTCGGTGCCCCTGACGTTTGCATGAAATTGTTTTTTTTTTCTGAGAGGAGAGGGAATAGCAGTTACACACTCATTGCTCATGAAATGCGAGATTGGTACATAATTATAGTAGTACTGATCATATCCTTTTCCTCGAATCTGGATGCGTTTTTTTTTTTTTTTTTGTTGTTAATCTTCTCTTGTCTTGTCGTATTTCTGCCGTATACATGTAATTTATGAAGGCATTACGAAATCAATATGTTTCAACTAAAGACCCTAACCTAGGAATCCATTTACAACTTATTAAAAAACGTATGTTTCAGTGCTATCAGCCCCCCCCCCCCCCCCCCCCCGACCAACTAAAAATATATTAGCTAGTAATACACCCGCGCCTCTCTCTCTCTCTCTGAACCCCTGCATAACGTCCAATCTGCACTCGATTATGGACCTGTATTATCAACAGCATCATTTAAAATTGTAATAATGAAAATAAAAAGGTTTCCTGGGTGACGATAAATAATTATAAAAATAAAGACTCTCGGAAAAAAAGCCGAGGGGCGCACAAAGGGTTCTTGAATGAAGAGTAAAATCTACTGCATTGGGTCATGACTTCCATTGGATTTGCACATTACTTAATGTCTTCATCAACATATTAAAATTAATATTGACACTATACACTTCAAATTCTTCAAGAAAAATTAAATTCTTGCCGAGTTCACTTGATCATTTTGAGACAGAAGAACATGAATTTTCACTGAAATGTACCTGTACTGAGACGTTTTGTGAAATCTTCTCCCCTTGTCAATCTCGCATCACTTGAACGTTTGAAATGGTTCTCGAGAGAAGAACTTTTAGGGGTACTCATAGAAAATAGATTAGCGCAAGTTGTTCCTCAAAATAAATTAAAAGAAGTTTGGTGTAAATCGAATCTTCCATGATTTATCTATATAGTTCTTGCTACAACATCTTGGTTTTAAACTTTTACAGGGACGTAGTCAATGAAGGTGTAACGCAAAAACCAGGGTGCGCCGTAGAATTCTTTAATTTAATCCATAAATATATGGAATTCACGACTTGTCGTAGCAAGATATATGAAATTTGAACATTTCTCTACACAACATAAACCATAAGTTCACTGAGAAATTAATGGAACAACTTGCGCTCGAAGCTTCTTTTTCGTACTGTGTACATGTGCTACATTTGTATAAATAGCGATCACGTGACTTTCAGGACACCTGCAGAACTCGCCAATGACCCTTGACTTTCCTTCTATAAAGTACATATTCATACTTTTGATTAAAGTATATTTTATTGAGGGAAAGAGGTGTCCATTACAAAGGTGAGATAAAGGTGATGATATTTCCATGGGACACCTTAACATACCCGCGTTGTGTTTTTTGTACCTTTTGCGTCTCGTTGTGTGTGCGTCTGCTTTGTTTTGCATTGGGTGATTTGGGGGTTCGCTGTGAGTGCTGCACCTGCGTGTTGTAGGAGATCTCCTCTTTTCTTATAAATAAAATCAACATGGACACAATAGCATCAAATAGACCAAATTGGTATTCCAATGTTGAAATAATGTTACTAATTAAAACAACAATTATAACAGATTTATGAAAAAAAAAAATAACAAAGTACATCTATTGTTTGAATCTTGACACTAGTTAACTCTTATATCAAAGGTTTTTAATTTTGGTCATTTGGTTAACTGAATTGATCTACCCAAGACATACAATTGTACAATAAACATATGGTGGAGGTTTTTGTTTGTTTGCTTTGGTTCCTGTTTTATCCTGATTTTGTATGCCTTCGGTTTCTGATTTTCTGAATTATCGATTTTGTGCTGTATACAGGGATATGGTCATTATCCATATTTGTCATAGACTTAATGTAAGAAGACAAAGTGCGTCGCCGGGGCAGTAACAACTCCATCATTGGATATCAAGAGCATAAGACTAAGTCTTAAACTAGCCAACTGCTGCATGCTGAGATAGGGAATCAAAGCCTAATCTTCTCTAAAGACATTTTGAAAAGTGTCTGACAAATGTCATTGAAGAATAAAGTCCAAGTTAATAATTTTGCATAAATTATCACAATTGAATTTCAAATACATTCTAACTAACGATTCTTTTAGATCCTGGATGCATCGCATCGTCTGACCACGCGGATAACACAACAGATACGAGGTAGGTATTTTTTACATAGATCTTGAGCCCGAGTGTCTTTTAGAAATTTGTTCCGTTTCAATGCTTTATTCAGCATGTAAAACACTGCAAGCAATGGATTGCTTCTATTTAGATATATTTTTCTTTTTCTAGATATACTCTAGGATATGATATGGATCGATTTTGGATATGGCTAAGTGTATGGTTGATGATATATATACCAATAACATTGTTCAGTAAGTTACTTTTTCTTAAGAAGTACAATATACAAGACACTAAATTTTTTAAAGCTATTCATTTGAATATTTTTTATAGGTGATTGAGGGTTTGTTGATGGCTGTGTAAATGTATTTGTCTCTGTGTATAATTTTTGAAATATTTTGTTTCAATTAAACATCGTTATGGGTCGTAAAAGTCATTGACCTAGATCTTGAATTACTTCAGTATTTAGTACATTATAATTCTGTAAAGCTTCAAACTTATTGAACTTTTTTCTAGAAGTACATACAGTACAGATCATAAAAGTCTTAATATTTTCACCGAATTCGGTGGACATAATTTTTGGTGGGCGGTAAAAAAATCACCGAATTCGGTGGAAATCTGCATCTTGCTCTTCTCAAGAGCCCACTCTCAGAGTGAAAAGCACAGTGGAAATATTTTCTTTGACGTGCCGCACGTTGGCTGACGGGCTATACCTGACTGCCCCGAGGTGTTCCAGTCGACTGAACGAAATTCATGGTGTATTATTTTATTAATTTTGTTTGTTTTGTTTGCTTTTTGTACGCCTATTCACGTGCTATAAACTTAACTCTTCAGTTACACATATTTCTAGACGATAATTTGCTCGCCGTCACAGACGATTTGCTTGAATATTGACAAATGTACATATATGTACTTATAACTGTTAACCGTACAATTTTTCTTTAAACAAGATTTGCTTTCGATATAACAAAAATTATTCGTACGAAATTTACGGGTTTAAGGAAGTTATTATGATACCACTGGGCGGCGACAATAAACGTATGGATAGCCCTTTGAAGTGTGTGCTTATCATCACTGCCTATAACTGTTTTGAGAAGCTACATATTTTGCAAAAACAAATCAACGAAATATTGTGATTAAATGTTGACACTAATTATATAATCAAAGTCGGAAAACTAAGCTGGTTTCTCACAATTAAACCAAATAAAATCCATTATGTCTAGAATCAAAGTCGTCAGATAATTGTAATTACTGCATGGCTTGATGTCAAAAATAAACAAAGCCAACATTGGTAATAAATACGGTTTTTGTCGAAACGGGTTCATTAATGAACAGAAAGTCGCCATGACTGCACGTTCTCTTGCCCGCCAGAATAGAGATGCTTCTCACTACGTGGTCCGTTACACCTGCGATGACAGTATCCAGTTGCGTCAGCGATCCCATATCAAGTATGATGGTTGTGTTCGTGTTGGAGATACCTACCCTACCCAGTGGGGCGCTCTTTGTGACATCGACGACGCCCTTGTCCTACACAGTGGTGACTACACGACGATGAGACAATTCGAACAACAAGAGAAATCAAGGATAGGTAATATATAATTATATTGTTATTGTTTCAAAAATTGAAATAAAAAATAATACTTTAGAATGAAATCCCTAATCCGTAATATTCCGTGTAAAAATAATTTTCTAATGGATCCAAATGTATTCAATAAACGACGTCCCAAAACATTTAACTGATATTCATTTCAATTTTATTCGGGGGGGGGGGCGCTTTGGTTTTTTTGTCGGAGCATCATTATTTTTTACGACACGGACCGGTTTCTTGTAAAGTTGGAACAAGACTTTTTTCCTAACATTAGTGATATGCGATATATAAAGAATGTTTATGTTTTCAGATTACTTGTAAGAGCAAAATTATTTTTTTCTGTCACACCATAAGCGAATTTATTTTATTCATCAAATTTCAGAGCAAATTTTTTTTTTCTTCGACCCCCCCCCCTCCGAATATCAAATGGACCGTGCCTTACTCTCATTTAAAAAAAAGGGAGGGTGTCAAGTCATCATACACTTCTTTTTAACTTTGGTTTATCATGTTTTTAGAAGCCGATACATCAGACGTAGAATGGTCACCTTTGAGATCGCCACACCAGTCTCCTCCTGCGAGTCCATCAGACCCCGACTCCCCTGTACAGCCGGCTCCAAAGAGACCCCGACTCCAGACCTCAAAAACGGTAAATATATTTTCCTTTGTTTCGACTCGGCTATTGTCGAAGCAAACTTACCTGACCGGGCGGAGCTAATATTCACCTGGTCAACAGAAAAGTTCAAATCTGACCAGGTGATACAAAATTACAGGTGATGAGTATTTACTCGAATTACTATATGCAATTCATAATCTATTCACCCTAAAACTTTATTGATTCGTCTAAGTAGTTCCGCCCGGTCATTTCACTTTGCTACGACAATGCTAAATACCAGTTTATTTATCGATGTCATATATAATCATGATTTGTGGAAGAAGCTGATAAGATAAGGCGTAAAATAAGCCAATAGAAATAGAAAATTGAATTTCAGAAATTGTTCATAATACTTAAGGTCTATACAGGATCCCATCAGAATATGCAATTCTGCTAATATTGCTTATATTTGTGTCATAAAACTTGTACTGGATGTTTTTATCAAATCAAAAAAAAAAAAATGTACAATAGGAAATTTAAAAGTTAAAAAAGAAAACTTCAACACAAAATATAATTATTGAAAAAAATGAACAATAGAAATTTGAAAATTAGGAGACATGATAAAATGAAATTCTACGATTAAATAGATAAAAACTTTTCCAGGTAAAATTATTTAACAGTATAGGTACATAAAAAATTGACATGCCGCAGGTTGTTGTGTACGGGGTACGGCCAGGTGGACGATAATTGAATCTTCAAATAAATATTGGCGGGCAAGATCAAATCCGTAAGGGAGGGGGGGGGGTCGCAAGTTATTTATTTATTTATTAAAATACTGAATGAATGAACGATCGAACGAAAGAATGAACAAATTGATTTCTTGATATAATGATATTTCATATTATCTTTATTATTTTACAGACGGTTGTGAAGAACTTGGCCACAGTTATTGGAAGAGGGAGTCCAGCACCTAGCAACTCGGTAGCTGATCCTCCAGTACCGCCGGTACCTGCGCCTGCATCTCCAGCTGTGCCTCTGCTAACTTCGTCTGTACCCGCCATAAGCACCCCTACCCCAGCCTCGCCTTTATTGAGGGACGTATTTACTTTCACCGGAAGTCCGGAGCCTCATACAACGCCTACACCGAGCGTTCTGTCTAGTATGTACACGTCAACGCCCATTACCACGCCCAGATCGTCTACCATGGTTCTGTCCAAGTTCCAGTCCCAGATGATGCGAATGATGGGTGAGATTTCCAGGAAGCAGGATGTCATTCTCAGACGACTGTCGACCCTGGAAAACGCACACTCAACTATTCTTTCTTCTGTGCAGCGACTGCAGGCAACCCAGGCTGACCAGACACCTTCAATCCCGACCGTTGCCCCAGACACCGACCACGCCCTAGACTCTATCCCTGAGCCACACAGGATTGAGATGGAGACATTGAGGGGTATCAACAGCAGATCGTTTGGTGCCGGAAATTTCGCAAAACGTTTGACTGTTCGCCTCTTTCCGGAACTGTTCGGTGTAGATGATTTACGTCTCCAGTACTCTTTTTATGGTGGTGGTTGCAACAGAAAGAAACCCCTGGAACTCCAACGCAGAGAGGTTATTCGTACATATGTGTGCTATTTCTACCCAGAGTGTAGACCGACGGACACCTGGAATGCCATGGTAGTAACTAAGAGGGACTTGAGTCTTCGTCGACCCACGGAGAAGAAGTCGCGTCCAAGAAAACGTCCGTCTGCTGCCGTTATTGATATTCCAGTACCTCCCCAGTGTGTCGATCCGATCGAGACATTTGTTGACAACGGGCTGGAGTACACAAGACTGTGAAGTGTATATCAAATCTTGTGATCTTGTAGTATGCGCACGCTTTGTTTGATATGTATGGACTATTCATGAATAATGTAAAGTACTGACTACTGTGTTATGTTTGTTAAATTAAATTATACATGTACGTGACAGATGCTTTGTATGAATGTTATATGCTATCATTCAAATTAAAGATATTAATAGAGAAACGTACGTTCTTTTCATGCTTTTGAATATAGATGTATTTAAGTTCAAAAACGGAGTGTACAAGCATGCCGTACCCGCATCAAGGGTGACACCCGTATCATAGTAACAAATTCTTTCCTCTGCAAGTCTAATTTTTAGTTAAACATATTTAGTGGGAATATTCAAAGCATACAATTTACAGAAACAAATTGTAAATAGGGTTTCTGCTAAGGAAAGGGTCTGTGACCAATCTATGATACCTCGTCTCCGTAGCCCCCCCCCCCCCCCCCCCCCCCCCCCCCAATTTCCCCCTTACTCAGTGAGCATAATAAAAAGGACAACACATGAAAAGATGATCAGAGAAGATCAATGAAACAAATGCGATCACGGCTGAGTGCACATAATAAAAGATTGAGGGTATGAATAGCAACAAAACAAAGGTACACATACACGTAACACATGGATAGTAATCAACAGGTTTTTTTGTCGGGGGGGTCTTTTTTTTCTTTTTTTATTTTCTTCGGTTTTTCGTTTTTTTCCTTCTTTTTTTGTTATTTGTTCGATTTTTTTTAGTTTGTATCTTCGTTTTTTTTTGTCTCCACTCATCAATCTTTACAGACTATTAGAGGGGGTTGGATTTGAAAATAATGTGGGTTTTTTAAGATTATTAATTTATTTATCTGTTTAATTTTATCAAATTGATTAAAAAAAAGTTCAATCGTAGAAATCTTCGGAAATAAGTGCAGTTATTCGATTTATTTACTTATTTGCTTTTTTTAAATTTTCTATTCCTTTATTTATTATTTATTTATTTATTTATAATTTATTTATAATTTATTCATTTCTTTATTTAAATTTTTCCTTCTTTCTTATTGATTTATCTACTCTTTTGAATAATTTTTTTTCTTTGGTCCTTTCATTCTCTTATGTATGATAATTGATTTATTATTTATTTTGTTTCTTCATTGTTATTTTTCGTTCTTTGTTATTTTTTTCTTTGGCATTTTTATAAATTCTTCTTTCTTTCTTTCTTTCTTTCTTTCTTTCTTTCTTTCTTTCTTTCTTTCTTTCTTTCTTTCTTTCTTTCTTTCTTTCTTTCTTTATCTATTTATTTATTTATTTTTTCTTTGAAGTATGAAAAAATCCTCAATTCATATTAAATACTCATAAATACAGGTAAATCAGGTAAGAATCAGTATTATGTAACATCAAAGGCCTAGTAGGAGCAAAGGTGTGAAGACCATATGAGACAGAGGATAACTTGAAGTAGATAGGGGGTAATAAAATCACTCTGAGACTGGACAGGTGAAAAACACAGGTAAATTTCCACCTGAATCGCCCACTGTGATTTCAGGTGGATTGCCCACTGGGATTTTTAAGAAATCCAAATTCCACCTGCACCATACTGTAGGAAGGCATGAATTACACAAGTACATTTGTAATGAGAATTCTCTTGAGAAACATCGATAAACGGTTAGAATCGTTTGATGTATCCGATACGAATTTTCCGATTGCAATCGGCTTATTACTTTGTTTTTTTAAATAAACAACCCCTTATACAAATTCAACATACATTTCATACATTTTATCATGGACAACAAAACGAAATCTAAATCCCCTTTCCATTGTTTCATAATAAAACATTAAAAAATATCGTTTAAGTACATAAAACAAAAATTTTAATGTTTATTGTGGAGTGGTAGGGGATGATTATATTTCCAAATATCTGTGAAAGTTAAGTGTAACAGTAATTAGAATGTACAATAAAAGTCAAACAGTAATGTTCAACAAAACTCAATCAAATCAATCATTTATATTTTCATTGAAGAAGAATTCCCGATTTGTGCCTTTTGTGACGTCACGCTTTAGTTTTGAAAATTTACTAATGCTAAGATGCTTTTGACGTTAAAATATTCCATGCAGTCGTCATTGATGCAAATGGGATTTCTGATATTTAGTACAAATGGAAATATAAGAAATTACTGTTTGGCTACGGGTGTTAATAATTGGTATACACAATTCTGGTTGGACACGTGAAACTTTCCGAAAACTGCTCAGCGATTCAAAGAATTTGCACATGACCAACCCGAATTATACAACCATAAACAACCAATTTGAAAGTAAATCAGTCATTTCTTATTCAAACTAAAATCTTCTATCTTAAAATATGAAAGATTCTTAAAGTCCCTTCCTTTCTTCTAAACTTTACTGTGCAGACACATGTACAAGGAAGAACGAACGTACAAACTAAACACTTTTTTAAAACGAACTTAATGATATTAAATGTAGATTCAAACATATTTGCTCAATAATTGCTATAGGAAATTTTCATATATGGAGGCAAATTCGTAGCATTACTTAAAAATATCACATATTTGTTTTCTTCTCGTTCTAAATAGTTATTTATGATGAAAGAAATGAAATATCTGTTCATTTTCTATGTGGATATTGTATAACTCTCACGTTACACATCATTTACTTTTAACAATGTGAAGTTTCTCGTCTGTAACGCTCACCTGATACCATCTCTGAACAGTTCAAAACAGCATCTATTCAGTCTACATTTTTTTTTCATTTCTGTATCATAGCTAAACGTATAAATGATAGAAACAGCTGGGATGCTTTTAAATACCAAAGACATAAGGTAAATAATTTAGTAAAAAAGATAAACCATTTTTTCAAAAAATAGCAACTTCCTTACAACAGGGAAATTTGGGCATGAAGCAATGGTGGACAATTACGAAACATTTCTTTAAAGTGATATTAGAACATATGAGATAATACTTTTACCTAAAACTTTCCCTAAAAATAAACCATAATATGCCAAAAATAGTTTTCAGCTATTACCGCACATATACGTAAATCAGTTTTGAAGTTGCTATTTTTAGCCATTTACAGAAACCCTGATTCTATAAATGATCACTTCCGGTAAATATGATGGAGAGACTTATGAAAGAATACATAGAATACATAGAAAGTTGTACATGAAAGACGAAAGTAGTGTAAACAATGCAATGTACCGTTGAGGTATTGAAGCTGAGTTCGCATTTAATTTGCTCAGTTTCAAATCTTTTGATAATTTCTTGATCATGTCGAGTATTAATATGCAAATGTTTAATGTTAGTAATTTTCATGCGACCAAGCATCTGTCCATGAGAAAAAAAAGGGGGGGGGGAGGGATGGGGAAAGAGTCTTGAGATGGACGAGTTCACACATGATGTCACATCATATTTTCTGTCTGTCCTATTTTACTATTTGTTCTAAACACGCACGATTTGAAACTATGGTTGAATATACAGCCCGACCTGTTTCAAACGCAGAAAGGGGGGGGGGATTAACTTGGAATGCGTGCGACTGGAGTTTCAGACCGGGAGGCCCCCTGCCCATCCTTTTATTGAGCTTAGTGAACAACATAGTATTACCTATATTCATATTGTCATATACATTCACTTAAATGACAGATGGAGATATCTTTGGCATAGACGGACGGATTCAGGAATCTAAAATAGGGAGGGCGGATCACAGTGAACATTGAAAACAATCTTTCGGAGAATCGTAGGAAGGGGGTGAGGGGTATAATGACAAAAACAAAATGTTATTAATTTATTTTTACATATATTTTCATCATCATAAATAATTATTTCAAAATTCACCTGCATTCCCTGCAAGGGATATAGGGTAGACCTTATTTCACGAGCTCCCCAGTGGGTAAAACACTCAGTAAATTTTAATATTATTCTGAGGCTCCAAGTCGATGTCATGGAATCTATTTTGATTAAAATAAGGATCAAATTTTATTCTATCAATATACATGGTCACAATTTTAGGGATTAACAACGAAAAACGATTCGACATTATTCTTTTTTTTTCTAAATCATTAAGTTATGGTCACAGTTAGCGGTTTTTAATGGAATAACATAATGATAAAAGAACGAAGCAATACTGATCTGAAAACATTTTTGAAATACGTTTTCATGAGAAGGCAATTGATGATAGAAAAGATTGGACGATCTCTCTCTCTCTCTCTCTCTCTCTCTCTCTCTCTCTCTCTCTCTCAACGACTCAAAACGGACAAATGTGCGTGTGTGTGTGTGGGGGGGGGGGTTACCCCCGCAAACCACGATCTAATATTCGGCAAGTGCTAGATCCATAAATCCATATGTAGATTAAGAATCTATCAAAAATACTGGCCGGCACGATTATTTTTTTTAATCAGAATATGAATTATGTCAAACTTCTGTCCTGAATCTACAGGTGATCGCCAGCCATGAGCATGTTTAGAAATGGTGCGCCCTTTATTTATTTATTTTATTTATTTATTTATTTTTTGCTCAATAAATAAAAAACCATGTTATAGATATTGATTGCTTTATTCTTGAAACGGTAATCACATGCGTATACACATGTGCTAGTGCAGGCAATCACTTTGTCGTGTACAACTTGTGACGTCATTTACTGAGACCCACGAAGAATACAGTCGTTCCGAAAATTTATTGGGTAAATCGACAAAAATGTCGATTTCCTCTAAGACCAGGATTTTTTTTTTCTGTGGTTACAGGATGAAAAATTTCATTTTTAAAGAGCTAATGCTATATACTATTTTCCCAGATGTTCTAATATCACTTTGAACAACGTAAAGATAAAGATATACCATGCATCATTTATAATGAAATACAGTACAGTACTCCCCAAGAAAAATCAACCATACTCAATGAATATTTTTGTAAGCAAAGTACAGTTGACGATAGAAGCGCCTCCCTCACTTTGATCCTCCTTTACAAATGCTTGAAACTATTGAAATATCCCCTCAAGATGTAGAAGAAGTTTTAGAATTACTAAATGTTTCTAAAGCTAGTGGTCCCGACCTCATCAACCCTAGATTACTAAAAGAAGGTACAAATGTCTTATCTGTTCCATTGTCTCAGCTATTCAATAAATCTATTTACCTCAGTGTCTTCCCCTCCCAATGGAAATTAGCTAATATTTAACCTATATATAAAAAATAGCAATCTAAGGAATGCTTGTGTCGCCTGCGAAGCGGTTTGATTATTATTCTAGAAAGTGGATCAAAATAATTGGGATCAGTAGAAAAGTCTTGTCAAATGAAATTCATTTGAAATATCAGACCTCTTAATTACAAATTAAAAGATATGGTCATTCTCAAATTCTCAGAAAAGAGTGTCAATCATCTAGGTCAAGGTCGCTACGTAAAAATTGGTAACAAAAAAAGTCTAATCATAAGAAATATTAAAGACCTATCACCTACCAATCAAAAGATATATCCATTCTTTTTTTTTTAAAGTAGGTCAAATATCTTGGTCAAGGCCACAAGGTTAATATTATAGTCTGCGTAAAAAGTTCTTGTCACAAGGAATACACATGTGAAATACCAAAGCCCTATGTTTTACCAATCAAAAGATATATACAATCTTAAATTTTTGAAAAGTAGGTCAAATATGTAGGTCAAGGTCAATAGGTAAAAAATTATGGTTTGTGTAGAAAGGCGTTGTTACAAGGAATACACATGTGAAATATCAAAGCTATATCACTTACAAATCAAAAGACATAGCGAATCTTATCTTTTTTCCAAAAGTGGGTCAAATATCTAGGTCAAGGTCACAAGGTAAAAAATTATGGTATGTGTAGAAAGGCTTTGCCACAAGAAATACACGTAAGAAATATCAAATTTAAAGTCCTAACACTTACCAATAAAAAGATATATCCATTCTTAATTTTTTTGAAAAGTAGGTCAAATATGTAGGTCAAGGTCAATAGGTAAAAAATTATGGTATGTGTAGAAAGACGTTGTTACAAGGAATACACATGTGAAATATCAAAGCTTTATCACTAACCAATCAAAAGATATAGCGATTCTTATCTTTTTTTTCCAAAAGTAGGTCAAATATCTAGGTCAATGTCACAAGGTAAAAAATTATGGTATGTGTCAAAAGGTCTTGCGACAAGGAATACATGTGTGAAATATCAAAGTCCTAACATTTACCATTCAAAAGATATATTCATTCTTAATTTTTTTGAAAAGTAGGTCAAATATGTAGGTCAAGGTCACTAGGTCAAAAATTATGGTATGTGTAGGAAGGTCTTGTCACAAGGAATAAACGTGTGAAATATCAAAGCCCTATCACTCACCAATCAAAAGTTATGGGCAGAAAGACAGAAGGACGGACTGACAGACGGACGGATGGACAGACGGACAGACGGACAACGGACAAAGTGATCCCTAAGTGTCGCTATGCTTCGCAGGCGACACAAAAAGGAGATTAAAAACCAAGTTAATAACTAACAATAAAAACCAAGATACGAACTAACAATGAACACTCAATGTCCACAAATTTTCGGCCGCTCAGCCTTTATCAAATGGAAAAGCACGAATATAAAAGAATTCTACGTAATATCCACAACTGCTGGTAAACAAAGCCCAGCGTAAAATGAACAAGGTATGACGTCACACACGATCAATCAACAATGCGTAAAGCGCCAAAACGACGTTACATGAAACCGCTAAATCTGCGCGTTTTTTTAAATGAATTTTTATTTGAAATTTAGACTATGCGAAAGAGCGTTCCAGACAAGGTTACACAACATTGATTTATAGCAGAAATATTGTTGCTGGAATAAATGAGGAATTGATTCCAGTTTTCGACTATTCTTAATTAGATTTTTCTTTGCAAAAAAAAGAACTTTTATCTTGGTATTTTGCTCCGGATTATTTGTATAACAAATACGGATAATGACCATATCCCTGTATACAGCACAAAATCGATAATTCAGAAAATCAGAAACCGAAGGCATACAAAATCAGGACAAAACAGAAACCAAAGCAAAAAAAGCAAAAACCTCCACCGCATGAAAAGAAGCTGACTCCCGATATGAGAGTGAGACCAGGTGCACAGGAAGAGTAAGCATCTCCTGCTTGCATGCAACACCCGGCGCTTTGATTCGGTGGAACTGTCACGTCCGGTAACTTCCATTTCGGAAGACATAGAGTACAATCTTTGGTTGGATGGTTCAAATGGTCATGACAGAATATCATTCACCATTCTAGGGAGTGGTACATATCGACCGTAGAACTTCCTCAGTGACGATGTTAGTCGGTCATAAACATATCCCTGACTGAGAAGCTTATATGAAAGACGCCTTGTTCTCAGAACAAAATCCATATATTTGGTACTTGCTCTGGCATAGCGTATCAACTGAGATATGAACACGCCATAAGCAGGCAATGAAGGGATGTTGCTACTCAGAAAAGGAAAGTTTGTGATGCTGAAATTGAAGTCGTCACATTTGTCATAGATTGAGATGTTCATATGACCATCATTGTCGTAGGACAACATTACGTCCAATTAGAATGCTGAATTTTTTGTCTCTGTAGTTTCTTAGACTTCAAGCTTCGAAGGATCGATACTGCTCAGGTAATCCGCGAAATTTGGATGATTGATGGACAACACATCGTCTATGTATCTGTAAGTGAAGTTGAAGTCAGAAGCTAAGTGTCTTTTCCTTTCAGAGACCAAAGATTGAATGAATTCAGCTTCGTACGAGTAAAGGAAAATGTCGGCAAGGAGTGGGGCTCAATTGGTCCCCATTGGAATTCCGATAATTTGCTGGAAGATTTTCCTCTTAACACATCAAAAATATTGTCGATTAGAAAGTTTTACATCATTCTGAATAATATAAGTTTCAATGTACTTATTTTCAGAATAGGACATTTCTTTTACAAAGTAGGTTCTGTCATAGTTAACAACAATAAATTTGTATTTGCAATTACCGTTCTTAATTGTAAACGCATTACTTATAATTCTTGCGAGTCTCTCTTTCAATTTAGAATGTGGAATTGTAGTGTAAAGTGTCGAAAAATCAAAGGCTTTGATCGAATAGACTCTACTAAATTGAGTGGATTTCAGATGTTCTAAAAGTTCGTTCAAATTCTTTAAAATCCATATATGGTTGATACCACTGCGAGAATATACCGTCGAACAATATTTTTGAAGCCCAGATTTGATTTCAGATAAAACTTTGGTGGGTTAGATCGATACAGATTTGGTAGAACATTTTGAGGAAACAGCGATGAAACGTTGTTTGCACGGATTCGTATGTATTTTAGGTATGCAGTATAAGTATGACAAATCTAAATCTAAATTGTTTGTGTCGAAGCCAAAGGAAGCAAGAGTTGTATGCAATGTATGTTACATTATACATGACATATACAGAAACTTTATTACACATTTAGTGATTCTTTTGCAATTAGTTCCAGGTTTACTAATTTTAATGCATAGATTGACTAGACTATAATGCCGTCTACTTATACATTTTTGTTAAATTTCTTTCTTTTTCCTTTTGGATAGATATATGCACAAAGCCAAAAAGAGAACAAGGAAGGAGTACATCTTCCGAACAACTTCCACAAACCGATTTTCCGATGGATATTTTATCTGAAGGTATTCAGTATTCATGGACGTAGATAACCCCACTATTGTTTATTCTTTGTTGTTTGTAATTAGTTGATAATCAAAGAAATGCGATGTATCCTTAAGGAGTCACATCGGAAAGCGGCGCAGTTAAACGACATCGTAAACGACGTCTCGCAAATTATGGAGTACATATAATTTTTTCATTATATTTTTTTTGTATATATTTTGTTGTCATAATACCAAATTAGGGATTTTTTTTATGTCATTTAGTTCAAACATATATCATGCGAATTAAAATTGCGCTTAACTTATCCCCTGGTACATCTATTTCTGTTCGAGAAAAATGCATCAAGAATTTCGTTCAAGAATCTTTGAATTGGTCTGATTTGTTCTCTGTGCTCTCGTCTCCTAAATTCCTTTGTTGCAATTGAAAGGCAAATTGACGTGCGTTTGAAACATTCTCTGGATGTCATTGCATCATCCATAATGACTGCGTTTTTATTCGCACGAAGTTCAACGCTTCCAAGTAGTTTCAAAATTGTAGGGAGACGAACCAAGCGTTCTTTTATATGTCACTTCACGAGACAAAGGAGGTGATCTGCAACTACACCAGGTTACAGCACCCACAGCAAATCCCAAAATACAAAATGCAAAAACAGAGAGCAGACACACTCTGAAAGAGACACAAAAGGGACCAGGAACATCAACGCACAACATAGAAACGTCAAACACAAAGGATCACAAACCATGGCAATCGGTGCTGACTAAGGACGACCATCTGCCACGAAAATAGCAGACGGTGTGGTTATCCTCATTCTTTTCCGATTACCCAGAGGTCTCGAAGAACGTACAATTGTGGTGTAAAGCAACCCTCTCACTGTAAGATGACCACACACAAACAAGAAGGCAAAACACAAGGGCCCAAGCAACACAGAAGGATATGTGAATAGATATAAAAAAAGGGCATACGTAATACAATCCTTGCTAAGTCGGCTGTAGCGAGCTCATTATTGTTATCACCCGAGGGGTCCGACTGATATTCTGAGAGGACAGGTGGTCGGGGCCCTGTCTTTTCTAAAGAGGTTTGGACAAGGCTGTCATGGAGTCCCGTCGTCACAGTCAGTGAGAGTGCAAGTTTGAAGAATGCGTTGGTACAAGATTGTAGATTGGTCAAGTACCAAGCCTGGTGTCCGTGTGGTGACATTAGGATCATATCCACGGTATAATAGGCGTTTGATGATTCTAGCATACCGGATGAACTGTGAAATGTAGATACCGAATGACGGTAATCTAGGAACATCACTGTCAAGCCAGGGGAAACATACTTTGTTGAATCCAAAATCATATTTTTGTCATACACACTTGTATGGATCTCTCCATTAACAATTTTGATATTGAGGTCCAAATATGGTGTTTCTGTGTTTGTAACGTTTGCCTTGTTTAGAATCAATTCTTGTGGATAAATAACATTTTTATATTTTTCAAAAACAGGATTGTCGATAGTAAGAATATCATCCAGGTACCTAGAGGTATCAATGAAATATTTCACACCATCATGTTTTCTTTGCTCTTGCAGATTTTGGATAAATTATCTTCATACGTGTATAGAAATAAATCTGTAACAAGGGGCGCACAATTAGAACTCATAGGGATTCCTACAACTTGCTTGTAGAGTTTCTCACCAAATCTTACATAAATGTCGTCGAAGAGGATGGACAAGGCAATACACAGGTCATCACATGTCCATAATTTGTATTCTGTGAAAAGAAACCCTTTGATTCAGATGTACAAATATAAGATTTCCCCTCTCGATCAAAACACCATCTAATGACTTTGGACAATCGATAATTAATTTTGTCATGAGGAAGCGTGGTGTACATATTAGAAAAGTCGTATGAAGAAATCGTATTTGCTTGAAAATTTCTTGATTGCATTATGTCAACCACATCCCCTGAATATCAGTCGAACTGAGACAATTATACCTAATACCAATGTGCCCTAAAATGTTCAAATTTTTGTATGATTACATTTCAAATAATACAAGATGATCAATATGCATATTTGAATTATCGAAATCCGTATTTAGGGATTAGAGATGGATTTTGCAGATGTATAAATTCTTGATATCTTAATTATATTATTATTGCTTCCTATCATGCATATGAAGAAGATGTTATCAATGATATGAATTTTCAATTTCTCGGATACTGTTAGGATTTATAGCAATAAATCTGATACATTCATGGTAAGACAACTGAGTCATGCAGATTTACTTATTCGAACAACCCTCGTGTAATTCCTTTTACAAAACCCTAATAATAGAATTTCAACATTTCATTCATGACAAAGGATCTTCGTTATATTGTCGTCGCCGTCTTCCTCTTCCCCCTCCTCTTCATCCTAGCCGTCGTCCCCTCCTTTTCATCGTGGTCATTATCATAATTTTTTATACTACTCTAAGAGTTAAGATCTGGTAAATGGCAATGGAAAGGAATGCAAATGTCTATATTCATTATTCGCTAATATATCAACTTGTTCTTTGTTTGCACTGTTTCTGCATGTACGATAAGGAATATATACAGTAATTTGTTCTAATGACAAAAATGGATAATGACCATATCAGCCCAAAATCGATAATTCAGAAAATTATAAACCGAAGGCATACAAAATGAGGATAAAACAGGAACCACAGCAAAAAAAAAACCTCTACCACATGAAAAAAATCGAACTCCCGATATGGGTGTGAGACCAGGTGTCCAGGAAGAGTCAGCATCTCCTGCTTGCATGTAACACCCTTCGCTTCAATTCGGTAGAATTGTTACATCCGGCTACTTCCATTTGGAAGACGTAAAGTATAAATTTTCGTTGGATAACAAGTATTTACTTTCCAGACGTTTGTACCCCACATTTACCAGAAGGAAATCAGAGTGAGGGAACAGAGCCTTTGCAAATGCAACAAACAAATTTGTCGGGGAACAATGTTTCGGTCGAGGAAAACAATGATGGTAATTTTTTAAACTTTTTTATTCATCCGAATAGAAGTATGATTTTTTAACAAATCTATATAAAACAACTGAAAACAGCTGATTGATTATATGACCGCTTCATTGTGCAAATTTTCCGTATTTCATATTATATTTATTGTTTATGTGTATCACAAGAATCATCATATTTTTTCTACTATTTTTTTTTAAATTCACTGTAAATTCATACGTAAAGTTGTGAGCATGAGGATACCACACTGCGGGTATAGTGCACAAGTCAATAGTACGTCTATTTTTGTGTCCGATCTCATTATCTAATAGTTGTGTTAATGTATGTATTTTTGTCCTCTGTTTTCACTTCTTTGAAGAACATGTAGATGTGGTCGTTAGTCAATGTAGCTAATATTCAGTGTAAACGAAAGGGAAAATAGTTGAATTCTAATAAGATAATTTCTATGTTTCATTTACAGATTTTGTTCCTTTTTATATGTAAGAGATCTCCAGCAAGACGTTTATGCCCTGATAACGGAACACACCACCAACAAGATGTAAGAACAACAAAAATCATACCTAACAAAGGAGAGGATCTCCAAAAACACCAGGTTGCAGCACCCACAGCAAAACCCAAAAACACCCAATGCAAAAACACAAAGCAGACAAGAACACAAAGAGACGCATAAGGGACAAGGAACGTCAACGCACAACACAGAAACATCAAACACAAAGGACTACACATAAACCAACGAGACCAATGGGCAACCGGTGCCGATTTAGGACGGCCATCTGCTACGGAAATAGCAGAAGGTGTGGTTATCCTGGATTACGTGCGCACAACCCTCCCACTTTACCGATAACCCAGAGGTAACAGCTTCAACAAACAACAGGGTACGACACAACACACAAAAGTATAGACACCAACCGATCCAACAAATGATCCAGTTAATGAAGCAGAAACAACAAAATATGAAACACGAATTATAATACACAAACTTAAGGGCACAAAAGGTTTCGTCAAGATCAAACCATGAATCAACTACTTTTGTCAAAATTGTTACGCAAACGGGTCTATCATGCTTAGAAATTAGAAACTGGCTGGTTACAATAGTCACTCATGCCCTCACTACCGAGCTATGATCAGTTATTGCTTATAAAATGGGTACCCTAATATAACCTACTTTTCTCCGTAGAAGACCGATTTCGATCACATGTAAGCACTTATTTGCATAAGGCTAATACTGTAACAAAACAAAACGACATGGCTGACGGATAACTCGTGGGACGAATATTAATCGACTAACGGTGCTATCAAAACTCTGAAAAGAGAAATGTAATGAACAAATAGTATTGGCTTGCTATTGGAAAGTTATAAAGACCTAGCTAAGAGGACGACCGTGACATTAAAACTCTGACAAGTCTGAGGGAAAATTAGCTAAAAAGATCTACAGTGTACATGTACATGTATAGTTCTCGTTTATTTTTATCTATAAGAAGTATATATATAAGTTTGACGTGTATATATATCCACAGTAATTTTGATATGTGTATATATAATATATATATACACAGTCTAAATCAAATATTAAAAAACGAACAAAAATCATAACTAAATAACGGTTAATTCTCATTCAGGATTTGGTAAACAAACGTACATGTGTATAGCAGACTACACCTGACTCCCATTCAAGCCGTCATACATTATTACACGTTGTTAATCATTTGAAAGTATTCGATTATCCACGTTCAAAATGGTGATTTGAATGGAACATGATATCTATACATGATATCAACCTTGTATTTGCAATTAATGAAATATAAGTGAGTTAGTTTGTTTGAGAGAGAATTTCAAAGACACTGTATACGTGGTTTACTACATGTTTCGTAGTAATCCCACGATGTGAAGTTCATTCAAGCGATTGGCTGATCATGGTAGCGTGTTCCCTTTTACCTTGTTAAACGTGACATATTTCTACATACTGTATATGCAAATAACATTTCCGAAGTTTACCGAAATCGTGTGTACCAAAATCGTGTGTACCAGAGAGTAAAAACGTCTATAAAACAAAAATGTGAGAGACATTTTATGTAAGTAATATATAAATGTTAAATGGTAGTATTTAAAATCTATTTACGTTTAAACTTCATTATTGACAGTTTAATCCCTGTAATACTATTTGTACCTTTAACGTAGTCGACCCATAACTGACCAATGGGTGGTGCGCAATTACTTTTTCCATCACCTTACAATTTGTTACATTTATTACATTTGCCTGTTCCTTCGATGCACCACTCTTTTACTGGTGTAAAGGACATACTACGCTGGAGTCAAGTTTAGTCATCATTCGAAGAAAAAGGACAGTCAATCTTCAACATTGAAATATTTGCCAAATAGCTTATACTAGTAATATGATTTTTCACTCCCGTGCACGTATATCCTTAACACCTGTATTGACACAATGCATCAAGGGTACAAGCAAATTGCCTACCTAATTGTTGTGTCGCCTGCGATGTATATCGACACTTAGGGATCACTTTGTCCGTCTGTTCGTCTGCCTGTCACAATTGTAAGTGCTGTTGAGATTATTGCAGGATCTTCTTTTACTCATTTGGGTGTCACACCCCATCACTTTTGATTTGTAAGTGATAGGGCTTTGATATTTCACATGTGTATTCCTTGTGACAAGACCTTTTTACACATACCATAATTTTGACCTAGTGACCTTGACCTAGATATTCGACCTTCTTTTCAAAAAAATTAAGAATTGGCTATATCTGTTGATAGGTGAGTGATAAGGCTTTGATATTTCACACGTGTATTCCTTTGACAAGACCTTTCTTCACATACCATAATTTTTGGCCATATAACCTTGATCTAGATATTTGATATACTTTTCAAAACAAAATAAGATTGACTATATCTTTTGATTGGTTAGTGATGGGGTTTGATATTTCACACGTAGGTTCCTTATGAGAAGACCTTCTACGTTTACATGTACCATAATCTTTTTTTACCTAAGGACCTCAATATAGATACCTGTCCTACTTTAAAACAAAATTAGATGAGCTTTATATTTTGGTTGGCAAGTATTTAAGGTCAGGGTGGCGACTTTTGATAGAAATGGGGTAGAAGAAAGATGGATATGTCCACATGTAGAGGAAAATCTCTTCGAACTGTTTGACCAAAAAGTCAAAATTTGCCCGTCTCATTTTTTGACCATAAACATCCATTTTTGGCCTATTTTGACATTTTCGTCTGGAATACCACATCATAACTTTACATAACTCTGCAATGTATGAAATTTCATAACCTCATATATACCCTTAAGTTCAGGATTCATATAGCTTGTATATGAATTAAAGCATCTTTTGAGAAATTATGTTATAATAAACAATTAATAATATAGGGAAAGTATTTTCTTATAAATACTATTTAGCTGGTTGCCATAGCAACAACTCGTAATTTTTAGAAATAGCTTGAAAGTCGAAAGTTGCGCAATTTTTTCCCTACGTATATAGCTATGGAACTGCTTTATCTATCAAACCCGAATTAGTTTTTGAGAAAAATGACTGTTTCCATAAATAGCACAATAATTCATGCAAAAAAATATCCAAAGGGGTAGGGCCACGAGACCCCTAAATCGGCCCTTCATTTTTCTCTTAAAAAAATTCATGGGGAATACTTGACATCTCTCATGAAAATACACGAATGCTTACCGCTTTTCATGAAAAGAATAATATCACCAAACAATGTGCCATTTAACTGTATTGACGTCATGAAGTGACGTCATTTTGACATTATTGACAAAATATGGCAAAAATTGCTAGGAATTTTGTCTTTTGTCGTAGAATTCAATGTGGCCGCATGCGTTAACTGAGATCTTTTATGACAAGAGGATATGATGATAATCTTTCCATCATAGTGAATGCATGCGGCCATTGCTAATTTGATAGAAATATTGAGTTTTTGCATCAATTTCGCCGATTATGACCTATTTTGGTGTTTTCAAAGGGCTAAAAGGTGTTGATAAAAGCAATGTTTACAAAAAGTAGATTCGTGATTCAGAAGAGAATGTTTCAAAATGTCAAATGACACTTAAAAATTCTATGAAGTACAATGTTCAAAATTTATCAAAATTAGGGCCAATATCGGGCTTCGTGGCCCTACCCCTTTGACCCCAAAACATAGAGTTTAACTCGAAGTTCGGATTAATAATTAACTCACTTTTAAAGAGTATAATGAAAAGTAAATATTCTGATGTTTGAATCTTTAGAAACATAACTCAAAATATGCATTTTTCCAAAAAATACCAATCCATCAATAGAAATTTCAAGGGTATGATTTCTTTGAGTAATGCAATAAATTGAGTTTATACCATTTACCGTCCATGTCAGTTTCAAATATCTCCCTGTAGTCGCAACCCTAACCTTAAGGAATCATTGTAATATTTTTTGTTGATCGAGGTATCAACACAAAAAGATTGAGGGAACATTTGTGCATCTTGGGCTCGATCAACCAAAAAATGTTACATATTGATTACTTATCATTTAATTTTGTCTCTTTTCAACGTTTATTTGCAGCTTCAGGTATACAGGTATCGAAACGTCTTTTGGTACATTTTTGGAAATAATAATTTTCATACTTTTTGGCCATATTACATTGTTAAGACTGAGGATCAGTGACGAGGGTTTAGTACCCGAAATGTGCATGTCTGGTCCATGCTGTTAATTTATCAGGTTTGAAATGATGCTATTGAATTGAAAGACGTTTAACATTATCAACATTTCTGAGCCAATCAGAATCGTCGTTTCTTGATTATAACAATGGAAATTAAATTATTATATTTCACACGAGTGTTTCTTATGATAATACCTTATTTTGTTACCAAAAATGTTTACCTTTTGAGCTTGATCTAGATGATTGACCTTTTCTGAAAATTTGAGATTGACCATATATTTTAATTGGTAAGTAAGGTCTGATATTTCACATGTGAATTTCTTTTGACAAGACTTTCCTGCTGATACCAATGATTTTGAGCCAACTGACCTTGACCTACATATTTGATTAACTTCGCAGGCGACACGAGCATTCCGTGGATTGATATTAGAAATTTCGATTTAACTACCATAAAGTAATATCAGATCCTGGAATATTTGAATCAAGTCATGCTTCTTAGTAATGTGCGGCGTCTGAATACCAATTTAAACCAGCTGGTCACTGATGACAGGTGACTTTATAATTATCCAAGACAGGCAGCTCCAAGATAGATTTTATAAAATGTCGCCAAGCACTTATTGAGAAAGCCAAAAATAACTATACCAAACGATGGTGTTAATCGGAAGGAGTCGAATCTAAGTCGAATTTCACAACCTGCATGTTATGGTGACATAATTCACCGTAGCGTATCACGTGATATGAAAATAATCTCTTGCATGGGAATCCCATCCGATTAACAAGGTAAATGCTGTCTAAATCTACATTATATGAATTTATTCTAGGCCTATCATAGGATCATCGTTATGAATTATATGATGGTTATCTATTCTGGTCAAGAATAGATTTATGCCCAGAGAACACTTGAACAGAAAGTTTTGTTTATTTACGTGCACCATATCATAACATGTAAACAAAATAGAAAAATTTCTGTTTAAGTGTTCTCTAAATATTCCGCTATTTTTGACCAGAAAAGATTACTATCATATTTATAATATCGATGATCATATGATAGGCGTAAACTACTTTCATATAAAGTAGATTTAGACAGTATTTACCTTGTTTATTCGAAGGGGATTCCCTTGTAAGATATTATATGCACATCACGTGATACGCCACGGTGTAATTAACAAAATAAGAAGGAACAAAGGTAGACAGCATAACCATCGAAAATGCGTAAAAAATCTCATAATCATCAAACGCCTTCTATATCGTGGATATGACCCTAATGTCACCACACGGACACCGACTTGGTACTTGACCAATCTACAGTCTTGTATGAGCGCAAGACTTGCACAATGACTGACTGTGACGACGGGTCTCCATGACGGGGCCCGCCGTCCATACCTCTTTAGAGAAGACAAACCTCTTTAGAGAAGACAAGGCCCCGACCATCTGTCCTCTCTGAATGTCAGTCGGACTCCTCGGGTGATAACATAAAGCCGCAGAGCACGGACTGTATAACGCACCTCCTCTTTTTATATCCATTTACATATTCATCTCTGTTGCAGGGGCCTCTGTGTTTTACGGTCTTGTTTGTGTGTTGTCATCTAACAGTGAGGAAGTGTTTTACACCTTAAATGTACGTTCTTCGAGACCTATGTGTAATCGGAAAACTGGGAGTGTTGTGCGCACGTAATCCAGGATAACATCACCGTCTGCTACTTGCTTGGCAGATGGCCGTCCTAAGTCGGCACCGGTTGCCCATTGGTCTCGTTGGTTAATGTGTGGTATTTTATGTTTCATGTTTCGATGGTGTGTTTTGGTATTCCTTGTCTCTTTTACGTCTCTTTCTGTGGATGTCTGCTCTATGTTTTTATAATTGGGTGGGTACAGGGTGGTCATGCTGGGATCATCCCTTTATCTTGAAGGTTTGCTGTGGGCGCTGCATCCGAGTATTGTTGGAGATACCCTCCTTTCTTTTTTTAAATGATGCTAATTGACGATTAAGCAGTACACTATCGCTATGCGAATAAGAAACCTTTGATATATAGAATCAATACTACTTAAAGAATAGGTTATTAAGCTTTAGTCACAACTAGATATGCGTATTTAGTGAACGTCATACGCTACGATTTTTGGCAATCGTGGCTACCTCATAATTGATTAGGAGAAGTATCGTAAGCTACTCTTGTGTCTGACTAGCAAGTCACACGATCTCTACGCGATATGTATTGAATTCATAGTTTTTAATAAGTTTTTACTTCTACAAATCGTACTTTCGACATGCAACCGACGACAATAACCCGTACGAAAAGCAAGAGTAGCGTACTTGTATTATGTCACTCGAAAGGACTGACAACGTACGTCTGGCATGCCTGGTATATTCATTCCATGTGTCAATTTTCGAAATATTCTTGTAGAATGTTTGTATTGGTAAGATCACATAAAACCTTTTTAGCTTCCTCTTGGGGTCATTCGTTTTTCACTGAAATTTAATGTAATAGACATCAAAGAAGTACCTAACAGTTATTCAGTCTCAAAAACGAGAATATGAAAAATACAACAATTTTGTTTAATTCGTTTGATGGACAAGAAGGAGGGAAGGGTTGAGATGAAGGATATAGAAGCGAAAAAAATTCGGACAGTGAGATTAAGGTATCCGATGTACAATAGGGCATTTTCAGATGCCTGGTAAGGTACTATGAACTATATATTTTCTGAAAGGTTATGATGCCCACTGCTCAGAAATAATAATTTTGGGACCAGAAAAACAAAGGGGAATAACTGATGAAGCATTTAAATTGTCTATTTTCTCTATATATCATATGCAAAATAACACAGTTGTACAAGAGTTTTTCCCCTTCGATTTTTAAGACCTGAGAGTCTTATATCTGAACTCAATGCATCAATACCTTTCAGAAAACATATAGTTTATAGTACCTTACCAGGCATAAAATTTACCATACTTTATAATGGAGATGATTAAAACGTTATGTAAAATGACTCTATTGTACAACGAATACCTTAAGGAAAGCATGGGCGTATAAAGATTTTTTTCAATACGTCAGGCGGTCCAGCATATATGTTTGAAATAAAAAAATGAAACAGGAATTCAAAGCATTTTGACAAATTCGAGGGAGAAATAACGCCGCTTCCTTCACTCAGAAAATAAAGTTTTAGATATCAACATCTTCAGAAACTAAAAGAGTATCATGTGTTAAACGTCTTCAAATTCAATAGATTCATTTAAGGTGGCTCAATAATCCAAGAATTCTTTGTCAGAGGAGAAAAAAAATATTCTGTTTATTTAACATTGATATCTTATGATTAATATTTGTAGTTAAGATTACATATAATCGACCATTTGACTGACCAGTGGCCCTCTGAATATACAGATGTAAACCAACCCCGAGATATGTCGCAAAGCAATGAATTTTGATAGATAAAAACATGATATATTGATAATGATTCCAGATTGAAACCATTCTTTTGATCATTTTCGCTATAATATCATCAAATATGTATATTTCTTTATAGATAATGCTTTCAAAGAGTGAAATAGCTAAAACTGTTCCGGAAAAGTACATTTTGGGTACCCCCCACCCCAAATTGAGAATCTAAAAAATGGTACTCAGTACCCTTATTTGACATCAAAGTGATAAGAAGTCTTTGTCAGAAATTATTTTCTTTTACATATTTCTCAACGACAAACTCTGTCCTTCTAAAAGAAATATAAAAAGTACATGTTATCGTTCATTCTGATTTAAAATATTTGGTTGTCATAGTAACGATTTTGTAACAATTTGCAACAAGTCAAATTAAAATGCCCTGTTCCCTTATTATTGTGACATTATAACGATGAAAATATTTGTTGAAAACTGTTATAATTGACATATTTTTCAAGATCAGACTTATCTTTTAACAAAAGTACAAGACATTCCGTTTTACCTCGTTTCCATATTGTAAAAATCTACTTGGTTTATGCCGGACGGACGACAGACAACGGATGGACGGCTCGCTATGACAATAGCTCAGGTGAGCTAAAAATCAGACACTCCGAGTCGAGATTATCATTTCCCAATATTCAGTGAAAGTTTCAAATTCTTATACAAGGAAGAATACTTACGCAATTATCATCGAAATTAAACAAGAATAAGAATAAACAAGTTTACAAATGATTGGTCGAAAAAAATAAACAAGAAAAGGAACGTAACATGTGTACTTCTAAACATCCTTGGCAAAGCGTGATTCGACCTTTTCTTTTATAAACTCACCTTTCATTTTTTGTAAGTTTAAGCTAAATGAGTTTTGTCAAATAAAGTTCAAGTCAAAGCTTAAAAAAATGTTTTATTCAAAATTTCATATCTGATTCCATCAATCTATTTAGAGATACGGATATATATGTATGTGATAAATAGAACTAAAGCAAACGGAAGCGTTTTTAAACATTTTGACGTTCAAGGTCAATAAGCGGACGTCAATCCCCTTCTACGTTCTTGATAATGCGTGCAGTTATCTGTGAAATGGATATATCTTTGAACGAAGCAGGGTTAAAACTAAAATTTATTCGCTTAAATTTTTTCAAATAGGGAAACTTAATTCGATAACATCTTGTTGCAAAGTACGAAAGTTGACAAAATTGAAGAAAAATTCTTTATACCAAAGATTATTAGAGAAACCAAACTTGAAGTATCTTATCTATGATATCGCTAAAATCTCCAAGAAATATTCATGAACTTGAGTTTACCCTCTTGAATTTGTTCAAAGGCACAGGTGGTTGAATTTCCACCGATGACGTTCTAAAAACGATACGTTTACGGCGTTAGCCAAGGTGTCTCACTTACGGGATATTTTTGTATATATATCAAACGATACATTTGACTAAATATTCATTACACTCAGATTGTAGAAGATAATTTTCTGTTTCCATCGATACCAAACATGTCGAAATCCGTCAAGAAACAAGCGAATTACAGAGGAGTTTGAAGGCCGAAAACTAAATAAGGCGACATATAAAAGTACTGCACTCGATATCTGATGACGTCAAACGATTATTGAGCCTCCTTAAGACCAGATAGATTGACAGCATGGACCAGACATGCACGTTTCTGGTACTAAACCTTCGTCAGTGATCCTCAATCTAAACAATGTAATATGGCCAAAATGTGTGAAAATTATTATGTCCAAAAATGTACCAAAAGACATAGCAGAATAAGTGGAATATGATGCTGCAGGACCCACGTTTTTAGAAATTCAAGAAATTTTGTAACAGAAACTTTCAAATGCGTTGGAGAGACAGACGATCAACCGAAGTTGATCGAACTTGGCTACATGTGCCCTCGGGGACTCTTGGCCCACCAGCAGTGACAGTCACCAAGTAGTTCAAATGTAAAACGTCTTCAAATTCAATAGCATCATTTAAGACCAGTGAAATTATATCAAATGCAAGGGAGCCGTTAAACAATCTTTGTTCCAGTGTCTGCCAAGTTTTAACTGATGGTGCCTATATACGACAATTTTAACTTAAGATCTGGCTGTGGTCTATGACATAAATTATGACGTCATAGCAATTATGTCAGAGAGGCATTATTTACCCGTATGCTATCCCCGTTCAAGAACTTTAGATCATCCTTGCTGACAAGGCGGCAAACAATTTTACTTTCGTTTGTAAGACGTACTATTTCAATAGCCTGAGAGAGGAACTTGGGTTACATTCAGCACCTGGAAATCCAACATACACACTTACACATTTATCTGTATCCGAAATACTTGACAATCACAAATCTGTTCTTGAGTCTTTCGGTATTCACACCGATGACTCTGATATTGAACTACCTTTAGTTATATATCTACTGGATTCCCAAAAGGCACAAAAATCCTTACAAGCACCTCTTCATCGCCGGTTCGTCCAGTTGCTCCACAAAACCTCTTTCCATTTTGCTTACGAAAATATTAACTCGCTTCAAGCAAGGTCTTCAAACATTCTGCGAGACAACTTATTCCAGAAATGGAATCAATCAGATGTGGATCCTAACAAACTTCTAAGGAACTTTTGGAAAATTTCAAAGCCACCAATTTCAATCATATAACCAGCATTAAGTCTATCGACTTCTCCATGCTCTACACTACCATCCCATACTTAACACTCAAAAACAGACTTGCCAATATTATTCACGACACCTTTCTTTCAAAAAATGATACATGTAATTGGCGATACAAATACCTCGTCATAGGGCGTGAGGATACTTATTTCGCGAAGGAACACTCTGATTCAAACAAAAAGTATACCGAAGACGATATCTTCCGGATGCTTGAGTTTTTGATCGACAACATTTTTGTGGTGTTTGGAGGAACCATATTCCAGCAGATAGTCAAAATCCCCATGGGTTCCAATTGTGCCCCACTGCTTGCTGACTTATTTTCATATTCATACGAAGCATACTGGGCGAGAGCACCTCGCATCTCAGTTCAATTTTACCTTCAGATACATAGATGACGGGTTGTCCATCAATAATCAGAAATTTAAGGACCATCTACATAAAATTTATCCTCATGAATTAGAGATCAAGGAATATACTTCTATCTTTCGACGCAAACGGCCATTTGAACACCTCACTGTATGACAAGCGTGACGATTTTTCCGCTTCTACTTAACTAACTTTCATTTCATGAATAGCAACATTCCGTCTTCTCCTGCTTATGGCGTCTTTGTTTCTCAGCTCATACGGTACGCCAGGACATGTTCCAAATATGAAAATTTCATCATAAGAGCCAGACGGCTTGCAAGTGAGCTACTTGTTCAGGGTTTTATCACACAACGGCTGAAGTCATCATTGCGGAAGTTCTTCGGTTGCTACAGGGATATTATAAAAGCATATCAGACCCCGCTTTCCAGAATGATCAATGACATTTTACATTGTGATTAAATGGCTGTCGTCATCATCAAACAATACATACTTACCTGACCTGTACATCAAAATGTACATTGAGCCAATCACCGAATTTGACAGGTTTCCATGGAGCTGTCGCGACGGGTGTTACATGCAATTAGGTGACGCTGACTCTCCCCGGGCACCTGGTCTCACTTCGGAATGTTGTTCATTCCGGGGTTCGCAACCGTTTCGATGGGACTTCTCACGATTTTGCTTTGCCTTCTGCCTATGTACGACTTTGAGACTGAATAACGACTAGGTACTTCTTTGATGTTTAATTGAATAAGGAATTACATTTATTAAGATATCACAACTTCTACAAATGATGCAGTGTGTTGCTCCTAGCATAAAAAGGGAAATAAGACAGCAAAGTTATTATCAAAAATCTAGTCCTTGTTTGAATCATTGTCATTGTTTCTCTTATTTGTTGTTAATAACTTAGATATCATTATGAATAATAACGTTATATTGGACTAAATCTCTTAAAATATCCTCATGGATTACCCACATTTTTATCCTGATAATTCCGTTTCACGCGCGGGTATAGAGGGAAAGGTAGGGGATAGAAAATCCACTTGAATGTGCCAAGAATGCTTATTTTCGCCCCACGTTTTGCGTATTTTCCCCTTTTTATTTACTAAAAAGCCTGTGTTTGTAAACACGAATGCCCCTGGTGGCATTTTTGTTAGTATAAACACTATTTTCTGTTTAGTAAATGTATGTGAAAGGTCAAGGTCAGTGACACTGGGTTAAATTTTTTTTGGTATCGATGGAAAATTCTTGTGACAAGGAATACGCATCTGAAATATCAAAGCCCTATCACTAACCATTCAAAAGATATTCCAAATGTTAAAGTTTTTGTAAAGTAGGTCAAAGGTCAAAGTCAAAATTTAAGTATCAATAGAAAGTTCTTAACATAAAAAAATACACACGTGAAATATCAAAGCACTATAAATTCCCATTCAAAAGTTAAGCCCAAGGTTAAAATTTTTGAAAAGCAAGTCAAAGGTAAAGGTTATGGTCACGAGGTAAATATTTTGGTATCAATGGAAAGGTCTTGTCACAAGGAATACACATGACAAATATGAAAGCCCCATCACATTCCATTCCAAAGTTATGCCTAATGTCAAAATTTTTGAAAAGTAGGTCAAAGGTCAAAGTCACGATCAAAAGGTCAAAAATAATTTGGTATCAATGGAAAGGTCTTGTCACAAGGAATACACATATCAAATATGAAAGCCCTATCACTAATCAATCAAAAGTTATGCCTAATGGTAAAGTTTTTGAAAAGTAGGTCAAAGGTCAAGGTCACGAGGTCAAAACTTTTCCTATAAATCGAAAGGTCTCGTCACAAGGAATACACATGTGAAGTATGAAAGCCCTATCACTTCCGATTCAAAAGTTATGTCCAATGTGAAAGTTTTTCGGACAAACAGAGACAAACAGACATACAGGCCAAAAACTATATGCCCCCGAATCTTTTATTCCGGAGCATAAAAATTCTTTTCCCGCTTTTTCTTTTCTTTTTCATATAAATGTAAGCTAGACGGCCTGAAGGCTTGGATCCCCATAGAAAATTGTTTTATCCGCCTATGCTCTTCTAAGGATATGTCTAATACTGGTTGTTATCCTTTTTGCTTTTGTATCCAACCTCTTCCCGTTTTCTGGTCCCGCTAAAAAAGTTAAACCGAATCGTTGTATTCCTTATACATTATCAAATTTCAATGAAAAGAAGACCTCAAAAGAAATTTAAAATTTTAGTTATCATGACGTAAGCAAATCAAACCTTGAAAATGAATAACTCGAATGTTGACATATTAAATGAATATACCAGCTGTATGGTATAATTACGAGTGACATAATGCACGCACGTTCATCTATTCCATCGGGTAATTATCGTCGATTACACGGCAAACGCAAGTCGAAAGTGCGATTCGTACGTGCATCGCACGTCGCAAATGAAACAAATTTTATTCATTTCATTTCAAAGCCAAGTCTCATCCTACGACCTTTCTAACCTGAACACTACCCTCCCTCATCATATGATAAAAGATCGCTTGTCAAAACTTACACTGTGTTTTGAAAGAGAGGGTAAACCATTTATATGTATTTCTGACACAAAAGGATTCTTTCCCACGGTAGAATACGAATCATGCAAATCATGGACTCGATATGAGTTTTGCAAGGCCTTGTCCTTTCTTTTAGACAACATCTTTGTAAGATTTGGTGGGACAATGTAAATGCAAGTTGTTGGAATTCCTATTGGTACTTATTCTGTGCGTTTGGTTGCAGATGTGATTTTATACACGTACGAAGACAAATTCATGCAAAATCTGCAAAAACGCAGGAAAGACGACTTTAAATGTTTCAACGGCACTTCTGACTTCAAAAAATTAAAGAGGGTGCTACTGAAATTATTTTTGTGGCTCCGCTGAAAGCATCACTGTTGAGAATTTAATATTCGAAACGCGTGTCTGGTGCATGGAAATTGCTTTGGAATTTTCTTCAAGAAGGTATAGAGTTGGAACCCTTCGACATTCTAGGTATCTTGATGATATTTTGAATATTGATAACCCACATTTTGACATTCACAAAAATCAAATCTATCCACCAGAGTTAACATTGATAAAGCAAACACAGATGATATAGCTTCACTATTTTTGGATCTTGATATCAAAATCAATAACGGAGAAATTCAGACAAAGATGTACGACAAAAGAGAACTACTTTGGCTTCAACATACTTAATTTTCCTTGGCTTGATGAGCGATTTTCCAAGATTGCCATCGCACGACATTTATATCTCTCAGCTCATCAGATACGCTAGAGCTTGCTCCAATGTTTCGTACTTCCATGATAAAAGATACAAATTACAAAAAACCCTACATGTATCAGTCAAGAATTAAGATACTATAACCATAAACTTGTAAAATAAAATTTCATAAGTCCCAATATACATTTGTAACCTTCTATCACGTTTCGTTGCGTATGATCCGTTTTGCCACGGTTTCTTAAGTAGGCCATCTGTACCGTGGGCTGCCGTGACAAATCTTATGACAGTTTAAACATTTGCCCCGTCAGTCCCGGCAATCACGGCTAATTACGTTTGTCAATCCCGTTCCCCTACGTTGTCTTCTGGTCTCCACGTTTCGTCCACGTTTGCTTGAAACGTGGCCTCCGTGGCCACCGGGAACATAGTGTAAACGGGGGATAAGGTCGAATGAATATAACAAGATGAAATATGGGATGGGAAAAATGTGTATTTTTGTTATAAATTCTTTGTATTTTTTTTTTTTTTTTTTGCTTTTTCAGGTTTCCAGGCAGCACATCTTCAATTTTTCGGATTTTTGACTATAACAATGATTATCATGCTGGTCACGACAATATATTTTACGAAAATAAACGATATTGGTGTTTTATCTTTCTACATAAGAGAGGGCTCATTTCTGTGTGTATTGTTGGTCGGAATATATGTCTTATTACAAGAAGTTGAATATAACAAATTCTTTGTACCATTTAAATTAGCTAGGTACCACAAGGATGATTCCACATTTTTCTATGGTCTCATGTTCTTTTGCTTTTTATTTATCATTAATAGAATTTATAGCGTTTGTCAACTAGTGATAAAATGCAAAATGTACTCACACATTCTTATGTCTTTGTCAACATTAGCTTTGTTGACTTTTGCATTTTTGCAGCTTGTCCGCTTTCTCAAAAACCAGTATATCAGAATAACCCCTTCATTGAAGACCTCGTTGAATTGTTTTGTCTTCCTTAACATAAACGCTTTTATGATAGCATACGTGTTTATTGAAGACATTCAAGTTTTCAGCGAATATGAACGTGTTGGCGCTGCGTGTGTTCTTGGAAATAATAGCGACAACACAATGATAAATAATTTCCTCAGGCGACGAATTCATTTGCCAATATATCAGGGATATAACATTTTCTTTTTTATATATAACTTTATGTTGCTTCTGAAAACACCATACTTTAAAGGGAAAGGCTACAATTTAACAGAAAGAAGAGGTTTTGTGCATTATTCAAAAATGTTTAAATTACTATATCTCGTGACGTTTGCTTTGTTCATTCCCCATGTTGTTTTAGAATTTCTTTTCAATGAGGAAAGCAAACACGTCATCGATGACGTAGGATTATGTTCAATATGGCTTTTTGGTATTTTAACGTTTTTTATTGTGATGAGAAAATCCGTGTTGCGTACATATGTATGTATTTATATAAATCGAATTACCTTGTTTGAATATGCAATACTTACCATGTACATCGGAACTTGCTTTGCCTATTCATTCGATCTTTGTCAGTTAATCAGGCTACTAGCGGGAGGTGAGTCTAGAAATTCAAAACATTTTGAAATCTTACTTCATATTCTATGGTTAATAATTCTATGTTTACAGACATATATTTATTTTCATTACAACACTCTTGTAATTAAAAGTGATGATTTATATTCAAGCTTGAGTGAAGAAAGACGAAAATACATACAATTCATCGGCTTCTCTTTTTTTCTTTTTAATACGTATTTCTATGCAATTAGTTATGTAAGAGATTACATTCTCATAAACAATACATCAGACGTAAAAGAGTCTGATGTATCGCAATCTCATTCTTTGCTTTATGTCGTCAAGCTATATCGCTTTCTAATAGCAGTTGGGTTCTATCGTATAATGGTGGCATCAACATCAAATTCTTTTCGAAAATGGTATAAGTAAGATCAAAAACATAAGATGTATAAGAGGGACATGAACACAATAGGATACTTTTTTAAAAGAAGTATTTATCTTATTCTGTATAGCTACATTTAGTTTAACATCAAGGCTATCCACATAAGTCTCTTTTTTAATTTCAAAAACTGTATTTTAAAAACAAAGTATAATTGTTTTTGTAAATATTTCGTACTACCAATCTACTCCATGTGTTTCATACATACATTATACTATCGAACCAAACATTATACGTTATTATGGTTCCAGACAGGTAATATGGTCTGATATACCTTGTACGGAATTTATATTTCCCGAGCCGAAGACGAGGGGAATATGAATTCCAGACAAGGTATACTAGTATCAGACCATATTACCCTCTGGAACCGTAATAACATTTTGTCATACTGCAAATCGCTTATAAATTGTTATTTCAAAATGGCGTCGACAGTAAAATCTTACTTTTTTATTTGATGATGGATTTTAAAATTTTCTTCACCATCATAAAGATCGTACCGTAAATGGTTCAAAAATGAATAAACCGCGAATGAAATTCATTTTAACATAAAATTAAAACTAAAAGATCTGAAGCGAGAGAAAATTTCAAAACGTTTGAACGTTTTTACGGGAAAATCTCGCTATGACGTCAAGAAACAATCAGGTATCTGTGACCTCACAAAGTTCTATATTTACGGCTGCAGACGGGTAACATACTATTAGTCTCATTCCTAGAAATTTATTTGTAGTGTGACAATGGTTTATATGATTAATCCTATTGGGTGGATAATCTTGCGACGCAGAACTTTTGTTGTTTTTGTATTTCATTTTGTATGTTTGTCTAATCATTATTTGTATAGAAGGGACTTTTGAAGCATTGTAAAGATTTTTTATTCAAATTTTGTTTAGAAAACTTCGAACATTGTGTGGCAATAAATACATTACAGCATTATGATGACATACATGTAATACTATAATGGCATACTTCTGCCCCCTACATGCAATATCCTTTCCGTGTAAGAATCAGGCAGTTTGAAAAAATACCGATTCATTCAAAATAGAAACCCACGGGAATGAGCATATATAATTCACCGGCTACATCCACTGTAACTGGAAAACAAATTCATTTTTCACTATCTAGTTGCGAATTTGAGATACGAGCATTTCAATTTCAATGAATTATGACGAATGTTAAACGTCTTCAAATTCAATAGCATTATTTTAGAAGAGATAAAATTTTTAGCATGGACCAGATATACAAGTTATTGTCTCTTGCAATTGGCAATCGTCCATATTTCCTATACATTCTATAGAAAAAAATATCTCGAGTTTGCAACAGTGGATTTAGGTACACAGCCAATTGTGCCTCACATGAAATTCATATGAAATGAGCAGCATGTAAATTTCACATGAAAGTTCATGTAAAATTCATATAAATTTCACATAAGATTTATGTGAAAAATCTTTCACATGAATTTCACATAAATTTCCTTCACATGAATTTCACATGAATTTTTCTAAGTGACCTTCACAGGAAACTGAATTCACATAAAATCCATGTCAAAATTTTCACATGAATTTCATGTGAACAATTTCATGTGAATTTCATGTGAACAATTTCATATGAATTTCATGTGAAAAATTTCATGTGAATATCATGTTCGTGCTCGTTTCACATAAATTTCATGTGAACATTCATGTAAAATTCATGTAAATTTCACATGAATTTCATATGAGGCACAATTGGCTGTGCTGTAAAGGTGATTTTCTGAGTTTCTTACAGTAACTATAACAATTCAATAGTATCGCGCCCTGCCTGAATTTTATAACTGTAATAATTACATTAACATGCAAGATAATTATGTCGACATGCAAGATAATTATGTTGTAAATCAAAATGATTTTGTTGACATGCAAAATGATTAAAATACATATTGACATAAATAAGTTGCATGTCGACATAAATAAGTCGCATGTTAAACTGAATAAGTCACAGGTTGACAGATTTAACTTGCATGTTGACATAATCTGAAATATGCCACCATAGAAAACATAGGGATACATTGTAATTAATTTTTGGAGTACTCTAGATATAATTTGCTATTTTTCTTTTATCTTATCGACCTTATATCCAAGGCATAATATTTTCAAGAATATATATTTCTATTATATTATTCATAAAAGATAAAGCTTGTTCAACATGTTCAAAAGTTGGTATTTTTCTGTACAACTGCATGTATATGTAACTTTTGAAAAAAAGAAAAGAAAATTAATTAAATCTGAATAATGTCCGTAGCATATATTTAAGATGAACTATTATGTTTGTAAAACTATGCTATTGTTTAATTCATAATATCTTTGAATATAACCTGAATATTCTTTACACAGTTACATCCCAAAAATGATTTAATATTCACTGATTTTGAGACAAAAAATTGCATAATTCAGTTTCAATGATATTGAATTCATAAAGTTTAACATTTATGAAGACGATTATTCTAAATTGAAATGTTTCAAAAATTTGGAAGTCGAAAATTCAGTAATAAGATTTTCCCATAATTATTTCCAATAATTTATCGCTTAGTACGTTCTATTATTTTATTATTCATCAATCCATTTTATAATACTAGTAATTGTTTGTTGTTTTAAAATTTTTATGGAAAGTGATGTAGAGTATTTACTACCTTTTTTATTTTTTTTTGAGGAATTTAAAGTGAACTTATTTCAATCTAGACTGCATTTTTTTTTATTTCATCTGCCCATCCCTGTGGTAAAGCAGCGATAAGTAAGCAATTCCCTGAGAAATGCACTTGTATGTTAAATTTTTGAGATGAAAATTTCAGATAAATTATAAGCCGTATCAATTTTAAAAATCGCTTATCAAGAAATCCCTTAGCAATTCATGATTTTTAAATTATTGATTCATTTTAGAGTTTAATATAGTCATTTAGCCATATTGGGTGAGATGACATATCTGTAGTTGTTGTACGGGAAGAACATTGATAATTTGACTAAAATTCAATTACATCTCGCCGAAAAGGTTTAAATTTATGTTTGAATTTATACAAATTAAGAATCTAACACATCAAAAAAAAAAATTTTTCTTCCACATTCCTCAAACTTTGATAAGATAAAACTTTTCCATTGTGCTGTATTATCCGGATTTATCAATTTCTATGGCAAAATAGCTCTCTATTTATTAATAAATACAAATGTATTCATAAGACGATTATATTACGTCATATATCGATGTTTGAAACGCGCCAAATCTAAAACAAGAATGACCCGACAGTCCAGGAAAAGCAATAAATTTCAAATGCATACATTTAATCAAATAAAAGTCAACAGCAGAATGTGCAAATGGAACTTTTCTTATACAATTTAGCCTACTTTTTACCAAAACTTTTTAACTGTATGTATCTTAATCTTGTCAAAGCCGATAAAGTGATTCCCCAATATGGCGGGCCTAAATCTCGAAATAACCATTGTCAACCCGAAAATGCCAGAACTTAATTTTTTCTATGAATCTCAAGTTGACGAAATCCGGAATTTGATATCGCGAACTATCCGAAACGATGTGGACAAATACACAGCTTCCTTGATTTCCTAATGATAAACAAAGTTAAAGTGCGGCTAGTGACGAGATTTGGACTTTCTTAACATTGAGTTTATGGGCAGTATCGCCTCGAACTTTCACCTAAAAAATGACAGAAGTAGAATTTCGTTAGTTCAACAAAGATGTGGACTTATAAATTCAGATCGTTGTAGAGTTTCTTCCTACATGTGGACAAATTTGATTGGTGTCATGAAATCGTGAGTATTATCGATTTATTATTTGTTCCCCATAGACTCTCATTAGAAGAATGTAAAGCCTGTAGAATCGAATATGGCCGCCATGCAAATTAGGAAATTTAGCATTATTTTGTCATTATGTTTCGTGCCCGAGTCAGTTTAGGGGCACCTTCAAATGATTGTATGTGTGACATATAAAGACATCCGTTTTCGCAAGATTGAAGAATTTTAATTCGCTATATTTCGTCTTCTTTCCCGTTCGAAAACGACATTAAAATAATAACACGGAAGTGTTCCAACTCTATATCTTTTCAAAAAAAATTCAAATATAAAGATATGTTCCACGGGAATCCCCTTTGATTAAACAAAATAATGTCTAAATCTGCTTTATATGAATTTATTTTAGGCCTATCATATGGTCATTATTATTAATTATATAATGATAATTTATTATGGTCAAGAATAGACGTATATTTGGAGAACACTTAAACAGAAAATTTTGTATCTGTCCGTGCACCATATCATAACATGTTGTGAGCATTGAAAAACATTCTGTTTAAGTGTTCTCCGAATTTTATGATTATAATGGTCATATGATAGGCCTAAATTAAAATCATATAAAGAAGATTTAAACAGTATTTAATTGGTTTAATAAAAGGGGATTCCCGTGGAACCTATCATTTTCGTATCACGTGATACGCAACAGTGGACACGTGTTTCGGATATTAAAAATAAGTCAGTCTGCTAGTATGTCACTGTCTTATCCGATCAGGGAGACAATATACTGTGAAAATCTGCTTTAAAATTGGAATTGCTAAAGATTTGATGACAGCGATTTTCCTACCATGCAATGCAAAGATATCTTAGCGATGAGTTGTAATTGAAATTAGAGAATGATACCTTTTATAAAGATCGAAATGATGGGCTTTTTCTATGTAGATGTTAAAAGGCATGGCCAAATATACTGTATTCTTTTCCATTTTCATATTGATCGTAATTTTTCTCATGTACGTTCGCCAATTTGATTTCAGCACTTTGTAAACTTAAACAACTGTTCTGTGCGTTATGTGCTTGTAAGAATTTGATCCCGATGATGATATCAACGTCACGTTCTCTTTTTTTCACTGTAATGTTGATTGTACATATACTATAGTCGATTCCTTTGTCCTGTGGTAAAGTAGTCTGGCCCAAAACCCGATGATTGTTGTTTCGAACCTCACTATGTACAACAGCGTTATGTTTCATGTAATGTACAAAAAGGAAATCCTTCTCTGTGTTGTGTCTACATGTTTGTGGGGTTTTTTTTAACAATGCACTATTTTGAATAATAATTGTTCAGACGTGTACAAGTACAATCATGGAATGAAATTAAAGCTTTATATGTGTTAAAACTAATTTACACGTTGTCAAACTTATGTGTATGCTGTACGGTGTGCGGCGCCTGACACCGTCGTCTGCTACTTTTCGTAATATAAAAATGCTTGTATTTTATTCTGAAACACATATATTGTATACTTACTTATTAAATGTTATGTGAATCTTTCATATGTTAGTGTCCCCTCATATTTGCAATAGTGTGGAAAAAAGATATTAAGAAATTAGAAACTTTTGATATCCGACTTGTTTATGCTGATGGTCTTTCCAGGCACTATGTATAATATATTTCTTCATATTTAGCTGTTGCATGCAATCAGAAGAAGCTGACTCTCCCCGGGCACGTGGAGCCTATTTTACAAAAAATACACGTACTTAATGAAAATTCCTATGTAGTTTTGTAAAACAGGCACCAGGTCTCACTTCGGAATGTTACTCATTCCGAGGTTCGCAACCGTTCCAATGGAAATTCTAATGATTTGGCCTTGCCTTATCGACTTTGAGACTGAATAACTGATAGATCCTTTTTCATGTTCATTGTTCGTTTGTTTGTGTTTTGTTTGTTTTGTTTGTTTGTTCGGGGTTGTTTTGGTGTTGCGGAGCTTTTGTTGTTCTTGTTGTTGTTTAAATAACAATGTAATGTGAAAATTACATGCATGTAAAGTCTATGACTTGTATAAACCATGAATGTCAAGCAAATGTCAAAATTTTAAAAGATTTTTTTTAATTAAAACATAAAATTCATCAATAAATTGTTTGCATTTGAGTTATTTCTAATCATTTGTATCATTTCAACATCACAGGAAATGAAGGAGCATTTAGAAAAATCGATGCTCGTTGTCTCTTTGTCATTGAATAGGTGTATTGGTTTGATTGTGTGTATGTATCATTACAGTTTCTTGATTGAGGTTGGACTTCTATCTAATAATAATCCACTTCTGTACACAAGTTCTGAAGTGAGAGGGTTGTGCGCACGTCATCCAGGATAACCACACCTTCTGCTTTTTCCGTGGCAGATGGCTGTCCTAAGTCGGCACCGGTTGCTAATTGGTCTCGTTGGTTTATGTGTAGTCATTTGTGTTTGATGTTTCTATGTGATTTTGTGTTTCTTGTACCTTTTGCTTCTGTTTCTGTGCGTGTCTGCTCTGTTTTGCATTGGGTGTTTTGGGAGGTTGCTGTGGATGCTAAAACCGGGTGTTGATGGAGATGCCCTCCTTTCCTTTGTGATGAATTAAAGATCTAGCTATATGCGTAAAGCGTTGCAATTTATCTTAGCTATTTCTAACTATGAAATGTCCATACCTCAGATTTTGAGTACCGGATCTCAAGCCAATGCCAGTGGATAGTTCATGAGTACTAGTAGCTAGTAATACTTTTAAAAGCCTTCGACGTTACCTAAGACAGTGCATGTTTTGTAGAATGTGTTTTCATTTTCGCGCGTGAACATCGTCGGCGGATGCGGCTAGCCAAAAAGGGAATGCTTACTCTTCCCTGGCACCTGGTCACACCTCTAGCTTGTTAGGGGTCCTTCGATACTCGATTTGGTGCTCTATTGCGAGTGCTGTTGAGACCCTTACGAAAAGAAAGACTTGCAGCAATATTGCCGCAACCATAAAAATGTGCAGAAAGTCGTGTGCGGGTATATGCCGCTACCTGCACACAAATTGGACAAAAATTCTGAATACAAATTAGGTTGTTGGTAGCCGCACATTGCTGCTGCTAGCTGCACATGGTCGCCGATACCGGCATCAATTCATAACAAGCAAAACAGGAGCGTCGCGGGTAAAGTTTTCTATGCAGCTAGCTGCAACAGAATAAAGGAGTATGTGCCAGAAGCTGCAGTATAAGTCACATGCACAAGTCACAGCCAATGGAAGTTCATATCGCTGACATTCAAAGCTCTGGGTTAAATTTGCAGTCAAGTGGGAAGAGATGTGCCACATTCATGTGATGGAAATATACTTATACTGAATGAAGTCTGGATACTTCAAATGATGGTTTTGGAACTAAATGACTGAGAAGTAAAAATGGAATACAGATCTTTTGGATGATGTTCGAAATTAATGGTTGTTCAAAATGTGTTAAAACGAGAAATGATGAAGCTGGATTAATTATCAATCATTATACATGTGAATGAAATAGAAGGTAAGCATTTAAGATTAGTGTAAGAAAATGTCACTTTGCTTGAACTTGCAGAAACTTTACACTATACATGTGACGTTCTGAACGTTGATATTTGCATGTTCTTTGAAACATTTGTTTTTAGTATGCATTAATTGCATGCAGTTTGGGATATTTTCTTTGACATTGTTGTATACATTCTCAGCATAGAAGCTTCTCTTTCAATTTATCAATAATGGTGCAAGTGGTCGAATAATTATTTCTACTCCATTTACAAGTGTTTATAAACATGTACATGTGTGTGTAAATAAAATGTATGTGAGGTAGTTGCATTTAGCGGCACTATTTGTGCAGGAGATGTGCAAGAAAGGTTGCAGCTAGCAGCACATATGTGCAAAATGTATGCTGGAATAGATGCAGCTAGCGACAACTATGTGCAGGAAGTGTGCCGAAAGAGATGCCGCTAGCCGCACATACGTGCCAGAGGAGTGCAGGAAAATGTGTGCAGGAAGACCTCATTTGCATGCCAAATCTCACCATACTTGCAGCATGCTTGCGACAACTAGCGCTGCAAACTTACAGCAACTATGCGTATGAAAGCCAAAATTTCCATAAGGGGACTGCCGTCAGGATCTTCTTTATCTCATTTGATGATTGCCTCTGGGAATCAATTATTACAGAATAAAATCTTTTATCTATTAGATAGCTACAGACGAAAATCTCTTTCTACATGAAAGTATTTTTAATTTATGAACATTTAGCTAGTTCATCAATATGTCAAGCTTCGTAAGAGTTTCAGTAGTGTTTGAAAAAGAAGGGAGGAGATCTCCAACAAGACCCCGTTGCAGCGTCAACAGTAAAACACCAAAACACCCGATGCAAAAACACAAAAGACGAGTACAGCACGAGACGGAAAAGAGACACACGACATGTAAACATCAAACACGAAAGACTACACATAAACCGACGAGACCAATGGGTAACCGGTGCCGACTTTGGACGGCCATCTGTCACGCAAGTAGCAAATGGTGTGGTTATCCTGGATTACGTGCGCACAACCCTCTCACTTCTCCAATTACCCAGAGGTCTCGAAGAACGTACAATTGTGGAGTAAGACAACCTCCTCACTGTAAGATGACATCACACAAACAAGACCGCAAAACGCAGAGGCCCCAGAGACACAGATGAATATGTAAATGGATATAAAAAGAGGGCATGCGTTATACAGTCCGTGCTCTGCCGGCTGTAGCGAGCTCATGTATGTGTTAAACGTCTTCAAATTGAATAGCAACATTTAAGAACAGATAAATTTGCAGCATGGACTTTGAAGATGTCATATGTCTATGTTACCCGAGGCGGCTGCGTTTAACTATGTTGTTTGTGATGTCACCTTACAACGAGAAGTATTATGAATAAATAAACTGAGGATGATCAATAAGCACCCAGTACCGAATTTTCAAAACTTTTAGAGAATAATCCTGAGGAAACATTTTTCTTCCTTACTGAATGTCGTCCAATCTGCTTTTCAACTAGACTATTGCTCCCATACAATCCATTGCGATGGGTTTCAATTGGTTCCATGGACAAACAGAAAATTACTTTGCTGTTGTTCTTTAAGTTATATTCCAAAGCATTCATAGTGAAAACTTATCATTAATATTGAGAGTAGAAGCACTGTACGGAAATATCTCATGAAAAATGAAAACTAAGTCTGCTTTCAGTGTTTTCTTCTGATTTCGATTAAATTAACAGTCCTTTCGCGAAAACTTTCAATATTACTCGATAGTCATTTTGTGCATCGAATAAACATTGACGTTCTAAGTACCCATAAGTTACTCAGTCACAAAGTCTGAACATGTTTTGAGTATGAAAACTGCATGTTCTTGGCAAAAAAAAAAAGAGTTCCAGTGAGCTGCTTTCTGAAGGTCACTGATGGGAACCGCTTATTATGTCAATCAGGAAGTTCTATGGTCGCAACAAAGAAATTATTGCACATGTAGACATTTTCCTATTAAGGATGAATATAGACTTTCCTGAGTACGACCTTTCCAATTGACAGACTATTTGGACATAACCGGATTTGACATGTTTCGATTTGGCTTTCGCGGTGGGTGTTGTACGAAGTCAGAGGACGCTCACACTTCCAGCCACCTGGTCCTGTTTCCCTCCATTCGGAGGTTCGTTGTTAATGAAGACTTACGCAATTATGCAAAATTTCCTTTTCTTTGACTCCTGCACTAATTGGTAATTCTTCTCAGGTATATATTCTATAAGTTTGACATGCTCGTCGTCCAATACACAATTTTCACATTAGCGCAGTAGACTAGAATTTTACACACTCCAAGACCGACATCACAACATTTGACTTACTTTTTATCAGTGACGTCACCCCAAACATATGACGTCATAATGAAAAATTACACCAAAAGTTGTCATGTCGGGTCTTCGGGTGTCTAAAATGCATGTTTAGCGACATAATATGAAAATGGTCTATTAATGTTCCGAGCTGACGTCTCGAAGGCCCGCCTTTACTGAAAATGTCTTCGAACAAGAATGGTGGGGATCTCCAACAACACTTGATTGCAGTAACCACAGCAAAACAACGAAACACTCGAAGCGAAAACACACATCAGGCATACACAGCAAGAGCCTTAAAAGGGACAATGATCGCCAAATCGACACCAAAACACCAAACACAAACGACTACACGTGAGCCAAAGACCGATGAACAATCGGAGTCAACTTAGGACCGCCTGCTGTCGTATTATTAGCAAACGATTTTATTAGTTATACGGATTGAATGCGCACAACCCTCCCACTTTTCAGTTTACCAGAGGTCCGAAAGACACACAAGAATTTTTGTGTATGATAACATCCTTACTGTAAAATGACCACACAAACACGAAAGCAAACGCAGAGGCCCAAGCAACTCACAAATGAATATGTGAATGGATATAAAATACAAAAGGCATATGAAAACCAATCTTTTCTCTCGAGGCTGGAGTAAGCTCATACATGTAATCTCCCGAGGCGAGGGCAGTGTATCCGAGCCTTCATCGCCTGCTTATGGCGTGTTCATATCTCAGTTGATACGCTATGCCAGAGCAAGTACCAAATATACGGATTTTGTTCTGAGAGCTAGGCGTCTTTCAGATAAGCTTCTCAGTCAGGGATATGTTTGTGACCGACTAACATCGTTACTGAGGAAGTTCTACGGTCGATATGGGGAACTCGTCATACACTATGATGTCCCACTCTCCAGAGTGGTGGATGATATTTTGTCATAGACCATTTGAACCATCCAACCAAAGATTGTACTCTATGTCTTCCGAAATGGGAGTAACCGGATATGACAGTTCTACCGAATGGAAGCGGCGGGTGTTGCATGCAAGCAGGAGATGCTTACTCTTCCTGGGCACCTGGTCTCACTCTCATATCGGGAGTTCGCTTCTTTTCATATGGTGGAGGTTTTTCTTTTTGTTTGCTTTGGTTGCTTTTTTATCCTGATTTTGTATGCCTTCGGTTTCTGATTTTCTGAATTATCGATTTTGTACTGAATCCAGGGATATGGTCATTATCCATATTTGTCACTTGTCTTAAAGTCTACGAGTATTTTCTTCAAAATGCTTACGATTAATGTAAAACAATATCACAATATAATATATTTGGATTATGGCAATATCAAAGGTGCTAAACTATGGAGTGGTCTGTACCACTATGACTCAAAACGTTTAAATAATTCTATAGATGTAGCGAAATAATTTTTTCTTCAAAATGACAATTTTATTTCTCACAACAAAATCCACAAAAGTCCTATATACTTTCCTATTGTGTTCTTTAAAATACTCTTTTTTTCTTCATTGATCCTTCAAGGCTCCAACAAGCATTAAAAAACTGGGACCATATGTCAGAAAACGTATGAAAATGGATATAAAAAAGTGAGCATACTGAAAACATTCATGTTATCCACGTTGAAGATTACATTATCAATAATTCGATAAACAATCAGATAGCAAGGAATCAAGGACAGTCATCTCGGACGAGATTTGTACATACGTGTCATTGTACATAGATACCTCAAGCTATTGATTAATGGATGCTTAACGTCGTCAAATTCATCAGCATCATTTTAGAGCAGATAAATTTTCAACATGGACCAGACATGCACGTTTCTGGTACTTAACCCTTGTCGGTGATCCTCAATCTAAACAATGGAATATGGCCAAAATCTGTGAAATCATGTCCTTTTCTATAATTATCTGTTTCTTGTCTCTTGTTGTGTGTCTTCTATGTGTTTTCACTTGGGGTGTTTGGTGTGTTGCTGTTGGTGCTGTTGGAGATCCCCTCCTTTCTTACGAATTGGGATAAATATGTTAGTATTGCAAGATTACGTTACTTTCAGCTAGCCTCTCCATATATATCCATATTTTGTCATATTACCATAGACTAAGTCCATACCATCATTAAAAAGTCTTGTCAAAATAATAGCTATAACAGACTGATCGAAGCGATGACAAACATGGTACTGATCTTCATTTCTTTCATCTGGGCTAAGAATTATGATTTCAGCGTTATCCTGGGCCATGCACCCGAACTGCAGGGCGCAAGACACCCACGGTTTCATGATGGCTCGAAGCGTAAAGTTTGTGCGCTTGACAAGGATCCATCCAGCTTGAATTTCTCGTCTCTTGAACATACATGGCGCTTCTCCTAAGGCATTGAACGTATTTAGATGAGTATTTCTAATTATCGGATCCCATCCATGCAATATTTTAACTTCCACCGTTCTTGCTTCCTCGTAAAGTGGGGAAAGTGGAGATCCATTAAATCTGACGGACGAGTCTATCCACATAACAAAGTCATACTCTATTAAAACAAGCTGGATTATAACCGGCTTCCATGTGTAATTGATCAGTATTTTAAAATAACTAGGATAGTCGTAAAAAGGAAATAGTCTATACTCACATTCACAAATTTTTCTAACAAGCTGTGATTGTGTTTCGTTTAGTCCAATGTCGTAAATGATCATTTTCATTGTCTCATTATTTCTTGTAACATTTGTACGTAAATTTTCAATAAGATCTTGTAATTCTCCGAAATGGTTAGAAGAAGCCGCAGTCACAAATACCGGAGTTTTTGTGTCGAAAGGATGTTTACTAAGCTTTTCAATTCCTGCGTTATCCAAGAGTAACCGCACAAGGTAATCATTCGAGATGTTGAACGTATAATTCAAGACAATGTTCAAGTTTTCTTCAAAACTTTTAGAGAATTTTCCACAGGATCCATTTTTATTGTCCACTGGTTGTCCAATGTCTTTTTCAACCCTACTAGTGTTATCATACAATCGTCTGCTATGAACTTCCATTGGTTCTGATTCTAAATACTGCGGTAATCTACTTTGCCAAGATGTATTCCAAAGATCTAATAGAGGAAAACACACAAAACAGACTGACAGAAGGAGCACAGTACGGGTAATGCAGTTCATAATGAATGAAATTTATTTCATCACTTTGTTTTCTGTATTCCTATTTCGATTTTATTTACATTGTAAACGTGAAAAAATAGGGGCAATGTACGCTAGAATTGATAATTTTGTTTGTCATTGACCAATATTCTTGCGCCTCGAGCTCATTCATTCATAATTGGAAGTAATATGTTCTCTATATATTATATATTCAGTAATATTTAATAATGTGAATGGAATAGATACGCACGCTCTGACTTGTATATATTTTATTAGCACGCACTGACTTGTATATATCTTATTGTAAAAGTATCGGCGTTTGGCCATGCTTAATGGTAAATGCGTATATATAAATAAACATCAAAGAAGTACCTAACCGTTATTCAGTCTAAAAGTCGAGAAGGCAAAGCAAAATCGTGAGAATTCCCATCGAAACAGTTGCGAACCCCAGAATGAACAACATTCCGAAGTGAGACCAGGTGTCCTGGGAGAGTCAGCGTCTCCTGATTGCATATTTACAGGGGTCCGTCGATGTTTAATATAATTGCTCTATTGTGAGTGCTGTTGAGATTATCGTCGGGATCTTCTTTAACTCATTTACAGTTACAGCACTTTGATGAGGTCGATACCTGGTATTATAGAACTGAAAAAAATCATATTGAACAAGGACGAAGTCCGAGGTCAATATGATTTTTCAGGTCTATAATTCCAGGTATTGACCGAATCGAAGTGCTATGTACAATTAATTTGTTATTTTTCTTGTTTTCAAAATCAGTGCGCCAATACAGTTGGCAATCATTCTCTATTATGACTCTATGACTCCATGTGTTCTAAAAAGAAACTGCCGTGCTGTATGAAAAGTCATTTAATTTTTTGTTACTATTATTAGTAAATTTAATCTAAACGAGTTTTTACAGAATATCACGTGACACGCTTTTAGCCAATAGAAATGATCAAATGATATAGAAAATAATAAAAGTTTATATAGAAAAATTCTATTACGATGCGGTACTTTTATTTCCTAAACGTTTTCGCCCTTCCGGCGCTTCAGTGATACATCTTTTTGTTTTTGTCTTTACTATTATCATCATTTTTTTTTTCTAACATATAAGAGCGGGAATTATGAAAACTTTTGAAAATAAGAGTGTACATTGTGCACATGGTTTTTGAATTTTTCTGTATATGTATTAAAAGTGTTCTGAGAGGACTTGAACTGAGTACTATAAGTAACTATATGTATCAGATGATACACCCGTTTATGATTCATTAAGTCATTTCATAATCAAATGATATGATAACGCGCTCTGCTTGCATGTGATTGGCCAAGTTTGGAGCCTAATCACTAAATATGGACAATAATTTTGTCATTTTTCACTCTTTAAGTACAGAAGATCTATACGATTATGTGGAACTACTTCTCATGGCGTGGCAGACAACTTCTAGGTCATGTTGTGGTTCGCCTCTAGTTCTCAGAAACGTTTCACGTTAGAAACACACATATTTAGGCAGAATCTTGTGATAAAAAGAATTTCATTGTATCATCACGATATATTGTGAAAGAATCCTCACGAGGTATTATGAAACTCGTTGTGCGTTGTATATCCCCTCGCCAAGGCTCGGGGATATAAAATGCACAACTCGTTTCATAATACATTGTATGAAATGAAAATTCATTTGAGATCCTATATACATGTTACTGTAAAATATTGAAGAACAGAAATCTAAAACAAAGGAGAAGGTCAGATGGACTCAAACATGCTGGTTTGCAATGATCTTATGAAGGATATGATGAGGAACTCTGTCAATATTTGAAAATATCTATTTTTATCGTATTCTTTCCCATTTGCCAAACACGGTCACGTGCAATGCGATGAACCGGTCATGTTGACATGTTTCCTACTTTGTGTATTAGAAGAAAATAACATGACGGAGCATAATATTTGGCATCGTTCTTTTCATGTGAAAAAAATATAATGGGTTAAACAATTCCATTTTATAATACTTGTTTATCTGAAAAATAAATGTGAAAGCGAGCAGTGCTAGAGAAGCAAAACATTAAAGTTACTATTTTCTTTTCCAGTTTATGATAAAACAATTACTAGTATAGCACAGATAATTCGGTCGATCCATATTTATGGAGTGATAAAACCAATATCAACCTCGCCCTCGGTCGATATTATACATTTATTTACTTTTACTACCGAGGTAAATACTAAATAGTTTACCAGCTCCCCAGGAAGACAATATTCACCGAGCCCGAAGGGCGAGATGAATATTGTTATCGAGGGGAGCTAAACAATTGTATTAACCGAGGTAGAGGTAAAATGATTATTATACGGTAAAGGTAGGGGTTTTATAGTCTCGTTCGCTTTAGCCTCACGCGACTTCTACAATTACCTCCCTGGCGAGACCTACACACATTCCAGTGCATTCTCAACTCCCTAGGGAGTATACAAGCAGAGCTGCCGTTCAGGCGCTAATGCTTTTCATTTACATTGCTAACTCGTCTCATTTGCAAGGTACCCGGTTTATATGTGGGTAGAGAAAGCGCAACGTAGTGTAAATTTAAGTAACTTGCCCAAGGTTACAATGGTGTTGCAATGTCCGGCGATGGTGAGATTCGAACCCACGATCTATGGGTTCGTAGTCCACCGCGCTATACCACTACGCTACCAGCACTACCATTTTATTACATGAAGTTTCAAAACCATCTATATGAATCATTTAAACATTACTTTCATACTATAAAAAGCCTCTCTGGTCTCACTATGCAATAAATGTATACATGTTAAACGTCTTCGAATTCAAAAGTATCATTTAACAAGAGGCCCAAGGGGGCCACATCGCTCACCTGAGTTGCAGACAAAGGGTTAAAAGTCACAAAAATACTTCTACAGATCAAAGCCCTTGACAGCCATATTTGTTGACCTATCGACAAGAAAGACACAAACTTGGCAGAGGACCTTGAGTACTTGCTTGCTGCAAGGTTTCCTGATATTCTGTGCAATGGTTGCAGAGGAGATGTCGAAAATGTATCAGCCAATCAGAGCCCTCGGCGGCCATATTTGTTGACCGATCGGCACGAAAAACACAATCTTGGTAGAGGACCTTGAGTTCTTCCTTCCTGTAAAGTTTCATGAAATTCTGTGCAGCGGTTGCAGAGGAGATGTCGAAAAAGTGTCAGCCAATCAGAGCCCTCGGCGGCCATATCTGTTGACCAATCGGCACGAAAAAACACAAACTTGTTGGAGGACCTTGAATACTTCCTTCCTGTAAAGTTTCATGAAATTCTGTTCAGCGGTTGCAGAGGAGATGTCGAAAATGTGTCAGCCAATCAGAGGCCTCGGCGGCCATATTTGTTGACCAATCGGCACGAAAAACACAAACTTGGTAGAGGACCTTGAGTACTTCCTTCCTGTAAAGTTTCATGAAATTCTGTGCAGCAGTTGCAGAGGAGATGTTGAAAATGTATCAGCCAATCAGAGCCCTCGGCGGCCATATTTGTTGACCGATTGGCACGAAAAACACAAACTTGGTAGAGGACCTTGAGTACTTCCTTCCTGTAAAGTTTCATGAAATTCTGTGCAGCGGTTGCAGAGGAGATGTCGAAAATGTATCAGTCAATCAGAGCCCTCGGCAGCCATATTTGTTGACCGATCGGCACGAAAAACACAAACTTGGTAGAGAACCTTGAGTACTTCATTCCTGTAAAGTTTCATGAAATTCTGTGCAGCGGTTGCAGAGGAGATGTCGAAAATGTGTCAGCCAATCAGAGCCCTCGGCGGCCATATTTGTTGACCGATCGGCACGAAAAACACAAACTTGGTAGAGGACCTTGAGTACTTCCTTCTTGTAAAGTTTCATGAAATTCTGTGCAGCAGTTGCAGAGGAGATGTCGAAAATGTGTCAGCCAATCAGAGCCCTCGGTGGCCATATTTGTTGACCAATCGGCACGAAAAACACAAACTTGGTAGAGGACCTTGAGTACTTCCTTCCCGTAAGGTTTCATGAAATTCTGTGCAGCGGTTGCAGAGGAGATGTCGAAAATGTATCAGCCAATCAGAGCCCTTGGCTGCCATATTTGTTGACCGATCGGCACGAAAAACACAAACTTGGTAGAGGACCTTGAGTACTTCCTTCCTCTAAAGTTTCATGAAATTCTGTGCAACGGATGCAGAGGAGATGTCGAAAATGTATCAGCCAATCAGAGCCCTCTGTGGCCATATTTGTTGACCGATCGGCACGAAAAACACAAACTTGGTAGAGGACCTTGAGTACTTCCTTCCTGTAAAGTTTCATGAAATTCTGTTCAGCGGTTGCAGAGGAGATGTCGAAAATGTATCAGCCAATCAGAGCCCTTGGCGGCCATATTTGTTGACCGATCGGCACGAAAAACACAAACTTGGTAGAAGACCTTGAGTACTTCCTTCCTCTAAAGTTTCATGAAATTCTTTGCAGCGGTTGCAGAGGAGATGTCGAAAATGTGTCAGCCAATCAGAGCCCTCGGCGGCCATATTTGTTGAACGATCGGCACGAAAAACACAAACTTGGTAGAGGACCTTGAGTACTTCCTTCCTGTAAAGTTTGATGAAATTCTGTGCAGCAGTTGCAGAGGAGATGTCGAAAATGTGTCAGCCAATCAGAGCCCTCGGTGGCCATATTTGATGACCAATCGGCACGAAAAACACAAACTTGGTAGAGGACCTTGAGTACTTCCTTCCCGTAAAGTTTCATGAAATTCTGTGCAGCGGTTGCAGAAGAGATGTGGAAAATGTGTCAGCCAATCAGAGCCCTTGGCGGCCATATTTGTCGACCGATCGGCACGAAAAAAACAAACTTGGTAGAGGACCTTGAGTACTTCCTTCCTCTAAAGTTTCATGAAATTCTGTGCAGCGGTTGCAGAGGAGATGTCGAAAATGTTAAAAGTTTACGCCAGACGGACGACGACGACGACGACGACGACGGACGGACGGACGACGGACGGCGCGCTATGACAATAGCTCACTTGAGCTTCGCTCAGGTGAGCTAAAAACAGATAAATTTTCAGCATGGACCAGACATGCACGTTTCGGGTAATTTAAAACCCTCGTCAGTGATCCTCAATCTAAACAAGGTAATATGGCCAAAGAGTGTGAAAGTTATTATGTCGAGAAGACGTAGCAGGATGGGTGGGATATGACGCTACAGGACTCACGTTTCAAGAAATTTTGATAACAGAAATTTTCGAATGCGTTGAATAATGCGGAAGGGTTCAAACTCAATATCATCTTGAAGAAAATTTCAAACCAATTCATTATGCACCAGACACGTATTACGAACACCAGGCGTGTTCCGAATGTAAAATTCTCATCAGTGATGCTTCCTTCCAAAATGCTTTTCATATGCCGCCCAAAGAAACGATCGAACTTGGCTACATGTGCCCTCGGGGACCCCTGGTCCACCAGCATTGACGCTCACCAAGTGGTACAAATGTTAAACGTCTTCAAATTCAAATAAAGGAAAACACAAACACTTGAATTTTCGGCCCATTGGCCTTTATCAAGTGTAAAAACGACAATGTATAAACAGACCCTCGATTGCGTTTTTATTCATATCATCCCTTCCCTCTAGAAGAAATATTTCAATGTCTTCAAATTCAATAGCATCATTTAAGAACAGATCAATTTGCCAGACATCTAGTTATACTTTCCACGTCCATTCAGAATATGAGAATGAATGTCCCATATGAGTTTGAACCTGTTACACTCTCTTGCTCTGGACCTTACATTTGTAGGAATATTTTTCCCTTTTCGAAAATCTGAATTTCACACGTAAAGACAATTTTCAATCATTTTGCCCTAAAAGGTGGGGTTTTCGAGAAATCAAATTAAATTTGTCCTTTTTTTTTAGAAGAAACATAATGAATAAGCAAATAGAACCTTTTTTAATTTTGATTGGGGCCAAAAATGGTCACCTTTTGATAACAGAAATTTTCGATTTTGATCGAACTTGGCTACATGTGCCCTAGGAGACTCCTGGTCCACCAGCAGTGACACCAAGTGGTACAAATGATAAACGTTTCGGGTACTTAACCCCGTCAGTGATCCTTAATCTAAACAATGTAATATGGCCAAAGAGTGTAAAACTTATCATGTCGAGAAATGTTTCGAAAGACGTAGCAGGATGGGTGGGATATGATGCTATGTACAGGACCCACGTCTCAGAAATATCAAGACATTTTGAAAACAGAAATTTTCGAATGCGTTGAAGAAACGATCAACCGAAGTTGATCGAACTTGGCTACATGTGCCCTCAGGTACTCCTGGTTCACCATTATATTTAACACCTTTTGATTGGTTTTGTGAAATATTCACAGCTTACTATTTTTGTAGTAGAAAGAGTTTTATTATATACATAATAGTTAAAACAAACGATTTACACCTATGATACCCAATTATACTAAAAACCATTTGTTCTGATGTGTCATTACGTTGATTTGAGGATACATGTCATTTTTATACAAATCAGCATTTTGGCCTCCAAACCTATTTTACTTCCTTCTTTGTTAATTTTAGAGAGAAGTCGCCGATCTTTAGCACTGAGTCTATGAAGAACGTCGACGATGTCACGCTAAAATTAACATAGAAATCTCCCCATCTAAAACTATTTTCTCTCACTGTAAGTTTTAGTCGTACAGACACATATCACACACCGTTAGTTATGAGAGTTCGAGATCTATCCCCCTATATATATACATTTTAATCGGAAAATATGCCGACAAAGTAGAGAAAACTTCAATTTTCCGATTTCTGAAGTTAGCTGCGCGTAAAGTAAGTAGAGATTTCCCCTGTTCGATTTCAAATACCTAAGATATGTATTCAATAAAAATATAAATATTTATCAAATGCGAAAGTTTGTTTTTCACCATTTTCAAATCAGATCTAACACTTTTAAAAATAGCGGAGACTGCATCATTAACATCACATTCCTCGTCCCAATATGCCAGGACCCTCGCTTCTCAAAAGTCTTTTTTTCCGTCACTATTAGGATCTGGAAGTCACTTCCACCTGAGACAGTCCATTCTCCATCTCTGGATAGCTTCAAGAGCCAGATCCAGGGTATCCAGCTTAGAAAATAAATACCGACCTGTTTTTATCCATTTTAACTGCACGGAATCTCGCTGTTTTATAAATACTCATCTGTACATAAATGCCCCAGTACGAAAATACCCATAGTAGGGACAGTACTTTATCAGGAAGAAGAAGAAATTGAATAATTGGCGTCTTTGGAGGTGTTCAATACCTCCTTAAAAACGTCAAGGAGGTTTTTACACCCATACCAATTTTGATTTTTAAAATATCAAAAAGCAAGGATCGGATCCGACAGATTGTAAGTTCTTGTCTGAAGCAGGGACGTATATAAAAATACGTCCCTGTCTGAGGTGTCATCTGGTCAAGGTAAAGCCAAAAGTAACGGGGTAAAAAAAATTGATAGCAACTAAAAATCACATATGTCTTAGTTAAGAACAAAAGTAAAAAAAAAAAAAAAAAAAAATCGGGGTTGATCTTTCAAGCGATTTTTGATCATGCGCACCGTTACCTTCCTGCAATTTTGAGAAAACAGAAAGAGAAGAGAAAAGAATATTCCCTTCCTCAGATATGAGATGACATCATATTGAAATCGTATATCCGACTGGAAGAAAATTAAGAAAAGGTACGTAAGCAAGGAAGACATCAGTTTTCGTACACGATGCATCCTGTACAGATCATTGACAGAAAATATTTGGAACATCCTGGACTTGGCCAGCCTGGCCTGTCCAGTTTGTGGAATACATATTTTTAGTCTAAAGGGATAAGTGATAGACTATTGTTCATTGACGAGGTTAATTGTTTTGGCTGGTAAGATGTTTGCTTCATTGACACATGATTGAGTTTGACATCGGTCCGTCTAAACAGAGAACTCTAGAGAACCCTAGAGAACTCTAGAACTAAATAGAGAACTCTAGGGATTATTTGCACTAGGATGATTAATTATGGATAAAATTGTTATATATTGATAGGAAAATACCATCTGTGCCATATTTCATACTTTTAATGAAAATTTTATCGTTTAGATACGTATTTTGTGAAATATTAGGTGTAATTCTTATATACAACGTTTATGCCGCGCGCGTCGTAATGGGTAATATTTAATGGATTGAAAATACACGGAGATGTTTTTATACAACCAACGAAAATAAGAAATAATATGATATGAATACTAATTTTCCATTATACTTTCTCATTTTCGGTAAAGGTTTAAAATTATTTGTTAAAAATAAATTTAAAGGTGTAAAGCGTTTCTGGCTCGCGCCCGTCGTTATGAACCTGCCGGTACATATCGATACATTTAAAATATGGGAAAAACAATAAAAATCTTAATCATTATACAAAATTTATTGAATTTAAAAAAAAATGTTACGGGTTACGGGTAATAACTTTATCCACGCGCCGTTTAAAGGTATACTAACAACGTGCCGACACGTGTCGCGGACACTTTGACGGCCGGCTATTCGCGTGTTTAATACATGTATTTAAACGTTCGTAAAGTTTTCTTTATTGATTTCTTAAGCTTAGTCTACAGCATATGTAAATACCTATGCCGAACAATAGCAATTGTCCATTGTAATACTTTCGAATCTATTAATAATGACGTTCACGTCGTAAAAAGTATAAACAAGGACCGCCGACGAACGCATCTAAGAATAAAAGAATTATATTGTACCCGTGTACATTATTTTATCAGACGGTGGTGAATGCTGAACACTAAGATTCCGCTTCATCGTATATTTATATCTATTAGCTTCTACCATTCAAACATCTGTATTAGCAAGACAAAATGAGTACAGAAATTTAAGAATAACTTGGTTTGAAGGTGGGCCATACGAAGGCACTGCCTTTGCTGAATTTATTGGAACATTCCCAGATGACATCCCATCTGTTCATGGCAATTCTAAAATAAACAATAAGCCATATCAAAGAATGACTGGTCAACAAAAAGACATTATAACAAAGGGTCTTGAAGAAAACAAAAAACCAAGGCAAATAAAAAATGAAGTTCGAATGGCATTACCAGATGAGGCAGTCTCTTTAAAAACAATCAGAAATGCAAAATATATTCACGAAAAAAAGAAGTACCCTGAAGATAAACAGAATTTGGCCGATGATGTGATTACAATATTAAACAAAGCTTATGAGGATCCTTCATTTGTACAGGAAGTGATGACATCTTCCTCACAGAAGCCTCCCAACATCATATGTTACTCTGAGGAACAGATGGTATCCCTCCGTAGTTCAATCTCAAATGGGTGCATACTTGGAATAGACAGAACTTTCAATGTTGGATCTTGCTATTTAACAGTTATAACTTTTAAGAACCCAAATATCGTCAGAGAAGAGACTTCTGAGTCACCTATAATGCTTGGACCAGTTTTCTTGCATTGGGACGGACAGTATCATACTTACCAAAGGTTCTTGTCCCATTTACAAAGCAGACTGCAAGGACTGGATCAAAGCAAAATAGTGTTTGGTTCCGACGGAGAGAAGGCAGTGTTAAATGCTATACAGTCCTGCTTTCCAAATGCAGTACACACTCTTTGTACACGCCATCTCAAGGAGAACTTGACTCATAATCTCCGTAAAACACTGCCACAACCAGAGGCGACAGTAATAGTAAACAAGATCTCCAACAAACAATCTGGTCTCTTGTCAATTGATGATCAGATAACTTACATGGAAGTTGAAGGAGAGATTCAGGAAGATCACAACTTGCCTTACTTAACCGCATTTTTACAGAATGTACGAAAAAATGTATTTCTTCCTCGCATGAAATGCAAAGCCTTCAAAATACCTAAACATTGGACAAACAATAACAATGAGTCCTACAATAACATAATAAAACTGCACACCAATTGGCAGATTCAGCGGTTGCCAGAACTGATTCAGATACTGCGTGATCTGGATCAAACTCAGACACAGAATGTAAGAGATGCTCTTCATCATAGAGGAGAATTTAGTGTAACAGGTCCTGCCCAATGCCTTACTGTATCTGATGCAGAATGGGTAAATATGACTCAAGAGCAAAGGGGTCGACGTCTCAGTAGGCTTTTAAACTTTATTACACCATCCAGTGTGATTAAGTCTACTGATGGATCTTTGACTTTACCAAGAGTGGCCAGGATTGCAAAGAAACCTGGTCAAGTTAAGAGAGTAAAATCGTGCAAAAGTAAAAGTGCACCAAAGAGAAGGAAATTTGATTCTGATTTCCAAAGAGAGTAGGATACAAGACAAAGATACTTGACTATTTCGGAGCTACGGTAGATGCAACATACATGTATGTATATAATATATTTAAACTACAATTTAACATGCTATTTATTTTTACTTTAAAAAAAAAAAGGATCCTGAGTAGAACCAAGTCCACGTCGTAGGATCTGGAAACATTCACTATATAAAAGTCCCATATAACTTAATCACAGTAAAATAAACAATAGGTTAAGTTATATGGGGCTTGTTATATATGTGAATGGCTAAGAGTTCTACATAAAAATATAATAAAAATATTATATTGGCCTAAATATTATACACATTACCATCACAGCCATATTTCAATACACAAGGTATTTAGTTAAATAAACAATTAAGGCATTTATTTCTATACACAAGGCATATACCAATACACAAGATATTTATTTCAATACACAAAGCATTTATTTCAATACACACACACAAATTTCTCTTTTCATCAATCAATTTATTAATTTATATTAATTACTTTAATCTTCATAAACAATAATCGTAAACTTTAGACTCGTACATCGCAAATAACAAAATCTCTCAGTGTGAAACGAGTTTGAAATTTCTGTTTATCTTTCAATTATTGTATATTACTGGCTTCATTCTCAAAAAATATTTTAATTATTGTTTAAAAACATTATTTATAGAAAATTATATCAATTTAAAAGAAGTTTAAAAAAGCTAGAGTTCTCTATTTAGTTCTAGAGTTCTCTAGGGTTCTCTAGAGTTCTCTGTTTAGTAGTACCCGTTTGACATTGACCACATTGCTAACTTTTAGATTAGGCGACAGAAATTTAATTTTTAGTTTTACAGATTTTATTTTTCCAAAATAGGGTAGGAGGAGGGAATAAAAATAAAAATCATGCAGTAACTTTCAACATTTCATGTTTTGTGCCACAATCACGATCTTTAAATTCAGCTTGTTTATCATGTTTTCAAAGCCGCATTCTCCAAAACACTTGCACGATAAAGATTAAGTGAGAATGAAAAGTAATAAACAGTAATTCGGATGAACGAAAGATAAAAATGTACAATCAGTTCATTTTATTTTTTTTTCCAATTGTGGTAAAATTAGGGTTGGCGGATCCATAAAACTAAGAATTAAAATTCTGTCGCCTTAGAATTAAACAGGTGCTTGTTTCAAATGAGCTCCTCATGCACTATCAAACAAGCTGTTAAGGTAAGGGCCGGTTTTTGCCCTGAAATCACTCGATTATTTCTCTTGTGTTATCCTTCCAACTTAGATAAAAGTTGGTCAAGATATAAATGTAAAGTATAAAAGTATTATAAGATTCCTAGTAGGTATTTTATGTAAATAAATCTGGTGAAAGATGTTATGATTACGAGTTGAAGAGGTATAGGTAAAGATGACGGAAAACGTCCAATATTGAACGAAAATGCACAAAAAATGCATTATTTTACACATTTTTTCATGTTTATTGTACTTCTGTTACCTTTTCAAGTCTAAATTGGATAAGAGAAACTAACTTTGAGGTAATTATATCAATATAATCAGCAAACTCTGCAATCCGGAATCTGAATGAAATATTATTTCGTTCTTCTCAGCCACTTATGTAGGTTTCTGGTGTGAAATACACACGGTGTAGAAATAGCCAACTTTCTTGTTTATTTCCTTCCAAACGGTTAAATATTTAATCAGAACACACTCTGAATATATTGTTCCACAATATAATTTATGAAAAAAAATTAAATGATTATGATAACCTATTTTATCGCTCTAGAGACACATTTAAAAATAATCATCCATCCCCTCTTTTTTGGTTTTTCGCCTGTGGGACATTGTTCCCCCCTCGCTTCAGAACCCCACTTGGTCAGAAAATGTTTTTTATTGATATACACCTTTGGTGAAAGTGGCATTGTATTAGGGTGGGGGGGGGGAACAATGTTGTATAAAAACTTTTCCATTTTCCATTGAATTCTGTGTAAAAAACGCTTATTTTGACCCAAATATCGGTCTTATTTTGCATAAATTATCCCATCTGACAGCAGTTTCATATGTGGACCAAGATACTTGACATTTCTACTGAAAAAAATTCTCAAATTTTGCATTTAGAAATTTGGACTTTTCAGGGCAGATTTTAAGCCTTATCTTTACAGCTCCTGTCGTGTTGCCGGAAAATACTTACGGTATCCGGTCCGGTTTTTACTATCATCATTTACCTTGAGACCGGCGTCCATGTTTTGCTTAAACTTACCTGTGCAGATAAATATCTTTATCTTGCCTATTGATCGCCCCACAGAGTGAGTACATTGTCATATCTACATTGTATTTTACGTATCCTAAATGCATATTACTTAAATCTTGTATATTTTGTGCTTAAACAGAGTTTTTGATAATTGCCACGTCAGCATATTTTTACCTGGTCTAAGTGGCATAGTGTGAAATATTGATATATACGTACCTATGGTCAGTTCATTTATTGTACACGGACGTTTCATAAATCATACTAGAATGTTACTGTAAGTTAAGAAAACTTGCATTTTTGTTATGGATACTTACATTTTCCTAATTTGGTCAAGATACTGCCATAATATACCTGGTCACCTGGTCATCACTTGTGTTAGTAATATGGCATAATGTGAAATACTTACTTTATATTTTCTTTGTATTCTGTGATTCTAGTCTTTTTCATTCATGATGTGAATTGAATCATTTTTGTACCATTTTTGGTAAATTGTCATTTTTCTATGTTTGTTTCTACATATTTGGAACATATTGTAATACATTGTTATTGATACCTTTCAGTATCTCACCCTCTACGCGGAGGAGGCCAATAAACTAGTTTGAATCCAAACCTTGTTTGTGCACAGTGAGATATCTAAGGACAGTCAACCAATGATGAGTACAGACACAGATGTTGAGGACAGCAATGCCACAATCCAGTGTGCTGACGCCGAAGAACACCCAAGTGATGCCCAACCCGGTACAAGCGATGATCGTCCACAACGTCAACGCTTACGTAAACTGACGTTACCTGCTCAGGAGGAGTACAACGCTCGTGTTAATAAGTACAATCATGATCTTAGTATCGTCACGGGAGAAATTGACGCTGCAATTTCTCATATAGATAACTTTCAACACGATAAATCTTCACTTGGATCACTGCAGAAACTTATCTTGTCATGTCAGGAGTCATATGATGATCTTTCTGAGAAATTCATAGACTATTTAAAATCTATGCGTACTGTGGAAAGTTCTGACGAAGAAGGACGTCACTCTCGGATTAGATACCGTTACGGACTGAAACTCGATTTAGCTTACAGCAGGATCAAGATGCTCTTAAAGCCTGCTCCCGTTGTTCATGCCCTTGGTGACACACAATTTAGTAATGCACGTGAACCTCTGGAGAAAACATTTCCTAGCGACAACCGATCTGTTCATTCCGCGTCAAGTGCATCGTCATCAAAAAGTAGTATAATGGGAAGAAAACTGGCTAAGCTGGAAGCAGCTATAGTAAGGAAGCAGTACTTAGAAAAGGAAACAGAGCTCATACGTAAAAAAGCTGAACTGGAAGCTCAAATGAAGCTGCTTGATGTAGAGCGTAATATAGAAACTAGACGTACGGAACTTGAAGCTATGAATCGTCAAGGCTCTCTGAAGCCTCCGTCGGAAATCACAGACAGCCATTCACGCACGCAAGAATATGTGAATGCTCTGCCGCCGAGCTCATTAAATGGTGATGGTGTGCAGCAGCATGGAGGGGAGTTACAACTTGATCCCAATGCACCCGTGTTTCAACCTCAACAACCGTGTGTTCCGCTGACAAATCAGTTAAATGATATGACTAAATTCCTACTGAAAAAGGATATGATCCTAGCAAGGATCACTGCGTATGATGATAACCCAAGCTCTTATCTTACGTGGAAGCAAACATTTAAGTCTCTTATGAGGGAACTTAGTGCTACTCCAGCAGAAGAACTGGACCTCCTGATTCGATGGTTAGGAACGGAGAGTAAACAGCAGGCTGCTACTATCCGTAGATGTAACGCCGACGATCCAGTCAAGGCAGTGAAACTTATCTGGGAAAGGATGGAGGAGCGCTTTGGAGCCCCAGAGCTCATAGAGAGCTTTCTTAAACGTCAAATTGCATCATTTCCCAAAATAGGCTACCGTGACTATAAAAAGCTCTATGGCCTTGCCGACTTAGCTGCCGAGATTGCCTCCGTAAAGAAACAACCTCAGTACTCTACACTATTCGGTTATTTCGACTCTCCTACCGGTATCAACCTACTCGTGGCCAAGTTACCTAATAATCTACAAGATAAGTGGACCACCGAGGCTTTGAAGTATAAGAATCGTGAGCATGTTGTGTTTCCGCCGTTTTCATTCTTTTTGACTTTCATTAAGAACATGGCTAAGATGAAGAATGACCCGAGCTTTAATTTTGAGCCGGACAAGGAACGACCTTTGACAGCTCCTCGTACACGAAATCAAGGTGTCGTTCAAGTGAGAAAGACAGAGACGACAGATTCCGATAAAGTTAAGCCGTTTCTGTCGAACGATGGCTCTAAATCTGAGACAACGGGTGAGAACGATAAGTCTCCACGATGTCCCGTTCATCACACTCGCCATCTTTTAAATGATTGTAAAGGATTTCGTGCTAAAACATTGGCTGAAAGAAAAACTTTCATATTTTCGAACGGAATCTGCATAAAGTGCTGTGGTCCAAAGAAGCATAGAGCGAAAAACTGTACCACCAGTGTTGAGTGTGGTATATGTAAGATGACATCCCACCCTACTGCCCTACATGTGGACGAATCCAAACCGGTAGGGGAGATTGTGCAATCATCATGTACACAAGTTTGTGGAACTCAGTATGGAGCTAGCAAGTCTTGCGCAAAGATCATACCAGTGCGAGTTTATCCGGATGGTTCAAAGCAGAAGTCGAGAATCATTTATGCTATGATAGATGACCAAAGCAACCATTGTTTGGCTTCGACTTCGTTCTTCGACGCATTCAACATAACCGGTCCCGAGTTTGAGTACACATTGATATCTTGCAGTGGGACAGTTACTACATCTGGAAGGAAGGCTATTGGTTTTGTTGTCGAGTCACTTGCTGGAGACCGTTGTCTTAATCTACCGACTCTTATTGAGTGTGAACTGCCGAACAACAGAGATGAGATACCATCTCCCCATGTAGCGACTGCTTACCCTCATCTCAAAGACATCAAAGACTCAATACCCGCTATCATTAATGATGCCGAGATAGAAATCCTCATAGGCAGGGATCTCATATCTGCTCACTTTGTTCTGGACCAACGACGTGGCACCGGAAATGCTCCGTACGCACAAAGGTTACCCCTCGGCTGGGTAGTCATCGGTTCAGTGTGCTTGGATACCGTTCACATACCAGAAACTGTTACCGCCTGTAAGACCTTCGTGCTTGGAAATGGTCGGACGTCTCATTTTGAACCGTGTGACAAGAGGCTCACAGTAAAGGAGAACATTTTCCTGAAAACTGACAGTGACGAAAAGATTGCGCCATCCATCGAAGACAACATCTTTCTCAAAATTATGGATCGTAATCTACGTAAGGACAATGATGGTCACTGGGTGGCACCTCTGCCATTTCATCCGTCCCGACCTTCACTTCCAAACAACAGATCTCAAGCACTTAACCGCGCCCTGTCACTGGATCGTTCTTTACATCGTAGCTCTACTAAGAAGGAACACGTATCCGAGTTCATGAATAGGATTTTCGAGAAAGGACACGCAGAGAAGGCTCCTGATATTCCCCACACCAAGGAGAGGTGGTACCTGCCCATGTTTGGTGTCTACCACCCGAAAAAGCCAGAAGCCATACGAATGGTCTTCGACTCGTCCGCCCGATTTAATGGAATCGCATTGAACGAGGTTCTCCTTAAGGGTCCTGACATTTCCAACGATTTGCGTGGCATACTTCTCCGGTTCAGGCGTGAGCGCATAGCTATGACTGCTGACGTGGAACAGATGTTCCACAACTTCCGAGTCCGTGAGGATCACCGTGACTATCTCCGGTTCCTCTGGCATCCGATGAATGATTTGAATCTACCGTTGGAAGAATTCAGAATGACGGTCCATGTTTTTGGCAATCGGCCGTCGCCAGCAATTGCCACATATGGGCTCAGACGTTCGGTTGACGATGCGGATGATGACATCAAGGACTTCGTGAATAACGACTTTTACGTTGATGATGCCCTCCGAAGTTGTCCTGATGTGGAAACAGCAATTGATCTGATGCGAAGAACTCAAAAAGCCTTACAAGACGGAGGGAGCCTTCGCTTACATAAAATAGCATCAAACTCGAAGTCCGTACTACTGCAGTTTCCAAAGGAGGACTTATCGAAAGACTTGAAAGATATCGACATCGGTGAAGACGATCTGCCGATGCAGAGGAGTCTAGGTCTCTCCTGGGACATTAACGCAGACGTGTTTACGTTCAAGACATCTCTAGAATTGAAACCGTTTACTCGAAGGGGCATCTTGTCTACCATAAACAGTCTGTATGACCCCTTAGGTTTTACATCTCCCGTAACTCTACAGGGAAAGCTATTATTGCGACAGATGATGTCCAACTCACAAAACACAGGATGGGATGATCCTCTCGATGAGTCTTTCGTTCAGAAATGGGCTGCGTGGGTAGACTCTCTTCGCTTTCTAGGAACTTTGCGATTCCCGCGCATGTACAGCAACATGTCAGTCGAAAAGGCAACCCGTACTGAAGTGCATATATTTTCAGACGCATCTAAGGACGCAATCGCAGCCGTTGCGTTTCTGAAAACCTGGAATGAGACCGACTGCGAAACTAGCTTTCTCATGGGAAAGGCAAAGGTTGCTCCGACACACGGACATACAATACCCCGTTTGGAGCTCTGTAGCGCAGTTCTAGGCGTTGAAATCGGTGAGATAATTCGAGAGCAGATGCGCCTGCCTTCTGAATGCTTCTGGTTTTATACGGATAGCCAGGTAGCACTAGGATACATCGCCAACGAAGCCAGACGATTTTACGTGTATGTAGCTAACCGCGTGAGTCGCATACGTTCATTCTGTGGACACGAACACTGGCAGCACGTGCCAACAGACCAGAACCCCGCTGACTTGGCTACGCGCAACTTCGAAGCTAAGGATCTTGCCGAGAGTATCTGGATTACAGGGCCAAGCTTCCTCAAGCGTAATGTGATTTGCGAAGAGACGCTTGTACATCACGAGGACTATGGAAAGCTTTTGTCTGATTCCGACACCAATGTCAGACCGATAGTCATTGTTGACAAAGTTCATTCCGTTGCATCTATGTCCTCTATGTTGACTCGATTTCAGCATTTCTCGAAATGGTTCGATCTTATGCGCTCAGTAGCAATACTACAACATGTCGCCGCATCATCGAGGACTCCATGTGAACATTCGAGTAGTCGTTGGCATTATTGTCGTGTCGATGCCACTTCACTGCAAGCTGCGAGGCTCATGATTCTGAAGGAAGTACAAATCGACGCCTTCAAGGAAGAAATCCGTTGTCTAGTCGCAGACAAATCGATACCCAAAGGCAGTAACATTGCTCCGTTGTCACCGTTTCTTGATGAATCCGGTCTGTTACGCGTTGGTGGCAGACTTTTGAAGGCAGCTGGGTTAGCTTCGAACAGCGTACAACCAATCATTATCCCGAAGAAAGGTCATGTGACTACATTACTCATCCGTCACTACCATGAGTCTATCTTTCATCAAGGGCGCAAACTTACAGAGGGGAAAATACGCTCGGCAGGACTTTGGATTATAGGTGCAAAGCGCCTTATTGCATCAGAAATTCACCACTGCATAGTGTGCCGCAAGCTCAGAGGATCCTTCTGTACCCCGAGAATGGCCGACTTACCTGCAGACCGGTTGACACCAGGACCGCCGTTCACATTTGTAGGGGTAGATACCTTCGGTCCCTGGGAAGTCATCGCCAGAAGGACTCGCGGAGGACAAGCAGCACACAAACGCTGGGCGATACTATTCACTTGTTTGGTTTGCCGTGCGATTCACATAGAGCTCATAGAGGAGCTTAGCACCTCTGCGTTTATCAACTCACTGAGACGTTTCATTTCTGTAAGAGGCCCCGTTCGTGAATTCCGCTCAGACAGAGGCACCAACTTCGTCGGAGCCGTAAATGAGCAGAAGATGCTACATCATTTTGTCGAGCAACAATCATCGCAAAGGTTTCTACAGGATCAAGAGTGCGTTTGGCTCTTTAATCCCCCACATGCGTCCCACTTTGGGGGCGCCTGGGAACGTATGATTGGTGTCGTGCGTAATGTTCTCAATGGAATTCTGTGTCAAACCAACACGAAGTCACTCACCCATGAGACTCTCAGTACATTTCTCTCTGAGGTTTGCGCAATAGTAAACTCTCGACCTCTCACGCCGCTGACAGAGGAATCTGATGTCGTCTTGTCACCAAACATGATATTGACACAGAAGGGTGACACGCTTCCGCAAGCTATTCCCGCTATGGATCCTAAAGAGATGTACAAGTCTCAATGGTGTCACGTTCAGACTATGGCAGCCGAGTTCTGGAAAAGATGGAAACGCGACTACATCTCATCCCTTCAACCTCGATCTAAGTGGACACTCAATCAAAGGAATCTTGAGGAAGGAGACCTTGTTCTAGTCAAGGAACTCGACACACCGCGAAATCTGTGGCCGGTCGCCATCGTGAACAAGACATTCCCATCCGAAGATGGATGTGTTCGAACCGTACAGATTCGTATGCGCAAAGGGGATGACCGAACCCTTTACATTCGTCCCGTTCATAAACTAGTGCCATTGCTTGAGAGCTCCGAAAAGGACAATGACGATGCTTAGTGTACTAGTGTTATGATAGAAGCTCAAGACTTCATTTGTCTTTTTGTAGAAGCTCAAGACTTCATTTATCTTTTTGTAGAAGCTCAAGACTTCATTTGCCTTTTGTGTTCATGATTTTACATAACTTTTTTATATATATAAATCTGATTTATTTCCTTTGAAATATGGTGCCATTTTATACACTTTATATGTGTAATTAATTTCAGGGTATATATTGTTGAAAACTCTGGATAATCACCTCATTTTATATGGTAATTGTTGTTGAATCAAATGTATCATCATTTTTTGTGATTTTTGCAAACTTTCATAATATATAGTGATTTCCTCCAGAAATCAGGAGGGGAGTGTCGTGTTGCCGGAAAATACTTACGGTATCCGGTCCGGTTTTTACTATCATCATTTACCTTGAGACCGGCGTCCATGTTTTGCTTAAAGTTACCTGTGCAGATAAATATCTTTATCTTGCCTATTGATCGCCCCACAGAGTGAGTACATTGTCATATCTACATTGTATTTTACATATCCTAAATGCATATTACTTAAATCTTGTATATTTTGTGCTTAAACAGAGTTTTTGATAATTGCCACGTCAGCATATTTTTACCTGGTCTAAGTGGCATAGTGTGAAATATTGATATATACGTACCTATGGTCAGTTCATTTATTGTACACGGACGTTTCATAAATCATACTAGAATGTTACTGTAAGTTAAGAAAACTTGCATTTTTGTTATGGATACTTACATTTTCCTAATTTGGTCAAGATACTGCCATAATATACCTGGTCACCTGGTCATCACTTGTGTTAGTAATATGGCATAATGTGAAATACTTACTTTATATTTTCTTTGTATTCTGTGATTCTAGTCTTTTTCATTCATGATGTGAATTGAATCATTTTTGTACCATTTTTGGTAAATTGTCATTTTTCTATGTTTGTTTCTACATATTTGGAACATATTGTAATACATTGTTATTGATACCTTTCAGTATCTCACCCTCTACGCGGAGGAGGCCAATAAACTAGTTTGAATCCAAACCTTGTTTGTGCACAGCTCCTTTACCGTCTCCTCGAAATTCCGAGTGTTCGGGGTTTCCCGCGCTTCAGCTGGGACTCACAGGGTCCCTGTAGATATCCTTGTTGTACTGTCCACTTGACTAAACAGTGATTTTTTTCAGTAATTTGGGAATGGGGTCGGGGCCCGTGCAATTGGGAAAAATAACGACGTTTGGGAATATTTTGGGAAGTACCAATCTAAAAGTAAAATGACAGTTTATACAAACAAAAGTTCAGAATTGAATATTTGATAAAATAATTTTGTTTCAAATATGATTTAATTTCTTATGCTTACTACAATATGGCAAATGATTAGTAGATTTGCTACTTTTGAACCATTACTTTTCACTAATTTTGGTGATATTTCCATCTGTATGTGATTGGGAAATTTTAGAGCCACAATTGGGAAAAAAAGATACTATTTTTCATTGGGAATGGGGCCGAATAACGGCCCCAAAAAGGGGCAAAAAAAATCCCTGCTAAAGTAGTAATTTCAATGGAAACTGAGAGCTTCCTTACTTTTTGTCTAAGCACAACCTCATTTACAAATGCGTACTTCATAAAGTGTGCGGGGAAAATCGGCGATCTGAGCTCGTTGTGTATCTTTCGATCAGTCAGGGGTCCAACTTATATGAGTAATAACTTCTTGAAGTTAATTAACTTGCATCAGTATTTACTTATACAAGTTATGTTCATGAGTCTATAACTTGTATAAGTTACAAATAAAAAAGCAGATTTTCCTCAAAATTTCTCCAATAACTTAAACAAGTTATAACAGTGTTTTTGATTTAAACATGTTTTAAATTCAAAGCATTGTGATTCATTGTTAATATTCACATTTAGAAGATGCATCTAAGTCTTTACTATGTTTCTGACCTAATTTTCTTGGGAATTAGATTGTCTGTTGCTGGTAAATAGGATTAAATTACAGAAATATTCCCCAGAGAACCCTATTTTTGAGAGCCTTGCGCCAGACTTCCAGAGCATGCGCTAGATAGTGAGATATACCAGGAGGTTGTCCAATTTAATATCTATTAAGTTACAAATGCTCAGTTCATAAGAAAAATGCTCAGAGGAGATCTTGAGGTTCAAAGTTTGCTGTTATAACTTGTTTAAGTTATAAATACTAAAATCCAGTTACTTGGGCAAGTTATAACTTTTTTAAGTTGGACCCCTGACTGTCGATTATTGGTGTATTTTCCAGTGCCTGTCTAAAAATAATGCAAGTGCATTGAAGTGAAATATACATGTACATTTGTTGAATCCTACCTGAAAATGTGAAAAGTAATCTATTCAAACCATGTTTCTGCTGTGTGATCTACCAGTTGTAATCTCTGCAGCATCCGCCATGATTCTTCTATATTTGTTTAAACCAACCCCCCCCCCCCCCAGGTTTTCATCTACATGTATAATGGCTAGATCGCTTTGACTGGTATGTGTCATATAGTTACAGTGTTACTGTAAATTGGAAATAGAAATATTAATAGATTTCATGAAAATATGTTTTTAATCCGTCTTTTTGTTCGACATATTCGTTATTTCCTGACCTTGCCGTCTTTGTCATACAAAATAATTTCCACTTTAACAAGATAGAGAGAGGTTATCTCGTTCACACAAAATCATTTTACTTTGAATGAATAAGGAGTTGGTATGTTTGTATTTTTAAAAATACATGATATAGGCATGATAGGTACATGTAATAAGAAGTTGGATGGATCAAATTAATCATCAAACACACAACATGGTGCACAGACCATCATTTTATTGATAAACTATTAAATTGGATGAGAATGTCACAGGCCCTTCTTTTGCAAGATGGCATTAAGTGTGTATGTGTAAACGTCTTCAAATTGAATAGCATCATTTAAGAAGAGATAAATTGGCAACGTGGACCAGACATGCACGTTTCGGGTACTTAACCCTCATCAGTGATCCTAAATCTAAACAATATAATATGCCAAAAAAGTATGAAAGTTACTTTGTCGAAAAAGTGTACCTAAAGAAGTAGCAGGATGGGTGGGATATGATGCTACAGGATGCAACATTGCAAATGCAAGGGAGGGTCGTGAACTTAAGAGAATATGATATTTGCTCTTGTTGAAACAGATTAAGTATAAAAAAGAAACAAACACAATTATTAAGTCTCTAAGATATGCAGGAGTTGTAGCCACAGTTGTATTTTTTAAGATACATGATATAGGCATGATAGGTAATAAGAAGTTTAGACGGATGGATCAAATAAATCATCGAACACACAACATGGTGCACAGACTGTCATTTTATTGATAAGCTATTTAATTGGATGAGAATGTCACAGGCCCTTCTTTTGCAAGATGGCATCAAGTGTGTATGCAACATTGCAAATGCAAGGGAGAGTCGTGAACTTAAGAGAATACGATATTTGCCCTTGTCGAAACAGATTAAGTATAAAAAAGAAACAAACACAAAAATTAAGTCTCCTATTCCTGATATACAGTAGTTTTAGCCCCATGAAAAATTGTATTAATGGGTTTTCAATACATTTATATTTATACTTCATTGTAGAGTCAGACATTGGTAGCCACACACTAATACCAAAAATCATTAACTCTTTCCTTCATTTTCAGTGTTGCATCATGGGATATGAAACAAATCGTTTCCAAGGTGACGTTGATGAAGAGTTGATCTGTCCAATCTGTAGTGGAGTTTTAGAGGAACCTCTACAGGTAAATGTACTATATTCTGTCTTTTCGATATACAAAGTTACATATAATTCCCACTTGGGACGGTATCTGACGTAAACGCATAATGGCATAATGATGTTTCTATAGAAACGTCATATTTGAAGCATGTTTTCTCTGAATTTATGCTTGTTGCCATAGAATTTGATGACGTCACAAATTACTTTACATCTGATAACGTCCGAAATGGAAAAGGAATGAAAAAACGATTATTGCCTGGAACGCAACATATTATTACTATAGGGATATCTCTGTCCAATGTGCATGTCTGTCTGTCCGTCTGTCTAGCTAGTAGTCATGCCTTCACATAAATGGCTATAACTTGATTGATATGCCTCATACCCCAATCAAACCTGCAGGATGGTCAAGCATGATGAGACTCAAGGTCAAAGGTCAAAGTCACGTGCAAGGTCAGGATCAAATATTTAGGGTAAGATATACTACGGGCGACATAGACTTGTTCTTGAACTGTTCTATTTTTGCAGAGATAGACTATTGACCTCTAAAACTTCAGTATAATTATGCAAATTCTATCAAGAAATCATTGCACGTGTTCTTAAATATTATACAAATATGTTACAGGAAAAGGGGTTAAGCTCTGCTAGAACCATTCAAAACAAAAATATTTTTTTGATATAGGCCCCACAGTGTGAGCACGCTTTCTGCAGTGACTGTATACAGGAATGGCTGACCCGACAACCAACGTGCCCTGTTGACAGGTCCACGATCACTCCCAATCAGCTCAAACCTGTACCAAGGATATTAAGAAACTTGCTCTCAAGGCTACAGGTGGGTACATTGTATTTGTAAGAAAAAGAATTTACCTTAACTCATCTAATTTCATGAAATTTAAGAAAATTTATGACACATATTTGAAATTTGATGATAAAAAAACTTGTAATATGCAATATGTTATAATAGCAGACCTGCCTACCCCACTGAATATTTTTTGCACATTTTCGTAGAAAACAATTTTTTTTTGCAGAAAATGAAACATATATAAAGCTATCGAAATGCATGGTAAGGGAGATTTTGTCATGGCCTTGATTAACTGAAAGAGCTACATGTATATTGAATACATACATGTACATGTACTGTATATTGCTATTACACTGTACATTTCAGAATGCCAAAGACATTGATAGAAAATATTTTTTTCTTATATTTAGAATTATGATGGGAGACCTTGAATTCAAATCATAGAACGTATTTCAGGAGTGTAAAATCAAAGGCATTTGTTCAATCCGAGATCTGCAGCCAGATTGACGAAAATTCTTACGAACGATTTTAAGAATTTTTGTAACTTTTGATCCCTTGGTACTTCTTATTTGACTTTATATTTAGTGTCTAGAACATACTACAATCTAAAAGTAAAATATTTTGACTCTTTTATTTACTGACGAAAGTTACAAAAATTGCTGAATTTTTATGCAAGAACTTTTGTGAAACTGGGCACTGTATATTAACTCCTTTATAAAATACAAGTACAAATTTTATATTACCAGATAGCATGTGAGAATGCTGCAAACGGTTGTACAGCAGTGGTGAAGCTTGACATGTTAGCCCAGCATCTCCAGGAATGTGAACATAATCCCAAGAAACCCATTCACTGTGAGAAAGGCTGTGGACTAGTTATACCTAAAGACGAGCTCAAGGTTAGTACTTACACATGTTAACCCAGCATCTCCAGGAGTGTGAACATAATCCCAAGAAACCCATTCACTGTGAGAAAGGCTGTGAACTAGTTATACCTAAAGACGAGCTCAAGGTTAGTACTTACACATGTTAGCCCAGCATCTCCTGGAGTGTGAACATAATCCCAAGAAACCCATTCACTGTGAGAAAGGCTGTGGACTAGTTATACCTAAAGACGAGCTCAAGGTTAGTACTTACACATGTTAGCCCAGCATCTCCAAGAGTGTGAACATAATCTCAAGAAACCCATTCACTGTGAGAAAGGCTGTGGACTAGTTATACCTAAAGACGAGCTCAAGGTTAGTACTTACACATGTTAGCCCACCATCTCCAGGAGTGTGAACATAATCCCAAGAAACCCATCCACTGTGAGAAAGGCTGTGGACTAGTTATACCTAAAGACGAGCTCAAGGTTAGTACTTACACATGTTAGCCCAGCATCTCCAGGATTGTGAACATAATCCCAAGAAACCCATCCACTGTGAGAAGGGCTGTGGACTAGTTATACCTAAAGACGAGCTCAAGGTTAGTACTTACACATGTAAGCCTAGCATCTCCAGGAGTGTGAACATAATCCCAAGAAACCCATTCACTGTGAGAAGGGCTGTGGACTAGTTATACCTAAAGACGAGCTCAAGGTTAGTACTTGCACGTGTTAGCCCAGCATCTCCAGATCCCAAGAAACCCATTCACTGTGAGAAAGGCTGTGGACTAGTTCTACCGGAAGACGAGCTCAAGGTTAGTACTTACACATGTTAGCCCAACATCTCCTGGAGTGTGAACATAATCCCAAGAAATCCATTCACTGTGAGAAAGGCTGTGGACTAGTTATACCTAAAGACGAGCTCAAGGTTAGTACTTACACATGTTAGCCCATCATCTCCTGGAGTGTGAACATAATCCCTAGAAACCCATTCACTGTGAGAAAGGCTGTGGACTAGTTATACCTAAAGACGAGCTCAAGGTTAGTACTGACACATGTTAGCCCATCATCTCCAGGAGTGTGAACACAATCCCTAGAAACCCATTCACTGTGAGAAAGGCTGTGGACTAGTTATACCTAAAGACGAGCTCAAGGTTAGTACTTACACATGTTAGCCCAGCATCTCCAGGAGTGTGAACATAATCCCAAGAAACCCATTCACTGTGAGAAAGGCTGTGGACTAGTTATACCTAAAGACGAGCTCAAGGTTAGTACTTACACATGTTAGCCCAGCATCTCCAGGAGTGTGAACATAATCCCAAGAAACCCATTCACTGTGAGAAAGGCTGTGGACTAGTTATACCTAAAGACGAGCTCAAGGTTAGTACTTACACATGTTAGCCCATCATCTCCAGGAGTGTGAACATAATCCCAAGAAACCCATTCACTGTGAGAAAGGCTGTGGACTAGTTATACCTAAAGACGAGCTCAAGGTTAGTACTTACACATGTTAGCCCATCATCTCCAGGAGTGTGAACATAATCCCAAGAAACCCATTCACCGTGAGAAGGGCTGTGGACTAGTTATACCTAAAGACGAGCTCAAGGTTAGTACTTACACGTTAGCCTAGCATCCCCAGGAGTGTGAACATAATCCCAAGAAACCCATCTACTGTGAGAAGGGTTGTGGACTAGTTATACCTAAAGAAGAGCTCAAGGTTAGTACTGACACATGTTAGCCTAGCATCCCCAGGAGTGTGAACATAATCCCAAGAAACCCATTCACTGTGAGAAAGGCTGTGGACTAGTTATACCTAAAGACGAGCTCAAGGTTAGTACTTACACATGTTAGCCCAGCATCTCCAGGAGTGTGAACATAATCCCAAGAAACCCATTCACTGTGAGAAAGGCTGTGGACTAGTTATACCTAAAGACGAGCTCAAGGTTAGTACTTACACATGTTAGCCCAGCATCTCCAGGAATGTGAACATAATCCCTAGAAACCCTTTCACTGTGAGAAGGGCTGTGGACTAGTTATACCTAAAGACGAGCTCAAGGTTAGTACTTACACATGTTAACCCAGCATCTCCAGGAGTGTGAACATAATCCCAAGAAACCCTTTCACTGTGAGAAGGGCTGTGGACTAGTTATACCTAAAGACGAGCTCAAGGTTAGTACATTTACTTACACATGTTAGCCCAGCATCTCCAGGAATGTGAACATAATCCCTAGAAACCCATTCACTGTGAGAAGGGTTGTGGACTAGTTATACCTAAAGACGAGCTCAAGGTTAGTACTTACACATGTTAACCCAGCATCTCCAGGAATGCGAACATAATCCCAAGAAACCCTTTCACTGTGAGAAAGGCTGTGGACTAGTTATACCTAAAGACGAGCTCAAGGTTAGTACTTACACATGTTAGCACAGCATCTCCAGGAGTGTGAACATAATCCCAAGAAACCCATCCACTGTGAGAAAGGCTGTGGACTAGTTATACCTAAAGACAAGCTCAAGGTTAGTACTTACACATGTTAACCCAGCATCTCCTGGAATGCGAACATAATCCCAAGAAACCCTTTCACTGTGAGAAAGGCTGTGGACTAGTTATACCTAAAGACGAGCTCAAGGTTAGTACTTACACATGTTAGCACAGCATCTCCAGGAGTGTGAACATAATCCCAAGAAACCCTTTCACTGTGAGAAAGGCTGTGGACTAGTTATACCTAAAGACGAGCTCAAGGTTAGTACTTACACGCACATTACTATTTTTATCACGCCTCACACTAATTTCAGCCAATGGCATTGTAGTTCGTACATAGAGGTACATTTGTGTATTGTCACGTGGTGTCCTACTTTGATGCAGAAGTAGGTCACTAAATTATCATCTGTCAGTACAGTCATAAAAGTTGTTACAAATTGGTTCTTGACATGATATATTGGTTACAGGGTTTCATACATCCTACTCAAAGTAGGTGTGTAAAATCCACAAATTTACACACTCCTCACCCACCCCCTTATATAGAGTTCTGACAGTGATACATAGAGGCATACAAAGGTCAAGTCTGGGGTCAAATTTAGAAGCACTTACATACTCATAAATTTTCATATTGTGTTAAACACTTGTATATTTCACTGATGAAATCCAACTTTGACCTCATAATAGTATATTGAAACCTGAATTTCAATCAGATTGGTCACAAATGCATCATAATTCATATTTTAAAATGTAACAAGTGCGATATGATATTGTATGTCGTTGTGTATTGAGCTAGTTTTGAATGTACATGTATTTGTATGTGATAATATCCCTCATCTAATAAGACGAGACATAATGCTCTGTTTTGATTTGTCAGTTGTACATGTTTAGTTTAGTTTAAACATATTTTATTTCCGAAAACGAAATGGGATCGGGCAAAAGTTTTAACAACATTACAAACGCCCTCTCCCTGTACATGTATACAGCCGGAACGCCAATCCCTATTTTGACGGTTGGAAGCATTGTTTCTGAAAGGGGTGGATAACTCTTGACATACAAAGTAGCGGAATAAGAATAAATTGGGCTAAACGACCTTAACTGTTTATCTCAAATTTTGAATATAATTATAAAACAAATAATACTCAGGTATAATATTCACTACATATAACTGAAATTCCCCTGAAAGGGATTTTTGATATTTTTCACCCCTGCTAAAGATCCAACGAAAATTGTGCATACACCGTTGGTTTTAATAGCAATTCTCTGTAAGCATTTAAACAATTTCGGCACGCATGGTCTCCGATTTTCATGAAATTTCACACATAAGTCGGGACCAATGAAAAATGGAAAATTTGACAAAATAATTAATTCTAGGTCATCTGGTTACCATGGCAACCGCCTTTAAAGTTGAAAAATTGGCAAAATTGAGCTAATTTGAAGCTGTATAATTTGGTCTGTATGTGACATCAATGAAAGATTTTCTATGCATCCTAAAGATTAGGACATAAAATTTTAAATAAGCTCACTAGTAGTGTCTGATATTGTAAAAAGGCTGGTTACCATGACAACATAATTAGCTAATTTTGATATATTGATTTCAAAATGCTGTTTGTATTTTCCAATTTTTCTCCTCTCTTGATGGGTATATAATAAGGAAATAGGATTTATTATATAAAATGAGCAAATTCAAGATAAACCTACTTGTTACTATGTACATAAGTTACCTTGGCAACGGTAACTATGGTCTTGAATATTACTTATTTTGCAACTTCAGTGTCATTTTAAAAAAATTTTGCATCATGATGAACAGATAAAAATTGTTGGGAAATATCCAACACAAAGAGCTCTTTCAAAAACCGTGAAAAAGCTATGGGGAACATATGTTACCATGGCAACCATTTTTTATTATTTTCATAAAACAGTAATTATTAATCCCAGGAAGTTCAAATTTAATATTCTAATATGACTTGATTCTTTTTCCCTATTAAGACAACAGACGCGAGCCGGGCTCTATTCTCCAATATAGGCCCTAAAGCGATAAGCCACGCCTACCCATTTTCTGAAAGCAGATAAACCGGCAGGAACTGGTTTTTACCAAGAATCGATGGTCATTATTAGAATAGAAATAAAAAATGACAAGCCGGGCTCTATTGTCTCATAATGCCCTCGCCTCCTCAGCCAATCAAATTTATCACCTCGCCGCTGACGCGGCTCGGTAATAAATGTGATTGGCTGAGGACGCTCGGGCATTATGAGACAATAGAGCCCGGCTTGTCATTTTTAATTTCTTAAACAATAAAGATAAAGTAAGCCTCTATCAAAATATAATAAAAAAGTTTCAAATAATTAATGGTTGCTATAGTAATTTGGCCATACATTACAAAAATAAGCATTTTTTGTTGTTTTTCGAAGTCTTTTCCTCAAAAAGCGAAACAGGCTTACACAACCTTTTACATATTAGATAAAGCAAAGTCTAAACTTTATTTTAGATTTTAAAAATTTCAGATTACTTAACTTTTGATGCCTGTATCCAAGGACTCAAAGTGGGTCTGTGTGAAATTTTACACAATCGTTCCCATAGCAACGGGTTATTTCCTGAACATTTTTAAAAAATTTTTCTTTCATGTAATGAAAGATCTACTTGAATACATTAATTAATTTTCATCACTTTGAATTAAAATTCAATGATCTAGTAAAAAAAGGACTCTAAATATTGTCCAAAATTGCTTTCAGTTTTGCGATTTGAGGTCATGTTGCCATAGCAACGAACAGAAACTTTGTCCCAATGTATATGCTTATGTTTTATTTGCATAAAAAACTCAAAAATGTAAGCAATTTATCGCTGAATTTTGAAAAAATGCCAAAAATACTATTTTAATAGGGTACCTGTGTTGTTGCTATGGAAACATATAGATAAGACCATAAACCCAACATTATTATTACTTAACTTGAAAGAGCAATGATAGGGTACTGATAATTCATTAGTGTTTGTTTTAAATAATGCTGCATAAATTATGTATGTGACTTCAAAAACGCCCAAAAATGCATTTTTTCAATATTCAAAGTCCGTTTCCATGGCAACCGGATGTGATATTAAGAAAATTTTTAGTAAATTTTTGCTTTTGGGTCAGACCCAACCTTATGTACAAATTTTATCAAAATCTGAGACATGCCGTGCCATGCGTCCTTCATAAAAGTGCAAATGCTTACAGAGAATAGCTATGAAAAGCTGACACAAATGCTCCCCTTTGCACTTCTGGTCAAAATTCAATGATAATCTTTTCAACAGAATCCCAATTATGATAACTATATAGAATTTTAGTCAGTAAGTACTCTATAAATAGGAATAAAAACGCTATAACGAGGACCAGATTTTAATTGAAATTCATCATTACAGACTCAGAATACACCAAATTCAAGTGGCAATGGAATTTTTAACATTTGTTTGATGGTTTGATGCCTTGTAGGTGATTTTGTGCCAATTTCATGTTTCATTTTGGCAAATCTAACCACTTCGCAGCACCGACTTGGGTACATGTGTACCCGTGTACTCTCTGTTTACAAACGAGTTTCCTTACGTTGACATGGAAGATGGACGCCCGAACAGCATATCGAAGTTTTAAAGGTGACACAAAATCCTTAAGGCAAAGATCGGCATACTATTTTTGGTTTTGGTGACTTCGGTGATATATAAAGTTTACATTCAGATTGTTCCCAATCATTCCCAGCCGGGATTTTAAAAGAAAATAAGCAATAAAATGCAGGTAAACAGATCGTTGGCGAGAAACTGCCCTTGACAACGCCCGATTTATTTCAAAATGCCACAAAATTTACCTGATTAAGTGTTATGACTTGAAACGGTATCTCTATTGCCATCAAAATCACCTGTGCCATTCTTGTTTACACATGCAGCACAGTCAGTATGACGCGTTTTTGATGACGTGGTACAATGTCATCATATTCAAAACATTTGTCACGTGACTTCGTTTTTAAACTTCAAAGACAAGTGCCGACTGGCGTTCCGGCTGATAGGCACAGGACCATTAAATGTATACATGTACATGTTTCCCTGGCTTTAATTTTACTATTCTCATACTTGCCAACTCTCCCTCTTCTGGAAGGAGACTCCCTCTTTTTGACCTCATCTCCCTCCCTGGCATTTCTCCTTTGAGGGAGACCAAAATCTCTTTCTCCCTCTTTTTGCATATTTACCAATAAGAATAACTCTAGATTGCAACATTCAGAGCATTTCATGAGAAATTGCATGACAAAATGCAAGAAAAGATGTATAGAATGCAATAAATTATTGATACATGTATCATTGTTTATAAATGTTTTTGCATTGAAATGTCAGCACAATGAAATTGTTTGAAAATTTGTTTTGTGCAAAATGTTGCGATTCTATGAAAAATATAGCAAAATGGGTTCACATGCCATCTCCCTCTTTTTCAAGTGCCAAGGAGGGAGATCTCCCTCTTTTTAAGATTTTAAAGCTGAAAGGTATGCTATTCTTAAATGGACTTTATAAACCTATTGTTCTCAGCTGTTTTATTTATCATTATTCAAAATTCTGCAAACAACATAAGCATGTGTGTTTCTTTTTCAGGATCATAATTGTGCTCGTGAACTTAGGAACTTGGTTCAGCAGCAGGCTCACAAGATCGCAGAAATGCAGACGGAATTAACGGAGCACAAACTACAGATAAATGAACAAAAGAGAGAACTCCAACTTCTCAAGGTAACTAACATAGAGTAGAGTCTCAAATTTTAATTTTTAGCTCTCAACTTCTCAAGGTAACTATCATAGAGTAGAGTCTCAAATTTAATTTTTAGCTCACCGCAACAAAGGTGAGTGAGCTTATGCTATACCCTGCATCTCCGCATCCGTTTCCATGTCCCCATCCCCGTCCTCGTCCGTTTAGAAGTTTGGGGTAGCTCAGTATTTAGCAAAGTACTGACGCTACAGTAACCAAACTTGCACAAGTGATTCATCTTGGGATGCTGAAGGGAACCCATGCATCAGATGCTGCATCTGACCTACATCTTCTGCTAGAGTGACTTAATTAAGAAGTTTTGGGTCGCTCAGTGTGACTTGGTTAAGAAGTTTTTGGTAGCTCAGTATCTGACAAAGTACTGATGCTACAGTAACCAAACTTGCAAACAACAAAGTTATTCATTTAGGGATGCTGAGATGGACCCAGGCATCGGACGCAGCAACTGACCTACTTTTTCCACTAGAGTGATTTTGCTTTTAAAAGTCAATATTGAGCAAAGTAAAAGTGCTACATTTACCAAACTTGCATATTTGATGTATCTTTGATCAAACTTCATGAAATTACCTTGACCTACTTTTTCTGCTTGAGTGATTTTGCATTTAAAATTCAATATTTAGCAATGTATAAGTGTGACATGTACCAAACTTGCACATTGGGTATATCATTGATCAAACTTTCATAAAATAATATTGATCTACTATTTCCACTTGAGTGATTTTGCCGTTAAAAGCCAATATTGAGCAAAGTATAAGTACTAAATGTATCAAACTTGCATATTGGATGTATCTTTGATCAAACTTTCATAAAATGACCTTGACCTACTTTTTCTGCTTGAATTATTTTGCCTTTAAAAGCAAATATACGTGTACTAATAGTAGACCTAGGGAGCATTCCTTTATGAGGAACCTTCTGGTTGATCTGGCTATTTCAGTAATGGAACGCGCAGTTCCACCAGATTGGACGTCTAGGACTGACATTCCAGGCTGTTCCAATATTGCGGACATGGTTACGGTCTCCTTACATTGCTTGGAATTTTCATTGTAATTGGAAATTTCAGTATGGATGTCACAAGAAATGATAAACATTTGATAAGATAGTAAATTTAAACTATTTCGACATCAATTTCGACTTTATTTTTGGATTTTGTGAATATCAAGATTTTACTATATCCGCTGTTGCTATGGTGAAGTCATTTTTGCACTGTTCTCATTCCATTATCAGAACGGGATTGTTCTGGAATGTTCCGCTTAAAGGAATGCACCCCTTGTCGCCATATACACTTGACACATTGGCGAATACAAGCAGAAGAAGAATTTTGCTCATCGTTTTAAAATTCAGGTCATCCGGCCTTTGTAGATAATTATACATGTATCAGGACTTTGTTGTGAGAACATAAGAAGATGACTATCAATAGAACACTTGCTGAAATTTCCAATGGTTGACAAAATGACGACATAGGATAGGGGATAGGAATGTTATGCCCTCATTGTTACTTCACAATGCAGTCCCGTCTGCAACATTGATGTCATATTGAAAAACAAAGCCAAAAGAGTTTAACAACAAGATCGGAAAAAGTTCTATTTATAGATGTGATACTTTACAATCCATTGTATACTAACTTTGTTTCGATATTTTTCAGGAGTACATGAGGTCCATGCGTGTGTCCAATCCAAGAATGAGAGAGATACAATCTGAGATGGAGAATGCAGATGTAATAAGGTAGTGTCTTACAAATAATGATGAGCATGTACATGTAGTTTGTTTTTGCCTTGTTGAAGTAATAGGATTTTCAATTTTCACATGGTATGATCATAACTCTGAAAATATGGGAGAAAACAATGTTGCACTATTAAAATTTGTTGCACAATCATCATTTCTTTTTATAACATGTATCACCGACGAATATTTGGAGAACACTTAAACAGAAAATTTTGTATCTGTCCGTGCACCATATCATAACATGTGGCGAGCATTGAAAAATTTCTGTTTAAGTGTTCTCCGAATACACGTCTATTCTTGACCAGAATAAATTACCATCATTTAATTGATAATAATGACCATATGATAGGCCTAAAATAAATTCATATAAAGTAGATTTAGACAGTATTAACTTGGTTCAATCAAAGGGGATTCCCGTGGAACGTATCATTTGTGTATCACGTGATACCCCACGGTGATGTATAACAAGGTAAATAAATATGTTTGATTGGTTAGCATTTAAATCAAGAGTACTTACTTTTATTAACCAGGTGGGTGGGGAGTTTAACTGCTGCCAGAGTGACGAGATGGGGAGGAATGATCTCTACACCTGATGCCGTTCTACAAGCCGTCATCAAAAGGGCGCTTATAGACAGCGGGTGCCCCTCACATATCGTTAACGAGCTCATGGAAAATGCCCACGAACGAAGATGGCCCAGTGGGCTTAGCACACTAGAGACCAGACAACTCAACAGGCGGCAATATGAAAATTACGTTACAAAAAGAATCCCAGGTTTGTGCATATTTCATTTGGAAATGCTAGAATGCTTGTTTTAAACACATGGTGATATGAATTTCTTGAAAATGATTAGGGCATTATCTTAATTTTCTGAATTTTGGAATTAGACTAACTTGATAGAAATACATTTCTGACATTGTATAAAAGTTGGTATCTGAAAATGACTTCATGTACAAGCTACACTTGAAAATCTTAAGGAAATATACTAGGAGTACTGTAAATTGGTTTTTATTCGTCAGGTACCAATTTTCGTCATTTTCGTCAGTGCCTCCCTTGACGAAATTACGTATCGACGAATATAAATACTCCTGACAAATTATAGTGTAGAAAGGAAAAATTGAATCTTAAGAGTTAATACTTCAGGCACATGATAAATCATTGAAAACTGAATACGCACACAATGTCGCATATATGTACTTCTAATTAGTACGAAAAATTTATGAAATGATGTTTTCACAACAAGCTAGGTAGCATACATGTCTCTAATTGTTTGTTTACAAATAATTGTTAAACAAACAATGAAACAAACGCATACAGCCTATACCTGAATGTTTAGTTGGCATTTGAACAGACGAATTTATATTTTAGGGACCCTTGGATGACGAATTTACGTACTGACGAAATGGTCATTTTGAACGAATTGACGAAAATTGGTACTGACGAAAATAAAGCAATTTACAGTATGTTGTGTATGAAAATCTAAAGGAAATATACTAGGAGTATGTTGTGTATGAAAATCTAAAGGAAATATACTAGGAGTATGTTGTGTATGAAAATCTAAAGGAAATATACTAGGAGTATGTTGTGTATGAAAATCTAAAGGAAATATACTAGGAGTATGTTGTGTATGAAAATCTAAAGGAAATATACTAGGAGTATGTTGTGTATGAAAATCTAAAGGAAATATACTAGGAGGAGGATGTGTATACTAACATGTATCCCCGTAACATTTATAAGTTTGATTGAGCAACTTGTAGATTTGGGCAATTAAAATGAACTTTTATTAGGATTCGTTGGAAAAATGTCCATTTGTCAGTTGCAATATCTTTTATACATGTACAAAGATTTTCACTGATAGGAAAGAGACGGGCTTCATCAAACTAATATCTTAGGTAAAGTGCAGTTTCCTGAAAGCCATTCCTTACTAATATAGTAAGGTTGATTCAAATCCTTGCAGTTTGACTAATATACAAGTATATGTACATGTACAAACACCTCTTTGTAAAATGTTATACATGTATGCCATGTATACAAAAACTTCCTTGTCTTTCTTTTTTTACAAATCTGTTCCTTGTCTTTCTTTGTTTACATATCTGTGATGTTGAAAAACAATATATACATGTATACAAGTTTGTATGAGTAAACACCAGCAAGACATTACGAGTTTGGATTTTTCTCTTTAACCAGGAAAACAAGCAGTGGTTGTGATGGCCTGCGAGAACGAGCATATGCCTGAAGACCTGATCATAGAACCAGGATTGGTTATGATATTTGCACATGGTGTAGAATAGCTATGATTGTGTAAGTTATGGTACTAAATTTTGTTGTTCAGAGAGAGAATACTTTAAATTATCTTTTATTCGAAGCGTCTTAAGTTAGTGATTACAAGTGAGGTGACTGGTTCGCGCGTAATATTTTCGTTTGCATGTATCTTACTATACATGTGTTTGGACATATTTGCGGCATTTTTGGCCGGATTGCAAAGCAATTCCGGTCTATAGGTTGACGATGTCCATCCATCTGTCCGTCCGTCCGTCTGTCCGTCCGTCTGCCGTCAACATTTTGGTTAAAGTTTCTGGTTGAGGCAAAAATTATGGAACTGTATGCAGTAGAAACTTTATATTCTACGTGTAGGTTCCCTCTGACAAGACCTCTCAATGTATGCTGTAATATTTGACCAAATGACCTTGACCCAGTTGGTGACAAAAACTTACTTTGCAATCCGGCCATACCGTCTTTAGTGGTGTTTTATATATTCATGTATCAAAGGACCACGTGAATATTGCGAAAATGAAATGAATAGACGGTTTACAGTAGGTTGAGGTGTTCTCAGCTAAAATATGACGGCAGTTGAGAATTTTTTTTTCGTAGTTGATAAGTCTACTTCATATTATCAATAAAAACTGTTACTTCTCTCTGCTGGTAAATTGATAAAAGAATTTACATTTTCGTAAGATTTGATAAGGAATACAGGGCTTATTCTAGATATTTGTCACATTTTTACCGACCTCAATATTCAAATCAAATAGTAGTGACATGTTCAGAAAGTGTGATGTTACCCCAAGCTATATGAACATGTTAAAAAATTATGTACATGTATATACATATAGGATCTCAAATGAATTTTCATTTCATACGATGTATTATGAAACGAGTTGTGAGTTTTATATCCCCGAGCCTTGGCGAGGGGATATAAAACGCACAACGAGTTTCATAATACATTGTATGAAATGAAAATTCATTTGAGATTCTTTTTATCACATGATATTGCCTAAAAATGTGTATTTCTTACGTGAAATCAACGTTTCCGAGAACTACTGAGGCGAATCACGCCGAGATCTAGAAGTCGTCTGCTACGCCATGAGAAGTAGTGTCCCCATCGTATAGATATTCTGTGCGTAAGAGAAAAGTATTTCAATTTTGAATAGTATTTTAATGCAAAAATTAATCCAACAACAACAATTTCAATCATTGATATTGACTTTGGGTCTGAATTTAACAGTTGACCGATATTTGAAAGGTCACATTTGTCAAGGTTTATGTGGTTAGGTTTCAAACTTGACCAATCGCATTCAAGCAGAGTGATATGTAACGTGTTATCATATCATATATTTATGAAATGGCTGTTTGAAACTGCATAACGGGTGAATCATGTGATAAATGTATTTATGAAGCTTATCAGACGTCATATTTACCATGTCCTGATACGTGTCAGTACACCAACATTGTGATGGAATGTATGAATCAAATTTATCAATTATTATCATCCACACTTTCTGTATTTTGACTTTAAGTGTCTACCAATCATTGAAAAAAACTACAGATGATTAGAGAGTTAAAAATTACACTTAAGAAAAATTTGGTATGAATTTTCTATCATTTTCTGTATCTTCATTATTATTATTATCTTTTTTGTAGTACAAAGTTGTAAGCTGTGATAAACAAAACATGAGGGTGCCACATATTAATTCTTTCACAAGGAAGCGGAGACTGGGTGCAGGATTAAGCTGTTAAACTTCGGATCATTTCCCGTTCATTAAGTCAGAAATTTCAGTATGAATTATATGTATTTGTTCCCATTGTAATGCTAGCAATACTTCTATTTAACTGAGTGCTGAAATTGATTTTCTGCTATGAAGTACAACTTACTGTATACGGAAATACTATGTAGAGCAGTATTTAGCATATTCTACAGGTATATAAATAAATAATTCAATGTTGGAGAATTTTTTTCCGAGTATTTGTGGTTTTGCCCCATATCTCGCATCAATTAGGATAATGTTTACATTGTCAACTTTGTGAAAGTACAGATATTGCACATGAAACATGTCATTTCATTTGAGTTTATCTTTGCGTTTTTCAGTTATTCAATTTCGTAGCAAAGATAAATTCCGAAAAGGGCAAGCTTATTGGTAGCATACTGGTAAATACAATTTGAGTAAGGTATTTTATTTATTTTTGAGAACTACCTTGCAAATTTGCATGAAAATGAAAGCCTTGCAAATAAAACTCGGGGTTCTCGATCATTATATTTTTCCGCTAAAAAGCAGAATTCTGCCTCCCAAATTACACAAAACTTTATTTCAAATCTGGACGCCGCAATACATGTATTTCTTTAGGGTCTTTCCTTGAGAATATCATCATTTTTGCCCCCCCCCCTCTCCCCTTTGTCAGATGAGTTTTTTGTTCATTGGAATAATGTCTGATTTATGTTTACACGTAGGTGAATCTCATTACATTTTACATGTATTTTAGAGAAGCTAGTGAAAAAGCCATTGACTAAGATCTCTTTGACTGTCTGTCTGTCTGTCACACCAAATGAATGAATGTTCTAGCAATAAGTTTATTATAGCATACAATACTTCATTAGTCATATTCATTTAGTATTTTCATAAACTAGGGTTACATCCAATTTAGGACAGTATAAGTGAATATGCAATCGTCAAAGTCTATGGAAAGCTTCCCTTAAATATAGGAAATGACGGTACTGTAGCAATTCTATTATTTCATAATGGTTTTAGATCAGATGTGATTGTAAATGTGGATATTTTCATGTGGGGGTAATTTTCGCGTATTTTGCAAGTTAACGGAGTTCACCAAATTTTCCCCTATGCCAAAATAATTCTGGCTGCTGTATTCTTACAATCAGTTTTATATGGATGATACATTTATACCGTATAATCAGAAATTTTTGCGAGATACTTATTTTCGTTATATTCGCGAGTGATTTAGAATCGCGAAAAATTATTCTCGCAAAAAAAAAATGCGTTTGATTAGGTTGATAAAAAATTGGTATATCTGTTACATTTCTTCGTATTGTAAATGGGCCATTGTTCATTTTTCCTGATTAGACATAAAGAGCAGTGAAATGAATGTGTTCTCATGAAAGAAATAACTAAAACTTCAATAACAAAAGGTACAAAATAGTAACATCATATGTACATATTTGTTTCTAATTTAGGAATCGCGAAAATAAAGACACCCTATTTCACCATTAAATTGCGAAATTTGATACTCACAAAAATTTCTGGTTATACGGTATTGCGTACCGTCTGGATGTTATAATCGTAAAATTTTTATCCCAGCGAAAATAACTACATTTACAGTTCCACCCCAAATTGGAAATAATTATAATCTGTAAAGACTCAATAATCAAGTCACGGTAATCCTTGTGAACTGGTTTCTACATGAATGTCAAGGTCACTGTCACATTAATTCATGAGAAGAATTACTACCATTATAATGACCCCATTACATTAGTAACAAAACAGAAATCCATGGAATTTTTCTTTATTTCAGAGAAAGCACTTTCAATATAATTAATAAATTCCCTGGGCATTATATAGCATAATATGTACACCTATTTAAAGAAAAGGAACTGTATTAAAGCATTTATGAGCATATTCATGTGATGAAATACTAATGTAATAATTATTGTTGTATTGGTATTAATATGTGTGTATCTTGTAGTTTGTTAAAAACGTTCTGATACACTACTATAGAGGCATATTACTTGAATCAGTTGATTATAATTTCAAAAAAAAAGTGCATGTTCATGTACAAATGTATACATGTTTGTGAAGTATACACTGTAAATGTATAATATAAATCTATATCAAACACACAAAATAATTCATTGTATAATACTGTGTAAAAGTGCAATTTCTTGATGGAATTCTATGTTCTATGTAAATTAATGGTTATGAGATGTGGAAAGTAGATGGATGTTTGATATGGGTGCTTTATGACACTAGTATTTAGCCGATATTATTGTGAGACGTATGGCTTTGAACGGTATAAAAGTTTATATATCAATCTGATTTGCATGTACATGTACATGTATATTGTATATATAAAGTTAACTACCTTCTAACAGAATTTAAATGTATAACACATTCTCCTGTTCTAAGACACTCTCGTCTGGCACTCATGATGTTTTACTTACACCCTAGATTTTTGACTCATACTCAAGAGTTTTGACAAGTTTAAGAATTTTGACCTGCACAAAAGATTTCTGAAATGAACTTGAAACATTTATACATGTAACTGGCTCAATATTATATGTAGAACAAAACTTGGCCTTTTTTAATATTTGTTACCATCCAAAAACTTAAATGTTTAATTAGTTGTAAATCAAAGTTTTAAAGTTTTCCAAGAAAAAAAATAGGTGAAAATATCTCAATTTTTTTAGTCTATGCGAATTTTTCTTAAAGCACCCGACATAAATGTAAACAGACCTACATGTACATCAGTCATTTGGTTAGAAATAGTCGAGGACGTTAATATGACGGGGTCTTAAATTTGCTCGACAGGAATGATTTGTTTTGTATAATTATACAGAATAATTATATGAGTTTTAACTTACTATTATGTATTCATGCATGATTTTCTACATATCGCACATAAGTTTCCCATGACGCAGCTTTATGATCTTTATGGATTTACATATCTTTGATTTTCTTTAATACATGTACATACTCAGAGCTTTATTATAGAGATGACGACTTTATCAGGAATCACTTAGAAGTAGAACTTGATCTGATTAACTTGTAAGCTTCCTTACAAAAGTTGAATCGGAAAACAAAAGTCTCCCATTTAGGTATCCCATATGTAGGTTTTAAATGCACATGCTTAAGGTTTTCAAGCATGCTTGAATTAAGAAACTTTCCTTTCCTGCAATAATTTATCTCTTCGATTTCAATTTTCTATGTATCCATGGTAACTTGATCTTTGCGAAAATGTAAATAACAAGACTTGTGTAGATGAATGTTTGTGAAATGTACAGTTAGCAGTGCTAATCCACTATATTTGTGTGTTGCAATGTTAATTTCAATTAACACATGTGCTAATTAAAATTGCTTAGTGATATGTAAAACTTTATGTACTTGTTACTCAATACATGATTAATACATTATGTAAAATTAAGGTACATGTATGAAATATGATTGCTTTAAAGCTAACTTAAAAATTATATTTGTCTGGCATTTTGTATCTTTTTAAGTTAGCTTTGATACATTTCAATTGTTGTCAATAGATTTCCAACGTATTGTGCTACATGTATATTTGCAGACTTGCATAACATTGTGTTATGAATTAGAAATAAAAATACAAGAGAGACAGACAAGTTTTCATTTGATTTCTGATTTCTGAATGGTGATTTTGGATTGCATTGCATTCAAACAGGAAGTCTGTAAAGTTAAACCATATTTCAGTAGACCCGTTAACGCTAATGTCTTGTCTCTTTGTAGGACAAGTTTGCCTACCAGAACAATCAAATGACGTAATTCCGCTCAAAATAGTAAGATATATCATCAGGGATGACGTTATTTGATTGTTCTGGTGGGCAAAATCGTCCTACGAAGAGACAAAAGTGAATGCAACGGACATTAGTGTGAAAGAGTCTGACCCCAGTGATATTCTATTTCACAGTATTTATGGAAATTTATTTTTCTCTCACAGCTCAGAGGGGATATAACATTGGTGTCGTGTGTTCGTCTGATTCTATGTGTATGTATGTCCAGATTCTTGAGAGCAAAGCAATCGTAGAAACATCGAACCTTCACAAATGATCCACATGGGTGGGGGATGAACCCTATTGATTTTCAAGGTCAAAGGTCAAGGTCACTGTGGACTTGTGCTTGAACAGCATAGAAGACAAATCAATCATAGGATCATCAACCTTTCAACAAATGTCCCCTATTGGGATTGGAAGAAACACCTGTTGATTTTCAATGTAAAGGGTCAAAGGTCAAGGTCACCGTTGACTAAATTTTAAAAAATCCTTTTGTTGATAGCGTAGAACATGCAGTTGCAAGGGCTTGTGTTACCTTTATTTCATATCGCAAAGCCATGGCAAGGGTATTAAAACTGCACAGGTTCATCAAAGTGAACAGGAGCACTGTAAAATAGCACATTAAAAACCTGTCATAGACTATTCGACAGCAGCAAGTCTTTTGACCGTTCATTTATGTACATGCCTTTTGATTCATTGATTGAAAACAAAAGTTCCTCTAGAAAGTTAATGTACGAGTTTTGTCCTATAATTTTGCTCAGCCAATCAGATCTGGTTTTGACCTTTTAACATGTTTGCTGCATATGAAAATGTAACAGCGATTCTTGGACAAGGAGCTAAAATAAACTCTTGAAAATCAATTGTGTGCCATGGCCATTAAACTGATTTATTGTTCTAGTCTGACGTTATGTGTATTAGTGGCAATTTTGAAAGCATCGGTCAATTCAACGCCATGGTGGTCATCTTGGTTTTCAAATCGGATTGAAAAAGCAATGCGAGCCGTTAATAGACTATTAGGCTACTCAAATCTTATTTTTTATGAAGCCAGATCAAGGTCCATGCATAGAGAAGGAAGAAACTCCGTATGCCACTCAAAACCCTTGTTTGAAAATCCAAATGGGGACGTAAAGTGTAAATTTTGGTTAACCCGCTTTTTGCGTGTTTGTCGCTAAAGGGGGTCAAATATATCATATCTTCAAAATTTATTAACCATGGAAAGCTCTTGTCAACATGGAATAAACATTAAAGCGATGTCATTCATTATTATTATTATGCCGAAGGTTAAAGTTTTTTTGATTGTTGTACGTCGATCAGACGAACAAATTTTAATGACACCTCGCCCTAGAGAAAGCGGGGGGGGGGGGGGGGGGGGGGTTGCGCTTAAAATGAAAAGTTCACCTACAGGACTCTATTGCAAGACCTACACGTAGCGTGTGCTGACGTCATCATATACTTTTAGGAAGTACTTTTTATAGGTCGGCTGAGCACACAATGTTGAACTTAAACCTAGTTCATTTCATTAGGAATTTTGTGCTACGTACATCAGAAAAGCTTGCAACACCAATGTAAAAATAAGATAAAAATAGTTTATTGTCATTTTATTGTACATGTATTTCATAAAGGTATAAAAAGGATATTCTTGGATGGCTATAACGCATCAAAATATTCAATTATATAATGTCTAGACATGGCGCCGATTTGAAAATTGACATTTGTCAAGATTCATCTTGCATTGAAATATTTGCTCCTTTTCTTCGACAAAAAATATGCAGCTTCGAAATCATCGTTGTATTATAAAAACGAAAATTAAGAAAAGGTCCTTTGAAATGATGAAGCTATAGAAACAAAACTCTCCGTAAAGATGAATGGATTTTCAGAATGTCTGAGATAAAAATGCGCAGCGAAAACCTCTCCATCTCATTTTGTGTAGAAATTCTTTGTTATCCTGAAAAAATGATGTGAATATACATTATTACAGTTTTGAAATGTATTTAAAGTCAACCTTAAAAGAAGTCATTTTAAAGTATATTCATACAGTGCTAATTAATATGTCATGCAAACATATATGAATTTTTCTTCGACGTTGCGACAATCTTGTCAAACTTAAAAAAAAAAAAAACAGAAAGAAATTAAAAATATATAGGAATCCCCCCCCCCCAGAACACGCCTTAAAACCCATTTCAATAATATTTATACAGGCTGGCAGCTTCAATTTTCCCCAGAGGGACGGAATGATGCAAATAGTAAAACACAAATACTCATCGCCGTTTTAGCACTCGATTCACTTGATTGTTTTATTTTTAGACATATAGAACATTTCTAAAAGAAGCTTACCTCTGGATAAAAGAGATCGTAAACGAGAGTTATTCTGTCGGCCACTGCTGCTTTGTGATGTTGACCTTCTACGGGATAAATTTCTGGTTAACGACGCCGACCTTGAACCTTGACCTCTGGTGCTAGTCTGCTCTGATAGGAGATTCCTCAAATCACTTCTTGACAAGGAAATCCTAGGTTCCTGACCGCCTTGGGAAAATGTGCTTTGAATTCTAGAATTACTCGCCGAAAGTCCTGAATTACTACTTTGACCTAGTAGGCCTTGAGAAAATGAGTTAGATGAACCGATCCCCGAACTGGAGAGTCCTCTATCGTTGGTAATGTGATTTCTGCTCGTACGGGCGCTTATTTGAGGGCCCAGTCCTGCGGGCAATCCAGCCAGTCCGAGCCCTCCGGGCAATCCACCGGCGCCCCGCAGCAGTGAGGGATGTATGGGTCCATCCAAATCTGACCAAATAGGGTCAATGTCTAACAAAGATTCCTGATCGATAAGGCCTATATGAGAGCCTAGACCCCTTTGTAATAATCCAGCATTCAGATTGGCCTGAGCACTTATAAATCCGTAACAAATGTTGAGACAAATAAATATTTTTGACAATCTGTTTTCTGAACGAGACATGTTGAGACACGAAAGCTTGTCTGGCAAATGAACCTAGACATCTTTGAGACATCCCTTATATACCGGTACCCCCTTTTAGGGGGGCCTTTCTGTAACTTTTCACTTTCCCGCCGTTGATGGAAGTACCTTAAAAATTTCTTAACTTTTGAACTTTATCAATTGTGTGATATCGTCTTTTACACTTTTTGAAAATATTTCTTGTGACTTTTCAAAATGACGAGGAAACATTTTCAACAACCCCCTATTAGGCCCCTTAGATATGAAACAAGAGAGCATGATTGTAATTAAAAACAAAGAAAACAGCATTCATTGTTTTCTTCCACTGGCCTACGTCAGGGAGGCGTATTACGTCCAGCTTTATTCCCGTTAACATGATAATTGACACGTTTCGAACCACGTTACTAGCGTTATTATGTCATACGTAAACTTTCGATCGTATGCACAGGGGTTCTGATGCATATCAACCCTATAAATGTGCTATAAAATTTATTATGTAAATTTCTATGAGAATAATTATCTAAAACTTTGCCTAATACTCGATATAGAGTACAAAATTTCTTCTATTAAAGAAAAGTCTTAGAATATATTGTGTATTTGAAAATTCATTATGATAAAATTATGTAGTTGTAAAAAAAATAGCTTCCAGACTCCATAGTAAAAACCTGTCTTTCTTTAACTTTCTAATACGGACCGATTATATTTAAAATAAAATGATAAGCTACAAAATTGAACTTTTCCCGCCTTTATGGACGAACGTGCGATATCAAATGAATTGTTAAGAGCCTTGAGGACAATGTACTAATGTGCTTGTAAACAAGATACTTCTAGACTCCTAACTTGTAAAACATCACGTACATAAATATAGTCGGTATCTTAACAAAGTTTTACTTATGTTAAAAAGTATAAAATCGCTTTGTGCTCGATATGTCTTAAGTATGCTTGCATTGTTTTGTGCATACAGTACTAGTTAATTAAATTACCTCAATCGGGGATTTTCTTGAAAAATACATTCTAAAATATTCGTAAAGTAAGTTGAATATCTTAGGTACAGATGTGGACCAAGCGCGGAATCGGGGGGGGGGGGGGGGGAGTCGGGTATCAGAGTCCTCCTTTAAACTTGTGTTCGCCCCCCCCCCCCTTTGTTTTTTTTGGTAAAATATTCTATTTTCTAAAATTAGCTTTTTCACCCGCTTCCCTTCTTAGTGTATCGGCGATAGTATACACACAAAACTATTTGTTCTAACACAAAATTATGGGTCAATATCAAAAATTGCAGCCAAATCTGAAGCATGAAAAATCAGAAAAATATCGTCTGATTTTCAAATAATTTTTCGATGACAATAAAAACAAGTAACCACAAATTCAAATCAATATAATTTGCAAACAAATAAGCATGACAAATAGAGTTTTAAGAATCGTAAAGTATGTCAACTAGGAAAAACTTGTCAGTAGTGTAACGTATGCTTTAATACCATTATTTCGACTTCTAATGCAAACAGCACAAAAGGAACTTTGTAATCAAGTGAACGGCTTATAAATCTATCTATTTTTTTTATTCCTGCTAGTTTTTCATGATCAGTTTAAATTTCTATGCTCATACAAACTCAAAATATGGACAAATGCATGAAGCTACAAGATATTTAATGAGTTTAAATTGGAACCGATATATTCCTTAGAATTGGTGTTCCTCATTTTGTATAAAATGAATTGAATTCTTTTCTCAACAATGAAAATAAATCAGATATCATAATTTTTACGGAAGTTATTCAAAATATAACCCTCGTTACACCAGTGATTCTGACGATTACACCAATGACAATTTTGTTACTCCACTGACATCGAAATTTATCATATGTTTTTCATGCTTTTAAAAACAAAAGGGACATATCACATTTGTTCATAAAGTACAAAATGTCAATCTTTAAGATTATTTGCAGTGAAATGGATGAATGTGATCTGTATTAAGCTATATTTTCTATTTTCTGTAAGCAGTGTAACACCAATTACAAGAAATATAACACCACTGACAAAGTCATATTAAAGATGAAATATATTCGAGTTACAGAAAGAAAATGACAAAATAAAAGTGTTGGTATGAGGAAAAAGAAACAATTCAATTGTTGTATTTTTTAAATCCTAAGTAATGTCTACATGAGACTATGAATTTTCAAATACTAAAATTTGTGACACCAATGATTCAAGTTGTAACACCATTGACTTATGTATAGGTGTTCTTATTACCAAAATGTTCTCCTGGTATTTTGAATTGTAAATTTAAAATGTAACAATTCCAATTAGGAAACAGTTTTAATTCATAAGCCTCCTACTGACAAACCCGAGAGGGACTATTAGCTTACTCTCTGTATGTCATTCTGTATGTCCGTCTGTCCATCATTTTAGCCAAGTTTTCAATACTAAATTCACTTTTTTCTGCAATGGACTAAGATAGTGAGCAAAAATATAAAACAATGTACCTGTTTTCGTTTTTGGTAGGTACACTTGAAGTTTTAGTAGGGTCACAAGTGTCGGCAACCACTTTTGGAAAAGTAATTACCCCAATACAAAGTATTTTTGCTGCAAAATAGAATATGTTTGTTTATTTGTTTTGGGGTTTTTTTTGCATTTTCATGTCAGTTATTTACTTGGTTTGAGAAAATAGAATTATCTTCAAAATAACCGAAACAAAATCTGTCAGGAATTATTTGAATTGATCAACACTGACAAGTATTTGATATTCTGGGTGTGCACGTCTTTTGCACTAAATTTGATTACTGAGGTCATAAAAGTTACTATCTGGTCTTTTATTTTTTCTTCTGTAAACAGTAAGAAAGATCCAAAGAGTAAAAATGGCTAAGACAATAATGGTTATACACTTCAGACTCCGATGAGTGAAAATAAGGTATTTTTGTTGTGTAGATTATTTATAGCCGTTCTGTTCGGTGCTCTCATACCTATTCTGTCATATTACTTTCTTTGAATTTAAATTACTAAGGTATACTAGTAAACCACACGTAACAACATTCAGACCACTTCACGTGTATAACACCGGTGCCACCCTATTAACTTGAACATGCTTTTGGTGTCCACCACGGTCATTTACATATATGTTTGATATGTGAGACATTGCCACCTAAGTAAACATGAAATCTCTTTATTTTATTGATGTTTAGGTTCTTGAATTATTTGTCTTTCTTTTTCTTCTATTTTCATAATTTTTGTGTGTGTTTGTTTCTTGTTTGCCGTCAAATTGAAGTGTTAACGTGTTTATTTTTTGTGGATTTTACAAGGGGTCTTTGTGAAGATCACCTTCTCCCTAAATATCTATTCTTTCCGCTATTTCATTCCATCCATCTCATAATCATTTCTTGTCCTCGAACGATGTGATAGTCATTGGTGTAACAGAATTCAAGACACAATGCTTTTTAGAAGTTAAATTCTGGGAAACTTTGATAGTGATACTTTGATAAGCATATTACATACTACTGATCGTATTTCACTTAAATTATAGTTTTCATTTATGACATAAAAGACAAAATCCAGACAAAAATGGCAATATGTCAATGGTGTTACTCGGTCTGTCAGTGGTGTAACACGACTAGCATTATCGTACAATTGGCTCTCTTTAAATAGATATAACCTACATACGTTTAATGCTTAACACAACATTAGGACATTTATATTCTTTGAATACTTCATTTCCAAAACACAATGAATATGCAATCATATTTAGACTGTATTTGTCACTGGTGTAACAAAAATTGTAAATGGTGTAACTATAACACCATTGACCGTTTCACCAATGATGTATTCATCATTAATTTACAATAACATCTATAAAGTGTTGTCCCTGGACTTTGTAATACTTTCCATGAACATTATGTTTTATAAACGTTTGCAAGGAAAAAGTACACAATGCTAAGTATTATACAATTGATAAAAATAAACGTAACACTACTGACATGAAACCAATGTACGGTTCATGCAACTAACCCTTAATGGAACCGTATAAGCTTTGTTTCAAATTATCTTGAATTAAAAGAGTGAACTTGAGAAAATAAATGACAAGATATTAAGTAGATAAGGAGTAGGTCTTTGAATACTTTGAAAAAAATAGAAAGCGACAATATATGACTAATATGGCGTTTGTTACACCATTGACAAATCTTTTTTCATGGTGTACAGTCCAGGTTATTTCAAGGAAATTTAAGATATGGCAACTAGTATTTATAATATTTCTCACGTTTTTGTTCAATCTTTTTCATGTTTATTATGATAGACTCATACATGTAATATCTCAATTGCAGTTAACTATTTTGACAATACTTTATCGCAAAGAAGTAATTCAGAAAATTCTGAAGCCAGTTGACAGCAAAATTTGCCATAAAATGGACCTTCTATAGGACGGAATGAAATGATTTCCTCATTATTGAACAAAGAAAGTATGCTCATTAGATAGAATCCATTGTGAACAATATCATAGAATATCATTTTGGTCTTATAACTTATCTAGAAGTATGGCAATTGTCTACTGACAGAAAACAGTGGCGGATCCAGAGTGGTAAGCGGGGGGGTTTTGTATCGACCCAAAGGGTCGATTCGAGGCACGAAGTGCCGAGCGGGGGAGGGTACGGGAGGGGGTTGCCCCCTCCTGTAGGTGGGGGTCCGGGGGGCCTCCCCCGGAAATTTTTTGAAAAAATGGAATAAAATGGTGCATTCTGGAGCATATTTTCTCCGTACCTTCTCGAATATTCAGACCATTTTTCCACTCAATTTATGTGGTTAATAAAGATTTCTAAATGAAATAATTTTTCCTTTACTGCTGGCAGGGGCGTAGCAAGGGGGTTTTCGATATGGACGTCTATAAAGAAGGGTTGGACCAAGAACTTCAGCTGTCCGGGGGCACAGACACTTTTTTGGAGGGATGACTTGCGAGACCCGAAAAATCTTGAAAAAAATGGAATAAAATGGTGCATTCTGGAACATATTTTCTCCGTACCTTCTCGAATATTCAGACCATTTTTCCACTCAATTTATGTGGTTAATAAAGATTTCTAAATGAAATAATTTTCCTTTACTGCTGGCAGGGGCGTAGCCAGGGTGTTTTCGATGTGGACGTCTATAAAGAAGAGTTGGACCAAGAACTTCAGCTGTCCGGGGGCACAGACACTTTTTGGGGGGGATGACTTGCGAGACCCGAAAATTTTTGAAAAAATGGAATAAAATGGTGCATTCTGGAGCATATTTTCTCCTTACCTTCTCGGATATTCAGACCATTTTTTCCACTCAATTTATGTGGACGTCTATAAAGAAGGGTTGGACCAAGAACTTCAGCTGTCCGGGAGCACAGACACTTTTTTGGGAGGATGACTTGCGAGACCCGAAAATTTTTGAAAAAATGAAATAAAATGGTGCATTCTGGAGCATATTTTCTCCTTACCTTCTCGGATATTCAGACCATTTTTTCCACTCAATTTATGTGGACGTCTATAAAGAAGGGTTGGACCAAGAACTTCAGCTGTCCGGGAGCACAGACACTTTTTTGGGAGGATGACTTGCGAGACCCGAAAATGTTTGAAAAAAATGGAATAAAATGGTGCATTCTGGAGCATATTTTCTCCTTACCCTCTCGAATATTCAGACCATTTTTTCCACTCAATTTATGTGGACGTCTATAAAGAAGGGTTGGACCAAGAATTTCAGATGTCCGGAGGCACAGACACTTTTTTGGGGGGATGACTTGCGAGACCCGAAGGGTCAAGTGGGGATAATATGGGAATATGTTACCCATCCCCTTGACGGGAGTGGGGGTGCTCCCTCGAGAAAATCTTGAAAAAAATGAAGCAAATTGCTGACCTCTGGGGCGTATTTTAGCTGAATTTAGATGGGATAACGCAGCAGACAATGAACCGTATCTAAGATGAAGATAACTTGATATGTGAACATGATATTCCCTTAACACTTATATGTGCGTCCACATAAAGTCTCTCCAATCGACCGCTCGCACTTTGTTAGCGATTGTTGTATTATTGAGTTCGAATGAAACACGAGAAAATTACGAAAAATGCATTCAAATCGGTGGTTTCTGGAGTGTCTTTGATCTATTTCTGAACAGTAGTTTCCTTTAAATACTTTTTCAAAAGACTCTCCCTTTCTTTTTGGCGCTCTCGTTTTTGTTTTTGTTTTTTTGGTTTTTTTTTGGGGTTTTTTTTTTGTTTTTTTTTCGCAAGACGATGTGGACGTTTTTGCGTACAAATGTACCTGGCTTCGCCCCTGGCTTGTTGATTTGTCCTCGCTGTAACATGTACTTAGAATATTTGTACGATATCGAGTAAAAAATGTTGAGTATCACTCGGTTTTTTCATGTGAAAGGGGAGGAGCTTGGTCACAGTTGTGTAAGTGTACGAGAAGGATTTAAAGGGCCGGAGCATATTCGAGCTATATACAATGTTAAATATTTGCCCATTTTCCCGGTTATTTCAAAGTATGTTTTAACAAAATTTGTTTGTAGATGAAAAAGATACTCAAACCGGGTATTTGAGGACAGAAACGTGTAGGTTCCAATCCCCGTACCATTTACATTGATTGTTTGACACACGTTCAGTCATGTTTTGCAAATGATTTGAACATGTTCATATTATAGTATTTTTTCAGGAATAAAATAAACAGAAAACCCCCTCTGCGACGTACATTACAAAAACTTCGCGATTGGCTGTACGAATCCACAAATACGCCAACTGATACGGTATTGAATCGATATGCGATAGAATGTATCAGAAAATTTTTGTAAATTTTGTTTCAAAATAGTGAATTCTGGTGGCCATTAAGCAATTTTTATTACTCAGTTTGCAGGGTTTTTCCGATTGCTAATGTTACCAAAAAAAAAAAAAAAAAAAAAAATCGGAAACCGGGGGGGTTTTCCCGAACCCCCCCAAACCCCCCTAAATCCGCCCTTGGAAAAGGCTGCAATTTTTGATATTGACTCTTATATGTTCTCGAAATCAAGTAAAGTTATTTCTACATTTGTCTCCGATTTTGTAAAAGAAAGTATGTACTCGTACGTTAAAGGCTAGTCTTTTAGAAGATTTGACCTCCGACATTGAAGCTCAATATGCGTCTTATTTCCTAATATCTTGTTCATTATTAACGTTGACATTGAAATTTTACGGGCTGGTTACATCTTCATGACAAGTTAAAACTTCGCAGACTAGAAGATATGGGCTCTCTGTCATGCCAACATAGACCGTCAGACGGCGTCAAATTATAAAATATTATTAGTCTTTTAACTGCTGTCGGGCTTATAAAATTCTTGGATTTAGCTTTTCACACCAATAAATACTATAGATTAGTAATATATATGTTTTATTACTTGGCGGGGTATCATTCACCTATCGATCAATATTTCTAGTGACCCATTGACAACCCATAAAATCTTTCCTCTGTCCCCAAAACTAGGTCATTCTAAAATGGTCTCTACACCTTATCAACTCCAAGATTATAAATCCATTTCAAAAAAGTTTGGACACCCCTCAGATGAAATCCCTGATCCGCACAAACCCGCTTGTATTGGACCATTAATTAATAATTGAATTATTCGTACTTCATATCTTCCACATTTCACCATAAGCTCAGCCCTAAAGTCGTAAGGTTTACGATAGACGGACGGACAACACACTATGACATTATTTAGCACACTTATTCTAACATTTATTTGTCACAAAATTTTATACAGCATATATGAATGATGGTGATCAATTCAGGATCTGGAGACAAATTTGGAAAACTTATGCTAATCCATCTCCTTTCTAACCAAATTACTTGATCACGAGTCTCGCTGAGATTGACTAAAAAGGTGGAAAAAATGTGTTTGAGAAACATGAATGCCCCCGTCAGTATCTTGCCAGTATTACAGTTACTATAAGACTTTAAAAGTCAAAGATCAAGACTTTTATACAAATAGAAAGGTACGTTGTAACAAGATTATGAAAGTTCTATCTCATACCAATCAAAACATTATGACCAATGTTAAAGGTGGTTTTTTTTTTCTTTGTCAAAAGTAGGTCAAACATCACGCTCAAGGTCACCACAATGTCAAACTTTGGTACAATGAGAAAGGTCTTGTCACAAGAAAAACAAATTTGAAATCCAATTCACTTGTCATTCCAAAGGATTGGCCAAGGTTTGTTTTTGCCAACAAACATGATTAAAACTATAGGAGCTTTTATGCGCTCAGGCATTAAAATTCTGGATTGCAATTTTGTTACTTGTAGCATCACTGTATGTATGTATTTATAAATCATCTAAGATAAGGTCAAGTGTTAAACGTCTTTAAATTCAATAGCATCATTTAAAACCTGAGAAATTTACAGCATGGACCAGACATGCACGTTTCGGGTACTAAACCCTCGTTAGTGATCCTCGGTCTAAACAATGTAATATGGCCAAAGAGTATGAAAATTATTATGTCCAAAAATGTACCAAAAGATGTAGCAGAATGGGTGGGATATGATGCTACAGGACCCACGTTTTAGAAATTTCAAGAAATTCTGTAACAGAAAATTTCAAATGCGTTGAAGAGACGGACGATCAACCGAAGTTGATCGAACTTGGCTACATGTGCCCTCGGGGACTCTTGGTCCACCAGCAGTGGCACTCACCAAGTAGTTCAAATGTAAAACGTCTTTAAATTCAATAGATATTTAAACACTTCCTATCTGTGACCTTGACCTATGCCTTTGAAAATCAATATGGTTCTTCCTCTTATCATAAGCTATCCTTGAATAAAGTTTGGTTTAGATCCAATCAAAACTGCACCCTCTAGACTGTATACAAGGATTTTGTGATGCACACACATACAAACTCACTTACACATGAACAATGGCGTTACTATATCCTCCTGCGACTATGTTGCGATAGGATAATAAGTGTATGAAGTTTGGTAAAGATCCAATCAGAACAATTACCTCTAGGCTGTATACAAGGATTTAAAAAATTTTCAATCTGTGACCTTGACCTTTGACCTTGAAAATCAATACGGTTCTTCCTCCTGTCATAAGCAATAAGTGTATGAAGTTTGGTAAAGATCCAATCAAATCTGCCACCTCTAGGCTGTATACAAAACATGTCCCGCACACACTAACACATGAACAACGGTGTTAATATATCGCAGGGGGATAATTAAACATAGAATGTAATTTTTTTACAGAAATTGACAAATTTTTCAGTTGGTTCCAAGATACATGTATATGCTTGAATGCAAGCAAGACTTTTCTTTCACAATTCATTCATTCATAACAACACATTCAAGTGTTCAACATTTATTCTGCTTTCTCAATATACATGTATTAAGCAGTTACATCTAAATTCACATGAATTGTGTTGTTTCAGTAGTTCAAAATTTGTTTCATACTCAGCAAACTTAAGCTGTACAGTATCTCTACATTCATATCATAGTACAAGTAACTCCTAAGTTTTAGTTGCTACTATGTATACTCAAAGTATGAGCTTCAGCTCTGTACTCTACTTATCTATCAATGCCCGTTTGTGTAGGTACTATTCTTGCATAGTGTTCCTTTTGGAAGGAATAGTGCCCCAGCGTCAGTGCATCACATGAATGTAGTATTAATTAATAAATGAATTAATTGCAATTTACTTGAGATAATTAAAGTTTCATTGATCACCCCCCCCCCCTCCCCCCGCTTATTGCTATTTACATTCATGCATTGATCATTTCGTCATAATACTTGCTGAGGGACGTAACTCTGTAAAGCAAAAAGAAATAGTGCCCGGGTGCCGGGCACTATTCTTTCATAGTCCCAGCTTGCTTAACCAATGAAATTCCGAGGATTTATCATGTGATGCACTAATAATACAAAGTTCCATACCATAACAATAAGTTCGACTCAGTATACAGCAGCATGTAGAACTCAACTCCTAATTCTAAGTTCTCATCTATCCTATGTTCCATGTGATATATTCTCAATCTATTCTTCTTTGTTCTTGTACACTCTATATTCTCAGTTGGTATAATACAGGTTCTTTAAATCTATGTGATTTTAGTTTTGACTACGTCAATATATCCAAAATCGCAGTGTAACATCTTTCTTATATTTCAGTCTCAATACAGCATTATTGGCTAAAATTAAATCTGATACTAGTATTTTTAAAAACATTCACAAAAGGGACTGTTTTATAAAATTGCGTATGAGAAGTTAATGAACTTTCAATTCTCATTACCGTAAATCTGTATACAGGTGCGCGTACGTATCTGTTAAATTGATGTATCGGAAGCACAATTTTATTCAAGTGGATTTATTTTTAAGAAAAATATTTTTGCGAATCCATCATACCCACAAAATTGATAAAAATTAATCGACAGCAAAAATAACCAGATTTACGGTTACTATTTTCAAGTATTTTATGTGGTAATTCTAAGTTGCGTAGTATTGATAAGCATTCCAATATTGATTACATAATGACCAAAATTAATTGGTTACTTCAGTATCACATGATATTGGAAAATATGGCCGGTCCGGGAATCAAACCCAAGACCTTCTGCTTACAGAGCAGACGCTCTTACAGACTGCGCTTACCAGGCACGATACCCGAACCTCACAATTAAATACTGTAATTCTGATAGATTTCAGTTTTGTATAATTGATGTGACAACTCTTCAGGAGTGATGCAAACATATTTTGAAGAGTTCCAGATTGGACTAGGATTCCAAAAACCACTTCAAACTCGGGCAAAGACTCATTCTGTGATGCCATTTCTTGTATTTCCTTAATAGATGGCACTATTCATCAGAGTCTGTCCTGATTTTGTAGAATATGCTGATTCAGCTTGATGGGGGACAATGACGTTCAAGTCAAGCTTGACTTATAGCCCTCCATCAATTCATCTATCACTTCAAAGGCCTCACTGAAAGTTTCCTACAAAGAATGAAAATTTCGAGCATAATTATAAAATTATGGAAATATCAGCAAATTATGTAGTTATTTTTAAAATTGCATGTATTCAATGAACTCACTTCAATCAAAAGCGAGGGAGAGGGGATATGTAAACATCTTGTTAAGGTTGGTAAGGGAATCTCAGTGGAAAAAGTAATCTAATTTATGAGAACTGCAATTGGCACAGTATGTGCCTGTACTACACTAAGTCTTAAATTATTCTAGAGCTGTGACCTTGATATTTGACCTTGACAGAATAGTTCTTTTTCATCTAGGTAATTTTTCAGGCAAATATTAGTATATATATACAATATGTCCCGTCCTTTAAAGGTCATTTGCCACACCCCATCCAACAATTTTTCCTCACATGTGAATTCTTAACTTAAGTTATTCTTATACACATGTAATTAAATTTGATATACTAAAACTATAAACAATACAGCTACGAAAAACGTAATTTTTGCTTTTACCTCCGATGCTCCGTATCTCCAGTACCAATGTAGGTAAGCTCCGGCAGCATGTTTGACCTTTGACCTCTGCCGTACAAGATCCAGGTATTCCACGATGGATCCATGATTTGATGCCACTGTTACTGACGGAAATTTACCAACTGACGACCCTGTACATAAAAATCATGTAAACATTAATGATTCAATAGTGTTCCGTGTTTTTATAGTATTTTATTCAGTCTTTTCGATTTACAGAGTTACTTCTCTTTGGGACAGTATCTTATTGTGATGTCATCAAATTCTATGGAAACCAACGTAAAAATCAGGGATACGTACTTCAAACTCGCTGTTTCTAAAAGGAATTTTATAAGGCCATAATGTATTTATGTCAGATACCATCCTAATGGGAAGCATTACTCTACATGTATCAAAAAGATGTAATAGGCTCGTCTTCAATTAGCGATGATATCTGACGTAAATTCAAGACATTGCAAATAAGCATAGCTTGCTTAAATTTAACACCTTCTAAATAATTTGATGAAGATATCAGATACCTAACCAAACTCTGTATATTAAAAATGGCCAAGTATAGTATCAAAATTCCGTTTTACTATTTTCATATAGTGTAAACCGTCTTTTATTCACAGCGTCTTAATTTCGTGAACAGGACTAAGGTGACTGGTTCGCAATGTTTTATTTTCGCGACATCGTATAAACATATCTTTCTGCACATATGTTGGGACATATTTGCGGCGTTTTATTTTCACGAGTCAAAGGACAGTAATTTTGTCAAAATACTGAAGTACTTTCAATTGCATAGTTTCACTTATAACTCTTAATTCCAGGCAAGTGAGCATTTTTTGGGAAAAAATTTACACTTCCAATAGGTACTGTACGTCCTTATACTGCCCACCTGTCCAAACATCCAACGGGAATGGATTCCATGGTACAAATCCATAGGCACTGCGTAGTTTCCTTTCTGAACTTTTCACTGCTTGTGGAAATGCAACACTACCCTCTCCTCTGCCTACAGCTAAACTAGCAATGCTAGAAAACTGGATTTGATGTCAAGGTGAGATAAGTGATGTTAATTACATGTAGTTTACATGAACAGTAAAAAGCTGGAGGGATAGGGTTGCAACAATGTGACCAATGATTATGGAGAAGAAGCAAAGACACACTAATGCAGACAAATCAGGGCTGTTACAAGGTATTCTGAGAATGGGACCGGGGCCTTTCAAATTGAGTTTAACAGCGGCATTTTGAGTGAAATTAGGAACTTTACAACTAAAATAAAATACAAAGTATATTCATTTTAACCCTTTATTAAGGCAAGATTCTCTGTTGACGGATGGTTGAATATATATCAAACAAAGACCACAAAGAATATGGAATGCAAGGCCTGAATTTGGAACAAAAAAAATTATTTTGCATTTGGAATTGGGCAAAATAATGGCCCATAATTAGCCCCAACGATGGCACAGCAAATGGACACAACTTGTATATACATGTACATGTACTTTAAAGCATTATACGTGTATAACAATTTTGTTAAGTGTGGGCATTTGATATTTGGTGTAGAGGTGTATGGAAGAACAACATATCTGCATGATGGGTCAAACAAAGCAGGAACTCTCAATTTTGATTCCCGGTACATGTAACAGCAACATTTTTCTCTCCTGGTACAAACCCAAGACAGACAACAAAGTACCTTACACTGGACCACATGGATCATTGTACATTCTGACTTCAAAAACATTGTTACAATTCCTATAAAGGATACATGTTTTCCTTCAGCATCATGTCGTTTGAGAGAGTGTAGAAGCTGTGTGACCATACTTTCCCATGACAGTTTGCTACAACATAAATGTTAAAGACATTAAACCATTAAATAACATAAACCATAAACCGCTAAAGGCAGTAAGCCCCGATTGCAAAGTGTTTGTATTAGATGACGTAAACATTTTTGCGCAGACAGAAAGGTCAAAGGTCATTAATACTATTGTGCGATGAAGAAAAAGCTATGGTCATAAGGAATCTAAATGTGAAATATCAAAGCCCTACCCCTTATAGTTCAAAGGTAGGTCAAAGGTCAATGTCAAGGTAATTTGATCAAAAGTCATGATATCAAATAAAAGGTCTGGTCATGAGGGTTCTACAACTGAAATATCAAAATCCTACTTCTTATAATTTAAAAGTAGGTCAAAGGTCAATGTCAAGGTCACTAGGTCAAAAGTCATGATATCAAATGAAAGATCTCTTCACAAGGAATGTAAATGTGAAATATCAAAACCCTTACTTTTATAGTTTAAAAGAAGGTCAAAGGTCAATGTCAAGGTCACTAGGTCAAAAGTCATGATATCAAATGAAAGATCACATAAGGAACCTAAATGTGAAATATCAAAACCCTAACTATTATAGTTTAAAAGTAGGTCAAAGGTCAATGTCAAGGTCACTAGGTCAAAAGTCATGATATCAAATTAAAGTTCTGGTCATGAGGAATCTATATGTGAAATATCAAAACCCTACCTCTTATAATTCAAAAGTAGGTCAAAGGTCAATGTCAAGGTCACAAGTCATGATATGAAATTAAAGTTCTGGACATGGGGAATCTATATGTGAAATATCAAAACCCTACCTCTTATAGTTCAAAAGTAGGTTAGAGATCAAGGTCACTAGGTCAAAAGTCATGATATCAAATGAAAGGTCTGTCATAATGAATCTACATGTGAAATATCAAAACCCTACCTCTTCTAGTTTAAAAGTAGGTCAAAGGTCAAGGTCACTAGGTCAAGCTCATGATATCAAATGAAAGGTCTGGTCATAAAGATTCTGCATGTGAAATTTCAAAGCCATAGCCTCTATAGTTCATGAGATATAGCCCAGATTTATTATTTTTAAAAGTAGGTCAATCTCAAAGGTCAAGGTCACAAGGTCAAAACTTTTGGTATCCATGGTGAGGTCTTGTGACATGGAATACATATGTGAAATATAAAAGCCCTATCCTTTACCATTCAAAAGTTATGGCCAAGGTTAAAGTTTTTCAAAAGTAGGTCAAACTCCAAGGTCAAGGTCACAAGGTAAAAATTTTTGGTATCCATGGAAAGGTCTTGTCACAAGAAATACACAAGTGAAATATGAAAGGCCTATCACTTACCATTCAAAAGCTATGGCCAAGGTTAAAGTTTTTTTCAAAAGTAGCATGAGTAGGTCAAACTCCAAGGTCAAGGTCACTAGGTCAAATTTTTGTTGTTTGATTCGTCTCATCATGGTCTATCACCATGTCAAGTTTCAAGTTGCTCCTCCAAACAGTTTTCTCTCAACGGACTTAAATGCAACACTTTAACCAAAAGTTGACACACTGAGGGACAGACGGACTTCGAATTTTGAAAATTGTGAATCCAAGAAAATTTTGGATGCACGACTTTTAGGAATACTGCGACCTGAGCCCGTTTTGGTGTGCCTAGGACCATCGAAGAGCCTCCGTGCGAACACTGTTTGATTAATACAGTTTCCATTTGGCTAGTTTTACATACCTCCTTGAGATGTGATTCAATTGGACAAACTTGTTTCCAGGCATCGGACAAATAGATCTCATCATTTCCCAGGGTTCCGTGCCTATGCTGATACCACTGAAATATCATAAACGATGATGAATTTCTTCGTAAACAAAAATATGAGAAACGACTTTAAAGTGGGCTTAACTATCATAACATATACATGTAAACACGATTTAATGTTGTAGCTACTTGCAACTTTTTTGTGCTGTCTATAACATATACATGTATACATATACTTGACTACAATATGCATTACAAATTCAATTATGTACTAAAATTATATTGAAAAGAAGGGTTACATTTAGTGATGAGCAATCGGGAAAATTTTACTATCGATTATCGGGACACTATCGGATACTAACTATCGATAAATTATCTAAACTATTGTAAAGTTCAAAACAACTATTAAACAAACCTATCATGTATGGCTATTCGAACAAATAAGACTGATTTACAGAAAATTCAAAAGATTCTGGCTAACCAACACAATGAATTACATGCACAATGAAAGTCCGCATTTTGTGGGTGTTTTGCACGTAACTAATTCAATCTGAGCAATTTCTCTCCTTCTTCTTCTTCCTTTTCTAGTTTAAGGGACAATGGATATACAATTTTACTATCCATAATCAAAAATCAAAGGGGTTTCAGTGATTCAGACTGTATTCAGAAGCTATAGGACACTTGGCCAAGAGCATCAAAACATAGGTAATCACAGATTACGAAGCTCACCTCGTGACAGCAAAATTCAATTCAAACATATTTCTTAGTACATGTATATTGGCTTTTAAAGGCAAAACCACTCAAGCAGAAAAAGTAGGTCAAGGTCATTTTATGAAAGTTTGATCAAAGATACATCCAATATGCAAGTTTGGTACATCTAGCAGTTATACTTTGCTCAATATTGGCTTTATAGAGCAAAATCACTCAAGCGGAAAAAGTAGGTCAAGGTCATTTTATGAAAGACTGATCAAAGATACATCCAATATGCAAGTTTGGTACATGTATCACTTATACTTTGCTCAATATTGGCTTTTAAAGGCAAAATCATTCAAGTGGAAAAAGTAGGTCAAGGTCATTTTATGAAAGTTTGATCAAAGATACATCCAATATGCAAGTTTGGTACATGTAGCAGTTATACTTTGCTCAATATTGGCTTTATAGAGCAAAATCACTCAAGCGGAAAAAGTAGGTCAAGGTCATTTTATGAAAGACTGATCAAAGATACATCCAATATGCAAGTTTGGTACATGTATCACTTATACTTTGCTCAATATTGGCTTTTAAAGGCAAAATCACTCAAGCGGAAAAAGTAGGTCGAGGTCATTTTATGAAAGTTTGATCAAAGGTACATCCAATATGCAAGTTTGGTACATGTAGCACTTATACTTTGCTCAATATTGGCTTTTAAAAGCGAAATCACTCAAGTGGAAAAAGTAGGTCAGATGCTGCATCCGATGCATGGGTCCATCTCGGCATGCAAAGATGAATCACTTGTGCAAGTTTGGTTACTGTAGCATTAGTACTTTGTCAGATACTGAGCTACCCCAAACTTCTTATCCAAATCACTCAAGCGGAAAATGTAGGTCAGATGCTGCATCCGATGCATGGGTTCACCTCAGCATCCAAAGATGAATCACTTGTGCCAGTTTGGTAACTGTAGCATTAGCACTTTGTCAGATACTGAGCTACCCCAAACTTCTTAACCAAGTCACTCAAGCGGAAAATGTAGGTCAGATGCTGCATCCGATGCATGGGATAACCTCAGCATCCAAAGATGAATCACTTGTGCAAGTTTGGTTACTGTAGCATCAGTACTTTGTCAGATACTGAGCTACCCCAAACTTCTTAACCAAGTCCCTCAAGCGGAAAATGTAGGTCAGATGCTGCATACGATGCATGGGTTCACCTCAGCATCCAAAGATGAATCACTTGTGCCAGTTTGGTAACTGTAGCATTAGCACTTTGTCAGATACTGAGCTACCCCAAGTTTCTTAACCAAGTCACTCAAGCGGAAAATGTAGGTCAGATGCTGCATCCGATGCATGGGTTCACCTCAGCATCCAAAGATGAATCACTTGTGCAGGTTTGGTTACTGTAGCATTAGTACTTTGTCAGATACTGAGCTACCCCAAACTTCTTAACCGGACGCGGATGCGGACACGGACGCGGACGCGTGGGGTTATAGCATAAGCTCACTCAACTTCGTCGAGGTGAGCTAAAAATTATAGGCCATTATGTCCTAAACATGGAAAAAGTATAGGCCGTTGAGCAGTATAGCCGCGAGCCGAGCGCCGAAGCCGCAAGCCGAGCGCTGAAGCCGCAAGTGAAGCGCCGAAGCCACAAGCTGAGCGCCGAAGCCGAGCACCGAAGCCGAGCGCCGAAGCCGCGAGCTTGCTAGGGGGGTCCAGGGGCATGATCCCCCGGAATATTTATTAAATTTAAAGCAAAATGATGTAATCTGAGCCATTATCTGGAGATGGAAATTGAAGTCTACAAACTTGAAAATAATGGGTGTGTAACTGAGGCAAAAAAAAAAAAAATCTGATTAATTAATATCTGAACTGATGGTGTTTTGCTGGTGAAAACTTTTATTAAAGTTGATAAACAACAAGAGTAAAGATCAATTGTCAATCATACCGTAACCAAGGGTATATGGTTACCCATTTATGTTGGAATTTTCTATCAACAGTATGTTCAGGTTTTTCAGCCTGAACTTTGGGGGTGTCAGGAGTGCTGCTTGGGGGACCGCCACAAGGGGGGTCGCTGCTTGGAGATTCTTTGATCAAGACGCAGCTTTTTTTGACTCGGTTATTTACACGCTTTAACAAGCATTCGCCGAGTCACCATTACATAAAGCGCTTGTACGACAGACTTTTTTTTTTATCATCCAATGAAAACTGTTGTTACATGATTATCGAGGTACCGAGTCAACTCAATTAAATTGTGTCCGCTCATGGGAAAATATTATCGGCCAATATGTCAGACGAATGTGAAAGGAATAGGCCATTTGGGCAGATGTAGGACACATTAGTCGGCCATTCAGAGTTTTTATCGGCAAATGGCCGATGCCAATCTGAATCTCTGGGGTTTCAGCGATCGACTATCGAAAGTCGGCGACTATTGTTACATCACTTGTTACATTATCTATCAGTATACATGTACAATGTATTTCAGACTGTAATCTCACTCCTAATTCAGTCTTTCAAGTATGTTACATGTACTTCCAATTTGGGATGGTATCTGATGTAAACCCAATGTGATGTCATAAAATTCTATGGAAACCAACGTAATATTCAGGGAAAACATTCTTCAAATACATGTATGATGAGGTTTCTATAAAAATTTCATTGGATCATATCTATTTACATCAGATACAATCCCTATAAGAAGTAATGAATTCTTTAGAACAGGATCGGTCTTTTATAAGTCACCAGTTACATGTATGTAATACTCCTCCGATTTATTGTCTCAACCTACGAAAGTTCCAATATTTAAAACCTTGTCATCTGGCTTTATCCCCTTACTTTTTGAATGATCTGAACGAATATTTTAGGTACAATTTTGGCAAAATATACTTGCGTATAAGTTAATATTTTTCTAGGTTTTCAAAAATAAATTCTAATATGACTTGAAATTTTCTCCATATATGTACCATAGAACTCACCTGGTGTAAAATCTCCAACAAACTTCCAGTGCGTTAAGCTCCCCCATTCACATGCTAATTTAGAATAGAAATAACAACTAGCTAGCCGTGATTCATTGTCCAGTAATTCCACTTGTCACATCAGGGATTTTTCAAGTCCGTTTTTGGGTCCGATTTTCGGACCCATTCCCAACGCCAAAATGGCCTGTATTTTCCCAATTTTTGGTTGAAATTTCCCAATTTGAAACTCATAATTTTTTTTCTAAAGTGTTCTTCAATAAAGAGCAAAATGACGACTGAGATACCTAGCAGAAATACGACATTAACGATCGAATCGTGTAAACTGGTCAGAAATCTTATATCCGGTATAGGTTTACGTTTAAATCATCAAATCATATCTCCAGTATTGGGGACCCATGACCATGTCGTCTCACAACAGCAAATGTGAAACCAAAAAAATGACGAAAAGGGAGTACATCTTCTTTGTAGAGGATAGATACGTTCTTTAAATAAAATTTCGGATAGTGACTATAAAAGAAACAACAGAAAGTAGTTTGTGTGCAGTAAACAGAATGGGGCGACTCAGACAGTGGGAATGTCCCCCGTTAATCTGACTTTAATCTGAATCTTGATTGATCATGATCATTAAAGTAGCCCTTCTGACTCTGAACAGATGCCTGTTCCAGATCCTAGAAATACTTTGAAGTACAATCTAAAGTATATATAGATGGCTTTACTAGTACCGGTACTTTGTTTCTTTTATTGAAGACACTTTGAATTAAAGAAGGAGTTATATCTCTGTGTAATGATTTATTCCATTAAGAATCAAATTAAACTGTTGAAAATTCCCAGTTTCATTAAAACGCCGCAAATTTTCCCAATTTTACCGGACCCTGGACCCAAAGTAAAATACCCTGAAAAATCCCTGCACATGAACTTCGAGGCATGGTGATAATTTGATTGGTTCATGTGACTCGAGGAATTATTGGAAAATAAACCACGGCTAGCTTGTTGCTATTTCTTAATTAGATCATTTTAACCATAAAACTGTGCATTGGAATGTCTTGTAATTTTTGTATGATGTAACACTCATATAATTTAAAAGATGAACCGAGAACGGTCATGCGGAGGTCACCATTCTGTATATCAAAAGACGGAATGGAATACCTTTTTGGTTTGAGGGAGTCTGTAGGCAAGAACACCCCACACAAAGCTGCCGCTATGTTATCGTTGATGTTAGTGAAAGATACGCTTTCCTTGGATTTCTGAAGACGCGATAGAACATCGTCATTGTGGGTCAGAATCACACAATCTGTATTCCTGAAATATTAAAGAGGAAGAAAATCAGAGAATGAAAATCAAACACAAAACCTAAAATGATCCTGAAGTGTCACTATCAGAATCCAAAAATTATAAATAAATGGACATACAAAATTATGAAAGGTACAAAAACAAACAAATAACTAAAATATTCTTCAATGGAGCAAAGGTAATATGAAAATCCTCCAGGACATCAAAAATACTGTTACAATTCTTATAAAGGATATCATGTGCCCAGGAGGAGTAAGCATCTCATACTTGTTAGAAACACCTGTTACTTAGAATACTAAGTGGACTGACAGTGAGAGAAAAAAGATGGAGTGATGGAGAGATTACCATTCTATCATAACTGTAAAAACACTTTTTTACATATTGTCTTGTAGATTATATAAACATGTAAAGTGTCAGAGAAAAAGATGAAGTGATGGAGAAATGACCGATTTATCATCACTATTAAAACCCTTTTTAAATATTTTCATGCAGATTTTAGATATACATGTCATTTATGTAAGTTAAAGAAGATCCTGACGATAATCTCAGCAGCACTCACAATAGAGCACCAAATTGAGCATGGACGGACCTCTAGCAAGCTAGAAGTGGGACCAGGTGCCAGGGAGGAGTAAGCATCCCCTGTTGGCTAGCCACACCCACTGTTGATGTTCATGCACGAAAATAAAAACAATATATGAAATACATGCATTGCACTGTCTGAGGTAATATCTATATAGAAAGTGCTATGGCGACCATGTCAGGGAAAATATTCAAAAGACTTACTGTCAAACCCCTCGTGGGGAACTTTTTTACAAGCTCCACACGGCAAAGGACATAAGTGTGACACAAATGAGTTAAAGAAGATCCTGACGATAATCTCAACAACACTCACAATAGAGCATCAAATTGAGCATTGACGGACCTCTAGCAAGCTAGAGGTGGGACCAGGTGCCCGTGAAAAGTAAGCATCCCCTGTTGGCTAGCTGCACCTGCCGTCGATGTTCATGCATGAAAATAAAAACAATATATTAAATACATGCATTGCACTGTCTGAGGTAATATCTATATAGAAAGTTCTATGGCGACCATGTCAGGGAAAATATTCAATTGTAGTGACACTGTAAAACCAACGTGTCATTGGCTGAAAATATAGGTGCAATAAAAAGAATAACTATTTTATACCTTTGTAATGTTGAGAGTGTTAATAAAGCATTGTAGTTTTGAAGTGGACTCTCCCCGCTGGCATGAGGTGCAAATGTACAGGACATCAGATGGTTCATGGGATACTGGTCTCGTAACATCTCTATCAGCTTGGATCCAAGTCCTGGAAGTAGAAAACATAGAACCAATATATAAATGCTTAATAATCAAAATTCTATTTTAGGATTTTTCAACTTTAGATTTTTTTTCAGTGAATTGTTTGTATACAGAGATGGAAAAGAACTGGAAGTACCCCAAAAAATATTGCGATTAAATTGACATTAGTGGTTTTTATAATTGTTGGGAAATACTACCTGAGCCAGTGACCTAAGATAGACAGATGGACAGGCAGAGTATAAAGACAAACAGACAGACAATTTTTTCATGAATAAGGATAAAAACTCACTTAGTGCTGCAGACATTGTCCCCAGACAGACAGATGGATACAAAGACAGACAGATGAACTTATTCACATTTTTTCATTTACATATAAATGATAATCTACCTTAGCTGACCAACAGATGGACAGATAGACTAACATTTACATAAAGACTTATAAATTTACCTATGCCATTGTCCCCAGACAGACAGATGGATAGAAAGACAGACCAGTGAACTTATTCACATTTTTTCATTAATAAATAACAGATAACCTACCTCAGCACGTGCCCCAGACAGATAGACAGACAGATAGACTACTAGTTTTACATTAAGACTTCGTGGAATCTGTTTTATCATTTTTAGGTACTTACCTGAGCCAGTTCCCCCAGACAGACTATGCATGACAACACACCCACTGTAAGCATCACACCTACAAGTAACAGTATAACATAAAGTAACAGTATAATATGCATTACCACACACCCACTGTAAGCATCACACCTACAAATAACAGTATAAGATAAAGTAACAGTACAACATGCAAATTCACACACGCACTGTAAGCAACACACCTACAAGTAACAGTATAACACAAAGTAACAGTATAACATGCATGACAACACACCCACTGTAAGCAACACACCTACAAGTAACAGTATAACACAAAGTAACAGTATAACATGCATGACAACACACCCACTGGAAGCATCACACCTACAAGTAACAGTATAAAATAAAGTAACAGTTTAACATAAAGGAACAGTTTATCGTAGGAAATCAGTATTTGCTTGTAATATGTCATACATGTTTTAGGTGTTATTTTTGATACTCAGAAAGTTTATTAATTTGGCAGCATAGCCCCAGACAGACAAAAAGCAAGTGTCAGACAAAGTGAATCTTAGGACTGCCTCAACTAACAAGTTCATGTACATACAGCTCTATTTCCCTTCTGACTTTTTCCATTGTGGTTTCGATGATGTGTTCTTCTCCCTTGTTATGTAATCCATAGTAACCTACAATATACAGTGCACATAAGTATATATCAAGGTAAAAAGTCAAGGTGAAAATATATTGCTGTATTTGAGTCATCTCATCTTGGTCTATTATCATATTCACTTACAAGTTGCTTCTCCAAACAGTTTTTCCCCCCACCAGACTTAAGCACAACAACTAAACCAAAATTTTGACATACTGACAGATGGATTAAAGGACAGACGGACAGACAGAATGAGCCATTTTATAGACCAGATTTTGCTTTGCAGTCTGACCAAAATTCCCTGATAGCAGAGTGATCATATTATTAAAAGAATAAAAAATCCTCAATCTTTATATACTCGAGTAATATTGTTTATGTCTAGAATGGTAAAGTACTATAAAGGAAGTAGAAGAAGAAGAAGAATTCATATCAGGGATTCTCTGATTAAATAAATAAGATTTAATCTGAGGAAACTGAAAGTGTATATTAAAAAAAAATTGATTTATGATCCACAAACCTTGTTCCTCTGTACAGAAAATTAACAATTTATATCTGAAAATTGACTCCTCAATCATCTTTAAAAACTTGTTCTTCAGCATGTTCAGGGGAAATTATTAATAAAGAATGGAAAAGATAGAAAAAGATGAATGATGAAGGAAATACCATAAAACATAATTCCATACCTAGTGCCCAGTTGGTGCCTCTTCCTCTTTTTCCAGAAATAGCATTACCATCTCTGAGAGAATAAAGATAAATCCATAAGTTTCCCATACACTCTATCATGTCTATTATATATTACCCGAAGAAAACACAAAAAATTAACAAGTTTTTCATACTCTTGAAAATACATTAATACTTTTATAAAACATAGATAAAGGACTTGGTGCGTTAATCCCTCCAATCGGTCCTAAAATTTTGACAAAAAATGATTTTAATAAACAAATCATTAATTATCCCTTTTTGCAATGTTGAGTGTTTGAGAAAATGTGCATCAAAATTTTGAGCCCTCATAACGTCACGCATGTGATGTATGATGTCAATTGTTCTGATATCATTTGCCCTGAATGACACAAAACAAAAGAAAATTGTCTTATTTTACACACAAATCTTCAAAATTCATTTACATTCCAGGCCTCGCCCACAATATCTTTTATGCAGATTAAAAGGCCGATCAGAAATCCATCAATTGGTACAAAAATTACCATGGGTAAGGCCTGGAGTGCTATTTGATTTCATAATTTTGTATCAAAATTTCACTCATTTATTGATATACATGTATTCAATGATTTCAACGTTTTTTTGACGTTTTGAGCATCATAGTATTCAGCATAAGACTGTGAAATCCAGATTTGGATTCGCCATACATTTGACATTTAATAAACCGGAAAATTATGGATATTTTAACAACTTTGAAAATAAGGCCGAAATGGCAGGTTACCGCACTTACTCCTTTGTAAGTATTCCATACACTTGAAAATACTAAATTTATATAATTACATTGAGAACATACAGTTAAATGGATAAGATTTCCATAAACTTAAAAAATAATATATTACCTTGAGAAAACACAGATAAATTTTAAATAAACGTTCAACACACTTGGATATAACTATTTTACTTCGAATGACTCATACATGTAAGTTATTTCTAATACCAAGGTAATGTATGATTACATAATGTCTTGTACATTTAAGTTTGTAAGATGTCTTAACAAGGTTATGTAGGATTACATTTACATTTGTACGGATGACTCGTACATTTAAGTTTGTAAGATGTCTTATCAAGGTAATATAAGATTAAATGTACCAGTCAACAGAACTTATCAATTCAAACTCATTAGGTTCATGGTAATAATACATCACAGTATGAGTCGGTAGATTTCATCAATACATTGTATTCTCAGACTCATTTGATTTATACGTTATTATGACATCATTTTTGCCTGGAGTGACATTCAGTCTTATTGTCTTCATACACAATCAAAGTTATTATCAATTCAAGAATCCAATTTATCAGGTGTAAATGTTTAAGACAAGGTTAAATCTTATAAGTAACATCTTTGTTGTACCACTGTTTTAAAATGCTATAATATAGTATTGACAATCAGGTACAAGACTACAAGCACCAGTATCTATACGTATACCTGCATTTTATACTTGAGGCCACCCTATTGATGACTTTTGGTTCACTGTCCACCATCACACACCGCGGCTTTCTGTCAACATGAATGAAAGTGTGCCTAAAATAGATAAAACATACATGTATGCAAGTCACTTTCAAAGAATTACATACAAGTGAAACAAACAAGTGGTGATATCGACATACACTGATATACTAAATAAAGTAGACCAAGGCACATGTTGTGGATTTCAATCCTCCAATCAGGGTATGAACTTAACGCTCGCCCACTCGCCTAAGACTAGTATTTTTCCCTGTGGGCGATAAAAAAATAATATTCACTCGCCCACATGGCGAATGAATAACAGCGGCTTCTCCGGCTTTATAATAATGTAAGCATCAAATTTATTAACGCCGTAAAATAGCATCCGTTGGTATTATAAATGAAATGGTCAAAATACACGATTGTGTTCGCTGATCACCTGTTTAAAATCCATACTTTATTTACAGCTTCAATCTGTATTTCATGGTCTATAAATCTTCAGTTGCATTACACTTTGCTTGTCTTTGAATTGTCATTTTCGTCTAATTCACCCTGGTCCGTTGTTATAGAATTACGTACGACGCGACAGGGATGGCGGTAAATTCGTCAAAACAAATTGAATTGATGACTTCACAGATGAAGAGAAGAAACAACGATTTGATTCTCTGTAATTTTTTTCTCCCCCTCTCATCCCGCTGTGAAGGGCGTATGTATCCAAGTGTAAATTTTGGCCGCACGGACAAATCCAGAATACGTGAAATCAATCTCTTTTAATAGTTACCTTACCTGGGACAGTGTTTATTTAAAACAGCTAATTAATTTGTATAAGAGAACGCCTAATTACCTGGACAACAATTACGATTACGCCTAATTACCTGGACAACGATCTTGTTTGGCGATATAACGATTACGCCTAATTGACTGGACAACGATTTTGTTTGGCGATATTTCAGGTAATTACTTTAACGCTTCATTCGTACCTTTACATCAATGGGGGTATTGAGTTGACGTTATAGCAGACAGGGTGTATCTAATCTTAATGGCGATATATAACAAATTAATTCATCAAGATCTTTTGATTTGTATCCTCGATTTTGTATTTGCATGACTTACTCATGTTACTTATTCAAACGTTTTGTTGATCACAGAATTTTGATTCCGTACAGATTTATAAATTACGTTTTTCGTACATAAAATGTCAAGGTCCAGTATGGTCATTTTTACAGGGGGTTTCCTTGAAAAGGGATGTTTCTCCCAAAGGCTTTGATTTTCTGTGTGGGCTCGTAGTAAGTTGTGTGGGCCCCTAAAATTAAAATTTTACGAGCCCACATCGATGGCTCATAAAATTTTCAGTAGAGTTCATACCCTGCTCCAATAGTTCAGTTTTAAATCACTGAGCAGTATAGGATTGTCACCGTTTACATTGTTGCTCAGTCTATGTACTATTATAACTTATAAGGGGTTTTCTGGGGGGGGGGTCGTTTACTTTACACATTTGAAATTCAATTTGCAAAATGACCCCAATATATGATGTCTTGTTGTCTTTAATAGAGCATGGATTTATGGTATATTTTACTTCAGTTTTAAGTGGGAAAATGACCCCCCCCCCCCCCCACCCCCACGCCAAACCACACACACACCGCGCCTACCCATCTTTCCGCAACAAACTTTTCTCTTCTTTGACATACCCTTTCTGGACTTCTTCACTTTTCAAAGTTTTCTTCCAAAAGGCAGAGCCAACCTGATTTCCACATTGTCCGACTTGTAAAAATATAGTGGACATTTTCAATGATTGGAGAAATTGCAAAAATGTTGAGAGGGACAAATCGAAAGTATATCCGAAGTGGTATGACGAATCCGACTTTTCTGTGCAAAATGTGAAAGAAAAGTGAAGTCCACTTTTTAAAGCTCTTTTATAATGAAAAACATAATTAGATAAAATTAAAAAAATAATTAGGACGTCGTTCCTGCGTTTTCAGCTTTGTGACGTCATTTCTACAACTTTGTGCCGTCAACCACCTGTGTGACGTCTGCAGTTTCTCAAAAATGAAACTGTTGACGAAAGACATCTTGTCTGCCCTAGCTCCATCCTGTAAACAGTTCGCATAAAAATGAGCTTTTGGACATGTTTTGTCCCTAAATATTCAGAAATCCATTTAATTCCTTGTGAATCTTGGACTAATATAACGTATATAACGTACTGCGTCTTATGAGACTAATGGGAATTTCATGGTGGTAGAAGTCAAGAGATTGCAAAACACAATAAAAACTAGATAACTGGAACGAAGACGGAAGTTTTTAAAACTGTTTCAGTGGCGAAACGATTACTAGAATAAAATGAAGTTTTATTCAAAAATTCAAACATGATTTCTGTTGTTGTTGTTGTTGTTGAAATTTACATTCGAGTCATAGCAATTCAATATTTCAATATTCTTAGGGAGCAAACATTTGATTTTATGGGGGGGGGGGGGGGGGGGGGGGGGGGGGGGGGGTGGGGGGGGGCAGGAAGACTTTGCAAAAAAAAATTTCCGGATCGAAATTTTAGGGAAAAAAATTTTCCCCTCTCTTCCGACCTTTCCACTGCCCATTAAACACTTTTTTGTGTATCATAAACAAAGTATAAAAAATGGAACAAACTTTAAGCAATTTGGAGTGAATAAATCAAATTCAAAAGTATATAGGCACCATATGCCATTCAAGAAATTAAAATGAAGTGATCTGCTGGCAAGAGATGAACTCATTGTGTGTTTGATGTTTAATATGGCCGAAAAATCATGCTGAATTATTTAAACTTTAGGGTAATTTTCAACATTGGAAAATAACCCCCAAAAAAAATAATCCGGCCCGAAGGGCCGGCGAAAAAAATTTTCCGGCTCTTAAAATGGCCGAAAAAAAATTCCGGCTGGCAAAAGTCTTCCTGCCCCCCCCCCCCCCCATAAAAATAAAATGGTTGCTCCCTTATGAAGTGCCCATTCTGCTTCTATACGAAGGTAGATTCACCCCAGAATCCAAAGTCTACCGTCTGGATTGCTGGAGATGCGAACCTGTTCAACGCTATTCAAAACAATACTTCATTGGCCTGTTGGCAGACCTTGGCTTGGAACAGACCATCAACTTCACATACTAGAGACAACAGCACTCTCGACCTCGATCTTCAGAACCAACCGTCCAACACTCGTCAATAAACAGCAACCTATTCCTGCTGATAAATATGACAGGAATAAAGTTGTCCAGAGGCAAAAATATTTTCCGATCACTTATATAGTCACAAGTAAGGCCCACAATGGCACATAGAGGATGTCAATGAGCTGTGGGATGCATTCAAGACTTCGTGCCTCTCACTCATTGGTACCTAGTAATATATAGCATCTACCCGGTTCAACCAGCCATGGATCACTCGCGGAATAAAAAATGATATCAAGGCGTAATCTTGAGAGCTTGAATCATTAAGGCTAAGAAAAGTGGTAAGTAAACCCTAAAGACATTGACAGATTTAAGAGACACGTAATTAAGGAATGCAAGGGCACTCACAATAATTACAACAAGGATATAATCACCAATGACAGAAACCTCAATAATTGACAAATATGGAAAAAAAAAAACTATCCCTATCAAGAAGTACAAAATCGTTAATCGAAAAATCATCTAACCAAGGGCATATAAAACCAGCTCTATTCTTACATCAATTACCAGAAAAGTGATAGCAGTGATTGAAGTACCCCTACTGAAGTCAAATGGTATCACCCACGGTGACCCAAAAATGAAGGCGAAAGTTCTGTAGTTATTTCACACCAGGAGATAACAAAAAAAAAAACCTGCTAAAAATGCTCACAAGTTTAACCGTCGACACTTATGGATAGATTCAGTGTTGACAGTAATGGGATAGTCATGCAAGCTCCTGCAGAACCTTGATCCGTATTTATTTAAGACACAAGGCCCAGACAACATTCCCACAAAACTCTTGAAGGAAGCTGCTCAGGAGATAGGCCCAGCCCTCACCCTCATATTCAACCGCTCTCTTAAACAGGATAAAGAAGATGATGATTGGAAGCATGTCCTTGTAGCACCAATCTTCAAGAAAGGGGACAGGACATCACCTGATAACTGCAGGCCTATATCGCTCACATTTGTATGTTGCAAGATCCTGCAACATATCATCCATAGCCATAGGAGATGAAACATCTAGACAGATACAACATACTTAGCGACCAACAGCATGGTTTCCGCAAGACGAGGTCCTGTGAAAGCTAGCTGATCATAACCATCAATTATCTGACCACGGGCATAGGGAAAGGTGAAGAAGTAGACGTCATACTTTTGGACTTCAGTCATAGATGGCCACACCTCATCGTCAGCTCCAGTAACATCAGGAGTGCCACAGGGCTCAGTCTTGGAAGTCGGGACCGCTTCTCTTTCTACTGTACATCAATGACCTCCCGGAGAGAGTAAGTTCCACAACACGGCTGATTGCGGATGACAGTCTCCTGTATAGGAAAGTAAAAACAGCTCAAAATTCCTCCACACTACAGGATGATCTACGGAAGTTAGAGAAGTGGGAACATGAGTGGAAGATGTCCTTCAATCCATCCAAGCGAGGTGATCCGAATTATAGAGAAATGGAACAGAATTAGAGCCACTTACACCATCCATTGACAGGAATTGGCACTTGTCAAGAAAGATATAAATACCTAGGGGTAACAATGTCAGACACCCTTGCCTGGAATGATCACGTGGATTCCATAACAAAGAAAGGGAACAACAGCATGAGCTTCCTGAGGAGGACTATATCCAGGTTCCCAAGGGAAACCAAGACGCAGTGCTATACGACACTGGTACGTCTCATCCTGGAATACGCCTTCCCAGCATGGGATCCACACCACACACTGCAAATAATATCAGCAGCATAGAAAATGTCCAGCGTAGAGCGTGGCCCTCACTTCAGCAGAGGAAATCAGATGCCAAACAAGTGATGATGTACAGAATCACCTACAATCTAATTGACATCCCTGCTGTAGCCTACCTCCACACATCTGGCCTCACAACCCGGGGACACTGCCTGCGCTTTTTCACACCTGAATGATTATTTATTAAGCAAATTTAGATATTTTCAATATTTCGAATTTGAAAACTTTATGCAAAGGCAAGATAAAATTATACGGTCTTTGTTCTCAGGCAAGGAGTATTTTCAGATAGGAATCTTCATCATGATGTGCTTGATATCAGCTGAGTCATTGAAGAAGTTTGCCCGTCCATACGAGGAACTCTTTCCGTGGCGATTTATCCCACTAGTACTCAAAGTATGGGAATTCACATATGGTAAACTTTACCATTCTGGTTTTTTTTTCATTATTCATTTTTCAGGTTTTAGATCGAAATGGTGAGTTTGGTTAATTACTCATTATCTATGGATTTCCTATCTTCCTTTCTTTTATGGAGCTCTGATGATAAAAATTAGAAGGACCAAAAGCAAATAAGTCGAAGATGTTTTAAACAATCCATTTCCCTTTCATCAATGATATACATGGGAATCTGATGTCACCAAACTATGGTTCAAGACCCAACTACGTTTAATGCACTGTCAATTTTTAAAGCATTACATGCTGACCAACCTTGGTAACGGAAATTTATTGCGGCCGGTGCATGCCATCTAAATTTTAACAGAGAAGACTGGACCTGGATCCAGTGCCCTTTCCGAAAGTTGGTCGAACATCTTGGGTGATTGACCCTGAACTTGAGTCACAAGACGAAGGACTGTTTTTTTTTTCATTTGCCCGATATATTTGTCAAGTAAATTATTGTGCACACGTACTCGGGAAAACGACACCATGTGGTACCTTAGCGGATGACCGTCCTTAATCGAAGTCCGTTTCATATTGGTCTATGTGTAGTTTTTGTATGGCGTTTTTTATTTTAAGTGCTGTATCTTTCATTTCCTTTTTGCGTCTCTTGCGCATGTCCTGTGTCCTCTGTGTTTTAGCATTTGAGCACCAGTGTACTAGTGTTTTGGTGTCTTGCGGCGGGTGCGGCTAGCCAAACAGGGGATGCTTTCTCCTCCCGGACACCTGATCCCACCTCTAGCTTGCTAGGGGTCCGTCATTGCTCAGCTTGGTGCTCTATTGTGAGTGCTGGACATTGAGATTGTCGTCAGGATCTTCTTTATCTTATAGGTGCTGCAAGGTCATGTTTGAAATTACCCTCTTTCTTTCAGATGACTATGAGATGATAAGATCATGTAACCAAAGAACACCGCGACTAATTGCCTTATTTGCAATGCCACATTAGAATGAGAAGGTTTCGTTTTAGATAAGAACCGTGTATCAGTTAATAACAACTGTTCGTCTTTAGAGAATCGTTGTAGAAGACATTTGCGCACATAATCCGGATAACCACACCATGCACTTGCTATCAATTAACATAGCAGAGGAACTTCAGTGTTTATATTATATGGTCTATTTTGTATGTAGTTCACTGATACCAAAGCACATGGTCTTGTTCGAGATCACGTCCTTATTCTTTTATCCATGATTTGGAATCCCTGAACTTATTCTAATTTTCACAATGTTTTTGTATTGCCTTCGGTTTATGCTCATAAGAATTGCATTTTGTTTCTACATAATAATACAGGGTTTAGTCAATATCTTATCTTTTAATGAATGATAAAAGTGAACTTCAAGTCGATATCTTATCTTTTCATGAAAGATAAAAGTAAACTTCAAATAGGTTAGAAATATTCTATTGACTAAAAAATAACGAAAGAGGATTTCTAAAGGGAGGTCTGATATCTATAAAATTCATTTTCCCCTTCAGTTGAATAATTCAAACATATTTATTAATGTTACATGAATCATGATACATATACAGTGCAAGTAATAGCTTAATCAAGATGGTTTATCAGAAAACTTTGATATGAAACAGTCTAAATTCGTCAGTAATCTGACTGGCTCAACTGTGGCTCTAAATTCCTCTAATGCTCCCTCCAAGAGAAGAAATCGTTTAATTTGTCTTGGAAGTGGAGTAGAATTCACGAGACGAAATATTTCCCTTCTACGGTAAGTATTTCTCAGCACATTTCGACATAAGACTTGAAGTGACGACGGTTGGTTCAGTAATATGTCTATAACTCGCATCAAGGTATCAGATTCAGAAGAGGTACTGCCTCCACTAAGCTGTTCAAAATCACGCGTGAAAATGTTCAGATATGCTCTATCCGCCGCTGAAAAACACGGAACAGAGGTCAACACAAACAAAAAATTGGCTATGGATCGTTGATAGGTCTCCTTGTAAGGAAGCATGGATTTAAGATTATCTGAAATATTCACATTACAGTGAATTATATCCATCAAATATTTCTCTGATAGCGCATGTACAGGAAATGGATCTGCACCTGCCAAGAGCAAAACTTGTATCGACTGATGATCATGAACTCGAAGTGCCTCCCCAAGAGGCGAATGTCCGTAATCAGATAGCACTATTCCCTCCTTCTCAATTATAGTTTGTAGAAGTTCAGATCTGCTCCTATATTTGCTTTCAAATTTGAATATCTCAATTAGAGGGCTACGAGTCGATTCAGCCGACGAAAACAAATCTATCTTTAAAATTCGGGATGTTCTTTGCATCAACAAATCACTGCAAGCTGTAGAATCCAGCGCACTAGAGAAGCGTGCTGCATACCTGAAATCCTGATTGGTGATGTGTGTGGACACATATCGATTTTGGTTGATAGGTTTTAACTTTGTTACTTTCAAACTTTTCTTTGGCATGCACATTTCTAGTAGTAAACCAAGAACAGTTGGCGAGTTATTGATTACTGCCTGTACAAGATGATCGCTTGTAACCATACTTGAAATTTCCTTGGGCCTTCCTTTCATTACAATCTTCAAAAAGGCTGATCTGTCTTCAAATACACATAAAAATAGAACGTAAGACAGATTAGATAAACATGTTGATGTAGCTATAGTCAAAGAAATAATATCTATAAGGCTCATCGAAATAATAAAGGCAACAAAACGATACCAGAACAAAAATCAGTGATTATGTAGCGTTTAAAAGACTGATGAAAGGGGTTTCAAATCAATTAGATATCCTTTACTAGATTTCCTTTATCAATAATGCGGAAAGGTTCCAACTCTATACGTTCTTGAAGAAAATTTCAAAACAATTTTCATGCACCAGACACGTGTTTCGAATATTAAATTATCATCAGTGATTCTTCCAGCCAAAGTGCTTTTCATACGCCACCCAAATTCATTTCACTAGCGCTCTCTGGTTCTATTTTCAGAATTTAAATTTGTACATTTACTTTACAGAGAGTGCCGGCTCCAAATTTCCTGTAGGGTCGATCCAGTAGCATATCCAAAATAAAGTCTACGTTCAAAATAGCATTGAAGGGATGGTGCTAAGATGTTAACCTCCTTTAATTTCGACGATATATTTTGAAGTTCTCGAAATAGCAAAAAATATATATAATGTCAAATTGATAAAGGGTCAAACGAAGATTCTCTCAGGCGACAGAGCTGGAAAGAAGTAATTAATACACTTAATCATAAAGTCACGGGAAACGATTTTAACTGCTCCACACTGCAACAAGAAATAAGTGTTCATATTAATAATGCGGAAGGGTTCCAACTCTATACCTTCTTGAAGAAAATTTCAAACAAATTTTCGTGCAATGGACACGTGTTTCGAATATTAAATTCTCATATTAAGTTATGCTTCCAGCCAACATTCAAGGTGTAGGAAAATATGTATTTCATCTAATATTAAAAATCTTCTACGAACGTACTTCGCTTTCAAGAAAGATTTCATTGCAACAGCACACAAATAAACACAGAAAAAACAGAACACAGTGAAGTAACAGCAAACATGTAGGGGCAACACACAGCAATGTATTCAAGTTTGAACACAAAAGAAAAAAGGGGATCTTCAACAATACTCGGTTGCAGCGCCCACAGCAAAACCACAAAAACGCAGACACAAACAGAAAGAGATGTAAAAGGGACAGGAACACCAACTCACAACATAGAAACATTAAACACAAAAGACCAAACATAAACCAACGAGACCAATGGGCGACCGGTGCCGACTTAGGACACGCAAGTAGCAGACTGTGTGATTATCCCGGTTATGTGCACACAACCCTCCAAATTTTCACAGACACGACAGACGGAACGAACCAAAACTATTAGCTTGAGGTTGTTTTACTTACCATGAAAAACCACTCTTTCTAATGTATAACCCATGTCGAAATCAAGAAGATTTGACTTCAATGCCAGGTTGACAACCTCTAAATCTGCTGTAGATACAACTTTCTCCAATACTTCTTTGATCATCATACTTGTAAAAGGGGTTAGATTTTCAACCCATATAGGCAAGGAATCAAGAGTGGCCCCCTTTTTGGCAAGACCTTTTAGGATACCAGCATCTTTTCCATTTGCGAATGAAAACGCCATAGATGTAGATAGAATTTTCTGGTATTCGACTTTACTTCGGAGCTTTTTATATTTCTTCAGCAACAAATAAAATATTTTCATATCGTTTCGTTTGAGAGCGAACAAGTATATCATTTTGCCGATATGACTTGATTCTAGTGAATAAAAGTAACCGTCTCCCAGAAGGTCGAGATATAATTTTTGAATTTGGACATGTTGGTGTTCGATTGCAATATGAATTGGCATAAGTCCAAGGGTCTGTGACTTTTGATACGTCCCAATATGCATTTTCAGGAAACCTAGATCTATGAAAGAATCATACACCAATCGCTCAATAACATTGTTTCTTCCCAGAGCGGTCAGGATGTTCAGAATGGGTGAAGCAGACAAAGTTGCGTAATAAGTTACTTTGATTGTCCAGTTGTTTGCGGGTGATTGAGTACTTTCGTGAGTAGTTATGAGCTTAACTCGTGAACCATCACCACATTTTTCAAGCTTCATCATATATTCATCGAAAATATATCTCTTAGTTCTAATTTCGTCTTCGTTGTAGATACTGAGAACAATCTTCTGGCTTATAATTGAATCCGTTCCCTTTTCTGACCCCTCCATTATTTTCCAGACATGTGGACAACATCCGATTTCATGATAAACGCCATACCGTTGTATATTTTGATACAGCACCTCTTCCTCCTGCTTTATAAGTAACTCTAGATCTCGTAGACAATGGCAATGCAGATTTCTTCCAATAGTAAGGCAATCTGAAAAAAAAATAGATAGTACTTTGTCCTTAATGAATAAAATGTCTCATCAACTTCGGTTTTCGAACGTATTCGAAAAATTCTCTTCAGAAAATTCTCTCAAAATTTCATAAAAGTGGGTCCTGTGGCATGTTTAACGTCTTCAAATGCAATAACGTCATTTAAGAACAGATAAATTTGCAGCATTGACCAGAAATGCACGTTTCGGGTACTTAACCCTCGTCAGTGATCCTCAATCTAAACAATGTAATATGGCCAAAGAGTATGAAAATTATTATATCAAAAAATGTACCGAAAGACGTCGTAGGATGGATGGGATATGATGCTACAAGACCCACGTTTTAGATATTTCAAGAAATTTGGAAATCTTTGAATGCGGAGAAGAGACAGACGATCAACCGAAGTTTAACGAACTTTGCTACATGTGCCATCGGGGACACTCACCAAGTGGTACAAATGTTAAACGTCTTTAAATTCAATAGCATCATTTAAGAACAGATAAATTTGCAGCATTGACCAGAAATGCACGTTTCGGGTACTTAACCCTCGTCAGTGATCCTCAATCTAAACAATGTAATATGGCCAAAGAGTATGAAAATTACTATATCCAAAAATGTACCGAAAGACGTCGTAGGATGGATGGGATATTATGCTACAGGACCCATGTTTTAGATATTTCAAGAAATTTGGAAATTTTTGAATGCGCAAAAGAGACAGGCGATCAACCGAAGTTTAACGAACTTAGCTACATGTGCCATCGGGGACACTCACCAAGTGGTACAAATGTTAAACGTCTTTAAATTCAATAGCATCATTTAAGAACAGATAAATTTGCAGTATGGACCAGACATGCACGTTTCGATACTTAACCCTCGTCAGTGATCCTCAATCTAAACAATGTAATATGGCCAAAGAGTATGAAAACTATTATATCCAAAAATGAACCGAAAGACGTCGTAGGATGGATGGGATATGATGCTTTAAGACCCACGTTTTAGATATTTCAAGAAATTTGGAAATTTTTGAATGCGCAGAAGAGAAAGACGATCAACCGAAGTTTACCGAACTTTGCTACGTGTGCCATCGGCATCGGGTACACTCACCAAGTGGTACAAATGTTAAACGTCTTTAAATTCAATAGCATCATTTAAGAACAGATAAATTTGCAGCATTGACCAGAAATGCACGTTTCGGTTACTTAACCCTCGTCAGTGATCCTCAATCTAAACAATGTAATATGGCCAAAGAGTATGAAAATTATTATATCCAAAAATGTACCGAAAGATGTCGTAGGATGGATGGGATATGATGCTACAGGACCCATGTTTTAGATATTTCAAGAAATTTGGAAATTTTTGAATGCGCAGAAGAGACAGACGATCAACCGAAGTTTAACGAACTTTGCTACATGTGCCATCGGGGACACTCACCAAGTGGTACAAATGTTAAACGTCTTTAAATTCAATAGCATCATTTAAGAACAGATAAATTTGCAGTATGGACCAGACATGCACGTTTCGGGTACTTAACCCTCGTAAGTGATCCTCAATCTAAACAATGTAATATAACCAAATAGTGTGAAAATTATTATATCCAAAACTGTACCAACTTGAAGAGACGTAGCAGGATGGGTGGGATATGATGCTACAATCATATCAAAATAGACCAGGTATATATTAATATTCAAAAATACTAGAGCTGCTAAGGCTGCATGACCAAATACAGTATATGTCCAGATTTATTGGTCACATTTCCATTTTTGCCTATCACTGCGAGGTGAAAACGTTTTAGAGCAGAGATCGCGATACCATTTCAGCACTTTCATTAGGTCGTTATGTAAAAGGCATGTATATTATTTGAGATATGGAAGGCTCTTTGTTTATGGTGTCATTCGTCTATTAAAAACGAAAGAGGCGTGCTTTTCTTGGTCATTCAACTTACTGTTAAATACTGTGGACAGTTGTTTTAAGCTATACGCCATTATAGCATAAAGGTCATTTCAATAGAAATTAACAAATGATGATAGAAAAATAATCGGTAGAGTCATTAGGTTCCGCAATTAAAATCTTATAGCTAATGAATACTTATTGAGGTGAAAATAAAGTACTGCCAACATTTATAATAAGCAGTCACACCGCACTCGACAACATACTCCCGAATTATAATTACAAATGTACATGTAATATGAAAAAGAAAAATGAGACGCAAAAATTTCGCTGTTCAAAACGTCTCGTAGAAAAAAATCTGAGAGCCATAGTTTTCTTATTACGCGCATTGCGCCCCATACATTCTGTCATATGTAAAGTGTTAATACCGATATTTCAATGAGACCACCTTTTAATATTGTTTATAATTCCCGATTAATTTCAAATGAATATTTATATAGAATCTTTACAGTCTTACATCATTTTTTGCATAGCTGTGTATTGAGATAATTTCCAACGTATCATATAATGTATGTTCATATCCATCCTTGCCTTGCTGCTAATTATAGACTTACAGTAAAATAAAGCTCTCCCTGACAGCATTTCATCCTCAGCAAATTTATGTATCAAGTCTTCATCAGTAAGATTTAGCACGTCCTTTACCCATGAGGTGTCACGCTGTTCATCTTGGTCCATGGCGGTGGGTACTTCCTTGTCTGTCATTCCTCATCAGGTATGTGATGACTGAGTGTATCGATTTTTAACTGAACTGCTCATTTACGGAAGCCCTGAAGCGACACGTTTAAATCGTTGCGTTACTACTTGCATGCTTCTTTCATGATATAATTGATAAATTGTGTTGAAATACATATCTATTAGGTTATCTATTGTTTGCGGATTATTTGTAATTACGAATATATTTCACTAAACTCTCTGTACATTTATAGTTAATTTTACTATTTATTTGTTAATGTTGTAAATTTGCTGTTCAAACATGACTGATAGAACTTGTTGAATGAATTGAAGGATTTTCACTTTAGGAAGTTTTGTTCTTTAGACATTTTGAGATTGCGTTCATTTCTCCATGCTCAATAGAATATATAATGATATCCATTCTTTTATATATATTCAGGGAGGTATACATGTATTAAACCAGGTACATATATTTATGTACCTGGTGTAATATTATGTCTATCGATCCTGGTCCAATTGATACTAAAGGAAATCGACGTGTCCATCGCATCGGCCAGAAAACAGCCTAAATTCTGGACAAAAAATTTATAACTGCGGTGCACCAGCATGTTTCGAGAGAATAAGAATCATCATCAGTCGTACTTGAAACCAATACGATAAGTCGAAAAAAAGATAATGCAGCATTGCTTCATCATTTTATCAAGATTGTGTGAGGCACCAAATGTTTTGGGTGTATGCAGACGCGTGATTAAATGGAAATTGTGACCAATATGCATCGGAGTGTTATTAACCCTATTTTTATGATAGTGGATATCATTTATAAACTTGTATAATTTTTTCTCTCCGGCTGTTTGTTCACTTTTTCTCGTCTCATGAAAGTGTTTTCTGTTGTTGTCATTACAGAGTGCGCCGTCATATTTATCATTGATCTTCTCCTGATCTTTATTTTATTATACCCCCGCCATAAAATGGTAACGTGGGCTATAGTGATTTTGTTTTGGTTTGTTTTTTCAAGTATTGTATACGTATTGATTATGATTTTGGAATCGGATTTTGACTTGGTGTTTTTACTTCGCTGACTGATCTAATAACCATGGAGTAAAAAAATCTTTTTTGTTTTGCCCTTTGGGGATTAATTGTACATGTATATCGTCCATTTAAAACATCAAATCAAAATACTTCTATCAGTGATAAAAATTCTTTAAATAAGTAATACTCACTAACTACAGAACACATACACAGCCAATTGTGCCTCACATGAAATGATCATCATGTAAATTGCATGTGAAAAATCATGTGAAGTTCATATAAAACAGAGGAGGGGATCTCCAACAACACCAGGTTGCAGCACCCACAGCAAAACCCCAAAACACTCAATGCAAAAACACAAAGCAGACAAGCACAGAAAGAGACGCATAAGGGACAAGGAACGTCAACGCACAACACAAAAACATCAAACACAAAGGACTACAAATAAACCAACGAGAACAATGGGCAACCGGTGCTGACCTAGGACGGCCATCTGCCACGGAAATAGCAGAAGGTGTGGTTATCCTGGATTACGTGCGCACAACCCTCCTACTTTTCCGATTACCCAGAGGTATCGAAGAACGTACAATTGTGGTGTAAAACAACCTCCTCACTGTCAGATGACCACACACAAACAAGACAGCGAAACGCAGGGGCCCAAGCAACACAGATGATTATGTAAATGGATATAAAAAGAGGGCGTACGTAATACAATCCGTGCTCTGCCGCCGCGAGCTCATGTATGTTATCACCCGAGGAGTCCGACTGACATTCAGAGAGGATAAGTGGCCGGGGCCCTGTCTTCTCTAAAGAGGTTTGGACAGGGCCCGTCATGGAGTCCCGTCGTCACAGTCAGTCAGAGTGCAAGTTTTAAGAATGCGCTTGTACAAGACTGTTGATTGGTCAAGTAAATTTCACTTTAGATCGTTTCTTCAACGCATTCTAAAATTTCTGTTACCAAAATTTCTTGAAATTTCTAAAAAGTGGGTCCTGCAGCATCATATCCCACCCATCCTACTACGTCTTTCGGTACGCTTTTTCGACATATTAACTTTCATACTTTTTTTGGCATATTACATTGTTTAGATTTGAGGATCACTGACGAGGGTTAAGTACCCGAAACGTGCATATCTGTTCTTAAATGATGCTATTGAATTTGAAGACGTTTAAAAATTATTTTAAAAATATTTCACATGAATTTCATATAAGTTTACATTACATGTAAGAACTTTCATATGAATTTCATGTAAAAACTTTCATATGAATTTCATGTTCGTGTTCGTTTCACATGAAATTCATGTGGACTTTAATGTAACGATAATGTAAATTTCACATGAATTTCATATGAGCACAATTGGCTGTAACATCATGTTTCATGGATAAAATCTTTCTTTGTATATTAATACTATTATATGAATTAATTTTGTATATCTTTCATATATCCTATATGGTTTTACCTGCACATGACCCGACTTATGCAATTCCCACTCAAGGTGTAGTCTTGTTGATACGTAGCTATAGATAACATTAATTTCCTGTGTTTATTTCATTTACGTTGGTTTGATAAAGGTTTTGTCTTGATGTAATCCAACTTACGATACTCCCTCTTCATGTGGCAGTGTGTAATCCATATGTTAAAATTTCCTTTATATTACACTTTCGTTTTTTAAAAGTCTTGGATTTGGTTACATGTAAACGTCTTCAAATTGAATACATGATTTTTTATTATAAATGCATCCTGATTTTTTTTAACCTTTTCTGAATCTGGATTGCAATCAGGAGACGCTGACTCTCCCCAGGCACCTGGTCTCACTTCGGAATGTTATTCATTCCGAGGTTTGGAACCGTTCCAATTGAAATTCTTATCATTTTGCCTTTCCTTCTCGACTTTGAGACTGAATAACCTACAGGTACTTCCATATTTCATCGAAGCTATATTGAATTTTAAGACGTTTAGCATTTGTACTCTTGGTGAGTGTCACTGCTGGTTGACCAGGAGTCCCCTAGGGCACATGTAGCCAAGTTCGATCAACTTCGGTTGATCGTCTGTCTCTTCATCGCATTCGAAAATTTCTGTTACCAAATTTCTTAAAATTTCTAAAACGTGGGTCCTGTAGCATCATATCCCACCCATTCAGCCACGTCTTTCCGTACATTTTTGAACATAATTATTTTCACACTCTCTGGACATATTACATTGTTAAGATTGAGGATCACTGACGAGGGTTAAGTACTCGAAACGTGCTTGTCTGGTCCATGCTGCAAAATCTGATCTTAAATTATACTATTGAATTTGTAGACGTTTAAAAACATTAATACCATTTGGTGAGTGTTACTTCTGATGGACCAGGAGTCCCCGAGAGCACATGTAGCCAAGTTCGATCAACTTCGGTTGATCGTCTGTCTCTTTAACGCATTCCAAAATATTTGTTGCAAAATCCTTGGAATTTCTAAAACGTGGGTCCTGTAGCATCATATCCCATCCATCCTGCTACGTCTTTCGGTACATTTTAATATAATTATTTTCACACTCTTTGTACACATTACATTGTTTAGATTGAGGATCACTGACGAGACCAGAAGTTCATGAGGGCACATGTAGCCAAGTTCGATCAACCGAAGTTGGCTGTCTCTTCAACTTATTCGAACATTTCTGTTACCAAATTTTTTGAAATTCCTAAAGCGTTGGTGCTGTAGCATCATATCCCGTCCATCCTGCTAAGTCTTTCGGTACATTTTTGAACATAGTTATTTTGACATTCTTTCGCTATATTACATCGTTTAGATTGAGGATCACTGACGAGGATTAAGTAACCGAAACGTGCATGTTTTGTCTTATGCTGCAAATTTGATGCTATCGAATTTGAAGACGTTTAAAATTTGAATCAATTATGTAAACCAATAGAAACTACCGACACAATTGCAACAATTAGAAACTGAATTTATTTATGACAATGTTATCATTTCATAGAACACAAGTACAATATTTCACAATTATGAACATGATATATGAGCCACAATAAATATCGATCTATATAGAATTAGAAATTTAAATCTAGTTGTCGTTATAAATTGTTGCATGAAAATAATGTCGCTTCAGTCCTTGTCCTTTGACCTGCATATTAAAACCGGACAATGGGAATGGTGAACGAGATAATCGCTTACGCTCCCAAGGACAAATCGTTTGAATTTCCCCAGCCCTCGGGATCCGGTCACAATCAGTTTGCAGTTCTCCTCCTTGGCTATACGAATAATGACCTCTCCCGCTTTACCATCTCCGGTCCGGAACAGGCCCTGATTCTATAAATTAAAAAAAATTCTCATCAACATTGTAAATTTGTATATGCATAGGTGTCGAGCAGACCAGCGATACGTTATTTTCAGATTCCCTCTTATTTCGTAAATTCTTTTTTTTACAAAGGCATGAATAGAAGATGGGGTCGGTGTGATTGTCAGTAAATTTATCGAAAAAAGATCACCGTCAGATATGCTTGCTTAGCTGGATTACAGCAAGACTTATTCAAAATGCTGGTGATAACATAGTACAATATAAGTATACTTAAGAAATAAAAAATGACAAGCCGGGCTCTATTGTCTCATAATGCCCGAGCGTCCTCAGCCAATCACATTTATTACCGAGCTGCGTCAGCGGCGAGGTGATAAATGTGATTGGCTGAGGACGCGAGGGCATTATGAGACAATAGAGCTCGGCTTGTCATTTTTTATTTCTATTCTAATGATGAACATCGATTCTTGGTAAAAACCAGTTCCTGCCGGTTTATCTGCTTTCAGAAAATGGGTAGGCGTGGCTTATCGCTGTAGGGCCTATATTGGAGAATTGAGCCCGGCTCGCGTCTGTTGTCTTAATAGGTGGTACCAGTACTTCAAGCGAAAGTGATTATCCAAAAGACAGACACATCTAGCTTTTTTTTTATTAGTATCGCTTTCCAGCATGTTTTTGTGCATAATACTTTTTACACTCTTTGGCAATATTACATTCTTTAGATTAAGGATCACTGATGAGGGTTAAGTACCCGAAACGTGCATGTCTGGTCCATGCTGAAAATTTATCTGTTCTAAAATGATGCTAATGAATTTGAAGACGTTTAATACATGTTGTCTAGTTTTACTTCGAATTTTATATATCTACTTTGTAAAAGTAAATGCGACTCCAAATTTCATGTATGGTCGATTCAGCAGCTTAGATAAAAATCTGTGACGCAAAGAACGTTGAATGGATGGTGCTAGGATGTTAGCCTCCTTAAATTTAGATGATATATCGAAAGTTTCCAAAATAGTAAAATGATATGATTATGATGTCAATAAAGAACGAAAACAATGCTTCTTTCAGGTGAAAGATCTTGAAAGAAAGTAATTTATACACTTTAAACATTCATTCGAGGTGTGTTCAAAACAGGTCCACGATGCAAAAGAAAATATATGTAAGTGTAGATGATAAGAAAATGGAAGAGATTTTAGCCGTCTTTGGATGACAAAAACATTTCTTTAGATGAAGCCGAAAAAGGGGGGGGGGGGTCCTTTACACAAAAGCGATAGGATAGGATATCGGCGAATTGCCCGTCATAAATATATCTTGTTAGGTCACTTTTTTACTTTTTTACCGATGAGTTTGCTGTTTGCTTGGGGTTTTTATTTTTTATTTTTTTTTATTTTGGAGTTATCTCTCTTAATATAATGCAGTATTACAAATCTCTAACGCAAGCAGAGAAGATGGATGTGTTTCTTAGGTTCGACCAGCGCCATACGGTAAAAAAAGTTTCTGACATACGTGTATCAACAAGTTTTCGTTAGGAAATATGGCAACCTCTGAGCCCAAAGCTAAGTACCTACATTGTGTGAGAGATAAGAAGTTAGGAATGGAAATTTAAGTGTCCGAAAATTGGTTTCATCTTCTTTACAAACGGACAAGTTTTTGTTGTCACCTCCTCCCAAAAAAAAGAAAAACAAAGAGAAAATGAAGCGTCCTCTAGACGTGGATTAATAAGTGCGGTTCACAAGACATGCATGTTTCGGACATGAATCTCTACTAGTGGTATTCAATATACATGTATTCAAAGCTGATAAAAAAAAATTAAAGTGGTACCCTTCGTTTATTTCAGTGATCTATTTTGATAAGAGTGGTTCCAAATCGAATATCGGTCATTTCGAAATGCAGAGATACTTCCCATATGTGCAGGTACTCGACGTCAAGTAATCGTGACGTCATCAAATTCTATGAAAGCAGGCGTAAAATAAATTTAATGACGTAGCAACGCCTTTATCTGCACAACTCTGTATTTCGCAATTACCGAATAAAGGGAAGAAATGTCACCAAAGCCAATGGAAGGATGGTACAAGGGTGTTAACCTCCTATACCAATATTTCAGTGATGCAAAACTGTACATATCTGTAGATATGCAAGAAGAATCAATTTCTGGAAAAACTATACCAGTTTGCTATCGGGGCGATGGTAGCTTATCCCTGAAGCGCAGAATATTTTTCTATCGATTTTCCGTCCCATTGAGGAATGACTGGTATTTGATAAAGCTCATGCGATACCAACAAATCTGCAATCATGTCAAAACTGTTGATTATATCCCTGTCAATGTTTATACAAACCCTACGTGAAACAACCTGATTATTCAACTGTTACACAATATTTTCATCGATCAGACCATTTGATGATCTTCACATTCAGGACTCTCAGCCTAATATTCCTGGATTTTCATAGAAATGATCCTTAAACGAACATTTCGTATCAATTTCCATATTAGATGAATTATTCATCATCAACATCAATAATAACGGCTATTTACTCTGTCACATACTCCCACTGGTACACAAAAATATTAACTTTGAGTTTTCTAACTTCAGCCTGTTAACGAAAAAAGTTAGTGTAGTGAGAGTTTATTCGAATAAAAAACAACTAATCACATAGTCTTTGTCTACTTTTATGAACCAAAAGTATCATAACAAGAGCCCCAGGGGGCACAACGCTCACCTGATACCCATGCACGCTCTAATTGACATACTGACATTGAATAATGATAGTGCCACTACCAGGATTTTAGCCCACAACCTTTCTAACAAGATTTTTGCCGGATGCAGACAAGTTTTTTTTTTCAGACAACCTTTAAAAGTACAAACAAGAGAAAATAGTCACATTTCAAAACAACAACTTTTTTACTGATTTGAAAAGATGGATTATGCGATCCAAAGTCATATGCCCAGCTAGTATAGTTTGCAACATCAAAAATAAAATCATTTTGTAAAATTCCACATTAATGTGCAACAGAAACAGAATAAAACAATGAAATGATTTCATAAATTAAGTTTATTTAAAATTGAACACCAAACCTTTCATTATTAATAGCTAGTATGCCAGAAAATAATAAAGCCTGTGTTTGTGAAACACGAATGCCCCGCGGTGGCATCTTTGTTGGTATAAACACCATTTTCTGTTAAGTATGTGAGAGGTCAGGGTCAGAGTAATGTTGGTATCAATGGAAAGATCTTGTCACAAAGAATACACATGTACAATATGAAAGCCCTATCACTAACCATTCAAAAGTTATGCCCAATGTTAAAGTTTTTGAAAAGTAGGTCAAAGGTCAAGGTCACGAGGTCAAAAATTTTGTTATCAATGGAAAGGTATTGTCACAAGGAATACACATGTGAAATATGAAAGCTCTATCACCTTCCATTCAAAAGTTATGCCCAATGTAAAGTTTTTCGGACAAACAGACAGACGGACCGGCCAAAAACTATATGCCCCCGTATCTTTGATTCCGGAAGCATAAAAAACAAAGACTTTTCGGTTTTGCCTTTATTCATATTAAATTATACAGAAATCTATGAATGAGAGCTTTTGAATAGTATTGATTTCATCTTAATACATGTAAGGTACAGTCAAAATCGTGTTAATCCAATTAACACAGACAAGTTGTTAGCGGACAATATTAATTCAAGTGAGTTGTGCAGAAATTGAGCCAATTTATTTTCCAAACAGCAGTGTACGGTGTATCAAACCTCATGACCCAGTGAAGCCACTTGGACAAATTATTTTCGGTAAATATGCTGAAATGCGGCGCTTGGAAATGTATTTTTAGCATATTGAATCAATAGTCGTGATAAATTTAACTTCGAACTTGATCTTGTCTTTTATGCAATCTACAGATAGGTTTGAAAATATGCAAAATTCGGAACATTTTCGATGAGGACGCAGAGTTCCTGTAAAAAAAGTGAAATTTGCGAAAAAAGGACATGCATGACCCCCCCCCCCCTTTTTCTTTACATTTTTATGCGTGCCAAAGATTCGCAATCAAAAAATAAAAAAAAAGACCAATTTTACAGACTTCTGGGCATTTCAAGTCAGTCAAAATTTTTAGTGTGCACCTTTTTATTTCCTGTAGTTACCCCTACTAAAGGGACAAGGAGGTATTGAACCAATCAAATCTGTAACACAAGATATATGGCGACTATGTTTACCATAGATACAGAAATAAGACAGAGAAAATAATCAAGTACATGTATATTGGCTTTTAAAGGCAAAACCACTCAAGCAGAAAAAGTAGGTCAAGGTCATTTTATGAAAACTTGACCAAGATACATCCAATATGCAAGTTTGGTACATGTAGCAGTTATACTTTGCTCAATATTGGCTTTATAGAGCAAAATCACTCAAGCGGAAAAAGTAGGTCAAGGTCATTTTATGAAAGATTGATCAAAGATATATCCAATATGCAAGTTTGGTACATGTATCACTTATACTTTGCTCAATATTGGCTTTTAAAGGCAAAATCACTCAAGCGGAAAAAGTAGGTCAAGGTCATTTTATGAAAGTTTGATCAAAGATACATCTAATATGCAAGTTTGGAACATCTAGCACTTATACTTTGCTCAATATTGGCTTTTAAAGGCAAAATCACTCAAGCGGAAAAAGTAGGTCAAGGTCATTTTATGAAAGTTTGATCAAAGATACATCCAATATGCAAGTTTGGTACATGTAGCACTTATACTCTGCTCAATATTGGCTTTTAAAAGCGAAATCACTCAAATGGAAAAAGTAGGTCAGATGCTGCATCCGATGCATGGGTCCATCTCGTCATCCAAAGATGAATCACTTGTGCAAGTTTGGTTACTGTAGCATTAGTACTTTGTCAGATACTGAGCTACCCAAAACTTCTTATCCAAATCACTCAAGCGGAAAATGTAGGTCAGATGCTGCATCCGATGCATGGGTTCACCTCAGCATCCAAAGATGAATCACTTGTGCAAGTTTGGTTACTGTAGCATCAGTACTTTGTCAGATACTGAGCTACCCCAAACTTCTTAACCAAGTCACTCAAGCGGAAAATGTAGGTCAGATGCTGCATACGATGCATGGGTTCACCTCAGCATCAAAAGATGAATCACTTGTGCCAGTTTGGTTACTGTAGCATTAGTACTTTGTCAGATACTGAGCTACCCCAAACTTCTTAACCGGACGCGGACGCGTGGGGTTATAGCATAAGCTCACTCAACTTCGCCGAGGTGAGCTAAAAATGATGGTATGTGAAGAAAGGTCTTGTCACATGGAATGCACATGTGAAATATCAAAGCCTATCACTCAGCAATCAAAAGAAATAGCCAATCTAAGATTTTTTGAAAAGTAGGTCAAATATCTAGGTCTTGGTCATGAGGTCAAAAGTTATGATATGTGTAGAAAGGCCTTGTCACAAGAAGGAATACACATATGAAATATCAAAGCTCTATCACTTACCAATCAAAAGATATAGCAAATCTTAATTTTTTTGAAAAGTAGGTCAAATATCTAGGTCAAGGTCATGAGGTCAAAATTATGGTATGTGTAGAAAGGTATTGTCAAAAGGAATACACAAGAGAAATATCAAAGCCCTATCACTTGCCAATCAATAGATATAGCCAATCTTGGTTTTTTTAAAAAGTAGGTCAAATATCTAGGTCAAGGTCATAAGGTTAAAAAATATAGTATGTGAAAAAAGGGCTTGTCACAAGAAATACACATGTGAAATATCAAAGCCCTATCACTTACCAATCAAAAGATATAGCCAATCTTAGATTTTTTGAAAAGTAGGTCAAATATCTAGGTCAAGGTCATGAGGTCAAAAAATATGGTTTGCGTAGAAAGGTCTTGTCACAAAGGTTACACATGTGAAATATCAAAGCCCTATCACTTGCCAATCAAGAGATATAGCCAATATTAGATTTTTAGAAAAGTAGGTCAAATATCTAGATCAAGGTCACAAGGTCAAACATTTTATGTGTAGAAAGGTCTAATCACAAGGAATACACATGTGAAATATCAAAGTCCTATCACTAATCAATCAAGAGATATAGCCAATATTAGATTTTTAGAAAAGTAGGTCAAATATCTAGGTCAAGGTCACAAGGTCAAAAATTATGATATGTGTATAAAGGTCTTGTCACAAGGAATACACATGTGAAATATCAAAGCCCTATCACTTACCAATCAAAAGTTATGGGGTGTGACACCCAAGTGTGACAGACAGACGGATGGACGGATGGACGGACAGACTAACAACGGACAAAGTGATCCCTAAGTGTCGCTGTGCTTCGCAGGCGACACAAAAAGTCAACATCTTAAAAATAAATTCAGAGTATATTTGATAGCGTATGTGGCCAAGTTAATTCGAAGTATGAAAATAAGTACACAAAGCCAAACTAGCTATAGCTTGTCTTATTTAAAAAATCATTAAAAATCTAAAAGTTGATATTTTGACAAAATTCTTTCACAGTTTCATTTCTAGCGATAAATATAAAAATAAAAAGAGAAAAAAAACTGAAAAAGGGAAAAAAATTGTTGGGGTCCCGCCGGGGTTTGAAGCTACTCCCCATGGGTCCATTTGGCATGGAAAACATACATTATACCAATGTACAATCTTAAAAAATATTCCTTAAAAATCCAAAAGTGGATATCTTGACAAAATTCTTTCACTTGTAGGGTACCATGCATGAGTACCTCATACCTACAAATTGTCATGACAATCTGAAGAGTGGTTATAGAAAAGAAGCAGAAAATGTATGAAAATCAACCCCCCCCCTTCCTTTTTACATAAGAAAAAAATTCATAAAAAATCAAAAAAATAAATTTTAAGCATAAAATACATATCAAAGCATTAAGTAAGTTAAATATGATAAATATGTAGTAAATGAGTGTGTAAAATCATTCACTTATTGAGTTATTTAAAGAAATAGTGCAAAAATGTGCATTTCTGACAAAGTCCGAAAAGACGTCAAAAACGCGTCAAAAATTTGACTTCGAAGTGGAACCAAAAATAACAACACTTCTTAAGACATCTCTCTAGATCATCCTGATGCTTTCGGTTTGTCGATACATGCTTCGGTTCTGAAGAAGAAGTTTGTCAAAGGAGGGTACCCCCCGTGACCTACTTTTGGCTGTGGTGGCGCCACCTGTTGACAGATCCGGACGAAAAACAATAACACTTGTAGGGGACCATGAGTACTTCATACCTACCAAGTTTCATCAAAATCCCTTCAGCCGTTCTGGAGAAGAAGTTTAAAATGTGAAAAGTTTACGACGACGACGGACGACGACGGACGACGACGACGACGACGACGGACGACGGACGACGGACGCAACACTATGACAATAGCTCACTTGAGCCTATGGCTCAGGTGAGCTAAAAACGAACAGGAATATAAAACCTTGACTTTTGAGTTATATCATAATATTACCTCTTTCCCCGAAAATGTAAAAAAAAACGTGTTGACCGTAATTTCGTTTAATTCAAATATAGATTGTGACATGAAACAATTTAGACATCAAAGCATGGAGATAGAAGACTCAAAATGAAGCAACTATCAGATACTTTTTCCCTAGTAGACAGTAAAGAAAGGAGGGGATTTCCAACAACACCCGGTTGCAGCACCCACAGCATAACACCAAAACAACCCATGCAAAAACACAGAGTTGACATGCGTGGCAAGATACGCAATAGGGACAAGGAACACCAAAATAAAACCACAGAAACATCAAACACAAAATACCACACATAAATCAAGGTGACCAGTTGGCAACCGATGCCAATTAAGAAAGACCATCTGCTACGCCAGATTTGGACGAATCCAACGATTCATAAATCTCATTTTGACATAATGATAAACATCAAAGAAGTACCTAACAGTTATTCAGTGTCAAAGTCGAGAAGGCAAGGCCAAATCGTGAGAATTCCCATCGGAACGGTTGCGAACCCCGGAATAATATAACTGATATATATAAAAACATTTTAAGATTCAAAATAAGATTCCTTACAATTCCTTTATCGTTCATCAATCGTTGAAATTTCTGTTCGAGCTCTATACATCGTTGTCTTGTCTGTACCAGCATTCCATGCAGCTCTTCTGGACCTATTAATATATGACAGAATATATGACAAAAATATATCTATATATACACCCAGACAAAAGTTAAGCAACACCCCAATATTTCGGAGTCCTTATACTTTAAACGATAGCATCGAGAAGTTTTCGTAAATTATATCAGATACCAATTCTTTTGTAGATGACTTTACACCTTGTTTTTAACATATCACACTAAAATGATCTCGAAATTGCATCAATTACCTGGGATAGAGCCTCAAATTAAAAGAATGCATTTTTGTGGGAAAATAATGTAGAATAAAGTTTGAAGAGAAGTATTGAAAAATTAAGGTAACAGGTACTTGAAAAAAATTATAAACCACATTAGGCTCAAGATTCACAAATCTAATGCGGGTTTCTTTCAAAAATTTAGTATTATATTCTTTCAGTGGACTTCCGGTTGAAGTTTATTCCAACTACCCTCTTTCAATCGCTCTTATTGATGAATTGCCGATAATTTCCGTTAAAGACATTTGTTGCTCAAAATTGCTTTATATTCCATGTTCACCGATGTAAATGATGACTTTCAGCCAAATCATGCCGCAATTTGGTCGAATGGGATGCACATCCGGTTTTTAATTTTGTCATAAAAAGAGAAATTTTACGATTCGACGGATTAATCTCTTAACCGGAAGTGACATTTTGGCAGGTGGTTGTACCACATGAAGATATATATTGGTCGAACTAGGTTTGATTATAAAATTCAAGAAAATAGTTGTCACGAAGGTGTTGTTTTAAAGAAAATAGAGAAAAAACACCCAAAAAGATATCGTTGTCAAAGCTTACTTTTTTGATAAAAACGAAAGTTATAAGAATGCAACATCAAAATATCTTATCCATGGTCTAAATGTATGTCTGATAATAAATTTAGTTCTACCGGTACGTAGGCGCTTAGTTTCACTTCCGGTTTCATAAACGCGCTTTTTGACACGATGTATTTTTCTAAAAAAAACCACTCCCAATTCTGAAGAGATACTTCACATTATATCATTATTTTTAATACATATTCAGTTTTGAATTTCATCAGATTAACAATTTGATTCATTGCAACCATACTGAACAGCGAATTTTATGAGATAAATTAACTCCATGAACTTGATGTCCAACTTAAATTGTTTGAAATCATACCCGTCCCAATTTCGATCCCGATTCAAGATAAGTTGCATAATACAATTATGTTTAATAAAGTAATATTATCGTCGTCGAAGGTCAGATCTATATCATGATACATAATTTTCAAATATTTTTTTATCAAACCAGCTTTTTGCATTAAAAACAATTCCACTGTTGCTTAACTTTTGTCTGGGTGTATATATCAGGGAATGAAATTCATACACAAAACCCAAAATCAATATCCAAAAAAACAATATCAAGGGACATACAAAATCATTCAAATACAAACCAAAAAGTACTACTTAACATTCTCCGAATGAGGAAACGTGAATTTCTATGTAGTTGATATTTCACAAAAATCTTACAAAAATATCAGAAAATTTTGCAACTTTCGGCATCGAGTAAAAAGTTTAGTTGAAATTATGTTTTCTAATATCATTTCTATATATGAAATGGACATTAAGAAACAAGAGTTTACGAATTTAAGTTGATGAAAAGTACTAAATTCCTGGAAAAAAGTTCGTAGGAATTTTTGTGAAACAGAGTGCTGGATCCTGGGGAGAGCAAAATTCTAGCTACTGGCAACATTCTAGTATTTAATCATGTTAATGACGGGTATCAACCATATTGGATTATTTCCTCCCATCGATTTCACTTCTGATATCAAGGTAAATATTATATCTATAGGTAGAATCAATAGCCTGCATACATGTTTATCTGACCAGAATCGGAATGTGTTATGATAACTCTAAAAACCATTAAAGAGACATCATTAATCATGATAACGTTAAAAAACATTAAAGAGACATCATTAATTTTGTAAACCTAGGATAGGGTAAACTAAATAGATGACCAAGTATATCAAACATATCAATTTTGAAGCAAAATAAATTAAGAAAACTGAACTACTAACGTTGACGTATCTAACACACAACTCTATCGAATGAAATAAAAATTGTGACATTTTCGTTGCATTTTTGGCAGTTTTACAGCATCCCTTCAATGCAAAAATTGCCTATATGACCCCTTTCAATTTTTGTAACGAAACTGATGTACGTGTATGTATGTAGAGAGAAATATCATGTATTTTGCAAACTTTAAAAATCATCTGTTGTTTGGACAGTGCTATTGTTTTATCATTAAAATTAAAATGAGTAAGAAGGTTAATTGTCATGTATATGTGAACAAACAAAAAACAAAACCAAAAAAAAAAACAAAACAAAACAAAACAAAACAAAACAGAAAAACACCCCGAAATTGTAAAACATGTATCAAACACACCGTCTACTTACTTTTATCTCTGTTTATGTCTGGATATTCGGGAACATGAACGAAGACAAGATAGTCGTCTGGTTTGGCAAAATTTGTTATATAGACTGAAAAATAAAAAAAAGACGGTAATTGATTCTTCATCAAAAAAGATACTGTTGCTATTTCTCTACTGTAAGACCTCATACAATCAACCTAAAGGTCCACACGGATAGGAACGTCATAAATATGACTTTCATAGTTACTCAAATTAAAAATCAATTTGCGCAAGTCTGCGATTCCATCTTGTCTCCTACCATTTCTAATTTAACGAGTGATTTAAAAACCATTCTCATTTAAAAACTTTTAAATTTGCTGAAAAAAGTGCCAAATTAATTGTGATCCAGATTTCAACACCGAGCTGCCTTCAATATAATTATCGTTAGATTTATCCCTCATCAACGCATTCGAAAACTTCTTGAAATTTTCGAAACGTCCGTCCTGTAGCATCATATCCCACCCATTATGCTACCGTCTTTTCGGTAAATTTTTGGACATCTCTTTGGCAATATTACATTTTAGATTTGTTTAGATTGAGGATCACTGACAAGGGTTTAGTACCCGAAACGTGCATGTCTGGTCCATGCTGAAAATTTATCTGTTCTTAAATGATGCGATTGAATTTGAAGACGTTTAAGATAAGTTACAACAATTGAGGTTTTACAGAGTGAAAATCGATAAATGAATTTATATACTAATATATTCTCCCAAAGTAGTTCACAAATAGAACTGCATGTGGTTTTAACCCATTCGCAAAAGTGATATTGTTAGCCAGCTGTCTGAATCTAATCATTTTCGAAGAATCAACAAGGATCGAAATAAAGATTTCCGTCAAAGTCTGAGTCTATAGCATCTGAGATGTCAAATGCCTATATTGGTTTTCACGAGGTACCAAATGATGTGAATGGTTACCAATTGAGACGACCAATCTATCTAAAGTTCTAATATGACTTTAGATTTTCTCGCCTGGTGAAAAATCTCTAATGAATTTCCGCTTAGCTCCGCCTATTGTCGTCTGCCAAAGAATCTTAGAATAGAAATAACAACACGCTAGCTGCAAAGCTGATAATTTGATTAGTTCATGCTATTTGGGGAATTACTGGACAAGAAACCACGGCTAGCTAATTGTTACTTCTACTGGACAATTAACCACGGCTAGCTAGTTGTTACTTGTCCGTCGATGCTCAATTTTGTGCTCTTTTGTGAGTGCTGTTGAGATTGTCGTCAGGATCTTCTTTATCTTCTTATGATTGCGTCGAAATTTCTTCCAAACCACACAATTAAGTGGGAGATTCTTATGACATCGTTCCAATAATCACAGCGAAATACACACAGATAGTATTTACCTTATAACAGACAAAAAGAAAGCGTAGAAAAAGGAGGTATTACAACTATGCTGCTAGAGAACATCTTTCTGCACTTAAAAGATATAATCCTTATCAGGGATGTTTTAAGGAAACCAAATGGATTCCGTGTGTCTTTGTACTATATCAAAGTTTCGGATAGGTTTTCACTCCAAAGAGAAAGACACTAACTTTTGGGGAATTTGGCAGGCGTTGTAGAATACATTTGATGTGAATTCTTAGATTAGAAACTTAAGTAATTTTCTTAACAAGATGCGATGATGAAAACCTTGCGCCATTCTGCAGCAACGTTAATATGTATCACTTTAATGAATGAATGTCAGAATCATTGTTTGAATTCTTTAACAAGATGGTCACGCATCAAAATCATGCAATGTCATAAGTCTACTTTGCTTTAAGGATCGAAATGGATTTGACAAAAATAATTACAAACAATAAGGAGATAAAGAAGATCCTGACGACAATTTCAACACTCACAATAGAACACCAAATTGAACATCGACGGACCCTTAGCAAACTATTAGTGGGACCAGGTTCCCGGGAGGAGTAAGCATCTCCTGTTTGGTAAGCCGCCGTCGGTGATCAAGCCGAAGGCGATAAGGTAATATAATATGACAAATATGGACAAAACCATATCCTTATTAAGAAGTAAAGAATCGTTATGAAAAATCATCTGAACAAGGGCATACAAAACCAGGATAAAACCAGAACTAAGACAAAAGAACAGAAATTAAAAAATCTACCATATGAAGAGAAGTGAACTCCCTGCGAAGGAATGAATTCAGGTGCCCAGAAAGAGTGAGCATCTCCTGCTTGCATGCAACACCCGTCACTTCAATTCGGTAGAAAGGTCACAATCGGTAACTCCCACAAAGGAAGACAAACGTATAAATTGGTATGTCATGGCACAAAAGGTCTACGTCAGAATATCATTTATGACTCTGGACAAGGGGGCGTCATTGTCATTCGTGTGCTACCATTTCCCCATATCGACCATAAAACTTCTTATATATAAAAAAAAACTCTGCCACTAGCATTTCAAAAGTCATCCTTTTCCTGTGTTATTGTCTCCGATTGTTTGTTCGCCATTCTCTCCTTATGAGAATGAGGACCACCAATGTTGGAGATTCCCTCTCTATCTTATTTTTGTTTTATATTTTTCAATCATTTGTAAGAATTTCGATAGTGATATTTGGATTCTGATTTTGGGGTTTGCTTGTGTTTGAATTTCAGTCACAAAAACTAATAAAGTTTTCTGATTAGTATATAAAAGATCAATATTACACGATCAAAATATCAGGTTCAAATGAGAAGAAGATCCGTGCGATAATCTCAACAGCACTCACAATAGAGCACCAAATTAATGCATCGACGGACCCTAGCAAGCTAGAGGTGGGGCAGTGTGCCCAGGAGGAGTAAGCATCCCCTGTTGGCTAGCCGCACCCGGCGTCGATGTTCACGCACGAAAACGAAACAATATATATAATACATGCACTGTCTGAGGTTATGTCTATATAGAAAGTGCTATGGCGACAATGTCAGAGAAAATATTCAAAACAATTACTGTCAAACCCCTCGCGGGGAACTTTTTCCCGAGCTCCACATTCAAGTAGGATTATAATGCAGTGGAGAATACAGATATATCCATGTGGCTTTTTTTATGTACATATCAAAAGAATGATACTCCTTCTCTTTTCTTTATATATTCTTCGTAAAATATTTGAAGGTCAAACTATTACATTTGACATAACTTTCTGCAAGATAAGATCAAAAGTATGGATATAAAATTTACCTTATTACAAACGTATGTCACATAAGGAAGGTAATAAATATGCATTACTTCGTTAATTACCGATGATGCAAAGCTAAAAGCGCTCACATAAAAAAAGCCTCTTTGGACCAATAATTGTTGTCCTTGATTTGACAAGCTGTACGTAACATTTGCTTTAGTCTATCATATCCATCGACTGTTCATGGTTCCTCATTTTTCATTTTTGTCATTTATATTTATCTAATATAGGGAATAGCTTCCCGTTTATGCTTTCCATTTTGTTTTATAGTATTGCCATAAGATGTTTTTACTTGACTATCGATCCTATATGACTCTGATGTAAAAGGGAATCCACACTTTGCCAAACTAATCTAATAAAAAATCTGAAGATAATTTGGTGATCACGTACTGTTTGAGCTTGAACTTTGCGTTGGAGAGGAACAAAGTAATAAAACTCCCAGGCAAAAAGATCCGTTAATTTTCCACGAGGTATGGCTGTCTAGGTATGGAATTGTTTGACAAAATTAGAAAGCGAACTAAAATATCTTAAGACTGATCAAGTAGACAAAAGGGATGTAGATAAGATTTAGATCATGGTCACGTATTTTTAAAAGAAAATAGATATATCAACTTGTTCCGTAAACAAAACATCGATCAAGTGTATAGACTAGAGACATTGGACTATTCGATCCTAATATTTTCAGTATCTCAGCCAGTTAACCGTTTAAGCAGAAATTTTCTCAATAAAGATACTCATTTTCGCTGTTTTAGAGAGTAATTTCTTAAACGCGAAAATACGTTATCGCCAAAAGTTTGTAACTCACGGGAATTAATTGTCTTCTTAATGTGCATAATTTCTTAATACCGGTATCTTGACAATAGGTAGATAGATCATCAATTCAAGGAATAATGACAAGATTTTATTTTTAGATTGATGCAAAATGCAAGACATATCACATTCATATTCAATCGTCTATTCAATCACGAATAAATGTACTCGCGAATATAAAAATACCTTGTTTTCGCCAAAAATTAAGTATCTTATTTATTCAGTTTTTTCACAGATTGACTCAGATAACTTTTTGTCTATAAATTTCATGAAGAAAAAAATTTCCATTTTCTCTTCTGCAAAGTTAAGCAACGGAAATAAAATAGTACTTGGGTCATTGATTTGAACATATTGATACATGCAGTCTTTATTGCAATCCGTTTGTGAAGCGAACAAGTCGCAAGCCTCAGAGTGAAACGAAGCTTATTTCATCATGTAACTTTAATACAACGTTGAACAAATCAATAGCATTTACACTACAGCAAAGCACTGTATTGTATGCTAAGGTGTCAGAATCAATCAAACAATGATGAAGTCCCGATAAAACAATTCGAAGCAAAAAAGACGATAAAATATGCATTGATATTTACAGATTGCAACGGATACAGCGATATGTATGCGAATATGCTAACGAGATTTCAAGAGTTTTACAAATATAAACAAAAATGGTATAATATTTAGTGGATTCGAAAGATTTGCATGGAGACTTATTCCTAATTGGATATTTGTTCTTTTATTGCCTCTTAAATGAGTTAAAGACAATCCTGGCTATAATCTCTACAGCACTCACAATAGAGCACAGAAATGAGCATCAACGGACCCATAGCAAGCTAGAGGTGGGACCAGGTGCCCGAGAGGAGTAAGCATCCCATTCTTAGTTTAATAATCTGAATATTTTGACAATATCATGGACCTAGATCCTTCTCATCTGCCATTGCATTTAGGGTATATATGCATGGTATTGTCAGTTGTAGAGTTTTAAAAAATCATGTTTTTGTAATTCTTCGTTTTAAAAACTGAATAAGGCATATCGCTTTACGTGATGATTTGGAAATTCCGTATACTTCCAAAATTAAAAAAAAATATTTATGTCGTAGCTTTTTATTTTTGAAATATCGAACCAGAATGATAAGAGTTATTATTTTTATTAGACTGCGTTGCATGCAAACAGGAGACATTGACTCCTTCCGAGCACCTGATCTCACTTCGGAACATTGTTTATTCCGGAGTTCGCAACTATTCCAGTGGAAATTCTAATTATTTTGCCTTACCTTCTCGACTTTACTAAATAACTTATGGGTACTTCTTTGATGTTTATTGTCTATATTGAAATATATGTTCTATCCTAATGATTAATATATCGTGTTCCATATGCACATTTCAATAAATAATGTATCATCAGTGATGCTCGAGACCATAAAGGAGGAAATCCAAATAGGGAATATTTGATCTTCTACATTAAGTGCGAACAAATTTGATATGTCTAAAATTTACACGATTCCTTGGAATCTATAATTGATTTTTTAAATATCCTGAGGCTCCTTAATTGTTCTTTTCGTGCGTGAACATCGACGGCGGGTGCGGCTAGCCAACAGGGGATGCTTACTCTTCCCGGGCACCTGGTCCCACCTCTAGCTTGCTAGGGGTCCGTCGATGCTTAATTTTGTGCTCTATTGTGAGTGCTGTTGAGATTATCGTCAGGATCTTCTTTAACTCATTTGGTTCTATCTTGGATATCGTATCATTAAGAGGGTTAGCTTAAGTCATCCTCGAACATAAATAACTTGACTTTATTCAATGCATTTTAGGGGATAATGGTCGTAATAATGATACATTTACGGATAACCACACTATTTGCTTCTTGCGCGGCAAACGGCCATCCTTAGCCGGCACCGACTGCACATTGATGTTGTTGGTTTATATGTTGTATTTTGTGTTTAATGTTTCTAAGTCATATGTCTCTTTTTACGTCTCTTGCTGTGCTTGTCTACTCTGTGTTTTCACATCAGGTGTTTTGGTGCTTTGTAGTGAGTACTGCAACCGAATCTGGTTGGAGATCCCCTTATTTCATTTTTATTCAGTTTCTACACTTTATTATATTCGTCCCTGGTCGACCAATTTGTTTAAGTAAAGTGAATTGCAATATAGTCTCTTTTCATTCATTAGATATGATTTCATCTTGAATAGAAAAAATCTATAGCTTTTAATCATTTTAAAAATCAATGGATTTTGATATGGATAAATAATATTCAGGAACCCCTACGAAGCATTGTAAAAAATATTAATGATTCATTGGAGAAAAAAAAAACAAACAGAAAAAGCGTTTCAGCTGGAACTCAATTGCGTTACAGAGCTCTTGGCGAAATGTAGTCACTCAAAATCCAATAATGAAAAAGAGCCTTGATGTGGTATACGTTGTTGATTTCCGAGACATTTGGTCGTAATTTGATAAGGTTTGCGTTCTAGAAAATCTCAAATACACGTCACAATCGATTTTTGGGGGAAATGATTTACTTCTCACGTACATGCACACACTTTTTTCTTCTATTTCCATGCTTTAAACTCGCAACCATCAAGATTTTTATAAGGAGAAATATTTCTCTTGAAGCGTTGATTTTCATACTATAAATTTCAGTTCTAAGTATTGATAAACAGTATTTATGTCATGAGAAACATTCGAGTTTACTTCAGTTAAGAGTTTTATAATGTAATTTATAAGACTCTCCAACTTTTTTTATTATCATGAAGGAAGTAATCATTAAAATCAGACTTCATTGGAAATTTTCTATCTAATCGGATACTTTTTGAAGTGTAAAGGCGTAACTGTGAGGGTTGCACATTTGGTCTTTCTCAGTTTATGAAGTTCATGGTTCGGATTGTTTGCTCCCCCTTTATTGTTTCTAAATAATAAATTATCGCAAGTGAGAAATTAAAATCTGATTTAAGCTTCCTTTTTTGGGCCTACTTACTTGAAAACGGTAACTTCGTCATATGTGTAAAATGATTGATGGGATATTTGAATATGATTAAACTGTACAAATTTAGCACGTTACCACTTTTAAGGCGCCATCCACCTACAATGCATTCCGTACTTACACTGGACTTTGGAGATTGTTCATTTGATTAAGTTGTCCTTCATATTTCTATAAAGCTGTGTTATTGTCTCCATCTCCTTGTCCTATCTTTTTTTTCTTTTCTCGTGAGAAAGTTCTGCTTTATATTTTTTTCAAGAATTTGTAGGTATTGTGATTTTTGGAGTCTGATTCTTTGTATGACTTTCAATCACTGATTGACTGCTAATTAGACTGTCCTTTGTGTTCCATTGCCTCCAGTTTGGTTTTTTTTTTTTGGGGGGGGGGGTTGTCTGATGTTCATGTAAACGTCTTCAAATTGAATAGCATCATTTAAGAACAGATAAATTGGCAACGTGGACCAGACATGCACGTTTCGGGTACTTAACCCTCATCAGTGATCCTTAAATCTAAACAATGTTATATGCCAAAATAGTATGAAAGTTACTATGTCGAAAAAGCGTATCGAAAGACGTAGCAGGATGGGTGGGATATGATGGTACAGGACCCACTTTTTAGAAATTTCAAGGAATTTTGATAACAGAAATTGAGAATGCGTTGAAGAAACGATCAACCGAAATTGATCGAACTTGGCTACATGTGCCCTCGGAGACTCCTGGTCCACCAGCAGTGACACTCACCAAGTGGTATAAATGTAAACGTCTTCAAATTGAATAGCATCATTTAAGAACAGATAAATTGGCAACGTGGACCAGACATGCACGTTTCGGGTACTTAACCCTCATCAGTGATCCTTAAATCTAAACAATGTTATATGCCAAAATAGTATGAAAGTTACTATGTCGAAAAAGCGTATCGAAAGACGTAGCAGGATGGGTGGGATATGATGCTACAGGACCCACTTTTTAGAAATTTCAAGGAATTTTGATAACAGAAATTGAGAATGCGTTGAAGAAACGATCAACCGAAATTGATCGAACTTGGCTACATGTGCTCTCGGGGACTCCTGGTCCACCAGCAGTGACACTCACCAAGTGGTATAAATGTAAACGTCTTCAAATTGAATAGCATCATTTAAGAACAGATAAATTGGCAACGTGGACCAGACATGCACGTTTCGGGTACTTAACCCTCATCAGTGATCCTTAAATCTTAACAATGTTATATGCCAAAATAGTATGAAAGTTACTATATGTCCAAAAAGCGAATCGAAAGACGTAGCAGGATGGCATTTCTATTAATGTCTTCCGCTGTGATCAGTGCAGGAAAGTTTTCTTGGAAATATTTTCAATATCCTTTGCATTTTGACTGTGCAGACTAATACAACTCTGAACATTTTTGTGCCACAACCTACAATATGTATATATGCCTTTTCATTTCAGAAGAATTATATGAAGATTTACGTGTATGAAGAATATGGACAATGACCATATCCCAATTGAGTTTAAGAATATCCTGACGATAATCTCAACAGCACTCACAATAGAGCACAAAATTAAACATCGACGGACCCCTAGCAAGCTAGAGGTGGGACCAGGTGCCCGGGAGGAGTAAGCATCCCCTGTTGGCTAGCCGCACCCGCCGTCGATGTTTATGAAGCATGGAAATGAAAATATATAAAATTCATGCACTGTCTGACATTATGTCTATATAGAAAGTGCTATGGCGACAATGTCAGGGAAGTATATTCAAAACACTTACTGTCAAACCCCTCGCGGGGAACTTTTTTACGAGCTCCACACGGCAAAGGGCATAGGTGTGACACAATACACAGTACAAAATCGATAATTAAGGAAATCACAAACCGAAGGCATACGAAATCAGGATAAAACAGTGCTAATGCCATGAGAAACATCGTGTTAACTTAACAAAAATCAAGAATATTATTATATGTAATTCATAAGAATAATTAAGAACCAAAGCAAACAAACAAAAACCTCCACCACATGAAAAGAAGCGAATTCCCAATTAGGAGTTAGAACAGGTTCCCAGGAAGAGTAAGCATCTCCTGCTTGCATACAACATATTCTCCTTTACGTGTTAGATTAGATACCACCCATTCTGCTACGTCTTTCGGTGCATTTTTAGACATAATTTTCACACTTTTTGGCCAAGTTACATTGTTTAGATAGAGGATCACTGACAAGGGTTAAGTACCCGAAACGTGCATGTCTGGTCCATGCTGCAAATTTATCTGTTCTTAAATGATGCTGTTTAATTTGAATACGTTTAACATTTGAACTACTTGGTGAGTGTCACTGCTGATTGACCAGGAGTCCCCGAGGGCACATGTAGCCAAGTTTCATCAACTTCGGTTGATCGTCTGTCTCTTTAACGCATTTGAAATTATCTATTACAAAATTTCTTGAAATTTCTAAAACGTGGGTCCTGTATAGCAGCATATCCCAACCATTCTGCTACGTCTTTCTGTGCATTTTTGTACATCATTTTCACACTTTTTAATCATGTTATATTGAGGATCACTGACGAGGGTTAAGTACCAGAAACGTGCATGTCTGGTCCACGCTTGAAAGGACCTCGCACGAATTGACGGGAAATCCGCACAGATAATAAAATCTCCTCCAGGGTTACTAAAACTATTTAAAGGTATAAAATATATATTTATGGATAGAAAAACTTATAATCTATAATATTTACTCAAATGTTTATCATTTACATCACCTACTTGGCATTTATTCGAAATCGAAGCAACGCGTGGTCCACCATTTTGAGTCCGTGGTATTACGTTATAAAATTCAATAAGATGAGAAGAAATTGAGAAAATCGTTTTACTCTGAGTTATATTATAGTAGAGCAACCAAGTCGCTAAATTTGAAACTTTAATCAACCCACCTAACACAGGGCTAATTTTTATATCAAACGAAAGAATATAACTTGGGACATCAGATTTGACCTGTCGTAAAAAATTCGTATGGTCAGAATTCCTGTAAATTCTTAGAAAAGCGGAAAATTAGTAAAATTCAAAACCATAGATATTTTAACAAAAATTATCATCCTTTAATAAATGAAAAGTCAAACTGACCGAAATCAATGTCAATATGCTAATTGAAGTCAAAAGAAAATTTTTGGATCAAATCGATTTTTCTAATTTCAACTTCATGGATGAATGAGCACAAATTCTAAGATAAATTGGTAAAATTGAAATTTTCAATTCTTTCACTTCAATATTGAGAATGTTAATTCGAAGATAAAAATTAACATACAGAAATATTATTTTGATATGTGAATGTGTTTTTAGGAAAGTTTGATAGAGATCGATTGAAAAACTTAAGAGTACCAGGCAAATAAAGTGCCCCACCCCCAACTTTGTTATTAGCGATTCGCTGCAATATAAACTAGGAGATGTTTTCTCGATAATACGGAGTAAAACTAAATAATTACGGCTAAATTAAGTTTTAACATATAATAATGAATGAAAAGTATCGCTTTATTTCAAAGAAGACGACAAATTTACATCAATAATTTTGAAAAATAATTTTTTTTTCTGTATTATCTATGTTCTGGTTATTTCAAACATTGTGATATGGACGCATTTTGTCAGCCGAATTTTAGAAATAATTAATGTTAAACGTTTTCAAATTGAATAGCATCATTTAAGAACAGATAAATTGGCAGCATGGACCAGACATGCACGTTTCGGGTACTTAACCCTCGTCAGTGATCCTCAAATCTAAACAATGTAATATGCCAAAAAAGTATGAAAGTTACTATGTCGAAAAAGCGTACCGAAAGACGTAGCAGGATGGGTGGGATATGATGATGCAGGACTTTTAAGAAATTTCAAGAAATTTTAGAATGCGTTGAAGAAACGATCAACCGAAATTGATCGAACTTGGCAACATGTGCCCTTGGGGACTCCTGGTCCACCAGCAATGTAACAAAGATTTTATGATCAACAAAACATGGAATTATCCAATGCATTTTAGTTCCACAAGTGAGTAGCGTAGCTGCCTATACGACCCCATCACACTCAATGCAATCATGGCATTTTCTTTCTCTGTTTGACCTTGTGACAACAGTTGTCGCTAAAACGTAGCTTAAAGGCATCTTTCTACAGGTATTGTCGTAGCAAATTGACCTGACCGGGCGGAGCTTATTTAACCTGGTCATCGGAAGAGTTTACTTCTGACCAGGTGATAAAAGCCTTATAAAATAACAGGTAATGAGTATTTACTCTAATTACGATGTGCAATTCATAATCTATTTACCCTAAAATTGTATCAATTCGTCTCAATTGCTTGATTGAATTAGCTCCGCCCGGTCAGGTTAGTTTGCTACGGCAATAGGTGATATTTGGGGATAGCCTCTGATTTCTAGTTATGGTTCTCTAGTTTCTGATTGGTTTATCGTTGATGGCCATTATACTATATCAACGATATTCTATGTTTTTGTTGAGTTTGTTTTTTTACTGTCTGTTTATTGTTTTTCATGCTTCATCCTTGTCTATAATGGACAATTTTTTTTTAATTTCTCTGCAATTGTTTCTATATAAATGAAACGGAAAAGATACAAACAAATATTGAACATCAAACAACCACATTTACAAGAATCAAAGACGCTCACATAAAACTACCAACCGAGAAGCAAATCTTTAGAAATATTAAAATAGAAATGACCACACAATAAAGGGTGCTCTATTCTCTGTGGTCTTACGCTGAGCTGTCAACATATCAATCCCGTCGTTATAAATGTTAGATTTTACTGTGTTGTATCGCATCTTGGACTCTTTAATATCCATCGTTGAAGATCGATGCTTTGCTGTTGGAATAGTTTCTTCTTGGACACATTTCACCGACTATTCTTTGCGTCATACATTTCACACTTTTGAATTTTATTTCTTAATTCGGAGCTCTTTGGGAAATACGGCCATTGACGCGCCAACATTCTAGGCTCCTGTTGCGGCGAATTTTTCATTGTCAACAGACGGTTCCTCTTCGTGATATAGCCTTTTATTTGTTGTATTGTAGACGTATGTAGTCCTTATTAATGTAGGAACTGCCCAATTAAATTACCAATACTACATATGACAATGTGGTGTTTGTGCTTATGTACAGGATTATGAATTAAAGCCCCCCTCGCCCCACCGTGATCCTTGAGGTCTTTCCATTGGATCTCACGGAGACATCAAAGGGGTTCTCTGACTCAGTATATCTTGAAAAGCATCCACTTGATTTTGTAACAGTTACAAATCTGAACGAAGAGTAAGTGCGGATGCTAAAAGGAATAAATTGCACAAGGTTTACCCAAGGCATATCGTAATGTTTAAAACACAGGATAACGAAGAGCCCAAACTCTGACCAATGTACTTTACATGTATATTCACATCTCTGTGGTACTAAAATAAACGTCAAAAGATACTTTTCATAATTTTATATAAACTTAGTGCATGTTTCTTCAATTCACGTATTTTCATTTCAACTTGTCACGAATGGGTTTCCATACACGGTCTTACCACGACATTATAAAAAGAAGTATTTTTCATTAATTTTTAAACAGTATGGTGTTATTCCACTTTCTGTATTTAACTTTTATCAAAAATATGTATGTATACCGGTTGATAGGTACGATTTGATAGAAACTGTAACACGTGGTCGACTGATTCTTTATCTACGGAAACTAATTTGTGAAATGACGCTTAAATCAACAGTATATACGCTTTAGGTTTTTACATTTATTTATAGCCCCTTAGAAAAATGATCAATAAAAAGGCATTGGAAATAATAAACATATATTTGTCGATATGTTTCGAGACCAGAATTTAGTCTCTGTGCTTTAGAGAAAACATTTATACGGATTCTTCATAATTCACAGAAATTTGCATTAAACTGTAATTTTTCGAGAGAGGAGAAAATATTCTTCCTCCAAAACAATTATACAACATGTGAACATATCTAATGCATTGATTGCAACGACTTTCTATACAAAAAAGAACAAAATGTAGGAATACCGAGGATATAAACGATAAATATTTCGTTTTAATTTTTCACGATTTTTTCGCTTTTTACCCAATTTAAACAAAATCTGACCGTGGCATATTCTTTACGACAGCTCTAATTGAAAGCAGGGGTATTCAGCAAAAAGTTCAGACCAAATTCAGGCCTGTGTTAGGTGTGTTGATTAAACTCGAAAACTAAGCTTCTTTTTTAAATTGGTCGCTCTACTATTAAGTTATCATACATTTAGTGATTTAATAAACGGTAGAATTATTGTCCTCCTTCAAAAACTAGTATTTCTTTTCCGTATTTAGAACTACATATTTGGTTCATCACTATACTCCCAATAGTTCACAATGGATGAATGCGCTTAGTGTGTTCACATCACGAAAAGATATATGTAAGCGAAAAACTATCGAAAAAAGATAATTTGTGTGGTTATTCGTAAAAACAAATAACAGAGTGTTTGATAAATAGAGGAAATAGAATATTAACGAGAACAATATTTTTTGTTGGAAGTGTTTGAATGAATATCTCAAAAGAAAAAAAAATAAAGTCGCAAAATGTTTACTACTCACCCAAAGCATAAAATGACATCATGAAAATAATTGATTAATTAACATATTAGATATAATTGCAAAGTATCATCACTCTATATCCATCGAAAGAAAACGTGATAGATTTATGTATGATATCTCAAGATTTTGAGCCTTCTCACCCCCCCCCCTTTTTTTATTTCGATCGCCTGGTTGACATCGTTCCCCACCTTGCGACAGGATCTTACTCGCCATGGTGGTAGATCTTGTAAAACGAAAGTTTCTATTAAAAGGAAATCATGTAGCAAGGTGGGGAACAATACTCTAAAAAACTTTTCCAGTTTCCGTAGGCTTTAGTGTTAAAATCGACTGTTTTAACCCAAATTATACACAAAATATAGGTCGCATGTTTGAAATATTACTATTTTCATAAAATTCAGCAAAAATCTTACAGAATTCAGAGTTTTAATTTCTTTTAATGAGAAAAAAAATTTTTTCGGTCCCAACTGGGCGGAATTCCATTCTTATCGTTCGAGCTCCTTTATCTGTTCTTAAATGATGCTATTGAATATGAAGTATTTTAACATTAAGACGTATAAGCAGAAGTGTTCGCGATGCACTTACTTTCATGACTTCCACGAGTACATTAAATCACGAAAATAAGTGCTCTTTGAAACTCGTGCGTCAAAGAATTTTCAAAATGATCATGTTCAGTCGCTCACACATGATAATAAAAAAAACATATTATATACATACACATTGTAATACGTCACTTCTTTACACCTTAACAATTAGTAAATTGAAAACGTATAAATTCAGTATGAATTATCATAGTAGTAATGACAAGATTCTACAGATACCGATTGATGAAAAAATAGAATGCCTAAACCTTTTAAAAACTTCTAAAATATCTATATCTACTGTTATACATGTAGTTGCAAAAACATCATATGTTTGATTTTATTTAAAACACATTGTTTTTCATAAACATTACAAAATATAGTGCAAGATGAAAATTCTGGATATACGGTTTCTCTTTCGATGATTCATTTAAGAGGTTATGATCTCCAAGTTATAAATATACAATCATGTTATGAGGTAAAGGGATTTGATTCTATGACAAACCTGCATGTCTGTTTAAGGAAAGGCAATATTTTCGAACAAAAGAAAATATCAACGAAAGAATGATAACGTCTTGTCTTAACTTCATAGCAAACGTTTTGGGAAAAAAATTAAGCAGATCCGAAAAATTATCATCAGTAAGAAATTTAGAAATGCAAATCACTTACAATTAAATGCATATTCTGCCAGTTCACTTTCATCAACAGCTATACAAACTTTCCTAGTGGAGCTGTCTCCCTTTACAGCCATTATCACGTAGAGTAAAGAAGTAATTGGGCTATAGGGAAAGTAGTAACTGCTAAATAGTCCTCAGTATACAGAGGGAAGGGAATCAATTTTCCATTTTCACATCGATTCTCAGATTTCTCACTCTCTATCTCTTTCTATACAGCCGCGTATTATTAGTTCTCAAGTTCATGTATCGTTTTACAAGCCATTGCTATGTGTAGGAGCTGTAGAAGTTGATATGGAATGTTTCGGATAGAGTGTCATATCTGATATATGGTCGCTAGTATTCTTTATGGAATCACCAAAAGGGACAATAAAATGGTACCCAAGTATCAAAAATGGACTATTCAAATTCATCGCAATGACTTTTTAGAAGAAAAAAGTTGTATCAAAGTAACGAGAGAAGTTATTTATTACAAGGATGACAGAATATGGTATAAAAACAAAAAAGAGTAAGGCTGTGTAAGGCTAAGAGAGCCATCTGCAATCGAAGACAAACTTAATTAAAAAGATCAATGGGGGTGATTATCAGGATAACAGGATCTTACAGAATCTTCCCCTTCAAGAACTATTAATATTAGTTTGGTAATTATATTTTATTAAATTTTCAATTTATGTGACGAACTTACATGTCACCTAAATAAAGTCAAAATTAGAGAGTTGGATTGAACATACAAGTATCTAAGAATTTGAGGTTGACAATAAACAGAGAAGGAGTGGAGACGATGGCAGATTATAACAAAACATCTACATTCCTTAAAGTTTAGAACCAAGATTACATAAAAAAGGATGACAATACGAAAATACCGAATAACATGAAGATCAATATGTCGTCTCCAGAAATACAGAAAACATTACATAGAGCCAAATGGACCCGCATGGATTTGGGGTTAGTTGCACCTTACCATAAATGGTGTATTTAACCTGATTAACCGTGTGCTAACCTGGCCAATCAGCGAAACTGTGGGTAACACTCAGACAGAAATGGGGATGGGCTTTGGGCTTCCTTTTTGGTCCTACCTACTTGTATACTATACTTAAATTAGATATTTGAAGACGTTAAACATTTGTACCACTTGGTGAATGTCACTGCTGGTAGACCAGTAGTCTCCGAGGGCACATGTAGCCAAGTTCGATCAATTTCGGTTGATCGTTTCTTCAAACGCGTTTAAAAATTTTTGTTTACAAAAAAAAAATCTGAAACCTGGGTCCTATAGCATCACATCCCAGCCATCTTGCTACGTCTTTCGGTATATTTAGGACATAATTTTCACAGATTTTGGCCATATTTCATTGTTTAGATCTAGGATCATTGACGAGGGTTAAATACCCGAAACGTGCATGTCTGGTCCATGCTGTAAATTTATCTGCTCTAAAATGATGCTAATCGATTTGAAGACGTTAAACACATGTTACATGTTCATGTTATATATGAAAATAATTTATACGGAGCTTTTTAACAGCGCCACCTGCTATGCATTCTACATTGCCTTCCGCACTTGGACTGGAGATGGTTTTTAAGACAAGTTGTCATTCGTGTTTCTGTGGAGCTTGTGTCATTGTCTTTGTGCGTTTGCCCGTGGTCAAAAAAGTTTGTTTTCTATGTTTCTTCTGTCGCCTGAAGGAAGCTTCGTTATGGTCCTTTATCCATTTGACATATGTATTATTTTGCTATTTCGGAAACTTCTCATTTCATCCAAAAATATTATCGAAATTAAAAAAAGTTAACATCTAAGTACCATCCCTTCAATGATAATTCATTTAACTATGCTTCTAAATCCATCCTACACAAAATTTTGAGCTGCGCACACTCTGCAGGATAAATGTACACAAACAAATTTACAAAATAAAACCAGAGGACGCTACTGGAATACACTTGACTGTTTCAGAAAGTCACTTTGGCATTTAATAAGTACCATCAATGAGAATTTAAAACCGAAACACGTGTCTGGTGCATAAAGATTACTTTGAAAATTTCTTCAAGAAGGTAAAGAGTTTGTACATGTCCATATTATTCCGATGTTCCATAAGATAGTGTTGTACTTCATGTTTCAATGATGATATTGTCCTCTGTTCGTCTTGAGAGTGTATTTCGCTGTTGTTAAAGTTTACTTTATTATTATCTTTGTTTTGTTTTTCGAAGTTTTGTACGCATATTGATTGTGTTTTCGTTAATTTTGATGTGTTTTGGTTAAGTTTTTGACTTTCATTAACTGATTTCAGCATTGTACCTAGGTCGGCACTCTCGTTGGTTTATGTGGGGTCTTATGTGATTGATGTTTCTATGTCGTATCTCTCCTTTACGTCTCTTGCTGTGCTTCTGTGTCTTCTGTGTTCTCGCATCAGGTAGTTCTTTGCTGTAGGTGCCGCAGCAGGGTCTGGCTGGAGATCCCCTCCTTTCTTTCTTAGTCAAAAATCAGGTGATTTGGTTCTTTGTTGAAGGGGCTGCAGTAGGGTCTGGCTGGAGATCCCCTCCTTTCTTTTTTACCCAAAAATCAGGTGATTTGGTTCTGTTCTGTTGGTGCTGCTGCAGGGTCTGGCTGGAGATCCCCTCCTTTCTTTCTTACCCAAAAATCAGGTGATTTGGTTCTTTGTTGTAGGTGCTGCAGCAGGGTCTGGCTGGAGATCCCCTCCTTTCTTTCTTACCAAAAATCAGGTGATTTGTTTCTTTGTTGTAGGTGCTGCAGCAGTGTCAGGCTGGAGATCCCCTCCTTTCTTTCTTACCCAAAAATCAGGTGATTTGGTACTTTGTTGAAGGGGCTGCAGTAGGGTCAGGCTGGAGATCCCCTCCTTTCTTTCTTAGTCAAAAATTAGGTGATTTGGTTCTTTGTTGTAGGTGCTGCAGCAGGGTCTGGCTGGAGATACCCTCCTTTCTTTCTTACCAAAAAAATCAGGTGATTTGGTTCTTTGTTGTAGGTGCTGCAGCAGTGTCTGGCTGGAGATCCTCTCCTTTCTTTCTTACCCAAAAATAAGGTGATTTGGTTCTTTGTTGAAGGGGCTGCAGCAGGGTCTGGCTGGAGATCCCCTCCTTTCTTTCTTACCCCAAAATCATGTGATTTGGTTCTTTTCTGTTGGTGCTGCTGCGGGGTCTGGCTGGAGATCCCCTCCTTTCTTTCTTACCCAAAAATCAGGTGATTTGGTTCTTTTCTGTAGGTGCTGCAGCAGGGTCTGGTTGTAGATCCCCTCCTACATGAAAAGAAGTCAATTGCATAACGAATGTCTTAACTTGACCTGATCGATACTGAAGATTGATTATTATTGGAAAAGTGGAACACTTGACCGATCAATGACTAAGAATTGATATCAGTCGGTGATAAAAGTTATTTTCTCAAGGCGACGGAAATTATTCATCATTCTGTTCACTAAAAAACAGATGGTGGTGCATTAGAAGAAACATTGTAACATGTACTGCATTTCTTAAATTAAATAATGCTATGAAGACAGTTCTCAAAAAGCAACCTGTGGCAGATTCTTTATTTTTCACGGAACAGAATGACGAATCATTTCCATCGCCTAAAGTGAAATAACTTTATCACCTCCTGATCTGTAAAGTCATTGATCGGTCAGTTAGTTCCACCTTCCCAGTGACCATCAATCTTTGGTATTGAGCAGGTGAAATTAAGCACAATGAACTATGTCCCTTCCAAAGCCATATTGCAAATCAGAACTCAGCCAAGTTTAATAGCAGTGACTGATTATATGAATGGTAAAACAATGAAACACATTTTGGACTTGATGTTGAAGAAAAAGGAAACGCCAAATTAATATGAATTACGACAACTTCCTGGAATTCACCCTCTCCGATAACATTGCATAAGAGGGAACTTTAGATTTGGTTTTGTTGTACTATTTAATTCATATATGAAGTATGACTTTTCTTTTATATGATGTCAAACTGAATGGTCACGACTTTTGATCTACTGAAAAAAAAACCTTTAACAGTTTAAGCGCGATCAGGGCCTTTAATAAATGAATTTTATATTTATCTGGTGTTTCCCTTTTCGTTTATACAATAGCTCTGTTGAAATTATTCATGTACTTATACGTAGTGTTAATTGTTCTTCATGTCTCAAGGATATGATTATACTGTCTCCATTGCTTGTTCCCTTTTTCTCGTGTGTGTTCCGCTGTGATCACAGCAATGTCGTCATACTGGGGATCTCCTCCTTATCATATGAAGCAGAATTAATCTAGTCATAGCTTACAAAGGGCAAAATAGTTAATCCTTCAATCTTAAATAAAGGAGGTGGATCTCCAACAACACTATGTTGCAGCACCCACAGCAAAACTTCAAAATACCCAATCCAAAAACACAGAGCAGATACGCACAGAAAGAGACGCAAAAGGGACAAGGAAAACCAACTCACACCATAGAAACATGAAACACAAAAGATCACACATAAACCAACGAGACCAATGGGCAACCGGTGCCAACTTAGGACGGCCATCTGCCACGCAAGTAGCAGACGGTGTGGTTACCCTGGATTACGTGCGCACAACCCTCCCACTATTCCAATCACCCAGAGGTCTCGGAGAACGTACAATTGTGGTATAAAACAACTAACTCTCCATTACGGGGTTCGCATCTCCACCTTGAGACTGAATAACTGATGGGTAATTCTTTGATGTTTAGTTTTATAGTTGATGACTCATTTAATAACTCTACATTTTTGAATTCCTTTTCTCTATATAAATGAATTGAATAATATGGAAACCATAAAAAGCGATAAATCTACTTGAAATTTGTGCATCATGTCATTCTTTGATGATAAGTAATCTATGTACACCTCTCTTTATTACAAACATGTCGATCTCAACTTAAACATCACGAACTTCTCGTTTCTAGGGAGCAATTGCAACGTGCATGTACAATCCTCAACTGCAAATGGTGTATTCATTTCTCAAATAATACAATATGCAAAACTTTATTCAAACCAAGAGCTTGCTTTTAGCGCAAAGCGTCTTTCAGATGGATTAACTTTTGTGAATGTCCGAAAATGTCACAGATGACATATGTATTATTGTTGCAATGAAACATATTTATCATAATACCATGACTCGTCTTCTAGAATGTCGAGAGGCATAGTTTCATCAAAAACTGAAATATCTGGTTTTATTGGATAATCCATAATTGAAGTCCTTGATTAGACATACTGGTGTTGCTAGCAAAAAGGGGATTCTTATCCTTCCTTGGCACCTGCACCCTGTTCCACAAAAATTCTTTCAGGAAATTTCGCAATTTTTTCACTGAATAAAAATCAGATTAAATTATGTTTTATGATACCATTTCTATATTTCAGATTGAAATTAAGAAACTGACGGATCAAAAGTTACGAATACTCCTGAAAATGGTAAGATTTTTTGCGAAAAAGGGTGCTAATCCCATTCCCTTCGTGAGGTTCAAAGTTTGTCTGATGCATGGATGACCTTGGACTTCTTTCTGTTCTATTCGTTTTCCACATGGTGATACATTTAGTTTGTACTCCCTTCTTGGTTCACTTATTTCTGAAACACCATTTTACAAGTATAAGGTACGCGTAATTCTATTCATTGCTACTGCTAGCTCTTACTTGGATCAGCTTTTAAATGGTAAAGACTTTGTAAAGATCTTTCTAAATTGCACAAGAAGTGTTGGCCTCGTCAATCGTTTACTTATGCGATATGATATGCCACATAATTGTATAAGATTTTTATGCACCATCTTAGACAATATTCTTTCAAATGGCATAACAATATTTCGAGACTGCTGATGTTAATCTAATGACAAGTAAGCACTTTGACATCATATTTACGGTCTGTTATCAAATCAATTGATCCTTTACCTTATCATTCATAATTTTTCTAGGTTACGGTTATCAGGGAGATTTTGCCATGTCTTCACTCTCCATTTACACAACGTGGCATCAGCTCTTGTCAACTATTGCCACTGCGGTTAAAGGGGCACTGACCAAAGAAATGATTGGTTTTACTTGTCCTTAGAGGTCTTTGAAGTGCGATATCCAGCAGTATCGCAAAATCACCGCATTTAAATACAGCATCTCTCTCTGACGCTATCCAACAACCATTAAAAATATTCATTGACTACTGCAAAGCATGCAAGTGTTAAACGTCTTCAAATTCAATAGCATCATCTAAGAACTGATAAATTTGCAGTATGGACCAGACAATAAAAAATCTTAATTCATGTTAACGTTAAATCAAACAAATGTTGCAAACATCTTAGTTCACTAAATAGAGATAAACATTCAAATTGTATGTATATTATGTGAACTCTGGTAGAATACATGTTTAAGTGGCTGCATCTATTACTTTAAATGACTCCGTTATGAACGACTACATCTGAAGTCTAGTGTCACCGAGATGATGAGACAACAAGAGGATGCAGCGTATAACATTCTTCTTCAAGATCATGAACGACCTGGCGACCTTGCCGTGGACTCAATGCACATACATGTAATACTGTATAAAACCAACAAAAGCCAACGTCAATCTGATCCTCAAGCTGTTAAGGTAATTTCAACTTCAACAAACGTTTTAATAAAATAACTATTCTAGACTGGAACTCACTTCCCGAGGCTTTTATAAACTCTAGGAAATCTGAAGAATTCAAGGCAGCGCTGCAAGATACTTACCAGCACGACTGTTCACCCCATGCTCACACACCCAGTTCCTCAATAATTTTACTCATTCAGAAAGTTCTTTTTGAGTACTATTCAGATACAGTTAGCATAATGCTTTCTGACATCAAGGTGAATATTTCGACTAACTTTATCATCCTTTTAACAATAACTGTGTGACGAGCATTTTGTGGATCGACTCTCATGACGTCACAGTTTAAACTTATTATACTTAACATCATTTTGCAGGAGCATGGGCACTGGATTATAGAAATGAATGAGAGAAAACAGTATTTTTCCTTTGGATTTTGGTCATGTAGGAATCTGGTGCCTGTGTGCATGAACGATAAAACATGTGTTTGTGAAACATGAGTGCCCTCGTCTGCATCTTTGTTAGTATTTTAAACACCATTTTCTGTTCAGAAGATTGAAGGTCAAGGTCTAGGTCACAAGGTAAAAATGTTGTTATCAATGGAATATGCCCAATGATAAAGCTTTTGAAAAGTAGGTCAAAGGTCAAAAATTTTAGTATCAATGGAAAGGTCTTATGACAAGGAATACACATAATGAAATGTGAAAAATCAAAGCCCTATTACTTACCATTCAAATGTTAAAAATGCCCAATATTAAAATTTTTGCAACGGACGAACAGACAGACAAATAAACAAACAGGCCAAAAACTATATGCCCCTAAATCTTTGATTCTAGGGGTATTTCTTTTTTTTGCCATCCAAAACAACTTAATCAGAGTCATTGTTGTTCAAATGTCTGTTGACGATTCCTAGATTTGGCTTATAACACAGACACATATACAAAGTTATCTATTCAAGACTCTTGCATATCCAAGATATTTTCTGCATTATACATGTCATACAAATATACTTCAGCTATTTTAATCCATTCAGCAAAAAGTGAATTTATTTAGTAGTATAGATGACATGATTTCTTATGGAAATAAATGGGAGGTATCATTTCATTGCCAGTCCTCTTCTCCTTCACGTTTTCTACATATCAGAGTACTCGTAAAAATGCATATTAAAACTGCATCGATGTATATACATGTACTCTCTTGGATATTGAATCTGTCACACCATTACAGTGACTTTGTACTGATAAATTTTCATCAATAGAAGAAGTAAATCAAACTTTAATTCTTTGATATATGTGTTTTATTGGTAGAATGTTCAACAAGAGTATAATTACGATTATATTCATAAAAACAAGAGTTCTTTGTATAACAATTCTGCAGTGTTCCTAGCTCTTGCCTTTTAAAATTTTCTGATTTGCCGGGAGGTTGTAATTCAACAGGACAGCACCATGGAGTAATAAGGATAGACTGTCCTCTAGAAATTAAAAAAAAAATAGAAGACTAGAGAAAAATCAAAGGTATATCACTATCAAAGATATACATGTATCAAATATAAATCTATAGTATCAGAATTTTTTTTTATGAAAATTACAAGCATTCATACAGACAGAATGCATGGAGCTACATGCATATATCAAATACAAATCTGTAAGAAATTATTTTCGAACCTAATGCTTAAGTAATGAAAAAAAAATCATTCAGATAGAATGCATGGGACTTCTGATTTTATCTTTCTTAATATAAAATCAAGAAATTAAACATATAAACATGATAAATAGACAGCAACCCCCCCTCCCCAATTTTTATCAAATTGACCAAATCATGTTAATATGGATGATGAAGATATCAAACTTGAATTTTAAATCACAAACTAAAACTTAAAAAGGCGCCATTACTTAAG